>JACCHX010000002.1:12337500-14837500 GCA_018907135.1 Kradibia gibbosae | reverse complement strand
CCGAGGGGTTCTATTAATTGTTTCATTACATTGCATTGGGGCACGCGCTTAGATCGGTTGAAAGGTCGTCGCGATAAGAGAAGACAGAGACAGACATATGAAAGGCAGAGCAAAAGAATTGCAATTCGAAGTATCGCAGAGATCCCTGAAGTCACTCCTGAACAGAAGCCGACTGTACTACTGTTTAGGCAAACGATACGAGTGATGCAATGTTAAGGCTGAAGGTCGAGGCTTATGGATATTTTAAGATTTTTCCCATTAGGATAGATAAGAGATTTTTTGTGAAAAACTTCAATAATCAAATTCAATAATAAAAATAATAGTATAATTGGACTCATAAATCATGGACTCATGAAAATTTCGACCTTAAAAGTACTTATTTTGTAATTTTACCGTCTAGTCATTTAATCGGACGTAAATTTTGCGTTTTGAGAATCTAATTACTTTTAATTTTTTTTAATTTTTATTCATGTTCGTAGTTATTAAATAAAAACTTTTTCTTTATTTAGTTTACGCTATGAAAAAGCGAGGTTCCTAATATGTTTTTCGAACTGTCAATCCCTCAAAATTGCGCGAATAGCTAAGGGATAGCAAACATCTTTATCTAGGATCAGTAATTCCTCACAGTACTCAGCTAAACGCTAGTGTCGCCTGATTATATAGAAAAGGGGAAGAAAAAAAAAGCGTTCACGTTGAATTAAGATCTCAAGCTCTATCATACGGCTAACTTCGCGAATTTCTCTATTAATGAATACGGAAGACCGATAAGGCCGAAGATACTAAAGCGCAACCTAAAAAGTCTCTCGTTCTCAGGGCAGGCACTCGGCTGTTGAGTGAAGTGATTGATAGCGAAAGATGCAAAGTGCAGGGGTGGAAAAGGAGATTAGAAAGCACGCGCAACTGAGATTTAAAAGCCCGTTCACCTTGAACGATGCTGGCATCGAAGTTTGCCGATGACCTCGTTTCGCACTGCTGCCTCCTCCATTACAGCCTGCCCATCCCGACACACCGTCCGCTCCCCCCCCCCACATCCCAGCACCGCTTACCCGCCGTCCCCAACTCCCGTAACAAGCTCCAATCGAATCCACATCGTGCTCAATTAATTTACCCCGCTTCTTCCGCGCTTTATACAGTAGTTATTAAACACTTCCCTTATCCGAGGATGGGGCTCACCTTGTTCGAGGACCGCTTAGCAACTGTAAAGTGTATCGTTTCTGAAAATTTGGCCGAGTTTGGCTTTTAATAACAAAATCGTTGGATGTAAATAACTGCGTGGATGAAATAACTCTGGGAAGATACTCGTGATATAATTCGGCCATTGGAAAACTAATAGTAAAATTCATTTCTACCATCGGACGACGATGGAGTAAAATGTTTACGAAAGTCCTGAAATTGACCAACATCAGCCAAAATTAATTATTTCTACCGATGAGATAGAAGTTTATAATCGTATCTTTGGGATATTTAGAGCGAGTGAAACATAATAACGAATAGAGCAACGTTAGTGAAACGATAATGTTCTCGTTTCACCAACACAATACTAACGGATAGTGCTGATAATATAGTACTGTACGGAAATGCGTTTTGCACGATAAAACTTAAATGGCAAAAACCAACAATAAGTCGGAGCCATAATTCTCCTCCTTCTTTTTAACATCTTTATCTTCATTTCTCGTCAAATATCTTTATTAAATCTTTTGCCTTCTGACAACATCTTCCTTTGAAAACACTCTAGTTTCGTTATTCACGAAACTTTTGAAGATTTAAGAAAAGTTTAAACGAATTCGAGAATAGCGAAAAGGGTTTGGTTAATTTTTTACATAACTTTTGATACAAATCGATGAAATTATATTCAAGATTGTATATATTTATTTTAAGGGCATATTTCAATTATGTGAAAAACAATGTACTATTTATTTAAGTTACAAACGACTAGAAAAATACTATCATTTTGTTATTAGTCTAAACTTAAAGAGCAATGCAATTATTGCTAGTTTGATTTTTTGAACTTGTGTTAGTTGCGAGTAGTTGCAATTAAAACTATGATGTGATGTTTTTTTTCAATGTTATTAGTTCTTTCGGGAGCTGAAAACATAGATGCAAATTCAAATTGCATGCGAATAAAATGTATGCAGGTAAGTATATTATGTTTATTGCAAAATTTGTTTACATTCGGCACTATTCCCTTTGTATCTTTACTTTACCTTATTTGCCGTAGCTCACACGTAAGATTTTATTATTAACCTAAACTTTATTAGGCTTTTTCGACCATTGCTATTGTTATTGTTTCGACCGATCTTCACAAATTCCAGAGCGTTAATATTAATTTGCAATTTTTCCATTTCCGTTGTTCTTCACTCATAATAGCTCTTTTACACTTTTGAAATTCCATATAATACTATTTTTTTTATACAAAATAGTTATTCTGTTTAAATTAGTTATATTAAATTTAATTTTTAATAAAACAAATTTAATGCTCTGAAGTATAATTTTATTTATGAAATTCAGTTTTTTATTTTCCCTGAAGCAATGCCTGCTATTCAAAATAAGAAAAAAGCGTGGTCTGCACAAAAAGTACTGATTAAAGTGGCTTTAAAGAAAAAGGAAACAGGACGAGGAAATGGGCAAAGTGAAAAGCGAGATAGTCTAAAAATTACGAAATTAAGAGAACTGGCAGCTAGAGCATAATAAACTGAAGAATTGCAAAATAAGAAAACATTACAGAAAAGTTAATGTAGACAATAAGTCCGTAAAAAGACAAGGGGATAGATAAGATCAAAAAATCATAATACAACAAGTGGTACTAGCAAATAAGGGTAGAAAAAGTACACGTGTACTTTAAAGACAGAATGAAGGGAAATACAAGGGCACCAATTGTCAGACACAGTTGTATTAACTAAGTGAAGGAGAAAAATCAACAGAGCAGAAAGTGTAGAAAAAGCGAAAAGGAAGGAGAAATTATGGAGCATTTACTGAAGGTACACTGTAGTGTGGAAGAGAATGAAGAGATAAAAACGAATGCCAAATGGTCTAGAGCTGATCAAAAGGAATTGAAATCATAAGAGAGTAGAATAAAAAAGATATTGTAGACTGTAGTAAGTTATTGTTAATATAATTTTCAGCGTAAGAATATTAAGTGATGTTGGACTGTTTGAGCAGTTATTTCAAAGCATTTAATTTTCTGTTTTATATTAGTTTATATTTTTATTTTTTCATTTCCGTTGTTCAACAACTTCACTCAATACCTTTTATATCTCTCAAAATTCCATATAATACTGTATCTATATTACAGTTGCACGTATATTTAGAATAAATTTAAAATTAATTTAGCATTTAAAAAATATAAGGTTTGTAATACTTCTAAAATGAAACACACGGAGTATTAAAAAAAAATTTTTAATATTAATACCATTGTTTAATAGTGTAATAATTAAAAAAATTTTAAAAGATTGTATTTATTTTAATATTACAGCAGCACCTTCAAATTTCAAATCAACTTTTTTACATAATAAAAAAAAAAGATTACTTGTAATTGAAATAAGTCCAAATTAGAAATGAGAACTTCTTTTTAACGACGCATGAACTTGTCGAACGTTTCGAATGTTTCGAATAGTCAATATTTCATTTTACAACACAAAGGTATGAATATATTTATTTGAATAAATTTTGCATGTAGCATCTTCAAGTATTTTAATTATTTATAATTATTGAAACTATTTACTTAAAATAATGATTCGCATCAGTGTGTCCATTGAAATCGATCCCCGTCAATCTTCTTCCTATAATTATGATTCCCATTTATATTTTACCATTTTTTCTTCATGAGATGACATTTTAGTTTCTGAAAATTTTCGCTGCAGAGTTACGTTAAAATAATTTAGAATGATCCCTTACTCTTCTTTTTATACTAATACTTTTTAGCCTTAATTTAATTACTATTGCGCTTTTATTATTAGACCACATTTCGCAATAATCGCGTTTTTGAAAAACTCAGCAGGTAACAAGATTGTACAAAAATAGTCCTTAATAATATAATATTCGTAAATGTATAATATATCTACTTTCATCAAGATTCTTCAAAGATATTTCTAGAATTTAAGAAAATAAATACTATTTATTTGAAAGCTATCGCTAAATACAATTGCAACAGAATAATTAATAATTTACAATTACCCATCTCATAAAAAAACTATAAATACTTCCTATACGTATTCTATTTAGTACACAATTTGTTTATTCAATACTGTTAAATACTTTTAACAGTAGTTAAATCATTAATAATAAAATTGAGTAAATGCTAAATTTTGACGTGACAATAAAATACATCTGTAAGAATACAATTACATTATTTTCCTATTATTTGCAAGAAATTAAGTTATGTTATAATAATTTTTTTAATGCAATTATGAAAATATTTATTAAATCTATAAGTAACCTAAATTTAAAGTCATAAAATTAACTTCCTAAAAATAAATAGCAGCAATTTTTTTAAGAGTTGGCTTGAAAAAATCTCAACAAAGATGTATTAAAGAGTTCTTTGTCAGTGTTTTAAAACGTCAAAAGTACTCTTGAAGTGATCTTAAAAGTATAGACCATTTTTAAGGATGTTTTTTTACTAATCTAAAAGAAAAGGTTTTTTTTCAAAGTGTTACTCGTATTATTGGTTTTTTCAATAGTGACGCAGTAACTAACTTATCTGCAACATAACACTTTAACAATGTTTAACACGAACATAAATAAATAAGCTACCTACTAATCGTTAATTATAAATTAAAAATAAAATTACATTATTTATATTGCTATTTCTTACATGGTCGAACAGTATATTAATTCCGTCTTCAACTCTAATTATAAATCATCCTTGAATGTGGGTTCTTATTTACTTTTCCTGAAAGCCGCAATAAAATCCCAACCGCGAATCTTAAACGGACAATGAAACAATCATCGATCCAATTAAGATTGCGCAAAGATTAATTCAGATACTGTGGAAATTTAACGGCAGCTAAATGTCCTCCAGTTGCGATTACATTAGAATCCGGGAACAGCAGCAGCAAGAAACCACAAGCGAGACCAGAAACGCCTGGCTCTGCCTCGTTCTGTACTACTTCACGGACGGACCAATGTTGGCATTATCTACTGCTCCCATTATAATCAACACAATACCGCGGCTTCTTATGAATTCTGTCCCGGCGAATAACCATAAACCTTCGCTAATCGTCTTCACCTCGAGTATTTATATAAATCATAGTGTGTCTAAAATTAAGTTTCCTTTCCCGACTTCGACGCCAGGGATCGAAAAATCAAATTTTCTTTCATTAACTTTTTACGACGCTAAATTTCATATTTAAGTTTCAAAGAACATTTCTGTTCATTTCGGAAAATTTAACGTTTAATTTGTAAATACAATGAACGTACAAATCGTATAAATCTTAGAATAACCGAGAATCTTAACATTATACATTAAACAAGTCTTAGCATATAAATTGATCACATGGTATTAAATAGTGATCTGGACATATAAATACAGCAATATCCAAGCTTGTTTACGCATTAGTGCAGATTAATTCGTAAAATTAACAATTCGGAGACCTAAATACTAAGTTGCATATGTAATAATCAGTGCAAATTAATAGTAACAGTGATCTATTTACAATTCTTGAAAATCGTGAATAAGTCAAGGGACAAATTCACAGTTCCAGGCAAATTGCATCAACATTATTAATCCATGAATCCCCCCGAGCACATGTGTTTCCGAAACAACGGCATGTCCACTCGACGAGCACCGACCGAAGTTCGACTCGGAGAAGAAATTGAGAAAGTTCTGCCTCGGAAGCCCCGTCGGCTTTGTCAAATACAATTGAAATCGACGATCGAGCAAATCCACGGGACGAGTCGTGAGGCTTAGCAGCCTGCGGACCTCATGCATCTTCGACGAGTCTGGTAAGCCTGCCGGCGTTTGTAGCCGATGTCCGAGCCCGCCTCCGTATTTCCCGGCCAATTGCGTCCCCGGGGCGAGGCGCGCACTCGCGGATGCGCCTCGCACTCACGTCAATATATCTCCCGATGAGCGCCTGCGCCCCCGCGACGCGCACCCTGACGTCGCCAAATCGTCGTCGGCTGCACGCGCCTCGATAACTGGGTTACGCATAGGAGCGGACCCAGCTCACGATGGGCGACAAGATCGGGGCCTCGTCCGAGATCTCGATGCCGATGCAGCCAACGCGCATCCCCTTTATTAAAATGCCGGCCGCTCAATCGGAGAATACCATCATTATTATGGCCCCTTGTATTTTCTTGCAATACTTAAATAGCATTTCCCGCGAAATATAATAAAAATTATTGTGCTCTCGTAATTCGACTGTGCTCGGAAGAAATTTCATCCACCGCTTCAAAACTGTGTGCAAATATCGAGGCTACCCATCTATTAATTAGGCCTCTACCTCCAGAAGTTTTTTCAACGATATTTTCCACATGCTTGCGGATGTAGGTTTGAAAAATTATTCCAATGAAATTACGCTGCAGATATTTTAAAATGTTTCATTAATTTACAAATTATCGTTCTACAAGTACAAAAATATTTTCAAAGATATTTTACTTTAATTAAACTTAACTCTGAACGCCCCTTTTTAACAAATTATTAAAAACTTCAATTCTAATAATATTTAGGTTTTTTTAATATAGCTATTATGTACCGTCAAAATAATGTATAATAATTCATCGGTAGATGGTTTTAATTAAAGGTATTTTTACTTCAAGTTACAAACATATCAATCCTGTTTGTAGCTATGATCCATTGTCATGCAAATTTTTAATTGATAACTTTAATGCTCCGACAATACCTGAATATATTGCAAATTAGATGGTTAATAAATATTACCTTTAAGAAATAAAGATTCAGAGAAAAAATAATTATAAGCCGGAAAATTACCTTTCAGATAATCATATATTTTATTACACTGCATTGTTTACATGATTCTTAAACAGTTTCATAAACACGAAAGACATTAATTTGTAAAGGTAACGCATATTCTGACGAAGAAAATCAGCTTATCAATAATATATTAAGACCTTTAATACACCTACATTGTTTTAATCTTTATTGTTCAATAAATTTTTCAAGTAAAAATATTAAAATAGAAACTATAATACAAAAATGACATAAAATACATGTCTTTTGAAAAATTAAATACAAAAAAAGCTAAATTGACCTTATTTGACACAATCCTTTACAACAATTTTATTTGTGTAACTCCAATGAATCAAATGAAAATAATGAATGTCAATTAAGATTTCTATAGCTAAGATTTTTTTAGCTACTTAATGAAATCGAATAGTAAAAAGTATAAGTGAATCCGAATAAAGAAGAATAATAAAATAAATCCATAGGTAAATAGAAATCAAAATAGCAAAATAAATGAATGAAAAAGTATTGGGTTTCAATTTGATATTTTCCATCAGTTTAAAGTATTGAAAAATTTATGCAATGACAACAAAGCAGTAAATTATAAAAAATGGTATGTATCTTATGTTAATAACAATAATAGACTTTACGTTACATTTAAAAAATGCTAAAAACTAAAAAAAAAATTATTAAAAAAAATTTCAAAACTAGATTCTTTAAATAATTGTCTTTTCAATAATCAAACATAGTTTATATTAAGAAAAATAACTTGAAAATAATAAATAAAAATAACTTATTCAATACCTGAGGAGAACATATTATTTAGTAAAAATCCATAATTTGCTAATAGTTCAATCAACTGAAATTCACTTAATAAACCGCAAACCTGGTATTTATTATTAAATCTCTCATATATTTTATTAACTATATATTAAGTAAACTGAATTAAAATTAAAAAATTATTTACGTAGATTTAAATATAATTTTTTACAATAGATTGTATATAATATAATTTTCATACTCAAATATCGAACTAAATATGGAAATCTTATGTAAATTACGTATAGATTTTTACTCTCCTTAATCCAATGTAATGCTTAAATACGTTATTTGATTTGTTTAAAACTTGTTCTTAAATTTATTTAATTGTTATTACTTATCTTCCTATGTAACAGATAATCAGAATTTAGTATCTGGAAATATGGAAGTTGTGACAATGAGTTTACAACTACCATGAAAATAAAAAAAAATGTTCAATTTAAACAATATCTAGTGTACTATATTATTCTATAATAATATCGGGTTTTAAAATGTTTCAAATAGCTTCTAAATACATAAATTTAACATCTTTCTATTATTATTTATAATTGTACATAATAAAAATAGAAGTATATGCTTCTACAGTATTAAAAATGACTAAATACTTAAAAATTTAATTAGTTTATTAAGACTTATATTAACATTTATAATACAATTGATATGACGTAAGAGTTCAATGATTTATTATATGTATAAAAGTAAAGTACAAGAAATAAGGTAATTATAAGTCAGAGTAACACTACACATAATACAAAATTATGAGCATAATTAAACCACATGGATTAAGATGGATGGTGCATATATCAAAAATAGAAAAAGAGCTAAATATATAATACTAAAAGAAATAATAAACTTATTAGTAGACACAAATAAAGACATTAAGGTAATATTAAATTGAAATTAAGAAGAAGTAGAGTATTATCAAACGTCTTGAATATAACTAGAGCGTAATAGACGCATTCTTATGTTTATGATGCGATGAATCCCAAGCATCTAGCAAGTGATTATCTATTATTATTAAAAGAGAAATTAACATAGGTATTATACTACTGTTATAAATTTTAAATTAAATATTTAATTGAAATAAATAAAACCTGTAAAATTTTAACACATAAGCTTTATTAAAAGTTAATGTCAATTTAATATAATTAGTCGACACTTTCTTAAGGCCAATCAGAAATAACTATAATTAAAATATCTGGAGGAGTCATATTAATTTATAAGTATCTTCAACAATAAATATTATTAAAGACTTGAAAAATCAGCATATTATGATAAAACATGTAAATTATTGACATTTAAGATTTTAATATATTACCCTGATTTATAACTGATTATAATTTAAACTTGATAATGATAAATCATAAAAAGTACATAAAAATCCATAAATATCATAAAGTGTGATATGCTTACAAGCATTAATAAAAATTTGATTTATTATTTTGAATTGTTATAGACAAGTGATTGAAAATTAAAAACAAAATTGTAGTACGGTTGAAAAATTTCGATAGGAACACTTCTCGCTAATTCCTTATCATAGGGAAGTAATTCAATGGATTTACCATCTAATTGTATCTTCTAACAATGTCCGTGATTGCATTAAATCTTTCCAAATATAAGTTTTTCGTTACCGCGATACTAAAGCGTCATTATGCAATTGTCGTTTCTCTATTAATCTACGCATTTAAACTGCACGCGATATTTCTCCTACTATAAAATCATTCTAGACAATCATATTCACAAATTATTTTAAAAAAAATGTTTTTCCATTAATAGCATTATAAAGAAGACTCAGTTTTAGTTACACATGTAAATTATTGTTTTTTATTACACATGTTAATTATAGTAAATATTGTACTAAACGTTGTCGGCTTTGCTGGGAATGAACGATTGCAAACGCATTCTCGTTTATATAAAAATTTTTTCTTGCATTGCAATTACGTACAAAAGGTTCTTTTTTCTTAAACTCATATTTCCTCCAATTTATTTTTCCATCGTACAGTAATTACGTCATAGTCGAGTATCTCTCTCACATGAGTTTCGTACTAGCAATCTTCAAAGCTAAACACGCATAGTATTTCATTTCCAGGTGACCAAACTTAATATAACTGGATATAACCTATTAACCGAAATGATTACCGTTTCTATTTCTTTTACATGTACCCTATTTGCATACTTTTACATGTGTTCATTATTCCTTTTATTACGCATTTTATGAATTCTTTTTGATCACAAAACTCTTCTATGCTAATTTTCATCGTGTTACTTTTTTTCGATTACCTCCAAGCCGTAATTAAGTACATTTAAACTTTTTCTTTGTCAAGGAAAAATGATTTAGCCATAATTAATGCCATAAATTTTATTAAAAATGTGCGAATGAGGTAGAAATTCAATTTCTGTTTAATTTACTACCCAACCTTGTTCTTCTTATTAGTTTACAGTCGTAACCGCTGTGATTATTATTCATTTTGCATTATATCTCTTTTTTCTTCTTTTTCAAAAAAATCTAACACATAATAAAAGTATAAATAAAATAATTATTGTGCTTCGTAACTGTTAATTTGTGTAAGCTTGGAGAATTTTGAATTAGATGCAGTGTACGTGTATTACATGCTTAAATAATCAAACAACATCTTTGTTGAATAAATAGAATTTCTTATATAAACGTTGACAACAATTTAGTTTTATTTTCTCCGAACAAATATTTTTCACGTATTTACCTCCCTCGAATAATTCGGTTTTATGTGTACCTGCTAAAAGAGTAAAATAATGAGGAGTGATAAGAAATGTCGTTATTGTGAAAAAAAAATGACCACGTATCATCATCATTACAAAGTCCGTGTTTTCTTCTAATTGTATTGTATCGAATGATTATTACAAAATTCTAATTTAATTATCGTAAATAATTTTGTAATATTTTCCGCTATCAAAGATTGACATTCTGCAGTTAAGATTATTTTTACATTAGCCACCCTAACACTATCTTGATTTACTTCCAATTTTTTATTCCTTGAATTTCAAAGTGGATTCTGAGAAACCATTTACTTTTATTTCAAAATCATCAGAAATTTAAATTTTGACGATCTCATACATTTTTTATGGTTAATTGACCTTTCTTTCGTATGCAATCGATGGATTCATTGTGCAGCTAGTAAACTTGTCTTGCAACTTTTTTTGTTTTTGATGTTCATAAGTTGAATTAAACTTTAATAACTATTATTCTTTTCGACTTCATTACTTTTTTTCTTTTTTCGTCTTTTTTTAACTCATTTACTGGGTCAAACGAGAGTTATTGGTAAACGATATAATACCTGTAAAAGCATTTTTAATAAATTTCCTATTGAATATTAAGTAAATATATTTTGTAATGATGGTTACCAAGGTATCAATATAAGCATGTCTTTTTTATTATTACCAATACTATTATTTTAGAAATAACAAATTTTAATTTAAAAATAGTTTATAAACAACAAGCGTTGTATGCAGATTTTATTTGAATTTGAATTTTAGTTTTATTGATTCTTTGTCACATTACGAAATTTACATAAAAAATTTATTTAAAAAATAACCTAAATAACACTGATGGAGTATTTGAAAAGAAAATTAATACAATTTTAAGTTAATGCTCATTTCATGTTTTTTAATATTATTGCTACAAAATATGTACAAAATATAGAATCCATTTTCTATTTTTTTTAATGACAAAATTATTTCTTCTAGTTTCAGCAGAAAAACTGCATTTAATCTTTCTTTTTTTATATTTTATATACTAAATTTATCATAATTTTATTGATTAAACTAACTGATCAACTCTCAATTATGAATTTCTAGACTGTCGGATTCATCTTTATTCTATTTTGTAATATTTATCATCCAATGCTTTGATACTGGCTACATTGTATTAAAAATACAAATTAATGCTGTGAAAAATAGCAAAATTTTATTATCAAATTTATGTAAATATAAAAAAAATTATATAAAACAACATAAAAAATCTGTTTTTATCCAATTTTATGTTGAAAAAGTCTAATAACTATAGAGAAGTAACACGTCGGGTGAATACAATGAATTTATTAAAGACTTATATTCACTGCGAATATGACGGTGAATGCCTATCGTGATAATTATTATACGAATCCAACTTCTAGAAAAAGAAATAATGAGTATTATTGGAACGGTATTGCCCTACTCGAAAACATAAGAAATTGTTGACAGGCCTTAATTTAAAGAAGGCAAGAGCCGACACGAGTACTTCCGGAATAGGTGACACCGTCCCTCATATTTGAGCCATTATCGAACAAGCTTTTGACTGGAAGGCTTGTGGCAAAGTTGACGCTTAATTATTTTCAAAATTGACCTAAATCAGGAGCCACGAGCACTAACCGCAAGTCAGTAATAATTGCACGATTTTGCAATTGTGACGTCGATGTGACGCGTTCGAGTTTTGGATTTTGGTAAACTTGCATATGTAGTAGGAATAAAATAAAATGTTCATCTGCATTGACTAGATTCTCTTTGAAATCAAAATTGGCACTAACCTGCTTGAAGCCGCGGTACATAACTCGAATCTCCTGCCTGGAGAACTTTGTCTGCCTGAGCAGCTCCTCGAGGGCGACTGGGCGAGTCGTTTGCTGGCGCACTCGTGTGTTCTCGAACTCGAAAAGGGCTTCCTCAGGCCCCGGAGAATCCGGTGGTGTCGCCATGTCTAATGCTTAAAAATCCACTGATCTGCGTACTTGATCAGTTCGTTTGTGGCATTCTGTAAACAAACAATCGCTTACATTTGAACAGAGAAAAAGTAAACAGCTACAGAAGAGATTTATACATAACAGTACTTTATTTCTTATGTTTTAAAATTACAATATTAGGTCACTAAATAAGAGTATTGCCATAGGAGAAAAAAATCAAGCGATAATAATGAATTTTCAACGAATTCATATAAATGCTTTTACATTAAAAAAAAGACCTTGGAAAATTAAATCTTACTAATTTTGACAATTAATTTTTTTCAATCAACGTTTTAAGAGTAATAAAATTAAAGTAAATGTATTTTATAAATATTTTTTATACTGCGTCATCGCAAAAGATGTTTCTTGATTCATGAGTAATACAAAATTAATATTTCATTTATCAGTTGTATTACTATTTTACATTGATTATTCATAAATATTATAAACAAGCCTAGTTAAAAATCCAGTATTTAAAATTTTTTAAAAATTTATTAATTAATAGGAATATATATTGACGTTCGTAAATAGCCAAATTCTACACGTTAAAGAAAAAAATACTCTGATGTAGTCAGAAATGGATTTACAGTGACTCTATAAATTTTTAAGCTCTCATTTAATTTCCCAAATTGTTCAAAAACAAGCAACTGTTTTTCATAAATTAATTATTGACTTTTACGAATAAAAATTTACATTGACTAATAAATTGATAACTACTTTTATGTACCTTTTTATAATGAACCACACAATTAAAATTATTTTTAAAGAGCAAATTTTAAAACATAAAAATTTTATTTCATGAATTATGAACTCATCGATTAAGCGTGATTTAATGTATAAAGACATTTAAATTAGTAAGCAGTAAATGCTCCTGCACAGTTTATATTTATCAACATCCTACATTTACTTAGCAATGTTTAATTACTGTTATTTACTAAAGGGCTACTATTTAGTGTAGTTTTAAGCAATCATGTTCTGGTTACAAACATGCCATACAAACGTCAGGATAAAGTACAAGGAAAATTGAAAACGATTAAAAATCTATTAATCCGTGCCGGCATTAACGGGGGTTTTAACGTAATTTTAAAAGTGTAGGATTGTAATATAAGCGTTACGTTACATAAAAATCAAGAGAACCTGAGAACGAGGAGGTTGAAAGTACAATAAAAACTCTCGTAACTCATAGACATCTCGTAAAAATCTGTACGCGTCGGTCGCCCTCTTAACAAACATGACATACGTGCTCAATTTTGGCATGCGTGTGAAGAAGCTGACGATAAAATGACCCGCATTTGAAATAAGAATAATATCGTTCGAGCCAATTCGTTAATATCGCTGCCGTTCCACCCAAGATTAGCGTGTTAAACTTCTGCGTAGCCTCCGACGTTTCCTCATTAGGGCGACATTGTGTCCAAGTTAATGAATGACGGACACCAGGGTATTATTACGTCGAGGCTATGACTCTTCAAAGATGACGCCCTCCAGGTGGGCAGCTAATTACTATCGAGCGTTGTTAGAATACATGCCGTAACTTGTCGTAGATTTGGCGCTCGTAATCTCGCAGGACTACCCGCGCAGCTAAATGTTGAAATGATCCGCTGGCGATTTTCCGATTCCTCGAGAGTATATATTTTATTTTCCTCCATTAATACCAATTTATTTAATATAAATATATGTTAAAAATGTACTAATTTGCATTTAAAATTAGTTTATAGCTTATACATTTTATTTCAATTATTATTGATAATTGATACGTAATAATTAATACGAGAATAATCGATCAATATTTATATATAATTTTTCAATTAACATAACACAGTTAATTGTCTGCATTATTTAGGACGAATTAGTGCAGGGAAATTTTAATATCAATATAAATTCATTATTATAACAATCCTAAATATTACAAATTTACTTGATATTTTTTTTAATAAAAAAAAATTATAAATAAGCGTTATCACATTATGACTAAATACACTAACAATATTTTCCTTTGATGTTAAAATTAAACAATATTTAGTGGTGGATTAATTTTTGCATTATAATTGTCTCAATATAAAATATAATAATATAGGGTAGTAATGGATTTGTCATATATACTCATAAATATTTTATTTCAATTTATAATGTTCCAAAAATAATATTTATATACCTGAAATTATCATTAAACAATTTCTTATAAATCTAAAAATTAAAAATAAATAATATACGGTAATAGGTAAGAAAAAAAAGAATCACTACTAAACCTCATGTAATATTACTTACTTAAAATATAGTTACAGAAATAATTATGCTGCTGAGTTTTTTTTTATAAAAAAAAACAGTTTTGTTATTAACAGCAAGATTTAGTCACGTATAATATTAAATTATAAATTATAAATATATATTAAATTAAAAAAAAAATAGACTAGTGAAACTTCTATCAAACTCATTTATGCAGAAATACCAATCACTTCCTTTACTCTTGTAAAAACGTACTTATCTTAAATTTATGATAATAATTTAAATAAGTCTAATCTTTAATAAAATTTATTTGCTGAATTCAATTTATCGTATTTATTCATAATCTGTATTTATTGAAGTAAATTAAACTTATTAAAACAAACGGTTTAATCTTAGATTTTTAAAGTATTTTTGATTTTCAAATTTCAAGCTGTATTACAGCAATGAATTAACTGTATTAAAATATAATGAAATAATTCACATGAGTACAAAAATTCTTTTGTTTCTAATCTCCCTAAATTGGCTACCTCAATATGAAAAATATGAACTCTGAAATGAACGAAAATATGATTACCCAACGCACATAATCTAACATTAGGGAAAAGATGAACAAATATCTGATCTGGAAGCCAATAAATACACAACAGGTTCTTCATTCCCGTATTTTTGAAATATCCATTTATGCGATGATAAACGTTTACCCTCACTCCCACAACCTCTTCGATATTACTTCATGATAAAAAACTTAATCTAGGGAATGTCGAATTTATCAAGTTTTGTAGATGATGTAGCCGGGCATCAAACATTGTTGAAGAAAGTTTACGCTTCTTTCACTTGGTATTTTCAAAGAGTCTTTAAGGAGGCACCATTAATTGATACTCCTAATGACTCGTTTTTTAATTTCTTTTTTTGATGCTTTTGTTTTTTGACATAAAATTCGAAAGGTAGAACAACTAATCGATAATTCAATTTGGTGTATCGATAAGTAAATAACTTTCTTGTCGCAACATGAAAATAATAAAAAAGTTTATACATGAATAATACAAATGCTCTGTAATATGTTCTATTGTAAATAAAATAATCAATTTCACAAAAATTGACAATTATTACTAAATCATTGAATAATGCATACATCTTAAATTGATAATAAATTTTATAATTGCCAGAATAGCTGTTTTTATAATGTATCAGAAAAAAATTCATAAATAATAAATAGTGTGTAGTTTACTATATAATGAAAGAAAAATAATGAAAATGTAAATAAATAATAATATTTGATAAATTCGTTCATTGTCCTCTTCACTATCGTATATAATTTTTAATAAATTATGAATAAATATGAATAATTCATGAAAATCATATTTATACAAAACATTTAACATTCAATATAATTGTAGATGATTTAAAAAAAAAATTTTTAATGATTTTTCTGATCCTATATAAAACAAATATATAACTTTAAAATTTTGTGATAATAAATCTTGCAAATACAATATCATACAATTCAATGAAGGTATAGGAATATAATTATTATAAGAAAATTAAAAATGTCAGCAAAAAAAATTCGAAATTCTGTAAATTTAATTTTTCAAATTTTGAATAAAAGTCAGTAACGAAAAGAATGCTTAAATTTTATGAAATATTTTGCGAATCTCAAAATATAAATATTTAAATGTAAGGTATTTTTAAAAATTATAACTAACTTAAAAATATAAGAAGAAATGAATTCATTTTTATAGTTAACAATAGATTCTCTGTAGTTTTTTAAACATGCTTATTATTTAATCAAACTAATTATATTACAAGCTTCTTCATTGGGGAATATTTTTAATGCAAATAAGTGATAAATTGTTAATGCCTGAGAAGTAAAATTTTAGTTCATTAAATTATGATAAAGCCAAATTTAAGCAGATAAAAAGCACCAAAGCACGTACATTAAAAGAAGATATAAATATTTTATTTCTTTATGATTGAATTATGTATACTTTAAATTACTTTAATTTAATAATTTATAATAAATTTGATGTCTAATACATATAGTCATATACTTAACTAAACGATTTCCTGATCTGCAATATCGGCATTTCGAATGTCTCATTTTAGGGTCATTATTATCGTTTTATCGAATTGTCATTGTAATAAGTACATTAGTTTTCGAGAGAGAGAAACTATTGTTGCTCATTGGAAATTATGCAAAAGCTCAAAGCATCAGTATTTGGCAAAAAATTAAGAATTCATTAAAGATTTAAACATTATACGCAAGCATTATAATATATATATTTAACAATGTAAGTTAAATATATGTAAAAGTACAATTATAAATATTTGCAATGCATGATTAAAGCAGACTTTTATTTTTATGTTTGCATAAGGCAATAATTAATAAAAAAAATTCACCCTCAATTAAATTAATAAAAACCCTCTCAGACACATACAATTATTATTTCTCTCTCTCTATATATATATATGTACATATATTATTTTCTATTTCGCTGTATCCATTTAACGTATTTAAAGATCCGACGAGTTTGTCTATGAAATTTGCATTGAGCCACGTATCTGCTATTATTATTTAAAAAGGCGTTACTTATAAAGTAAGGCAGTCGGATTTGGCGGATAGTACAAGTGGAATGTGCGCGTGCCGAGAATAATAAATAAAAAAAATCGTAGTATCGTGCAATAGTCAATGTGTTTCACAGCTTTAAGGTGCAGAGGAAGGAAATAGAGGTTGAGCAATACGTAACTGTGACTGACAGAGGAAAAGCAGCTCGCGATCGGAGCTCTCGATTTCGGTGCGTTGAAGGTGTCGAGATAAAAGGAGCGCAGTCTCGTGGGGCGACGGGCTCCGAACAGGGCCGCAAGTCACATCGGTAGTGGTGGAGGCCGTTGCGTCCTTGGGAGAATCGGGCCCGGCCTGGAGGAGGCCAGCTCAACTCTGGCGGCAACTCGTTCGAATCTAAGCTGGCGGCCGAATGGGGGGAGGGACAAACTACCTCGAGGCCCGAGCTCGCGAGGGCAGGGCTCGGCTCGGCTTGAGCTCCAGCCACCACGTGGGAGGAGCACGACGTAGGTGGTGCACGCCGGACGCCTTCGGGTCCACCCGCGCGTGGGGTGGGTGGGGTTGAGGGTGAGGCCGAATGGGGGAGGCTGGCGAGCGGGCGGGCCGGCGGGCGGGCGGGGGAAGGCCACGTCCGAGCTTTACCGAGCGTCCGACTGTCCGAGCCTACCGACGAGCTGTCGCTCACTGCCGGGACTCTCCTCGGCTTCCCCGACGCCAGCACCGGACGCGGCTTCCCCCCCGGGTGCGCCGGCGCGCCAGCCTCGACGCGCTGACGGTATATCTTCCTCCGGCTCTCTCTCGTCCGGTCGTCCGCACATCGAGCAGTCGCCTCTTCTCCCCCCGTGGCCGCGGAGGAGCTGGTGATCGGCCGAGGAACCCCCGGCCTCCCGTTGACCCTCTCCTCGACGGTGAGCCCCGACGGAGTTGCTGCGCGTCCTCGAGGTTCCCCGACAGGGAGCCGCTGGGAATTTGATTGACGAGCTGATTCCACGAGCTGTAGGGAAGGTGGAGGAGCAAAACGAGATGGAGATAGAGATAGACGGAGATAGATACATAGAGAGAGAGAGAGAGAGAGAGAGAGAGAGAGAGAGAGAGAGAGAGAAATTGGCGTTACACAGCTCGATGGAAGTTATTTATTATGCCCGAGTAGGGAGGACAAGTTGAGGGACAGATGACGTACATGAGGCAGAACACAAAGTCGCCCGCGACGTCTTTGATCTTGACACCGGCACGTCAGGTACAGTCAGCTTTTTACTAGCTCTGATATAGTTTTGTTGGGTACCTTATACCAATGTACGATTTGCTAACTTCAGGAATTGGCGTTACTGTAACTAAAAAGTAAAATTTAATTTGACACGTGTATTTTTGTAGCATCAACGTATGATCCGTGCTGTGGACTTTTTCAAAAACGACAATTTTATATATTTTTGAAAGTCAATTCCAAACTATTCACTCTACAATCGCTACAATTTTAGCATGTAATTATTTAAAAATCGTCTCAATCGCCTGTAAATGATTGTATGACACTATTTCATAGTAACTGAAATATACTCACACCGAAATGAATAAAACCATATCCAACATAATTTTTTTAATTAAATTTCATTGCTTATTTATTAAGTAACTCCACTCTTCATTGTACTTACTTAATGTTAAAACAATAATAACAAATTAATAGTCAAGGCATGATAAAAGTTTTATTACTGTTCTTTTTGCACATTATATCTTTAGAAGATTTACATTTTTTTAGCAATCTACCTATAGTGAACTAATAACTATGATATTCATTAATAAAACTTTGTTGTAAATAAATTATGAGAACGCATCAGCTGTTAAACAATAGTTTAATTTAACCGTTTTGCATTTAATTTATCCTTATAAAAATCTTTATTGTAATTACTTTTAATTAAACAA
Organism: Kradibia gibbosae; assembly: GCA_018907135.1. Taxonomy (NCBI): domain Eukaryota; kingdom Metazoa; phylum Arthropoda; class Insecta; order Hymenoptera; family Agaonidae; genus Kradibia; species Kradibia gibbosae. Next base: position 14,818,356 of record JACCHX010000002.1, on the reverse strand, counting down.
AGTTCATTAAAGTTTTCAGTTATTAATTAGTTTGACATTATTTTACAAATTAAAAACGTAAGCTTTCGTATACCATCAGTCAATAGGGTAAATATTTAGCAAATTATCGGGTAGTAAAGTAGGATATCTTATCATACGAGTTAGTTCCAATAGTTCGACAATATCAACTATAATAATTTATTGTGTCCGTTAAAAACATTGTTACACTCTAAACCCGATAAATTGCAAATATAATATATTACATTGATGTACACCTATACATATATATTTAGTTCTTATTATAAGATACTTCATATCTTTTAGTTTTGGAAAACTTTTAAATTAAAATTAAAAACTAAAATTACAAACACAAAAAATTATTCCACCTTCTTTTTTTCTTCTTTTCTATTCTATTAGGACAAATCCCTATTTTTGATGTCCAATGTTTACCTTCTATCTTCGTCCTCTAAAATATTTTTATCATCTTAATTACACGTCTCTTGATTTTCTGCTCAAATTTTGCCAAATTTCTCAAATTTTACCCATACTACAATCTGCATCTTTCCAATGTTATTATGCATTCATTGCTTCTCGCAACTATACACTTTTATTACGTTTCATTACTTATCCAAGATTTTTTTTTAAATTCTAATACGTCTTCTACAAACATTTCACTATCCTAAACATTATATCTATAATTTTAAATCTTATCCCGACACATGATAAAAAAACATTTTTTTTTAATGAATATTTAATTTCAGTCTGTATTTGGTTGATAGATTGAAGGGTTGACCTATTCGTTTGACTGTAACAAATTTGTGTTAAAAACTCGAACAGTATAAAATAAAATCCGCTATTGTGAACCAAGCCTTATTCAAATTATAATTGGCAGCACTGCATCATACTACTATACTTACGATTTTGACATAACTACAAAATGCATATAGCAATATAAGGTCAGTAATTGGTGAGCATGTGCATTTCAAGTAAATTTTAAATACAATAGAAATTTATAAATCTCATATAGCAGCAATAGAAATATAATTTCATGAAAAGGATGAATTTCTTAACCTTACCACATATATTAAATGACAAAATAGCTTGCCTACTAAAGAACTTAACCAACTCTAGAGGTTAGTTTGTTTATATAGTATAATATAAAAAATAAAAAAATACTTAGGTACTAATACTAGAATTTTTTCTTAAAGCATATATTTATACGACTCAACGTAGTTTACAAAATATTGTGGTAAAGGAAAGCGATGAAGTAATTATTATTTAAAACTACTATAATACTTTGATATTGTATACAACCTAATATTTATTACTTTGCTTTGATTTTAGCCAATTGAAATGGAAAATCCATTCATAAAAAAAAAAAAACTTTGCATTTTTTGTGAACACAATATTCACCCTGACTACAAAAATGTCAGATTATTGTCTCAATTTCAAAGTCGCTTTACTGGTAGAATCTATAATAGACATGTTACCGGTTTGTGTAAAAAACAACAACAAAGGTTAGAAAGAGAGATTCACAAAGCTCAAGCTGCAGGTTGGTATACTAAATAAATCTAAGGCAATCTATAATTGTATAAATAATTATACTTTTTTTCATTAACAAATACAATTTATTTAAAAAAAATAGATTATATAGATTATTGTACTCATGCATCATAGGCTTTGTTTAGTTAACGTTTTTAAAACTAATTGATTAACATACATCCTACTAATGTAACAATAATATTAATAATAAAACATTAATATTAATGAATTGAAACATTAATATTAATAATAAAATATATAATTTTCAGGTCTAATGGGTTACATGACCAAAGAAATGAAATACGTGGATGATCCTGTGCTTTTGAAAGTAAATCCATTAATGCGACAAAAAGTGATGAACTAATTAATAGGTTTTTTTTTTTAATTAAATATGCTATTAGTACATTAAAGGCCTTCTATAGAAGCATCTATTTATTAATATTTTAATAAAAGTATAAATAAGAAAATTTCAAGATACGTTTCATTTATCCAGCGTCGATAATTTAATTGATTATACCTCTCTAGATGGCACTACGTTTCGTATATTTTATCCGCGACGCGCTTGAATGGGAGGTTTCAGTTTGTTATGATTTTAGTTGCGGTCAAGGTAACGTTTAATTAAAAACGAAAACGAAAGAATAGGTATGCAAAGATGCTGGACGATTCTGAGCTGTTCCTACAGCTTTGCCAAAAACAGGGGATCCTTGTTGAACCGGATATTATGGAGGCGATTAAAATGAGCTGGTGACTTATAAATTTTTTTAAATAAAGACCTGCAAATTTTCAAATAAAATTAATTATTATACACTGGACGAGTTGTTATAAGTCTTCCTATTTTAAGAATTAGTAAATATTTCTTTACAAAGTTCAACATTTCAACATAAGTAAGAACATAAAAATAAATGTTTAAACTTATGTTCCTTTTCGTTAACGTGACAAAATTAATTATAATAAAAATAATTTTTATTGTTATTAGAAACGATAAGTAATTTATCAATTAATATTTTGAGCATAAATTATTTCATCAGAATTATTGTCAACTTACTTTAATTGCTTTTACTAATAAGATTCTTTTCTTTTAAATTACAGAGGTAAGTATATTTATTTATATAATAAATTCAGTATGGTCAAAAATAAAAGATAATTAGGTTATAATTAAAAGTTTATAAGTATTGCTTATAATATTTCAAAATTCTTAGTTCAACAGGAGAACTGCAACTTGCTCATACATCTATAATAGCTAGTTTATGTAAAATTATTGCTCAAGTTTTATCCTCAAGTTCAATAATCAAGGTGGTGAATCTTAGTGATTGCATGCTAATTCCAAAAGGAACAAGCTGCATCTTAAAAGCTATTTCTGATGGCTCAAGTGTATCTTCATTGTTTCTGAAGGGTAATAATATAAATGGATCATTGGTTGAGCAACTTGGTGAAATGTTAATTCGTAATAATACTCTTAAACTTTTGCATCTTGAATGGAATAATTTGGGATTGCAACCCAATTCCTTTGCAAAATTTTGTGATGGTATAGCAAAAAATAATTGTTTAGAAGAGATAGACCTTCGATACAATCAAATATCTATAAATTGTGCAGATTACCTTGCAAAAGCTATAGCATGCAATAGAAACTTAAAAAAATTGGACTTAGATTGGAATTCATTAGGTAATATTTAAAATTATATAAAATATTTAATTTATCATTTCTATTATTTTTAATTTATTTTTGTATAGGGATCAGTGGTGGTAAAAAGCTTTTAGAAAGTATTAAAAAGAACTATACCTTAACATCTTTAAGTCTCAAAGGCAATTGTATACCAAGTGATATTCATTGTAATATAACAAAACAAATAATGGAAAATCAAAAGAGGCGAATACTCAGTGAAACATCGGTACTTTTAAGGGATAAAGGATATTCAAATGCAGTCTCAAGTGAAGAAAGTGATCAAAGTAAACAAATGATATCAAGAACACAAAAAAAAAAGAAAAGAAAACGAAAATCATTAACAATATCACCAGAATTAATAGATAATGCATTAGGACCTACTAGAAATGATGAAAATCATGATACAAAGGACCAAGCATCATCAACAGAAGTTTTAAAAACTATAGATTATGGTGATCACAATGCTTTGGAAATTGAACAAAAAATTGAAGCTCTTAATAAGATTTTACAGGAACGATCCACAGCTATTAATCAATTGGAAGTCGAATTAGAGTCAAAAAATACAGAGCTTAAATTGATCCGTGCTGAAAATGAAGAAATAAAATCTGAGTTTCAACGGTTTAAAGAAGAACACATTAATATTATTGAAGAAAAAAATAACGAAATTGAAAATTTAAAAAAAGTTCATAGTAAAGCAGAAAAAAAATGGGATGAATCTTTCAAAGACTTGGAAGAAACATATGAAAACAATTTAAAACTAAAACAAGAAGTAGTTAATAAAAACCGTACATATGAAAAAGATCTGAGGAAAGCTAACTCAGAAGTTAAATGTATAAAAGACAAGCTCTCGGCCACTGTACAAACCTACGAAGATACAATATCTGATTATAAAACAGATGCTCATCGAATGAAAAGGGAAATGCAAGAAAGAGAAAATCGTTATAAGATAGAAATAAGTACTTTAAAAGAAACATTAAAAGAGATAACTGAAGCACTGGAAAAATGCCAAAATCATGTACAGAAATTGAGAAATGAATTACGTGAGTCCATTGAAACACAAGCAAAATTAAAAATGAAAGCAGATGAAAGTGAAAGATTCGCTGCCAAAACGATAAAAATCGAAGACGCTTTACATAAATCGAAGGACGAAAGAGACAAACTGGAAGAAAAACTTCAAGAATCAAGAAAATCTGTAGCTTCACTTCAGAAACAAATAATAAAACTTCAAGAAGAGTCGATAGAACCACAGAAGAGGTATGAAGCCATAAAGATGGAATTGAAACTAGAAAAGGAAAAATCATTGAACCTAAAATCTGAAATACAAGACCTGGCAGCAAGAATGCGAGAACAGAATGATCAAGTGCAAAAGATGCTTACTCAAATAAACGGACTGTATGCACAAATAAGTGATGCTCAAAGTAATTATGTGGAATCCCTTCGAGCAAAGGAAAACGAAATCGAAAAATTGAAGAACACAATTGCGCAAAAAACAAGGGAACTTGATGACTTTAAGTGTGTATTTTCATTTTATTTTTATACTTTTATTTACTTGTGACCTACTAAAAATATTTTAACTTCTATATAAAATAATTGACTAAAATGTTGCTTTATTTTGTGCATTCATACACAAACCTTTTGTAGATCCAAGCAACTTCAAAGAATGCATTAATTTATACATTAATTTATACATACATACACATGAACATGTGTATTAAAACTAACGAATATATATATATTAATATTAATTTATTAAATTATTTATATTATGAGATTCTATTGTTTCATTGTTCACTTTTACATAAAGATTAATTTTAGCATCTATAACGTAAATGTGATATATATATATATATATATATATATATTATCTACTTAACATACGTTACTCCTACTGTATTAATTGACTATAAAATTAAGCAACTAATAATTTAAAATCATAAATCACATAGGTAATATAGATTAAGTTATATTATACGTTGTGTACTGAAAATTTGCTTTTTTTGCTATAAAAAAAATGTTAATATAGTTAGAAAGATTATTATATTATTCATTATTGCAAATTTTTTTCTTTTTGTTTACTATAGATCAGAACAAGTTCAAAGAGCGCATCAATTTCAAGCAGCAATTAGTAAATACGTAGGATCTGTTGTATAAAAGCGAGCGAAACTCCAAGGCTAAAACAATCCATTTCAACTTCCAAAAAATATTGAAGTTTGCTATTGTTAATTTTTAAGGAAAGTAGAAAACTTCCTATATTTTTACAATTAGATATTGAAGCTTGGTTAAAGCCCGCGAAATAAAATATTAATATTTATATGAGTATAATATAATATATTTATTATTTTCTTTAATACTTCAATAAAATGACCTTTCTAAAGCCAAAAGCTACCGGTATTATCGAATAAAAAAAATATAAATAATACTTAAGGAAATAATTGTATTTAAAAGTAAATAAATTATAATAATTTGTGTGTAAGATTCGACAAAATACAATATATGCCATTGCCTATAATATATTTATTTACTCATTATCCTATTAATAAGAATATGCTACTTACATAAGTGCAAGAAAATAAAACCACAATTTATCATGTATAATAAATAGTTCTTTAATAATTTACCTCATTTATACAGATTTCATTGTAATAATAAAATACAATGGTTATCGAATTTGTCGACTTCACATTTGCAAATTACCGAAAAATCCGTCGATCTGATCTATCAAAATTCAAAACTGGCAGTTTACGGCCTGATCAGTCTCTCATCGTTTGGTCCGGCTTACCATGGCCAACTATAACGCAAAAATATATAATTCACTCTCCGCACGCGTCACTTACGCTTAAATATTTTACAAATTCTTTCATGGAAAAACGCAGCTTGTGTGAGAAAAGAAAGTAGTTTCCTGAATTGTAATATTAGTATGAGAGGAAAATTATTCTTAGCTCTTCAAGTGCGAATATTTAATTTATACGTACATTAAACTTTATATATATTATCGTCTCTAATATAGAGACAATGAAATTAATTTTCTTCTAGTATTCTACAAGTCAATTAATGACAATCACGCACACAATACATACAAATATTTAAATTTCACTCCTTTTTTTAAATCACATAAATAAATCCTCTACAATACATAGTCAAGAAACAGCAAAGAAAATAGTAAACACAATAATTTCGATTGATAAAAACGCTTTTTTGCAGTTTTATAAATTTCTATACGCCGATAAAAAATTCATTTAATTTGATAATCGTCAAATATTTAAATACAATAAATATTGTAAATTTTATAAACGAAAAAATTCGTTCATGAAGAAATTTCTGTCTTGTCATTGATGCTATTCTATCAATTTATAGATAGATAAAATTGTATAACGCTTTTTATAAATTGGTGAATAATACAAAAAAATACAGTACGTATTATGCTTAAATGACTAAATTTAAGGGCATCATTCCATGAACCCGATGATGTTAATCATTGAACGTGTATGAAACAAAAATACAGTAAACTACGACATCGTATAGAGTTTGCATCAATGTAGCAACAATCAATCCTAAATATCTTACATATTATTTTTGAAAAGAGAATATGGACATCACTTATAAGAATAATTACTTTTATACTCACGTGTAAAAATTATGCAAACATTTTAAAATTGATTAAAATTTTTTAAAGTGTGTATAGCTTTAACTTAGAAGATTTTTTTTACAATTATATACATAAAAATAAATGTTTTTTTTTGTATTAACGTAAAATATGTAAAAAAATATATCTTTCTATTAGTCCACGATATTTGAAAATTTTTATAATTGAATTATGATGACTTTTTCAATAATAATTTATTAGAAACTACACCGTTACAATATAACTGTGGCATAACCCTAAGTACATTTTTTTATTTGAATAAATAAAAATAATTTCTTTTACAGAGCAATTACTTTACTCTATTTGAAATTATTTACAAATTTTATAAATTAATCTATATTGAAAGCAATATCTTCAAAACACTTGATAAGATGAGGATTCCTAATTTTGATTACAAAATATAATGTTTGACAGATGAAATTGCATTACTACATATTTTATCAATAATTAGGAAATTATGCAGTCGGCTGTTTTGTTGTGTTATAAATAATAATTTTTTAATTAAATTTAAACAAAATCTGTACAATGTCGCAAACCGTTTTTTTTTTCTTGGCAATAATATCGTATACTAATGTATTTAATTTACAACTTTCAAAATCAAATTTTTCCTGCGCAGTAATATTTTACAAAATTTTATTGGCTAATAAAAAATTAATTTTCTTCAAGAAATGCTATCAAAATTAAATTTTACATCACAAACAAAGCAGATGTCATAAATTTAATAATTATATGCTTGAAAATGATATTCCATCAATAATGCTATTCTTATTAATTTGGGAAAAGTAACATGTTACTAGCTTTTAATTTTTGTTTGTACTTTTAATTTATAGAATTTCATTTAATGGTATTTTTAAAAATGATAATAGTTAACTGTTTCTAATTGATTATAATTTTAAACGTACAATTAGTACAGTGTAACACACTTTTCCACAAACAAATAATAAGTTTGTTGAAAAAAATCATACAATCCTAATATTTGATAGTACGTATAATAAAACTGCTGAAATCTCTTTTCAGGAAGTCGCTAGTAATAGTATTTTTTATTTTGTATATTTTTTTTTCTACAATGAAATGTATCTGATCAAGTGTACTTATACTGCAATTTGATGAATAGAGATTTATATTTAGTGCCAAAAATTATAGGACATTGCTCAATTTTCCCAATTGATTATATTAAAACGCAAGATCAATATGAACAAAATATAATAGTTTCTAAGAAATAGAAAAATGAATATATTTTTACTATTCTATTACACTTCTTTACCATTGAAGTAAACCATGTATGATAATTTTCACCAAAGCACTGAGCAAGAGGGTCTCGAATTTGGAAAAATAAGATATCGAAAGTTAAAATAATAACTTACAGAAATAATTATCTCTGAAAGCATTAAAACATACTATATTTAAAGGTACTTTGGAGCTTTACTATTATTATTAGATGTAGGAATAACCGGTCCTTTAATTTGTTTTTTTTTTACAATAGGTTAATATTTAGTATTTCAGTCTTTCGATATATTAAATTATAAAATTCTCTCACCCTCTTTCTATCTCACCAGCTCATGCAAATAAAACAAAATAAAACACGGTTCTTCAAAAAAACCACAAGAAAACTAAACGTGGTTACACCAGATAGTTCGACGTAAAATATTGGGACGTTATTTTAATGTTGCGAATCATGTAAAAGAAACTGCGCAAATAGTGTTGTATGATTTCACATAATTATTTTAATTTGGCGTTCATATACCTTATAAATTAGGTTTTAATAATCTTCCCGCACGCTGTATTATCAATACGAACACACAACAGCAATGAAAACTATTCGTTGTGCTGCTCTTTTGCTATCGTTATTACGCGTGTTCTCATTTTGAGAAAATGATGAGAAATGAATTAACCTTCGTGCATAAGTAGCAAAAGCATAGATATACAAGTAACATTGCATGAAATGTGGTTGCGGTCATCGGAATTAATAAAAGTGTTCGATTCCGTTGTTACCCAGGCATTATTTGGATTCAACCGAATGTTCAATATGGATGAATGGCTAAAAATGTCGATTACACGTCCATCGGAGAACAAAATAATAACCGCTTCATCGAAACGGCCGACCCGAACTTGGGGCCTTTTTCACAGGGTGTAAGGGTACTCCCTGAGGTAGCTCTTGATGACAGGCGGCAGCCTCCCCATCTCCCTCTCGAGGCGCGCACTACCACGATTAACGGCGATACGGGCGAGCTGGGAAAGCGAGCGCACCTCCTTGACGAGGGGCTCCGACAAGTAGATTTGCGAGTAGATCTGTCCACTGTAATCGAGCCAAACCTCTTGGCGGTGCTCGTCCACGCGCTTCGAGTACTCGCAGTAATACTCGAGCATCTTGATCGGGCAGTCGAAGAGGGGCATCGTTAGTGCTAAGCGAGGTTCCGCGTCCAGCCGGAACTTCCCCATGAAGTAAAATACGCGCACTGACGTTGGACCCCGGGCGGTTTGTACCGATATCGCGAACGTGTACCTAAAAAAAAAAAAAGGTTAGTGTAACGATTATCGCTGTTGTCCACAAAAGCCAAGTTCAACAACATAAAGGCTTCGTTCGAAGGAATTGCGCGTGCATTAGAAGCCTACATAGAGGGAGGCTCACCTGCTGTCGGAGCTGTCCCTCATGAGCCACCTGCCGACGGGGCTGTCCTTGAGGAGATTCTCGCTTTGCTGCCAGCTGAGACCCTCGTGATACCAGCCGCAGGTTTGCAAGAGCCTGCGTACCTCGGAGAGCCTCGCCAAGTCCTTCTCCGGTAAGTAGCCGGCGTCGCACTCCCAAGGACAAGCCGACATCATCGGTATCCAAGGGGACTCCTCCCTGCTTATGGCGTCAGTGACTCCAGTCCCGTGATGGTGGCCGCTGACGATGCCGCCACCGTTAAGGCTATTGCGCGGCCCCAGGAAGCCCTTGCTCGGCTCCGGACCACCGGTGGACGTCGCCGAAGCCGTTATGTTAAGAGTGCAGCTACCAAGAGCAGCAGCCGTTGCGCTCGCAGACGGCAGACGAACCGTCGCGTTCACCTGGATACGCAAGTCGCCTGCAATTCGAAACAATCAACTATTAGAAGACGGAACTGTCGGAGCTTTGGTCAAGCGCCTACAAAGATTGTCGGGAGAGTACGCGGTTACGATTTTACTTTTAGAGATAAGTCCAATGCCGGGGCTCGCCTATTTTCCTGATTATTGCAAGGATATGACGTCGTTGCATCTTTACATTTACAGATGCTTTCACGAGGCAATAATAAGACACGAATAGTGATTGGGTTTGCAATGACAATCTATTAGACATTAGTGTACACACTAATAGGAATTAATTCCAAAGTTATGTTTCTGTTTGTGCATCTAAATAAATTGTTTTTAAAATAGAAAACATAGATTTAAAATCAGGTATTATACTCTATTCTTCAATATAAGCCTAACTTCCTAATCCTCCTATTCCAATATAAGCCTAACATTCAAAGCACGACTGATATTTTGTTTTATTTTTACAATATTGTCATTTGCTGGTATTATAGACAGAACTTATTACTACTCGTAACTTCAACAACTTTTATTTTTTTTTTTTAATAAAGTAACCAGAACAAGCTTGTATTAATATTCAGCAATTAAGCAATACGGCTTCAAGGAATTGTTAAATTATGACAAAATGGATGCACAATATTTGACATGAAAAATTATTTCTTTTATTTTCCTTTGAATTTTAATAAGTGTGGTCGAAGCAGTGAGCTCTTAGAAGTCGCGGAATTATGAGAAAAGCCAGAAATTTTTACTATTCATATTCAAATTGATCGTGACAGCGTTAAAAATAAGTCACCTAGAAAGATAAATTTTTCATGAAGTCTAATGTTATTGGACGGGTCCTCGGTAATAGCAAGTATTTTAGTAATTAAAATGTTTCAGTCTGAAGCTTGCCTTTTCATATCATTGGCTATTTTTGAAGCATGACGTAAGTATCAACATTTTCGTACATAACTGAAAATAAATTTCTTATCTATTAGTGTTTCTCAGTATTTTCTACGTACGTACACGCTGATTATCGTTTTTTTCAATATTTACGGGTAATAATCAATTTAGATGAAAAAATATAGATAATACGACGGCTTCACCTAATTATTGTTTCCATTCATACATGAACATCTTGCAGAGCGCGTGTTCAAGGATTAAATAACCAAAAGCAGTTCGGTAAAGAAACACCAAATATCCAGGATCAGAAATGCGCTTCAGATGCGAATAAGGTATAGATTCACTAAACCCGCGGTAATTAATATTAAAAGCAATAGCCCCCAAGTAATCAGTGATGAGCAGTAAATTCGTAGGCTGAACAAGAAGGAAATAAAAAAGGCCGCTTTTCCGCGTTCCACGTAGTTGTGTTTGCTTTGGCCGATCGTATACAAACCGGAATACTTGGAGCTGCTGCCAGCTGCGCTCCTATGGCAGGTATCCTCTGAACTCTTCGTCCCACTGCTGGCGACGACTTGGCACAAGTTCCGCCTGCAGCTAGTCTCGTCGCCACTCCTGTGGTAAGGATAGCAGCATCGGCAGTAGCAGCAGCATCGGCAGTCGCAAGGACTCGCGCCAGTCGGGGGCGCCTCGCGCCTCGTCCCTGGAAGCTCCTGGCATCCGCTCGGTGGTGGCTCCAGTCTGAAACGTGGATAGCGAATCTATATTAATAGCTGTGCTCGCTAGGGCCTCCGGAGCTGGAAGGCGAAATTTCGAAAGCGATTCTCGAGGATTTGACATTTGCGCGAAGGCTATTTTTACCACTAATAAGTAAGGGTACGTCGATGCCAATGTAAAAGCCTGTTTCCTAATACTTTGGTATTCGTATACGGATTTCCTAAGACAAAATCTAGTTTTCCCGTATTCCCTGTAGCCTGATACAACCGTGATCCGTTAAGGGATCGGTCGATGAAATCTCCATCCGTACGAGGCGCTCGAAGCCGTGGGCTCCAAAAGACGTACCTGGCGGCAGTCGAGTGGCTGCGATGGAATTCAGTGGCGCGCTCAAAGCTGCTCCTGAGTAGCTCTTCGCCGATTAGTAGCGGCCTCGACTCCTCTACGCAAGGCTCGGTCCTCTTCTGCACGAGGCAACTGCCACCCGAGAGCTTGGATCTCACCTCCAGCCGCGGCGCCGACGTACTCGCGTGCACCACCACATCTGCGTTGCTGCTTTGTATCAGGCAGCCGCCCGATTGGATGCCGCACTGAGTGCTGATCGTCACCTGTGCGTGGACATTAAAAATTAGGGTTTTAGGGTCTGGCGAGTGTCGTTAAAAGCGCGTTGGACGAATACGACAATTGCCATCGAGCGAAGGACTTGCCGACGCGCTTATGCCGAGCCGGAGTCAGAGTCCGTAATGTTCGAGGCCGTGGCGTCGTCTGATAAATCTAAATTCGTCATGAGTGCGTTCGCTAACGGTGACCGTTGCCCCATCGCCCGCCTCTTCTGGATAGGAGCATCACGAAGGCACTGAGCAGAGTTCGTGATGCTGCATCCGGAGTATCGCATTATGGCAGAGCTGTCTTCCGATAAATTTTAAAGGGGCCTTCCGAGAGCAACGACTTCGCGCGAAGCGAGAGCCGTGGTCCGAGGAAGGCACGTTAAAACTGCACGGCGAGGAAGGACGAGGAAGAGAGGGGGAAAGATACGTGGGAGGAGCGAGCCGGCAATCGTTACCTGCTGCCGGTGCTGGTCGCTGGCGTAGTTCGTGGCGTCGATGAGCAAAAAACCAGCGGACGCGTTGGTCGGGTGGTGCTCGAGGTCAATGGTGGCGGCCTCGGTGTCCGGAATGTCGCCGGTGTTGCAGCAGCCCGGAGCAGGGAAACGGTGCCTGCAATTCGGGCACATTACTGTCAGCATTGCGGCTCGACTGCGGGGACTAGGATCCCACAAACTTCGCTCAGCATAACAATGACGATTGCGAATCCTGCAATAAAACGTAATGATCTTCGTTCGTTAGAGGGTCATTGCTTTAATTCTTGATTTCCCCCCCCCTCCTACAGTCGCTAAGGAGCCCCGTTACGGGGATTACTGTTATCATCGCTTAGGCAAAGCTTACGAAAGCGCCGGCATTTAAGGGGAAATACTTAATCGCATTCAGAATGCAAATAATGCTCGAAACTGCCGTTATAATTGAAGATTCCTCGACACTCTGACCGTTTAATAAATTTTAAGGCGCGCGTGCTTATGCAACCTTTTTTTGCTATAAAGAGCCGGCGTCAATAAGATAAATACACCTGCATAAATCGTAAAAAGATTTATCGATTTAAGATGCCATGGACACGCGGGATTTCTTCTTTTTACAAACCTTAATGTTTTCGTTACTGTGAAATGATATGCAAAAAAGATACTTTTTCATTCTGGACACATTTTTTCCTTTCTGTATAACTAGGATGCGTGATTGTGTAAAAAACACCCACATAAAAGAGTTATTAAGAGTAATTTATCGTCGCAATAAATTTTACATTTCCTTACTTAGTCTTCATTAGCACCATAATTTTTCATATTAGTCTGCGAAACCTTTTTTGTAGTAAATATTGAAGAGAATTGTTGTACGTGAATTAATTATAGTCTTAATACGTACATATAACGAAAATAATCAATGTATAGGCAAATACAATAAAGTTGTTCTTGCAGTAATTATGTAAAAATTATCTCTTACTTTATCAGTTTATATTCGTAAAGTCATTCCTCAAGGCAATTTTTTTGTCTGCGAAATTCGCCAGAAAAGTAATGTGAGCGAGTGAAAGACGAGTAAAAAAAGCGACCATTTCCGATTCAGAGAATTACGGACGTAATTTACATAAACAAACCTCGATGGTCATTGAAAGGTTGATACCGGTACGTAGTTCGTAGGGTGAAAAAGAAAAATTGATCGCAAAAACAAATAATCACATATCAGTATTCAACGCATTTTCGAGCTCGGCAATCGTAATCCCGTACATGCTCCAATCTTTGCTATTGATACAAACGAGTACAATTTCCGTTACGCTTATTATCAGTCTATCGCATCCGAAAAAAGCAGCATAATTAAATGGCAACCGGTAGCTAAAATAACAACAGTGAGCTGCTGCTTGCATTAATTACGATTGCTTCGTGAAAAGGAAGATATTTAATTGCAAATGACACCGGTGCCGCCGATAAGAAAACAAAAATTCAGTCTACCTTATTTCCCCTGCGCTTCCCCCCCTCTCCGCCATTTGCGCCGTCCTCCTGCCCCTAAGACCGGCGGGTTCCGAGGTTGAGTTGCGATAAAAAGTGTCTCTCGAATGCCAGGTTTCCCATTATTGTTGAAAAGAGCGAGCTGGAGCCCCAGTTTTCCGTGAAGAAATAGCTAATTCTTTTAAAGTCAATTTCGCTCATAACGGCCCGTAAAACATCGAATTTAACCGTGTCTAACGAATGCACGTTCTCGGTATTTGAGCAGCGCGTTCGTTTTTTTCTACCTCCTCCTCACGTTCTCGGCTCATAAGTCATGTTCTGTTCAGACGACGGTCGACCGAGAAATAGAGAATGACAGCGATTAATAAGCTTGATTATTATTCGTCGAAATAGCGATGTTTTCCTCATTCGCTCCCGTGATACAGGCATGTCTCCCCTGCAACGATATCCCCCCGGGCACATTAGACCTTCGTATTCGTACTCCGCCGCTACTTTCTCTCTTTTTAATCTTCATCCAACTAAAATATCCACTCGAAAAACCCCAACATTGTATCCAAGCTAATGACACGGGATAAGAGTATCTCAGAACTGCGGTAATTGAGCGCGAGCGCGACTTAACTATTTGCGAATCGCTAGTTCAAAGGAGGCGGGGCAATTTATTTGCGCGTGGCACAAAGAAATGTGCAAAAGATTAAGAGGGGCCCGGGGTCAGGATTAAACGCAGTCGTCGCTCGTAGGTAAGCGAGCAGTCGATTAAATTTTATGTCACGGAGACCGAGTGCTGATAAATGACAGTCGCTCGGCATGCGCGAGTGCATTTAATATGCGGTGCGACGATAGCCGTCGTAGCTCCACACGCGAGCCGTCTTCCTTTTTTCTTCCTCGATCGGTTAATATGATTCTCGGTAACTCGCCGAGCTAACCCCTTAACGGAACCCCAGCGCCAGGTAGGCTCGAGTGCCCCGACACTGAGCTTCCCGTGGATTTTGCGGGCCGCGACGTGGCACCAAATTCACGTGCGAATCTCGCGGAAGGAATCCACTTTCCGAGGATCGCCCGGCATTTGAATACGTTTGAATTATTGCTTTATGAAGCACGTAATGAAACAAAGAAATAGCGATTGAGTAACTTTATCGTTCTGAGAACTTTCTTAATGAAGTACGAGGAAAAATGTGTCTGAAGCTCATTCGACGGCTACGATAAAAATTGATAAAACGTCGAAAAGATAAAAGAAAATGTAATCGCTCTGGGTGCACGCGAGGCAAAAAGGGAGAAAAACAAAAATGAAAACATCTTAGAAGTAGCGGCTATCGAGATTCCTGACTCCCTACCCTCCACCCGTCCCCCAAAACATACTATTAACTGGGAATAATTGCGGACATCTCCACCTGATTTCTCTAATTAAACGCGAGCCATATAACTTACGACAGCCTCGAGAACGGAATTTACGAAATCGCGTTTATAAAGAAAACAATTTTTTATGAGTACACTAATATACTTTTGCATGTTTGTTTGTCAGGTTTCTAATTTCTTAATTACTTAGAAATTTAGGTTAAAATTATACAAAGTGAAGAATTACGCGTGTATGCATCGCGCGCTCGTGTGTGTTAGCTTAATAATATACGCATTGGTTGGGTTAAAAAAGGACATTTGTTTTTCAAGTGTTTTATTCTCGAATTTCGTATTATTTATTGCTTCAGGTTCCCGAAGATTATAATTAACAGATAAATAGTGATATATTAGAATATTAATATCATTCGTAGAACAATTATTTCATAAACTCAAACACAAATAGATTTTCTGAGTTAACGATTTTTAAAATAGCAGGGGAAGATTATTTTTCAAATATTTTACCACATTAAAATCCAGGGAAAAAAATATTATCTGTATAGTACTATTTTTCATGCCTCTCCGAATAGATGACACTGATCTATCTTACAGTTTTCGCGTCGTTGAAGTTGTAACGATTTAAATTTCCTACGAATTATAACGAGGTTTTATAGTGCGAAAATAATTTATTGTCTGGCTTTATTTCAAATATACACTGAATGCTTGTTGCATTACATTTTCTAATATAAAGTATGTAATCGGTTTTCTACACTATTTTTCATAATTTTCACGAGTCGCTTGTACAAATATTCAATATGCTTAAAAGCAACTACAAAAAGAGGATTTTTTTCATGATCTATTAACATTTTAAATCTTGTTAGAATTATACATTTGAAGTATTATAAAGCAAAACAATAATTAAAGCGCAATTCAGTTTAGTATATTTATTGTGAGTAAATAAGGCTGTTACAAGATATTAACTTGCGTAAGAGTTATCTTAAGTTTAAAGGAGAACCAATACCTGGACAATAAAACAACCGATAGACTTCATAAATTATAAAAAGTTGAGTATTCATCGTACTTTCTTGGTCTTTTTTTCAACGTCTAGCACAAACAAGGAACAAATTGAAAATCGACTTAGGATATTGACGAGATGAAATCTAGATAATGGAAACTAATAAATGTTACAGTTTCTTTGAAAAGCGCACCACAGGCATTTAACGAGAATAGAAAAGAATCATTTAGCAATCAGTGGCACGCTTAATGCGCACTGCCTTAGTAGCAAAGAATAGAGAAGTTAGTTAGAATAAGCAACCTCACCTCACAAGGAAAAATAAAAAGAAGATGAAGAAGAACGGGGTCGGAAAAAAGGAAAGCGCCGTTAAGTAAACAGATGAAAGTTGCTCTCCCCTTTGTCCCTTTCACTCATTTTTTTCTATTCCATGGTGCGTAAATTCATCAATTAGCAATCGAGCGCCTCAAGATAAACTGCGATAAAACGAGATGAAGCGAAGAAGGAAGAAGGCACGCGCAACAATATTAGATTAAAAAAAAAGCGACGGAGGTAGAGAACGGACGGAGAACTGTCTAAGAATAGTCGATTACAGTATAATTATCTCGTATCGTGGAACAGCAGGGAATTCTATGAAAATGCCCGCCACCAAAGAGATTTTTCATAGCTGACGACACGATAAGTTTGAAGCTGTGTCTTGCTACGGGGCTAAGACGGAAGGAGATGGGGAGAAAGAGAGAAAGAGGACCAAATGCCACGGATAGCGAAAGAAAAAATTTTCCCTACTAAGGAGTACACGGCTCGCGTGCTTTTTCGGACTTTTTTTTCTTTTTCACTTGCCGTCGACGAATATCGACAGAGGCCGCATAAAAGAGCCTCTCCTCATCACGGCCTAACCTAATTTCGCGCCTTTATACAACGTCTGATGGGGAACAACCGGTTGCCGTCGCCCACGTATCACAAGGTACTCGGGATTTTTAAGAAAACGGGGAAGGCACTTTTGTATTGCTTTGTTGCGCGGGCCCCGGCAACTTTCTACCAACGCAGAGTCGAGGAATTTTGTATTTTATGAAGCAAGCACGCCTCCATCCCAACTGTTCCACCTTCCCCTTTAAATCATCTCGCGGAATAATAAATATGCAAACGTCGAATTGACAACTCTACCTATCCAGGAGGTATTTTTGAGCATTGCTTTTCGCTTTTTATTTACATTTTTTTAACGAGCTGCACTTTCAAGAGCGTATTGGAGCGACAATTATAAGCCGAGGCAATTTAGTAAGAGTTGTGTGCAATGTTGTGTTGGTGTGTGATTATAAGGAACGAAGTAGATGATCGGCTATTCAAAAACAAATATTTTTCGGCGCAATAATCAAGAAAATAATGTAAGGGATTAATGCAAGGCCGTTACCTTCGACTCTACAGTATATTTATTCTTGAGTTACCGTCACATTTATTACTTTCTTCACTCGGTCGCATCTTCAAATTGACGAAAACAGCGCTTCAAAGAACGCGAAAGATAAAAATGAACACCTTTTCTAGCGAGTTGAGGACTTGTTATTTGTCAAGTGCAACGAAATCGTTTTGCTATGGATGCGATGTAATTATGAATGGTTCGCCATTTGTTTTTTATTTTACAAATTAACATTACAGATAAGTATAAACTATTTGCGTGTGTAAATCGATATAACAATGTGAGTCAGAATGGATTCGTAAAAGCGACTCTCGTCCCCTCAAGTGGCTCACAGTTTCGTAACGCATTTTTTTTCTCATAAAATTTCCACGGCCTCGTCATACCAAACGGAAATCGATGAGAAAATCTTTCTTCGAAACTTGCGACTTTGCAGAAGCCGTAACTCGCTTGAATTCGGGTCGAGAGCTGCTGTGAAACCGGCTGAGAGAAGGATAGAGGAAGTACGATAGAGGAATGCATTAAAAAGACGTGCATAAACGCATGCTATTCCTAAAAAAGACATCGGCCAAATGCGATTACCGCTGATAATAAAATTAAGGGAACGAAAATGTAGGCTGCTGAATAATTTTATACAAAACGGATGTAGACATACGTGGAAGTCTATCACTGAATTATGCAGAAATAATTTTGTCCGTTTTCTCGTTTCTTGGCGAAGCTAATGATCAAGAAAATATGAAAACCTTGGAAACAATTATAAACTGTTTATATTAAACTTTGACTGATTTTTTCACTCTTAGCCATTATATGGAATTATCTAACTACGATTAATACCGAGAAATCAATTGTTTATTTTTTCCCATTTTCAATACATATAAATTGGTTAACGATTAGTTATGCTATCTTCAATCTATCTTAATACAAATCAGATTAATCAGCCAATTAACAATATTCATATGAGGATTGCTGTATAAAAAGATTATTTTAAATCTTATGCGATTAACAAATAAATTGAAATAAAAATATGAATATTAACGCGTACGTACTTGACTAAAGATAAACGTAAATGATCGTATCATCGTTTACGTTCATAAGAAAATATATGTTCATATACATAGAATCCCTCAAAATGTATACATTTAAAAAACCGCATATAAAAACTAAGTTACGTTTGTAAGTAAACAAGATATACAAATTAACATTCTGAGAAAATTTTCTAGTAATGTAGCTCAGCTAATCATTTCATATTTGAAAAAAATGTGCTTTGAAAACTTTGAAATTTATATTTAGAGACCCAATAATTTACAATGTCTGCACTTTTCTCATATGCATTTTAATATGTAATCTATTCTATGAATTATAGGAATGAGTTATAGCTCTACATTTAACGGGTGGTTCTTTTTGCAATACAAATAAACCTTTTTCTTTATGTGCATTCCGATAGAAATATTTCTTTAGTGTTATTTATTGTGAAAAGATAATTAATACGAAACTATTATTGCAAGCTTATTTAAGCCATTGGTGAAAATTTTCCAAATTATCAGCAGTTTCGTATGTTCGAGCAATGGTAAACGATTCACCATTAAAAATGAAACGAGACTCCAATCTTTACCGGCACATCGTGTGAAGGCTTCGAACAAAAGGTTGGTTGCTCACTTCCGACATTCTCTTGAATGCATAAGCGTGCACTATACAAAGCGTTCATACATAATGAAAAATGTTTGCAATGGTAAAGTCAAAACTGAATGCGAGCACGAACGAGTTTAATAGTTTTGCAGTATGCAAAAGTTTGCATCCAATATTTATTCGCTGTTATTAATTATCCAACTTCAAATTACGTAAGGCGCATGCAATTAAAATTTTCTATCTCCTTTTATGAGCTACTTTAGCCGCTGCATGAAATGTCATACGCCAACTTTATAAGAAAAATGAAAGAGAATGCAAAACTGGTTATTTTTTGCGCGTTATTAGTGTAAATGTTATTAAATGTATTTTTTAAATCGGGCTTGCGTAATCTATTTCTGTGAGCCGCCGAGCTCGGCGGAGCGAGCGGGAGCGCGAGAGCGCAATTGCCAAGTTTAATTAATTCGGAGTTCTCGAAAATTACGTAAGTGGGGATACATCTTCGAGGAAGAGGAGAAGGCTCGATGAGCTCACGAAAATCAAAGCGCTCGCTTTGACATCTGTCCGTGACGTTGAACGAAGCGCGACGCGGGCGCGACTCGGGCCAAGGTATCCGAGTTGTGCTCTTGCACGCGCTTTTCCACTGGGTGCGGGCCAATGTTTATCATAACCGCTACCCCACCCCTCGGCCAGAGGCGGAAGGGCCCGTGGTCCAAGCCCTAGGGGGAGAGTACCCCGGTGGAGGGTCCAATGGTCAGGGGGCTGCGGACGCGTGCAGCGCAGAGCGCAACCTCGCGGGGACGGTGACGGCGAGGCCACGCGGTAGCACGTGTGCAGGAGGTGTGCGGCGCGGGAAGAGCGCGACGGCGACCGAACCGAGCGATTCGCAGTATTGGCCGAGTAGCCCGAAGCGGCGCTTCCGCGAAACGTCCCGGCGTTCGCTCCGGGGGCCGATGTCGCCGCCGCCGCCGCCGCCGCCGCCGTCGTCGTCGTCGTCGTCGTCTTGGTGTCGCAATGCCAGAAGGCCAATCCCCCATCTGCTCGCCTTCGCTCGCTCCCCCTCTCCTTAGCTCCGTGCTTCTTTACCTCTCTGCCAACTCTGCCTCCTTCTCCTCTCGCTCTGGGGAGGAAGAGCAACGACAACTCAACTTTCGCGTGCTGCCCCGGCAGACAAGGCGATAACGCCTGCCCTCCCCCGGCCCGCCGCCCATCGACCCTTCCGCTTTTCATCGCTTGCCCCGAGCCGCAGAGGCGGCCCCTGCCTCTCTGGCTTTTACCTGCGAATTCAAGAATAACATTCTTCTAGCCGTGCGTGCTCCAGCGCTGGAATAACCTGGCGCGTCGCTCCACCAGCTGACTCGTGTTTCCCGTGAAAATTCCCGTCCTCCTCCCAAACATCCCCCGACGACCCGCTATTCCTTGGTCCAGTGGCGGGCTCCTCGCTCGGGATTATCTCTCGCGACACTGACGGATCTGAATGCGCACATCTGAATGCACCATTCAACGGATTGCGAAGGGAGAGCAGAGAAGAAGCGCATTCGTTATGTCCCTCGTTAAGTCTTAATTTTCTAGTCTAGGGCCTCGTACCGAAGCGTCAACTTTGTTTACGTTTCTGGCCTTAAGCCGTCCGTATTTGCGACTCGTTTCACATCTCGACTCCTAAAATGCTTCGTAGTAAACTGTCGCGCGGGGATAGAAGACCCGCTTATCCCGCCAAGGTTATATTAAACCATCAGTGTTGACGGGTGAGCACGTCCCAAGAGAAAAAAACATACCATATTGCTTTACTGCACGTAAACTTTTATGCGGGTATCGTGGTCAAGGAGGGGCAAGAGAGAAAGGTAGCAATAGACAACCTCGTTAAAAATCATCGAAATAAAATATTCTTTAAAAAGAATGAAGCCTTCCATTGACACTGATGACGGCTATACTTTGCATATTCGTACGATCGGATGCTCCTATTTATCAGAAAATATATTATGAATCGACATCATTGGTCTCGCCCTTAAAAACCAATTAGTCACTCTTTTCAATGTAAGATTTAGCCTGTATCCACCTACCGACAATTTGTTCTAGCGGTCGAATACTCAAAATAAATAACGAATACTAGATTTCAAAAATTCAGCGAGCAGCGTGTAGATAATAATGGATCAGCTGTCTTCTCGACAAAGAGCGTCTTCGTGAGGAGAAGTGACTCTGGACAATAGCTTAAAATCGTCAGAATATATTCCGACGGTTAAACTGCTACGTGTGCTGCTCACGTGTATTATTTCACCTTTAGAACGCTCTTGAACCCTTCTCCAATTCCGTTCCACCCAGTCCTCAGCGTACGACGCAATCTTTTATTCAATTAATAAGCCGATTTTTAAAAAAACTGCCGGGCTTCGGAAGTACGAATTTGCATACATGCGTCCCTCAGTCACGCGCCCATTCGTAAGTCGGTTGAGGTTAGGTGATAGCGGCGGCGCCGCTTCGACGCCGATCAGCTGATGCTACCGAGGAATCCGAGGGGCTTATCGCTTTCACCTATCGCTCCTTCCTAACCTCCGTTCCCCCCAACGCCGTCAACAATCCCACACTTATACCTAAGAAAGAGAATTCCATGCTTCCGCGTTCGGATAGTGCAGCATTCCTCCTCTTGTTCGGAGCTGTCGTAGTTCGCATCCCCCCCCGACACGTTGACTTTTTATTTTCGGATGCGGCGCCGCCTCCCAACCCTCCGACGCGGGTCAATGCCGCAAGGGTATCCTCCTCCGACTTAACGCCGCCGTGGCGGCGGAATTCCATGACGTCGTAGGTTCACCGCATGCCGATCGCGAAAGTAAATAAACGATCGGGCTTTTTCAGGAAGGTCGCTTCTACGCCGAGCTCACAAATGTATCTCGGATCTAGATCCAAAAATCAAGGTGCAAGCGAGCCATTCGAGAGCTCGGCTCTCGAGCAAGCACGTAATTAAGGTGAGCTCGATACGAAGTCGAGTTGCATCGGGCGCTGTTCTTCCCCCCCCTCCTCCAACCTCACCTCACCTCACCGCCGCGCCACGTTTCATGCGAGCCGAGCAGGGCCTTATCTGACACTCGGTTCGCGGAAGCACCGCGCACAAAATTCACGAGCTTCACGAATAAGGTCAAGGCGTCGTTGTCCAACGCCGCGGATGAATAGGATATTTACGAGAGGACGAGGGACTCCTCTTAACCGGAATCAAGCCGGAGCGTGTCAACAGCTTTTCCGTTAAAAGCATTTCGGTGAACGGCGATAGACGCGGCCGACCTAAATATTGATCTGCTAAATTTCAGGGCACTGTCGACGAGAGGTGTTCAAGGACAAATGAATTAAAAAATAAATATGTGGGAATAGGATCTTGTCTGGGGGTGGAGAGAGAGAGAGAGATATATATACAGAGCACATATGTCTCGAATTCGGAGAATTAATTTACCGCGTGGTGAAAAGGAAAAAGCGTCAAAGTAATCACGATTAGTATCAGATCGCAGTCGGAAATCGCTCGAATAAAGAACGTGACTCTGATATATCCAGTCGAAGCGCAAGCATGCACACATACTTGCCACGGACAAGAATATAATGAAGCGCTTGGCTCTTACACTAAAGCGGAGTAAAGAGAAAGAGAAAAAGAGCGAAGTAGAGGAAGGAGATTCTAGATTGAATTCTTTTCATGCGCCGATAGCAGCCGAGTTTCTTTTTGATATTATAATGATTTAGAAACTGATAATTCTTTTACGTTAGGTCAGTGGCTCGCCCTCCGTCTCTTGTCCAATGCGCGGCCAACGCAATTGTTTACAGAGCTGATAGAAAAAATACGAGCGATAGAAACTTAATTCGAGTCGGGACTCGACTGCCACCATCGTGTGCGTAAATAGTTACCCCATTATTGCTAAACACCTATGCCGCTACAAATAGTGGACTTCCGCCTGCGATTTATACACGCCAGCTAATACAAGGTACGCTTGGACACTACGTCGAACGCGAAGTTCGATGCATAAATAAGTATCGAAGCGCTCGACGATATTTTTTAAGTTACACAATTTTGTGTCGATAAATGCGAGATTGCAGAGTTTTGAGAACGAGCATCAAGACATGCTTCTTAGTAAAGTATAATTATCTCTTAGTTATAAATACAATATCGCTGATATAAAAAATATTTATAATATCTCGCGAAGAAGCACAAGCAATAAGGGAAATCAGTTGGCTTGTATCGATCAGTCGGGTATCTCCTGTTTGAGAACGAAAAAAATTTCAAACGCTCGGATTGGTGATTCTAGATGGCGCGAACGAATCAATGAATTAACGAGCACTCAGCTTTTCAATAATTAGCGTATTACTAAATGCTCTTTGAATAAACGTCTTCGGCGATTCTGCGAAAGTTTCGCAAGTCAAAGCAAACGACAAATGATGAAGCGAGAAGGCGGATAATAGAGCTCCGAAACTAGAATCCGTAAGGACCTAGCCTATAAATCACGAGCAAGCCCTGCCTACGACTGGCTTCCGATTATGCACGGAAAAGCTCACGTACGGTAAAGAGCTTTTAATAACGGCTTACGCTCTTTAGCGCGAAGCGAATATGTATTCCCCCGCTCGAAGTCGTGCTCCTTCTTTTACGCGGCGTAACTGTAATTGTCCCCGCGCTTATTTTTACCTACAGGCTCGCGCGACAGCGGGGCGCATCATCATTGAAGAGATCCAGGGCTTGGAGATCATTCATCCCGAGCTCCCTAAGAACGTGAATTTTTCGGGGAGCTGCGCATGACGTTTGCCGCTCTTGTTTCCTCGTTCTTTTCGTTCACTCTTGATTATTCCAGGAAGATGATATGACAACGTGATATTATTTCGGCTGTATTACGCCACGAGAGTTGAGTTCTAAAATAAACTTGAGACGAGCTAACGGGGATATGCCAATGACGGCGAAGATTTAGGCGTTCCCGTGACACTCGCTAACAAATTCAAATTTTCGCCCCGCCCCCGCCCCCCGCGTAACGTGATTACAAAGGGTCTTGTGCCTAGACAAAATGTACCGATCAATAATATAATTCTCTGGGATGACTTGTCGCCCATTTCGATAATTATGGCTTTAAACTTTCGTCGAAGAAAAACGTTAGGTTTGTCACGTTATTTTATCGCGGGTTTAAATTAACTTTCGGAAGCCGCGTTTGGCTTACCATTTACGACAACTCGTAAATATTTGTCGTGCTTTGGAAAATTGAAAGTGCCATAAGAATAACGAGCCAAGTAACGATTACTGTCAATAATTCCTCAGCTCTTCGCCAAAATGACTTTCGCAATCGCGCTCAGCAGCGTAAAATTGCTCGCGAAATTCCAGTTAAAAAGTCATCATCGCGCGACGATAAAACCGACAAAGCGAGCGCCATTCCTGCAAGCCCTCGATGGATGTACAAAGCCTTGCACTGAGAATCGATTAATTTTTTTTTTCTTTTTCCGTACGTAATTATGCTAATTGCTCTATTATTGAAGCGTTAAAACAAGAATCGCACACTTTGTTTTAATCACGTGTGCGCAGGCCCTTGAAAATTAACGTACCCCGTTCGTTTCCGCTTTCATGAATGCCCTAATGAACGATATTTGATCGAAAGAAAGAGAGATGGAAAAAATAGAAAATTGTGGGAGAAGAGGGGGTATACTGTTAAAAGTTGGATACGTGTAGGTAATAAAGGAGTAACTGTAACTGTTAGGTTATAAAAAGGGACAGGGTATGATAATGCACCAGCATGAGTTTCGTTGTGGCATCTCCGGTATATTCATCTTTAAAAAAGGGAACGGTCGGCTTACACAATAATGATGTTTTTACAGCCGTCTTATCGAGTGCAGGGGAAAATTTCTATTCTTCGGCTAGAAGCACCGAGGAAAGTATACAGAACATGACGACGAGGAATGTCCAACTGGTTATAAATGATCATCGCTCGATAAATCACTGGATTTGTACGACTTATTCACATCTTGTGAATAACATTTTTATGTGTTAGAAGATCATCGCATAGTTCGTTTGTTCACAGCAGCGGCTTAGGCTCGTGAAATTAAAAAAAAAAGCGTAACAGTGATGACAAGGAGAAGTTTGACTCGTATGCAATGCTTCGTAAAAATGCGCGAGTGGCTTATGATATTATACAAATGACGAACTATTTTCCTTTCTTGATACTTTTCATACCCTAGCTTCCTCTTCTTCGTTATCGAAGAGTTAACGGTGTGCTTGTACTAATTCAGCAGCTGCTTATTGCGACATCAGGCCTTTTTCTTCCGCGGCTGACTTTTTGTTATTTGTGTTTTTTTTTTTTTTAAATAAACCGTTATGAAAAAAGAGATAAGTTTCAACTTGGTGATTAGTGTATGCGTATACGTCCGTATGTGATCGAGTGCGTGCAAGAGAAAGAGTGCGAGGGGGGAAAGGGGACAAACAGAAATGAGAGAGGTGTATATACATATACATATACATATATATATATATATATGTTAGATTATGGTTGTGGCCATTAAAAATTGAAAAATTTTGTCTAGCTTATTGGTAAAAATAAATCGACATTGGAAATATGATAAAATTGAATGAAGCAAATAATATCACGTTTACGTATAAAAGTAACTTATGAAAGTAAAAGGTACAGTCACTTTGGTCAATTTTCAATTCTAAAGAACCTTGCTATTGTAAAATTGAGGCAGACGCATTAATGGAAATAGGGGTAATGATGAGCGATAGACTCCGTAAGCCCATTGCATCTTATCCAAAAGTTGCCATACCGAAAAGCTCGCGGCATGTGTCGCATCCACTTAAGGGCCATCCAAACGCACGGTGGCTCTTAAATGAATGCAGACAAGCAATAGCTGTTCAAAAAACGAAACAGCTGTTATCATCTGATCGCCAGATTCTGGGTCAAGTGAAAAGCGTGAATTACGAAATCACGTTCAGCAAAAATGTAATTGGTGAACCGGAAATGAATTAGGGAAATCAATCAAGGGAAATATGTAATCACTTCAGGAAAACAAAACCTTAAATCCGTCTAGCCATCGATTTGTAAAAATACGAGAAAAAATGATAAAAAACGAAGGACTAAAAGAAATATATTGAGTTTGTTTTTGTTCGTTTGTTTGTTCACACTACTGATTAGTCTAGTGGCTACGGTAGCTGTGAATGACAAGTCGTGTTGTAATAGGAAAAGCGCCTAGTCCAACGAAACTGCCAATACATTGAGTATCGTTGATACTGATAGAACTACGAAAATCACGTTTCAAACGGGTTCCTTGGCTTTCCATGTTAAAACGTAGGCAATATTGGAGAAGTTCTATCGTAAGTTAAAAGCACCGGTGCAAAAGAAAAAAATGGAAACGAAGAGAGAGAGAGAGAGAGAGAGAGAGAGAGAGAGAGAGAGAGAGAGAGAGAGAGAGAGAGAGAAACGGGGCAGGGCACAAGGGGACGGGAAGCGAACTTCCGAGAAAAATTTTAAGAGCAGCTGCAGGCCGAATCTAAATTTTAAAAAGGAGGATCGTCAGGAGACGGTGGCTCTGCTACCTGGGTCTTTGCTCGCTCACACTCTCACTCATTTTTACTCACTCCACCCCTGCTCTCTCATTCTGTCATTCTCTTTCCCCTACCCCAGGACCGGTCTCGCTCTTTTCTCCGTCCCAGGACATCTCTCCTTTTACCCGTGAGGGAAAGAAAAATAATGAAAAGAATCGAAGACTAGGAGCAGCAGCAGCATCTCGCGAAAAGAAAAGAAAAAAAAGAGAAAGGTGAGCAATAACGCGTACCACGGCTTTCAGTCTTTCGCCCACTACGGAGGGTAGATTCCACGGCCGTGAAGTATGCGAGATGATCCCGGACGAACGCGGGGTGACTGGGAGGGAGAAAAATGGAGCAAGTGACGCGGGCTCTCCTTTTTTTCTCGGGCACGCGCGCATTTCCTAGAAATCGCTCTCACGAGACGACGCTTTTTCACCTTTTTTTCTCACGTGAAAGGAAGAAGCGGACACGAGCCAAGACAGACGCCGTCGGCCCAGTCGCCGCCTCGTTCCGTACTCCCGGATTTTTCGCGCAATTTTACCCGCCAGCCTTCTTTTTTATTTTTATTCTCGATTGTTTTCTTAGATGATAATACCTAGTTCTTTGGGAAACAAAAGCCGCTGGATTCCGACTAATGACTTTCCCGGGAAATTTGTGGACATCGACCTATTTACTGAGCGTCGTTCGGTCGAACTTTTTTTTTTTTATAACACACTCGAGGGCGAGCATCCTAAGGACTTTCTAAATCGTCGCCAAAACCCAAACTTTTCACCGCAGCCCGCTAGGAGCTAAAGGTCGCGCTAAAAAACGTGGACCCAAGGTCACTCACTACGGTGGCTTTCCACGAGGAGGAATAAATACCTAGGAGGCAGAAGCTTTCTTCGGAAAGCCGGAATAGGTGGGCAAGGTGGGGCCGCCACTCCTCCTGCTCGTCGACTTTCTAATTCAATGGCTCCTAAGAAGCAGAGAAATTGCCGGATCTCTAACACTTCCGAGGATTTACGTCCGCGAGGCACGCATGCGCGCCCAGGAAATGACCCGGCGTGAAAAGTAAGGATGATAAAGCTAACCTTGCAGTCGTTACTGCTGCCGTCTTCTCCACGTCCACCTCGTCCCTTTACTACCGATGCGGGGTCGCACGGCTCCTTGTCTTTCGGTGGCCGTGGGTCCTCTCGTATTCACCAGCAACGGCGTGTCCGTCGCCTTCTCGGTCACGCCTCGGCCTGCTTCTGCCCCGAAGTTCACTCACGCCTACGGCCGGAGTTCGTACGTGGATTCGCGCGTTCTCTGGAATACCGTGGAGACATAACCATGAGGCGCGTAGATGCAGCACTTAAGGGTCGGCTCGGCTTTGAAAGGACGGCCTGCGGTCGCTCACTTCTTCGAGCACTTGAGGGCTCTCGCGCACTGTTTAACCAGGCACTTGGGGGGGCACATATTGCACATTAACCCTGATAACGAAAAGGAGCGGAAGCGCAGCTACTGGGCTTCGTGAACGCGACCGCGCGCCTCACTCGCCGACGTCCGACTGAATGAATGTATAATAAGCGAGTTCTGAATGTTCCCCGATGGCTCCTCGGACTTGACCGCGGCGCCCCCTGGGGTGGAGCCGCGCACCGACAATAGCGACGGCGGCGATCTACAGTCGAGGCCGCTTATGTGCGCAGACGCCGGCGAAAGTCGAGTCTGCTCTTTGAACTCTCGCTTCCACGAGAAGAGGATACCTCTGCCTTCCTTTTAAATGCGGCCGATGTACTTCGGGAAGGTGCGGCGCGGACTTGCCGAGACGTGTCAGACGTCTCGAGGCACATAGGAGTGCAGTCATTTTTAGACGGACCCTCAAAGGGAAAACGCCCTCACTCCATTCGAGATAGCAAGTTTTCTTTTGGCAGCGCCCAATTAGACCGGAGTTTCCTTATTGGCGCATTGTTTCAATGGGAAAAATGTTACGACACCAGTTCCGTTCTCTGCTTTAGATGCGCCTTTTCACCTTAATAGGTTCGCTCGTTATTTTTTGAAAGTGAAAGACGACGATTGCTGCGACTTATAGACTTGAGATAAACACATGAGCGACGATGCGGGTGCGAGACTTTTGATCGCATGCGAGAGAGATGGCGAGAGGTCATCTTCGTCCTAATTAAATGGAAACAGTTGGTGGGAGTCGGGCATGTAAGTCACGTTTACGCACCCCGTCCCACGCATATTTACTCACAACACATGAGCAAAGCGGTGCGCAAATGACGTCTTGATGAACGTATTTTCAATCCTATAAAATTGTCCCCTCCATCATTATTGTATCGGCTGCTATTACATTTTCGCTTACATTAGCAAACGCCTAAAATAAATTGGACTCGTATTGATATTCTTTTCAGTAAACGAGCACCTCGCGACAGCTCATCGTAATTCAACATGAGATCAGAAATTAGGCGGTTCTAACATAAATTTTTGTTAAAACTAAAAATTCGACAGTAGGTTCGACATTATTGTCGTTGTAAATCATCGGGGCAACATTTGTAAACCAAACATAGCATCCACTACTTTTCAAGGTATACCTATGAATAAATAATTATAATAATTAGCCATAATTTTCCCGGAAAAGTATATAATGATAACTAAGTCAAAAACTCATGCGATAGTCGTATACGAAGCGATAGCAAAATATCAAGTAATTAAAAGCCAAGGCAAGAAGATTGAACCCACGAATTAATCGCAACATTAACAGCGAGCCGCATCAATTACAAATATTTATTGCTCGTGTCTCGTTCTTACACAACGTTTTCAATAAGCTCTAGCCGCGAACAGAAAATACATTATCCACGGCGCCAGTCAAAGCACAGAGAAATAGAAAGAGAGAGAGAGAGAGAGAGAGTAAGAGAGAGAGAGAGAGAGAGAGAGAGAGAGAGAGAGAGAGAGAGAGAGAGAGAGAGAGAGAGTGTGAGAGAGAGAGAGAGAGAGAGAGAGAGAGAGAGAGAGTCAGAGAGAGAGAGAGAAAGTAAGAGAGAGAGAGAGAGAGAGAGAGAGAGAGAGGTATATGTTGAAAAGAAAAAAGCCTGAGTCGTGAAAGGAAGATGAGATGTGGGGAAGGCGGGAGACAAAAGCAGAAAGCGAAGGAAGGAAAGCACGTGCCGTAGAATATTAAGCGAAAAGTGACGAGGGGAGACTCGTTAAAGTTGAGCAACGCGACGCCCGGAATGGGATGACAAAATAGTCGCGTGGTGAATCGTGCTAACTAAAATGACTTTTCATGGGAAAGCGATGAGATCGTAATAGTTAGCCGACGGCCGTATTACTCAATTAAAAAGTCATTACAATGAAAGCTGCGGTGAACGAGGAAAGGAAAAATATGGAGGTTAGCAGAATGGAAAAAAAATTGCACACGATTAATAGATCGTTAGGAAATGGTACGATATTGTTATGATATAAAGTGCAATGAGTAAAATTCAACGAGAAGGAGAGAAAAAACTTGGCGATTTCATTTTAAAATACCTCTATGTATCAAATTTAATTTTGATAAACAATTCTTTGCGAAGACACGTCAATTTTTTTTAAATATACAGCAAACATGCGGTAATACACTTTTTATTCCTAAAGATTTTTTAATCAGCAGTACTATACTATTAAGAGAAAAAATAATTTTACGCATCTAAATTTCACTTAAAATGAGTTCTATTTTACAATAGGGCTTTTCAAAAATACCCAATCGTAAAATCAATACATTAAGAAGAGTTAATAAAAATGTTCATTATTTTAATACCTCGAGAATTACGTGTAATAAAATGCAAGCCCCAAATAATGAAAGTTTTTTTTTCATACTTAGCCTAGACGCACACTTAATAAATTGCGTATAGTTTTTAATGGTCGCGAGTTCCTTTTCTATTCAATGGAATCCGTTCTTATTCCCGCGAAACCAGTTGCAATCATTACGACCGATATCAAGTGAGAGAGCGCAAAGGCAAAAAGCAATTACTAGTCAGTGGTGTATATTTGTACTTGTCCGCTCGAACGCGCGCTTAACTTTTGAAGAGGCATAACACGTTTCTTCAATTAAGAATGGAATTTTAACCGGCAAGAAGCGAGCATTTGCCCATTGCCGTAGGGCGCGACTTCGACGAACTTTCCCTCTCGGTGCGCACCCGCGCAATATTGTAAGAGAATGCGAGGTTCTCTCTCGCGCGTCTCTAAAAATCTCGAAGGAGGCAGAGGATGAGAGACAAATGTCGGCCTTTCGGTGGAGTACGATAAGAAACGTCGCCCTCGCGTATCAAGGTGATAAAAAGGAGCGTATAATTCTGTCGGGATTCCAAGAAATTTCATAATTCTCCATTGACGGTTAGCTGCCATCGAGATTTGCCTCGTTTTTCGAATTCCCCGCTCTACTTCTTGCGCTTTGTTTATCGAGTGCAGACGTTTTTCTTACCGCAAGCGCGATAACAATGGCCCGAGAGTAGCTTAGTGGTACGTACGTTGCAAATAGACATCGAAATATACACGACATTTTTTGCAATTGTAATTTAATACGTGATTTATTCGCGTGCAAAGCGCTGCTTCGTTCTTTTATTATCCGTTCAAAGCTTTAGCGGATCAGATTTAATTTCCTCAACGTTTTGCGGATTAAAATTTAAAGCCAAGAAGATGGCTTTCGGTAAATAAAACGACTGCCATTGAAAGTAGTATACGTTCCAGAGGTGCCTTTAATGAGTACGTATTTAACAAAGCATGCAGAAAAGCAAAAATGAAATATTATGAGAAATGACTTGGCATACCAGAAATTCATGGAAGAAGCTATTGCTTAATTTCAGCAGAATCTCAAAGTCAGTTAGTCAGTTGCTGCGCAGCACAGTTGCCTTATCGTCTCCAATAGATTCTTAAGTACAACCGCATCTCTCCGTCACTGCCTCCATCCCCTCACCCCCCGAAGTGTAAATATTTTCCTATCCTCGCTGCAGCGGCTAATCGATAGCGCTTTTACTTCTCATTAACAGACGCACTCACTTAAAGGTTTCGGAGAGGCTCGTCAAATAAAACAATTTGAAGAAAAAGAACGAAATGCCCAACCAAAGCTAGAGTAATAGGCTTTTAAACGAAAAATTTCATCCTAGCGACAACCAGAGTAAACGGATCCACGTACCTGTAAGCTTCAGGACCTTCGCGGAAGGGAAAGTGATTTACAGTCTCTCTCGGAAGCATTCAGGACCCGCAAGCAAGGCCATCGCCTCCGAATTTTCCGTTTTCCTACTTAGAGGAGCTGCCCATTGCACCTAACGCCCGCCTTTGCTTTCTCTCCGACCCCCCCCCACCCCCACCCTCACTCATTTCTAGCCAATTCTGCAAGAAAGTTCCCTCTTATCCCCATTGTACCGTACTCGAATTATACCGGAAGGTACATTTATCGTTATCTTGTACACATGTATGTATGTATTTATACGTGTATATCAGACCTAACGCACTCAATATGCCGTTGATTCTTCAATGTCGATTATTAATTGGAGCATCGACAGCGTCATATAATTGTGGGACACACATCTGAATGACCTTTTATTCCTCGCGAACTAATCCACGCGATGTACCGGCTTACCGAAAGCTTCCGAAACAACAAAAGGCGGAAACGCTAACCTGAGGGAGTAAGTAGACGAAAGCGTCTTTGTTACGACGAGTACCATCTGTCTCCCCCGATTTTACCCGTTTCCTCGCACGTACCGTTGTCATAGAAGAAGAAATGACCGTCTGTTCCACGGCTTTTCGGAAGATAAAGGGTTAAAGTGTTTTTTTACTTTAACAATTGAATCATTGGAATTTAGAATCGTTGGCAATTCGCCATTTTCCATTCTTTCCTTCAAAAGATCTTTACCTCTTAACGCGGATAGATTTGTAAGCTTAATAACGACAAGAATGCTTTATTAGGTAAGTATGTATTTACTAGAATTTGTCTTGCACATTATTGATAAATCTATTTTAAATAGAAGGCAATAGACTGAAATATAAATAATCATTTTATACTTACAAGGAAATATTCAGCTTATGTGGATATAATATTTTTATGAGTGTAAAGTTTTAAAGAAACTCGTATAAAATGTCGAGGCTTTTGCATAAGTTAGACATTTATTAATCTGACCACAACTAGTATATATTTTTGAAGGTCTGCCGCTGTATATACATAATTTCTTGTCCGCAATGAAAATTATTAGAATAAATAATAAAAAGTCTCGCGGATAATATTCAATAAGAATATATTCACCATTATATCGTTATTGAACATGTTTGAAAAATACCTAAGTCTCATGGTCTATTAAATTAATATATTAAAAAAAAAGATTTTAACAATGAAGAAACAAGTCTTAATAACTGCAAATTATTCAATGCAAAAAAAAAAAAAATAAAAAAATATAAAATAAATGATGCTATAGAGAAATCAATTAGAATAGCATTTTAATTATTTAACACTATACTAAACAATGATGATAACGCAGTACAATGGAATCTTTATCATTTACATAATTTTATAAATAAGTTTATACAGATAAGTTACTCTTGTTATTTAAAAGGGGAAAAATCGGCTTAGAAATGTTTCAACCAGATGTTAGAGGTTTTTTGATTTACTTCAGTATTTCTAACATGCTGGTAACTGTAAATTTTCTCTCTTAATAAATAAAAATGAGGGTAGTAATGTCTCCATAAGCTTGTTCAACTTGAGATATTAAGATATTGCGAACAATAAATAACAACTTAACAAGAAAGCGAACTCGTCGATAATTCAAGTATCGTCTTCCCAAGGCGATATACTTCTCCTCGCGAACGAAACCAGGCTTTTGACAAAGACTGTATTGCAAGAGCCTCGAAAAACTGCAGCTGCCCACAGAAGGAAACACGAGACAGACGTGGCACAAGGCTTTTTCGGATAGATGCACGAATGCTGCGTAACACCACAATACTTCCAGCCTTTTTTCTTCTTACTCGCCCGGCGATCTCGAAGACTGAAATTTATTGGCCACGCACGAGTTCCTAATTTATGGAGTCTTCTTGGACACTTTCTTATATTCCTTCCTCATTCTCTCTGTCGGTCTGCGTCTCTTTATCTCTGTATCTCTCTCTCTCTCTCTCTCTCCCTACTTCTCTTGCTCTCTTTCTCTCTCGTTCGATTTTCTATTTTTTTTAATATGTTTTGTTTCATATATATGATAATCTAAAATATAATAACTTTAAGCATTGCCCCTGTATTAAATAACAATTACGCAAGAAGTTATTTACTATGTAAATACCTCAAAATACAAAACAAACTATTGATGCATGTTTATTTTGTTATCCATCGATTGCCAAGCACAAAGAAAAAAATTATTTTAGATTAGCAAGGAAACAAAATACATAATTTAATTTCAATAGTATCTCGTAAATTTATATCCAAAAGCTTTTCAAATATTAATACAAGAACGAGATTCACCGCGTTGCCAAGGTAGTTTTCTAATTAAAGACAAACATTTATTACTCTATCGATATGATGTAGTTGAAGCTAAAGGTAAAACTTACTATGTGCCCTCTTAAGAAAAGGTCTGTGCTTATTGTACAATCACTTATCTTTATTTATTCAAAAAGTCGTTACAGAAACCCGAGAAAAGCAATAATGGCTTCTAATTCTCATGGGGATAAGTTATTTTGGTACATAATAAATAAGACCAGATTACCTTGTTTTTTAGTGTACTAAGAAACACCAAGAATTTGAAGGCTGGTTACGCATTTTTTCATTTCGCAGAATACTCCAAATCGAATCAATAAGCTTCTGTTTCCTTATAAGTAAGAATTGGTTATTTCTAAACAATTAAACTCATCTCTTATTTTTCTAATTTTACAATTAAAAATATATAATGCTAATGAATTTTATACGATCATGTAAGAACGTAATTTTCGTTAACGCCGAAACTCTAATAATTACTTTATATTCAAAAAATATCCTTTTTTAAATAGTCCAAACATTTTTCTCAGATATTGAATACATTGACCTCAATATTATATAAATAAAATAGAGAAATGATCTGTAATATGTAGATGGATGTACTAAATATTCTGTCATTTGACATTAGTTTGTAAAAGCTAAAAATACGAATGTTCAATCCCAATTCAAGAAAATATAAGACAATGTAAAATAACGTAGTTTGGGAGATGTAAGATATTAGATACTAAAAAAGAAAGAAAAAGTAAAATATCTTGTAAAAACAAAATGAATACGGAAGAACTAAGAGTTAAGCGAATGAAGAAAAAGAAGAAGAAAGGATAATGAAATTCCATCCTGAGCGTCAAATTTCCTTCGAATATGTACGTCTATGTTTCTTGTCCTGCAAAACTACATTTTAGGTA
Organism: Kradibia gibbosae; assembly: GCA_018907135.1. Classification (NCBI taxonomy): domain Eukaryota; kingdom Metazoa; phylum Arthropoda; class Insecta; order Hymenoptera; family Agaonidae; genus Kradibia; species Kradibia gibbosae. The sequence continues at coordinate 14,783,103 of JACCHX010000002.1, read as the reverse complement.
ACGTTTTTTCTTCGGCAACTTCTGTATTCTTAAAAATTCCTTGAATTCTGAAATGCAACTTAGAATACAGATTATAAATTTTTAAAAATAGCATACTCTACGCAGTGTATATTTGACATTAATAACAATTTAATGGGCAAGATAATTTTGAAAGAACTTATCAATATACATGACTGTCAATATACGTTAACAAAACATAAATTCTTAAATAAAATATAACACTAAATCAATTCGCCTCTGCTAGAACCATATTCTGGCCCAAACTAAAGCAACAAAACTGTGTTTTTGTTATGCAATAAATTTCGCTTATGCTTCATTTCCTACTTCACTAATTGATTATTAGGGTAATTCTTCATTGCAATTTATTTCCATCTGTCTCTCACAAACATTCAATTATTAGCCATTGCAAGCACGCGATAAAAGAGACTTATTCTTGTTTGTTGAATATTCGTCAATAAGAAACATTTTCTGCGTTGGCGCACAATAATCACCTATTTAAAATAATCTTTATTTTCTTTTTAATCAAACTCGCAAGCTTCTGCAATTCTATACAACTCACCTACGTGTTTTTTTATTTAAATCGCCAAGTAATTGTTTGTTAAAGCTCTTCTCGTACTTCAGAGAAAAGAATAATACCTAATAAACGTTGAAAATAGATGGATGATGACGACTGTCCTACCGGACATTCGAATGATGTCCGCATCAGTAGTCTCTCGGCTTAACTAATATTGTATTTTCGGAGAATCGCGTATTTGCATTATATTCGAAAAAAAGAATACAAAATTATATCGTGACCGTGGCTCGGTCGTGGTTTTTTTTATTGAAAAACAAAAACTACCATGCAAAGGGAGGAACAGAATGTTTATGGAAATGCCTGCTGAAATTTTTGGAAGTGATCCAGAAATATTCATCTCAATACGTAACTTATATCATGTAGAACCAAGACGTCTAAAAGTATGATAACATAGAATTGTGTTCAAAGTATTACAGATATATGACGTCACATACACTAATATATGACGTCAAGAATGAAACCCTTCTTCAAACTTGAAAAAGAATTGAATCTTTCATTGATATGACTCACCTTCTATAGGATTCCTTCCTTGCAACAATAAAAACTTCTTGGTAAGATAGTCGAAGAACTCCATTCTTTATCAAAGTAAAAAAATTTATTTTTTTTTTAAATAGGACGCATTCTATAAATCGGCCTGACTTTTATCGTTTCGTAATAAACCAAAATACAATACATAACGCTCACATTACGTACAAATTTACTTGAAACAAATGAAACTATGAATATAATTAAATATGGATGAATTATGTCTACAAATTAAATTCAAATTCTACGAATGGCATTGATTGTTGCAAATGAATTTAATAAATATTTTGATAGATATAAAAACGACTGGCATTATCACAAATCTACTAATAAATGTTCGAAATTATTGATAGTAAAAATTGTATTTTATAAGTTGTAAAACTATTTTTAATCATCTCATGTTCTAGAATAATTGGTATTGATTGAATCAATTAGTTTTTTTGAAATTATGTTAGGACAATTTTTAATTTTCAATTATTTAAAAAAAATATACATGAAATTTTTAAAGTGAGACAGCAGCATTAGGATTAATTGAAAAAAAGTTAAAGTAATAATTCATTGCAGTAAAATAGATTTGTAGCTCTAATCTGCTAAATTGATAAGTATCGTCCTAATTAGATTGAGACGACAGATTAGTCTTTTACACTCGGTTATATGTTCGTAAGTAATCACTCGTATATTTATATACCGAAGCTCATTCGAAATATCGCAAGAGCCGCATCGATAAATACATGTTTTTAACCCACAATTAAATGTGTTAAACATTTTTAATCGTACGAGCATTCTTGAGCTAATAAATACCCAGAAATATTGTGTTTACAAAGCGTCTTATCGCTGATCTTTCATTTAAAAGAAGAAAAAAATGCAATTCTACTTTAAAGAATCAAGAAAATGATAGCTCACGAAATAATATGACGTACAGACTTCGCCTCGAGGCTGCGGATACAAAATCCATTTTACAGAAATAACTATAATTAAATCAAGTAAGCTAAAACATCGGGCACTGAAAGTAAGCGAGAGAGAGAGAGAGAGAGAGAGAGAGAGACAGACAGACAGACAGAGAGAATAAGCTCGAGAGCGCGAATGGAAAAAAGAAAGAGCGAAAAGCGCGAGATAAGACATGTCATGACAAAAAATGTAGATCGCGGTGGATTTTCCAGAGGTGACTATACTCTAAGGAATGTGGAGCATCGAGAAACTCCCGCTGTTGGCGTATTGTTGCGCGCAGCCTTGATTTCAAGGGGATGTCGACTCCAAGCTCCAAGTCTTAGCGACACCTCATCTCCTAAGGAGCGACTAATTAATCAATTAGACGACACTGTATTGCGGCACCTGGTACCGATTTTCGCCTTGGGAAAAATGAGTTCGCGGTTATTAGAACCAGAATTTTTCTGCGGATTCGGTGTCACTTGGACAGGATCTTCGTATCGGATTATATAAAGTACATGTGAGGCGATTACCCTCGTAGCGATTGTAGACTATCGAGAAAACAGAGCACATATTAAGGCGCGAATATTGCCCGCATTTCTTTAAGGCGTTCTCGTGTAATCACTGTCAAAAAGTGAGGAATTGGACACCGTCAGCCGAGTACACTGTATACCATACTATTTTTATACTTACCAATTAATCTTGAATTATCGTTGCACTCCTAAGAATCAGAAATTGTTCGTGACTCTTAGTAATATCAGAGTTCGTTTTCTTTTAGTTATTGCAATAAAAGTATTGTAGAACGTAATTTTTTTATCGGATTAAGGAATCTAACGAAATATTCACGAATATAGTGTGAAATCAGGGTACGGTATTTAATCAGACAAAAGAATAATAAAAGAACGTGAGGACTTCTACAACGCGAACTGATACTCATCTTGATTCAATATTATTTACCACCACAAATGCAATCTGAGTTTAAAAAAAAACGTGGAACTTTTACTTTCGAAGAGCGTAATTTAAAAGCGCAACCCCCTTAGTGTATTAAACAGAAATTAACGGCCGATTCTGGAAATGACAATAAAAACATAAAAGTGTCAAAAATATTGTATGGAGAGGCCTTAAAGTAGACTGAGATTTATCTAAAATCCATCGTGCTACGACATATTCAGCGGGAATTCCGCTAAATAATACCAAAAAAGCATATCATTCGGCTACTGTGGACGACGCCTCGACGCTTTCAGAACTAGAAAAAAAAACAGGTGGTAGAGTGGGAGATGGTTTTAAGACATTAATTTACGATCATCTGCCGTTTATTATAAAATTTCGAATCCGCATTCAAGTTCATTTGAAAGGAGCAAGAGAAACGTGCAGTGAGTCCAGTATGGATAACATCTGTCTATTCATTCTAAAATATTCAAACGTTGTTGTGAAGTAAGATAGTAAAGACTGAGCGAAAAAATCGCGCGATTCGAAAGGCAAGAAAAACAGAAGGAAGTGAATTTCTTTTACGTGTGATTTCTGCACGATAGACCAGACGATGGACAGGCTGATATCAGGCCTCGTTAAAGGTAGGCGAGGCCAGTCTATCTCTCTCTCTCTATCTCTCCCTCTCTCTCTCACCCCCTGTATTCCTTTTTTCTTCATCATAAATTGAGAAAGAGCAGGATAGCGACAAACTTGTCGAGCGAATGATAATATGTCAAGATGCCGAGGAGGATAAAATCGGGTTATAATTTTACTAGGCGGAACATTGAAAGCTCAAGTGGAACACCTGGAGTGCACTTTGTGAATCACATATCGCTGGATAGGAACTGTTGCTAATTTTTATTTAAAATTACATGGTATCGTAGCGCGCGAGATCTAAAAAGCCACGACTGCGTTACAATGTTGCCTGGTAAAATACCCAATGATTTGTTACGCGTCGGCAATAAAGAACGAGAGAACAATTTTTTGCAATACGGTGGACATTAATGTTTCACACAAAGTACTATAAATTGAGAGAGAGTATTGTCTTCTAATGTTTTTCTGGTATCTGTTCCCCTTATTGATTAAACTTAAATTATGCGCTAAAATGTAACTTCGATTGACTTAACAAACGAGTGTAGATGGGAGAAAATAGACATCGATTATATCAAATTCCTGAAAATCATTCGGTGCAAGGAACAATAAATCGCTTCAGTTACTTTGGCATATATTTACGAGCCACGAAGAGTACACATCTGACAAGGTTGGAAAACGCTTATTATCCGAAAGGGAAGCTATCTGATTGCAAGGTTCTTCATTCATCAGAGGGAGTGTTGTAAATGTTAATAAATCACAATTGAGATGCTATACTTTGTAGCAGACCTCATGATTGCAGCTAATTCTAGTTTGAGGCCATCGAAGATTTTCCATCTTTCTCTCTCTCTAACTCCCACCCCTCATGATCCCTCGCGATGCATCCTTTTCGACATACCAATTATATAAATTATTAAGCATTTTAAAATTCCCGGCGAATAATATTGCTTTGCGCGCTCCACACGCCCACTCTCGAAATTTATGTAAACGCATATTGCACATTATGATCATAAGGTAATTCACAGTGACGGAACTCGCCTTTCCAATCCCTGGAACTCTCGCCCATGCAAATTTCTCCCTCTTGTCTGCTCGCTGCTTTTTTCTCCTCTCGCGCACATGGGGGCAAGCCCACGCGTTGCCTTTTGTCTTTTCGGACTGAGGCCTTGGGCTCGTCCATTCCTCCTCCTCCTCCTCCTCCTCCTCCTCCTCCACCTCCTCATTCTCCACCTTCGACGTCGACCCCCGCCGCTTCCCAACTTCCAGCCTCAACCTACTGTGGTTGCTATCGCGCTCTTACGTTTAAACATGTTGACGAGGGCTACGAAGGCGTCTATCATATTTTTTCGAAATAATGCTAACAAACTTGTCCTCCCGGCTCCCCCCTCCCTCCGCAGCCACCACGAGCCTTGCCCCGTTGCATTTAACTGGAGACAAAATTCGCAGAAGCATGTCCTTTTTATCGGAGGTCTAACCTCTTGGGTGTTCCACAAGTGACGCGATCGCGTTTTAGCTCGTAAGAGGCGTTCGATGGTGTGATAGAAAAAGGAAAAAGATTTCTCACAGGAATTACAAAATTCCTTGGAAGAATATCAAAGTAGCTCGTGAATATCGTTTTCCTGTCGTGTCTCTCGAGCGAGCCTCAACATGTTAGCAAAGATTTTACGACACTATTATTATCCTAAATTTAATTGCAATTATTAATGAGAATTTACAAAAGTGCAGCGCAAAACATTAGCAAGTGCTCAAAGATGCGGCTCTGATTGAATTGAAATTATTTTTTATGAAATAACGAGTTCCGAATTGCCGGTTACATGGCACTGTTGCTGAATTCGAAAACTCCGTTTAAACGTGGTACATTTATTTTATCATTGCAACGCGTGATAAGAATCGATATTTGTGACGTCGGAAAAAACTGCCGAATCCACAAATAAAAAAAAAAATACGCAAGACGCGTTGCTGTTTGATTACGATTCTAAAGAGCTTAGCAGGGGGATGGAGTGGTGAAGAAACAGCAGATAAATCAGTGTACGGATGTAAATGACATTTACACGGTCTGGTGTGCTGTGACAGAAAAGAGAAAGCAGTTTTCACCCTCGACGAGTTGAAATTAGAGCTCGATTAATTACCGGGAATCGCAGCGACACTCGGGAATATGACTTCGCGAAAGCCATTAAATGAAAATCACTTTGCGGAAGGAGATTACAACTCGCAGAAGCGAGCGTGGAAAAGAAACACAGACGGATAAGAGTCCGCGGAATAAATTCAGTCATCCAATTACCGGTAGTGCGTTGGCCAGCTATCTTTAACGGAATAATTACGGAGGCGACAAGACGAAATTGATTTCCGCGGCGGCGGTAACGCTTGGATCTTCCACGAAAGGCGGCTTCCGGTACCAACGCTACCGGCCGGCTCTTATCAATCGTGTGTCCGATTTCCGAAGTTGGCTTCGTTGCACGGCCCATCGACTCCCTGCGATTACTCCGAGCAAGTTCCCAATTTCGATTTTCCTCGAGACCCGATTGGGCTCCTCGATCCTCCAACTCCTACCTTTGTATTATGCAAGTAGTGGAATGACAATCCACCCTCGCCTCCCTTGCGAGACTCCTTCCCGATCGCTTAACGTTGCGCGGCGCCGTTTCGGTAAAGCGATCTAAGCGATAGTCTTGCGTGTGCGCTTAACGGGAAGGCGAGTCAGTCGGCGGTCACTTAGTCGTGCTCCGGCTGAAAGCTTCCTGGAATTGGCTTTTCCGCGAGACTGGCGAAAATACCAGGGCTTCAGTACCTCGGCAAGCTTAATTATGGACGGTTTTGCTGCAACCGAGGCTCGACTCCTGGCGATCGGGGAATCGTAGATTTCGGGGGATTGCCGAGAAAGCGAGCTCGGATCATTCGCGAGCGTCGAAGGAAAAAACTCAAGGAGGATCGGCTATTGATTCCTTCGATTTATCTTGATATTGCTGAGGCAACCATTTTTAGTACTCCTAACGATCGAAGTACTAAGTTAGTTAATTAATTGTTGGCTTGGACATTATTAAAAATAATTATTTAATTAAAGTTTTATTAAGTATACGCTATTCTTGGTCTACAATACGTTGTTTTTTATGGCCACAGATTTGTAATTATTAACAATTAGAAATTCTTTTACAATGATTTTATAATGCCCAATGATAAGGTTTATACTATAAATTTGTAAAAATTAAAGTTTTCTTTAATAATATTGATTTTCGTGAGTAGAGCACATAATTTTTTCCTAGATTCTCTAAGCAATGTGAAAAACCTAAACCTCAATTTAAATAGAGTTGTGAAGAATACCTTATAATTTGAAACGAACTTTTATTACATCAACCAGTTCTTGGAAAAACTATATTGAATAAAGCAAAAATAAAGTAAATACAAACGTACATTCTGTCTGAATTTAAACAATTAATTCAATAATAATAATTTACACTCATGACTAATATAATCATTATGTGCTATTTACTTTGAATTATTACAGACATTAAATTTTCTATAGTAAAGTAGAATCTCATTTAATGATACTCTGAAAACTATTTGTATGATGTACTTTAAAGATGACATTCAATTAAAAGTGTTGTAATTACAAATTATTCTTTTTACATAATTGTAAATAATGTCTCATTGTTAAATTAATTGTAAAATAAAACCTCTTTAAGAAGCCTATAAAATACTTCTCACATAAATATTAACTTTTCAGTTACTTTGTTTGAAAGCGGTTAATGCTATTTTTAAATAGATAAAGGGATTTTTTTCATAAAAAGATTAACTTTTCGTAAAAAAAAAAATTGTCTGGATAAATGTATGTTGTAGCCTTAAAGATAAATAACACATGGTTCCTTGATGAAATGCCCGAAAAGGCCATTGTCATAAAATTGAAAATCATTTTTAGTATAAAAAAGATTTGAAGACAGTTTTTAGCGTTTAGACTTATTAAAAAATACTGCGTAAAATACAGATACCGCTAATTAACGTTTAATCTTAAAAGTATTAGTCTATTGGTGAAAATAATACGAAAGTGAGAGATTAGGAAATAAATCGCTTATCCTTGAATTCAATTTTGAAAGGGGAAGAAGCCATGGCAGATACAATAGATCGGAGAGTTAAATCGATGATGCCGGCTTGATTCCCGAAAATGCGAAAATCAAGTTGCTCACCAAGTGAAAAATGCTCATCCGTAGGAACATGAGGTAGTTAACGGAACACAGGATAATCTGGCAATTCACACCCGAGTTGTGGTTAACTTGGCCCGTGTGTGAAAGGCCGTCTATTGTGTGTCTACTACGAACAACCAACCCAGGGTTAATAGGATTGCGGTTGGCTGCGTGAGACATTAAGCGTGCGAGCGAGTAAAAGTCAGTCGGTTATTCCACGAGGGATTTACAATATTTATGATCGAAATGGGATTAATCATCGGGGAATAATGCTGACAAAGCTGTGATATTGTATACTCCTACTTCTCGGGTATACTGCGAATCCCCGTAAATAAGCTTACCGATCTTCGTGACGGCTATTGCCAATAATGCCAGAGTGCAAGATTTTCGGGAAAGACTGTGAATGAGGTGTGAGGATGTTTATGGCCGAAATGGGATTAATTATTGCGAAGAGTAAAATCAGATTTTACCAGGTGACTGCATTCATTGCAGATCCTCGAAACCCGACTTACAATGGATAGATCGATGTGCCCCTTTCTCATAAAATTTGCAGTATGCAGATAATAGGAGCTTTTTCAAGAAAAGCTTATTATAAACTGACGTGTAAAGATTTATCACTGATTTTAACCCTCCTTCCAATAAATATCCGCCTTGCACAAAAGTTTTTGCTGAGTAATTTCTCAAGGCTTCTAGCCTAACATTGTACTTGCTCAAAAGCAATCGAAAAGTGACGAAAGAAAACTATCTCGTCTCATGTTTAAAAACAAGCAACGTTCTGTCCTTCATTGAGTAATTTGTTTATCATATCGGTACCTATAGTCCGTATGACAATTATTTTCATTCTCTTGCCATTTCTAATCTCACTTTAAATCTTTGATTTTAAATAGATATAACATTATTTACAATGTCGATATAAAAAATCGAACTGTCTATATTCGAGTAATTGATTAAGTTCAAGTATCACTATGCGAGCTCTATTTGCTTACAGGGTAAATTTTGATCGGTTCGGTCAGAAACTATCACCACTCACCCAAAAACCATTAATGGGAATCCGCCGCGTTTTCTACCTCGTGCGTAAAAGCTTTTTTTGCCTCCAAAAGATCGTCATTAATTAGAACAAGAAATGGGATACGTCGTATTGTGTGCCTGTGCCTCCCGACTTCGAATAGTCCAATTTCAAAGAATTCCCCATCCATGTATTTAATTTTAATCTCCGGATCATAAAGTAATAATCACTTTGGTAATGAGCTGCGGGTCCTGATCCGATTACCGCATGCCTTCCTGAAATCACATGACTTCTCCGTATTGGCTCCTACAAACGAATTATTATCACGAGGTCAATCACTTCGTATGTCCGTCGCAAACCGACCAAGACCGCCATTTTTCATCTCCGGCACTCGACACTCAATCCTCCGCGCACATCATTAAGAAATAAAAAAATGTTCTCTTTTATAACCGAATGCCCCGCATTTAAGAAGTAAAATGAATCGAGGAAGATTGTTAAATTTATGTGTCATTTATTACTTACAGCTGCTATAATTACATAAAGCTGTTACGAATAAAGATATATTAAAATTGAAAACTCGCGAGTTAGATGTGTCAAATGGCGAGAAAGAATTCTTGATTTGATTTAAATTCGTGTTAGTTTATTTAACTAAGGACGTGAAAACCACGACCACTCTCGTACCATTCTTTTTTGTCGAGCTCTACCTAGAAATAATTTATAATCGTGATTAATAATGTTATACGAATCAACGGAAGTAGACGATAATGTAATGCGAGAGAAACGTTCTCAATTGTACCTCCGAGAAAAAGTTTATACTACGAAGGCCCGTTTTCATTATTTCGCTTGAAAATTTGCGTCCAATTATCAAATAATTTCCTAAAAACAAAATATAATGGAGACGTATTAAAGTATATGTTTTATCATTTATTTATATTAGAAAGTGAAATTTTGTAAAAATTAATTTTTTCCATAGAATTCGAGTAATATTTTGAAATGTATTTTTTTTATCATAGTAAATAAAAAACCTTTAAATAGCTAATCGTGAATTTGAAAAAGCTGATGAACGCCATTGTATTGCTCAGAAGAATATTTATAAGGTAAGTATTAAATTATATATATAAATTTAAAAAATGATGCCAGAACATAATAAGATTTATAATAGGCTTATGAATGTAAAACCAATTAATAAGAGAATTCTAAAGAGTGAAGAAAAACCTTAACATATATGATAAATCAACTGATTAAAATTATTACAATTGAACACGTTTGTATTCATAACTTATTGTTGAAACGATAAAGAATCTTTAATGTAAGATTAAAGTAATTATTTTTCTTATAATTTGATTAGCTTGTTATGTTTTACTCGAGTCGTAATAAAATCCGTTCTTTATAATTTAATACCATCTTCAAACTTTTATCGATGCTAAGTTCTTCGATAACAAATTCAATTTTAAAATGCCTACAAGCACAAGATGAAGTGTCGTTGACATCTCTAAGCTGCTCCAGAAAAAACATACACAAACCTCGGGCTGAACAATCGTTTACTCTTGTGCCTCTTGAAAAGATTTAGTGAGCGATGTTATCGAATTATGTACATTTTGCGAAAGACTTATTTGCACAAGTAGACGACCACGAGAGACTTTTCGAACGATCGAGCCACATATTACGATAAGCAAGAGCTATAGATGATAACGGCAAGGTAAAGTTAGAGATATATTTTAAGTATATTCGCCGCAAGATAGTAAAAATCTGACAGTTTTGAAAAGTGCAAATTATATTGCTTACCGCCTTTCTTTAATCATAAGTCGTGTGTTCCCCGTATTAAAGGACGTGACTTGCGGAAATGTGTTTTATCAAAGACCTCTTTTAATAACGTATTTATTACAATGGCTTTAGTTCACCAAGCTCAGGGCAAATAGTAACGCAAATCCAAGCAGATTGTCAGGGCGCAAAGGTGACTCGTGTAGAGCCAGGCATACCAATGAAGAGTAGCTCGATCACGGAAGACTCGGTGCTTAAGCGTCGAAAGCACATTTTCTTCATCTAGCCGACGTCGTGCTCCGCTGCCGGCATATACATTTTTTATCGTAGATGGCTTATTGCGCGACGTCGCGGGGCAAGAGCGCCAGGAGGCGGAGGTGGAGGAACTGGTCGGTTGGGGGGGGGGCAGGGAGCGTGTTATTTACGTTGATTCAAGTGGCGGCGTGTAGCAGCCGTCCAAATTTGGCGCTTCACGCCTCTGTATATTCCACGAAACGATTTGACGTCAGAGGCGCGGTCCGACGAGGAGCCGCGAGGCTTTGTTCCCGGGTAATTAAGCGATTCGCCAGCTGGAAAGCCTACGATACGCTGCGCCTCGAGTGCGCGGAGTCGCGCTTATTCGATGGAGCAACATTTTTCGTGCGCTTCTTTCAAAGCCGGGAGTTGAGAGCTAGCGACGCAACGGAAGCCTGAACTCATTATTTTCGCACCGGCCCTTTCTTTCCTCGTGCTCGCTAAGGCCGGGTCAGTGTATTAAAAAGAGGCCCACCGTCCTCCCGGGGGTCCGGACCCACTTCTCGGAAGCGCGTCGGGTTCGCCATGGTTACCTGACGTTCGACGGCCTCTCTATCATTTCAATCATCCCGGCGTGTCATTACACTACCCCCATCGCCTTTTGTCGCGTATGCGGTATTGCGCACCGAGCGCGTTTTTATCTGGACTCTCGACGCTCGTTATTCAAACATCTGCTAGTGATAATTACCTTTCTGTAAATTCTTAAGCCCTTGCCCGCCCCTCCCCGAAGTTCCCTCTCCCCCCGCCGCCCTGGCCACAGTACCGTCGACGTGCCCACCTTGGGTCCCTCCTGCGCTTTTCCTCGAGGTCATTACCGACAAATCCGACGAAACGGACCAACTGAAAACTGTTCCTCGGCTCACTATTATGTTCGTTCACTTCGGTAGAAGAAATGCGTTCGGGGCTGTCGACCCTCTGTTGGATATAATTCTTCAATTGTGATGCCAGCTTTTGAAACACGACGATGTACTCGCTTGCTCTTCTTAATTTTTTATTCAGTTAAAAGCCCAAACGTTATGTATTCGGTGATACAAAAGGAATTCGGTCAACGAAGAAAAGCTATGCGATTGATTTTATTTGAAATCTACCATCTATCTTCACTGCGGTTTCTGTACATCTTATTATATAGAACTTATATTCAGAGGTGCTTGAAAAATTATATTAATTTGTCAAATTTTTGCTTAGTACCTGAAAAAATCAGTAAAATCCAGCCATTTGAAAAAGGACGAATAACAGAAAAATTACGGGAAAAGCATCTGATATTTTAAAATGTTTCAAAAGAACTTTATCCTGTAAAACAGTATTACGTATCAAAGTTGGTAAATTTGGGGAAAATAATCTGATGTTTACATCAAACGTTTCATCTACAGCTTACATTAAGGCCCGAACCTCCGGTCAAGAAGATTTCTTGAATGCAGATTATTTTAGCTGACGGAAAGGATTTTCTAAATGACGAATAAACGAATACTGTATTTTTTTTTAAAAGGTGAGCATTATTAAATCTTTTTCGTGCAAAAATTCATATTAAATTTAATATATTTGCGGAGATATGTAAGACAAATGTAATTTGTCAACTGAAATTAAGACAAAAATGTGAAAATGGTAACTTAAATAAGTATTATATCAGCCAAAAGAATAATTAACGTTCAATATATAAGCAAAGCTCAAAACTGATAGTTATACAATAAGCATATAAAATAATGTATGGTATATATTGAATATTAAAATACACCTACAAATTTCTGGTAGTTCACTGACAATATTTTCCTGACAAGGTACCAATTTTTTTTTTTGCTATTTAAAGCATTGTATATACATAAATAAGAGTGTGAAATATTTCTGTCCTTTTTTAAACAAGTTTTTCTTTTATATTCAAAATATAGTTATTGACACAAAAAATCAATATTTATTACCATTTCGTCAGAAAGTACATAACAACTTTTCAGAACCGAATTATATATTATTATTTCATTTTCAAAAATACTTTCAAATAAAAAAGTTTAAAATGTGGAATTAGAAAAGAATAGACTCATCTTATGTGAAAAATATGTTTGGATAGTACATAAATATGCATCGTGCTTTTGAAAAAAGTACATCTACAGAGATATTCGATTACATTGAATTATTAAATTATTAAGATTAATTCATTACAGTTAAATACTGTTAAATGGAAATTTTTTTAATTTTAAGGCATCGAATTGTATTATAAGTTGATGGGTGATCAATTCTTACAGTCTTTATCATTCTACCAAAAAATATAATAAAATTACTTCAGTGTGTACAATAATGTTTACAGTGTAATTTTTAAAAGCCTTACAAAATCTTATACTTTTGAATATTTTAATAATGTAAATATTTATAATTACTTACACTAAATAACAGTTGAAATTTACGCAGTGAATTATTTGACTTATCTGTAACAAAAAAATACATAATTGATCACATATTTATACTTTCATTATTAAAACGTACTTCGTTTTATGAGTCACTTAAAAAAAATTATTACAAAATTTATTGCAAGACTAGATTTAAAAAAAAAATAAATACTAAAAGACAATGTATAAAAAATTAATAAATTTGTAACTTTAAATTTTAAAAACTCTGATATTGTTCAATGTCAAATTTTAAATGATATAATAAATTTATGACGATCATAAAATTTAGATATCATGTTAAATGTAACTTAGATAAAATGTCTACCATGATAAATATTGAATTCATTAAATTTAAAAGCACGTAATTGAAAAAACATATTTAAATTTTATCTATTCGTTGAATGTGCTAAAACCAATATTTTCCGATAATTGTTTAGCATTTTTAACGCCATATGGAAAGCGTCTGCCATAATACCATTGTACACAGTGAATAGAAAAAGCATTAAAAAATAATTTTTAACGCAACGGATCTTAATGCCAATAAATGATTTTTATTAACCCAAGCTATTGTACACTTAAACTAAAAAAGTTCAATCATTGTCTCATAAAAAAGACGTTTTGTAATAAAAGAAAGCATCCGAAAGATGAGGACGCCGAGAAAGCAAAATGTTTGCGGCTGTCTTATAGGAGAAAAGGATAAAAAAGGCTAACGTAATTGGGCGCCATGCACTCGGCAACTGCATCAGGCATCATAAAAAGTAAGAGCAAGACATAGGAGATAGTAAGGTGGAAGGAGGGAGGTAGAGTGAAGGAGAGATCGTGAGAGATGAAGAGAGAGAGAGAGAGAGAGAGAGAGAGAGAGAGAGAGAGAGAGAGAAAGGAAGAGAAAGAGAGATAAAGAAAGCAAGTTAATCCCCCGCCAAGATTCCAACTCACGGAACCACATCTTTTATTTTCGTCTAGCAGCGCCACAAGTTTAACCGATTTCTTGGAAGGATTTTCTCTCTCTCTCTCTCTCTCTCACTTTCCTCGCGTTTATTTATTTACTTTCTTATTTCAATAATCTGGTTCTAGGCAAGCATCTTTCTCTTCGTTTTGATGATATATTTTTATACACGTGGGGTGCACACGCAATATCGATTTTAACGATCATCCACCGAATTTAATTCCTGAACTTGCCGATTCTTGGTTTTCATTTTTTTTATTTTCTTGTTTTTCATACTGTCGGGCATATTTATTCTTCTTTGTTTAACTTCATTTCTTTCTGAATTAATTTAAAGACATTTTGTATTTTTTTAAGATATTGATGTAGAATGCGCCGCAGTATTGATAATTGAATTTCTGTACTTCTGATTTCAGAAATATTTTATCAAAGCACACAAATAGAACAGTATAGTTTTTATACCCCAATACGTGGAAAACAATATCGATCGATAATAGTAAAAGATAAATGAATTGTGATGACAATTTTCGGAAACAAATATTAAGATAAAATTAGTGTTATATTTACGTACGTGCCTTATCGAATGAAATACACTTTTGTTGTCATTTTATATCTTTTATACCTTATTTAAACTTCACTGCTGACGATCTATGTATAGAAATTTTATCATTTTTGTAAAAATGTTTCAATATGAGTATTTATACTTATCTACATGAACCCATCAAATCTATGTATCTTTTATTTTAAATATAAAAACATAAAAACGTTATTTAATATTATATTTTACCATATAAATGTATTTATTTTTTTATTAATTGTAATGCAATGTATAGAAATGAGTTAAAATGCTGATATGAATTATTTTTGAACGTTGAAGCAAATATTATTAATTAAGATTTTATACAATGCATCAAGCAAATGTTTAACACGTATTCTTAACTGTAATGCATCTTCTTTGGAAATAATTTCTACTGAAATTATAAAAGCAAAATTACGATTAAATTGTGTGAAATGCATAATGTTTCATGCTTTGAGAATGTGCAAACATTATACTACCTTGTTCATTTTTTTAATAAAAATTTTGTTTCTCTCTGACATCAACTTTATGCAGAAGAAAACCCCGCTGGGGTAAGAGATAGTTACTTTAATAATTCAAATCTCAGTTATATAAGACCGATGCACATTACTTAATTATGATTCAATTAGAAATTTAAGGAAGCAAGACTTTTCACAAATACGTGATGGCGTTCTTGGACGAAACTTAAATTTCTAATTAAGCCATAAGGGTACATACTACTCTGGAAATTCTCACTTCGGATGTCGATTTAAAACATCACTCCATAATTTTGTAGGCATTAGTTGACTATTAATATTTTATAAAAATCCAATTTTCACACCTTATCAATTGACTAAACCTGAATTTATATAATTTTAATGAAGAGCACACTTACACTCACAGAGTATTCTTTAAATCGGTTATCGTGAAAATTATTTCTTTCAGGAAAATAAGGCCTGTTGTGTAAGCTTTTTTTCGTAGATATGGAATAAATATATTATTGATAGTTGATAATTTTTAATCTTTTCTAAGAAAAAACGTTAAGCAAATCATAGCAATAGTTAGTCCGTGTATTTTTTATATTGCATGTGATTACATAATATTAAGTGCAAGTTTGTAATTATAAAACGTGACAAAGAATTTTAAACAATAATCTGGACTAGTTTAAATTATTGTACCAATACTCTTGGCAATAAGGGACCCATGATAATATTTTCCAAAGAATGCGAAAAGATTATTTATTCAAAGGATTTTTCGTTAATTGCAAACATTTCAGTTTGATCAGTATTGCAAGTTTTGTGTGTAATTAAGTATGTTTTCAAATCAAATTATATTATATTTAATGATGTGAAAATCTTCATCTCTAAGAAATAGAACTATTACTTTTTTCAAGGAATAATTATTCTACAATCCTAGAATGTTTGTAAATAAATTGTGGAATTAAAATTTCCAATAATCCAATTCTCAAATATTTGGATACAAATAAATATATTTTTAATCGAATTTGATTGAGTTATATCGATCAACTATTGCAGATACTCATCACAAACCTCTATGAAACGTTTACTATTGATTCGATCTATATATATACATATCTACATATCTATATATATACTATTGATTAATCAGATCCGGAAATTTAAACATAAATTAATATTTTAGTTACAATCAAACTAATATTTGATACCCCAACAATTAACTTTTTAATAAAAATGAATATTAAGTCATTTCTTTTTAATTAAAATGTGAATCTTTTGCTCTGCCGCAAATGAAAACGTACCTTTTGAAGAAGGATACATCACTTTAATTAATTAAAATGTCACTTAATAACCAAGAATAACTTTTACACAACTGCAGCTTTTTCTTGTTGATACTTTATATGAAGTAAATTGTGTACCTGATATTAATAAAATATTTTTTATATTGATTTAATTACATTCAAAATTTTATTTACTACAATCTCAACAAGGTTTAACGTGATTTCTACTTATCACGGAAACGTATGCTTTATTAGAGTTTTAAAAAGTTGAAATGTTAATTATATCTTATAATTATTGGATAAGATTCAATGTAAGTATATTTTGAGTTACCCTACATTTAAGTGTAAGTGAATAGTGTACTTTAAATGCATATCTAATAACTAAGCATGCACATTATTTTTAAATATAATAACTTTTCTTCAAATGATAATTTACTTTGGTCATTTAAGATGAAGCACAGTCCAACATGAACAGTATTTTGCAAACTACTAGCACGTCCCGCCTTGTCAACTGGTAATTATTGACCATCAAAGCAATAAATGAAGCTTTATACTGAATTTTATTAAAGGAAAATCATAATTATATAAGTTGACAAGAGAATTTTGTGGACTTACAAATCAAATTCTAGTTAACATTTTCCACGATTCGAGGAAGGCACAAGACGAAATACCCGCAATAGCTATTCAAATAAAACTGGTTATTGGTTTAATAAATACACAGAATCTTATGAAAGCTACTTTCCAGCAAATTGAAAAATAAAATATTACGAAATGTTAAATATTTAAAATTAATGTTAAATGCGAGGTGTTCGGGGCTATAGTCCTAAGCCCTCAGCTTGATTGTGCCGCTTTTTATCGCAAACCAATCAATAAACCTATAACGAAACTATGATTAATCTTATGAGCTATGGATTTAGTTTTTGACAAGGAGTGTTTTCATGACTCGTCACTCTTTTATCCATCTCAATTCCTATGTCGCGTTTTTCCTTTACTCAATCCTTTTAGTGTATTATCAAGAATTGTAATCATGATAACAATCGAGATAACGATCAGACGCATTTTATGAATAGTTTGAATTTAATGGACAATTGTTCGTCGATGTATTAAAAAACATATGTTTTGTAGCTTGATATCCGACCCTTTTCAAAACTATTTCCTCACTAATAATATGCATAAACTACCTTTCTATTGCATGCGCTTTATAACGGTAAGTACAAATAAAGAATTAAAAGACACAGAATGCTGGTAATTGTAGTGTATTAGGTATAAAATTATGTATTATTAAAATGGCCATCCTGTTTAAAATACATATTTATAATTTTCATGTAACTTATAATGTGACAACTTGGGTATCAAATATAGAAATTAAGAAATTCGCTCGACCTCAACATCCTCTCTTATTGAAACTCAAAGTTATTAAGTTATTAAATGATAATAGCAAAAAAATACATTTACAATTTCAATTTTAATGTCAGCGTTTGTCCAAGTGTGTACATCCACATACAGACTTCCTATTTCCATAGTATTGTTTCTTTAACAAATAGTCAGCAAAAGTATTTTTAATAACAAAGATAACAAGTACTATAGTATACCGAATACTATAGTGTATTATTACAGGAGCGGGATGGAATGGAATTTTCTTTTACCAACCGATAATCGTTGCGAAAAATGTTATTAACCATTTACGTAGTAATAAACGATTAAATTGAAAGTACTAATGAATAATGATTCAAATATGCCTTAGCCTGAAGATGAAACGCATCTATTGAAACATATGTGATGAATTCCGAAATGCGTCACAATGGATAAAGGGAAATAGCGGAAAACGCTCATCTTCCCTTAGTGAGACTCGTTAAAATACGCGGGATGGCTGAGTCGTCAAGGAGGAGCGAAAACCTCAGGAAATGAGGCATAAAACACTTTGAGAGTATAAATAATGGTCTCGCTCTCTAGCGGAGGTAATTTGAAACTTTAAGGCTCGGTTCGGTCGCTTATCTCTAACTCCGTCTCTTCTTTTACGCTCTTTCTTCGATATTCACTCCCTCACGCCACGACTGCATACCTAGTCACGGATGTTTCGCAACTCCTCGGGTCAGCTATGATGGAGATAGGACCTTCATCCTCGACCCTTAAAGATATTCATTTTTGTAATTGAAATTGATATCTTCAATTATAAGTTTTCGCATATGTACTTTCTTTTCCTAGCAATAATTTCACGAGTATGAAGTAATTAAATTTGATGCTGCAGCTGCAGAATAAGTGGTGACGGCAATGCAAGATTAAATGCAAAAAATATAAATCAAGCCGAGATTACAAGTTGGTCTTGTAAATAGTGTAGGCCGGAAATGAGCATAGAAGAAAGGAAGGAGTGACGGATTAGGGAGGGAGTTGGGGACGATGCTCAATGTTTCACGTAATTTGTGACATCAGGAGCTGCTCAAAAGTAGAATATAGCGTTGAGAAAGAGGTTGAAGGAAAAACAAACTGGAAATTAAGTAAAAACATCTTATGATTAATTACTTTTAATATAATTCTAAACTTTCCTTTTTTAAATTAATTAACACGATAAATTGATTTTACCTTTAATTAAGAAATACGGCATCCTTTCTCATTGTAATATTATTGCTTCCAAATAAGGTATGACTATTTCTATTTTTTTTCACAATTTCACGGAAAATTTAATTAACTATTATCAAATGAAATGAAATTTTTTATTCCTGGGATGGTGACAAGACAAAAATTGATTAACTCCTTCGATGATATTACTTTTAATAATGAAAAATATTTTAAACTGCTTCCCGAACTTATTCATCCCTCTTAGTGATTATTATAATGCAAGAATACAAGATATAGGCCGCTTAATGTAATTGATTCAGTTGTATTGTTATTCATGTGTGTTACAATACGAACACTAGGTGCGTTTATAAAACGAATCCGATTGTAAACTAAAATGAGTTAGACATGAGTTGCATGTTATTTTTAAAAGGTCATTGTATACACAGATAAATAAACGATACATTAATTATACTATTTAAAAGCCACATATAATATTCTCAATTACCGTACTCGGATACGTTTATAACATCCGTAAGAGTCAAATGCAGCTTCAGTACTCTACTGCTTATAAAATTTAGCCCGTGGGAGTCCCGACGGACATCAGTATGCCATGCGGATTTTTAATAGACAACACTACATATGAAGTCTTTACGACAAACTGATACGGGTGCTCGGGCACAGTATCACAATAGTACGGGTAACCTTTCACGGAGGCGATATTTGTTGGAATCATTCCGCGAAACTATTCAAGGCCGTCGCGCGACAACAACGAACCTTGATTTACCGTCAGCTCTTGTACGCCGCGTTTAAAAGCAACGAAAATACTTGTAGCAATGTGGCCCTTGTATCGCGCATCGAGAATGGAGGATCGAGAGAGATAGAGAGAGAGATAGAGAGCGCGCAAGGAAACTAATGATTACGTGCGGTAGAATTTTCTATCATTTCAAGGAAACCGAATGAGCGAAGGACTACCCTTAGCTACTGCTAGTCGAGATCGAGTGGTGAGAAAATATACTCTTGGGTAAGGAAAATAATCTTAGGAGTTCAGCCAAAATTCAAATATCGGGCGCCATCTATTGCTTGTCAAGGCTCAAGACCCTGAGTAAATATTTCAGTATCTTTCCAAGTGGCATTTCGCTGGAACGATTGAACAAGCTATCGACGTAACATTATGCGTGGCCTATTTCGACCAGATATTGTAGTGTTCTTTTTAAGAGCCTAAAAATGGCAAAACGGCTTAAATACATAAGTGAAATAGTCGTCAGAATACAATAACCCGAATTTTTACTATCCCTAAACTTCCATGAATTAGTCTACAATTTTTATATATTCCCGGTAAACGCGATAAGAGCTGCTTACTTGAAGCTAAAGTAAAGATTCGGAGGCAAAGGTAAATGGAGTGAGAGGGAAAAGTGGCGCGATATCGAAGTGGCCGAATCGGCTAATTGTCATTGGTTAATTGCGCCATTAGACTCGCTCGAATTAACAATTCAAGAGTTCCGAGAAAAGCTAGCGTTAGTCCATCGATGCATTATGTATGGTGCACCAGAAAAGGAAATTACAAGGTTTACTACGAAGTCTCCTTATCGGGGTAACACTTCCAAAAAGCTTGCCGAAAATTAAGGAAACCGTGTCCGAAATACGAGCATTAGTTCAGTAGCGCATAAGATTATTCAATCGTTATTCATTCAGTGAAATACAATGAGCAACGAATAATGCAAAATGAAGGTTCAAATAGATTGTAAAGCACGACGTAACCACTGACGACGGCGAGTATTCGTGTTTTACTTAATTTCAGTCTACAAATAAATTGAAAGATACGTTTTCGAAGTATGCGCAAATTTGTCATTGTTTTTTTATGAGTATGGATTAACAATCTTTTCTTAGATATTTTTTTTACACACTGTAAAAGAGCATATCTTGGAAACATTCGAAAAAAAGTAAAATTTAAAACAATTTTAAGAATTTTTGTAGCAGGATCTTAATCGTAAATTATTTTTTTCTATATTTTATTTTCTAAGTATCGTTTTTGATCTATTTTTATAACATAAATATATGCCTTGGATAATAATTACGCCAACTAATAAGCTGACATATTTATATAAAGCATTCAGATCGTATTTTAACTTTAAATTTTGAATTTTAAACTTATTTTTGGTCTATTTCGTACGACAAATTCGTATGACAAATGGCTAAAATATATTTTAGATACCCTCGCGCATCAATAGTGAAAATTATAAGAATAAAATTACTTTATACTTTTTTGGTATTCAAAATCTTTTTCGATGTTTCACATATAGCAGGCTCGATCAATATTTATAAACGACAGTAAGCTTAATAAATATTGATTACTCTAGTGCTGGTTTCAAAAGAAGAAAAAAGCATTTTTTGTTCATTGTAAAGCCATTATTAAATCACAATTCGATAATAACATTTTTGACATGCAGCGAGCACATAAATTTTGTTAGTTTACAAAATAATAGTTACAAAAAAATGTAAGTAAATTCTTATAGTAAAAACTAAGAATAAATTTTTAAAAGATACAGAAAAATACGTGAAACGCAGGCTATCAATTCAGTATGTGTAGTATCTTTTCAGGATGTACCGCATAAATTCAATTACGTAATGGCGAGACACCACGATTTCATTGACAGTTACGAAAATTGAATTCTTAACAATTCAAGGAATCTTAGAATCTCAAACAATTTGTAACAAACGGCCGAACCGTTTCTTCTCGTGTTTTACACCTCGCTTTGAACAATGACAGCATCATCCCAGACAGACCCAGAAATCGATCAAAGCTTTGGAAAAAGCTACTCACCATTATTTCTGAATTTTCCCCGCAGACGACAGTGGGTCCGCGGATAAATAGGTCTCTCTCTCTCCCTCTCTCTCTCTCTCTTGTCTGAAACAATGGTCGAGGCTTGGCGCGAGTTAAGAGACGAGCGTTGGGTGCAAGGAGTCGAGGGTTAAGGGGAGACCTTGGCTTTCCAGCATCGTAAATGGAACGCGTTCAATCGATGGACGCGCGGGGGCGAGCCAGTTCCGCGAATCCACGGTCCGAGACGCAAAAGGAGGCGCACGACAACGGCGTCGGCACGTGCGACCTTTTTTGTATGCGGGTTAGAGAGAAGCCGTGACTCTGTGTCCTTCGATACTCCCACGTAGAGGAGCAAAAACGCGGAGAACGCCCTAAAGCTCGATGGGAATCACTCAATTTCGTACCTATTCAAGGGGAAGAGGAAAACGGCCTTCCGCTTCTATCGATGCGGAATGATGTTTTCCTCGTCTTATTTGCTTCGAAGCGCACAATTAAGGGCGCTTCGATTTTCAAGTCGTGATCGTCCGTACTTCCGCTCGACTTCGTCGAAGCGCACCAATTGCTTTGAAATTGTGCTCATTACGAATTGCACTTGTAACGTCTACTTTCTTCTCTGAAAGACCAGTGGATTTTTCGTTTTAGAATGCGTTTTCGGCGCGGCAATAGGCAATGAAACAATTTTGCATATACGTTTTTCCGTGTAAGCGGCCAAAGAGCATTGAATAAAACTTTATGGGTCCGAGAAACCTTTTACTGGGTAATGCGTCTTCAAAAAATATTAGTTCAGTTGGCAATTGCGCGGTTTAACGTTTGTACAACTTTTTTTAATATACGGCGGAGTAACTTTATTTTTACAAGTTTGGTATTTTTTTATCACGAAAACCATTTTTTCACGGAATACGTTAATCACTAACCAGCGTTAAACAAAAGAATACACGGAAAAAATTAGTAGTGATTAAACTAATTTTTGCTGACTCAACTTTGAAGATCATTAAACTGACTAATAGCTTCTAGCACTTAATTTTAAGTTATTGTTCTATCTTATATTAAATAGTTAAATATACTCGGAGAGTTGGTTAAATTTCAATGTTATCGTTACGAGCGATCGTCAACTCTTCATCAATCAACTTAAATTAATTATAAAGTAATCAGAACTTGTAGCAGATTTACCCCTGCCCGTATAAATAAAATTTATGCTTGAGAATCTAAATACATTTCTTGTTCGTCGTACTTCTCATTAAAAAGTAATATCCAAAAAAGAAATATTTCTTTTCTTATTCACGGAACTCTTATTCCTATGTACTCTGCAAACCTAAGCTAACGAATGGGCTTTACGAAAAAAATTGCCGAAAGCTAGTCGATATGCTGTGTTCCAGGAACTTATTGAAAAACTTGGCCATTATTCATTAATACCGCAATTGACGTTAATTACAATACGACTGATATTTATCATTCTGGTATATATATCTATCCGAATTAATGAAATAGCTCTTACGGCATTTTGCGTTTGACCGCCTGAGAAAAGCGCTCGGAGGCAGCATCGAATAAAGACCGTATAAAAGAGGCCTCCGGAGGTTCGCGGAAGGTGTTAGCCGTGTTCCGTCCTGCTAAGCGATTCTTCTTCGCTAGCGAAACTTATTACCCCCGTGTACGCTTTGAATTTTTGTCCGTTCAAAGAATGCGCAAAGAGCGTCTCGTTCTTTTATTTACGCAGCAATATTCATCATTGTGCTTCGGTGTCCATTCCTCTTTCACCCACGCCCAGCTATAGTTTTCCCGTCTTATCTCGCTCTTTCCTCGGGGGAAAAGTAAAGGGCCGCGAAGAGGGTGACATTGCGATCGATACTCGGTTCACGGGAATAGAAATAATCCGCTCGGATTATTTCTATTGATAGCCTAGGGGCGCATAATAAATAGCTTTCTTCATCGGTAAATTTAGGCCCTTTGGCGCGTTTTCCGCGACGGGAGAAAGGTTTAATCGCATCTGATTTTGTGCGGGCAATATCGATTTTATTCAAACAAGCCTATGATAATGAGAAAACCATCTCGTCGTTACAAGCCATATGTGATTTGATGCTCGTACAATTATTCTTCTTTCTGTTTGACCTCGATCCCAATGTCAGCGTCCTTTCCGAAGTTTAGATCTCGCTTCTAAAAGGGAAATACTCGGAAAAAGTATAAATTTAATTCTATAGGGAAGGGGGGTCTTGTATCCGAAGCTGGAATTCTTCTAAACACCTATTTTGATAGAAATTTTTTGCAGTTAACTGATTTTACAAAAAGAACATATTTACACGAATGCTTGACTCAAGAGAATTCCGATCGTGATTCGCATGTTTTAAAGCATATATATACAAATTTTAATTTGTTTCTATTACTTAGATGTTTTGGAACGATTGATTAGTATTCTTTTTTCCCAATTATTATATTAATATTCTATATATATATATATATATATATATATATATATATATATATATATATACACACACACATAAATGTATGTATTATTTTACAGTTAAGATAAGTGATTAATTTTTTCGTTTATATTCGAGGACTCCTGAACTTGAAGTCTAATAGCAAGATCAAACCTCTTGAAATTTAAAAATCTATTAATATACAAGCACACATGCCTAGAGTATTTAAAAATATTTTAAAGCTTTTTCAGTGCCGAATGTTAAACACGTTTATCATTTTCATGCTCCAGATGAAAAAATAAACCAGCATTAAGCCTCAATAAAGTCTTGCTTTGGATATCTAATAATAGAATTAAATGAAAATTTTCCCCCAATTTTCACCTTCTATGTTATAACTATTTTTCACATTTATATTTGACTAATTTTTCGTTTTTATTGAGAAATTATAAAATATTTGGTTGCGTAACACAATAATACACATTAAACGAGGGGAGGGGAGAAATATTAGCACCAATAATTCCCTTCGTGATAGGTCGATCGAGTAACCGCTTTAAATATAAGTAAAACTCAATCACTTACAGCGCACAATTTATTTCGATGCCACTTACTTACTTTGATGGTGGGAGGAGGTAGAAAATGACTGCTTTACTTCCTTTAGAAAAACGTTGAATTGAGTGGGTTAGAGAAGGTGTGTAAAGATAGATAGAGAGAGAGAGAAAGAGAGAGAGTGGAGGATTTGATGAGTGCTGATGCTGGTCGTGGTACAGTTCAAGAAAAAATGAGAAAAACCTTGCTATGTTGATTTTATTCTAAATAAACCCAAATCGCGCTCTTCGCAAACCGTACACATCTTCTATTTTGTTCTTCCTCTCTTTCCCTGTACCGCTCATGCAACCATCCCATTAAACTACCATCTTCTCCATCCCCAATACATTCCAGCAGGGGAGCTATACTCCCACACTCCGAATTAATTCCCATGAATCGCTCCCTATATTGCTAATCCTTTTCGGCGATCGCGTCTACTAATTGCTTACCCCTTCGTTCTCGGAATTGATAAGGTACCGAGCGAGCTTTTCTAGGTTCATCGTCGAGGTCGCCTAAACTTTGTTCCGAGTTCGCCCTCGCCTCGGATACTACAAGAGACGTGAAATCGCCGCTCGTCCATAATATATGGATACTTGGCGCTCGATATGGAAATGTAATAAAGAAACTAGGTTACTCCGATCGGTTAAAATAAAAAAAAAATAAATAACAAGGAGAATGAAGAAGAAAAAGAAACGTCCAACTATTAAGGAAGCAGCGTGTCTCTCGTCCCGTGAGACCGGACGGTGATGCTTTTCGACTAAATCACACTGAAAAGGACTGTTGACCTTTAAGGTTACGCCTTCTTTGAAAGAGCCTCGTCGCGTGCCTTTTGAGAGATGAGGTATGAGCAGTGGTTTCTCATTTAGCCGAAGCAACATTAGCCGCAGGATGGAAAGGAATGGAAAGCCGACATTCGGGAGATTTCAGATAAAAAGCGCTTGCGCGAGGCGGGAGACGTCGACGATGATCTAGTAGCGGTAGTTCGTAGGTGGCTGCGGTGATGTGGTGCCGGAGAGGGGGTTGTACAGAGTAGTGGTGTACAGAGAGAGAGAGAGAGAGAGAAAGGGCAGGACTGGCGCTGGCGAACCTGAAGGGAGAGACAAAAACCGACATTTTGCTCCGGAATGCTTCAAACATGCGCTCGCCATTTATCTATCAATTTATCGCCTTCTCGGTAACTGGTTGTTATTACCCAGATGCCGTACGAGCGAATGAAAGATAAAGAGAGAGAAAGAGAGAGAGAGAGAGAGAGAGAGAGAGAGAGAGAGAGAGAGAGAGAGAGAAAGAGAGTTAACTATGGTGAACTTGCGTTACCGAATAACACAACTCCGCTGACGTCGACTAATCAAATTTTCACTGTCCTTTGGAGGCCGCGATGATCCCACGGTCAGATGCCTTTTTCCGACTATTTCGGCGCGATTACCCCTGCCATATGACCTTTCAACGTTTCATAATCGTGGGTCATCGTTCTCCCGTCCCTCCTGTCCTATCCCATCAACTTTCTCCAAAAATATTAATTACCAGCAAGGACACAGTAGTGACGGGAGACGCAAGGAGTCTGCTTTGGGAGTAGAAGGGGTTCGTAGGGAGTTAGAGAGAGAGAGAGAGAGAGATAGTGGGGGGCGGAGAAGACTGACAAAGAAGCATCTTTTTCTATCCTTGGGTCGAGATTCGAGGATAACGTGACCGTTGTCGAGGAGAACATACGCGACAGTTTCTGCTCCGGAAGGAAAAGCCGGGAACGAGAGGACGAGGATAATATCAAAGCTCGTCGATTCACGTTTAGTAATCGGCGAGGAGGCGCAGCAACCGTTGCCCCGAACTGGGAGACGAGAGGCAAGGTTCACCGTCCGGTGGGCGACGCTCGATACCTAACCTTATCGTGCGTCAACGAAACGCTCAGAGCATCACGTGCCCACGATAAATAATTGCCGCTCGAGCTAAGCTCTCGTCGACTCACCAGAACCCGGCTCATCCTTGGCCTCGGCTCTCGCGGCTGAGGTGGAGTCGCTCGCGGGGTATCCTCGGCACGAGACCCATTGCCACCGCTGAAATTCACCAATAGTCGCGAGGCTCACGCGGAGAACGCGAGCCGCGCTCTCGATGACCATCGCGGCACCGCGAGGGCGCGCCACCGCCGAGCACCACGTTAATATCCTGGTGGACTCAAGGCGCGGCTTCGAAATAGTCGCCCGGGCCGTCATCTGGTGAAGGCCCGCGGTCCGCGGCTGGCGAGCGAGCGCCTGGCCGGGGGGGCGGCTTCGACGCTGGCCGGAGGGACGGGAGTCGGCCAAGACGAGTCTCGCAGCCGACCTTGAAAATCGACGTCACGAGGAACTAACGTCGTCAGGGAGGGATTCTCACGCCAAATGGCTTTGGGCACGCGCCTTTTCTCGGCTGCGGCTCTGCGCCGATGTATTGCATTACGCCTCCCTGCCCGCCGGGAAATAATAAGAGCGCGCACGCGTCTATTTAGAGTTGGCTTCGTAATCGTGCGGAGGAAAGTGGCTGCTCCTATTTTGGATCGCATTTAATGGGAGCTTTTATTTTATAAGCTGGCCGGGGCTTTTGCTTATGGTAAAATCTCGAATAATTAGTCGATCAAATATTCGTCGTGATGGTGCAAAATAAAACTAAAGCTTGATTATGCGGAACGAGCGCTACCACTCCGAGCTCAGAATTTATGTCCGGTTAATCGCGGTTGCCAAGCTTGCTTTATTTGGAATAACAACTGCTTTACGTATGATGCGACTCACTTTATCAATAAGTGTGAGCTGTTGATAAAACCGATTGCTCGGCTTTAGGGCACCCGCTAAAGCATTACATTATTCACCTTTACTTTCAAAATATTTCCCACGAAATAAAATCCACTCTTCCCCGCGTTTTACAACTCTAAGAGCACCTTTTGCGTAATGTGTTTTTTGGAGTATTTCTTGATTTTCACGTTGTTTTTAGATTCATATTTTTTGTAGTCAGACATTGTTGTTGTGTCATTTTTAAAAAAAGAAAAAAGGTATTTCCTACCACATTTAGCGAATATAGCGTCATTGGATTCTTACTTTTTACTGATACTTTCAATTAGATATTGAATAAAATTGTTTAATTTATATAGGATGTAACAATCAAATTTATTATGCTTACGCAAAATATAGTATTATCTTATTAAATTAAAAAAAATTATTCGAACCTGTTTGAAAATTCTTTACCAGTAATTATAAAATTAATCATGTTAGGAGATTCCGTGGAAAAACTTTTAAAGAAAATCTTTTTATTAAACTCTAATTTCACGACTGCTTGTCATAAAGATTTATTACAAAAGCTAATTTATTATATTACACATGATATTGACGTTTTTTTATTTCTCACATTATTGCTCTTTCATCGATAGAATTTTTTAAGCTTTAATGGAATTTATTCAACAATTTTTACCGATGTTAGCCTATCCTACAGTTTTGCTTCTTTATTAATGCATAAATTGATGTGATTTTTATTCTAACAAAGCATTTAATTTTATTTATTCTCTAAGTTAATTTCCATGAAAAATCTGATTTCATGTAACTGCAAAATCTACTCATATTAGAAAAGCTATTCACTGCCAAATGCCAAATCTTAAACGTTTCTAATATGACTACATGTCAAGGACAAATAAACTGTTGTCGCTAGTCATACTTTATATCCTAATAATTAAACTTTTACTAACGTATTTGAGGGCTAGATCACAATAGCAATAATTCAACTTTTGTGTAAGAAAAGCAATTGTTTAAGTGTCTATCAATTCCATTTAATAGCAGATAAAAGTCTTCTAGCAATTTGATATATGCAAGCGTACGTCATAAATATTTATGTCCTTCCTTTTATTTAAAGTTGTATAGTGTACTATTTTATGACCCGATACTGCAATTAACATTTTACTTCAAGATCTCGTTTCTTGATCCAATGTATGTGTTACATATTATATGTCGTATTTGAAAATACACTCCTCCATCAACGAACCTTTACATTTCGTAACTTGTAGGAAATTACGTTTATCGAAAATGTTCACCTTTAGTTGACGTACGTAACTGCTTATTTTGTCTGTTAAAATATATTTCATGATTGAGAGCGCATATTTATCCAAGGCAACATCTACAAACATTTTTCAAATGAGTGATCGCTAAACGTCGAAATCCATTACGGCCTCGAAGCGAATAAGCATATCGCGATTAGGAAACTTATCAATCACAACTAATCATCGGTGCTATCACTCGACGCGCTTTTAAATCAAGTCTCATTTTCATGGAACAAGCGGTGACATAAATCGCGTGGCATTCCTTCGTCATCGACTCCCCATAAAAATAATACCCAGGCGCGTTGAAGGAGGTTTCCCCTAAAAATACCAACCAACGTCACCCGGGTCCACGAAAATAGACGCTCGGGTTTACGCTTGAAGCGTGAAGATCTTCGCACATCCAGTCCTAAATTTCGTGGTGCGCGGGATTTTCGCAGAAGGGACAATAAGCTCAGGTTGTTTAGTTGTTGCGAATTGGGCAGCTTCATAGGGTGGGTCAAGCTGGGAGGGTAAAGCTCGCAAAATCTAATTGTCGGCTTTGTTGAGTACTTGTGTAAGTACTTAGTTTTTTTTAAATAGGATATAATTAAAACGACTCTACTGGGTTTAGATGACAGATTGTTTTTTTTAAGAATGTTGTGGACCGCATTTAATAATGCTCATTGTCTGTACACTTACAAAACATTCGGTTCATATATAAATCTGCAAATAAATCAGTAGATTTTTTTTATAATTTACTTCTGAAAAATATGTTGGGAATCATTTATTTTCATGAATATTAACTACTAATAACACGATTCTTTTATGAGAAGTAAAACAAACATGAAAGGTAACTTATTAATATTATTAATTACTATTTATTTTTAAAAATAATCAAATGTGTCAACTCATTAACCCATAATGAAAAACCATAAAATATTTATGTTTTTATTTATTTAATCGTTTTCAAATATCTCATAGTATAAAAGTATATTATCGTAAAATAGTCCACTGTAACAAATATTATCTTGTTTCCACAAAAAGGTCACTAACAATTTATAGTACTATATAAACAGGAAGTCTCTATCGTTTTTCTGGTAATCTTGGTAATCAGTTCAAGGTGAAAGGCACTTTCATTTTAAGGAAGTATGATTATTCCTTCACGATATTTTTATATTTACAGAATGAATGGTATTTTAAAACATAATTATAACTCATTCTTTATGTAACTTGTAATAATTTCCTCTTACAAATTTTACTTTTTCTAAAAGTAATTTGTTAGTTGAAAAAAAAGTGACCAAAATATATTTTATACAAAAAATACTATGCATAATAGTATTTTTTTATAACTTAACATTTTTTAAAATACTTTATGTATTGTTAATATGAATACCGTCTGTAACTAAAATTCAGATATGCGCACTGATTATAGATACCCATTTTTTAATATTTTGCTGTAAAACTGTAAAATACTGATTAAAAATATTTAGTATAAGTATAATAAATATTATAACAAATAGTTTAATTTTTATTAAAAATATTTAAATATATAGTTGATTTACATAAACTTAAACAAGTTTTATTTTTACAAATAAAAAATATATTACAGACATTTTTTCACTGAAAAACAATACAGAAAATTAATTTTTATTGATAATTTGCAACTGCTGAAATTAAAATTATATCAATTCATTTTTTACCATTTTCGTCATATCTCTACATAAAAATGAGCTTAAAAATTTTAAATTTTCTGCTTCTGTTTTCATTATTTATTTAATTATAACATATATATTTAAAAAAATTAATATTTTATTTACAAATGAATGATACATTTTATAATTAGGAATTGTAAGAAACTTTAATTAAAAGCTAAGATTAAGGATTGATTGAATCACGTTACATAATAACAAAACTATTGGCAAATTTATTATTTTTATTTATTGGCAAATTTTCATAAATATACAAAATAAAACTAAAATTTTACAAGAAGAATAAATGATTATGAAGAAGATATAAAACCCAATGCTCTTAATTATGGAACCCAAATGAATTCTTCCGAAAATCTAATAAATCTAATGTAATAAATAAATTAATGTTCTTTCGTTGAGAATAACATAAAATAGATTGAATAAAACATCTATAAGTGAATAAAATCAAAGCAGTCGTATAAATTTCCTCCTAATTCGCATCGATTTTTTGCTTCTATAAAAGAAAAATTTCATAATTTTTTTTACAAAATTTTAATCTAGTGGTTACCTTATGAAATAGTATTTATATAATAAATCGATATTTACTGATGTTTTTGCATTTTGTAACAACTCCTTGAGCTTTTGTTTTATCAATTATTTGCTCTTCTAATCGTTGCTGCAACATTTTTAAATCCAAAGTATCTGCATCGGTGACCTGAACAGAATTTATAATAATATGCTATAGTATTTTATTGTTAAATTTTCAACAATCTGCATTAAGTACTTGTTAAAAAAACTTTTCTTGTTCTATTTAAAAAAAATAGTTGTTGAGAATTTATGAGTACAATAAGCATAGAGTTTGTATTTAATCATTAATACATTTTTTTAAATTACCTTAAATGTATTTACTACAATTTTTAAAAAATTGCCGTAAAAAATGTTTAACAACTAGTATTTTGAAGAATTCTTAAAGAACTTATCTATATTGCAATATATTGAAATTTTAAAATACGTGTAACAATTACTGTCACTTTTCATTACTTTGCATATCATTTGAAAATAGAACATGTTAGAAATGCTATATATGAGAAACATATAACGGTTGCTTGTTCATTACTTTGAAACACATTTACGAGATAAATAGAAAATACGCATTAATTTCTTCAATGTATAAGTAACGTCTATTTATATACTAATCTTGCCGATAAGAGACGCTTAATATAAATATATTTTTGACTACTTGTTATTTTATTAAAAAGAGCTATTTTAAGATTAAACTTCTTTTAATATAAAAGCATAAAAGCAGCAAATTATTTAGAAATTACTATTGAATGCGAAGACCTCTTCTCGAGTTCGAGGTGGTTAGACGATGGCCTATTATTAAATTCCATTTTAATAATTAAGAACTTTTACAACTGCTCTAGCCTATAAGATGACAATGTAGCGTCAACGATACAAACCCTACGTGTGGCGCGGGTACAACGTCAACGCGTCGCATCATGACGCCAATAACGCGTCAGCATGTCCACTTCATTCTACGAAGGCCCGAACTCGTGCAACCCTCTGAACAGTCACTACATACGCCACCGTATCCTGGAAACGAATGGACAATGCGTCCTGGCGCACTCTCGTCGTCGAACTCGGGTTACCGATTCTGGGCTCGAGCGCGAGAGCGTCCGAAGTTACAGAAACAAGGACTTCCACCCTGCTTTCATCCTTCCCGATCTGTCTCGTCGACCGTACACGGCCACGATCGACCCGACCGATCGGCCCAGACTAACTGACCTCTGGCGCCACCCAGCCGACCAGATCTGGTCCCATTCTGGGATCCCAAAAAAGAATCGTCTTGGAAATTGTAGACCTAATGCGGTCGCCCTAGGAGAACCCTGGCTCGGCTGAGACGGAACAAGTGAGGATACCGCATGGACCGTCACAACTCCTGGACTCGCCCTCGTTGCGTATTATAACCTTAAAATATTATTGTAGATTATCAAGATTTTCCATATTGGTTCGTTGTTAACATATTATGTACTCGGTAAAAATTTGAAGAAATAGGATTTTTAACTAGAAATCGTAACAATCTATAGGCACCAGAGTCCCTGATCACCCGTGTTCCTAACAAATGTAAATATATGCTTGGACTTCAATAGTCAAAGTATCGCAGGCCAACTGGCCACAAATTTTAACGACTCATTATAAGCAGAAAGAAGCAGCATAACGATGCAGAACACTGGCAGCTGGCAGTTCAGCTGCTTTACATCAAGGGCAGCATTATCAAGTGATAAATAAATTTCAATTATACGTAATAATGAAATTACGAATACTTTTAAGAATAATTAAGAAATATTTTGCCAGTCAGTAATTAAACTCAAGATACATTATATTAATTTGGGTTTGCTTACCTGTAGCTGGAAAAAATGATATTTTAAGGTCGGAAATTTCTTGAGAGAAGATGACTCAGAAATATCTTTGAATTGTATGATGTATGGTAAGACTATCACTGCCAATGGAAGCTATCAGACACAATCCCTCAAGAAGTTATATGGTACTGCTTAATGTAAATGAAAAATACCCAAGCATCGTGGCAAAAGCAGCTTTAGTGCAGTTTACAGGATTAAAAACTGTTGCTAAAGATTTCAATGGAAGTACCCCACGATTATTCTACAAAAACTTGAATCAAAACTGTTTATACTGTGCACTGCAAATTTAATCGAAGTTTTAATGCAGATATGAGGTATTAACCAATCAAAAACATTCTCGATTACGTATATCGAAGGTATCCCCGAACCCTACATTGTTGATACAGTAAGTTTGATTGGGACGGTGTATTTATCAAAGAATAACTCAGATATCCTTAGGCTTAGTATAGAAATTTCGCGTATAGCAAAAGGATTAAAAGATAGTTTGATTTCGATGTTCAGAGAGCATAGAGACTGTGAAAACGCGGGCCATCTTTCCTTTGGATTGAAGAGTTTTCAGGAAAAGGTGTTAGAAAACATGCACAGGGATAACTGGCATGTGTCGGCTCTTCCTATCATTGCGAAGTAGAATTTACGAGCGTCGGATTGTTAACCGGTTAACAGGAAATGTGAGCTAGGATTAGACCATCGTGAGATAGATTAGTTTACCCTACTGACGACTCATCATTGCAATAGTTTATTGTTATCTCATCGTTATTATCAGCTACACACGATATCCCATCGCCTAAAAGATAAGCCTACATTTTGACAAGAAGGTACACCTGTGGAGATGCCAACCAAGAGCTTTTTATTATGATGCGCATCAGTTCTATTATGCGAGAGATGCAATCGAAGTTCAAGATATACGTAGAAAAACCGATGACTGCCACTGATACAAGCTTTTTCGTTTGACTGTGTTTAAACTGCGAAAACAATAGTTATCACAACAGAAGCACGCCGAATCATC
Source organism: Kradibia gibbosae (assembly GCA_018907135.1). NCBI lineage: Eukaryota > Metazoa > Arthropoda > Insecta > Hymenoptera > Agaonidae > Kradibia > Kradibia gibbosae. The sequence continues at coordinate 14,749,134 of JACCHX010000002.1, read as the reverse complement.
AAACCTGTGCACCTACTCTGCGATAAATACATATCCCAATACACGTAGCTATAAATGTTCGGAAGGTGCCACGAAAGATTCAACGCTGCACGTGGCTTATGCTACATGCATGAAAATCGAAATAAATGGCATGCAAGGACAAGTCCAAAAATCAATTAAATTTTTTTAACAGTCTGGTTTCCACAGCACAAATCAACTATGAGGAAGTCATTATAAATCAAAGCAGGAGCTTGAAATGCGAATATTCTGCTGTTGGTGAATTCATTTATGGACGAATGCTATGCATGACAATTGCAAAGCGATTGTTATTATATTTCTCTAATCAACGAGAACCAACTACTGGTACAAGTATCCTATAGATAAATTATAGAGACTTTTTTGGGTGTTCACGGTGCCTTCATTTAATCAAAGCCGTCGAGTAGTCTTAACCAGGAGATCTGATTGACTCTGAGAGCATTGCAATCCGAGTAAGTAGGGAAAGCTTTATGCACGATATTGAATACAAGTAAAAGCATAAAGCCTGATAGGTAGCACGAAAATTTATAAGGAAGAGTAATAACAATACTCTCTGGTGACCGAAGGAACGAGCCACTATTTACGCTTTTAGCGAGGCAGTCTTGTAAAACGTTGACTACCATAGCCTAGTAATCTAAATAGAAATTATTAGACCGAACGCATGGTGCGACTTAAATGAATAAGGATTTAGATCCTAAAGTTGATTGGGGGTTGCTATGTGCTGCACGAAACGAGAGTCGAGCGATGTCTCAATCGCGCGAAACTTGAATTTAAAATGCAACAAATGAGCTCTAGTGGGCGACAAACGAACTATTTGTCGGGTTAGGAGGAGTGGAAGATTCTAATGAATCTCCCACAAACATGATGACTTCAAGTTATTGATAGTAAAACAAGGAACACTTTGCTATCAATCGAATTTTAACATTTCACTATCAGAATAAATAATCAATAATACGAATTTTAAGAAACTTTTCAAATTTATGTTTACAAGTATGCCATTACAAATACTTTCAAAGAATTTGCAGTTTTCTTTTTATACTGATTTGCAGAATCAGAATTTGCAGAATAAAATTATTGTAAAACTTTTTTATCGATAAAATATTTAGTCATCATTCTACTAATTTTTTTTAATTGTGTAATAACTAAAATTTTCTAATAAAGTAAAAAAGCAAAATTAGGTGAGTATTAATATTCGGTGAGTATTAATGTTAATAATATGATGAGCATTATGTATTGCATTACATTACTGCTACAAAAATTTAATTTGACATAACACATTTTTGGCACGTTATGTAAAACTTATTTTACAGAAGTCAACAATTATTTTGCTTTTTGTAATTCAAACTATTTTTGCTTTCTTTATGTTGATTTAAAGAGTCTTGTTGTCAAAGCTAAATTTATGTATAAATATTACTAAATTTATAGATAAAATATACAGACTAGAATTTACTTACGATATCCATTTCCTTTAACATACACATAATAAAACAGTCGACTGAAGTATTTCTTTTGGCTTTTGTAGTTTGGACAATTTGTTTAGCAATTCCTATAAGCGTGATGTAATTATTTATCACATTTTTAAAATATACACGAAAGTCGTTATACAAAATAGGTTGTTTTTATAAGCTAAAGAGCTAATGTGCATCAAATATTCAAAACCAATACTGATGTTACTCTATAAAATACAATAATGAAAAGTAGTACATAGCTAATTTTTTATTAAGAAATTTTTGCGGTATAGTACAATTGATTAAAGTTATAAAGTTATATTATATGTAGCTTTTTATAAGGCTAAAGCAAGCAAGTATTGCCGTGAAAACTGTTAAAAAGAATGAATCGCTCAATATTGTGGGCATTTAAATGTCTAGCAGTAAACTGCTTGATTTATTAAGATCTACTTACTTTAAACTTTAAAAAACTGTTTGTGTACATGTTCTAATAAATACGTTATAATTTCAGTAACTGCAACTAGCTTTCTTTTTAAAAAATAAAATGAATAAAAAAGAAGATTTCATACCCAAATTAAGTTTTGCTTCTTTAGCACAATCAGCATAGCGATCCAACATTTTAGATTCATCTGCTTTCTGTATACGTGCCTAATCAAATAATGTTTTTTGAAGAAATGTTCCACATGAATATTAAATTGTACAATAAATTATTAACTACACAGCAAATATTTTATAACAAACATTTTGTAGAAAAACATACATATTTAAAAAAAATTTATTTTATATTTGATATTAATAGTTTAATTATCCCATTAATAAACGAGTCATGAAAAAAAATAATAAATTGAACATTCACTTTATTGACCAATATTAATGTTATGTATTTCAAACAAAGATAATTCTTTTAATAACGTAATCGGGATTATTAATTTATAACTAGTAATTAAAAAGTCAAATGGCCCAAGTGTATTAATTTGTCATGCAGAAACAAATAGTAAAGCACAACATAATTTGCTTATTTTTCGATATTTAACACACAATAGTTAAAGTTTTGTAGAAAGTCATCTTGCAAACTCACGTTTGCGGTCGACAGTTACGAAGAGGGAATAATAAATAAGTCGGCGTAATGCTTTTTACAAATCACTTTTATATACTCAATAAGTCATTTGATTGAGGAAAATGAGAGAAGCAAATTCTGACTGGTTAATTTTATAATTTTCAAATAAGATTACTGAAATCTTGGAGAAAACAGTTAAGTAAAAAAAATGTTTCAAAAAGTGCGAAAGCCATTTAGGAAAGATCCAGTTCTTATTCCTATATAAGCAAACTTTCTCTTTCCTCTGCGACGTAAAATTTATGAAAATAGAGTGAGAACGAGATAAAAGAGACAGAGAATGAGAGAAAGACGTTAAAGTGAAAGAGAATAGGGCACGGTGAGAGGAAGATATGTTCTCTTCCACGTAATTTATCTTAAGTATTCTCGACGCGTAGGTTTAAGCTATAATAACTGTGCGATAAAATTGTCAACTAAATTTTTCGATTCAGTGGGGGGGGTTGGGGTGAGGGGGGGGGGGGGTGGGGGGTGGGGGGGGGGGGAGGTGTTTTTGGTGTTGTGTGGGGTGGTGTGCGGGGGTCCGGGGTTGGGTTGTTGGTTTGGGGGGTGTGGGTGTGGTTCTGTGGGTGGGGGTTGTGGGGGGTGCGTGGGTGTGGGGTGGGTGTGTTGGTGGGGGGTGGGGGGTTTGAGGGGTTTGGTTGTGTGGGGCGTGTTGGTGGGGGTGGTGGGTGCGGGTTGGTTGGGTGGGGGAGGTGCGGTGTTTGGAGGGTGTGGCTTTGGGGGCGGTGTGGGTGTGTGTGGTGGGGTTGTTGGGGTTGTGGGGTTGGGTTTTCAGTGGGTTGTGGTTGCTGGTGGTGTTGGTTGGGCGTGGTTGGCGCGTTGTCGTGGGGTGGGGGGGTGTGGGGTGGGGCGAGGGTTGGGGGGTGGGGGTGGGGGTTTGTTTGGGGGTTGGTGATGTTGTGGTTGGTTTTGTGTGGGTGATTGATATGATAACATTTACTACATTAATAACTTTAAAAGGTTATTTTTTTTATATTTGAGTATTATTATCTACATAATTATACAATATCTTAACAATATTAAATTTAATTGATAAACTGTTTTTTTTTTGCAAAAACTCACCGACTTAATTCCAATAATAGAAATAGCAACGATGATAATTAAATTCTTCATGTTGAATGAAGTTAGACCTTTCATTTATAAAGTATCTAAATCTTTGTTTATTGGTATATTTTGTATAAAAATATAAAAAATCTAATTTTTTACTTATTGTAATAAATCTTTTCTAAATTTTCTTCTAATTACTAAGAATAAACTAAAAAAATAATAATAGTTTGTAATCATTCGTTTGTTGTAGCTTACTCTAAACAAATTGATCACTTATCTTGACATTACGTACTTGAACCTAGAGTTTATGAATTTATTTGCCAAGTAACATAAATACGCAGCACTAATCATTTAAATAGCAAGGCCGTTGGAACTCTAATTTATATATTTAACCAATTGAATATTTGTATCTGCATGTAATGTTTTCTTTGTTCATTTATTGCTATTAAACTAATTATAAATCATGAAAAATACATTTAATTTTAACAAGTCGTGCTCACATAGTTCAACGCTTAAGTAAAGAGTTTAAAATTTATCGACATTTATCGACTGGCAATTTTAACGTAATACATAGGGAATAGTAGATATTTGTTAGTTTTACACATATCTTTACAATTCTGTTGAAAACTTAGATGAATTTTTTATTTCTAGCGGATGCAAATAAACTAATTTTACACGTTTATTTAGAAACTCTAAAGTCTAATTTTAGAAACTCTATAATAAGTAATTTTAATTTTACAGTCTGTACCCAATCAAAGTGATTTAAAAGAAAATAAATAATAAATTGAATATAATCTATAATCAATACAACAATACGTATTAGTAACAAAGTTATAACTTACTAAAGAGGTAGAATGTATTCAACCTCAAATATTCATAGCTGTTTATAAATATGAGGCGTTATTACATTGATAAAGCACAAAATATGTATTGATTATTTCAAGAAAACGTGTAAAGTAACATACGACACGGAAAGAAATTGTACTTTTTCAAGGCGAAATTTAAATATAGCTACTTAAAGTTTTTATTTTTATACTCTCATATCACAATTCTCATATTATTTTTTAATCAAAACTTTTTTAATAAAACAACATAAATATTAATATTACTTTTCGAGACCCAATGAAATGTAATTATTTTACGTCATGAATTTTTTTCGGGAAAAGAAAGTATGTCAATTTAATGGGTTTTTTAATTATAGTCTTAAATAATTTTTTTTCGAGAATTTCTTTAATTACGATTATTTTTAAAGGTATTTTTTTAAACAATTGTTCTTTATTACATTTTTTGACACATTTAAACTATTGCTTAGTAAAGAAAATATCCTATAAAATATAAGATAATCTTTGCAAGAACCATTAAAAATTCTATTTATCTAGTTAAAAATGTTAACAAAACAACCATAATATCCTTATTATAGTTGAATCAACGAAGACTTCATTTCTGTACTTTAAAATTTTTAAAGAAAGGCTAGAAATTTAAATATATAGTTTTAGCATTGAAAGGTGAAAATATCTGTAATCGTCATTTCATGAAATTATTAAGCATTGATTAATTATAACAATAAAATTAAAAAAAAATGCATTTTTCCAGTTCAACGAATTTTATTATTCATAGCAAAAATTATTCAATAAATATGTTAAGCTATCAATAATTTATAAGCCAAAAATTTTGAGTGTGCTTAAGTCAGTGAAAAAGTAAGATAAAATCTTAAGAAATCACGAAAAATTCTTGCATTAAAACTTCATAAAAGATAAGACAAGATTTTGCTCTGTCATCTTATAATCGTTAGAAAATAGCAAGTAATTAGCATTATAAATAAATGTATGTGATGATCAGCAAATAAAAAATATATAGACGTAATATAGTAATATTTACAAATAAATAATTTTAATTCCGGATTAATAGTCAAACCAAGCAAGTTCAAGTAAATATAAAAAAAAATACTCTTGTAAAGTGTTTTTTAACAGCTTCAGATAAATCCTCAATTTTCAATAATAATATACATGCTGTCAATTTGAGACCAAAAGTTAATGAGAAATCTAAAGAAATTCCTTCTTGAATTTAGCCGAAGTTAAATATCACGATCTTCAAAAGAGCGAGAAAATTTCAAAAAATAATTTTTACTGTCAGTTCTAACAGCCCAGATCTAGGCGTTCGTTTCTCCAAATATACTTTCATATAGCACAGTAAAAAAATTCCGAGCAAGACAGTTCCTTGAAGTTTGAGATGCGAAGTCGGCGTCTATAAATCGCTGCGCTTTTGTCGGAGCTTTGTGTCAAAAGCTTTGCGTCATTGTTCGCGATGGCAAAGGGGCAAGGTGTCGATTAGCCTCTCCGCCGCCCCTCACTTTTAGCCCAAAACCGCCATACCCTCACCATTTATTCTTCGGTGCACGCGAGAGTTGCCTCCCACGCTGCTTTCTTCTTAGGATCTGTCCGCCATCGATGTCGGCACGACAACAATGGATACGAGATCCGGAGTCCCGACCATTAGCTCCCTCCCCCGGCAATCCTGGCCCTCGGCGATGTGGCGCTTAACGCTTATGGGGCGCTTTTAACCCCGTCTCCGAACCAATCTTGATTTTCTATAGAAATAAGAGGAGAAAAATCTAGCCCCATTGTTCGCTCGGGCAATTACAGGAGGGCCTGTGACTTTATACGCTGCATCTTTTTAGACGTAGAAGACAGCGATTATGCGTAATTGACGATGTCGGAGATCTGATATACCATTGTATTTTAAAGGGACTTAAGCTTAAGCTGCTATCGCTTTTCAGTATCCTAACGTATCAATATAACAAGGCGTTGAGATATTACTATGAATCTAATGATGAATTTTAAAACGCGCGGGGCGATGTCTTTTCGTTGTTGCCATTTTCGGTGCACGATATCTTGCAGTAACATTTATACTCGATAGTCCATTACGTAATAATACTACGCAACGTAGTACATGGCCTTCGATAACATTCAATTGCAGTCAGTGAATGTGTAGTGCTTGTATAATTTATCTAGTCTTCGTATTTCCAGTGTTTTTGTGTAGATTTTGTTTGACTAGGCTTATCGAGGGCATCTTGCCTGAATCATGAAATACTTTGCAGAGTAATTTGCTCGGTCTCTGAAATGTAGATGTACAATGTTTGCGGAAGCTCGGGTGAAAAGTCTTTTCGACGAGTAACAACGGGTCGCGATTTACCGAATACTAGCCATCCATAAACGCATACTCATCTTGTACAAGAGGGTTTTTTATCAACCGTTAAGCGGCTAAATACAGCAAATGAGGAGTTGCGAAAGTAGACGTCGAGCAGTGGTACTTTCGTTGATATTGCTGGACATTAGAGCACGCAGGTGAGAAGGTTCGAAAGCAACATTGTTTGAACTTTTTTGTAGCAAAAACGTGGTCCTGCCAAGCGAGTTTTGCCGTGTTCCGTCTCACTCTGCAATATAAGTGTTCCCCGTATTTGCAAAAAACATTGCACAAGGGCAGCTTGTAGATTTCTGATCAATTAACGACTTACAGATTGAAGAGGTTTTTGCGTCACGACGTGTATTAAAAGTACCGCTACGGCATCAATATAAAATGCAATTTAAAGTTACCAAACCGCACTTAATAACCTTCAACATTTAAATCAATGGTAAAACGGTCGATGCTCTGATCTACAGACTTTAAATGGCATTACGTAACAATTAATGAGGGCAGTTTTATGGGGTAGTTAACACTTACCGCCTCAAGCAGTCATTTAAGGAAGAAATAAATAAACGGCATTCCAGCATCTCATCGATACAACATGATTTTAAAGGACAATCCAACTTCGGACTTTTTTTTACATTTGTTACATGAGTTTATTTTATTAATAAAGCAATTTTCACTTTTTACATCTTTCAGAATTATATATATATATATATTAATATTATTTTAGACATTCCAATCAATTCGAGTTTAAATTATCAAAGTAAAAGAATTCTGTACAAATCATTCCTAACTTAATATAGCTTTTAAATATTCATTGAATGATTAAATACACATATGATATAATATTCTTTTTCTTATTATGGTAAAATTATTACATTCTGTATTTCTTTATGATTCCTCGTCTATTAATAGATTGTCACCCATTACGTATCTGTTAATTAAACATGTTAATGAAAACAAGTAATTTTTTTATTACTAATTTATTAACCTTGCGACCCTATTTTCTTTATTTATTTACAATCTCTTGCAATTAAGAGTACATTGCTATATTAAAAATTTTCTCTTTACATTTAAGAACATAAAAAATTTTAATATTTAAAAAAAATCATTCTACCGATTTCTATCAATGTATTTTTTAATATAAAACATACATGAACATTTTTAAGGAAGTTTTGAACATAAAGATTGTTAGAAAATGTATTACAATAATTTTTAATAAAATTTTTCCATTAAATATATAATAATGTATTCCTGGCAATACTATATATTGGTAAATGCTTAAATTAACATCATATTTACGTAAAGAAAAAGTAACTGCACATTTATTGATTAAAAAATTAAAACATTGTTTATAATAGATAGAAATACTTCCTTATTATTGTAATATGTTTTATTGGCTTCTACGAAGATCAGACAAAATCTTTTAAGAAAAACTAGGATATTCTCTTCTTGGAAAAAACTTTATCATAATATATCTTTAATTTCGTTTTACGAATTCGTAACATAATAAAGATAGATTGCTAAATGTTGATTTCGTCTTAGAATAAGCGTAAAAAGTCAAGTCGAAGAAAGTAAGACAGAAAGATACGTAGAGAAAGAAAGGATATCTAGACCTCTTTAAGTAATAAAAGTAAAATATTAAAAAACAATTTTGAATGTGTAATTAAAAAATGCGGCGAGTATGGAAAAATTAATTTAATAATTATTTAATAAGTCCAAATTGTTTAAAATTAGAAAGTTACAGATGATCATATACACAATTTAACAATTATATGCATTATACACACAGATTATATGTATATATTATAAAAGTGAAAAATTTCAGAGACCCTTTTTAAAAGCCAATTCATCATGATAATGATACACGCGTGATTAAAACGAATTGTTTGCCAGTTAATATGTGATACACATGCTTATAACTGTATACACAAACATTTTGAGAGTCTGCTATTGCCATTAGAATATTAACGAATTAGCAACAGCTTTAGATCATAGGCATATAAATATTTGAGGTCTGTAACTTTTTCTGCTACCGTTAGTTCCATAAATTTTTAATGTTCATTCATTTCTTTTAGTATACTATTATTTCAAATCATTTTTTTTTAAATATCGTCTTTTAAAACTTAACCCTGACACGGTATACTTGAAGACAGATTCTTCAAATATTAATATTTGATTAATATTATTTCAATAATTTTAAATACATACATAAGTCCATATTTCGCATGAAAATAAAAATTACATGTACATAAAAGTGATTATAAATCATAGATTAAATTTTAAAAATGGCAACTGAGAAAACCAAGTTGCTTAAAAGGTCAATAAATTTATTATTATAATATATAATTTATTTTCATTATATTATATATTATATAATGGCATGGATGTTAAAAACACTTTTCCTTGAATATCTAGCGTGCATTTATTTCGAAGACCAACCATACTAACCGATTTCTTAGAAGATGGGCGTGAAACAATTTTATCCGTTAAGTTACCATGTGTGATAGTTGATCGTTGCTAGCTATTATAATCATAATAATATCTGACTTTTCCAATAACTAATGAAAAGTATTATATATTTATAGACACATAAATAATATACCATTTTAATATATACAATCAGTTCTATATACATATCTCTTAGCTAATGTGCAAGTCTCTTGAAATTATAAGAAAATTACCGTAAGTATTATATATACATTTTGTTCTTATAATTAAGAAATCAATTCTCCATACAGTTTAAAAAGTACAATTACATCATAAATTACAATTATAATTAATAGTTTTATTAGATTAATAAATAACCAAAATATCTTTGCTGCTTCAATGTTTAATAATACATATTTTATTTAAGTTGTGTTGTCTAATTCAGCAAATTATCTCACGCATATTTATATATCTAAAAAATAGTACCGCCTTTATTTCTAGACTTAAAAAAAATTTTTTCTTTGTCATTTGACTCGTCAATTTCGTGTAACAATGCAAATTTAATAAAACCCGGATACATTCATCAGCATTAATAATCGTACTTTCATGGATTATAATGACACGAGATGTATTTAAAAAAAACCATTAGATTGTATTCAAGCTTTAATTTTCTAAAAAATATATACAAAACTGGAATATTAATTTTTTTAACCAATGCTAATATAAACATGAATGTTAACTGTTAATTTAAAATTTTAGATAGTTTTGATCACCTCGATGATTTAGCTATTTCAATTTAATTTTTTTTAATACAAATTATGTTTTTATAAAATAATAATTGAAAGTAATAGATGAATATAACTTAAAATACTTAATAAAGTATTTATATGAATCCAAACAGTGGTTCCTATATTTCTGTTGATTCTGGTTATCTTTTGATGACAAATATAATAAGTTAATATGTATATATACATTTTTTTTAAATATTTGTATATATAAATTTTCCATATTAGTACATTTAATACCATAAGTTTATTACTCAATTATTAATCTAATCATTCTTTTTTTTTTGATGCTACGTTATTCCAAATTTATTATCAATCACTGAAGTATCAAAAAGTTTTTTTTCTTCCAATGCTTTAGTAACGAATATTAAATTAGAGAGAATCCAGTAAAATAGTTTCGGGAAATAAATCGACTTATCGAGCGATTGTAAAGAAATATTATTTGCTTCGTATGCTTCTGTCAGTTATAAATAATTTATTTATGAAAAATCTAATATCAACAGAGTTATTTTTAAGCACTAGGGAATACTTCGAAAGTTAAATACATAGCTTAATTACACATTATATTAGTATAGCTCATATCCAGTATTCGTAGAAACAATAACATACATTTAAAATGTAAAATGATTTTATTAAGTATAGCAACGTATTATGTAAGATTGTTATTATTATTGTTCTTCAAATGACAATTAATATTCAGCAAGAAATTGCGACTTCGCTTATTTCATAGATGATTACGAGCTGTATGCTTATGATTTTTTTCTTTTTATATAATTTGTCTATGAATACATTTGGGAAATTGTATTGGGAAATAAAAATGAAACTTGTAACAATGACGCAAAAAATACATTTTTGCAACTCTATAAGATAATCAGATAGGCTGCATGCGTACGTATTATACATTGATTATTAACGGTCATACATAAGTGTATATTTATGCAAGCTTACAAGTGTACAAGCCCCCCCCCCTACTACAGACGCACACGTACACATAAAAAATATGGAGCTATATTCTAACTATATTCATACATTTGTGTACTCATATATGCATGAGCACTCGCAAATGGATCGCTCTTCGTCTCGGAAACATTTATATAAAATGCGACACAGCAACCGACGTACGTTTCCTCGGAAATTCGTGCACGAGTAAAGTTTGTATGCAGTTTGTGGAAAGAGAGAAAGAGGCACTGGAGTTCAATTTAAGTTACCAAGAAGCACATTAGTTATAAAAAATTGAAGGGATAATGAAGTAGTCATTTTCATATCACCTTAATCCAAAATTGGCTCTCTAATACCTCTGCGAATCTTATTCACGATTATTATTTTAAGAGTGGGATTGAACTCTACAGCTTTATTGGTGCGAAGTCACGGTTAAAATAATGCGTCTTTTTGAATGTACGATGTCTTGAGAAATGATAGTTAAACGTTAATGCTTTTTCAAAATATTATACTGACAACACAATTATGAAATTGCTTAACGCATTTGCACTCCTGACCCGTATTATGAATAATATAGCCTTCTACCTAGGCAGTTTTAGATTTAATATTTCTGCCAAGAATCTTAAATAAGTTCACGTAATTTTTATTTTGCTTATACGAATATTTCTGAATGCACATAATTATGTATATCTCATTTATTTATTTAAATTATGTAAAAATACTTGTAACGACTAATATTCAACTTTTTTTAAAGGTGTCTAGATAAACTCCATTTTATATAAATTTATAATATAATAATCATGATATTATATAATTTGCACTGCATGAAAAGAAAATGACTGTAATTTTGTATAATTGATCATTTTTTCTGATAATACTTTCAGAGAGTAATATTTATTTGGTTTTTATAAAATTACTCACTATGATGTCAATGTCATTTTCTCAGTATCAATGAATTAAAAAATGAAGAATTAGCTTTGATTTTACTAATCCTTATTCTTTCTAATAATTCATATTTATTATGGTATAATGTTGATGGAGCTGTATTTATATAAAAAATTTTGTAGCTGAGTCAGGCTTATTTCACTAAAATGTAAATTACTATGTCAGATGATTTACATGCTTAATTTCGTTTATAAAATATAAACGACGTGTGAAAGGCGTTTATTATCGTACACGCAATACATCAAAAAAACATTTTTTTTACATAATTCATGTACAATTTTGAATAGCGTTGTCTAGTTACAGTTATAGAAAATTTGAAAGTATAATAAGTAAATGCATTGTATTGCTTTATTGTCTTAAAAAATACTCATTTGTAATATATAGATAAAATTCATTCATTGAGATTTTACATTTTTCTTTTTCTTTCAGCGATGATATGTTAATTATTGCCAACAATACGATTTGTAGAACTCATATTTACAGTTTAAATATTCATGAAAAAAAACCTAGTGTAATTTTGTTTACATTTTCTTCCTCTTATATTTCATAATATGGAATATGTTTATGTATAAGCATGAAGATGTTCACTAATTCGAATAAGTTGTTTTATAAGTTGGTGCTACCGACAGTGTTCGATGTTTGCCGAATGCAAATTGAATAAATTACTACTCTTGTTCACTAACTATCATAGATAAAGTTGTATCTAAAATGAATTCACAAGCGGTGTGCTACGCTAACCGTCTTACATGGAGTTTGGAATAAGCGTGTATTTCAAGTCGGTGTCGCTCATTGCATGCAATGCGACGTAATAAGTCCGTCTCGTTAGCCAACAATTGAATTGGTAACATTTTCCCATAGATTCGTGCGTGAAGCAAGCGTCATAATAGCGTAGAAGGACGCAACGGTAAGACAATATTGCAGGGGCTACTGGGTCCCCTTCCCTCCTGAAAACAGACATTATCTTATGACGCATGCTTTTAATAATTTCGTATAAACGGTTACACCCGTTCCGCGTTATCACCAGCTTATCATCGGGCTTACGATTAATTGGGCGTCAGTATATCTTTATTTTACGTTTACGATAGTCGCGTTATGTTAATTTTCCGATTTTCGGGCAGCTGTCGCTCCCCCTTTAAAAATATAATAACGCCGAGATTACGAAGCCAATACACCCGCTTTCTTGTAAATGCTTCGGGGTGACAAGCCCTCACCCTAGTGCTCCTCGGATTCAGTTTAATGGCCTTGTTCTTTCATTGCGAAGGCCTTCAATACGATTTCATTGCCGCAATATCGACTTGCAGTTGGTACCTAGGCTATTTCCAATGAGGAAAATATCCGTTTTCTAATAAACTTCTCTCTCTGTCTCTCTCTCTCTCCTACTCAGTAATCGATTATTAATTAAAAACTTATAAGTATAAAAATAAATTGCAGTTGAGCTCGTTGAAGTTCGTGAAGCTTCTGAGAAACATGTCGATGCGAGCGAGAGATATATAGGTGGATAAAATTTACTGGTATAACATTGCGCAACGTTGTATTCACACACGCATACGGGTGTGGACATACCGATTAGAGCTGCCATTGTAAGACGTGGCAACTAATTATCGTTCCAATGCTTGCTCAACGAGGATCCCGTGGGATGCAAATCGCGACCCGATCGAAGACTGGTAATACAGTGCGTGTCCAATTGATCACCGGCTGAAAAGATAAAACGGACCAAAGCCTCGCCTAAGTGCAATTATCGTCCAATTAACCAATTAAAATCCGAACCGTCAATGCTCAGGGATCCGTTAAGCGCAAAAAACAATGCAGGTAAATACAGGTGACCACTACCAATCGTTATGATAATTTAACGATCGATACCATTGTGGTATGGCTCATTGCCATAGTTAACATTATTCAAGGCTTTGTTAAGGTAAGGCCTTCGTGGCATCCTTCCTTTCCTTTAGTGGAAAAGAAAGTAAAATTTTCCTTAGATTGAGAGAGAGAGAGAGAGAGAGAGAGAGAGAGAGAGAGAAGGTTTGATTAATTTTAATAACTTAATTGCTCAAAATACTCAAAAGATTATAATATTTGGTCGACGTTTGGGGCTTAAGAAGCACATTAAAAAATTCAATCTATTGAAAAATCGGGAATTACCTTTAAGGAGCACTTATTAAAGGGAAACGCCAATATAATATTTTAAAGTAAATTGAGACCACCGATGTAATTGAGTGTCAGAGTAATGCCCGTAACTGGTTTGAAATTTAGTTACAAGTTAATGCGAATTTCCAACAAGCGATTTGAAGAGAGATTTGGAAAGGGAATCGAAAGAAATCCGAATCATGACAGCCCGTACAGCTAAGAAAGCAATTTCGCTCGTAATAACGATAAGCCCGGTGAAGGAAGCCTAACGTCATACTGTGCCCCGGCACGACTCAAAGAAAAGGAAAACATAAACCGCGGGTGTACCTCCCGTGTACGCTGGTTCGATAAATCGAATAGGTCTCGAGCAAATAGAGGATGATAAAGCGACAAGCTGGAGAAAAATTGAGAACGTATCCACGCCGGCTGTCGAGTCATTCATCATGCAAAACCAACAAAAGGGCGCATATATTCGCGCGCGTTTTTCAATATATGCGAGGCCTCCGTCGAAGGAGGCGATAATTCAAAACTGCATCCAGTCGCACAATGAAACTTTAGCATCTTCGGACGAGGATCTCGCTATGAAAGGAACGAGGGAGCGTGGCGTGGGACATAGTGGGGTGGGGGAGCGCAGGCGGGGCGGGTGGGGGTGAAGCCGGGTGCCCGAGGAGAATGAAACGCATCTGCCGAGAGCTGCAGGATCGCCGATTCCCGGTAGCGCAGCTGCGAGGCCGTTTAATTTCGCGTTCCTCGTAAATTCAATTCACCGATCTCTCGGCCGAATCGTACCTGGCCATCTGGGCTCTCGGCGTTCACGGAATCGAGACGCGGACCTTTTTTCTCGCTGATTATTTATACGCGTGCATCGGTGACCAAGAATCACGTTAACTCCTTGCGCTCTCTTTGATTCACGACTCTGATTTACATGTCATGTATCCAATCGCGAATTTATGTTACTTTAATCGCGATGACGGACACTGCGGGACTTTTTAGAAAGTCCGCGCGACGTGGCTCTTCTATTATTCGATGCTAGTTGCAAATCTCTGGTGCTCACTAATATTTGTCACGATCGCTTAAACTCTTCCTCAAAGTTGTCAAGCCTTATGAATTTTTGTTTCGTGGAGCGACTGCGTGTATTCTGGCACTCGGGTCACATGCACTTACTCCAATTTCGGACTTAAGTAATGCTCCATTAAAGAAAGTTTACTCCTTCGAACGACAATTGATGCAATCACCCGTAATGGCTTAGTATTCGCTTTGAATTGAATGAGCCCGTCCGTGATATTGAGTTATGAATATGACATTGAAGGAAATTCAAATACTCGATTTACTATTCCTTCATATCAAAATCACGTGCATCTTTTTTCCCAAAGAAGACTTCTTGCAACATAACACGTGGGCTTTGCGTAATTGTTGGAGTGCTATGACGATTAGCCCTTCTACTATGCCAAAGGGATATTTTAAATTGCATTCAACGAATCGTCCATCAATGAAAGTGCTTAGGGCCTCTAGCCTTATACAATGTAGCCACCTGAATCGAAAGGCCATATTTTGGGCTTGCCAACCATTCATTAGTAAAAATTTTCGTATTGCTTCCAGTGAATTGTTGGTCAAGGTACTTATGTTTCATTTTCAACATCAAAGAATTCATTTTTAGAGGTAAAAAAATATCTTTTAAAACTTTTTCATGCTAAGACTCAAAATATTATATTTTAATATAGATAAAATGTATTTGAAGGAACGAAGGATCCTTATTTGTCACGAGCTGAAGTTATTTGCGATAATAAAAAATGAATATTTCCATTATTCCTCTGAGAACTCAACAATAAATTATAAAATCGTGGAAAAGTTCCTGAACAGCTAAAGAGAATTAATAAAATATAAAGAAAACATTTAATACTTCAAAAAATATCTTTGGTACTATTGTGAAATATATACGTATTCCTAAAAATTGAGAAAATAATACGAATACTCTAGCGAAAGCAGAATGTGTCTTAATATCTTTAAAAAATTAACATCTTATGAGTGTTCTTCAGCTTAATTGAATTAATATATTACTCAATTGGTTGTATTTAGCTTTCAAGCTAATCGTATGCAATGATGCAACTTCATTATACCTTTAAAGCAAATAGTATTGAATTTGTTAAATTTGCAAGAAGAAAATGAAATGAATTAAAAAAGTGGAATTATTGCAATATTATCAGCAATGTTGTAAAAAAGATTTCAAGTGTAATAGACTCAATTAAAATCGAATCATAAATAAAGAAGCTTAATGCCTTAATTTAAATATTTTAAACCCTGTCGTACTAATATCCAAATGTTTATAAAATTTTAAATAACGCTTCGTGCAAAAAAATAAAAACCGAGACGTGAGGTAGGCCGAGGCGTCCCTAACCCCCATCGATTACTCGTTGAATGATAGGCTGAGTGCGCAAGATGAAGAACGGCGGTCAAGGAGGATGAGAGGAAGAAAAAAAGAGGGAAACGTCGCCGCTAGAAATCTCGCTATAAATCAGCGAATGGCAGCGTCGAATGAAGCGAATCGTTAGTGCCCGCCATTAATTAACGGCAATCTGTTAAACAACGTTTGGTCGCTGCTCGCAATTTGTTCGATTAGCATCGGCCGCGGGATCAAAGGCTACCGAGCAATGGCGCGATCCTGAATGCATGCGTTACCTCGACGAGGATTCCGACGTGGAGTATGTGCTACCTAACCCCCGGGGCATCGGCTTCGATCGTCGTCGTTACGTTCATTAATGATGCAAGAGCCTTTCGTACCGTATTTTCCCGAGTGTCGTGGCTAACTTTTCAAGGATTCGCTAGGCGTTTTCGCGAATTCTGTGTTGTGCAAAGTCCTCATTTAATAATTCGAAAGTAGGCTACGCGTCTTTACACGGCCAGGTAATCTCGACAAGTTTTTATAATGAAACTAAAAATTTCAGTACACTCTTTCGAATTCCGGGAAAATTCCAAGAAAGCGTAATGAACATCCTTTGAAAAAAAATATAGTATCATTTGAATAAAGAGCTGTAATCACTTGGACGATCAAATTCGATTACTTTTCAGTTATTCATATGCGCCTTCTTAAATTCATGAATAATTTATAAGATTCATCTTCAGATAGCACTAATGTTTTTAGCAAATAATAATTTTTTCCCTCTCCTGTGGTTTTTACAAGCAATTAATCGAATAGAAGCTTCCAAATAGTTTGAATTATTAAAATTTTGTATAATGAATCGTTTAAGAGAGTTATAAATAAATTTTTGCATCTTGTGTTAGAATATTTTATTTTTGCAACCGCTATAGTTTTTTAGTTACTAGCCGAGTGGAGTATGTAATTATATATTTGATTGAAATAAACTACATTAGCTTAACTAATATGTGAAAAGGAATAATCGATTGAGTTCCTGCTAGGGGCAAAGCTTCCATGAATCTAACCGTCTTGGCGAAATTCATTCGACTCTAAGGTAAGTAAAGCATGCGTAAAATTCTCATGAAACACATTCATAAAGCATTCGAATAATATAATCTCCCGATTTGCCTACCCTAAATCACGGAAGTGGCGTTTGTCTCGCTCGTACGCAAGCCAACCATTGCTCAAGCACCAGATAACGAATTAATTTCATGGAAGGACCAAGTGATTCATCATCATAAGACGTTACGGATCATTTCAATTTCCCTGCTATCGATCTTGGGCAACTGTCAATTGACGTCACGCCCGCGATTGTGAACGTGAATTCACGGAACGAGTCTCGCGCTCCGATTTCGGTCGACGATAACGTGACTTCCAGATTGCCCAGTCCATTGGCCCACGTGCCTGACAACGATCTTTCACTTCATCTTTCGATTATCTCGACAATTACTCGGCTTGGCAATTACTAGGAAATACACATTTCATCGCTCGCGTTTTCTAGAAGAGATTACTTTTCCGTTCGAATTTGACGTTTTTACCTCTGCCCCTTCCTCTGTGCCGTCATTTGCTCATATTTGCTTTTAGCTTGTGCCGATGTCGTGATCCTCAATACATTCATTCGCAATGATTCCAAGAAGATTTTATCAGCATAATATACCTATTCATACGTGTGACGATATCAAAATTTAATATTTTCCTTTTATATCGCTATAAAAGCGCGTCTGAATTTTATTTAAATTATATTTAATGTCTATTTTATGAAATTCTCGGAAAGATATATGAGATAATTTGTGACACCCGTACCTTTCTTATGAATGAAACATATTTTACGTACAATCAATTTGTATTTATTTGAGCAATTTATAAGTAATATACCATCTATACTTTACTGTGATCTTCCATACAAAATAACGTCATTTCAATTCCATAGTGAGATATAATATTTTTAACAACAAATTTCTATTTCATATAGGTTCAGATAATGTTATCTATTCGAAACCATTGTAAGTGACCATGAGATTAAGCAACAGAGTAAACTTGTAGAAGTGATTCATTGTTATAATTAAAAATTAAATATGTTTAAACAAACAAATCTGTCGAAGAAAATATTATATTAGAAGTAATGTTTGTTGTAATTTATCAAAGGTTGCATTGTTGAATTTAGCGAATTCATAAATGCAATCTATTAAGACAGGCTAAAGGCATTGGATGGTTATTGGACTTGATTAGACAACTTTAATACACCGACTCGAGTGGTCATGAAATTTAATTATGAAGAAATCACAAAACACGCGTCTTCCTTCTATGTAAATGACAGTACTTTTTATGCAATAACAAATATGCAAAAAAGTTAATGCAGTCCCGAGCCTTTGTTAGACTGATAAGGAAGAAATGTACACGAGTTAAATAAATTTTTTATCATTCGGAATGACAAAGGAATACTTTAAAATGAATCTTTGTGTGAACACCGGAACGCGTAGATTAACTGATCTTACTAGACAAAAGCACGTCTAAAATAAGCTACTGTTTGTGTAGTTATTCAATGAGAACTTATGGAACTCTGCGGTGAGTATTCCATCTGCGATGTTATAAATGTCTATTTGAGTCGAAGACTCTATTCAAAAGACTGTGTTTTACAGTTTACACGCTTTTAAGAATAATCGAAATAAAGTTGTATTCTTCGGGTGCTGCAAAACTTTTTACGGATTATGGTCTTAGAATTACTAGTTGTATTCAACACTTTGTATTCAAAATATTGGTAATTTCATGATTATCGATCAGCAGTTGGAACTTGTTTATTTGCTTTATATTTAGATAAAATAGATGATGTATTTCAAAAATTTACTACGCAAAATCAGCATTTTAGCTTAAAAAAAAAAAATAGAGAAAATGTACCAAGCAGACGTATTTTAAAAAAACTTATGACAAAATAAACGAAAAACTTTCCTTTAATATATACCTTACTATAAATATTTATTTTGAAAATAAATATATGCTTATCCAATTACTTAATGCTTAATATTAAGTCATTTTATTTGGCTAATACTATATGTAATCGATATATTTTATAATTAATGCTCTTTTTTCTCTTCTCGTTTAATCAGGATCTAATTACATAAAAAAATTAATGAAATAATTAACAAATAAATTCAAATTTTAATTTAAATATTTTCTTAAATATATAAATTACATAAATCTTACATCATTCTTTTATTTTCTGTTCAAATTGTTTTAATCAAGACTGTTAAATGTCAGATCCTCTATAATACTGAGTAGACCTTTTCATACGAATTATAGGCTTGTTAATGAATTATAAATGATAATGAAAAAATAAATCAGATCACACCATAAGTTATAAAATTACATTCCATTATGTTCTTATGATTTTTTGCTTACTAAAGCTCTTAATTTTATATTATTTATCTAAATGCTTAAAATTAGCTTTTCAGCGTAATGATTATTGAATAAAATTACTCTTAGTAAAGCTAATCAACACATTAAAAAAAAGACAATTATAAATGTCAGTCAATAATTATATAGTCAATACAGTCAATAGTTATATCAATAATTATAATTTTTGTTAAAATCAATAATTATGTTTTAAGTTTTTAGTAAAAATACTAATATTGTCGAGTAATAAAACATAAAACATAATTTTAAGCCATAGTTTAAAAAAATTTTAATTTATTTTCTAATCGCATCATTTATTAAATATTCGTCAGCGTGTATCACAAGGATACGGAATAGCGTATTTTTTATCACAATGACGCAGTGAGTGAGTACATTGTCTATTGAGTAATATGTGTGAAATTATTCATATGTAGGGATGTCCACGTATTTCCGGCCAGTGTTCACAAGCTTGACTTATGTGACGGTGTTTTCGCGGTAGATAGCAGCCGAGTGAATGCGAATAGTATGGGAACGAGCATGGGAAAATTCGAGTGATAATTGAACAAATTTTTGACGAATAAAAAGATTTCAAATTTACGTCGGCTAATGTTATTTTTATCGAATATTTGGTTGAATGAATCGTATTTGGTTGATTTCATTATTTGGCAATGATGTAAAGAGGGCCCGATTGTCGCGTTCGGCCTCGATGCAGATCTAACCTTTGCGTCCCGTTGAATGCGCCATGGTCGACGGTCTTGGGGGTCCCGGGGACTGGGGTTCCGGAGAAGTCGTGGGTTCGAAGGGGCTGGCAGCCACTAATTTCGGGCGCGTCCGCCAAGGTCCGCGGGCGCGCGATTCTTTTCCCAGGATCCCGAGTCGCGATTGGTCGGGGCTGGGAAAGGTGCTCGGTAATCGTGGGTCCCCTCGATTCCCGGAAGTGCCAGAAGGAGCCCCGGGAGAAACCGCGAGCGCATCCTGCGATCATCGGACGCTGGAAACCGCAAGAGGGGGTTTCACCCCCGTGTCCGGGCTCGCTTTTCTTTTGCGGCTCGGCCTTTGTTTCCTCCCGCAGCGGCGAAGCTCGCCATTATCTGCGGGCGCGCGCGTCCGTCCTACTCGGAAACTTGTGTCGTGCCCACGAGAAAGTGCGCGCACTTCTCTTGCCGCTTTTGTTGAATAAATATTTGCTCCATATGGCGACTCGGGGCGAGCCGGTAGCTCTGTTCGCTTCTTGCCTTTCAATTGGTGCTTTCAAAAGGGAAATATTTATTTAAACCCGGGGTAGCTTCGGCTCGGGCATGAATTTTTAATAGTAGCTTCTACACGAGCCTACACGAGAAGCGTACAATAAAACGGCATTGGGGCAATTCGAAAAATATATACCGTAGCTTTGGTTTTTGCCGTGCAACATTCAGTGGTATATTTTTAGGGCGGTCACGCGTTTTCGAGTACTCCTAATGTCTTTATTTACAAGCAGCTCGATAATGCCGCTTCTTCTGAATATTCAAATTATACTTAATAGACTGATTATTTCGTGTGGTCGAAAAACGTAACGAATACTCATAAGGCTTGTCGTCCGCTCGATTAAAACGAAACTCGCTTTTAAGTAATCCAAATGCACAATTACGACTTATTTATTTACGGTAGACGCCTCTGGATGTGGAGAAAAAGGCCAAGTTTCGTCGATCGTTGAATTTTTTCCCGACTTTTCTAAGTAATCCAAGAGCTAACCGCACGTACAACGTCTCGACGATCTCCGACGCTTTTAACATTCCTTCACCCTTAGCCGGAGGCTCTTGCACTCATCCGACGCATACTTAATAAAACAGATATCAATCAATCTTCCTTCCCTCATTTATTTCGCTCTCTAGCACAGATGTTTCCCGAGGGTAGGAAGCCTCTAAGGCGGAGGGGGAGCTGGTAATGCGGCGCGCTCGAGCAGATAAGGAGGGGGGCTCCGCGGGGCGGGGGCGGCCAGGGAAGCAGCGAGGGCACGAGGAAGCGTCGCGCGTGTGGGCACGCGTGTCTGTGTCCTACGGGCGCTGCGCCGAGCGCGGGGATGGAGCTGCAGTAGTATGCCGCCTGCGCTCGCTTCTGAGAACCTCGCTCCATAAATAGGACTTATATAAAGCGATTCTCCCGGTGTGCACGAGGTCTCGGGGCCACGTAGAGAACCGCGCCTCCCGAAGTCGAGGCCGGTGCAAAAGCCATCACCGTCCCAGACGCTGCCCCGAATTCCAAACGCTGAGCGCCCATGAGGAAGCTCCCTCTTTGCGTCGACTACCCGGGCACCTACCGATGGGCCCCCCTTTCGTTCCCCATTTTCGACACTCCCTGTCCCGGGCCTTGCGCAGACGCGCACTAGCTTGCACGCCGATCTCGTTGGAAAGTGCAATCTTCGGTCCGACGATGCAGCTCCTCGTCCGTGCCTTGAAATGTAATCGGCCTAAAGCTCGCGTCGACGTTCACCCCCCCCCCCTTCCCCGAGAATCCTGAGCAATGGCTTTTCTCGCAGGCCACTTGATTTTTCTACTATTCGGGCAACACGAACCCAAGGCCTGTAACCCTGCTCCTGTAATTCTGAGGCAACGACCTGAGAGACGACTGATGACTTTGACCCGCGCCTTAGCTTTCCGGAAAAATCTGATTATCCTCGGGAAACGTGAGAACCGCTTGGTTTGAATGTAAGGAGCAGGAATGCGTCGGCGTGTATTTTCGACTTTTAAGTCGTTATTCGCCTAAATGACCGTGTTAGATACAAAGTCGACATAGGCGAGAAAAAAGCATTTCCCCTTTTAAATGAATACGAAGCCATGGATTCTTCGGCCCCTAGCCGACATATTTACGACTGAGGCGTTGATACGCCGCGTGTCGTAAAGCAGTTGTTGACTCTTCTCGATACAATTTCGTATGTTAAGGACGGAATTTCCAATTTTGTATTCTCGAAAACGCACTTAAGCAATTATTTAGAACTCTAGATTGTTCCCATTGATACCTTGCTACCCCTTTAAGGCGCAGGCTCCCCCTGTTGAAGTGTACCAAAATATTTCCACTCATAGCTATGAACTATGTATCATTCGCTTTATGGTTACGCCAAGATTTAAAATTCCGAGAGTTTGGCTAATGATGTATCGGTATTACCAGCGAGAATCCTCGAATATTAAAAACTGCTGAAATAGCGAGAAGTATAAAATCGAAACGACAACGGCATCACGTGCACGAAAAATTTTTATGCAGTTAAGAAATAATTTTGAACTGAAGCACTCTATGCTTTCAAAGAGCCTTGAAAATGTTGATAGATCGTCTCGGGGACAACTTATTTGAATCCTCCACGTGTGTCAATATGTTGGCAGAATAATCGCTCGTGTTCCTTTAGAATTACACGACAGCAGGCTGATGGTATTACGATGGCGCAAATTCAATATAATATAAAATTCACCCTAAGGAGATTTTAAGTTATCTTGATTTTGTTTCACCGAAATAATTTTCGCTTACAAGTGGATTAAATTCGATTTTTAAAAATCAAAGGGATAGCCATCTTCGAAGTCTATTAACCAAATTTTTTTTATCTTAAGATTATTGTCGTAACTGTGACAACAAATCACGTACATAAGCAATGCTTGGATATTCAGTGATTATATTTGATATCTAAAACTTAACTGTATATGATAAATATTACGTAACGGTATGAAAGATATTTTATAAAATACTGAAATGAAATATTATCGTACATACACGTATTCTTATATATTCTATTTAAATAAGGATTAAAGCTTTAACAAATTAATGAGAAATTAAACTCCAAAAATTATTTTTTAATATACATTCAATTACATTTCATGGCCAATAAAAGTTCATGATCCATATATTTTTACGATAGATATTTATTCGAACAGATGTTTAAAATTGAACGTTAATAGAGACACGAAAGTAGTGTGCTTATCCTTGATTGGAATCCTTATGAGATTGTAATTAAACGTGTAATTTGAATCGTGTTTTATCGAGGCGAACAGTATTTCGAAATAGCGATTTTACCGAATTAAAAAATAATAAAAGAACGATGATGAATGGCATAGGCTGTATTAAAGGAACATCGGGATAGATTGCACTTATTGAATTGAGCTGCGAGTCGAAAGGAAACCCGAGTGGTTCCTTTAAAAAAACAATAATAATAAAAAAAGGAGTTTATGAGTTTTTGATTCGTGCCTTAAATTAAAGAAGACGGGGGACAAAGAGGGTGGGACGTGCTCGAAATGGCAAATCTAGTCCCGAGTGGTTCCGGGACGCATTGGTTAGACATAAAAGAGAGCGAGAGGAGAGAGGCGGCAAGCCCCTATCGGAGTAGCGCAGCGGGGCCGGGGGGAGGGGCAGGGGGACCGGGAAGGAGGTGAAGCCCGGGCCTCTTCGGACCCGCGTTTTGCTTAGGGCCAGTGACGAGCGAATCCCGAGGGCTTTAAACAATCTACGGAATATCTAAGGACTACCGTGCCTTACCAAGAACAAATGCGCCTAGGACAATTAGCCGGCTCGGCGAATAGATAACTCCTTTTCCTCGAGGTCGGTCCTCGTTTGTGCGAGTCCGCGGTAATTCCGCCGAGTGGAGGCTATTGGCCTTCGATTAACCCTGTTAATTGCGCGGCCGCGGGCCGAGCAGCGGCCGAGAGGGGATGATCCCCGGTGCGTGTAATTTCACATGCGATAAATCATGCGGTCCGGCCGGGGGTTCGTCGAAAGAAACGCGGGCGGCGACGAATTGTAAAGGGCCGATTCTCGGTACGGTCTCAATCAGCCGGGGTCCGATTCGATTTGCATGTTCGTCGAAAAATCGCTTCTGAGAAAAGCTGCGCGAGCCCCCATCGACTCACCCCGCACATAATGCGGTGCTCGGGCCCGGGCGGGCTGCGGGCCGGAGGGGCACTTGCCTTTGATAGATACTAAGAGAGCAAGGAGCGCTTCTCAGATTACCGGATTCGATAGCCCCGCCCGCTTTTATTATGGGTTCTTTATTTTGTCTCGCGTACTTGTTCCTCTTATGTGCATAGGTAGGGAATGGGGTGAGATTATAGCATGCAAATCGGTACTGACGGGACAGCCGGTGAGGGGAACGCGAGGGGGACCGACTGCATTCTTGGTCCTTCTTTATGCGTACGTGGAAACACGGGCTTGTTTTCTCGGATGCTCTTACAGATAATAAATCAATAATCCTTTTTTTACAGTATAACGAAACTTTATATAATTCGTCGGCTGGCCGGTCAGGTAGAACCTCGTTATTTTTTATTGACCTGAAAAGTTGAGATCTGGCTGGGTTTCCAATCAAATGTTTTATTTTTTCAAATCTCTTTGCAGGAATATACTCTATGTCTTAAATAATCAATTGAACCTCGCTTTCCTTAACAATGTATTTCCTTTAAACAAAACAAAAATAAACAAACAAAAAAATTAAACTGGAATCACCTAATATTTTTTAAATATATTTATAAAAATTTTTCTTTTATTTACAGTAGAAGTCTACATACTTCTTTTATCTCTTCAAGCACTTTTTAATAAGAGGATATCTTTATTTAGAATCTAATTATTTTATATGCTCTCTTCAACAATATTTTGCTTTATTGTGTAATTTTATTGCATAAATTGTATCTAAACAGTTTCTTTTTATATTTATTAACTGTCAATTTTTAAAATTTGTATTTTATTGGCTTAAATTATGTTTTACTAATGATTTTAGTACTTCTTACCAAATTTTAATTTATCACTGTGAACCAGAAGTTCCCGATCATTATATCTTAATTTTCATTTCGATAATTTGTAATATAAACATATTAATTCGCTAGTTTATGCGAATATTTAATGTACTTGAATCAGCCATTTATATAAATATACGTATATGCTATATTTTTAGCTGTTCACTGAATAGAAAATGTACTTGATGGAATTAAAATTCATTAGTGCCAATATATATATATATATATATTTTCCAAAGATATGAACATTAGAGATAAATTTAAACTGTAAATAAATAACTAGTCTCTTAGTAGTAGTTAGTGTAATACGATACAGTAAATGGGAGTAATATAATGTAGGTGTAATTACTGCAATTTACTTTAATTCTTATTTCACAATCGTAATAAGAAGTATATAAATGGGTGTAAAATATTTATACTGTGTGATAGCACGTGCAAATATACACAACCAAGAAATTAGCATAATGCTATAGAAGTTGTGCAATTTATGCGACAATTATTAAATCTCTCAGAATTCATTATTCGATAATGAGATAATGGTTGTAATGCTTCATCAAATTCAAGTATTTGGGCATTAAGTTCTCAATACTGTGAAAAAGATCACCGGTTGTTTTTCACGGTAGACAATAATTGGTAAGGCTTATTTACATTCTCAATTCGTTCGCCTTATTTCGCATTATAATCTACGTAGTTTCGATGATATAAAAAAGGCCACTAGACAAAGTATACTTCATAGACGTGTATTTTCGTGCAAGGATTTCGAGAATCTTATAGTTGTCAATTTAATATAATTATCATTCTATCTAGTCTCTGTGCTTTGTACCCATTTACACAGTATAGACAGTAAAATAGATGTAGGAATAAAAGTTAGTATTCATTTCCATGATCACTACCCATCGAATAGAAGGCTTAAGAGCCATGATGTGGCATGGGGTGGCAAATCATCCATCCCATGATAAGCTCGTAAAGCCTCGAGATATCTTACCAAGGCGGTATAAAGCGTGCGCGCATCGGTGGAAAAGCGTTATCGTCCCCCCGGTACTCTTTTCTTCGCCATGGTGCGTAGATACGTATACATATGTGAGGACATTTATGCACGCAAACGCACACAAACACACACACACACACACACACACACACACACACACATATATATATATATATATATATATGTATGTATCTATGATGCTTGCGGGGAGACGAGACACGTAGCCATTTAATCGATACTCCTTATAGCCGAGCTCACGGCGTACGACCAACGGAGCAGCAGCAGCAGCAGTTGCACCAAAACTGGGTCCAAGTCGACTTAGACCGAGTGTGCCGAGAGCAGCAAGCAAATAGGCAACAAATCTATCTTGCGGTCGGAGAGCTAGGAGAAAAAAAAAATGAAACTGCCTCCTGTGAGGTTTGAACTCACGACCCCTGGTTTACGAGACCAGTGCTCTACCACTGAGCTAAAGAGGCTTCTGCCTTTCTCGGCCGAAGCGACACATAACAGCGTGGCGCTAGTGACATGCGCCAGCGCTCGCTGGAAATCCATACTTCTTCCCTGGCTCTCTCGCTTCTACCCTATTCCGATTCTCGGCTATTCCTCCCAAGCCCTACCCAGGCTCGCTCTGCCGCTCTCTTCCTTTTTCCCCGAGATCGCTTCTGCCTCGGGCCGTTGCTGGCGCTCGCGACCGCTCCCGAGGATCGAGGCTCACCTTTCTCCTCAGCTCCTTCTCGGGAATTGAAATGTGCTTGTGTCGGCTATTGTTTTTAGGATAACGAATCCTCGCGTGTGTCTTTCGATCTTGCGATTACCGAGGCCGATTCGCTGCACCGATGTCGGCCTTTTACGGCTCTTACGATAAATCTTCTTACGATAATTCCATGCTCCGATACATCAAGGATTGTTTCAAGATCCTTCCTATAAGGATATAAGCGCATCGATGCTATGGAGAAGGCCTCCTCGTCACGTTTTGTTCTGTTGATCCGTACTTGTGCTTTCATTTTTTCCTCCTCTCCTGCAATGAGATCATGTGCTTGTATTGACGAGTACATTGAAGGAAGTGGCCAAAAGTACAATTGACGTTATTCATAAGTTTTCAATTGCGGACTCCAGCTTCTTTAAGGGATAAAACGCTATTTATCGCTTAACCGAAGCAAACATGAATTGTTAAATATAAATCTAATCATCTTTTTAATATTTTTTTTAAAATTTTAATAATTCCTTATTCTAATTATTATCAACTATTACAATAATAATGCTTAAGGGATTTTAATTTATATTTCAATCCATTTATTTTTACGTCACAGATTTTCGCACTACCATAGCTCGTGCAATTATCATAATGCATTTCTTGGATTCCAACTAAGCGATCTCCTGTACGATTTTGAAAGAGGCTCGTAATAAATTTATAAGATTTTACGATAACTTTTCTTTTTGTTAGTGCTGCAGATTAGTGATGTTATCGCGATGGTATTGTGAAAATACTTACGTCATTTATCATTTATAAAAAGCAAAATTGTTCTTTCACTGAAATTTTTGCAGCAGTGCAGGCTTACGCATAAACATTATTAAGAACTTTATTCATAATTGCGTCTTATACAAGTGGTCGAAAAAATAGGTCGTTATGGACAATATTAGAATTCTCGAAAGGCAAAAGTATATTTAATTAAGGAGCTTACAATGATAAGATGATGAAAATCTAAATAACAAATATTGACTGAAAGAACGGCATCGAACAATATATATTACCATTAAATTGTGCCTACCGAATTGTCAGAAACTAAATCACAATGTCAAAATTAATGCGGATTAATCGAAAGAACACAATCACCATCGGTCGATGAAAATCAATTTTCAGTATCGCTATTCCAACGTATAATAGACGAAATAGACGAAACGAATCAATCGGTAATGCGCGACGAGGCTGAAAAGAGTGACAGACTCCGAAGGTCGCGTCCTCCCCACCAGGGCTCTTGACAAACGTTAATAGATTATTCCTAAACGGCTTTTTGGGCCCGTTATCGGAAAAATGATCCAGCGGCACGTATAAAGTCCGCGGAATGCAGTCGGGCGGCCGCCCATACCGAGAACGGCGATAATGAATTTCTTGGGTTAGACGTCGGCCCGAATTTCCGGAAGGGCCAGACGCTACGCGGAACGCGCGATATTTACACGGGCTCCGCCCCTCGATCACGAAAAAGGAGCGAGAGACCGTGTCACGATGGATCCGAGTCTGGGTTTCGGTCGTCTGTTTTACCTCAGCTTCGGATGCCGAGGCCTCAGCCTTATCCTCGAAATTCAATTTCGCGGTTGCGCGAGGCCGAGCGGAATGTGCATTTTCTTGCCGCACCGACTACAATCGCCAGCGTGAGTTACGCCAACTCCTTCGGGTCGTTTTATTATAATTATGCTCATGGGATATTTAACGAAGCTAGCTGCGAGCTGACGAAAGCATTCCGATGACTGGAGAGCTCTTCGTTAATAAATCCCGTGTATTTCCACGATCGCGATGCTTCGTAACTTTTTACTCGGCGTTCGCCACGGTTTTCGTGAGGCGTGGTTCTAAATTTGAATGTAAAGTCACGCTCACAATGATTTGAGCTTAAAAGGTGTATTTTTAACAAAAGGAAAAGAAAGGGAATTGGCCGGTCCGGTGAATACAAAATCAAGTGTTCCCGGAAAGCTGCTGCTACTCCAACGAAACAGAACGTAGACATGCTTTTGATACTGGATACTTTATGTTACGTATGAAAAACAATATCTCAGGAGCCCTCGAAAACTTCTCTTTCGTTAAATCAATAATAACCCCTCAACCACCCTCAATGATATTACGCTATCACTCCGATATAATTTTCTTTGGATAAGATTTATTCATCCTTTGCTATTATTAAACGGTCGATAATTTAGGTGGAGAAGTATCGGTGAGTATTTCTTTGTTAAATTTAAAGGTAAATAAATACTCTTATATAACATCAATTTTCAATAAAATTTACGTAAATTCATTTTATTTCCATGCTAATTTGTCCTGTGTCAATGAATTTTACGATGAGTACGGCTACTGTTGTTAAATTTCGCAAAAAACTATTAATTAATTCATCATCTATTGGTTCTTTTGTTGGTCTTGGAAAGAAATGTGACGGTGTTAATAGCCTCACTGTTAACAAATTTTAAACGCCTCGTCAGTGAAATGTAAATCGCTATAATAATTACGATTTTGTTTCATTTCGGTTGATAATAGTCGCGGGAAGGACAACCAAAATTGACGATTAAGTGCTTTTGCAACTGATGACAATGCCGTAAAAATTTTGCAATTCCAAATAATTCCTTTACTTTTATACGCTGATTAGCATTCCGTATAGCAATTGATCAGTCGTTATGAAATAACATAATCTCTTGGAACTTGTACTACCGATGCATTTAATTAAGAGTTGAACGAACGCGAAATTACAATTACGAGTCTAATAAGTTTAAAGTGACCATCGCTATAGCATTGCTACGATGTTTAATTAGAATTCCAGTTATTCAAGTAATATTTACATTGAAATTTGCATTCAGCCAGTCATGTTTTCGTTCGTATATAATGATTACGTAAACTTATAAAGCATCGTGTAGAACGTACTTTTTTCCTAATTTTTGCTCGATACCTAAAGACTGCTAAGGCAAATAATTATATAAATATATTTAAGTGATTTATATAAACTATATAAATAATTATATACGCACAATTAACTAGATTCTGTGTTTTGGAAAACGAAGGAAATTGTGGCATTAGATAAACAGTAGTCAGTGCATAGTTGACACTGCATATTTAGTGAATTGATACACTTTACTGATAATAAATATAATCAATAGTTTGAGTTAAAGTCATTATAAATATACAAACTAATATCGAAAACATTTGTTCATCTGTGCGATTTAACAATAGGCTACATGAGAGTAAAATCAGAAAATTACGTGACTCAATAAAAGAACTATATTTTTTAATATTACCTGTACGATATTTTTTCCCTTCAATTTTTCTTTTGTTTTTTCTGTCCTTAATGATTTTAAATCATCAACAAGAAGTATGAGGCATTAAAAGTGTAATGGTACAAAAATATATAGGAATAACGATTATGGAAATTATAATGTAATGCTCTAATTTATAAATATACATAAATGAAATCGATTGTTTTGAAGTCGTTATTATTGGTTATCAGATTATAAATCTAGATTATAAAATTGTGTCTGTTTTTGTCAATTTTTTCTTTTTACAATACTTGGTAAAATAAAATAAAATGCTGTATTTACTCTTTTTTGTAATAAAGTTATTGATTTCCAACCTTTCCTTACAAATTTAACAAAATACTTAATAATTTTTGCACATTTCATAAATTATGAATATCTTTTCTTATATAATAAACAAGTGTTTTATAAAAATACAAATATACTTGTTAAAACCAAAAAATTAATTTTAGTTTTTAAAATATAATTAAAATAACTGATTATTCTAACTGCTAAATTACTTAAAAATCTAGACTAAATTCAATTCGTTCTTTTCATCTAAGGAAAAAAATTAATGAAAAAGATTATCAATAACTTTAATTATTTACTTAGCTTTATTGGTGATTGTGTCTTTTAGGATGAAATTAAGGGAAGTTTTAAGAGCTTATTTGATCCATTTTAAGGATACATGATTATGACAATTATCATAACCTTAGTGCAATTAAACATTATAAACGTGACAATTGAGAAAAATGGAAAATAAATTTCAATGTAATAAAAAATGTAACTAATAATAATATTAAACTTTTTTGAAAATCGTATTAATAAGACATATTTGATATTAATTTAACAGTTACATTAATCTCTTGCTATATACGTACACAAGGGTTAGTTCAAAGCAATGCAAATAAATGAAACTACTGCATAATTTTATTCATCTCTCTTGATTTATATATATATATATATATATATATATATATATATATATATAATAATTATAAAATTATATACATAATGAGATATGTTTTTTATCTGAAATAATAGATGTTTCATCGCTCATTTTAAAAAACTCTCGTTGTTTAAGTTTGCCATTTCACTTGTGAAAAATGGTAGAGATTTCCTTAAAAAAAGAAAAGTTTTGTTTGAAATTAAAACTTTTAACCTCTCAAAGTATATTGCAACCTTATAGAAATACACTTTACATTCACAAAACAAATATACTGCAAATATATTAGGATTAAAAAATTAAGAGTCACTTGGTTCGAGGTAAGAGAATTTTGTAAAATAAACATTGAAATACAAATTTCTAAATGTGGAGATAAAGAAATTGTCATTTAAATATGAAAGAAAATAAATCGCTGAATCACTTATTCAAATACTTCTTAACTCATTGTTCGAAGTATCTATGAAAAATGAGGAGGAAAAAGAAGTGAAAAATCAAGACGTTTGATGGATCTTTTTTTTAGCGCACATGGCAATATGATTGCCGCAAAACGAAGGGCCTACATTTATTAGTGGTTGCGCTCATGGGAGTTCACCCAATATTTCAAGCAGCGTCAAAGAAGCAAGGAAGCAGGAGGCGAATTTTCGAGGGGCGACACTTCCGAGAAAAAGGATTTTCATTCGACCCCCGTCGGGAAACAGTAGCCAAGGAGAAGAGCTTACGCGATCGATGAATACGTACAAGGATGCCTACGTAGAAGTCCATGAGGTGAAAGCGTGTATCATCAATTTCCTGCACGTGAAGCCGATTGGAAAGAATTAATCTTATCGTCATAAATACACAATTGGTCCCAGGGTTTCGAAGGAAAACTCCCATCTATTCCCCAAGTCCTTCCAAGACAATGGCCTATGCTCTTTTTTCCACTTTCTTTATAACGTTCTTACAAAATTTTAGTTATGGATACCGAAGCTGTGTGTTTTATTAAGCGCTAACAGATCGGATCGTTAACGGTTCAAAAGGAAGGCGAATAAGTCCTGTCTTTCAGACGATTTCTAAATATCATGATCTTTCAACCAGCCCCCCCCTCAGCCCCGCCCCCAGCCTGTCTATCCGCTTCCTCCTCGCTGTATCTGTCTGTCTGCCTGTCTCTCTCTCTCTCTCTCTCTCTCTCTCTCTCTCTCTCTTTCTCTCTCTCTACATATATTTATCTATATATATCTATCTCTATCTCCGCCGTTCCAATAACCGAATCGGAAAGAAGTGGTCTTGACTTTCGAGGGATCGGATAAAATATGGAATCGTGGTGGTGGTGTTGGTGGGCGGAGGGAGGGTAGATGCATACGTCGACGCAGAAGCCGTGAAAGAGCTTAAGAGGGAGAAGCGGCACTTCCACGAACGGCCCGCGATTATGGTAAAACAAGAAAAATACTGCGGAGAGGGAAAAGAGATTTCTTCACTTCCAGGAAGCTATGAACCGTCTCGGGCCCTGTCCTGCTTCAGCGAAGGATTCTAAGGGATCCCCTGCCCCCCTGCGCCGCTCGCAGCGCCCATGACTTGGCTCGAGCGCACGGCCGCGCCACTCTTTTCAGGATCGCTGGAAGGGGAGTTTGCGGCCGAAGAATAAAAATGTAGAAGGGTCCGGACGGCAGCGAGAGGGGTGAGCGAGCGAGCGAGCGAGAGAGAGAGAGAGAGAGAGAGAGAGAAGCAGACGAAGAGAGACAGGCCGAGAGGATGTGCATCGCGAGGAGTATAAAAAGATGACGGGAGGAGGCTCCTCGTATGTAAAACGAGCGAACTGGTGCAAGCGCGGCAATTAACGGTGGCCTGCCCCGAGCAATTTGCTTCCTTCTTTTTCTCAGTTTCAACGCACGACTTTTTTTCTTTTTCACCCGCACGTTAATTGAAGTGTCGGCTTTCGAAGAATCACATTTATTTAGTAATTATTTTTCATCGGACCAAAGCCACGGGAAATCGGTTCCCTCTTTTTTCTTCGTATTTTAGAAAAACCGATGAAGCGTCTGGCTTATCTGCTTTTGCTTTTCGTTTCATCGGCGTGAACTTCGGTATCGGGAACATCGTTATCGATTAATATTATCTGAGGAAAACGCTGCAGGAAAGCGATAGCCGCACGTCGATGATTATGAAAACGTATACGTTCTATATTCGAAGCAAGTGACATTAACGAGCAAAAACATTCGTCGTCGACAAGATCGCCCCGTTTTTCAAATACGTAAACTTCGGAACAACGTTTACGAACTAATAACTATTATTATGTTTCTACAAGCTATTTTATAGCGTTCAATTTATTGTAATCTTTGGAGAATAATTAATTACATATATTTAATATAAGATATTACGTTAAAAATTAGAATATTAAAAAGATCAAAAATATTGATAAAATAATCTCCAAAGATGAACGCATTCAATTTTTATTTTGTTTTTATTCTATCAAGGATATTTTATATCTCAGAAGTAATGCAGTATTTTTGAAGGAAAATATACAACTTGCGTTTGAAAAATATTGTTAAAATTTTTCTTATTAACTTCAATCTTCGTTCACTATAATTCAAACGTGCACGCTTAGATTTTCATTTTTCATATTAAAAAAAAAATGTATAGGTAATTGTCTTATTTTATTTTTTATTTAGCTTCAAATTTTTCAAACCATTACAAATTATAAATTGTAAATTAGTTGTTATTATTGACACGCTTTTCTTTAAAATTTATATTCCACTCATATTAATTTAATGCTTGTGCAATTATCATTTTAATATATATATACATTCACAATAAAATAGTTTGTAATCTCTTGCCAATAATAGTCTAATGATTTCTATTGAAGTAATACTAATAATAACAATCACCCTATGTATAGTAGAAAATAGTGGTATAAAATACAAGGAATAATCGAATATGGTTATTAATTCTCCAACTCTTTTCCTGTTTATGTTATCACGGCTGGTTTAGTATGCATTTTTTTGCACAAAACAACGTAGTATGTTTTTAACATTAGTTATAGAAAAAATTTTTAAATGGGCAATAAAATCTGTGTATATTAGCATTTGTTATTCAAGCAGTTGTTTATGATTGAAAATATATTAAAAACTACTTTTTTCATGACATAGCTTATTTTAAACTTAAATCATCTTCTGATGAAACATCTTTTAATCATAAAATGGTCAAATTAATCGTTTAATTTCTTAAACAATATTTTAAAGTCATTCTTAATCATAAAGAATTGAAAAAAAATAAGAATCTTTAATGATAGAAGTAATATTTATTTGATAAAATACAATTCTGCTTAAGCATCCCAGGTCTGATATAGAGAAAAGAATTTGCGATCTCCTGCTGCGGATGATCCATGGGAGGAACGTGATCAAGATGACCGAGCGGATGGATGGAATTTCGACTGCGGGGTCAGACGACGCATCTTATTTCGCTTAAATGAAATTTATTGTTACATGAATTAAATTACTTACGAGGTAGAAATCGAGATATTTAGGACCAAAAACTCAAAGGTCTTTAAAGTTCCTGATTTATGTTATTCTGAAGTTCAACATTTTTGTTTTATTCTTTTAGTGCATATTCAGAACGATAATATCATACCAATGTTTTTTTTGAGGTTTAAAAACATATGCAAAAACTTCAGTATTTTATATAAGTTTTACCACATTTTTAAAACAATCCACTTGGTAACAATAATTTTATTCCATTACTGATTCAAGTAAAATTAAAAAATAGTTACTAAAATACTTTGTTTCGATTGTTAAATAGTTTTTTAATTTTTCATTAATAAATGTATAAATCTACGAATTATAATAGCATCATACATAAAAGAAAAACAGTTGAAAAAGTATTTATAAATGAGTTTTTGTAATATGCTACAAAGTATATTAATTTATTTAATATTTCATCCCAATAAAATTATAGGTGGAATGCCTTTGCATTAAATACGCTACCACGAAACAATCGAAAGTACTATTGCATAGATATTCTAGACGTTTATCGTTACAAATTATTTATTTATCTGCCGCTTATAAAGCAGATAAAATCGATAACAAGAATATCTATCTATGTGTTATTTATATTCTGGACATGTTGATTATAATGATAGGTATTATATTATACCTTAGAGATTATGTTAATTATATACAAAGAAAAATAATTAGATAACAAGAAAATGCATATAAATTACACATACAATTTGTTATTAAACTATATAATTTACAATTGTTATGATGCCAAACAGTCACTTAAAAACTAACGTTACAGCCATTTGTATGTATAAAACTTACGAACTTAATTTATTCATTATACTGTACCTATTTTTTAATCATCATAATAATAATATTTATAATGATTTATCGCCAAAGAATTATTTGCAATGTTTATTAGTTTAAGTTTTTTAATTCAAACTGAATTTGAAAGAAAATATGTAAAATATTTATCTGTGGTCAATAAAAAGCTTTAGCATCTGAAATGTTTGTCAATTGTCAATAATTGCCAAAAAATTATAAGACCATTTTTTAATCCGTGTTGTACACGTTCTATTTTGTGTGCTATACATAAATTTTATTACTTTAAAGCATTCAAATAAGAATCAAACCACATGAAATTATTATTAGTTTTTTGTTTTAATTGACTTTAGAATAAGATTATTAGTATGTTTTTTACTTAAAGTATTGTCATTTACTACGTATGAATTTTGTGTATGATAGAAATGTACCATGAAAA
This sequence comes from Kradibia gibbosae, assembly GCA_018907135.1. Lineage (NCBI taxonomy): Eukaryota > Metazoa > Arthropoda > Insecta > Hymenoptera > Agaonidae > Kradibia > Kradibia gibbosae. The sequence continues at coordinate 14,712,908 of JACCHX010000002.1, read as the reverse complement.
GCTTCTAAAACATAAGTTTTTTTTATTATTATATATAATATAGAAAACTTTCACAACAAAAATATTTTAAAATTTATTCATTAACAGAGCTTTTCCATTTAGGAAAATTATTGCAATAATAAAATTAATTATATAATACATGGTAAGGACCAAATCTAGATTAAGCTTTTTTGTACAAGTTGTGCTGCTCTCGGGTTGTAAATAAAATCGAAAAACTGAATATTGTATTACATGAGGTGTTCAATTTTACTGATACACTGCCTCACACTGCCATCTGTGAATAGCTATCAGTCTTATGTCGATCGGTAAGTATTTTCCCATTTTGAAGTTTTTTCAGCGCCAATAATCCTTAACAGAATCCATAATTATCAATTAATGTATAAAAGTCTAGTTTTTCATCTGGATTTTTTTTTTTGATCGGTAATTAACAGGGCTTTTATTGTACTACTTTTACACATTAACATGATAAAAGAAGTTATAAACAAATCTCGACGAAGCAAATACTTACAACGCGTACTTTTATATCATGAAATAATTATTACCATAATTGAAAATTTTCATTTATACTTTATTTGTGGGATTTATCATTGTTTGGCTTCATGAGGAGGTAAGGACAGTATGAGGCAATCCCTGCACAACAACACTTGACGAGGCAGCCTTCACTATACCATTGATTTATGACCATTGGGATATATTAATCAGTGCAAGTAGTTGGGATTTCGATTGCCTGTCATTAATAATGCTCTAGGAGGCGTGAAATGGGTCGTTGAATCTCGGTATGAGCACAAAATAATATTAAATTTCGAAGCATTTGACAGGCATATACTAGTCGTTTTTCTAAATATAGAATTTGATATATTTGCTATTAACATTTTCTTCCAGGACTGAGTTTTGTTTTTCTTTATTTATTTGTTTGCTTATTTAAAGCCATTATTATCTTGAAATATATTCTACATAATCAGTCTTTTTCTCACATTTTTACCGACCAAAGCAAAATCTTCTCAAATGACTTCATTTTTTCACAATCGCTACGGTTGTTTAATAGAATTTTTCTCTTGTTTATATATGAAACTAACTTTTGCTGCTCCTACATCACTGTCAATTATTTTCTTTATAAATTTATCTATTTTTTTTTTTTTTTACTATGTTTTATTGATCTCTAAACAACAAGTCGTAATTCAAAAGTTCCACGCCTGCAATTATAGTCACTAATTTAGACAATTCAAAAGCTTTGTTCGACGAGTTACTTTCGAGAAAAAAATCTGCAAAGGCTTCGATTCAGGAAAGTCTTAATATCGCGAAAAAGGTCATCAAGTTATAAACAATTTCTTCGTGATAAATTTTTTTTTACGCTTTTTATTTTAAAATAAAACGTTTTATAAGTTTCCAGTAATTAAGACATCTTGAGAATTTCAAAACGGTTACTTTGTAGCTTGGAACGGAGTACAAAGAATAATTTATGGAAAACTCGTCTCTGGAATCAAAGGATTCTGGAAACATCCATTAAAAACAACCATCAACTTCTTGCTATCTCCATAGATGTTGAGAATATGATAATGAGGAAGTAATGATGAAACAATTTCTGATGTGGAGATGGATTCTGCCGTATGCCCTCATGAGATAATCATAAATAAACACTAAATTTTCGCAAAACATACCTGGATTGAAGTTTAACTGTTGTTCGGTTCGAATCAGGTATATTTGCCCGGAAATCGCCAAGAACTACTAGATGAACCTTAAATGGCAGCTGTAGGACGACCAGAAGGGTCACGTTGATATTTTGAGGCCAAACATGCTTCGCAGTCATTCTTTATGAGGGAGTAAGGAATCCGCATCCTTGTTAATTTCCTCCAGCTTTTAAAATCTCTCAAACTATTATGTAAGACGTTTGTCGGATTTCATTATGTACTGGTGATGTATCCAGTAATTGCATCCTTTGAATCAGTTTTGGACCTATAAATAAATATGAACCCTATTCGGGAACTTAAGTAGAAAGCTAGCGAAGGTGTGAGACACAATATCTTTGGCTCATATCTGTTATTAAATTAGACCTACTATTGTGAATGCAAGTCTGGCTCGAAAGACCAAAATGTCTTGAGATAATTGAGGGCATTCAAGAGTACTAGGGGAACAATTAAGACAACTGAAAAAAAGAGATAAAAGATTTGAAATGGAAGATTATGCGATGAAGCCGACTAAACGGTAATATTTAAATAAAAATCACAAAAAAGATTTAACCGGGTAGGTAACAAAAGCCTTGAGTATACGGAGTGACAAGGTAGACTCGATGTTACAATGAAGTCGTATGAGTCAAATAGGCTGTCTTCGTAACGAAAACTGAATGAACAAAGAAAATTTTGTGCCGAGAGTTGACGATAACGAAGAAGCTTAGCAAGAGGTTGAGATATAGAGTAATTAAGTTAAACTTCGTTGGAAAGAAGTTGAGTTGCATTGGTAGCTTCTACTTCGAAACTAGATAAGACACTCTTAAGTTGGATTAATCATCACCTAGAGGTAGAAAAAGACAACAGTAACATGAACCTGGTTGTTGTTAGGACCTCTAAAGGAACGGAGTTGATGGGAGTTGACTATAGAAGCACTAAGAGGCAATGGTGACGTGAAACGTGGACAATAACAGTTACATAAAATACATTCTGATAATACTACAGAAAGCTGTAATAAACAATAATATTATTTTAGTCTGCAGTCTTTGCTTCAATATTTAAATGAGAACTAATCGACACTAAAGATCTTTTTCTAACTTGCTATAAAAATAATGTTGTACTGCATAAAACGCGCAGAGAAAAATTCTTTCAACGTTAACTTACATAAACAAAAAACCTTTAAAAAACAAGTAATTCACGATCTATTTTAACTTATTAGTTTCATACTTGTATAATAAGATTTAATTACTTTATACTTGTCGAATAAGATATCGATTTCATCAAATGGTTCCAAATGGTGCTAAGGTAAAGTGTTTGGTATTAAGAACATTTTTTATAAAATGTGCTTAGTTTCAGAAACTGCAATAGAGGTTTTAAAACTTTTATCTGTATTTTTTTTATAATAAAGCTTTTTTAATTCCTGATAATTTCTGTTATAAATACTTTTTTTTTCTTAGAAAAAAATTATTTTTTTCTTTAATCATTCACATAACAGATAAAAAAAAATTAAAATAATATTTAATGTTTCTTAATCATCATTTATATAGATACAAAAAATCTTTTATCTTCAGTACAAATATTTAAGACTCAATTTTAGTAAATTAGAATGTAGTAAAAAGCTAAAACTTATAGATACTTAAAAAAAGTAAGACTTTTTGAATTACATTATCATAATAATACAGTTCTCGGAGATGATGTAATATATTTATATTGTGAGAAAACATTTTGGTTTCCACAAGATCATATTCCAGACTTTAGAAGTTGAAAAACTTTGGTAAAAAAACGAGATGGTAAAATTTATGTTATTATTTACGAAACAAATTTTCATTAAAAAACCAAAATTGATATCAAGCAGTTTTTATTATTATTATATTATTATAGTATGTTATGAGATACAAAATTAAATGAATAGATAGAAAAAAAGTTTTTACAAATTGAAGTTACTATATTTTGTTCGTAAATATTTATTTTAGAAATATAGGAAATATATTTTCGAAATAATAATGTCAAAACGGTATGCTTGAACTATTAAGAAAACTCTAGATTTCGATAAAATATATTCATTTATAAATTATTAATTGTTAAATATATTAAATAATTTTATTTTAACAATATTGAGAGTTAATGTTTCTCATGAATGCATTAAAGGATTAAGATAGAATGAGATTTATTTAACATATGATTTTGTTTTATTTAAATCTTTATTCTTCTACCGATTCCTCGCAAGTTCTATTACAAAAAAGTATTTTCAAGATTGTTACATAATAGTATTAACTAGCTTTCAAAGAGAAATGAATAATGTTAAAAATAAAAAAAGGTATTTATTGTTTATGAAACGAAGTATTTACTTAATTTTTTTAAGGTAATATTCTTAACTCACAACTAAAAATCAAAGTTATAAATTATTTTAATTTAAAAAGATAAAAAATATAAACATTACATGATAGGAAGGAAATGGGACTCTGAGGTATTTGAAATTTAGCGTTATTAATTACTAAAATTGTATTATCTGCGAAATATTAAATTTTCTTCAAAATTTACAGCATATTTTTTTTATCGAAGTTCAATTAATATAAAGTTTTAGAAGCAATTTTTTATCTAACTTTGATAAACAAAAAGTTTGATCAAATTAAAAAATAGCTTAATAAATACATTGTTATTTTTCGTAGAAATGACGGTTTTTAAAATATTTTCACGCACCTTTTATGTGGTATATGAATTCAAATAAGGTTCTGAGAACGACCAATAATATTTTTTATTTTAAGATTCCTTTTTTATTTTACTTTATAAAAGTACTCGCTTCTCAAACAATCATCCTTACTTAATAAATTCGTTACACATTAAACGAGCGAACTTAAGTTTATTAAAAAGGAATATCTTAGTGCTTTCCGCAAAATTAAATCTAGTTAATCAGTTACATCCCCTGGCTTGTTTTATCATTGTACTTAAGATAGCGATGTTAATATGGATTGTTTGTTGAAAAATGAATTTTGAGATTTTGTTTTTCAAAGAAATAAACAAAACATTAATATTGATTTTATAAAATTCATTTTACAAATATACATATTTTATATTGGCGAAATTTCATGCATACAATACTTGCATTTCCTTCACAAATAATTGTAAAAACAAAATACATATCAACAAAATATAAATTTACGGCTAATAATTCCCTCATTATAAGCTGCATTTGAATGAAGTCTTTTTAAAACTGTAAGTTTCTTGTTAGGAGTATTTTAATGTTTACTTATTTAGAGATACACTTTTCTATTCTCTGGTATCTTTATACGCTACATTTTCGTATTGAATAGAATTGATAAAAAAGGAAATTACAGTTTTGAAAGTTTCATAAATATACATATACAATAAAGGCAAAAAGTTGAAATGAAAAACTAAAGTGATAAAAATAAAAAAAGCCCGACAGCCATGGACGGGTCTTTAGTGTTTCGCAAAATGATGAACAGCAAATATTTATACTTGGAAAATATACGATTTTAAGGTATAACTTGATTATAGTCTAGCGAAACTTGCTTTAACTCTTTTATTTATTTCGGGTTCAATAATCTGTATTCATAGCAAAAATTAAAATGGATATTACTTAGCATGTACATACACGAACCCTGCTTTTGCATCTCCCATGACTATAATAGTATTCGGAATATAGTATCCTATGTTTTCGACCGTGTGAAGTAGCTGGATAAAGAGGATAAGTTTTGAAAAGATATAAAGAATGAAGAAAGAGGAAGAATGAAATAAAGATAGAAAGACAGGACAGAAATGGAGAATGAGAAAGATTATTATTAGGAAAGGTAAAGATAAAAGAAATGATCATGGAAGAGATGAGTAGGGTAATGGTGTTGATGGATATTGAAAACGAGCAGACGTTTCCTTTATTTTTGTTATTTTTTCATTTTCTTTGTTTGTCAAGTCGTTCCGTAGTATTTGTGAACTTGCCTCCAACAGCATCAACCTTGAGATCAATTACCCATGGCGTATCGACGCGTCCATTCTTTGGCGTTGCGTATCGCCTCACTCTCATTCACTTTCCAGAGTTCGGCAACGTCATTTGCTAGAGGATCGTCTGGATTCGGAGCACTTAACAGTGCTTGTATCGACAAGAGGACAGTTCGTATCTGTAAAGCTGGGCTCCATTTATCTTTCAGAATATCAAGACAGATTCTGCCGAGTCTGTAATTATATATCATAATAGTCAAAATTTTTATTTTCAAAGATTTAATAATAAGCTTGTTAATTAGATCATGAAATTCGCATTTAGTTCTTTATTTAATTTATATATATACATATGTATATTTATATATAATATTTAATTATTACTTTTTTAAACATGGTTGTAAACTAAATATTATAATATAGATAAAGGAACAATATTTACAATAGACTGTTTAATTATAAATATATAAACAAACAACAGTAAAAGGGATTTTTAAAGGCCATTATTCGTAAGATAGATGAAAATTGATTTACCTGTCAATATTAGGATGGTAGATTTTTGTAATAAATCTAACTTTTGGTGCAGACATAGGATAGTCTTCTGGTAAAAATAATTCTAGTTTGAATAAGCCACCTTCAAATGGTGAATCTTCTGGACCTGTAACTATTACATGGAAATATCTGGCATTAGTTTCATCAGGCACTGCACTAATACCTGGTACTGGTTCTTGCATAAGCCTTTGCGTCTCTTTAATAATCCTACGTGGTAATGCAGACATTTCTTCTTGTTTGGTACGTATTATCTGAAAAAAATTAAATTTAATATTAATAGTTACATTTATAACATTACATTAAAGTTAAGAAAACAAAATCTATAAAGATATAATTTATGGATAATATGTCGATAAAAACAGATAATAATAATAATAATAATATTATATAATAAATTATTGTTCATATGCAAATAAAGTTTTTAAATAATTTATACAATATTAATTAAATAAAAATATATGTATATTAGACTTTTTTTCATATTTGATGAACTGAAACATATTCTTTATTTTTACATATCAAATATTATTATATTTGGCAATTGCTATATTGTCTATATGTATAGATATGAAAAACAAAATATTATATTATTTATTCATGTTGATACTATGAAATAAAATTACTTTGAGTTTGAAAAGCATATGCATCTTTTACTAAATAATATAATGATAATGAATTGTTTTTAGACATAATTATTTATTGAATAGATTATGTCGTAGATACTAAACAGATAGTAGGAAATTTTAAGATTTTAAATTAAATTCTTTATTAAAATTGGATTGTGATATATTTTATAAAAAAGTTAAATTGATTTTAAATTAAAACTTGAATTTTTTTAATAAATGATTTAAAAAATGATAAATTCACGTTAAAACTACATTTAATCCATAATCTTTTTATGTAATAATATTAAAAAAGAATTTGTTTTATGTTGAACTGCATGCACAAATACTCAGAATACTCAAATGGATAGAGTAAATTCTTGCATAAAGTTGACTTAACAAAGTTGAATTTATACTTTATCATTAAATCAGATAAATAAAATATGCATACACGTATGTTTAGGTAGTATAAAATTTATGCAAAAGTATCATCCTTAAACACTGTAAACTTGAATAAATAGTATGAGATTTAAGGTTATGTAAAATATTTAGTGTTCTTTTTACTCTTGATGTTGCAATTTTTTTTATAATAATTAAACTTTAAATAACTATAAATTTATAAAATTAAAACTAAAAGAAGAAGTTGTTTAATAAATTAAAAGCACAATAATGTGTAATTAATAAAGCACATTATCTATAGAATAAAAATGCGAATGTTTAAAAAATATATACATTCTCGTAAATTTTTTATTTAATTATCAGATTATAAAATAAGGGTAAATAAAAAACAATTAGTTTCTCTTTTAGTACAAAAAATTAACACATTGCACTAATGACTAGGAATCTAACTTGTACAAATGCAAAATGTACAGTGAAAATTACAGAATTAAAAGACAAGAAAGATATGTACAATTTGAAAAACAATTGAATACTAAATTGCAAGCGTTCTAATCCTCACATTACTTGTATATGAATTAATTTTCCAAAAGACTTAAAATCAAATCAGCTGTAGAACTTCTTGGTAAATCACAAGACAGCTCAGTCATATATGTTAGAACAAAAAACAAAGAGTGAAAAAAGCTATTAGTTGCTGGAGTCAATACCGATTGAAAACGGGAGTTGAGAATAATATATATATAGATGCAAATCATATAGATGCAATATATATGTATGCATATATGTATTCATGCATACACATATTGGACGAATGTAAATGCTCAAGTTTTATGTCGTCATACCTTTACAAAATTAATTTACTTTTTTGTGCTTACAGTCCCTCCGGCGTTGCCGCCTCCTTTCCACAAGACTCCTCGAAGGACGTTTTCACTTACTTCTTATCTCCTTCTCCACCTCGGTTTCGGTGCCCCCCTCTTGCTCTTTCCCTATTTATTTCTCTCTGTTTTCGCATTCGACGTTTCCTCGTTTTTTCCCCGCGAACGATTTATCAAAACAGCCCCTATTTTTTTCCTCTCTCGTTCTATTTAAGTAACTCTACCTTCTGTCTGTCTACTTTGTAAACCGAAAGTATGACTCGTATGTATCTCCTTCTATTTCTTTCTCTCTCCTTTTCTCTCCTCATCTAATCTCAACTTTGTAAGGCATATATATTCGAACGAAAATATAAAATATAGGTTCATATCAAATTGGTTTTAAGATTCGCAGTTTTCGTTATCAACAATATACAAATTATTTATTGGTTATATTTTTTTGACGCAATAGAATTTTTTTCCATTTTCTACATCATCGATGCACTGAAATGTATACCCGTGTACGCTTTTGCATAGGCATTGAGAAGTGCAGTACCTTGCTCTCATTATTGAATAATTTTGAGTTTTCCGTTTTTCTGTATTTTCTTTGTCATTTCTAAGGAAAATGTTCAAGCGTTTCAGTAAATGAATATTGCATATGACGTCATTAATATCTAAGGTTTCCATTATTCCATTACTTTAGAATTCTGGGAAATTTAAATGCAATAAATCTTTATTTCCATTAATAATTTTAACTTACGTTATGAAAAATTGTTCTTATTTTCGGTCTAAAATATATTTGATTTTTTTTAACGATCATTTAATTAAATTTTGCATGTTTAAAACAAACATTTTTATAAACATTTTTCGATTATTTCTACTTAGTAGTTAGTACTACATGTTTTTCTTATACGAATACTTCTTTTCTAACGTATACTTTTAGTTTAGTTTTTTTTTTATTTCCAATGTCAAATAATTGAGTTATAGCGATTAGCGATTAAAAAGAAAACTAATGATGTTCTTAATTTGGATACTGATAAGTAAAAAATATGTTAATTAATATTCCACCTCCAATTTTTTCTAATTTTCATATTTTTGTTATGTTATGTTATTCATTTTCTCAATAATCTAAAATTGCGGTATATATAATTTCAATTTCAGAAAAAAACAATTACTATAAACATACGTTTGTAAAAGATAGAGTTGAACTATACTTTCATCTATTGTCAGTTTCGTCAATGCGTTAAAATTTCCTTCTGTCAAAAATGTCAACTTTGCCGCCTTTTTGCACTTATGCGGCTTTATTATTTTGTTTGTCGCAAAAGAATGTCCGTTGAAGAGCGAAACATCACACTCAATATAGGTAAACTCTTAATATTAAATTTCTCTTCTGATTTTATGCTGAGTTTTTTAGAGAAGATAACATAACCTGAAAGATCTACATATTGTTCTATAGTCCTATCTCTGGTCCAACATACACTTTTTCTGTTTTTTTTTTTTTTATACAGAAATGTCAAATCGAAAATTAAGCAGTAATGAATTCGTATTTTCGAATAAAAAATTTCAAATATGTAATGGTTGGAATCTTTTTTAAGTATATTCTCAAAAATTCAATTTCCTTCAAAAGGTATGAAATTAATTTAAGTAAAAAGTATATCTGATTTATTTATAAACAAACAAAACATACTTGGCATCAAGATTTTGTTTATTTTGTTTATTAAACTATAAATAAATTCATTTTGTAATTATAAAAAGTATATTTTAAAATTAAAACAACAAAAATCCATATTTTAAAAATAAAAATATTTTAATATTTCTATCAAAATTAATACGTTTTTTAAAATTATTATTATTATAATAATATTTGAATTTTTTCAGGATTTTTTGATATGGCGGACATAAGATTACTTGTGCAAGAAGAAGGCAGAGCAGCCAGAAATTTAATAGCATTCAATGTACCACTAGAGGTTGATGGTATAGAAAAAATTACCCGTAAACCTCCAAGTGTTCCAAAAATATTACAATCAGTTGCCACAAAAAGATCAATTAAAAGCAATACTAGGGTTCGATCAGCTTCAACTGGTAGAGATAAACGTTCAGGTATGTTTTATCTTTCTTGCTATTTATAATTTGTTTTACTAATTTAACATTATGTATTTTTATTATAGAATTACAAGCTAGATACTGGGCTTTTTTATTTGGCAATCTTCAAAGAGCTGTAGATGCTATATATGAAACATGTGAAGAGGATGAAAACATATCAGAGTGTAAGGAAGTTATTCTGGTACTTGAAAATTATACTCGTGATTTTCATAATCTCATCGAATGGTTCAAAGTAAAATGGGCATATGAAACAACACCACCACCATTACGAAGAACACCATTAGCATGGGAAGTACGTAAGACATCTCCTTGTCGAGCCTGGAATTCTTCCTTAGTACCTAAGCCAGGAAGTCCATCACAGAGAAAAAGTCCTGTATCTCCTATAGAACAAACTATTGTTGAACTCAAGATTGCTAATTCAAATAATAAGGCTGAATCAATACCCAAATCTGATGTAGCTCAAAGAAATGTAAAGATAGTAAAAGATACCAAGACTCAAGGTTCTAAAAATGAAGGTGCAGTTACTTTTCTAAATTCCAATAAATAAATTAAATTGTTGTATCTGTAAAAGATATTTAAATATTGTAAAATTAACGAATTGCTATTATATTTATGAAAATATATTTTAGGTAAAGATGTGAAAGAAAGATCGATTCCTCCCAAGTCATCTGCTAGAACAACGGGCTTCTTAAAATTTACCATGTCAAGTAAAACGACGGAATGTGAAGTGAAAAATTGTACAGAAACAACTGTTAATGGGGGTAAAATTAACGTTGATGCAAAACACGTTACTCGTAATACTTGTCGATCTCAACATTCAAATGTCAATAGAATGAAATCTACGGATGTTCAAAGTTTTAATAACGTCAACGATGAAAATATCAATGGAATGCTAAGGAAGAACGATGGAAAAAAGGATTTAGAGCATACAAAAAATCAGATGAATATAAATTTAAATAAAAATTGCGCGTCAAATGGTTTAAGGTATTTATTCCCAAAATCCTTAAATCACAATTTCTTAAATAAAAATTAAATTTTATTTGTACCCGCATTATTAATAAATGATATTTATCTGAAACCATTAATAAAACATAATATTAAAAATAACAATTGGATCAAGTACCATTGGATATAATTTAATTTTTACATGGAAAAGATATTAAAAAATTAGTACCGTTGTATTTAATGATACATTTAACTTAGCTGCATTGATAATAGATCACCTAGTAAATCGATGACGGCCTTTACTTCGAAAGGGAAATCTAATTCTCCGAGACCGGCGTACTCGACGATTTCACGGATGAAGTCGTCGCTGAGCAATTTATATCCTCAGCATCAGAATCAGCAACGGGAGGAGACACCGATGATGGTGAGGAGTAAAACGACATTGAGTGTAAAAGGCTCGGTAACTTCAAATAAAACAAAGCCTGGTACATCGGTGATCATTAGAAGGCGAATGCAAGCACAAGGAGAGGTAAATTTACGAGTTCATTTTATATCGAAATACTCATAATATACTGTGAAATGCCTCAAAATTGATTCTTTCTTTTTAATATTATAGTTTTTTAAAAAATAAAATTGTAAAATATACCCATTCAGTTATATTTAAAATGGCTTTGTAATCGATTGAAGTACTATTAATATTCTATCAATAAAATATCATTTCAAATAATGCAGAGTGTGGAAAACAGCGATATGAGCGCGTCCGTGGAAGTTCTGAGCTCTGGTAGCAAGTCGAATTTGAAGGATGAGCCACAGTCGAAGGAGGACGTGGACGGTTGGCAAACGGTACGGAGCCGATGCCGCCGGGGTAGTACCCATAATTTAAACATGTCGACGAGATTCCACAAGCCGAGTACGGCCACGTCTTTGCCAGCTCTGTGCATCGATTCGCCCACGGAAAAGATAAAGAAGAGCTGTTTCACTCCGGACGGCAACGCGAGGCAGAAAAGGCGGAGCGTGGGTGGGAAGGTCAGCAAGAATGTTAACAACGAAGTGGAGAAGACCAAATGCGACGTCGAGGCCGAGCAGATAAGGCTCCGCGTGGGAAAATTCATCCACAGTGATTCTAAGGTACGCGATGCGGTTTTTAGGGTCATTAAAATCATTTCTTTAATATTGTAATCGAGTTGCGTAGCGATTGAGTATGCCCAGTTGTTCGCTGAATGATTATTGGCTATTGCAGGCTCAATTGCCATCGACCGATCTCTCGAATTCGACGTCGGTCACGATTGCCGCTATTTTTAAAAGCGAGGCCGAACTATTAGAGAAGCGCATCCAGCAGTTCATGGCTGCCCAGGCTGAGCGCGAGCGTATTATTTTGGAAGAGGAGAGAAAAACGGAGGAGGCCGATTCGCAACGTTCAAGGCAATTGTCCGATGAGGAAGCATCGCTTCAGCGGCAAATTCTCGAATTGGGTAACGTTTAAAACGTGGATGCTTTTTTAATATCATTATAAATGTTTTATTTATCATTTTGTATATTTTTAATAAATATAATTATTAATTTATAATTTAATCGAGCGTGTAAGAAAGTCCCTCAAGCGTATGTTCATCATTTTTTAAATATTTTTTAAAGATTTTCCTTTCTTTTTAAATAATTTTCTGGTCAATTAAATACCAAGGAAAAGTTGTTTTAATATGTTAATATATAAAAATATATCTGCCTTCACTTTCAAAATACAAATACGCAAACAACGAAATCTGTTTATCATTTTGCTCGTTACTTTTTTCCAAGTAGAATCCACGGATATAGACATTGATACGGAAACAGATGAGACAGACGGGGAAATGGTACTCGATGTGGAAGAGGACATAATACCTTTGTCTTCTTTCAACGCGGAGGAGAGCGGCGACAACGACATGAGTCTCGAGGATCGATACGAAAACATGCTGGAGGGTATGTCCTGGGCTGAGCGCATGGATACGTTAGCCCAGCTGCAGGCGCTAGTCGCGAGGCACCCTGGTAGGGCGCTCGAGCTGCACCAAAAGCTTTCCTCCCCATCGAGGAAGAGATCGTTACCGGAAACTCTACGAAGGTCCGTCCGCACGGTTTTTAAGCTTAGCATTCTTTGGGCCAAAGGGGATTTGATTAACGTTAACGCCTTCTCTTTTCAAATAAATGCTTAAGCGAATGTCTCCAGGTATCAGGCGAAGCAGGCCTGTGCGCAACACAAGAGACAAAAACTGCTGATGGAGAAGTCGCAGCGTCTGAGGGAACTATTAAACAAAGTCGAGGATGTAAAAACAGCGAAGAATCAGTTAATTGAGGACAAGCGAATAAGACTGGAGATGAAGCTGAAGAGAGCAGAGGAAAATCGCACGCAGCATTTGCTGGAGGTGGTGAGGAAAGCTCACGACGAGGACTCCAAACTGAAAGAAATTGCGTTCATAAATGAGCTGGAGGCTCAGAATAAACGACATGACTTTATGGCGTTGTGTCAAGAGCAAGAAGAAAGATTACAAGTATATTTACAGTAACATTATCATATTCAAATATACCCTTGTTAAAGGTTGGTTAAATATTCAAATTCGAGGTTCCTTTTTTTTTTATTCCGAACCTAAAATGATATTTTATTGTTAAATATAAAAACCTAAAATTGTATTAGTTCAGAAAAGGAAAAGGACAACAAAAATGTGCAAATGTTATTGATAACGAACGTAAAGTATTCATTTGAAAGTAGAAGAATTAATGTACACATGGTTGCTTTTTAACTTAGCTTAATAAAATATGAACGAATGCACGTACAATGACGTATGAATTACTTCTAGCATAAATTAATTGTTTTTCCGGGCGGCTTTTTAAATTAAGTTAATCATTGTTAAATATATTCGCTTCTAGGGTATCCAAGAAGAGCGTCAGCGTCGCCAGGAGGAGAAGGCGGCGAAAGAGGCCGCGGCGGAGGAGCGACGTCGTGCCCTCGAGGTCGAGCGCCAGCTGCGCATTCAACGGATGCGTCAGGCTCGACGGGAACGGGAAGAGCGCGTTGGGAAGATGCAACTCGAGCGAGAGAAGGAGCGCCAGGAACTGGCGCGTGAAAAGGCGCGCGATCGGGAGGAGCGGTTGTCCGCGCTCCACGCGGCGCAGCTCGCTAACCAGGAAGAGCTACAAAAGAAGATCGCGCAGAAGCAGCAAGAGTCGGCACGCAGACATGTGGAAAATATAGAGCACATAAGGCAGAGAGCCGTGGAATCGTCCATCACCAGGTCTGAGGAGGTGCCACCCACCCTTAAAGGCTATCCTTGCCTCAAGCAGTGCGTCCTCTGTAGCAAAGTGGTCCGTTTCATCATTTCGTCTTGGAGAACGTTGCATTCTGATTATTTTTTTAAGTAACAAGCGAAGATTAATCATCGCATTCTGTAAATATAGAAAGTCATTGATTCAAATTTAAAAAGAATTCCATTATGCATATTACCTCTGAAATTGATCATAGCTTAGCTGCTTTTCTTATTTAAGTTAATGCTCGTACCGTAATTCAGAATAATATGTTCTTTTATAAAATTTTAATACGCGTATGTTTTTAATATTCTAATAAGAATTATTCTCGATCTCGTGCAGATATCGAACGAAGTGCAGCTACTGAGTCACCTTAAGGGCAAACTGCATTCAGAGGCGATGCGCCGTGTACACGATGGCCGTGAGCCCTGTCGCGACGAGTTACAGAAGTTCAATATAGCCCAGATCAAGGATGTCCAGGGCTCGTTAGTTGAAGATAACAGCATAGCTAAGGAGCGCCAGAAGGCTCTCAAGCGCCGCAGCCGAAAAATAAAACAGCGCATGACAGCTCGAAGTTACGAGTACGAGGAAGTTCTGAAAACTCGTCCAACCACCCAACAGATCCTCGACACCTCCAATAAGTCAAAGTTTCGAAGGAACCTTAAGGAGCTTGATAAGCTATGTCAGAATCACGCCAAGACTATGTGGTCTGTCGTTGCTGTCGCCAGTCTTGAGAGATGTCTAGGGGATATTGCCAGGGGATTCTCTAAATCTGTAAGTATCTTTTTACGAGTCGATACGATGTAGTAGGAGAATGTGCCCCAAAAAACATTTGAAAGAATTAATTTAAACATTGAATTACATACTATTGTAATGAAAATTTGTTTGGCTTTAGCGATGCTTGTAAATGCCTTGTAAATTTTTAGTAAATATAGTGTAGTAATTAGTTTTAATTATCAGTTTATTCTAATTGTTAGTAAAAATTATAATTATACAGATTAAATATAGCAATAACTTTATTAAGCTTTCAAATGTAATTCAGTATTTATAAGAATAGATTTAATCGTATAGTAACACTTTAAATTACTATAAACGTTAATACATAATAAAGTTTTTATATAAGAAATATTCTTTTAATTATTTTTTTTAGTGCCCAATGGATCAAGATACATTCTCACAGCTCAATGGATTCGAGACTTTGACGAATTTATTAAATCTCGGATTCCATATTCAAAATGCACCGCAAACATTACCAAATAAGTATGTGTCAACATTAAAATACTTGCTCTTTCTATAAATTACATATATTTATTGAATGAATTTCATCCTTATTTGTAGAAGTATTGTTTCCGTTTGTCGGGTATTTCTATCCGGGATAAACAGACACATCAGTAACATTGAGACTGTTTTATTAAGCAATAAAGTAATTGTGATACTCGATATTCTAATGCAACGTTTGGAGGTAAGCCAATTTTATAATTTGAAAATTTTATATTGCGTAATTGCAACTGGATTTGATACCTGTTGACTTATTTACGATTTATTTCATGAGATGGCGCCACCTATTGAGTTATTGGATTTGATATTTATTTATATAAAAATACCTCTTAAGATGTGATAAAAGACATTCACTATAAGATTTTCAATCTTCGCGTTAAAATTTTTAGAACTCATGAAATCGTGAAAACTGTTTTTGCTTGTCAAAAAAGACATTTCAATTATGTTTTATGTATTAGAAAATTACTATTTCATAATTGTGGTTTGAAAAACGACTACAATAACAATATAATGTAATTTGAAAGATGGGTAATCTTATAACGAAAAAAAAACAAGTGCAGAAGCACTCGAAGGCGAGCGACTAGAGCTTCTTGAAATGCGCGGATCTAGCCCGTTTTTTTTGCGTTTTTCCTCCCCACGCCCCGCATCGTTCCGGCTGTCCATCATAACCTCTTTTTATAATGAAGCGAAACGAAGATAGAACCTCATCGCGTGCAACGGGCGAAGGAAAAGGGCTTATAAGTCCCTGACACGTTCTTCGCTCATCGTCACGCGACGTGGCTTCGCCGCTTACAGTCCCGCGGGAATTTCGATCTCCCTTCCACTACTTATCTCACCTGAATATGAATGCGTGCCTGTGTGCATGTAGGTTGACTAATATTTAAATTCAAGCAGTCGAGTGGATGGGACGGTGTTTTTGCCGTTAATTAGGAGATGGCGGCGGATAACGGCACTGAGGAACTCCATCGAGGTCAATCGCCGTTTCGTGAAGTGCTGCCTGCCTCCCTCGACGGTATTTAGCTTGCACCTATCCGTTTATTAGATTTATGCGCTCGCCTGTGGGATCCGTCTTACCTGGCTCCCTATCATCGGTCGATCCATAAGTTAACATCTCTTTTAAGAAAGGAATTGGATTTTACTAGCGAGTCGCTTGAAATTACGGTGGCTTGATTTTTTTCTATTTTCTGATAAGAGCTTCCTGATCGCTTAAGTTCTCAGGACTTTCTATTATTCGTCGCTGTAATTCTATGCATTTTGTCAATATTGGAATTGTATGCTTAGGTTGCAAGGGGCCTCTATTTTGGATGGTAGCTTAACTCCAAGACTCTGTTGCATTAACATATCGATTGGCAATTTTACATCGGGCTTACAGGGGCCCGAAGAGGTATCATCGATTACGTACCATCGATTACGTTAAAATTCCAAAGGTCCACGATTTGCGATTATATTTAATACCGAGTCTAAAGTACCCTATTTAGCAATTGTATACCAGCCTTCGGAAGTTTCCGTCATCGCGAGTAAAATAACGCACAGTAGAGAAATCCAGTAGTGACTGATATTTAAAAAATTACACTTTCCGGCCAAGCCTCCTCAGTCACCCCGTTATCCCATCAAAAATGAAATGTGTCGGAAATCGTAGAAGATGCTTAGCCACCGGAGTTTCTAATCCAATTATTGCGAGGACAGTGATTGGTATTGAAGCGTTTTGCGTTTCTTCGATTCTTTTATTCTCCTCTCTTTCCTTTGTTTGCCTTTTCGTACCGCGCGGCAATCACATTTTCGTTGGCTCTGCAGGCAACAACAACTCGTCTGTTATGCAAAAATTTGGATTAAAGCATCTGAGTTTCGGACCTGCGTGTGCCGCCTTTTGCATTCCGTTCTCTTTTTTTTCGCAAAACCTCTGTCCCAAGCTCTCACAGTAACACACACCTTTTTACGAGGTCTTCGGCAACTGCGTCTGTACGAATCCTCTGTTACTCCACCCCTCTCTAACTCCCAACATCTGCTCTGAGCCCCCCCAGTCACCCTGCCCACCTTGAGCGTCTAACTGAGCCTTCGTGGATTGACGCACTCGTGAATTTCAATGATTACAATCGTAGCTTGCAGCCGACTAATCGTGATCAATTTTTCGTTGGATCAAACTTTAACCCATACCTGAGGCTGTCTTTGAACTTTCTTTAGTTTCATTCGTCTTACCGCGCATTTGATTTTATTTACACGATAAATAACCATTTAATTTAACCAGAAGTATCGGTAACCCTCTGCAATTTTAAAAACATAAGTCTTTTAATAAGCATCCACATTTTGCAAAAGCTTTATGCTCACTTATAGTACATGATGATACGAAAATTCCGATTTTTTTACAATCAATAATTTGTCCGTATTGTAATTCTTTTTCAATTATATTTTTATCGTATGTTCGATTTAACCTAGATTAAGGTATTTATGTTATATTTTTTTACACTAGCATACTCAATAAAATATGCAATTTATTAAAATTCAGTCTCCGAGTACTAAACACCAAGAATGTGCTTATTTTAACAAGTACAACGATTACCCATACTTTTATCCAAATATTAAACACATTATTAAATTTTTAGGAGCTGCATTAAATTACGATGTTAAGAAGTTATAGATTTTTGTTACTTTTTCAAAATTTGATATAAAATTTTAAAAGGATTTGTTAAGAAAGTACATTTATACAAATGCATAAAAATTTTTTTTTTCATAGTATAGGAATACGAAGTAATTTTTAAAAAGTATTACAAATGATTAAAAATTAAAAAAAAGAATAATTTAAATAATTAATTTACAATTAAACAAAAAGGTGCACGTTCTTAAATATATAAATTATATGTATAGGTCAGTATTAAATCGACCATCCAATCCGTGCAAACGAAAATTTAATCGAGCGTACACAACTGAAATTGTATGTTTGAAATCCGGGAACATTTATTAGCCACCAAAAGCTATCCCTTCATTACAAAAGTTGTGGACCATTGAATACAGAGAGACGCTGTACTTTTTCCTACCATGGGTTTCAATTTCTGTATACGATGGGCGAAATTTATAATTTATCCGAGGGGATGTACGAGGTTGTATTGACTTTTCATAATATATTTATACATGCATACATACGCATTGACAAGAAAGTTCGTATAAAAGTATTCGTAAAAGGGAAATACCGATATCTATTTAAATGGGTTTGGGATTTCGCATAAGTTAATCTTATTATTTCATAAACAGATTAATAGCTTGGGGAAAATAGAAATAGATTTAGAAAGAGAAAGAGATATGGAGAAAGAAGACGTGAGAGACGAAGAGGTAAGATAGATGGATGTAAAATTATTGTGAAGTATAATGTTTATGGAGGCTATATGATACATAACGTACATGATTCATAACTTTATATGTGAAACATGAGTTTGGATGATTTTTTATTGTATGAGTACAACTATGTTTACTATAAATCTAGCTCTATTTTTTTTTTAAATATTGTTTTAAGAAATATTTTAAACTTATTTTTAGAGTATAAAAATGAAAAATTTGTAATGTTTTGTAATTATAATTATCTTATAAAGGTAATTGATTTTCATTATAAATATCAAAATAGATAAAACTTAAATAAATATATAAAAATATTCTTTTTTAAAGGATAATATTGTAAAAAATTGTGGAGGTTTTCAAAAAGGCATTTCTAGAATATTCAATTTTAAAATATGTCAAAAAAATGTTTTAACTTATCATTCTTACTTATATATAGAGTTTGGTACATTTTTGTAAATTAGTGAAAAATGTTTTTTTAACTTGTAAAATAAGATGAAATAAAAACTTGCACGGATGTTAATCCGATCGATACTGTTTTTTCTTTAAAATCTGAAAAAGCTCAATTTCTGCCCGGAGATTCATCTATAAAAATTTGCGCATCGGATCTGCCAAAAGAAAAAAACCTAATATCTCCCCTAAACAAATGCACACTATAAATGGATAAAACGGATATTCTGAATTGCTACAAAAAGCTACGCAAGTACTCCTGTTACGAAATCCTGAAAGCGCATTAAAATTGCTCCTGAGTAAAAATTTGTTCTTTACCTCCGTCCCTCAGTTTTTACTTCGTCGGCTCTCGAGACTGCGCAAATGAGAATTCGCACTTCCTGCACAGTCCTCTTATCGACACGCATTTTCATCGTTGCGTCTTACAAACTGGGGGGTGGCTTTCTGTTCATTCTGCTGTGGCCGCGTGACGTTACTAAAAGCTCTTGCCGTTAATGCATCGGCGCCATGGGGCGAGGACGGGCGGTGATACGAGGGAGTTCCGTCCTTATGGACCTTTTGAGGCTAAACGAGTGGCAACTATAGGTGGGGTGGCAGCGTTTTGTTTAAAGAGGATAGTTTTCGCGAGCTCCTGTGAACATTGCAAATGCGTTTTTTTTATCGAGCGATGAAATTGCAGCTCCAGGGTTTTTAGCGCTATTGGAATGATTAAATTTCATTATCTTTCTAGAATTTTTCAAGTTTATGGTTGTATTTCTTATTATCCGTTCAGTATATAACTACTTACTAAAGCTTTTAGTCTTAGGAAACCTCAGAAAGACGAAAGTCACAAACGAAATCATAGTATTTCAAGTACTATTCTGTCGCCGTAACCTATTTATATTATTTACAAATTTGAAAAAAGCCAAGGAACTTTAATTTTAAGATGCTACAAATCTAATAGTGAAAGGTATGTCATACATAAAAGGATGCTTCCTTATGAATAAGTACCTTTAAGTGTATGAGTTATACATGGATATTTGGAAAAAATCTTTAATAAGGAATGTCGGCTTTATACAATAATTATAATTTTCTTAATAACTACAAACATATGTAAGCTGTTAATTCGATATCGCAATCATAAAGTACAATCTTATGTTTATATTGATTATGAGCGTATTAATCTCGATTATCAATAGGTGAATGGACAAATATTAATTTGAACAGCACAGAAAAGTACTCGGTTAATTACTCTTGAACAAACGCTGCCGAAGTCAGCTTTGAATGAATGAAAATTGAAAGAAGTAGGTTTCGGTAATATCACGAATGGCCTGATTTTTCAGGTGCTGACGAGCCTCGACGACAACAGCCAAGCCCAGGAGATTTCGAGCAATGTGAGTGGAAATGGCGCTGTCGCCGTTGCCGCTATGCAACTCCTCTGTGCCCTCGTGCCCGAGACCCCCTTCGAGAAAGCCTCACTCCAGGCTCGTTTGCAGGACGTCGTCGGGTAATTAACCTCCCGTTTATTTTGCCTTCATACATTTATAAAGTATCGATTTAAATCGCGATGTTGGTCTCGCGAAATTTAATTTTAAGCTCTATCTCTCTCACTCATAACGATTCAGATTGAACATAATATAGCAATTTTATCGAAATTTTGCGTTATGAGAACTTAGATTTGGAAGACATCTATTATTAAGGTAAAAGAAAACGATATGCTGTTTAACTTTAAAGGAACTTTGTAGATGATCTTTTTAAATAATCACATTTGGAAATTGGCCGTTGCAATATTATTTTAGCCTCATAACGCGATTGATATTATGAGTATTGTAAAGCCACATATCAAAATCGAATTATTTAGCAGAGGTTATTTTAAAATACGCGCAGTCGAGGTACGTGTAAAAGTATAAAGCGCTTGGCAGTCATAGGAGCTAGAAGTACAAGGAGTCGAAAAGACTATCTGTCGCGTTTTTTCAACCCATTCGAACCACGGGCCATTTTTAGCTTGAGAAACATCGCTTTTGATCCAACTCCCAGGAAGAACGTTTTGCATCCCGATAAATGTAGGCCTGCGGCTCAGCGATCGACGTCTGGACCACCCGCGGGCCTGGTGTTTGCATGGCTACCCGATATCCTCGGCACCTGGGTCAACTTCCGTATTAAGCGACCCCACGATGGGCGAACCCTTTTGCGGCCTGACGTTCCGATTTCGGCTCTGATTTTCCCCACTTTTCTCCTCGCTACGCTTTATTTCTGGCGCTTTTTTCCGCCCGGAAATCCGAGCCGTTCAAATGTTACGAGAGCGTTACCGACAAGTATCGAGATCTGCTTTAAAAGGGTTTTGGTCTCGGCCTTTCGCGACCCTTACACTTCGCCCATCTTCGGCCCTTCGATATGCCTTCTGTTCGCGATACTCTGCAAATTAAGGACACTTATTGAATTCGTCGTTCTGATTGGGGAAATGAATACTGGGCGCGCCGAGTTGTCCGTCCCGCGGTCGAGGGAAGAGGATAGGACTAATTCGATACTCGTGGGACTAAAAGAGATACGAAGCAGTCGTGGGTGTATAAACGGTCTGGCAGCTGTAAGAACTCTTTGTATTTCTTCTTTGTATTTCTTTGTTTATCGAGGTGCTAACGGGCGCAACCGTCGCGTGGCCTCTGACTCTCCCCTTTCAAAACAATTTCAAGCAGCGGTGGCTGATAAAATAACAATAATTATTTTGTTAAGTAAAAAGTGTGACTTCAAAATGAACACCTTCCTTCAACATGCTTGTTTTCATTCATTTGCGGCTGTCCCATTATAACATGTACTATTTACGATACTTGCTTGGAACTATATTCGACGGCTTTTTAAAAATTCAGCCGCTTGCTCGTACAGATGAGCGAGGATTTTGATTTTTGCCCCGAATCCGGTCGTCAGTTTCCATAATTTGGAGCAGTACTGTGTGTAAGTAAAAAAAAGAAAAAAACAAATATAAAAATTCGGCATCGACCCACATGTTTTTCAATCGTAATTTTCGTATGTGATAGATAAATGGTTCGTTTTTTCTCGTGACTACGTAGATTTTTTAATAATGAGAATTGAAGGGAGAAAATGAATGAGAAAAACTAGCGCTCCAAGTATGTGATTAATTTCCTGATCGAGAAGCCCATAGTCATGTTTTTTATTATTACTCAACGATGCTTGCTGTCGCTACTTTATTAATGCCTCACACTTTCCTCACTCAGTCTTTATCGATTTGTTCGGCTCGAGACGTATCTTTTCCCCCGCTCCCCCACCTCTTATCATTTCCTCTTTTTCAATTTGATTAGGTGAACAACAATGAATATCGGTTTTATGTACACCCGTATATCCATTTATCGGCGATTCATATTTTGCATTAATGCATCAATAATCTTAGTTTCACGAATGATTTACCACTGATTTACACTGTGTTTTTCAATACTCATTAAGAAAAACAATAATGTATGTATTATTTATTCACTGCAGGTATAAAAGGAAGAAATCATAATTTAAAAATTGAAATATCAAACGATAAATATTAAATAATATTTTTTACGTAAATTATCAACTTTATGTTTATTAAATTAAGACTTTTAACTTTCATATGTTAACAAATATAGTGTTTATGATCATTATTAAAGAATTTTAAACAAATAGATCGATTTTTTTTTAATACTAAAATCGATTTTTATTAAACTTTCTATAAAGTGCATAAAGCGCATTCTTAATATAAAAATTCATCTTTTTTAATTTTTTAATTATTATTAATTTACGATGCATTCATTCATAAAATTCAAATACGTAATTAAACTTAGAATGAGAATTTTTACATTGTCAATAAACGTGCAGAATTTTCTTATAAATTTAATTATAAAAAATTTCCATTCTTTTGTATTAATTGATCTTTTTACTTTTCGATTCTTATTATATTAAATTTCTGAGAAATTCTGCATCGTAAAGAATAATGTGTATAACTAAAATTTATAAATCAAAGCTACTTAATAACTTAAGCACAGAAGGAGAAGGTTGTCTTTAAAAGGCACAGTAAAAGTTCCTAAAAGCTAATGAAACCTAAAAAGTACGAAAAAGTTCTTCGTACAAGCGTAATTCAATTTACGATGCGCTGCAGCTCGAACGCTATAAACGTATTCCTTTAAGCGTGACCACGTAAGAAATGCCGTTTAGACGAGTGCAAAAATTAAAGTCGATGGATGCAGCGCAAGCAGAATCGATTTACTCGATACCCGTGGCACACGCGGATTTCGTGTAGATATACCAATCTATTAATAACGCAAGTTTTAATACAAGTGCCGTAATTTTCTTCTCAGCTCTCCATCTTCGTCTTGGTCGGTCTCGATCCCCTGCGAGCGCTCGTCCTTCCGCGTCATTTTTTAAAAAGCGGCTTCGTGGCAAATGTGGGACTTGTATGCGTGCACATCAACCCGTTTTCCGCAACGCTTATAATTATACGGACGGAGCCTACTCGTGCTTTACGCATAAAACAACATTGGACAGCAGCAATGCTGTAGTGAATGATGAGTACGAATGAATGAATGCATGAATGAGAATCATGCATGATGAATGATCTGAGTAATGAATATGTGAATATGCCTGCTTGAATTATAAATTTGCTAAACTATTTAACAATATTGCTTAAGGCCTTCATGTCTTACTTAATTATCATTAAATTTATATTACAATAGAGTTGAATGGTTAGATGTTTTAGTTGATAATGAAGTTTTATATTTATGTACATTTTTAATTTATTTTGACGCATGTCGTTTCGAGAACCTTCATAAATATTTACGCACACGCATAACTTCAGTTTTACGTAAGCTAAGTTTTCCGTAAAATATTTAACTCAAACACATACGATAAGATAACAGAGTATTTAATAAGACAAATTTTCTTTGAATATCGATAATCGCGTGTAAAACGATTACGAATTTATGTAACCAAGATGAAAGGAGGACATTACTTCATGCATTAAAATGGCCTTCGTCTCAATCCGACGCCAGAACTTTCATAAGAATGGTAATACTTTACAATCAGAAGTGCCATCAGCCATCGAATAAATAGTGTTTACAGAAGTTAAACAGCATTTTGTACGAGCACGGTAAAAATGATCGTTGCATGCCTCGCATTAAAATTTGTAAAGTCCCGAAGATCGGGTCGTGCAGATGTAAATTGTCCCGTGGCGCAAATAGAAAGTAGTCAGCTGAGGCCAAAAATCGTTAGACAAACATTAACAATTAATCCCGCCGAAATGCGAAACAAAGGCGCTGTAATCAAGACTGGGATTATGCGCGTAATTGGAAGCGCGACGTTCGCATCCAGTGCAACGTCTTGCTTCCGCTCCCTGCGAAAATAGCTAAATTACTAATGAGAAAAAGGACCGGCGCCAGGGGTCTTAGACAAGGTTTACCTAGGCCGGATTTCATTGGGCGAAATGTATGTACAAACAGCTGGAGGTAACGTGTAGCGCGTGCTCTTCGATGGGGGTGAGATACCCTCGAAAATGTCAAGGCGATTTTATATTTATCAAATGCGACACGATGTCTCTTTCCCTTTGGATTAATATTATTATCAAATGTTTTGAACCTTGTATTAAACTTTACATCCTTTTGAATAAGCGTTGGATTTATAAATTTTGTGGACTTTGAATCCGATTTTAAATGCGATTTAATTAGTCGTTGCTTTAACTTTGATTTATTTACGCGCTAAACAAACAACTACGTATTTCAATAATTTTACAGGCAGCATTTCGTAATTTATCAATTGAAATGGTTCGAATTAAGTAGTTTTTAAATAATGCGCAATATAATATGATTTTTATGATGACAAAAAAGAGTTGAAAAGAGGTGAAACTTTCTTAATTTAAAAGGTTGACGTTGAGTTTCGATTTCAACTTTCGTATAACTCTCGAATTTACTAGCAAAAACTTTTGAAGCACAAATTTTCCGTTCCCAATTACAGTTCACTCTGGAAACTTTTAGTGGTGAAAAAATAAAGCACATAATGAGAACTTCACTGCTAGAAATATAAATCTCTACTTCTAAGAGAAAACCGCAACTGAATTATTTATGCCTCTTGATATTAATTGTTTTTTGTAAGTATGCAAGGTTGATATACGTTTTCCGATCTTTTCAACTGACGGACATTTTTGTCTACAGGCAAATGTACACGAAAATTGTGCATTATCCAGTGATGAATAAACAATCATTCTCTCAGTACATATACGTGCAAATTAAATAATGAAGTTTTTTAATTTTCTATCGTGTACCAGTTTACTTAAATATATGTGTATGATACATGATTTACGTACCAAATTATAATTATTAGTATGTTAACATTTATTTAAAAATGAACAACATTCAAACATTTTCAGTACAATATAATCTAGACTGTCATTGTTTCTTGGTAGTTTATTTAACATAAGTTATTAGAATAATTAGGGTACGAAGTACTTAAATTTTAAAATGCTAATTTAATAATATCACCATAAAAAATCATTCATTAGATTTAGATTTGGATTAAATGCAGAGAATTTGTAATACTTCTAATTTCAATTAATATGTGAATTATTATGTAAAAACAACCTAAATTGTTTATGAATTTATTATGAATTTATGTGAACGACTAAATATTCAGGGGAAATAAAAAAATTAGAGATTTAGCTAGGACTTTCATTGTTAAACAAGGATTTCTCTGTTATATAGATGAATATTGGAAAATTGATGGAAGTATCCACTGATGTGAAGATCTACTAGTATAAAGAGTAGAGCAACATTATGAAAAAAAACGAATCGGTAATACGAAACGTAAAAATGTAGTTAGAATTACTTTTTGACACCTCGCGCAATCATTAAATCGTTAAATGTTCACGACCCTGTAGTCCTTGAAATATTTAGTTCTAGAAGCGACTCATTGAGGACTAAGACAAGGAAAAGGACTGTTCTGTAACTATTCTGTGACTGTTGTGTAAACTTGGTCTTTACCCTCAGGAGGAAAAGAATTCGTTATCTTGTCGTAAACGGCATTATTAAAGTGACACACCTTTCGCGCTGGGGGTGAGGGAGGATCCGAAAATAACTATGAGCTTTTTGCACCAAGGCGACTTTTGCTCAACAACGCACAGTAAATTTATTTCTTTCTTCATTAGCATCGAGTGCATCTGTGGCTTGATGGTTGATGTGATGTAGATGTAAAGCGACTGCCTTGAGTTTCTTGTCGTACGTGCATTGGTTGTTCAATACATAATGGGTTCTCTTTAATCTGTGGCCCTGCTTTTTAACTCTCGATATCTTTGAGAGAAGTGAAAAAGGGATTTCAATGGGTGGTCCGTTGCGTAGGCAGCGTGTCAAAAATGATCGGTAGTTAAACGGAAAAGCTAATTAGTTTGAAATAATGCTTTATTCTCTATTTATTTAACTTTAATTTAATTAAGCCAACAGTAGAAACGACCTCATTAAACGATTTACTAGGGTAAAAAACTTAGACGAATCAATATTTCTAACGCCAGCCTACGCTAAACGAGGTCCTCACGTTCCTTCGTGAAATGACGTTACGGTCGTTATCTACGATGTTTAGGCGTAATGTCCACTGCACTAGGACACGCACGAGTGGAGGAGTCTGAAGAATAAGTACCAGGGCCTGGCGCGATAAGCGCCCAAAGATCTCGCCCTGCTCATTTTTTCCCAAGGACATTCCGAGTGCCATCCGTTCCCGGACACATCGATAAGCCCCACCCAGGCCGTCTTTTTCCCGAACTCCGAGGGTCGATCCTTCGTGAAAAAGGTGAGCCGCAAAGGCGACCAGGGCGGGGTAGACGCGGGCGACGGCACGTAATCTGCTAATGGACTCGCTCTCTCCATTCGCTCACCCTCGAGACGTGCCCCTCCTTTACAAGACCCGCCAGCTCTCCTAGCGCTAGGCCGCGAGTCCCCTAACCCTCCGCTTTTATCACCCACCGATTTCTAAGCTATCGGTGACCTCGCGCGATCCGATCGATCCAAGGGCCGATCGGTGGGCGCTTGAGACTCAGGATCTTCCAAGTTGCGATGTAGGGCCCTTTTCCTTCGCGACGCGCGTGCCCCTCGTCACCGATGGCTCGCCTTCCAGTCCCGATTCGGTGGCTGAACGATCGAGTCAGTGTATTACTGAGCTACTGTTTCCTTTAATTCATAAATTGCCAAAGGTAATTGTTGCAGGAATTCGGAGAAAAGTCCTGACCTTTGAAACTTGTGTTTCACTTTCTTAATTAGCGTTTCCTACGATAAACATCCAATTAAAAAAATTGGAACCGCGTGTGCTGTCGAGGAGCAATCGACATTTTATAGGTTTTACTCGTGCTTTATTACTCATAGTTGACGGTAAATAGTGGGAAGAGCGCGGTAGCGTTAATTATAAGCTTCTATAAATGAATCTTGAACCCTAGATATCAACTACTCCAATAATCGACATCAAATGATATTACTTCATGTTATACAAGATGGTTTTGAAAAATTAGATCTACGCTTAATCGGAATTTTCCGCGTAAGTTCTTATAGGTGTTTCTGTAGAATGTAAGTGCTTCTGTCAAAAACAACGGTATTAATTAGATTTTTTTAAGAGCCTACGCTTCGTACTTTTGCAGTACATAATGGGCGATAAATATTTTTCAACTGTTAATTTTCATTAATTTGTCAGATTACATATCAAATCCGAAAATAATCGCTGAAACATGGAAATTAATTTCGTCTATCTCACGCGAATATAATATTTACTTTTGTACATCATGAATCGAGTAATCCTTTTTTCACGTTCCATCTTCACTCCCATGTTTACTCGGCTACTCCATAACACCCCTCCATTACGTAGCCAGAGTATTGAAAAAAAAGTTTCATTTTGGAACTGCTTTCTAGCATTGTTCCTTAACATCATCATTTGGACTACCTAAAGTTTGTACAATGAAGGCCGTCGGGGGCAAAACACGAGCCAGGTACCCACTAGCGAACAAAAAGCAATAGCGGCGACAGTAAATGACCGGTTTGGGCAACCAACGGCGCAAGGAGCGAAGGGTCAATGGTTAGGTCGTGAATCACGCCAGTCGATCCTTGGGGAGCATCTGCCGCGTTAACTGCCAGATGATCGACTCAACTCTTACCGGCTGTCGGTTCTTAACTTTGGCTCGATCCACACGCCCTCGATTGGCCACGGGAGATGATCGCGCCCGAATAGATCTCAATTAGGTTGACAACAGCTCGCAGGAGTGAGTAGTCCCAATGCTATAAAGGGAAAGCCTCGTTTCACGTTCGTTACGAGCTCCCGTGTCTTATTTATGATGAATTTTATTTCTATGCTTGTTGGCGACTTATTATTTCTGCACGATAATTAAATATTTTATAACTTGCATTTGATCGAGTCACTTCGCGCATACTGAACAGTAATTTAAGAAAAAAAACAAGCTTATTTACCATAAGAAAAAAAAGAATTTTGCTTCTTCTTACATTATCGCTTCATAGACGCTATATTTCAAAATATTAAAAAATTATTTGCACACCTATAATGAAGTAATGTTTAGAATTAGTAGATATTCGTATGATCTAATTAATAAGGAACTTGAATCAAATTGTGAAAAACGTTACTGTACTGATAGATTTTCTCTTGATGTATTGCATTGCGTTTCAAATAATTTCTTGCAAAAGAGAGATGCACAGTATATTTTACAAACAATAACCATAAATCAGCGTCTATCACAATTGATTATTCTGAATTGGATTATCATGTGATATTTTACGACAGTGTAACGAAACCCATTGTAGGCTCTCCTGTATAATTCTCAAATTCTGCCAGCTTTCATCAATAATTCCCAGCCAAAGACAGACGTCCTTCCTCATATTTACCGTAATTATAGAGCAAAATGCATGATAACCGTAAACGCAGTTCCGCTCCTGAGTCCCACCTCGAGCTCACTCTCGGCTCGAGGCTCGACCCTTGATACGACCCCTGAGTATCCCTCAGTCGACGAGTAGTTCATAATACGAAGATGTCAGCGACACTGTGTATCAATACGCACTAATGTGGTTCTCCCATCGGAGAGCCTCTCCGCTCTCTGCAAGAGCACATCCCGGTGTGTTTGATCAGGCGACTGGGCTTATTCAGGGGACACTTACGCTCCCTCCCCCTTCCGCCGCGTCGTCGTCATTGTCCTACGGCGCTGCTGTAGTCACCCTCGCCTCCCCCGGGCCCCCCGCCTACCCCGCACCGACCCCCTGACCCTCGTAAACAATAAAACAAGTGCCGAAGGGACGAGCGCACATTTTCACGTCTTCATCAATGCGAGCCTCGACGAGTGCACTCGCCTTCCATGAGTAATTTCGCTCGGCCTCGTGTGTTTCACCTCCTCTCCTTTCTCATTCCTTTCTCATTCCTTTCTCATTTTCTGTCGCTGTTGATATCGCGTGGCAGTGCAAGTAAAAAAGAAAATGGACCCGGGAGGTTGGGCGAGCGACGGGACGATTAGGATGTCGGGTGTTCGGTGCTTGATAGAGGGGCGGGAGGCGGGGGCGAAGGAGGCGGCGAGGGGGTGCAGACGCGCGCGTGCGTGTGCCCCGTTCGAAGTCGTATTACGGAGCTTGCGATTAGTTTTCGTGGGACCCGTAGCTACTACGGGTTTTTCGCTCGCGAGTCGTTTAATTAATCGCGCCACGAGGGCGTGAGCTGACTTTCATTGACGTATTATGCTATTCTTATTCATTGGTAGCTTATCTTGATTGGGCATTCAGTCACAAGGTTATTGAAGACGAGATTGTCGCCTTATTTCATTGCAGCCATCGAGGATTTATACGAACGAACGAGATTGATTTTTAGCGACTACTACCTAATCATGAAAAATCTTAAAAATACAATTGTTCTTTAAGAGTCGCAGTTTTCCAATATTGCGTCCAAATATAAATCCTAATGCAGATATAAAGTAGAGTAATTTGAATAAATTCAAATTATTGGCACAAGTAGAGGATTATTGTTTTAAACAAATTTTCGTCCAGTAAATAAATAAAACCATGACAATAACGTCGCGTACGGCTTAGCCTGTATTGAAAATTCCATCGAATGCACAAAAGAAAGATATTCCCCGCAGTGTGCGAGTTCCGATATATATATACATATATGAGCTGACTACCGGGTCGGCTTAAGAGCGAGAATAAATTAGGACAGGAGGAAAAAATAAATAAATAAGATTTGTCCTAGTTGCACGACAGTCTGATTGCGCCAGCAGATAATCGAGAATCGAGTCGCGGTTTTTAATGCTTACTATAGAAACGTCGGGCATCATTAAGCGCGGGCACGTCGGCTTTGTACAGCAGCCGTGA
Source organism: Kradibia gibbosae (assembly GCA_018907135.1). Taxonomy (NCBI): domain Eukaryota; kingdom Metazoa; phylum Arthropoda; class Insecta; order Hymenoptera; family Agaonidae; genus Kradibia; species Kradibia gibbosae. Next base: position 14,682,186 of record JACCHX010000002.1, on the reverse strand, counting down.
ACACATTCCCCCGTAAAGATGGTGTAGGTGTGCGCGCGTGCGTGCATACGCGTACATATATGAATTCGCACCCTCTTTACAAATCCGAAATCCTTGGCGCGAATGCATTACGCGTCAACGAGCCAACGGAGTAGCAATATCCTGAGCCAGGGCTGAATGCTGAAGTGGTATTGAGGATGTTGGGGGCATTATAATACATTACGAATTCGAGAGACGGACGACGGTGAGGACGACGCTGCCGATTGTGCACGGCTCCGTACTATTTCGACCCTGTTTCGGTGCTCGCGCGACAAGCGCTATTTAGTCCGCTTTCGTAGATTCTGTGTTTGGCGCTCGCTCCGCGCTGAGGATGTGCAAAGAGTCTGTGTAAGCTTTTGAATAAATTCATCCCGGCGCATATTGCTCTCGACGACAGGAGAGCTCGCGTAAAATACCCAACGGTATCGCGAAGAGCCCGTTCCGAGGATTTTTTCCTCTTGCATACAGCAAATTCCCGGCCACTTTGATAAGCAAAATCTGCGTTTGCTTCAGTTACGTTGGGCAAACATTATTTATAAAGGTTATATGGATAACGTAATTTTCTGCGTTTTAATTACTTGGCTCGTGTGTTTTGTTTTTATTATTTTTGACAAGCAAAACAACAAATTTAATTTCTTTAATAAAGAGTAGCGTTTTTTAACATAAAAATCTAATGTATGCTATAGTCTGGGTTTCATTAGAAATATTTAGTTTAATAATAATATTGATATACGAATAAAATATTCTTATCGAAATGCACATTGTTTCAGTATCGTAGATGTTTCAACGACAAGTCAATATTGCACCGTATGAATAGTAATTGGAAACATCGTGTAACACTCAACCTGTCGATTCGATATGAAAAATGCACTAGCCGTGTTAAGAATTGAAAATTGCCACGAATGCACGAAGCACACTCTGGTTCAAATACACGTATTCGCGAAATAATAATTCTCCTGAATATTTCAAGTATTTCCAACGGAGAACAAGGCATTCGGCGGGATATTTCACTTCTGGTAAATATCTTCTTTTCAGCGACTCGGGCAGTGAAGAGATGGGAAAAATGACGACACCTTTTTGAATATTGTTCGTACTGTCCCCCTCGCGCCATGCGAAATCTAAAGACATCGAGGTACAGTTGCGGAAGGGGGTGGGGTAGTAGTGGCTAAGAGGACGAAGGGGTGTAGGGAGAGATGGGGGGGGGGTTGGAAGGTGGGCAGAACCTACGAACGACAAAGACCAAAGAGAGTCTGGGGTGAAGGAGAGCGAGGAAATAACAAAAGAGGGAAACGAGGATGAGAGATGATAGGGAAGCGATATAATTTTTATAAGAGCGGGATAGACTGCGAGTGCAAGAGACAGAGGCACTTGTCAATGGCAGGGCTGGGGTCGCTTTCTGGGTGGATGCCGGGGACGAGTTTGTAAATATTGTAACAAGTGTGCCGTCGTCGTCGCCGAGGCAGAAACTTACAACGCCACATCATCCAAATCGCTGTGTGTTTCCACAATCGATACATAGACGTACCAACTTGATGATGTTCGAAATACGATGTTCGATACTTGGATTCGTCTACTATCTATACTGTGGTCAAAACTTAATTTTCAACCAACTTGATACGAACTTTTGATACAGACAAATATTCAATTCGCGCTATTAAAATGTTAAATTTATTCTGCTTGAATTGGCCCAAAAATAAAATAACTCGATCGATTAATCTTTTCTTAAAATACAATTTCACATTTAAATTAAGATCAAAATCTTTCAATGCTCCACAATTTCATTGCCAATAGCAAAAGTAAAAGTTCTTTCGATATGGAATATCCGTAAGTATAATATTGTGGAACCAGTAATATGAGAACAAAGTTGTTACTAGTGTCAAATTATTAAGGAGTGCTGTAATATAAGCTCTTAAAATTACGAGTAGCTTATTTCAAAGTTAGACATGCATCGAACATAGAAAGCACACGTACCTATCTTGAGAATAGCAATGAATACCGACTGTAAGAGCTTTAAGTAATTTTCATAATATCAGGTGACAATTATTCAGAATTTGTCAGCGAGACAATATCCAACCAGCTACGATGATCAACGGTAATCATTCGCGAATGACCAAATACGGAGAAATAGAATGTGAGCGGGGAAGAGGGGGGGGGAAGAGAGAGAAATAGAAACAGTTAGCCCGAGGGAAAGAGATAGACTTTCAGCTTCTTCTATGCGCCAACAAGATTTGCACCCTCGGCATGACATTATACGGGGGCGCTATGAAATAATCATATGGTTAGCTAATGGCGGGGGGTCGGCTCGTGTTCACTGACTCGGTAGCTCATTCAGCACGAGCGACTCCCCGGGTCGTAATGGAGGGCGCAATAAATAAATTCAATGTATTAGCTCGGGAGCCCCGCAAACATTCAATGATAGATCGCAATCTTGGGTCACTCGTCTCCCACCATCGTGTTCCACTTGCTAAAACCGTTCGCGGGTTATTCGGCTCCTCGCGGATTTCTCGACTATTTTAAGGAAATTGAGAAGGGACGAAAAGAGTTTCTTCATCACGGTTGGTTTGCGCTGGGCTCGATTTTTGGATAGGACGCTTCGGTGAATCCGGAATATGGATATTGACTATGATAATGTGGCTTCGAGCGTCGATGGTTTGAGTAGCTCAGGAGGTTATCTCATTAATGTAGCTTTGCTTGCTTTTGTGAATTGATCATTAGGATTAAGCATTTCACGAGCAGCTATGTCGAAATAAATTGTTTAGCGCGCTTTTAGCACGGTTAAATAAGGAGTTATTTGCACTATGGCCTTGTAAAGCAAGAGCATGCGATGACTAATGCAATAACATAAAAAAATAGATTCTCAATAAGCTTTCCCGTATGAATATGAAAAATTATTGACTTAGAGTCTTATTTACAGTAACGGTGCATTGTGTTTCAATTTAAAATTTTAGCTTTTAAAAAATTTTAGAATATGTACGCATACGTTTTGAAAAAAATCCCAATTGTAAGTAATGTAATTATTAAAAGTACACAAGCAAATGTGGAGGCATTACCATTATTATTGAATAATATTTTATTATTAAATCAAACGCATCGCCGAGTGCGAGATTACGCCCTGAAATAAGATTTTCAATAAGCGCCTCAGAATCAATCGTGCCTACTCGCTTTAAATTTCGGACTAGCAAACAAAGAGCGAGAAAAGGGAAGCACCCGGCGCAAATAGTAATTGTTCACTTATATCCGTAATAAGTCTCGACACTTGCGTCACGAGCGTAATCCTGGGGCGGGACGTCGGGGAGTCCCTAGATGTAAGAGCAATAGTTCGCCGACGCGCATTTTATTAGCGAATTTGTCTGAGCCGCTCGGCCGTCCTTTCCCGTCGAGCGCCTGACGAACCTCCGGAAGCCCGGCACATCCCCTCTCCCCTCCGCCCCTACCGTCCGCCCGTAAACCCCTTATTTATGAAAACATTTACGCACCACGTGGAATTAACACGAGCGATTACTCATACGCGCGAATTCGGGGACACGATGTATGGATTCCGCGCGGTTCGCGCTACGAGCGTCGAGGGTGAAGCGATGAAATTCGGTTAATGTGGGGAATTAAGGTTGAGAATGTGTGTGCACGACATTCGGTAAACATTGAGGGGATCCGCGACGCATCTTGACATGCGAGGGTCTCCTCGAGGCCGAATCTTCTACGATTCATACGTGCGTGAGTCTCCGCCTCGCTGCTGTCGATAGTTTCCCATCCCGAAATTAATGGTTGATACATCAGCCAAAGTCAAATATTATTGGGAAATGTAGTTCGAGGCTTTACGAATCGTTTATTTCCATTCGCGTGGCTTTTTCGTACTTACCACAATAATCTTTTATATCTATGAAATAGCTACTTTCACATTCGTAATTGTTCTGTTTAACGTTGGAGTTAAAATGTTCATGATGAATTATGATTTTTTAACCACTGTTATTTCATATTTTCCTTGTACGTTTTCTTGATACCATCAAGATTAATGTTTTAGTAAAGCACTTGTTATTACATAATATTATTATTCTGTAGATAAGGTGATTAATGCTACTTTTATAAATTCAACTGCTGAAATAGCGAATGAATAATAAAGTAGTAATTCATCACAATCAATTATCAAAAACTTATAGTAATTATGGGGACGTAAACATTTGATCGATAACTTTAATACACAGCCATAGAATAAAGAATAGATTTTATTTGATTCGCTGGAATGGTTGAAAAAACTTGCTGCTATTAATAATTTATTGAGTATTATCAACTCTTATGAGAAGTATCCACCTATTTTTACCATTATTTCAAAAAATGTTTTCCGCTTCATGATCTATTAATTTGTTCAAAAGTTAAAAGAAATTGTTATTAATACTTAATGAGCAAGCCTTTTAAACATCCAATTCACTATTGGCTTCCCGTTCTTACACTTCAACGACGAGTCACATCTACATATATTAAAGCGTTATCACAAACTCGCTGAAATACTGTTCAGCCAATGCCGAAAAATCAAGTATTTCCGGCGCGAGGACTAAGATTGAGAAATTCACGGCGCTTTATAGTTATTTAACCGATTAGTCCATAATAATTTAGTCCTTCTTAAAAATTTGCGACTTCCGCGTGGTCTCTCGTGGCCCCGGAGTACGACAACGGTGAGCGGGTGCTTCGGGATTAGCCCCTCGCGCGCGCCCTGGTTATGATGCGACGCGACAGTTGGCCCCCGCGCAAAACAAGGGCTCACCCTCGTTACGGGCCTGCCCCTCCAGCTCGAGCCATCTCTTTTCAATTAAAACGAATTGGAAAACAAGTGCCCTGTGTGTATAGCGGGCCGATGATCTTTTGTTGCTCTTGGCGCTCGTCTATCTTTGTATTTTTCTTCTCTGCGCCGCGTCGCCCGAGAGTCAATTTCATCCCTCTCGGCTATTATGAGACTGTGCAATTCTTTCTCCCTTTTTATTACGATGTCACGAGGCCGACACGAGTACAACTACCGCCGAGGTTATAATTGAAGATTGGGATACGCAGTTTGCGGTGTAATTGATTGGAGAAGTTATTACCTTGGTGCCGATGATAATTTTTGCGAGGGCCATCACCGTTCGATGATAATTATGGCACGGACCGTAATTATCGGCGGGAGACCGAGCGGGTGCCAAGCTCGTTATATGTAATATTTGGCATTGTAGGACGTCTAAAGAGTAACTCATTTGACTCTATGCAGGTCAGTCGACAACATCGAACGATGCTTAAGCGAGCGAAAGCGTCTCCTCGAGTCGACGGTTGTCCGATCCGGCCTGAATAAAATTAAATCGATCGTCTTCGTCGACTTACCTAGGAAAAAGTATCGGCCTCTAACCGAATTGGCCATCGGTGAAGAGCAGCGTGCCCAGCATCTTCACCCAGTGCAGCCCCGTCCTAAGCGTGAATCGGCAAGTAGCGAGGACGCAAAAGAGCCGAGACACGTCTCGGTCTGTCGCGCAGGAGCACGAGATTTAATTTCAGTGAAACGCGTGTATAGACCATGGAGGCGGATAACGCGCTTCCATTGGTAGCCTCCGAGGGGCGATAATGCAAGCCGACAGGCCCACACCCCGGCACGATCGACGCTCGAGGTGCCCCTCGCGCTAATAATTATATTCGCCGAGATTTCTCGCTCTAAAAGCTTTTCAGATCCGCGGATCCCTCCGGAGGAAATTCGATTTTGCGCCCCCTCGAGGGTGGGCTCCGCTGTTTCTCGGGGAGACTTTCGCCATCGAGGCTCGCAAGCCTCGTCGATGAGGCCCGGCAGAGCGGTCGGGCCGACGTAAGTCAGACGACGAGGCTCCTGGAGGGACTGCGAGCGATAATGGGCTAATAATGCGATCGAGTCTCGGGCGGGAGACGGAGCAGAAAAGAGCATCCCTGAAATTATGCTGGGTAAACAAAGAAAGGCCGATGCCATTAACATCATTTGTGTGTCCATATCTAGGCACGGCGCAAAGCCGAATGTAGGTTGTCCGTCCATCCGTCCCTCGTTGGGTATTAAGCTCGTAATACCCTCGTAGTATCGTGGAAAAATGGAATCCAGATCTGGATGACCCCTTGACGGCCCGTGTACACAGAATTACCCACTGATGTTATAATCCTCTCGTGTTACGCCGTCACACATGCCAGCCCCTTATGCAATAGCTTTTTTGCGCGCCCCACCCATATGCGCACTTGCCAGCCCCGGTGGGTACTACACCCCCTCCCTGTCCGCGCTCCACTCTCCCGGCCAACTATCCATCCATCCTGTCCCATAATAACAGCCTCGGGTCAGACCGGGTTAAAGGAGCGGCAATCTTTGAATAATCAATTGGGCACTCGGCTTTAAACTCCCCCTCTTATACCCCCCACCCCCACCCCCTCCCGCCCGTTTCTGCAGCAGCAGCAGCAGCAGACCTGGGCCAAGGTTCCCGGGCTCTCGTCATTATGCGTATCCTGATTTTATGTCCAGGCGGCACAACTCACATGGGCTTGAGCCTATTCACCGACGCCTGTGCGATCGCTGTTTTTAACGGCACGGCTTATAAGGGTGAGATGTAAGGAACGGAAGGGAGGATTTCAAACCTCGATGTTGTGTGCGTACACTTGGTCGCCTACTCGTCTTTCAATTGCTGCGTAAATATTGTTTTTCTATTTTCTTTCTATTTTTTTTCGTTGCTAATTCGAAAAAAAATGCCGGCTTAGCTTGTTCAAGTTCAGGTCAATTTATTGCTCGTTGGCGATAACTTACCATCGGTTCAATTATATTTCGTAATTTATTGCGAAATCCCTTCGTCACTGAAATCCCTGCCAAGAATTTTATCGAATCTTTTACAATCAATTAAATGCAAAGGCATTCAATATTCGAGCCCAATGAAATGATCATTGAAGGATGAGCGGAGCAATAAAATTCTTGCAGCGACAAAAGCAAGGCTCACCGCCTAATTAACGAAGCTCTCGTATCTGGTCCGCAGATATCTGATGACGAGTGGCTTGGTCGACCGGATCAGTAGACACAGCCGGGCGATGATCGAGTCTGACTTTCTGATGGACCAGGAACGCGACTGTCCGCTCCTCGTGTCATCGTACGACCTCCTGGGACGGATGTGTGCCCAACTGTGCCGGGACCCGGTCAACAACAGTCCGTCCTTCCACGAGAGTTCACCGGTAGTCTCTGCCAAGAAATCCGAGGGCCCCGGCACGATGTCCTGCACCGAGCCCACAACCGCCCAAGCCCATCTGCTCCACCTCCTTGGTGGGAGCGAGGCTGCCGGCGTCATCGGGGCCCTCTACGCTGCCATCGCCCTCGGGTCCGCGACGACCCAGAGGACCGCCTCCACGGTGCCCTCTGCACCCAATCAGCTAGCACCGTCCCCGAGCATCAGGAACCTCGCGTGGAAGGGTCTTAGGCTATTGAAGAGCATCGCCAAACTCGATCTCCAGAGGTTTCAGGTAAGCGACCACGTGTGTACCTTCCAATGCTCAGTGACTTCCTTTTACTCGCTCTCACTCTCTCTCTCTCTCTCTCTCTCCCTCTCTCTCTCTCTCCCTCTCTCTCTCTCTCTCTCTCTCTCTCTCTCTCTCTCTCTCTCTCTCTCTCTCTCTCTCCCTCCCTCCCTTTTGTCCTCTCCCCTCGCCGTATTCAGGTACCAGGCTCGACGCAAATATTGACAGAGTTAGCACAGTCGTATCTAAAGTTTAAAGCAATTATTGGTGGGAAAAAATATTTCACGTCGATAGTTGTACGAGTCGAATAAAAAGAGAAGCAGAAATTTAAAGCAGAATGCTGATAGTGGGGATCCCTTAAGAAAGTGCTTTAATTGTTTTAACTGTCATTCAAAGGTAGGGAAGAGATCACTTTCCTATTTGCCAGTGAGTTTTTTCTCATCAATTTAAATTATAGATGACTGGCAATCCTGTAAAATAACTTTATTGTTTTAATTACAACCAAAAAAGCGCCGATTCCTCTACTAATTATTACATACGGATGATTTTTCTAACGGCTTACGTAGTATTAAAATGAAGTTAAAATTTGCATTTTATAATGAAACTTGGATTCGTAATGACCGTTTATAATGCATTATTATTAACAATATACATCATATACTATCCAATTCATTGTTTTGTCTTTCAATATTGTTGGTTTTTAAGACAGTTGGACAACGAAATTCATTGAGAAAGAAAAGGAATAAAAATTCAATGAATCATTAGTTAATGTAGTAGTCTTCATTTCATTATTTCATCAGGAATTTCATTCTTTGTACGAATACAAAAATTTTTTTAAATACATCAATTCAAGTTAGTTTCTCTTGACTAATTTGAGAATAATTCCTTATCGAAATAAACATCTTTAAGAAACATTAATTACATCATAATCTTATTATTGTAGCGGCAGACCTTCCGAAGAAATCATTAATTTTTACTTAGCCATTGAATTATTCATCAGAACTCGCTACAAAAAATGACTTCGACCTTGTGGCTTTCCTTGCATACTCTGAAGTTTCGAGCGACTTCCTTCCCCTGCGGGTAGCGATCGAAGTTCATCGCTTGTGCGCCGAATAAGAGTTAGGGAGACGAGTATTTAATAAGTGATCGTGCGAGAGCTGGACAAAGACAAAGTGATCACCGGCGCTAAAGGGAATAGTGATCTTGGTGAAGTTGAGTCGCGGGTGCGAGACTCCCACGGGAGAGAGGCACACCCCCATACTAAAAACGACTCGCTGGCAATGGAATAGTGGCCACTCGATTCGCGGGGATCCCCCGACCATGAGATCTCAATCATCCTCTGGACCCATTAATGAGCCTGGCGAGTATACACCTGAGAGCGTCTCTTTTTTACAAGCACTCTTTTACGCTCGGCGGGAGGTCAGTGTTGGATATTGCGAAAATAGAATAGGGCAGAAAAGCGAGACGACCAGATGAGTGGTTAGCTCATTATCGAAATATAATTTTATGGCGACATCTGCCCCCCTTCCTATGTCACTTATGGCGATGACCTCTTCGCTCATTCATTCCCATATTCTGTGGTTCCCAATAAGGCGATCGATCGTGTTTTTTTTACTTTGACTTTATCTATATTGGACTAATTAGATATGCGCATTAAATATAGCACGAAAAAAATATAATATTGATAAAATCGACTTTTATTCTACTTATGTTAAACATTTGAAATCAAGGTAGTAGTAAGTTATAATAAATACAAACATGACCTATCCAAGTAAGTTTCTTTATTTACATTTCTTCTTAAGTGATTAAATGCGGCTAAACGACGAACTAATTTTTGGTTGACTATTCGCATTTCCTTTTTTTATTATATGATTTTTATTATATGAAGTTTCATGCGACTACAATAGCACTTAATATGAATTATATTGTTTTTATGTAAGTACTGGAAATATATTATTATAATAATGTTGCATTCGTAAAAGTTTGTCTTTATAATATTTATATATATATATATATAATTAGAATAAAAAAAATATCTATTTAATATACCACATAACAAACATTTTATAATATGCATTTCATTTTGCAATTATGTTATATATATGCTTTTTATTTTTTTTATCTTACATATTAAAAATCACATAGATACAATATGTAATACATAAACATATATATTATACATATTTTGTATTGTATACCATTTGATATTTACTATAATTATATTATTGAAGTAGGTTTCAATTCTATGAAAAATATATGTTTAATTTTTATTTATAATTACTATTTGGTATGCATATGTGCGCAGACCATTATTATAAAGAATTAATACACATAATTTTACCTAAGTCAAGTATAATATAAAGTCGTTATTTTAATAGTGTTTTAATACTTTTTATATATTAAATTATTATTATTATTTACATTCATAATGCATACACGACATATAAAGATCATATATTTAAGTAATATAAATACGCGCTGGATATTTTTTCTATAAAATGACGGTATGTATAAATACTGCTGATCATCAAAGGTTTTTAATTGCAATATTTGCTAAATATCTAAAAGGCTGAGCATTACAGTATTGTCTGCGCGTGTCTGTGAACAGTAATCGACGACTTCAAGAAATTGATTCATCTATTAGTTTAGTGACCCCTTCGAAATGTAGGATTCTAATGTAATATTAACAATCTTTTCAATTTATTCATTTATTTTTAACAATTATGAAAAGAAGGTTTTAAGAACTTTTAAGAATTGAGATTTTTCGAAGTAATAAGCATACAATCCCCTTACTGAATAATTTGAACATTTTAAAAATTGCATATTATGTATGTATTAAATTACATAAGCGTATATAAATTTGATAAGTATGATTACGTGTATATTATTATAATAACAGAATTTGACGTTTTGTATATACAAATATTATTACATCAATTAAATGTAATTCAACGCCTCGTCCAGGAAGTATTAGCTTTATCACACTGGCAGAGCTCGAGGCAAATAAATGAAAGATACTAATAAGGTATAAACGATCTTACGAATCGGGTAGAGTATAAACGACTATATGTCATTACTAGTAGCGGGAATGGCACATGCAACGTCAGTGGAAAAGAAATATATAATAGCGTAACATTTTCACTGCTATCTTGCCATTCTTGGTTTTAAAGCTTAGGCTGGCAAAAAACACCATTCCTTAATTATGCTCGGTACACTGAACGTCAATTAGCCACATTTCTAAACCAAGAGACGCTGCGTCTACGACTCGGTTTCTCGGCCAGGCTTCAGTCCGCGCAACTCAATTAAGCAATTAGGATCGTCTCGTAGACGATGTCTGCTTTAAACGATGAACCCCTTTTCCGTACGTGTCGCGCAGAGAAGAGACTGACATGACGGCACCTAAAGCTTTCCGCGCTAGTCGCGTCTCGCTTCGATCCAATCGACACCCATTCAAGCCCTGGCATTAGTACTTTCGCCCCATTTCAGCCCCCCCCCTCCAACTCCACCGTCTAGTTTTACCGCGGATGGCTCAAGCCAGATATAGGTCACTCGAATAGTGTAAAACACATATCAGCTGTGTCATTCGGTCCGCGGCTTGTCCTCCATTGTCAACTGCACTTTGTGGAAGTGCCGATGGCATGACACTTTCTTGAGCTCTTTCGTGTATTTTAATCTTTCGTATTTGTAGAAAATACCACGTTCCGTTAAGCCAGTATTGAAGTCAGAGTTACTTGGGGCCTGCTGATTGGCTTGGGTTAGATAAAGAAAAAAATAGCTTTATTGTTTTTTTACTATTGAGATCGACGCATTCCACAAACGAGGAAAATAATCACCCTGAATATCGCTCGTCTGATTAAAAATTCGCCAACAATTTGATTTTAAAAACATAGGACAGGTTTCGGATAGTATTCCATAGCCTATTAATGTATCGGCATTTAAAAAAAAGGAAGATTTTATCCAGCTTCCTATTACGCGGCTATTTAAACCATCTTGCGTATGAATTTTAAGTTTAACTGTAAATTAATGGCCTTACATTTTTATGCAAACATTAAAACGAAAGTTTTAATGGTTTCTTTTATGTTTATTCGATTGATTATTATGTATATTTCATGATTTGAAGAAAATTATTTCCATCCTTAACCACTACTGAATTTTATTTTACTTGTACGTGAATAATGAATAATATATTTTCTTCTGATATCAAGTGAAATGTACATTCAATTAAGAGTACAAAATTTTTAAATCGTAAAGGAATTACGAATTAGAATATATTTTCTCATATCTTATACAATGAGGAGCTATTCCATTTTATAGTCTCACGACTGCAACTGCTAATTAACTGAAAGATGTAAAAATAAAAACTTCGTCATCATAAGTAAATTCGTTTATTAATAAATGTTTAACGTATATATATATACATAAAGAGAGAGATTGGCTTTCAAAAAAGAAGGCAATACAGCTCTTTTGAATATATTTCATCCACACGCAATTATCATAATACAAATCAATATTTAATTGAAGCATACAGTAAAATGATTTTATTATCATTTGTAAGTATTGAAAATAATTCAATAATAAACATACAGCATCTGTTTGTTTTCAGAATCTTCTAGTTGCCGAAGGGACGAGTTTACAATGGCGATTAATAGCCAGTCACCTTATTGCGAGACTGTCACGGGACGTGCCGGACAAGTCAGAAGCCACCCATGGGGTGAATAATACGACGCTGCTCAGTGAACTTTTTGTCGTGCTCGGGTACTTTGCCCTTAACAACCCAGAAAATCAGGTACGTTGTACGCGATACCTTCGTTAAGTAACCATCGTAAGTTTAATACGATGTAAAGATTTGGTCGATAATTTATTCTCGACAAAATTTTACATTGATTATCTACGTACATGTGAATCTAGGTGTCTTATAAAAAAGAAGAGTCATGCACTTAGTCATTAAAATGCACCAGCAAAAGTATGATTCCTTCTTATGTACATTATTCATAATATTTAGCGCCATCGTAAAGTGAATGTTTTATTGTATCTTGTTAATAGGTAAGCTAATTCCATTTGGTCTTTACATCGAATACAGTTGACAAGGGATTATTTTTAATTAATCACATGTTAATGATCTAGTGTGGCTGCATTCTAGAAGAACCTGCCGTACTTAATATTAATATAAAGAGATCGAAGGCTAGAATACCTCAAATTCACAACAAAGACGATAATATTTTAGATCTATGATAGTCACCAAAGTCCGAATTTTCAATTCAAACGTTTCTGCCGTAAATCAAATAATCCGAGTCAAACGCAAAAAGGAAGATCGCTCTTAGTCAATGGGTATCGCTCTCTCGTATCCTGACTTCATTGATGAAAAGCAGACGCGATGTCGTACAAAACGGATCGTCGTCCTCTCGTTCCTAGCCGAGCAAAAGGAAACGGACGAAATCGGTTGCTGCCGCATGACTCATCCGCCGATTTCTTACTTCTGACCCTCGCCTTTTCCATTCGTTCTTACTTTTAACCGGAGACTCGGCGGTGGATTTCTAATCTTGACGGAGGCGCAGATCATGAATTCCGGGGGCCCCCCAATTTTCGTCGCAAGCCAGATAGACGACAGTCGCAGATTGCTGTACCTCAATCTTACCGTCCCTTCCTTTCTCTCTCTCTCTCTCTCTCTCTCTCTCTCTCTCTCTATTGCCATCTTCTTATTTGTTTGTCTCTTGCCAATGAAGAGCCAGGTCTATCGAGTATCAGAAAAAAAAATTTTTGAACGCCAGATGTAACTAAGAGATCTTAAAGAGTCAGGTAACCGTGCGTTCCTACGCAACGTTTTCCAAACACTAAATTACTTAATTAGGTTGTAAATTCTTCCGTTCCGACAAATCTATTCCTTGCTCATTACGCTCGTTTTTATTCGTGTTATATCAGGCGCAAGAGATTATTGGAAGCCAATGCCCCTGGGATTTTTAATTTGTTTTTATTTAAAAATCTACGACCGATTACTGATTCTTACATATAGACACACTAGTGTAATGCTCAATTAAAGCAGCTATTGTCATTAGTTTTAATTCTAGCTTAAATCAGATCAAATGATAAAAAATAATTTTTAGTAAATTTCGAAACATCACGTAAATATTACATAAACATATTTTTCTTAAACTTTGTTGTACTTTATTTTATTGCTGTATACTTTTAAAATCTATTAGTTCTTTTAATCGTTCTTTTTAAGCTGAACAATTGTTCTCATCAACTAGTTTGTAATTAATAATAATTTAGTCAGAATAATGTATAAATCTTAATAATATTGTATTATCATAAAATTATCATAAGCTAATGCCAATTGATTAATTACTTAATAGATAATCAAAAAACCACATTTATAATTTTATTATTGTTTCGTACCAAAATTAGAATAAAAAAGTTAATCAGTGAAAAAAAGTATAAAAATCAACGAAATGTAAAGGTAACTCGATCTAGTGAAATAAATCTCGTTATTTTTGTGGATTAACATATATTTGAGGTTGTGTGTAGCCGGAATTATTGATGAGGTGATATTGCCAAGCAGATTAAGGCTCGAAAATTTGTAATTTAGAGGGAGAAGGAACTAATACAAACAGGAAGTTCAGCGGTGGTCTTAACGGGATGAAATTCCTAATTTTCTGTTAAATTATGTATTATATTTTTCATAAAAGATACCATTTTTGTTAAATTTAATTTTTATTATAAAATTAAGCCTATAAAAGCTTAATTGATGGTTATTTATTTAAAAGTGCTTATATATTGACAGGTCGCATTAAAAAATCGTAGAGTAAAAAAATTGTTTAAACTCATTTATTTTAACTAAAATAGACAGTTTTTTTCATGTTATTTGTTTTTTGAACCTTAAATTGATATCATTAAAAAAATATAATTAATCGAAAAAAGAAAAAATGAATGTTTTAAATGATCGAAAATTGTTGTCCAAGACTGCTGGTCATTCGTTTTAAACAGATTTACAAAGCTTATTACATAAGATATAGTTAATATTTTGACTCCATTTTAACAGTAAATTAAGTTGGTTTTATACATACATACCTGACTTAGTTACAATAAACTTGCTTAAGCTAATGAATCCCAGATGAGAATACCTCATATAATATTGAAATTTCATCGTTGCGTAACCGTATTATAAATCTATTCCATTTCTTATTTTGACATGAAATAGTCCAAAGCAAATGCTTCTTAAGCCAAAGACATTGCTTTCTTCGATAGTTGTTTATTTGCTATGATCATTTACGATACGAAATTATACAGTGCTACAATAATTTTCGGTATTAAAATAATTGTATGAATGCTTGAAAAATTATGCAGTTTACTTATGTGAATTTTTTGACATTATCACTAACTATTGACTATTGAGCCATTAGTTTTTTCGGATTGCAGTAAAAAGTCAATAAGTGTTAAGTTAACGATTGAGCATCGTGAGCTTTGAACAATTGGACGCTGGATTCATTATCCATCTAATCTGTTGATTTACGTAAGGCTTACCGCTAATAATCAGCACGGGTCCCGACGAAAAAGCCAAAAAGAAACTTTAAATAAATTCACGATGCCCACTACGTTATAAATAACTTATATGCAAAATTTTTCCATGACGCCGGCCACTCCACAGATAGGCGAAAGACCGCCTCGGAAATTATTCTTTATCTCTTATCGGGTACGTCTCATAATTCATCTGCCGAAAAAACCGGCCGAGTAATGCCTTGACTTTTGAGATTTTCGACAGAATGTCGAAGAGCCGTGCGCGCAAATAAAACGAAACAAACCCCAGGGGCCAGAGGCGCGATCCGCTTGTGTTTTTTTGCTCTCGACATCGTCGTCTCTCGGCTCCTCGGATTCTGCTCCTCCTTTTTTTCGTCTGCCTTTTCGTGCCTCTTGCGCCCGTCGGTCGGTCAACTCGCGAGAGCTGCCCGCATCTTATCGCGTCGGACCGTATGTCGCTCGGGATTTTTATGCAAAGCAGGGTGCGTTGGTGGGATTGGGGGGGGGGGAGATCGAGGAGGAGAGGATCGGACCGGAGATGCGGATCCGCGAATTTCAAAGTGACACCGCGCGCCGTATTCTTCAAGGGCACACCGTGCAAAATTCAAATGACAATGATTGGACGACGAGTCGACTGTCGGAGGGAGAGAATATTATTCGATTGTGTCATTCTCAAAGCCTTTAGCTAATGACGTCGTTAAACTTGAAATGAGAGATAGAAACAGAGAGACGGAGACGGAGTCGGAGACGATGATAGAAAGAGCGGGGGGGGGGAGTAGAAAAAAGAGAGAGAGAGAGAGAGAGAGAGAGAGGGAGAGAGACAGAAAGAGCGAGCTTGAAGCTCCTGCTCATATAACTTTACATGTTATTTAAGAAACCTGAGAGTGAACATTATTTTGAAATATATTTACTGATATCCAAAGTATTTGAGATTCACACTCCAATTGTGCAATTCTAGAAAAACCTTTGAAAAAGTGTGTCTTGTAATCTTGATACGACCAGCCGTTCTCATTAATTGAGCTTAAAAAGAAAGAAATTTAAAAAGTTTTCCACGTATACTGCTTTTAAATATTTTGAATCGTAGTGAGATGAAATAACAGGATTTGTTCTTTTCTACATTGGTATTGTACGTTATTGCTTATGCGACTTAATCGTTGTAGTTGGTTAAGTGATCTTCACAAAGACCCTGGCATATTAATACCATGTATTATAAGCGATGCTCGATACTGTTTCTACATTTCTTGTTACGGTTATAAATAGTAAAAAAATTACTATTCGCCTCGGTTAAACATTGAATTACAAGTGTCCTTCTAATGAAGCGAGAGTCAAAGAAATGCAGCGATACTCGTCGACTGCATAAAGTCGTCTTGTGCTCTTCGATTTGGCTCCAGGGAAGATTGAAAAGTGGACCCTAGGCATCGGCGCCACTCGTCAATGAACCGGAAATTCCAGACCGTATAACCCACGCGAGCCCCGAGTCTCTTACACTTCACGCCCTCCCTGGTCTCTTCTTCTTCTTCCTCGTTCTCCTGGATCGTTTGCCGGCCCTCTCCGCCGCCCCTGCCGCCGAGGGCCGGCACCGCGTGTCACGCAGACACAAAAATCTTCGACTGTTAAAATCTTCGTGCACGGAAACATGAAAAAGGAGAGAACAAGCCGTTAGACACAACACACTCAGTGTGGACGACCTCCCCATCGACACGTCACGTGCTCGTGCAGGGTCCCGGGATACATTTACTATATTTACTCGCGGCACATATTCATTCCTCCCTTTTTGTCAGCCAGTCCCTGATGTATGAACATTCTTGAGTGCATCCCAACGCTGCGAGTCCTCGCTCTTAAGAGCCACTCCCGTCCCGCCCTCGAGCCTCCGCGCTGCTGCAATTTATCATCTTGTAAGGTAACTGCTTCGGTCACCGGAATCCCCAAAAGCTGACACGTGACGAGTGCGATCCTTCTCGTCGTTGCTTGCTCGACTTCTTAAAGACATTGTTTCGCTCAGCTCCTGAGGGCTTCTGTTTTTTATCGCGTTTGGATTTATCCGCACGGTAATACTTTGATTAAATAACTCTTTCCGAAATATTGTACAGTAGCATTGTAATTTTTTATGAATATAATTGTCAGAGCCGAAAGATTTTTTATGCAGAAATTTTTACTAACTTAAGCGATCAAACGTTTTTCTAATGGAATAATGAAATTCACTGACACTTTTAAAAACGTCGCTTACACGGTAAAAGATGAAAAGTTTAATTTATAAAGACACCATAACTTGAGTCTATATTTAGAAATCTAGAATTTAATTTTTTATAAATGCAAAGCTGCGTACAAATGTAATACATCTTTAAATTTCTAATCGATTCATTTTTATTTTAACTACTGTATCATGAACTTATAGCTATTATGTTTTAAAAATTTAAAGTATTTCAGATACGAATTGAAAGTTTGTAAAATTATAAATAATGTTTAATATATGTTGATGTACTAAAAATTGGAAAATATGGCTATCTTAAATGGGACAATCAATATCGTTTTTCATATTTTATAATAAAAAAGAAGGATTTTTTAAAACACTGATAACGGAATTCCAGAATTAATAAATAATTAATAATTTACTGGCTAACTTTTTCATTAAAGCAATTCGAAAAAAACTATTGACTTTATAAATATTTTAAATTATATTTGTTGATGTATACAACCAAATAAATAGTATTTAATATGAGAGATGTTTTGCCGATAATTTATAAATTTTATTGACGTGATATTAAAATAAGCAATGAATAATTTTTTATCAATTATTTAATTAAAATAAAATAAATCAGACGTCGAATAATGAAAAAAGAGGGAAAATTAAAAAAGTTTCTTGTTGAATTGAATTTTTAAATAAGTTTGATTTGTATGTCAAAACGAATAAAATTTTTCTTTTCAGTCTAATTCGTGAATTAAGTAATAATGAATCACGTCATAAATATTTTTGCTTACAATCAGAAAGCCAATACGTGTTAAATGCACATTATTGCATGGTCGTAACTGACATACGTCATATATGCTTTATAATATTTTAGAAGGTTCATATAATTAACACTGATATAGTTTTGCTTGTTCATTAAAAAACGCTCTTTCTCAAATACCGACTATTAAAAATATTCTCTTTTATCAATTTTTCAAACTGTACAAGCGCTTCTATTTCTCAAATTTGAATGCTCTGGGATAATTTAATCTTAAGCGTATTATTTCGATATCAGCAAAATGAACATTAATTTATCAAATAACGAAAAACTGTGTTCGATATTCTAAATAATAAATGAAATCGCTACAATTAACGATGGTGCACATATCGGCTTTAATATTACTTAAATGGGATAATCAAGATGCATCAATTATTGAAAAATGAACATAACGTCGAAATTTACGAGTCAAATTGACTATCACTAAACGACATAACATTATAATATAAGTAACATTATAATGTACAAGTAGTATACCCACATAATTGACCATCTGAGAGCTTTAGAATTCATTGCAGGTTGTTTTTGTAAATAGAGCAACCGCTTTAGACATAAGTTAGGTACACTCTATTACGTAATTAGTGTTGTCCATTTGTCCGTTCGCTCGCAATCCGAATACCCATAGACAAACGGCTTAAGTATTCACCTCCACTCTTAAGAAGAGAATCGTCATTGTCAAACGTAAGCACTCGTCGCAGGTGCTTGCACGTGCACTTGTTCCGAGGGGCGCAGGTGGCCTCCTTTTCCGGCTCACCTGTGCTCTTTCCCACACGACGCGCAATTTATCACTCGGTCGATCCGCGAAGGAGTTGCACCCCATGCAGGCGGAAAGGAATTTTCCGGTACTTAACTTAGTGATTTCGAATGTTCGGAGATGTTTTGGCAGGGCACGAGATGAGCGGAGGCTATAGCGAGGAGTTTTGGCGGTTGATGACAAGCCGATGGAAGGGAGATGTCGTCGCGGGACTTAAATTGACATTATTGTACCTGAGATTATATTCACATTTGTGTATTTCACATTTATAATCGCACTTTTTATTTTACATCAAATTTATGCAATATAAATTATGTAAGCAAACGACCGTGACGTAAGTTCTAATACAAATTATACAAGGACATGCTATATTGTAAATTATTAAGACGGTAAATAAAATATAATGACATAATGACAATTTAAGCTACGATACGTACGCGAGTCAGTAATATAAAATCCTTAGTAGAACTTTTGATAAGTTGTCTGGATTTTTTTAAGGAAACTCAGTTTTATTTTAACTTGATTTTCCTACGTGATCTCTGAGTTCGGTATGCTCTCGAGTTATGCAGCCGTTTCAATCTCAGTTTCTTTTTGTATCAGCTTTACCTTACATACAGAGCTGTTAGTTATTCAATCGTACTATATATCTCGCGTAGTCTTGACAAGGATTTAATTTAAAGCCTCATAATGTAGATAATAAACTTGGCACTAATAGAATATTCAAATATGACATTTAATAAACAAGAGTATATCGATCTTGAATTCGAATTATGCAGTCAATGCATATAAAACTTTTTATCTACGAACGTGTTTTAAAATGAATCTCAATATAATCTGTAATATCACCGACGGATACAAGTGAAATACTTTTATGAATAATTTTTTAGCAGGTATGAATTTCATAATCGTTTATTAAGAGAGTGCGTGTACAAAAAAGGCAATAATATCCTTGAGAAAATGAATGAGTTCACAACGATACACACAGAGTTAGCTGTGATAGAAATTTTCGTAAGGTTATTCTTGTAAAATTGTGCCAGTAAATTTGAAATAATAAATTTGAAATAGTGAGTTGAACGGCACACGATTGAAAGAAATTTTATTTCCTTCTTTCCTAAATCACTCACCTCTTCATTGTAAGTCGTATGTAAGCATTCCTATTGGACAATCAACCTAAAGTCAAATCCTTTAAAATACATCCGACGATCGACGTTTGACTTCATCCTGATTTTCAGCTGGTATTGCAATCGGCGGGGGCTGGTCCAAGTGTTCTGCAACAGCTTTGCACCCTGCCGTTTCCTTTTTACGGGGATCCACGCCTCGCCTCCTTCACCCTGCCGACACTCCTAGCCGCGACTCACAAGAATCCCGAGGCCGCCGCCATTCTCTCCTGCGAAATGTCGTACCAGGTAAGTAGAGCTCTTGGCTTTATTCATCGATTACTATAGGCTCCTATTTTTGATATTTTTTTGTAATAATGAGCAGTGGCTGGCTTCAGCCGTAAGAGTCCTAAATATGCAAAATTTTTAAAAAGTTACCTGTGTCGATTGAGAGAAGCATTTTAATAATTCACAATAAAAATATTGTCTGTTAGAAAATACTATTTAATTTTTCAAGAATTATATTTTACAATAATTCAGAAGCTTAAATTGGCAGTTTTGTAGTTTTACAACCATTTTTTAAAAAGCAAAAAAAAAAATTTATAACACCTAATTTATACAAATTCTATTTATCGTTTTCCAATTTCTTCATAGTTACTTGAGGAATATCAAGGTTCGGAACAGGGTAAACTGAATCCATTGGTGCGCCTACTCAATACTTCGCCTACGTCATAAATACGTCTTATCGAACTTCAATTACTTCGCTCGAATATATACATTAAGAATTGCTTAATCGGTTTACTATACTTATTGTGTATTTTTACCATTATTTTCAGAAACAACTTTTTTTTTGTAGGACTACCTTCCGATAAAGCAAGCCTTATAATTAAGAAGTCAGATTTTCGGTTTTTCCATAAGAAAATTAATTATTTTTTTTAATTATTATTGTTTGCTTTTAAATAATTCATTCGACCAATCGATAAGCATTTAAGTTTTTTAGTTTAAGTATTTAGTTATTTAACTATTCAAAATAATGATTCGCGTCTTTTTATAATAAAATATGAAACGAGTACACGTTTTAAGATAATATAATTAATATTTGTTTTATCGCGTAGCTGTCTGTATAAATATAGACGAGACTTACATATTCAGTGAACTTCGTTTCCTCGTTACCAATAAATAGTCAAACTCGTACTTAGTAAAATTGATTCGTCGTATCATTTTATTCATTAGTATTTAAATTTTGGAATAAATCTATCGTATTATTGAAGCAACTGTGTTTGTAGTTTTTATAGTTACAACGTTTTACGCTACTTTTTGTACATGATGAACCTTTTTTTAGAGAAAGATAAGTTACTATGATCCTAATAATTTATGTTAGGTATTTCTTACGATTATAAATAATAGAGAAATATTTATCTCTTAAGAAATCGGTGCTAATATAATTACATTGTTATGATATAAGTAGACAAATATGCTTTTTAATTAACTCAAGACATTTGTATTTGATTGTAGATACATTTTGGAATTATACAAATGCCTATGTGAATAATTTAAAGTTTTACGAAATTTTGTAGTTTATAAGTTAATAATTAGTCGGAAGAAGTATCAAGAACAATATCTTGACTGTTAATTCTTCACAACTACATGCATAGCAATGAAAAATCATATATAATATATTTAAATATTAAAAGAAAATGATAGTACACATAAGGTTTAGTATTAAGTGACTCAAGAAACGAGCAGATGTCCATTGGAGGAAAAAAATAGCAAGACGTGCAATGTTCTATCAATGCAATCATTAAGTAGCGTTTACGGGCGACGAATTTGACATTACTTTTTCGTCGATTCGTTAATAACTCGCCTCGATTTTAATGTAAATTGATTTAATGATGGTAGTGGAATATTTTTAATATTATTATACAATTGTTACTATATTATATAATTATATAATTAATATTGTGCATTATAAATGTAACAATAGAATACGTTTACATGTGAGTCAAGAAAGCTTTGTCACTACTTACGGACAATCTTTTCTCTTATTAAAATTTATTCTTTATTAAACGAAATGAGTATTACACGTTTTATTATAATTTATTTATGTTTTTTAATTTTATTTTATACAGAATTAAAATTTTTACAAGCTAACATTTAAAAAAAAAACGTAAACTTAAATAAGTAAACATTTTTTTAATACTGTTAATAGATTTATCTAAGCAATACATAAAAATAAAGCATTTAGGAATAATTTGAATAGAATATTTTTAAAATAGATATTAATAAAGTATCTTACAATTTTTAACTAATGTAACAATGATTAGTATGTGCATATTATTAAAAACTTTGTATACTATTATAATTACTGATAAACTATTATGCCTAAGAAAGTTTTAGTAGAAAAACTAGTCTTTAGAAATCTAACAAAGAAATTAGTATAGTAGTTGAGTAACACCAACTTTTCGTAATAATGTAACAAAAGAGGTTTAATATGATTTTTATATGAAATGTAGTTACATCGATTTTTTAACTTTTTTTAAAAGATAGAAGTGAAACTGTGTGCGATTTTAAAAATAACGAATTGTCCGTTGTAATAATCTAAAAGAAATATATTTCTGTAAACGATTAAGATAAATGAATAAATTTCGTTTCAATGCGATTGTCAAATATGGATGTAAATACTAAGAATTTATATAATATTTATTTTTTATAGCCTAACACGAATGTCAGATTTAGATAAATTTTTTATACGAAATATTATTAAATTATACCAGAAGTAAAATAATATATATGTACGTAAATTAAATTATTTCGGAAACGTAAAATATGTACGATTTTGTTATCTTACTAACAAAATATGGACTAGTGAAAAAATTAATATTCAAAAAATTCGATTATCTTAAAAGTTTTATTTTATTAAACCTGCAGGCATCTATTTATATTGTGATGCAGATTGTATAATAATAAAAAATATATATACACACACACATATATATATATATATATTTAGTTCATGAAACGTCGGTAAGAATGTTATTGAGTGCAGTTAATAATTTATGTTGATAAATCGATATTCTATCGATTGATTGCAATAAGACAACTATTTTTAAACAAAAAGACTCTCTAAATATTTAATTGTATTTTTTTTACAATTTTAATAAAAAACATTAATCTATTAAACGCAATTGCTTTCATTTTTAAAAAGCATCCCAACCTATACTCACCAAATATCCGATAACGATTATAAATACATTAGCGCCAGTGTCGAGTGAGTTTATTCAAGTTTGTCCTAGCGAATGTTCGAGGACTGCTGTTTGTTATTGTACGGGCGTGTCACTTTTGAAGGAAAGTCTTCGTTACGCGTAATATAATAAACCTTTCGAACGCTGTATATTAATTTTAGTAAACCCTTTTTAAATGGTGGCGCAGCATTTGAAAAGACCCTCCATTACGAGTCCGCGCAATATTTATAAGAAAAAATATGTCAAGACCTGTCGGAGAAACGAAAACATGTAAAAACTACCGGTTAAAAAAAGACGCCGAACGGCTGCCGCTGCTCGTTAATCGTCGAGCGCCCATGAGCCCCATAAATCGCCTCTTCCACTCCTGGCACGAGGGCTTTTAAGTTCCCTCGCGCTATACGATTTTCCCGAAGGATAGCTACGCGGGCTGTTTTAATTCTAAGCAAACGAAGGCGCGAGCGAGTGTCACTTAACTCGCGACGATCTTTCTGCATAGCGCCGATTGCGTGTAAGGAGTCGACGTTTTCAACCGACCTATTATCAATTGCATTTAAATGCAGGTTCTACAGGGCTTGCGAGGCGTCCGTGGGGCGACATCCCGACCTCCGCAGGTAAGGAGGCAAATTGTTATCCGAGTGCTCGTTAAACGACGATCCCAATGCCGAGGAGCTCCTTGATAGCGCTCCTGGCTGCCGGATGTGATCTCACGGTTTTTACGCACGGCTTGAACCGTGTCGCGTTCCTCCCGCCGAAACGCCTTTGTTTCGCTGGACAGGATCTATTTTGAATCCTCTGTGTAAGTCGCTTAAGTTGTTTACATCGTTATGGCACTCACTTAGGATGTACATTTATTTTCGAGCTTCCTCTCTCGCGACCTTCTTAAAATTCTCTTTAGCTTCCAGTGTGAAATATTAATTCCGCTTTCTTTCTTTCTTTCTTTTTTTTTTCATTTCGCGCGAGCTTCTTTGACGCACTTTGGGTATTTTAAGAGGAATTCAATGCATTCCTTTAAAATATAATATTATTGTCTTGGTGGAACTCACTTAGCTGAGTCCTCGAACGGAGCTTATTTGGGTTCCGTCACCGAAAGTGTTTTTTATGCATTGCTCGTAAGATTGGCAATGTCGTAGCTCTGCTGAAAATTTGAAAGCCAATTAACCTTTTTATAGATATTGAACTGCTTGCTCGTTAGAATAATGATATAAGTATTTATTAGCGCTAGCGTGTTATATATCTTTTCAATTTTCACTTAATATGGCAGAGTTGATAAAGTAATTTGATTCATAAATTCACCACTCGTTTCTTTTTATAGAGATTTCTTTCAATTTTTTTAGTTGCTCTACCTGTAAAATTGTTTCATTGGACAAACAATTTTATTTTTAACTTCAAACCAAGAATTGCATATTGTGAAGCTTAATAAGAATCTGATCTCTAACATGAAACACATAAAACTTTACTATGATTTTTATTGAAATGTAATAGTTTCCGATTCATACTGAATAATAAATTTGTAAATAATATTATTCGCATTATAGATCATTTTTTAATAAATATTCATTTTTATACTATTTTCATCTGCTCTGAAATATACAATTAGGATGTGATGAAATACCTGTTTCCAAAATAGAAAACAATGATTAATTAAGAAACTATATTACATTAATTATTTTATTTGAATAATAATTTTTAACTATGCTAATTTGCAGAGGCCATTCTAAGAAGAAACTTCTACTATTCTTTTCTCTTTTGTTGCTCTGTATGTAACATACGCAATTACACATGTGTATATTTATATTTAGATATAGCAATTCTGAATTTTCCAAATAAAATTTTCCAGTACATCTAATTCAAGCAAGATATTTTTAATAAACTTTGATAAAAAATGTTCGAATAAAAATTTTTTTATACTTTATAATCAATGTATATCTAGATGTTGCAAGCCACTTTTTTCAAACTAATTTTTATGAAATTATAATAACATGCGAACGTGAATATGGATCAGTTCTTGAAGCAGCGTTACGATTATGAAAGCGAAGGTGAAATCTTACACGGTTAGTCGGAAAAATTGATAAGTTCATAAGCAGCGATTCTATATATAATCAATTTAACGAAATGTCTTTATAATTTCATTGCTCCAAGTATATATTCCTCTTAAGCACATAGAGAGCGGCATCAACATAAACAACACGAGGAAAAAAAGTAAAGAACGTGCGAAGAGCTTTTGCCGTATAAAGTCGTCGCGTGGCCAAAAAGCAAAGGTCCAGCGACGTCGACACGTGGGATAGCGGCTCGAGGATGACGGACGAGCACCGACCGAGTGATTTTTTCCCCAGGCCTTTTAACGGCGCGCGACTCTTCGTGTACGCTTTCTCTCTCTCTCTCTCTCTCTCTCTCTCTATCTCTCTCCCTCGCATGCTCTTTCACCCGGCGCGTAATCTATGGGTGCACTTAATGCAGCTGCTCGTTCTACTCGCTTTCTGTCCCTCCCCCTCCCGTCTTTTTGTCTCGCTCCCTACGCCGTTTCTTTTACGGCACCAGGATGACGTTGACTACTACCTCTATCCCTGACTTGCCTGCCACGTCGTATTTTATAACTCAACTCGGCGCCGTTGCGCTTAATTGCGCCCGCGTTTATTAATACGCGCCGTGCAATATTTTATACTTGTATTCCTCAGTTCAAAATGATGATCGCTTGCGCTGATTTCACTTGCGTCAAGTCTCGAGCGTCTGACATTGTCGACAGGATTTTGCAGAAGTTTGTACGCATATGTAATTGTCGGAGCGGCGATTCAAAACTTTCTTTGTAATCGTCAATGTAATTAAAATTGTCGTTAATTTTTAAGAACAGTGGCTATTAAATATTTTTTATAAATTGATAAAAATTGATTGATGTCTCATCGAGATTGGGAGGCGATAACTAATGCATTTGTTGCACAATAATGTGGATGAGGATTATTCGTAAATGTAATCGAACAGCCACATAAAAAATGAATAGAGTAGAGTACTTATGAATCATTTCTATTCAATTCGCCGTGCGTAATTCACATAATTCGGCATAGCTTATATAATCTGCTAACATAAAAAATCTCCATGAATCATAATATTTTACTTAAAAATTTTACCAACGATAAAAGCATCTTAAGCTAGTCTATTATTTCATACTTACAGCTTTGCTATTGATGCCAAATTATATCTATTGTGATCATAACGAACCACCCGATAATGTATAAACTAGATAAGCCGAGCTCGTACCTCTTTCCTATTTCAAGATAAACTACATAAGGGACTCCTGGGTCCGAGCCCTCCCCTCATTTCATCCCGGCCTTACTCTAGATAGAAGAAAGTGCCGGCTCATTTTCTCGACTGCGTAAGGCGCCATGCTTTCTTATTTGTATGCTCATGGGCTGTTAGTCGTAAATCACGCGTGCGCGAGTGCCCACGAAAATGCGATAATATAAATAGGCACTCGACTCTTTTCGACTCTTGGATTTTTTGGGGTTGTGCGGCGGCGGGGGGGTGTTGATGTCGCGATCGGAGGGGGAGTAGAAGAGTGTCGATCGATGGCAGCCTTATCGCTTACGGATGCAAGAAATTCCCAAGAACCCTGGAATCGGAGGAGGCAGCCTTAGTTGGAACTTCGTTGGAATGTCTAACCTCGCAAGGCGTAATCCACGTCTCGTTTTCTGTGATTTTTCTACGGACTGGTTGTTTATGTTGTTGCTCCGAGCAAAAGGAGGCCGCGGGCGCATTTTGCCGTGTTTTTTATCGTAGACACCGTGAAATAATCACTACCTCGTTTCCCTTAAAAAGTGGGGACGTAACTTCCCATTTACGATGAATTTGCTATCGAAATTAATTATATTATGCTATAATATACCTTGACGAACAAATCATTTTAAAAAATTTGACATGTTCTGGAATCAATTTCTGATTTTTAAGCTCTTTACTCATTTATTTTTATAATGAAAGCTGTATATCTAAATAATCTAAGTATTATCAAAGTAAAGAATTTATCTTATTATGTCTCAATTATGATTTATGATAAATCGCAAATATTATTAGACTTTATTAAAACGGGAATGATCATGGATCTTTTCATAAATGTGCAGCTAAATTTAATGTTATTTTTAATAAATTTTTATAACTTAGCAAATTTTTTGCATGCACAAATTAAATCACGTAAGACTTTTAAGACTTACAATATAGTTATTAGATTTACATTATCCTTAATATTATCATTTTTCATTTTTAATCCTAATGCGATTTATTTTTCATTAAAATTTTAATATTATAAAGTCACTCCCGAAAAAATTAAATTAAAATTTTAACTTTCGATGCAAAATAGCTATTATAAATATATTTTGAATTTAAAATAGAACTTTTAAAAGCCATATATAATTTAAGCTTCATTAAACTAATTATTTATATACAAAAAAGCTATTTAAATACTTTTATATAATGTTTATAAACATTTATAACAATTTATATATCGTTAGGATGCTTTGAGAAAATATGTTATTATTCTTTTAGTAGTTCATAATAACAATCATTTTTTGAGATTATTTTTTCAGCGCATTATCATCATAACATCATTATCGTGGGCAATTAGCTAATATCTTAAAATTTAAGTTTTTGTTGTCTAGATCATAGTCAAGCGATGTAGTACAGCTAGACAAAAAATAATAAGCACGGATCGTACAAAGTAGGAATAAGTAAGAGCTTTTCTTATTATTTCATTAGCCCAAGAACCGCATAGCTAAATACTTTTTTAAATACTTGAAAATTCAATTATCTCAAATTATGCATCATATTTTTCCAGTTTCGTCTAAGAGAAACCCGAGGGCACGTCGCGTTTCGCTTAAAAACACACTCCCCCCTACCGCCGAGTTTACGATTAGAGGAGCCTATATTAAAAATAAAAAAATATAAAAAATTAACGATAATTGCCGCAGCGGAGAAAAGTCCCGGCCCGGTGAGCTTTGATGTGGCCGAAACAAAAGAAAGACAGCGGAAAAGAAGTGGACAAGAGCCGATGATATCCAGCCGGTAGCCATTGGCAAACAGACCTCAAAGAGTCGCATCGGTAAATGCGCGGCTCTTGCGCC
The DNA here is from genome assembly GCA_018907135.1 of Kradibia gibbosae. NCBI lineage: Eukaryota > Metazoa > Arthropoda > Insecta > Hymenoptera > Agaonidae > Kradibia > Kradibia gibbosae. The sequence continues at coordinate 14,653,992 of JACCHX010000002.1, read as the reverse complement.
CGCGTCTCCCTGTCTATCCGCATATGTGTATGAGCATGGGTGTGCGCCCAAGGGGTGCCATATCCATTACGATTATTGGACGGCTCCCCCGTAGTCGCGGCTCGGCTCAATCCTTGCCGGCGCGCTTCGCCTACCTTTTCAACCCGACTCCCGGCTGGACGAGTGTTTCGAGGAGTGTTTCGACGAGTGTTTCGTCGGTCGCAGGGTTGGCTGCTGCCCTTTTCCCCGTTTGAATTTTTGCGGCGGACCAGCCTCTACATGAAATATAGATGCCGCGAGAGCGACTCGGCTCGAAGTTGACTAATCCGAGCACGGCAGCGCATTTGTTTCCAGGGCTGAACGGTCACCGACTCTGCCGGGAAAATCTCAACCCTGCTGTAAAGTTAATTTACTTTCCGAAAAGATATAAGACTCTGCAGTCTCTGGGCTCGATTAATTTACCTAGCGCTTCTGCTCCTGGAAATGGCGCATAGATTAAAACCCTGGCCTCCTTTTCTAGACGAATGAAGAAACGCTCTCGGTTGGGTTGCTTCTGATATCGTAAAAAAGGGCCAGTTTTTAATATACATTTTGGGACGGTTTTTATTGGATGATCAACGAGCGGTCGACACTGAGTGAACGGCAAAATTGCGTAATTAAATACAAAAAACTTGTTTTTGGTTTTACATCGTATTATTGATATAATAAGTGGAGGGTTTGAAACTTAAGCGATCGATAAGCTTTCCTTATAGTTTATTTATAACGTTTTACACAAAAATACGACTTAACTTAAGAGTAAAAAAATGAAGAAATTTCAGCTTTGATAAGGAGTAGCTGAAAAACAAATAAATAACGACTAAAAGAATAAAAGAGGTTTTCTTTATTACCTGGTTAAGAATTGCTTCGCTTTGATAAACAATCTCAAAGCGGTCATTTTGTGTATAATACTTTTATAAGATGGTAGTTAAAAAACGTGCATATTAGAATGAAATTTTGTCTTCCTATATAGTAAATCTTCGTAAAAGATAGCGGAGCTATAGGGTAAAATTAATCTATATATAACTGTTGAGCGAATACTCCCGGGTTGGAAACGAAAGTATTAGCATAGGCAAATTTAAATATAAGGTTATTCACGATTGGTTTATGAAAATTAGGAGTTGGTAGCCGTCTTTGAGACGCATGAATATGTAATTGTAGATAAATATTAATGGCGTTAAATAACAATTATTCCGATTCGGTAGTTTGTCTATCGGCTTACGACCATATTTCCGCAAACGGATAAAACGCGAGCGAATCACTTAATGACAAGTACAGGACTTGTATAAACGAGTTATGATTTATCACCTCCGCGCGAGCCACAAGGTTAGATATCGCTCCTATGCCCTCCCGTCGAAGGATCTCAAAATTCGCAGTAGTCCCGAGCGCAGCTCTACGTCGCTATCAGCGAGGCGCCCATCGCATAGGAGGAGGCGCAGCTGCGTCGAAACGTGAGAAGCCTCGCATCCTCGGAATTCCGCGCCGAAAAACTTTTCCTATAGGTAGGGAGGCCGGATTCGAAGATTGAGCGGCGCGCGCATCTGCGCCAGTCCCACGGGAACAAAATACTACGGCGGCACGCTTCGGACGGTCCCCCAGGAGGCCGATCCCCGGGTTTCGGGTTACGGCAGGCATTTCATAAACGATGCCACGGCGCGGAGGCTCCAAGGGCTCTCGGGGCCACGCACACCCCGCGAACAATATCATCGCGAACATAATGCGCGTGTTGGCGCTCCCGCGTCGGCGCTTGGAAACCAGGAGATGCGCGGCATCGCTTAACCCCGGATGAATGTCTCTCTGATGCGAGCCCACGTATGGCGATCTCCGTATCCCGGCACTGGACTTTTTTGCATTCTTAAATGCCTACCAAGAATCCTCAGTCAGCGAGCGAACCCGCCGTTCGCTAATCTTTCAATACTTTCAAATAAAGTCAGTGGCTTACCGTAATGTTCGATTAATATTCCCAGTGGCAGGGATCTCCGCATCCTTTCAAGCACTTTCACTTAGTTTGCGAGCGGCAAGAGGACAGTGAACAATAATAATAAAGTTCCGAAGCTCGAGGCTAGCCAGGATCACCGGAGTCATCCTTCCAGACACAAGAGAAAAATCTGCCTCCAGAATCCGTTGCCGTACCGGGAATCCAACACCCTCGCAGAGCACCGAGTCTCGGCAGAAGCATCTGAAAACCAGGGGGACCAAGCCCGATCTTAACAAGCCACTGCTCTTCGGCGCGGACCCCTACTGCAGGAGGCGGGGGGTTGGCGTTCGGATGCCGCGAACGCGTCGGGGTAGAGAGACGCGGCTCGAGCGTCCAGTTACCCCGCCGACCCCGAGGCCATCGCTGCTTTTCGCGGGTCACGGCGGACGCCTCCTGTGCCTCAGCGCTGACCTTCTATGTACGACAATAGGATTTCATGGGGAGCAGGATCGACTGAGGGCGAGGGACAATAAAGGGCAAGACAGAAGAACCGATGTTACGCGTTGACGTTCGATTGCCGGGATGCTCGTAGGCGCTCGATGCATGGACTGCTACGCGGCCGGTAATGGCAGAGGATTAAGTCTCTATAATTTATGCCGTCGAAAAGTCGTATGTTATTAGCTACGTGAAATGAGCAAAGATCGCAGTCTAACGTAAGCCGTAAGCTAAAGATGTCTGCTTCTTGTTACGGACGTGGCCATTAATGTTCCGCATTATCCCGAATACAAACAAAAATAAAGGCGTCCTCCGAACTCCTAGCATTCTTATTATACTTTCGTAATAAGATCAGTATGATCGATATAATTTTTTCATCAGCTGCATAAAGCCACATGAATTTGTAGAAATCAATTTTTTTTTCTGTATTCATACTTCTGTGTTGTTATGTTATTACAGCAGTATCTGCTTTTTAAATCTGAAATAAGTACAAAATTCTTCAATGTACATTAAATATATTATCTTCATTTGATATATAGATAAGAAAATTTAATTTTTACAAAAGTATCAATAAGGCATAATTCGTAACGATCTCTTTTTAATTAGATCATTAGGATATTTGCATTTTCATATTCATAAATGCTTTATATGAATATTACCCTACAAGATATTTTCCTTCAAAACAAATACCAATTCGATTAATTCTTAGTTTTTGCTACTTATGCTATATTTTTTATAGTTCTGTAATGTATTTTCTCAATTAAAAACATTTTTTCAATAGTCATGTTATTTTAGAATTACGAAATTTTTAGTTATAAATTAGAAATTATCTTTGTATTTTTACTTTCGAATAAGATCTCAGCTTCCCGTAGTAAATTATTTTCTAAAATTGATTTCGCAAATTAAATAATTTTTGTAGGTATCGGTTATTTGTTTATTTATTGTTAAATTTTTGTAAAGTAAATGGCCATTTTCCTTATAAATATGTATTAAGATTGTTGTTAAATACTACGATTGGTGTTATTACCTTGAGCAAGATTTTTAATGTAATAAATCCTTCTTCAGTAAACTTATGCAATATATCTAACAGTACAATTCTAAAACTCAATTTCAGGATAATATATTAACGAACGTTGTACATATGAGTATATTGCGACTACAGTGATCAGATCCGGCTTGACTCAATGGTATGATACGGGCTTCGTTAATTAGTCTACAAACTATTGACGTAGACGCGTATCTGCGATCTAATCACTAAGACAGTTGTAAATACAACGATGACATTTTTTGATAGGTAGCATAGGCGGACCTGGAAAATTGGTTGTGCTGATACAGTATTGGTAAATGCGAATGAAAGATGATCAGACTTTGTAATGCTTTTTATAACAAATTGCTTTAAAAAGCGATTGCCCTTTCTATTTCTAGACCAACGTTTCGGATTGAATATTTAATTGCTTTTTTGTCGATTGGTTTATTTAAGTCGATTGGCGTTGATGGAATCTCAATATTATTACAAGGTTAAATATTCATCCCTGAGATATAAGAATATTTCAATTACAATGGTATGCCAGGTATTCTAAAACTATTCTAGTACCATTCCTAGTTAAGCCATAATTCATAAAATAATCAAGCAATTCGTCTAAAAAAAGTCACGCGTTCGAAAATTGAGCGCTGTCCGTCGCTTTTGAATTAAGATTATGCCTATAGACCGAGGCTTAACGCGCACACGAGATCTTCCCGTCGATTTGCAACTCTGTTTGAAAGTCCTATAATCGATCCATTAAGCTGTCCAATTGCCGGTGGCTGCAGCTCAGCGATCGACCGCCTAATGCGAGCCATACGGGACGTGAGAGCGCGAGCCTCCGTTCGGTCGGCAGACTTTAAAATCGGGTCACCGGATATGTATTTGGGAGGATGCCGATAATGGGAAGGGGCCTCGGCAAATCAACGCGGGGGATGACAACTGCTCGCCCTTGTGCCCACCGGTGCGGATGGATGCCTCCCCCGCGTAAATATTCAGATGTGAAATCTTCATCTCTCCACGACTCGCCGATTCGGAAGAAATACTTCCTGGGGGTCGTCCTTACTTCTGGCAGCCCCTCCTGCATAGGCATTCGCGACATTCTTGATTTCTTTTTTCATTATTCTTAAGTGCTCGTCCTTATTTCCCCGAGTGCAACTCATTTGCCTACGATTCTCATCTGACGCGATTGCATCTTATTGTCTTTTTTCTTCGTTCCACCCCGCCGCAATTTCTTTCTCTTTTTTTCATTCTTTGCATTCATTTATTCTTCCGTGATATTCTGAATAGATGACTAAACAATAACGAATAATATCAAAATTGGCTCATTTATGGTTGCTTTTTTTCCAGGGAAGCGATAATCAATTATTCGACGCTTACGTGGGTCTAGAAGAAATTGAATTAAAAAAATGTTTTAAAGCGAAACCAAAAATACATTAAACGTCTATTTCAAAATTTGTTTGTAGAAATTCGACCAGTGAATTCATAATACGATTTTAATTTAACCTATAATGAATTCAGTACATATTAAAGAACTCGATTAAATCATATTTATATCTAGATTTAAATTTATTTTTGTTCTCTGCATATCATAAAAATATACTCTAATATTTGGTAAAAAAGATTCTGTAGGTAGGAGTTCTTTAGAATTATTAAACATTACTTTAAGAGCTTATAAATTAAAAACATCATTTTTAACAACAAGTGTCAGCTAATTTATTTGTTAAAGCGATAATAATTTAAAATACCATTTACAAGTAGTAAAGTATAGCCGCGTGAGCCGGAATAATTTACCTTTATGGCTATAACTATAATCAATAAAGAATCCTCTTTAAATGAAAATTAAGTAATAGTGGAACGATAACACGATAACTGAAAAATGTGTAATAATTTTATGCATAAATATTTTACAAAGAGGAATAAGTAGTCAAAATACGGGTGACAGAGATACGCGAGATAAATAAGTAAAAGTAGTTATTACGAGCAGCGGGTCTCGATTCACTCTGCAGTCGAGTAATAATAATTTCGGTTATTCCACGGTCATCGAGCCGCAGGCAGAGCCGAAAACGTCCCCTTCCTTAAAGCGAATCTATTATTAAATCCGCTCTTCATCCCGCAAAATGCGATCCTCAAGAGCGCACTTGTTATCCCTCACGTGTGGCGGGGCGGTCAGGGGCCGTCATTCGAAAATCGTTGCGTGCCACCGACACGCTTATTCCATTTGCGAACTTTCTTCAGCGGCTGGAAAAAAAAATCGGACGCGCCACCCTCTCGGCTCCCCTTCGACGCCTTCGCCGCGGCCGGAGGAAGTTCGCACGAGCAGCGATGTCGTAAGAGGGACGGCCGGAAGCTTTTATTGTTTAACAAGCTTAGCCGGAGCTGATTCGATCGTAACTATCGCCGCCTCCCCGAGGATCGGACACAGGGGACGAAGTACCGTTCGCCATTCGCATCGTCCACGGAGGCTCTCCTGGTCAAGCCGATCCCGGCTCCTGCGAATCCCTTTCCTTCCAATCCTCCCGAAACGCCTTAGCGATTGGAGATGGAGCGCGTGGACGAACGAGTGCGGACTGGGGCTTCGGGATGTCGGTCGAGCTCCTTCTAAAGGGCCGGGCCGCTTCTAAATTAATTCCCTTTCGCGGGGCTTTCATTCGGCCTGCCAGGCTCGCTACGATTTGACAAGGCTCGCTGTTGCGAATGGCTCCAAGATACCTGCTGGAGATTCTGGTATAATTAATTTAATTATCCGCCCTTCGGTACGGTTGAGCTGCATCACGGCTCCGGCCGACCCTTTGATATGTGCTCATTGATGGGCCTGGACACATTTTAGCGACGCTCGCTATTTTGAATCTACGAATAATACAATGAGAGGGATATGCCTGGATCCTGGCGATCGAAGCTTTCTTCTTGCAATTTGCATTGTTCTCCTCTTTGAATTAGAGGTAAGCGCAATAAAATCTATTTGTACACTTGGTGGAAGGCCTTCAAATGATCAATAAGCTGCAAAATGATAAAATGATTGCTAAATAACTCATAATCGTGTATTGCTGTATTAAAGGGAGAGCATTCTTCAAAATTTTTTAATAGACTACATATTATATCTTGTTAATACTTTAATATTTATTTGTATGAAAAGTAGATTTCATCGCTCTATCGATAATTAAAAAATTATTACATCAGTATCTTTTGTGCGTAATACTTTTAGTTATAATCATCACTTTCATGCAATATTTATCTTTGCTTATAAATTAATGATTTATACTTATTTTTATAAATACTTATCATCAAATGATATTCATTTTTTTACGAGAAAGAACAAAATTAGTATAAATTCTAAGTAAGAAGGCTAACTTCATTTATACAGAGGTGTAAACAAAATATGTACACATATAAGTTAGGTGTAATGTTATAGTAAATATAAAAGGTTCTTCATTATTGTTCGTAGTAAACATTGCTTAGGAATGAAATGTTTGTATTTAAATTGATAAAAAATATTACGCATTCAATTAATAGAAAAAATTTATAATATTTGAATTGGAAAATAATCATTGGATTTGAATTTTAAAGTACAGAAAAATTTCACAACTGCACAAATATACGAATGTTAGGAAGGGATAGAAATACTGCAAGTCGGATATAAAAGTCGGATTAGTAAGAATTAAAGACTTTTGTAAGGATTTAAAACGACCGTACGCTTCGAGCAATATCCCATAAATCGCTTGGGGGCTATAATAAACTCAAATTTCAGGGCTTCAGCATCAATGAGTGTTAATATCCGAAAACTGCATAAAGTCACGAGACACGACAATATCATGAAATATTTACCGAGCGGTAATTCAGGGACTGTGTGCCCTAAAATATCGATCTCGGGGGCCGCGCTCATTTTTCCGACAAGGACGGAGCAGCGCGAAATCGCGACGCAATTACCGCGTGGGCCGACATAAAGAGAGCGAATAATAGCGAAGAAGCCCCGCTGATTGGGGTTGGGCACTGCTCTAGATTGCCACAATGCCCACCAAGCCGAGGACCGATATAAAAGCGGTGAGAACAATGGGTCAAGCACAACGCGACGTTCCCGCCCACGCCTTATGTTAGATCCCGTGAGGTGATTCGAGAGCTTCTAAAGCCTATTTTCTTTATTTCTCCTTTTTTTTGCTATATTTTTTGTTTTTGTTTTCGTTACACTTGGGTTAGTTGCTATTGAGCGCCGTTGGGCGAGGAGCTGACCCTTAAACGAAACGCAGCTATTAACGACAATAAAGTTGCAACTTGCCCCCCCCCTCCAAATGATCATTACCATGTTACCAGATTCGTACATTGCGCGTTGGTTTTTTTCGAACCACAATGTACACCAGTGAAGGTAATATTGTTGTATTGTACTACCGATACAAAATCAATAAAATCCAGGGATCAGTGTAAATGGGTTTCTAATTATTCAATCGATTGTCGTTATTTTATTAATTGCAATATAGCGTGGCGCGTGTACAAAATATTACACAATATTAAAGTTGGATTCCTTTGGAAGGGAATTACAATTGATTGATGTACAGATGAAATGGAATAACGCGGTGCTCTGGTAAGCGAGTAATTAGGAAAGAATGCTAATTGTCAAAACGACTAAAGTCGAGCTCGTAAATAATATAACGAGAGTCTCTTAAAACGATGGCCAAAGTGTAGAAGAGGGCAGTCGAAATTATGAACTTGAACATTATGGAGGCGCATAGCTTTAAAAAATCCTGATCGATCGCCGGGCCACTTAATACCCCGGAGGTGAAGAGGAAGAAAAAAGCTCTAATTTGGGGAGCAACTTATTTCGAGTTTGAGAACCGAAAAAGAAGAGCTAAGCTGGGCTCCTCATTTTTATAATCCGACATTAGGAGGTGGGGCTGATAGCGACTGAACTGGCGCCGCTGGAGCCTCGACTGCTCGCGCCACCCGGGCGCGAATCGAGCGGAGGACGTCCTTATGACGGGTGGCGAAACGAATATCTCGAGTCGGTCGAACCAAACCGCCGCTACCGAATCCGAGCGACGGCTCCCCGAGCGGCTCGCAGTCACCGAACTCCGACCGACCAGCCCCCTCCGCCCCGCCGGCCCACGCACACTGGCACACCGGCCCGATCCCACAAATAGACGGAGGCGCACCCGCTACACACAAAACCCCCCCGCCCCCGGCCGACGCAGACAATCCTGCAATCAATCAGCCGGCCAGTGGACCTTGAACACCCATCCACGTTCGACGCCGGCCGACCCCCTTCCCGCCCCGCTCCCGAAGGCCGACACACTCCTGCTCCTTTGCGAGCAAGGCGCTCCGCTACCGCGTCGACTCCCGGTGCGCGGGTCTCCATTCGTTTTCGTAGCTCCGCGCGCGCTTTTATCGCTGGACAATAATATTTGGCCGCTGCCCGTCCATCGCACCCCCCCTCCCCTCCCCCTCCCACTTTATTACGATTTTACGAGGTTCGGCTCGTAAATAAGAACACGGTCAGCTGCATTTGCGACCGACTAATTTCATACAGGTTCAGTGGATCGCACATAAATACAGTAGGAATTCATGTCTTATCTAGATTCCTCGAGGAGTATGTGGCAATCAGGTGCCCACGTCTTTATGGCATTTATTTGCTCGTTTTAATACTTAATATTTGAAGGCAATTTACGAGGAGTCTTTCTTATCCAATATTTCTTTTCAACACTCTTAATAGCTAAAAGTTTATACGCTTTTACTGCTTATTTGTGTTGTAATTGCTCTTACAGCTGTTCGATAATAGCTGCTTTAGCGAATAAAGCATTTTCGTAAATGAGCAACAACGTGAAAGATAATAGCTAAAAGTCGTAGTACTGCAACTAGTTGAGTTGTGCGTTGGTTTTTGTCAGTTAAGCGAAGCGCTGAATAAAAATATACTATGTGGCACTGTGTTTGAGTTTCTGCTTTGGAGCCATTCCAAATAAGACGCAGCCCATACCCGAGACTCTTGTTAACTAGGGGGGGGGGTAAATAAAAAACGTTTTCGCCATGGTTGAACGTCGTTGTATACAAATATCTCAAGATATTAGATTGATGCCTGACAATCGGTGTCGTGCCATTAGAAAGTCTGATTATTTCTCGTTCACACTCCTATTGGCCGGCGCATCCTATCGCCCAACTCCTCTAGGTGAAAAGGGAATGGAAAAAAGCAGAGACATCGCGGTACGCCGCTCCCTTCGCGCCCCCAGCCTTCGGATCATCGCTCGAGATCCTAATCCCGTATCCTGATTTTCGTATTTATGTAGGGGCTCACGCATCGTCGCGCTCAAGGTGCAGGCGCCATGCGCTGTCGCCCATCTGCGCACTAGGACTCAAGAGTAGCCACCTTTCATTCCTTTTTTTCTCCGCGCTCGCCGGGACGCTTGCCCCGAGCGCGTCGGGCCTGTTGCAACTTTTTATTTTCCCTTGCGCTTTATTGGCTCGCCCGGCCATTGTCGCCCGATTGTCATGTGCGCGGACGAGGGGCCAATCGCGCTCGACCGGAACTTTCGATTGTCCTCGCGCCTCCGCGCGCTCGTGTTTTTTACATTCCATTCCGCGGCTCGACACCTATCAGCCTACTTTTTACGAATGTAAAAATTGGAAGATTCGCGGCCTACCCGTAATGTCTGTGGGACCTACGTTCGCGTCAAAGTCTAATTTTTGTCGTTGGATAAAGACCTTAGTTTTTTAGTTGTCAAACGTCTTTGTGTGCGTGTCTCTCTCTCTCTCTCTCTCTCTCTCCCTTTCTCTCTCTTTCAATATATGTATGCGTATCCCGACTGAAACTGCTGTATTTTCATAGCTCGAATTAATATTTCTCTGGGAAAATAAGAATCAACGTGCCTGCAGCACAAGACTGCAACGAGAGAAAACACAGAAACGCTGATTAATAAGATCAATGTTATACGCGTGTCGTATTTGTGCTTGTACGTCAGGAGCAACGTCTCGACGCATATCCACGTGCTCAGATCCCAATGGGAATCGTTATAATGTGCGCAGCGAGCAAAGTGCACCCGCCCGCTAGATTGACGTGCAAATACGTAACAGAGGAGCAAGGAAATTAATTCGAGAGCGAGCATAGAACGTTGATAAGCACTCGAGTTTTCGAGTGAAAACTTTTTGTTCAATCGGCAGTCGGGCTATTTACACTTGCCATTACAGACACGACGATATTCAATATTTTGATTATTCGTTATATAATTGCAGTGACTTATTAATTTTTTATTGTAACTCCGTGATCGGATAATTTACATGATCTTTACGCGGTTTTTTAAATGTGTAATAAATGTGTGTAATTTTGACGTGATAATAAACTTAAATAATATTAGGTCTCATTTTCTAGCTAAGCGGACCACCATTGATCATCTGTGCGAGCAGCGAGAAATATATTTTATTACCTCTCTTGATTCAAGATGCAGTGGAACGAATGATATTGTATGTAGAATAATTTTTATTATTTTAATATCGTTATAAAAGTAAGTATGGTATTGTCGTTTACATTGCACAATATGTGATGGAACGTGATGAAATTTTAATGTTTATACGATCCTTTATTCCCATTGTCAAATTCATTTTCAATAACGTTCTGAGCTAATATTTATTTTTCTATATGGTACTTTTTTGCTTGTTGAAAAAACTTTGATGTCAAAATCACGTTACAAAATAAAGAATAAAGCGTTGGTATAACATTATAGATTACTTACTGACTGCTCGTGACTTTTTCTACCAAAAGGTCCAATTTTTCTCGTAAGTGCTTCATTATTACTTTTGAAATAGCACATGGACGGCATTGTAAGTGAACTTATAATCAGTGCCTATTGTCTTTTAGAGGATCATTTAGAATCCTGCTGTTAGTTTTAATTATCATTTCTTAAAATCTACTTTATTCTGATGCATCTAAAAGCTTCTGCTGCGGCGACATGAACAAATTTAAGTAAAAGATCATTGTTTGACAAAATTGTTTTTCATTTCTAAAGATAACATATTTTATGTTTTGATAAAAATTTTTTTTATAAATACTTTAATAAGTTTCTAGAAGATTAGAAATAATATTGTTCCTTTCAAAATGCGGAAAAAATAATATGCTTAAGAATACTTCAATTCTTAGCTTTCAAGATTTGACTAACATTAATTTCTATAAAAGATATATATCATAAAATTGTATACTGTATTTATGTATTATATTTATCTCTCTTTGAGTAAATTTTTATCTAATTTATACTAGGTATCGGCTACAAACTCACTGTTTGTTTCGTAGAGAATATAAAAACTCTCTCGGATTTTAAAATAGTTTTTTTTAGAGTTTATTAGAAATCGTAGTCATCTGTGTGTTACAAAATATCTATTTACCGACTCAAAGTATCGTGATAATCGATTACAAATTCTAAATCATTTTGTAATAAAACAAATATTTTTGTTTATAAAATTATCGATGACAAGACACAGTCTTTGACGGTTCAATTTATCTGGGTGCGGAGTTCTGTAGTTTTCGAGGCTTATGTGCCAGAAACTGCTCGTCTGCTGTAACAAACAGTATTCTGTTGCTTTCTACTTATGTTGATATGAAATTACTGATTACGAGATGCTAATGAAGCCCTCATCAGTTTTTTTGATCCTAGCGCGGCTCATGTCCGTACTTGAGTTCTATGTACTTTTATTTTTATCGGCAGTCTCGGAGTACAGCAAAATAAAAATACACACATATACATACATAAATATCCTGATAAAACACGTTTTTGTTCGATATGCAAAGCTTCGTCTTGATTCTGCCTTTGGAAATTATAAATAAGTATTATTATGCATAAAGAAGAGGTTGGTAAGATCATACAATACTGTTTGTTTAATGATCTTCCGCATTCTGAAGTAACTGTAAGACTCTATTTTTTTAATTATAATTACCTAATTAAAAAAATTATAATAAATTATAAGAATATACGAATACGTACTTACATGCAATTTATAAATAATTCGTAAAATTTCTAATATTTAAAAATCAGTAATGGAAAGTTGCACCATTTTTAAATAAAGGAAAATTATGTCATTAAATTAATCTAGTTTTGATGTAAAATAATAAAAATATAATAAAATTGCACGCAAGCGTAACAAAATTCACTTGGAGTATTTTAATGAATATTGTTAAAAACATTTAACAATCAGACTAAATTAAAAAGTTCAACCGGAGTGCAGAAAATGTCCGAAGAAGTTTTCGATCTGTCATCGCGATTGAACATACTCTCAGCGTAATTAAATTAACATATCGTACTTGCGTTATGACTAAATTTCATGGTAATATCAGTTTTGAATCCGAATCAAATTGGAAAACGCAGGCAATACGATACAGGCCATCGGACAGAAGGGAATAGGAAGGAGATCGACATCGATAAGAAGCAGCGAGCGAGACAAACACAGATATGTACCTACTGTCGTAATTAACCGCAATCATCGACTGCAAATACATGTGGCAGCGGTCAAGTCGAGTGCGACGCTATACGCATTTGTGTATCCACACGTTTATCCCGCGGGACGCACTCGGCATTATTATCGTCCCTTTCGAAAATCTTCTCCCTCTTGCGAGCTCTCGTTATCCAACGATCAATATTTATGATTCGATTATTCGGCGGTTCTTCAACGCCAATATTTGAATTTCGTGCTCCGGCTTCCTAATCAAACTGCCAAATATTTATCTACAGTTTCCTCTGTCTCGCTCGTCTTCTCTTTTGCCTCTGCGTCCCACTTACTCTTTTACTAATTCTTTCATTTGCTCTATACATTCGTTTTGCAATTCTGAGTTAAGCGTTCATTAGTTTTGGCTGTCCGCTCTTTCTTCTTAGAGTTTTACTTCCCCGGGTAATCGAAAATACATCAACAAATCATAGATTAGTTTAAATTATTTTGCATGTAAGGTAACTCAAATTTCATACTAGAGATTGCATAATTTATAAGAAAACGATTAGAAAACCGCATTTTATTAAAAAAATATTATGTTTTTTTACAGTAACAACAATAACAACAACAACAACAACAATAATATCCTTAATGATGTTTGATTGCAATAATTAATACTTAATAATTAATACCAATGTTCACATTCATTAAATGCGTTTTAAAAACTTTTAATAATTATGAAACTGTTACATTACTGAAATACTATATTTTAAAAAATCGAAATAAATATTAAAAATGCTAATGGAATATTTCGTATATCACGATTACATCCATACTATGTTTGGTTATCAAAATGTATGATAATGACTAAAATCCATTATTTACAATAAATTCATACTTATTTATGTTTTGATTTAAAAATCCGGATATTGATAGAATTTAATTTCTCTTGGCCATTGCTCGAAAATCTCGAATTAAATATTTTGAAATTTTAAAGCTCGCTCCTGTTATAAAATATCTTCAATAATAACTGACAGCCTCATTTTTCGCGTAAATCAAAAAGTACAACGTTTTAAAAAACGTCTCATCGAATAAATAAGCGTCCGCACGAATTTCCATACTTTTGACCTCACATTTACGCATCAAACGGAAAAATGCCAAACGGAATAGTTTGACTACCGTAAAAAGTTCAAGACAAAGGGAAACGCGAATTCCACTGGCTCTCAAATCACGCGGCTTTTCCCACCTTCGTGTTCAAGAGTGCGTCTAAAGAATAAGAGCACCGGTGGAAAAGCAGAAGCAGTTAGTTGGTGCTCTTTGTTTTCCCCTACTCCTGCCTCCCCATCGGGCCTTAAGTATCAACAGCCCCGCGCGACCGTCGACACGACACAGATATGCTTTTAGCGCGAACGGAGGGTAGAAGCGAACGCATCGGCGTATGCGAGATTTCACAAGGGCCGTGAAGACTCAGTGACAAAAAGAGGATGGAAGTTCCATTGGGACGATTACTTCTTTAGGTGGAATCCATACATCTCGTAATTTTCTCGATGATTTTTCCGTATCGCTGTAAGTGCGAGCTTCTTTGTCCGATATACCGTTATCCTTTCCTGGGTGCGGCTATACAAAGAATTGCTTATTACTTACTACTTTCGTATTAGATAAATTCGTAACTACGTCTGTCAATAATGTGTAATGTAAATATGTCAACGCTAATGAACTTATAGTATTGTTTTCTCGATTTTTTTATAATAAAAACAACTTATATCGAAATTGTTCGATACGAGATCATAAAAATTTCACATTATAAAATATCGATAAAGTGAATACACGAGTGATATTAATTTCGACACTATCAATATGGAATATAAGAGTATGTGTATATATATATATATATATATACACACACATGTAATAACACAAAATTATTTTTTTTATGTACAATCATGAAGTTATTCATTATCAGTATCATATGCCTTTAATTTATTATTTATAAAAGTTAGTAAACACGTTGAACAATAATGTAGCAATTTTAAAACGTCGTCAATTTACACATTTGCCCACCATGTTCAACGTTCACGCATACAAAGTTTTTTGAATCTATCCAACGGAGTTTTATGAATAGATTAATATAACAGCTTTATCTTCCAAGAAAGCAGCAGTAGTAGAAAACTATTATTACAGCGATTGAAATGTCTGCACAAGACTGGATTATGCACGTACCCGAGTAACATAGTATAATTACCGAGTTTGTAAATAAATGAGGGGTGGAGGATTAGGGTCATGGAGGAGAGCAGAGAGGGTGAAGAAAAATAATAAAATATACTGGACGAGAGCACGACAAAGTAGGATCAAAGTAGGGTAAATAAGGCGCGGAAAGAAGAAGGTGATTATCCACAAGCTTGTGGGAAAGCGTGAAAATTGCGTAAGAGGTCACAACTATAGCTCCGTTTCAAGCTACTGATTATTCCACCCTTCTCCAGCCCATTACCAACTAATGCTATGCTTGGGGTGGCGGGCACATAAGTTGCAACCTATGGCGGTTATTATTGAGGAGAGGAAAAAAAATAGGTAGACGGGAACGATTTCGAATAGATCGGCCTTTCTTCTTTTTTGATTTTCCGGTGTAACGAGAGTGAGGCGCAGTTTCCGCGAGGTTGGTCGACGTGTTGGAGGGCTGAGAATTAACCAGTAGCTTAGGCCGGATTAAACGATGAAATAGCTGATAAGCTTAGATTAAATGTGTTCCGATGTCTTTAGGTATTACTATCTTTCACGTTCGGCCTCGTATAAACATAAAATTATATGCTAATATACAAATTCTAAAATCATGTTTAAATTAATTCAAGGTTTGCGTTAAAACTTAAATTGCTGCTCTTTTACTTCTTGACATTGCTTTAAATAACGGAATTAATAATTTCATGATTTGCTGTACGAAAGCGAAGATAAGTTGCTTAAATTTTGTTATTAGTAAACTTTTTTCCCCAATAAATAACCAAAACAAAACAAAAGTAAAAGTGAATTTAATTATGAGAATGGTTTGAAGAAAGAACAATGAATCATATCTTGAATGTAAATATATTATTTTTAATCATGGTAATGTAAAATATAAAAATATAATAAATAAATGTTAAATTAAAATCAAATAAAAATATAAATAAATTCAAAATAAATTAAAATCTTTCATTAGAACTTTGTAATTAATGTTAAAAAGTCTTATTTGAAAAACAGTTATTCATAATAATTATACTTAATACTTGTTGTTTTGATCAATAAACAGAGTCAATGTTCTTTCCATATAATTGAAGTCTTAAAATCGGTACAATAAAGTCAATAAAATGTTTTAAAGTAAGTTTTTAATGCACTGGAGATAAAAAGAATTATTGTTTGTCTCCGAGAACGCTAAAGAGTTACGGTAAAATAGTTTCCTAGTTAAATTTCCTCGCAATAGCTCGGATCGCATCGTGCAAGTGCTGAATCAATTACCAACTCTCCAGAAGCTCGGCATCTAGCAGGAGCGTCTCCTTGTGTCCATTAACTACGGAAAATTCGGAAAGGTCTGAGTCGTTGGCTCTCCTATCGAGTTACGCGCCCGGGACAATGAATTCAATTTCGTTGGGAGCATCCTGAAAAGCGCAGCCAGGACTTACACATACGTAATGTAATAATCGGCGTGTATATCGGCCATATGGCTCGAGGGGTGCTCGAGAGAGATAGTGATAGAGAGAGAGAGAGAGAGAGAAGCCCTTATCGAGTACGCATGTTTTAGTCGGACCTTACCACGGGGGCCAATGCATATTGCGCTCGGGCAGACAGATTGCGAGTACAACTCGTGTTTCCTCCACCGATTGTATTTGGTGGCTAAGTTTCGTGGAAAGATCCTCGACGCTCGCGACGGTGATCGATGAACGATACCTCGTGTTCTCCGACCTTTTTCCACGCTATTCTTTCACGCTCGCTGATCGTCGCCTCTTGGTATTATCGTCGCACAATCTTACAGATAATAATTGCCTGGCAACCGTCGACGTAGCCGGTGGAGGCGAGCGCCCCGGGCAAACACTAATATTAATGAATTCTAAGGGAATCTCGGCTGGTAATAATGCTAGGCCACCCCCCTTATTGCAATAACGTCGAGCTAACCCCATCGCATCAATGACAAATCGCTCGTGATCGGACCGCCCACTATCGGGCTCCCGTATCAAGATTTAATCAATTCCGATCGCTTGTTCGGGAAAATCAAAAACATCGGTAATTCGCTGCTCCGCATTTGCATGGAGCGGCTTCCGTCTGTCACAGGAGCCGGGCAAGCCATAGAACCGAAGGCGCCGGGGATGAAAGGCCAGTCCCCCACGACCAAATGTCGCGGGGGGAGGCCGTCGCCTTTAATCGGGCGACAAGTGGTCCGGAACGCGACGTAGGTGCCGGCCCTCCCCCGCCCCCCCTTGATCCAGCCCCGCGGGGCACCCGTAAGGTCCGAGCTCGAGGGTGTTCCATTAGCCGAATCGCGGATAATAATCTCGACCGCGCGATCATTGACAACTGTTCGCTTCGCAGGTTACGATTGTCGGGAGTGCTCCAATGCACTTTTCATTCACCGAGATTAAATAAAGCTCCTATCGGGATGCTCTATCGATTGGATGCTGCGTTTGTGAATGCTCTTACCGTTAATACTTCGGATTCTCTGCGCTAATACGATTTCTTTGTTTATGCGCAAGGCTCGCATTATTTACTTTATACACGTGTTTACGGCATCATATATATATATATATATATATTCAGCTAATGCGCAGGTAGTAAATAGGTTTCAAGACACAATTTTGATATCGCTCGGTAACACTCGAATATCCAGCGCCTTGCTGAAAAAAGAGCGCACAAAGGTATATATAAAACAAATCGATCTTGTGCAGAATCGGCTACTTGAAGTTTCTCCACGTGATTTATCGAGCCTCGAGCCCAGTGCTCGATCCACGAAGCCGCATCGAGCTCAAAGACCGACACTTCCGCGGCTGCGAGTGCAGATAAAACAGCCCGTTGAAACGATCCGAACAGCCCGTCAAGATCCAGGAGTATTATCCATCAAAGGCTGGCCGAGATGGACGGACTGGTTGAGGGAATGGGGACAGGGAGGGATCGAGAGAGGGGAGCGTAGAAACACAGTAGCGCCATTCAGCTGGGCAATCGCGATGGCACTCGAGAAGCGAAGAAGCTGCTCCGGGAGCGTGACTCGCAGCTACGAACGGCCTTATGGAGTCTGCGGTGTAATTGGCCGCCTTAAGAGCTGCCGTTCTAGTCGAAGAAAAAGCTCCCGGCCGAGGGAAGGTCGCGCGATCTACCATTAACAAAGATCTCCTGCACCGTTGGTCCGAAATTACAAGGATTGCCGGGATGAAAGGCCGCATCTGCCGCGTCACCGACTGCGGCTGCATTAGAATCCACCTTGTCCTCCTCCCACGCCCATGCGCTTTAATCTGGGCACTCGTCTGCGTCGACGTTATCTCGCATCGCTGGTTAATTTACAGGATGCCGGTGACGCCCAAGGGCAAGTATTACTCGCTGATCTAGCCTTTTATTTCTCGGGACCCTGTGCCCATAGGTCCACCAGGCGATTTTCATCCATATGCCCACGAGGCCTACCGTTGATAAGTGACGAATGCACAAAGCGATTGTTGTTTATTTAACAATTTTTCAATGACTGGAACGATTTACCGCTGTGAATCGAAGGACTCGAGAAGCGCTTTTACATGGTCATGAGCTCGTGTATTTTTAAAGTCGCAACGTGCTTGGATCCAATGTGCTTCATTACTGTTTGCACTCGGAATTATATTTAGAAACTGTGCTCGATCGTCGAAAAATAATCTTTATCTATGGAAGGATCCAATGAAATTTCAATATTTAGATCCGAACCTTCGTATCTCGTTCTCATAATTACAATTCTAAATCGATATTTTATCAATTATTTTAAAAACAAAATAGTGCCCACATTTTTATTTTATACTTTTATTAATAGTATGATTTGTGTGTACTATCTCGTAATCTGGTTGATTATATAGTTGTTAATTGTATAAAAATATCTTATAAATATACCATATAAAACATATAAAACAGAATAAGCATATAAAACATTTATAGAAAATTCATTGTTTAAAACTATTTACTCACTAGTGAAAAAGAATGAGATCGTTTTCATAAGCAAGTTTATTAAAACAAAAACTTTTTTGTGTTAAAAAAAAAAAAATGAAAACGCAAATGATTAGCTATTATTTCATATTAACCACTGAAATTGTTTAGTTCAATCCTAATGAAAATATAAAATTAGGTACAAATAATTATATAAGAACATAAGTAAAGCTGAGGAAATATTAGAAGAACGCCATCCCTTTTTTCATATTCAATTATTAGATTCTTCAAATAACACATGTAGGTCAAAGGGAGCCTAAATAAGAAAGATTCGATTTTACACTCCTAACGCATGATTATATTACTTCTAATAATCATATTACAGTCCATTGTAGTTAGACTTGGGATAATGATAATGGTAGGCCTTTCCCGACATACTTAATTTATCATCTACGTCTGCCCCAGTATTTTTTATGGCATGTTAAATCAAAGCATACTTTTCTTGTTAGATTTTAATGCTTCCAATATAAGTTTAAAATATTACGTTGATATTATTCTTATTACTAAGGTTATTATTGTTTTGTTAAATTAAAATTATTAGCAGCATAGTTTATTAATTTGTTTATAGTATATAACCTCGGCATCGTGTATAATTTAAAAATGTGAAAATCTTCATTAAATACGAACACGATTTTGAAAAATAAACAGTATAATCACATTATTTTTTTCGGTGATCTCGATTAAATTATGATTTTGTATGAAATGATACAAAAATACAAAAAACATGTATAAAATTTTTCTAATATTATTTTACAATATTATTTCCAGAATATATCATGATTCATTATTAATGTCTTATATAAGTACAGTACAATAAACTACTAATGATAGATTTTTCAACTAATTTCTTTCACAATCTGCTTACATTTACAATTTAAATTAAATTAAAATATACCGTATGTGCTTTGATTCGAAACAAAAAATTTCCCCCTTATAAAAGAAATTAATCTCAACGATAATGATGTTAATATTTTTCAAATAATGAATATTTTATTTATCCTTATACCACACTTATTACATTTAGAAAAATAATTGCTTATTGTGATTATAAAAAGGAAGCATTCACAACTTAATTTTGGATCTTTGAATTTTTTCAGATTTTCTTAATATTGTTCCTTGAAGAAAATCGTTTAAAGAATGTTGTATTTTGTATACCTTGGAAAGAAAATCTGAACGATCTAAAATAAAAGTCGGCAATTTTAAGAGTTTTCTAAAATTAACTCAATGGTCTATCACTACAAACACGAAAGTCCCATAAAGAATTAAGCCTCCAAGGCTATTAATGCTGAGCCTTACTCTATAATAACGGCAGTAGTGCTGAATTTTTTTTTAAATTTAAACCATTATTCATCTATCGCTGTCGTTTCTCCTCGATTGGCTTAATTATAATTGTTAACATGAAAATTCGCGACCCATCCAAAGAGAACTGTTTACAGTAAATTTTCCCATCTCTAATAATAGTCAAAATCGGAAGTAGCACTGGCTAATAAATCAATGGCCGAAACTTCTAATTGAACATACGCCAAATGTCGCGCATTGTCAGATTGAAATTATTTATCGGAACATTCGCTACGGACTGATATCGAGCGCTTCTGCTTTACTTTCGTGATTAATGCTTACGCGAGAAACAGGGGGTGTTTTATACAACATCAGTATGTTGCAACAAGTTCTAAGGGACTACTCTAAACTGGTTGGTTAGTTATCGTATGTAAACGAGTCTGACTAAGCTTCTTTTTTATCGAACCGTGGGAAGTTGCTGCTAACCACTTCCTTGTTAATAGAAAAGAGTTCCTTTTCTACTCGTACTTTGTTCACTATAAAAGACTCAATTCCGTATTTTTATGTGAATTCGCGCGATTGTTATTATAATTTTACACGAAATGAAATATTTTTATTCATTGTATATTATTTTTAATATAATTATCAATTTTAAAACAATCCTTAGAATTATCTTAGATTATAATAATGTTACAATAGTTGTATCAAAGTATCCTGTATTTATAAAAATTTATTCTTACGTTTATTCCACGTATGACATAAAGAAAGGCGATCTCCTTTTAATTATTCATTTGGAAAGAATATTATTAATTTACTAAATAAAAAGCAAATTTATACTGTTTAAATATTTATATATATTATATAATTTTTTATAATTATTAAATAGTACGATTATATTTTGTATTACAAATGATTTTTCTTGATTGCGGTAATAAAATTATTAATAAATTAGTAAAAATAAAAAAAAATAAAAAAGATTAACTGTGTTATTTTGATTTTTTACTTATAGAAAGTAAAAAAGAATTTAAACTCCTAAGGCATAGAACATAAAAAGCAAGTTGATTCGTTTTTTAAAAGAATAAAAATATTCTTCTACCATTCGGATTATATAAATATGAAACGCATAAAGTGTAACACATGTATATCGTAACATTAAAATAATTTCTAGTTTCAGAAAGTAAAATGAATACGTAGTGAAGAATTAATCTATTTTCATATTATTTTTTACTGTAATAATTCTTCAAAATAAAAAACATCATATATGATAAGAAAACATAATTTATTAAATCTATTTTTAAAGTATCCTTTAAACAAATTTAAAAATTCATGTAATCTTTATAAATAGCAAAATTCCTATCCCGGATTGAAAATTCAGAATTATCTTATATTCATACAAAGTACTTTGAATATTCACTTTAGAAAGTAGGATAGTTTAAAGTTAGCGTTAGTTTAAAGCATTTTTGACAGAAAATAACTACTGTGTAGTAATATCTGTTTTTATTGGGATTCCAAATAAGGGACCATAACTTTATTTCTTAAATTTAAAAAAATGAAAATTATCATCATTTTTAATTTTGTATACAATATTAATAATTTTATCTTGAACATTATTATAACCAAATAATACTTTAACTTATAATTACATAATAATGTATGTCCTCCAAGTGTTTATTAAAATATCGCCAAATTTTGATTAAACTACGTTTTGCAATCACGTTTTATTGTAAATGGTGGAACTAAAAGTACTAGGTTCTAGAGGAAAATTATCTTTTCATTGTATTGGTTTTATATGTATTACATTTTTCATATTAAAAAATGGAACAATGGAAGACATCCTGTGAGAAACTTTTATCACCGTTGCAAGAAACTTGAGTGCGTTAAAAGCGGGGAGTAATAACGCGATATTACCGGTATAATGCAGATCATGTTCCATATTTTGTATAACATCGTCATCACGGGAAAATGTCTTTACATTAAGTAATTCACTCACTATGAGTGCGCACTTTTAAGCCATTTATATGGTCACAAATACAGCTATATATCGGCTAAATATGAATTCAGCCGATATATTCATAAGGCTGGCAAACTTATTGTTGTGATTTAAATTCATATTTTCTTATAAGTCCTATTGAGGAATTTTAATAATTAAAATATTTCAGAGGAATGGTTTGTATTCTTCTCCCCAGCTTAACATTATTTTTATACCAGGCCACAACAAAATTTTAAAGATTTTTGATAGCTTCTTTGTTTATTTAAAAAGTATTTCATAAATAATATATACATCTTTTAAGTTAGATAATTGATATTAATACATTTAAGACATTATCTATTTTTTCAAGGTATCGCAATATTTCTCTGCTGCATGAAAGTTATTTTTGTGTAATATCAATATCCTACCATAAGCAAATACAATTTAAAGTTTAATAAATTTAAAAAAAATTCATTTTCTTCGGATTAAATTTTTTAAATAATATTATAAAATAATTATATAATATTTATCATGTCAAAAAATAATAAATTTGAAATAATATTTAAGAAATACTATATTAAGTTTAAAGATAATATTATTTTGAATTCATGAGGAATTTATCCTATAATTCATTTTTGGTGCTTGTAAAACGTATATATTTATAAGAACGAGTTTTAAGCTATAAATGTTTTCTGCGTAAAATTTTTTTATTAAACATTGTATATCTGCTATATGATATATATATCTTTATTTTTATATTTTTTATACAAGTTTTATCGATTAGTATATTTCGAGTTAAAACATTTTTTAGATTACGTTTTTAAGAAATAGTATAATGCAGTTAGTTTTTTCATGGTATATTATACAACATATAATTGAGAGTAAAATCGTTTAAAAATTTTAGGTTCATTGTAAATGTCTACAGTGTGAATAAATGATTTTGATTAGATGAATTGTTAAACAATACGAATATTTTATTTAGGCTATATACGCTAAAAAAGATTGATAAGACTTAGGTTGTCGAATATTAATTAATACATATAATTTAAAATTTATAATTAAAACACTTTTTTTTTATAAAATTGTAGATTAAATGCAAGTAATTTTTATTAACGGTTTATTTGGTCAACATTTGAAAAGATGAATTCTACCCCGTTTTACCTTCCACGGAACTAATTATTATTAAAATAAATGAAGGCTACATTTATTTAAAGCCCTACTATAGCACGTAGCACGCGCCTTAATTGCTCTACTGATCTAGACGAGGGGCTGTAGAGCGAGCGCACACACGCGCGCGTACTATTTCTCTGGAACTATCGCTCAGAAACAAGGTAAGAACGCGTTCGCACTATTAATAATCTGCCGCGATCGAAAAAAGGCTGCTTCCATCCGCTGCTCTTGGCCCGCGTGATTTCACGTCACGCTTAAGATGCTACGGTAGCCTCTTTTCACTATCCAGATCCAGCCGCCATTAGGGAACAAAGAATAAAAGAGGGAGAGAGAGAGAGAGAGAGAGAGAGAGAGAGAGAGAGAGAGGGAAGGAGAGAAGATTGCTCGCCATCGATCATCAAATCCCAGCTGAGGAGAGCTAAGCTCGGCCCATTTGGAGGTGGATCGCTGCTACAGGTACCATTAATCTCCGGCTCCTGGACAGGAGGAGCCGATCGATGTCCTGGAGAAATAGCGCCTGATAAGTTCTGAAGCAGATTTCTGCTCAACTGACAAGCCTAAGAATGAGAACTTCGCTCTTGGTCAAATCTGCCTCGCGCATGCTTGGATTCTCGTAGTCCCACGGTGTGATCAGGATATCATCTGCCCTGATCTTCGGATCTATTGGTTTATAAGGTGTGCGGTCGGGGAGAGAGGGGCGGGGGCGTCGATGGGTAAAGGGGGATAATTGAAAACACATCACTCCAGGCTACTATAGTATTCTTCTGTCATCGTACCTTAGTACTCCAACGAGGATCGTTCATTTCTCGAGCGTGGATTAAATTTTTATTGCCGATCGTGAAATTTTTTACAAATACTCCGATACACTTTTATGCAAAATGCGCGGTTTTCCAGTTTGCATATTCATTGCCCGAAATGCCTCGCAGGGAGCCTCAAGATCGGAAAAGAGTTTACAATCGAACAGGGCAATAAAATTGTCCAGGCGCGTGCCAACATCAGCTTTCGATAAAAAGGCCCTTCTACTCTCGTCTCGCAATATCCGCGCGGGAGCTCATCCGCAAAAATCGCGCGTACGCAGCCGATGAAAATATTGATGGCGCACTTCCGACACAGTCGGCTAATTATCAAGGGTAGCGCCTGCACGCCGGATATAAAACAGCGGCGCGTAAAGTAGTGGCGGCGGAGAGGGGCGAGGTGTTTGCGGTCGAGGTACAGACGCATGCTCTTCCTTTGGCTCGGCGGCGCTGGAAGGACCAAGGGCGAGACCAATAGCGAGACTTTTGTCAGCCGAGCTCCCGACAAGCCATAGGTGACGGGCACTGCGATGAGTCGTGAGAACGGCAACAATCGGCGGCATTATCAAGCGGCTCGGAAGCATTACAATACCGAGATCGGCGGACTGGCGTCGTTTCACGGCCGACGTGCGCTCATGGGCGTGTGCGATATCCTGGCGACTTCGGACTCGCCGGAAGCGGCCCTTTTTAGCGCCGGGGGAGCGCAAATGCACCCGGCACGTGACGTCACGGCGTCGGTCAATTAGGTCGTCGCGTGGCGCGCGTCATTTGTCAGGGTCCCTCGGCCTCCTGCCCCCCCCCCCTCTGCCCGATGCTCCGCTCGCCGGGCGATGAGCCCTGGA
The DNA here is from genome assembly GCA_018907135.1 of Kradibia gibbosae. Taxonomy (NCBI): domain Eukaryota; kingdom Metazoa; phylum Arthropoda; class Insecta; order Hymenoptera; family Agaonidae; genus Kradibia; species Kradibia gibbosae. The sequence continues at coordinate 14,628,926 of JACCHX010000002.1, read as the reverse complement.
TGCATATCGATTCTGACGGGCACACGCCGAGTCGCTTATTTTCGTTAATTCGACCGCCCGCGCGGGACACGTCGTTCCGGCTGGAAGTCGAAGCTCCGGCTTAATGTCCCTACCAATCGATACGATCAGTATTTAGATAAGCTTTCGCAACCGACGGATGAGAGGCATTTTGTGTTCCATCGCGGGCTCCTTTTCATTTACTTTCCTTTTCAGTAATGTTCGCCAACTTCGTAAATCCAGCGCGTCTTCGATAATACCGTATTTTACTTACTCTTATGTTGTCCAAGGAACTGTTCTTATTCATTTTTTTTTTTTATATTTATCCGCGAACAAAGTGCATGTAATTTAATCTTTTACTGCTATCCGCCCGCTAAATTTGTTCGCCTACGAATGAGAACTACTTAGTATTACAAAATTGCAGTTAAAAAAAAAATCGGTTTCGAAAAAAAATAACTCTTGTATACAATTCTTTATTAAAAACAATATATATATATGTATACAAAAAAGACAGGTTTTACAGTATTTCTTTATTCTTAAATAAAGGACAATTGAATGAAAAACTGGTTCTTTATAATAGGCACATTTGTATTCCAAGTATACAAAGTGTTATAAGCATTTGTTTTTTACTCATTAAAAACCGGAGAGCTTTACTTAATCTTTGTTGTCTTTATTACGTATAATGGTTACTCTATCAAAATGCAAAAATCAAATATTACAAAGTAATAAAATGATTGCCAAGACTCTACGAGGTTTCCTTTTACTTGGAGATAATTCGTAAACAATATGCTCGAACGATCAATATTCAGCTGGATATCAGTAAATTCCGCTGTGCGAAAATGAATAAATGAAGCACTCATAAAATTCGCAGGAGTTAAGTGCATCAGAGCCCGGCTTGAGCCAGCATCGATTCCCATCTCATCGCGAGGTGAAGACACGCCTGCCTATTCAAGGGATGGGAAACTCTACCCTCGGATAAAGCGAAAGAAAAACGAGGAACGAAAGCTGAGGAGCATCCGCGATATCCCGAAGTCAGGAATTCGGCCTTCGATATCCGACTCGGCAAAAGTTTGCCGACCGCTTAAAGTGGAGTCGGCGCACTTGGCAGCCCCTCCACCCCCCGCCAGCCCGTTACGGCCGACGTTGCCGCTTGGGCAATATTTCAACGGGACCACAACAAAGGACCACCGCCGAAACCGGGAAAATCAATCGATCAGCCGCGAGCCAATCACCTGGAGCGTCGGCGACGCGCGTGCATATCGTTCGCGCGGACCCTAGAGACGCGACTGACCCTGTGGGGTTATCGGGGACAATGTCGGCCGGTTCGGCGGCACGTGGCGCGCGGGAGTCTCGAGTAGCCGGGACACGTGACTCGGGCCCGTCTGCCGTTCTGGCAAAAGTCACGCATCACGAGGACACCCCCTTAGCCGGGGGTGTGTCGGCTCCGGATTCCTCGACTGCCGATTACGGCGAGTCGCTCTCCCCCCGCCCCTCTCTCTGTCTCTCTCTCTCTCTCTCTCTCTCTCTCTCTGTGTCGGGTAAGAAAGGAGCCGCATCATGGCCTCGATCCTCGCTGCGGGCGGCCCCGGCTCTGCTCGAGGGGGGGGCTTTGTAAGAGAGTACTCGAGAGGTATTAAGAAGCGCGTGGTTAGAATTCATGGTGAATTATTGGATCGAGAGCTGCTAAATGGTACTCGATACTCTTTACTGCATCCTCACGAATTCGTACTCTTTGTTTTCCTTTGGATGCGATTAAGTGTACACGATAGTTAACATGCATTATACTTCGTTACGAACTTTGAGAGGGATCCTTTCAAACTTTACCAGCTATGAGCTTTTTGTCATAAAAATGTTTTGCAAGCTTATGAAAAACTGTAATGTTTCTTATGTGTTTAATTTATTCACCATTTTTTTTTTGTGTTTTTAGGGTTTTGAGTAATTTTTACAATTCGTATGCATTCCTAATTTTTTTTTATACAATTCCGTATAAATAATAATAAAAATAATTTTTTTGTGTAAAAAAATTAATTATTTGTCGACTTAATATTATGTTATGTAAATTTATATTTATAATCTTAATCATAATAACAAATCATAATTTATATTTCATCAATCTTTAGATTTAGATTCCAAATTTAGATTTCAGCAATCATAAAAAATACCATTTTCTACATTAATTTAATATTATTACATAGATTATAGCTAATAATTTAAATGTATAGTTGAGTATCACATTACTGCTAATGCAATATAGTTCTTTATTTTATTAATTTATAATTCAACGATTATAATATTAACATTTTCGAACATTAACTTCTTGCAATACAAAAATTTACACTGAAAAATTTGTTGTAAGTTTCCAAGAGAAAGTAGAAAATTGCGATTTATTGAAAAGCTCAGTTGTTTGGAATTGATCGAAGGGTTCACTGAATGGTTCACGAAAGTGCAAACTGTAATGAATTAATTGCGGCATGGGCCGCGTGCCCGGAAGTACATCGAAGCTTCCGCCTGTGCCGTCTGTTTCCATTGTGCCGGAAAATATTTATGCCCCACGCGTGGGAGTCGCAGAGATTTTGGGGAGCGACGCTTTGTCCTTGGCCTATCCTTTTTTCCTTATCTCTGGATGATCGTTATGGGTAATTCATGATGACGTCAGGGTGCTTCGATTGTAGATGGAATTTCGACCGGTGACGATGTAAGTGGTTTCCCGTTGGCCGGAAAAATCACTTGCCGAGATTCGTACGATTATTTCAAGTTAGCTGCAAATGAAATTATTATATGGCAGTTATCAGAACGACAAGACGACGCATTTTTATTGAGATTATCGCATTGGGAGTCTTCGCTTTTTACACTAAAGCTTGTTTCACTATATATGTTTGATAATTTGATAAAAATTTTGTAAATCATTTAGTGTAATTTATTTATTAAGTCGAAATGCGTTTAGAATTTTTTATGCAAACTATAACGATGAAATTCTTTGATTTCGCAGATTGAACTGACAACATTAAATGCAATGATCAAATAACAACTAAAATCTTTATTAATCTCATGAGATTAAATATAAATATTAAAAAAAAATTACTTCTTTACTATAACTATTCATTGCACGATTCAAGGTGTATTTCTTTAAATAAAACAATGGATCACATTTTTAAATATTTGATTATTAATTTAACAAATAAAACTATTACATAAACTGGTTTTTTTTTAAATATGAGTATAATAAATTTTATTTAAGACCTAATCGCCTGTTAAAATATCAGATAAAAAGGTTTTGTTTGTTATAGTTGAACTACCGAATTTCATTAACATTGTTGACCTTAGGCTATTATTGTACAAAAACATAAGCTAATACGTTTATTATTCTTTAATGCTCATAAGACGAAAGAGTAAAAAAATAGTAATTTAATACTTATCTGTATTGTAATATAATCTGTATTATAGTATTATACGTAATTGAAATAATGAAAGCAAATAAAATGAAAAACGTTTTGTTATAATTATAATCAATATTTGTATTAAGTTTACAAAATGTATGTATTTCATATAAAAATAGTAAATAAAGTTTTTTTTTTAACAACATACTCTTTTTGACGTAGATTTTTGTTTAAAAAGCAAAATCGGTGACAACATATTTTCGTTGCTTTAACTCAAAAAGATTCGTACAAGATAGCACAGAAGATGTAAGGAATAAGGAGAAAAAATTCTTGTAAATACTCTCTGATAAGCGAGTATACCGGAAAGTTTTACGACTTAATTTGCTGTGCAACCCTGGGACCGATGGACCAATAGGCCCCATCGTAAACGTTTGGCTAGAGATTATTTGAGTGAATTCTATTTGAAATATTTGCTTCTGTAATATGGCGATACTCTTCCACTAATAAACATAGATATACTACTGTAAATTTTCTGTCTATTAATGGCATGCATGTATCTGAGTAGCATGCTTCAAAATATATTACATTTGTTTTACAATAATGAAAAAATTAGTTTTTATCATATTTTTATTATACTAACAAAATATACTTGTTTATCCTGTAAACAATAACTATGATATTATCATTAATCATTAATACAAATATAATCAGTCATTATTTTCATTTTCAATATTTTATTAAATAAAATATTAACAATGACTGTCTTTTTTTTTATTTCGTTGCTTTTTTTCCCCACGGAACATTAAACAGTAAAAGTTACAAATACGACAGTACAATAGCATTAAAACAGTCCGAATGATATTTACATTATCCGCTGGAAAATCCTCTTCTGCATACGTAGATATGCTGCTATGTTAGTTTTCCTAACACTGCTGGTAATGTATCCTCATTTTTATCCTCTGATCTTTTCATCTATATTTTGTCTCGAATTATTTGCTTAGTTTTCATCATTCTTTAATCGATGCACCGATTTTAAATAATCTACCGCAAATCAAACGCTCGATCAATTTTTAAATGATGAGTGTCCTGTACTGAATTACTTTGAATAGTTCCTTGTTGGTGGTTCTTTAAATACAAACTTCTTTTCTATACGACATTTTTCAGAAAATATTTTTCTAAACGTCAATGATTTCTAAAGTTCTTGGATACAGCTTAAAGTCAGATATGATATTTACAAATATCGCAAGATACATATTGATCAAATACACAACAAAAAAAAACTTTACATTATTTTATGTTCCTAGTGACAGCCAAACTTGACAGAATAAAGGGAATACAATAAAGTTTATTGTATATATCCTGCGGCTCATAAAAGAACAAAACATCCGAAATAATAAAATATGGTTGTTCAATAAATTGGCTTAGGATTATGCGCCAAAGAAGATGAAAAAATACATTACTAAAATCTTGCCCATGCTACATCATAAAATCTTAACAAGCTACCTAATGCATTCATGATTAAATCGTGATATCGATTCTATCGTATTCCATTATTGTTGTACAGTCCCTCTCAGTATAACTTATCGAATATAATCATTGTATTTCGTGCTACATCCGGGATTTACTTTTCTACGTATCGATGTACATGTACACAATGCGAAATCTACACCATCAAACTCGGTCCGTAACCATAAAGGGAATTCAACTAAATTTCAAATTCACCTTTTCATTAGAATTTATAAAGTATTTGTATTCAACATTGGAAGGTAAAAGTAGCGAACCAATACGTATATTATATAAAAAAAAACAGATTATTACGATCTATAAAAACTATTTAACCATTTATTTTCCAATACTGAAGCACAATATTTCCAAGTTGCTTAATAAAGTTTGCAAATAATATATGGTTTTAAACGAAGTCTGTTCGGGTGAAATGTCGTTCCGGCAGTAGAGGTCCGGACAAAATGCCATCCTAATGAATTCAATTTAACTTGACATTGTTGCCCCAAGTTAACGCTAGATGTAAAATTGAATTTCGAAAAGGTAAGGCACAGGAGGAGGAGGAGGAGGAGGACAACGAAGCCGACGACGCCGAAGCCACCGACGACGACGATGTTATAAAATCCCGCTAAAAACAATCACTGTCCCGCATTGTTGGAATACTTCGGCTTTTGGAAAGGGACCCGTGGAAAACAACAGTTGAACGGTACGGATAATGGGGAGGTCGCGGATTTGAGAAGTCCCTTGCAGGCTCTTATCGAGCACCACCATCGGGCCTTTATTGCGGGCCCTATCTGATACGCGCGCACCTCTCCCGATAGATCGGGGACCTGGATAATGACGCCCAACCCCGAAGGGGACGAGCAGCAACTGCAGCTCCGACGCTGGCGCGGCTCATTGTTGCCGCTCTTCTATTATTTTTTCATCTTCTTTTCTTTTTTAATCATGATTGACTAAGACGATATGCGTTTTGAATATTACACGAAGGGGAGCGCGATAACTCTGTTTCCTCGTGAATACGCGGTTCTCCGAATTTGATTGACACGGGTCAGTGTTATTGGCCTATACATAAATAGCGTGTCAACTTTTACTCCCCTTCACAGCTATATTAATTCGTTATGTTCATTGAAACACGTATTGTTACGGATAGACTTTGTAAAAATCATTTCAAAATAATTCACCGCTAAGGCCTCGGAAGCTAAAATTAAATTCTTTTGAATTTGATACTAACCAAATGAAAATGTTGGATAGCATTTGCTTTTTTTCTTATGTTTCTACATATCGAACACGTTTTTTTTTAAGAGATTTGTCATTTCGATAATTACACGAGGTTTAAGCAACAGAAAATCAAGTATATTTTTATGAAACGGTGATTATATTTGTCTCCAACGATTAAAAACTGACATTATTTTCATCGGAGTGGAATTGCAAATTAAGTATATGGTAGCATCATTAATAATAACGACTATTAAATAATTACAAGGTAGAAATTTTTTCAAATGCAATAGGTGTTTACTTTGCATCGATTGAAAACTTTCACCAAGATTTGAAAGTTGTGCCCAAGTCAATAAATAAAGCTTATATTTGATTGCGTACAAAGTTAAAGTTAACGAAAAGAATTATTTTGCATAAATATATTAAAGAGTAATGTAATTTTAAATGTAAAAGAAAATGTATAAAAGTCGTATAAATCCATTTAAAAATACATACATAGATATTATAATGCTTCATAATACGTTATTTCTTATCAATATTTTTTAACTTAAATAATATTTTCGTGCATCGTATAATTATAATTTTTTAATCTTTCTGTGTAAAATATGCACGGACAAACGATATCGAAGTTTTTCTCCATCTTTGTATTTTTGCATGTATTTTTCACGATTCTAATAATAATCTTATATGGATAATTTATAAATTTTAGATAATTCATGTTGAGTAATGGCAATTTTATTTTGAGAGAGCTCGTGCTTTCGTATTTTGCGAATATTGTATAATTATTGGAGCTGACATACTCGCTAAACAAAAGTAAATAAAATATAATGGACAGATCGATGCCGTGACACGTAAAATCGTACAAACGTAATAGGAGATAAAAATCAGCGATAAGATATCGATGCGCAGTCTGAAATCGGTACACGTGCGCATTATCGTCGTCGAGTCTGACTTGCCGAAAGGCCGAGCCTGGGAAAGGCAATCGAATTATCACCGATAAACGAGGACGCACCTGTTACCGAAAACTTTTTCTCCTGTCTAGTATAACCCCTGGCACTCATTCCATACCTGGGAAAATTCGGAGCAGCCACGCGCCCGGGCGCTCGTCTTCCACGTTTCGAACGACTAATTGCGTATAGAACGGCAAGCATCGAACTAAGTGAAAGCGTTTACCCCAGGCTTTCCACTAAATTATCGCCCATCGATGGCAAAGGAGCCTCGGGTATGCCCGAGTCTTGTGGCCGTCGGGGGCGTGTGAAAGGCGAGAGGAGTCAATAAACATTAACATCCTCCGAAAATACTGCGACGCGCCTCGCCTGCACTCAAGGATTGGGGATGCGAAGCTTCGGAAGGCGTTCGATTGTCAGAGCCGACCGTAAAAAAGGGAGTCTCGATCCAAAGAGACTGGAATGTCAAACAACCAGAAAGGAACACGCGCCCGATGATCAAGCGGTACTTCCCGTAGAGGCGGAAAGCTAAATATTTAAGGTTCGAGGAGCGTCGAATAAATATTCATCAGCGCGAGCCCGACTGTTATCGGTGCTCCCTCGAGGAGGCCCGAGCCTCGGCAGCCCGGCAGGAGCCACGGAGCCGGAGAAATCGGGAAGGCACCTCCTACGATGGTCCGCGCACCTCCGGAATTAGCCTCCCCACCGCCGGGCCGTCGGGGTTGCATCATCGCCCACGCGTCCCTCGTAAATATGGGAGTGCACGCGAGCACGCAAGGGCAGCTGGCCCCCGGACGAGGCCATATGGCCGATGACGCTCTATCTTCCCTTTCATCGGCCCCAGTCGCTCGCCCGCCCCTTCTCGGCTCGACCTGCTGTACCGACCGGGCTTTTCACGGGGGATCCCCGGCTACGCGACTCCCTGTCTCCGAGGGCAGGGCCACCTCAGCCCGATGCTGCCCACCAAGACACGAGCTTCTAGAGTTCTGCAAGGAAATATTACTCCTCTGTATTCTTTGATTTGACGGGTCAGCCTTTGACGCCGGCGAGTTCCCTTTCCTGCCTACGGATGTTCTCTATATTATGTTCGCTTTGAGACTCCCTGTTTATCTTTTAGATAGGCGTGGCTTTTTTAAATATTCATAAAACAACTATTGCTCAAGCTCGTCTCGCGTTTTCGTATAATCTATTAATATATATATATATATATTTTTTTTTACTGAGCCGCATAAAATTAATAGGCCGTTGAATGTAGCATCGATGACATCATTCGTTATTATTTATTGTTTTGTTTATAAATTCGTTTAAAAATAAACGCAAAAATAAACTTTTGAATTTGTCAATTTTTTGCACAACGATATTATACACACACACATATATATATATATATATATATATATATAAATTATAAAAGATTGTGTCTTCGTCAAAATATAAATAATGTAAAAATGAATTTCGATACGTAACAGGCTAAAAAAACGGCTAAGGAATGATTATTTATTAAAATAATGAATTGTATGTGGAACAAGAAGAACGTGTTCAACAGTATATTAAAAGGCGATGTTATTTTCTCGATGTACGGTTACGCAATGATATTGAAAAAAATATACTTATTAACTTTAATTTCTTCGGTATGTTTTTCATTTACATTATTTCGTGAGAAATTGATTATCTATTGAACAATACACAATATGAAAAAATAAAGTAATGAAAGAATAAACTTCAATTATTTATAAGTGTTTTGTTCGAAAAACTCCAACAATGGGATTATTTGGCTTTATTTGCTTCCTGCCATCTGATCATTGGTGATATTTATTCCCCGGGTTGCGCCCCTCATGACAATCTGCGTGTCATCTGATAAAAGATTTTGGGAACGATAAACAGTTTCATCGCAGATTTCCAAACGTGACTTCTGGAAGGGAATTGTATTCATTTCATTTGCGATCAGTAGCCCTCGGCTAATGAGTAATTGATTCACTGCACAAACACGTGTTTCAGTTTATCAAAGACAAGCATGTGCTCTTCCTTTTATTACAATTGTACTTGTAAAAAAAACTTTATTGTAAATTGATTGTCAATAATTTTAGCGTGAAAAAAAAATTTTTCCTTTACCTTTATTCGAATCTTTTATAATTACAAGACTCGCTGGTATTTGTTCCACCGCGTTATGAAACCATGTCGAAAATCGAAACCGGCCTGCCGATTGTTTCTCATAAACCATAATCCCTAAATCAAACTCCCATTAATATCCGTTTCTGAAAAAGCTTCCCGGACTTGGAAGTAATAGCAGTCGTAAGCGTTCTCGTCTTCCGTAACAATAAAGTTCCGAATAATTAAGATAAATACGCGCCCAATTACGAAGGTCAAAGAGAACATCGCGTGCGCTCACGCGATAGTACGATAGCAGGCAGTCATGCAGGCTTGTAGGCTTGCACGCACATTTGCCGCTGACTAAGTAAGAAAGGGGTTGGGGGACAAGTCGCACGAAAAACGTCGAAAAGTCAGCGATTGCATTCCTGGGCGTCGTCTGTTGGGAGCTTGGCTATAATGAATAAGGATGAGCTAAACTTTCTCATGCAGTACAATCTATTATTATTTGCGATACTTGAGGCTCGATGGGGTGCGCATATACGCCATTTTAAAATAATAGACTTTTTTGCGTGGTTCGTCGCGCTCAGTAGTTCAATTTGCTAGAAATAATTCTGCAGGAGCGGTAATATTATTTACAGTGAAGGCCGTTTCGTAAACTCTTTTCACCATAAATATACATGGTGCAAGCAATTAAATTAATCCCTAAATGACTATCTTGCCTGACAATTATAGAATGTAATTTGCTGATTATACCAAAACTTTTTCTGTTTTTTTTTTTTTTTTGCTTTTAATGTATAAATACATATACTTAAAATTATCTCATCCGTTTGCATAAAAGATATTATTTTCCTAGAGAAAATTTTTATTTAATAATCTGCAGAGCGATATATCAAATACAGATAATTTTTAAGATTTTGTATTTCACTATCCATTTGGTGTTTGTTAATCTGAAAGATAAAACTTTTATAGTAAACCAAGAGATATAATAATGTAATATAGTAAAATAATAGTAATGTATAGTGAAACTATATTATAGTTTCACATAAGATTGATACATAATTGTCTTGTGATTTCACACAACTTCAATATACATAAGACTTTTCTATATATTGTTTCAGTTGTATATTATTTGTTTATTCAAAACACCATAGTTTCACTACAAATATCCAGGCTTATACATATGAAAATGTCGTAAAGAAGAAAAGTAAAGGAAGAATCCAACATTCGAAGGCGCATCCGATTGTTCAAGATGAAAATAAACAAGCCTATACAAACTATTGGGCCCGCAGCACGAAAATCGTCCAAGTCAAGCCCTCGATACTGATGATGTGAGTCATTCCGGTGGGGTTGCGCGAAATCCCGTCTCTTTAATTCATAACGCAAAAGAGTTGCCAGGTACAAAGTAAAGAGTAACTGCGGCCGACAAAGGGTCAGCCCTGGCAAAAAAAAAAATGAAAATTTGACGTTCCGAATGTTTACGTAGCTCAGCGTCAATATTGAGAAAGACAGAGCTCGAAAAAACCCAACTCCATCTTATACATACTTGCCATGCACTTCTTGCACCGTCATGAGCATACGTGAGTAAAATTATGATCGATTTTGCGAAAATAAGATTCGTGGATGGAATTGACATTTCTTGAATTACTGTTGCGAATATGTCAAAAACCTTAAGCTTAAGCAATAATAATTTTCTTGTTTTAGACTCGAAATAAGCGTCGTGCAATATATCAAAATTTAAATGAAGGCAGACATTTATTAAATTTCAGAACAAAAAAATTAATTCATCGTATTATTCCTTTCGACAGTCACTTCAAAACGTTTAAATATGTATAAAAAAATGCTTTGAAATATTAAAAAAAAAATTGTTAATCACATCAAACGTTAAAAATATATTTTATCATGAACAGTATTAATTTTGTTAAACTTTTACTATATATCAAGCATATTACGAAATTGATAAGCGTAAATGTATTGCTCGTGTACTTGGATGGCATATAAATAAGCTATCGTAAAAATATCTATTGACTGTTGGACTTTAATAGTTATTTACGATATAAAAATACAGCATTTGAAACAAAATATTGTTCATAAGTGAACTCTCCAGACTTTGTGTGATCCGAGTTGAATTAAACATGTTCCATGATAAGCTCATTCGAATATAAAATCCTTATTAAAAAGAAAATGATATGCAATGTTCAAATATAAATGTCGAAAATGGCCTGAGCGTCGCCTGCCTCATCTACTATTCATTCATTCGATTCGCTTCACTTCCTCATCCGTCCCCGTATGATGATTGACACTTCTCGTAAGCACACGTATACTTTTTTAAAATAGAGAGTGAGATCGAGCTTAAGAGAGAGAGAGAGAGAGAGAGAGAGAGAGAGAGAGAAAGAGAGAGAGAGAGAGAGAGAGAAAATGAGACTAGAAATATTAGTGTGGTAGCCAACTTTTAACACGAGTTAAAAGCTTTCGACTTTGTTGAGACATAATAAACACAGCCGGGAAGTATCTAATTATTGTCGACTCTATTCCGTGCGCTCTTCAATTCATACGTCGACACTTTTGATTTTCGTTTCATTTTTATTTTTTATAATTATTTTCTAAGAAGAGATAGGGAACAGTTTCGTTAACAATTTTCATAATATAGTTCTTTATTTTAAGAAAAATCAATTTTTCAGAAAAATATTACAAGCTTTGATAAAACACGCGTATTTAAATTTTTTTAAATATGACACGTTAAGATTTTTTTAATATACTTATTTTCAAAACTATTCTTTGTAAATACATTAATTAAAATTTTATTAAAATTGAATTTTCCAGGTACACGATATTAAATCCCAGACTCATTTCAGATTTCTGTTGAAACAGGCATATCCACTTTCGTCTTTTTATTTTGTTTCTTTTTTTCAGTGAAATGTATCATTTTCCAAAACATTCTTCTAAATTCATCATAATATGACTATAATAGAACTGACTGTTGTCGGATTTGACTGGATGAACATGAACAGTTAATTCCAAAAGAAATTTTTAAATCTCATCTACTTCGTTTTTTATTTTCACTATTATTTCATCGAAGTATTGTTAATTGTGAATAATACGTGTGTCGTATGAAAAAATTTATAGCATTGTATAACAGTGGGAGGTTTCGATTCATTCATCGAGTGTCAAACATAAAGTAATAATTTGTCGATATGTGATTGCTTAATTGAATATTCATTTGAAACATCGTTCATAGTTATTCTGAAAAATTTATTTCTTAATATTGGCCCAATTTTTTATATAATATATTAATTATTCAGAACTAACAATCATAATATAATTTCGACTACAAGTGTTGAATCGAAGATATATTTTATTGTAATAAAATATGTCCCTAAGTCAAGTATATTAAGACTTTTTACGACAATAAAGGCGCTTACGCGATAATTTTTAATATAAGACAAGTAGATTAAAAAAAAAGCCGGAAGAAGCTTTTATAAAATGCACGTCAATAATAACATCTACCTAACAATTACCTACATTTCAAGGATAATTATTTTCCAGACAATTTCTAAAACATCCGAATTACTTTCGCACGTTTCAGGTAACTGCAATAAGATCTTTGCCTAGCAAAGCTCAACAATACCGTCAATAATCAGAGCTTGATAATATCTCGAATAATTTAAAGAAATGCCGACTCGCGCACTCAACGACAGCCACGAAAAATCTCTCCCCCGGGCCTTCCTCTTGACGGCTCCAAGCGACCGCACCTACAAAGTAAAAAGGCTTTGACACGAGGATTTTGTACCTCGCCTAAGAAGAAAGAACAAATAAGCCAGTACGGGGCTGAGGAAAGGAGTCGGATCGGACGATCGGAGACCGAAACAAAAGCGAGAGATGATGAGTCCGCAGATCCGGTAGCTCGAGCTCAATACTGCGGCCGGAGCGGCGTAGGCTCGAAATCGAAGAGGGGTGGCAGCGGCGATCGGCGTTCAGCCTGTCATTACGAGATAAAAGTGGAGTCACTTAGGCGGCCGGGGGTAGACAATGACCGAGGCCTTTCATCTCGTCGGCGCTCAGCGCGTGACTCACCTGCCGACCAATCGGCGCAGGCTTGAGCCTCGCGACGCGCCCGATTGGTCCCGCGAGAGCCGTTTCGATAATGCACAGGGCTCCTTGTCACCGCTCGTATTACCGGGCGACTCCTCATATCGCGGCGGGCGTCCATTAACTCTCTCCCGCTCTCGCGTTCCCGTCCCTGCCAGCCCGGAGTTGGGCTCGATCGCGAGCTCGCCGATTCGGCGTCTTCGGCAGTAGGCGCGATGATTAATCGCGATCGCTCCTTCACCCCCCCCCCACAACCCCCTGCTGCAGAAGAGGCCTCGCGAAGCTGGAGTGCTCTTCCAGTACCTGGCCTCGCTCTATCCCCCCGTTCATCCCTCCGCCGCCGGCATCCGCATCGATCAGCCGCAAATGGCTCGGTGATTTTTAAGTAGCTCTCGACGACGATGCCTCGCTGCCGGTGAGAGCTTCGTCGCCTTCGTTACCTCGCGGTGCGCGAGTGACGAGTCGATCTTTCTTCTAGACAATACATCAGGATCTGCAGCTTATCCCGCTGCTTCTTCTCGCAAGTCAATTATTTTTGCGTTCCTCGGTTTCGAGGCTGCTACGACTATGAGCAAAAAGTTAATCACTGCCTCGATAAGCGGATTGATAAACCGTATTACATATACCAAAGCGCAATGTAACGGGAGAGTTTGATTCCCTTGATTCAGATCAAAGGAAATAATTCTTCGCGGAAGATTATAAAATTACAAGCCTTTGAAAATATTGATTTAATATATATATCCAATGCTAACCATAAGCCGAATTGTATTCGATATAATGAAGCACATGGCTCCGATTGGTCATTTTGAAAGATAATAGCTGCTGCCCTACATAATACCCCGTTATAAGCGTTCGATTGAAATTACTTCCTAATTAGTTCGATAAAAGTGAGAAATGTCCCACTCGGTCGAGCCACCGCTCGGCAGTTACGAATTAATAACAAAAGAACAAGTATCGGGGATTATTCATGACTTAGAGCCGAGGTCCGAAATTTCCTCCCTCTTAAAGTCTCTAAGACGCCGACGTTACGAGACGTCGTTCAATCGAAGATTTCAATCGCTACATCGAATTAGCGCTCTATTAGGGCTTGTGTCACTCCGAGCCCGAGATGCATCTGTAAAAATAAAGAGTCACGAGCCCGTGTAATGGGGCAGGTGTCGCTCTGACTCAGCGGGAAAGCACGGGCTTAGATCAAACAGCCACCGAGTGACAAGAAGGCCACTAAGAGACCGCTGCTCCATCCCTTTCGGTCCCTAATCTCGCCGCTCCTCCGAGCCTCTCCTCCGCCCCCTTCAACGCCGCCGCCCCTACCCTTCAGCCCCCACAACGTCCCGCGTTCACGATTCCTGTATAATAATTCGCTCGCTACGGATTACTTAGGATGGCCTTCAGTCACGGCTGATATTGGAATTCGACGGGCTACTTTGTAAGTGCTGAATAGCTAATTAAGAAAGTAGCGTCGCTTAAAAATGCCTACATTTTAATAATTGGCAATGGTAGCTGTGTTTTCAATTGAATTAATAAAAAAAGACTAAATTTTCTTTCTTGATAAAAAAAAAATGTGTCACATAATGATGCATGTGCAATGAAATATATGCTTATTGTTTGCTACACAAACAATGTTGAACGCCATAAAAACACTTTGAACTTAAATTACCATTGAGCATTTTATTTTTTTAAATATTTTAATTTGTTTAAAATTACACTTTGATATTAAACAAATAAATGAGTTAAATGTTTATTAAAAGTAGAAAATTCAAAGTCAGTGAATAAAAATTTAATTTGAATTTACAAATTTTTTTTTATAAATATTATATTTTTTAAAGTTGAAAATAATAAACAGCTCAAATATTATAGTGAGATTAAATAACTGGAATGTAATATGATTTCGATTTAAGCGGTTAAAAATGTTAGGTTGAATTCTTACGTATATTATTAAAATTAAAGAGTAAGCACGTGCTTTTCGATAGCAATTGTATTGATTAAAATAACTAACCCTCCGCAAAATAGTTTCGTAAAGAAAAGTTTGCAAAAATTAATATTATTTAAAAATTAGTACTGATATACTTTATTTATGCTAATGAGTAAGGCAAATTGTTTTAAACGTGTATTCCTGTGTATGGATTTGTTTTTTATTTATGACTCAGAAAAGTACATTATTTACCTCGATAATGTCAACTCGCAAAATACCAATAAATATATATAAAAAGAATAAAATTGGTTAGAGTAAAATTTTAAGAACAATTTACATTGGCAGTGTATCTTTATATATTTATATCTGTAAATCGCTATTTCAATGGAAAATTTTTTGTTATTAGCTCGATCCATTCATAAAAAAAGGTGTTAAGGTATTGTGGACTGTTTGATATAGTATTTTATACTTTTTTTTAAATAAATTAAATATTTTTGAAAACAATACGTTCAAATTCACTTGAAATTTTTATGGAAATTTTTAAAATCAACAAACACAATTGAAAACGTTCAAGTGATATATTTACTTGAGTTTCCGGTCCGTGCATTAATATTTATTCAATGTCAATTGTAATACGCAAAAATACCTGCATAAATTATAGTTAAAAAAATGTGCCGTAACATATATATCCGGTAACCATCCATTTCAGTAATGCCTGTATTTATCATGCGGAAAAGTTGAACTTTCAACTGATTCAAAAGGCGAAAGCTAACGACACAATTGCGTGCGTCTATCGATCCGTCGCCAATGAAAAGTCCTCCGTCCATCCGAAAAAGCTAACCATCCCGATTTGAAAATCGACGAGTCGCCATTTTACATGAATAACCGGGTCAATACTTGCGGCGGCCTACGTTCAATCCGGACCGCGTCTTCCTCGCGTGCTCGAACTCCTTTTGGAGCCGATGGGCGGATCCCCGTCCCGTGTTATGCGTGCGCACCTCAATGTGGTTACGTGCGCTACCCTGGGATACTTGATCCCCCAGTCAAAATTTTACAAGATGCTGGATGCTCGGGCTCCTCCGTAAGACGGTCCACAATTCAACTCGACTCATCCGTGAATTTTCCTGGCGATCGCTCAGCTGCAATTGCTCGCACTATGTTGCAATCGAAGGGCCGCAGAGGTCGGAGTCGTTCGTTAAGCGGAGCTACGTAAATGCATAATTCACCTGTAAAATGGCGAGCATACATAATTCCAGTGCAATGACCATTAACGGGAACAATTTATGCAAACTATTTCTGCTTTTAGTATTATGAAGGGCGGTGAAGAGTAAGCGATGATAAAAGTAAGGTATAACCTATTTTTGCGTTTTCAAACTTAAATGTACGTATTATCGATATAAGCGGGTGACTGTACTTTATCTTTGGACATTAATTGAATGTTATTAAGAGAATTGTCTGCAAATGGAAAATTTGTATAATAATCTTCAATTTATATGTAAATGCAAGGTACATGATTAGATATAGATATCGAACTTTAAAAGAGCTTTGGCTTTGCTTTTATTTTTAGAAAAAAAACAAGCCTTTTTCATTTTATTTTACTTCAGTTGCGCTCCATATTTAACTCATTTATTCACTGTTTTAATTAAAAATTTTCATTCTTAATTAAAGTCAATTATGTAGTGTTTTTTAATGTTGAATCGTGCATGTTTTTATTATGGAATAGTTTACTTAAAACTTGAAGCTAAATATAATTGATAAAATATAATTTACACACTAATATAACGTACGTTACTTAAAGAGTAAAAAAAAAAATTGTTTTAAAAAATTTTAAATTGTGAAATCTTTCTAATACTTTCTGTGTGTAATTTGATGGTTTTATAATATTATGGCTTTGATAAGGTTATATTTTCTTTACTCAGAAATATAAACTAAGAACTTAAAAACTTAAATTTTTAACTAGTTTTCAAAAATTTTCTACAATATGAATACAATTAATTAAAAATTATTCAAGATTTCAATATACCGATGCGTGAGTTGCAAAAAAATATTTATCTATGTTATATTGATAAAATTTTTAATTTCTAACTATTAAGACTTAATATTTTCTTTTTTAAATTTTTGAACTAACAATTTATTAGAAAATCCGAATTTTATTTACAATAATAATTACTTATTTAAAATTGCGTAGAATTTGATCAAATTTAATTTATAACATTTAATGTATACAATTTCTACTAAATAAACACTTTATAAAAGTAAATACATTAAAGCGAGTCAATATCTATAATAATGTCTAATTTACTCAATTCTTAATTCTGAGATTTTTTCCCGTCAATTAATATAATGTAATTCGGTAAGAACTATTGCAAAATTTTTGGAGCTTGTGAATCAAAGTTTCTCAACTTCTATTAAAGTAAATGCTAGTAGTCAAACTTCGCTAAACCGATATTCTGTGCTAATTTGTACGGCCACGTATTCAATAAATAGTTAATGCTTTAAATTTCCTTCACGCTAATAAATAAATAACGTAAAATTTAATGCAAAAATGTTGATAAATCATTGATAATCATTGTACCTTTAAAAGAAATCTGTTGAGATTTTGATGCTTATAATTAGAATCAAACTGCAGCTCATCAGATTTAATAGTCAAATCAGCGCATACATGCATTTCACCTCATTTAAAAGCCCTTAATCTTGTAATTGCCATTGTGAACTAAAATCTAATCGAGTTAACGTTTCTTATTAATGTCGATCGTAAATTTCAACTTTTCGAATCTCCGTGGGTTAGGCCTGTAATAGATATTCGACCTTAGAATTTCAACTTGGAATGCCTATAGGGATGCAAAAAATGAAAAATGAAAGCAGTCATTATGTATGGCAGCGGGTTCGAACGCGGCTGTGTCATAGAAAAATTGCCGACTTTTAGGCGTGAAGTAAGGGATGGCGAATGGGAAAATGAGGACTTGCGCGGAGGAAAGCTATCGATCCGATGTCTGGTTGAGAAGAAGAGAGAGAAAGGGAGAGAGAACAAACGGCGAATCGCGGACGGCTATCCGTCGGATAACGAGATTTCGTGGCATGGCCGACTCTACGCTTTTGGTTCCGTTTTTTGGACCTCGTATTCGCCGAGTTACTCAATACCCCAACAAATTTATAAAGCAAACTAACCTCTAAATCTAATTCTAGCTAAAATTGTACTTGAATTTGGTGTTTTAAGGGCTAGATTTTTTTCTTGCCCAGAAACTTTATGAACTGAAAGCTTCGATCGGGGAATTTAATCCAAAGTTACACTTAATACTACCAGTTTTTATCAACCAATAAAGATTTATACGCAAATTATATTGTTCTACTTATGACTCTTAAGTTTAATCGCTTTATAAAAAAATTGCTATGAAGACATTGACCCCTGTTTAATATAGTATGAAAAGAAATACATACTTACATATATATATATTACATTAATATGTAATTAAAAAAAATAAAGATTTTTGTATCACGTCTAAGATCAAATTATAAGACTCAAACCATAAATAATATTTATTTATAAAATAATTAATTACAAGAAACTGGTTTAGGATTTAAAAAGTATTTACAATTGGATTTTGATAAGTAGTGGAAACTCAAGTTATAAAGTTTTTAATAGTGTTTTACATCGAATAATTTATTTTTCTTACAAATAATTTTCAATTCAGTTTGTAGTTTTTTTATTCAATTTAATGAAATTAATTGCAAAAGAGATGCTTTCCGGGAATATGGTGAAATAAATAAAATTGCATAAATTAATGTTGTAAAGTGTCTATGTATCTATAATAAAATTCGGTCATCAGTTTCACTATATTTATATATACTTTATAGATGAAGGAGGCGTCAAATTTAAAAGACTTTTAAACAACTATGGTCCGCGCTTTTATTTAACTCACATTGTATTATAATATAATCTCTATGTTTCACTAATGAACTTTAAAAACACTCAAATGTAAACGAATTTTCGAAAATTAAATAGAACATTGTGAAGTGCAAGAGATATTACGAAATTTGAATACATAAAAATGCAAGTTCTCAAGTCCGTTGAGTATTTTAATACCAATGGTAAACAATGAATTCTTAATGCTATTGATAAAAGAAGCATGTAGGGTAATATTTTATTGTATAGCCGAGCATGAGTAGCTTATAAGCTTTAAAACAACCGAAATAATGAGTATTAACAAGCTTGTAGGTATATTTGAATTTACTAAACTTGATAAAATATAGTTGCCTATCAGTAACTTTAAACACTTTGTGAGTGAAATATAGCTCGCAATGCTCCTGCTAGGATACAAATCGTACGTCTTTGTTTCGTTGAATCTGGATTATCGTTAGTCCAGAATAAATTTACAGGGCAAACAAGTACGTAAATATGATTTACGTGCCCGAGAGTTCCTTACCGTCGTTAGAATCGGTGGAAAAATGAAAAAATAACAAAAATCCGAGCGGACTTTAAAAGAGAGGTCTGAATTATGCCTTACTGACCCTTAAAATTTAAATAATAATCACAAGAAATAAAAACGATGGGAGAAATCCTGAAGGAGACGAATACCGAGTCAAGATAAGGACGAATCAAAGAGCAACGAATAAATTAGAGGAGCTTAGATAGACGCAAATAGAAGGAACAGAAAAAGAAAATGTGAAGAATCGGTAGGATAGAAAATGGGAGAAGGACGGAGGCAGAGTGAGAAAAGGAGAGAGAGAGAGAAGGAGGTAGTGAGCGTGTGCGTGCGAGAGTGTGGGTAGAAGGGAAGAAAAGAAGCGAGGACGAAGTAGCAGCAGAATGAGAGAAAGGTAGAGAGGGGGTTGATGGGTAGAAGCTTTTAGCCCGGCTAGATGGTGCCGAGATATCGGCGAGTGCCCGAAGTGCAGAGTGCGACTCTTTCTCCCTTTTTGCCTGTCTCTCTGTTTGTCTCTCTCCCTCTCAGTCTTGCCACGTCTCCCCTTCGACGGTGACGGGCATACATAACCTCTTTCTTCATATACGTGTATACAAAACTTATCGGTGGGCGAGGGGCGGAGGGTGGAAAGGGGCTACAAGAGGAAGATGGAAATTTTATGATGGAGTGAGATATTCGTTCCATGAGTAGAGTGGAGCAGTCTTACGTAATTCCAGAGTGTTCGAAACGAATTTTCCGGAAAGCTTTTATTTTCAGATGATCAAATGATGATTTTCGTACTCAGCACTTGATGACCATAGTTTATAAATACAAGCGGTGAAGCCAACATTTTATGCTAATTTACTATTCTTTAAATCTATCTTTGAGCAGTGAAGTTGTAAAATTGCGCAAAAATTATTCAGCCTGAAATTTAACTACTATTTATATTATATAGTATTGTCTTTATATAAATTTATGGCTATTAGATTATAATAAAGAACTACGGACGTAAAGCAAATACTTATATAACACGAGGGTGTGACTTCGTAGTAAGTTATCGCGACTGTAATTGGGTAAAATCGTATACTACAGTGATTTTAAAAAAAATAAAATACCTTTCATTGCAGTTTATAAAAATCTCGCTTATCTACGTACAAATTGGTGATCAAAAATAAAATTTTGTTTTCCAATTTTTGTTTAACATAAAATTTATTTTATAATGAATTCCCTTTTTATAGAAACTTTAAGTACTTGATGTTATCAATATAAATTATGCTAAATATTAATTTAAAAAATATTTAGACTAAAAATTTCGCTTGCACAATAGATTATTTGTAATTAAATGCAACAGCTACCGATCTGCATTTGAATTATATATATATATATATATATATATATATATATATAAATATATAATTCATCCATTAATAATTGATTAAGTATATATTAATTATATCAACAGTATAATTAATTTACTCATCTTATTGATTGCTAAAGTGATCTCTTTTAAATTTTTATGAAGGATTTCTCGTAATAAATCTCAACATATTTATTTTACATTAAAATATTATTAATATTTTTTTAATACGTAATTTCGTTTTAATGTTTTTGCTCTATCTACACATACGCGTAGTACATCTTGTAATTGCGTATTGATATATATACATATATATATATAAATATATGTATACACGAGCGCGCACACACACATACACTTTATATATGGTTACTTATCAGTATTATAATTTATGATGCAGATAATAAGTTATTAGTCGTATAATATAGTTTAAAAATCATTAACGATTAATTTAATTCTGCAATAATCGAAGTTATAGCTGAATACCTAATTAATTGTGGAATTAACAAATGGCAAGTTTACTTTAATCATGAACGATAAAAAATACGAATAAAGTCATAATCTAAAATTCTACAACTTGTAATGAAACTTATTGTTTTATTCTTATATTTAGAATGTAAATATTAAAAAAAAAAATACATTTCGATAAAAAATATTACTATTATTTTTTTTTACGGTAGATGCCTAATAATAATAAACAGTTTCATGTAATAATTATTTTTTCTTTTTTGAGTCAATCAATAAAATTTATGTTAATATGTAGCAAATTATAGTACAAAATTGTAGTACAAAAATAAAATTTCTTTATTTTAAATAACAAAATGCAACACGTACTACATAATTTGGCTAATTTTCAAGAAAAACTTCTTTTCACTGTCGCTTTGTCATTAAAGAAATATATTGCATACATAGGCTAAATATTATTTTAAAAATTAAAATTGTGATTACTGATTTTTTTCCAATAGTGGGTTTTATTAACTTAAAACTTACCATTTAAAATATTCTGTGTAACAATAATATTCTCCTTTATTTGCAATGGAGAATAAGTACTGAAGGTAGGTGGAAAAGTTACATGAGAAATGTACAAATACTCTCATTTTAAATAGAAGCACGAATTGTAGTAGTAAATTTTTAAAGTATTTATATAGGATTGTTTTGGAATTACTACTTTGTCGTCTTTGAATTACAGGATGAAGATTAATAGTTTTCTGTAAAGATTAGACAATTTCTTTCTTTGTTCCGTAAATTCTCTGCTTATCATTTGAGTCAGTGACTAATATTACAGGCGGCCCATAAAGTGATATTAAATTCTTTTACAATCCACAAATTTTTCCATGACTGTTGTGGAGAGAATGGCCGATAATGTTGAGCATTTTTTAAAGAATAATAACAAGATATTTACAAAAATCATCATAGCTTTTGACCAAGCGTCGGCACAATTTGTTTTGAAGATTGAGGATTTTGGCTTTGGAGTGACTCGATCTCGACTTTTAATGTTGGCTATACGTCAATTTGATCGCTGAAATACATTTGCATAATTAAATGGAATACGAATTTATTGTAAATAATGAGTAGTGTGAGGTAATGTTTTAAAGAAACGAAAAGCGAAAATTGCTCTTTAAGAACTAATAAGCAGACCAAAAAGCAAATAAAAGTGATTCCAAGATATTACACTATCCCATCCTCAAGTCTTAAAGAGTGAAATGTATTTTCTCCCCAACTGAATGGGGATGCGAGGCTTTTCCTTTTTTCCTCTGCTTAAATCGAGTAAAAAAGCACGGTTAAAGAGTGACGCCTTCGGATACATTATCAATATCCTCTTTTGCATTTGTATAACAAATTTTCATACCTAGAAATTTACGAAATTTAACAAAATGGCAGATATCCGCGCTTATTACACGATAGCACAGCTACGCTGATAAAAGTTCAAGCACGTCGATAAATTGGCTCTTTATAGCCGCCGAATTAAAACAAAATTTTTTCAAATAGTAGCGTTTCCCGGATCAAATGCTTTACCACATAATTATTCCACTATTATGTCGTGTTTCGAACGTAAAAGTGCACCTTCTCCAAATGCTATCGTGATGAAGGAGAGAAAAAAAGAGGACCCATCGTAAAGTCCCCCGGGTGATATTACACTTCTATGCGGGCAGAGGACGGAGAAGAAAAATCTTGATAATGGGGGCCCATAACACGACTCAGGCATCCGAAAAATTCCTGTGTAGATACGACGTCGCCACGTCGGTCGCTCGTATCAAATTAGTCTATCGGCTACTCCATTTCTGTTGCGATAGGCTTTTGCCCGTTAATACCCCTTGAAATTCGAGGCGGTTTTGATCCCCTTTTGAATTCCATAGAGCCGATGGCGCCATTCTCGCGAGAATTTTTCCTTCATTAAAGTCCGACTAAGAGGACATGGAAGACGTGCAAATGAAGCATACAAATGTTCCAAGGACTTTTATTTTTGGGACTATTAGGCCTGCTTCGCGGAAAGCGTGAAAACTCGTGGTGTTAGTGACGAGGTAAATTTGATTCAAAGTGATAAGCTCAGGGGTAAGCTCAGGGAAGTTTTTAAAAAAGCACGTATCTATTATTATTCACGGTAAAATATTGGGTTAGTTATTTATGTTTTTGGTTTTCGTATATTAAATTTATGCTGTTTACGAGACCTCTAGTTGAAAATAATAGAAACGCTATAAAAATATAAAAACATCTAGCATAATTTTGGAAAATAAGACTTAAACGATTGTATAATTAAGGAGTTGAAAATAATCGTCAAAAGTATATTTTTTTAAAAAAGTATATGAATGTATTACTTATGTCGTTTGCAAATAAGAATGGAGTGAAATTCATAAATATGATATACTTTATTATTTATAATGCATCAATCTTATTGTTTTTACTAAAATTATATCTATTGGATCTATATAAATAGTATCAATCAACTGACCAAGTAAATACTGATTCTAAATAATACAAAAATAGCTAGAATACACGATCTCATAGTATTCGCATCAAGCAAGAATAGAATTTCAAGGATTGCTGAATCAGATAAGCAGCATTTCCTTTATAATACAATTATATTGATTTATAATACAATAATAATGATTTTCAGATGCATAAGATAATATTATTTGAAGAAGTATTGCAATCCAAACTTATAAATAACGAATGCAATTAAGCATAAAAATGTCTGAAGAGGTTCTGTGACTCAACAGGTACGAATGCACTTGAAACGGTCATCCATTCAATTGGGGAAAAAAGTAGAGACGCTCGTGGAGCCGATCGTACCGAATGCGGAACTGGAGTAAACGGTATTTCATCGTCTTTCGGCAAGCATCCCTAATCCATTTCGTCCACGTGAAATATTACCAGGGGGCCCAGTGGGCGTTTCAGCATCCGGGTAGGTGGCGCCACAGTCGAGAGGTCGCGCGGTGACACACATGGATGAGAAAATCAAAACATTGCGGGTGTGTCGTAATTCACAATTTAACGTCCGAAACCCGGATGCTCACTTACCTGGGCCCTTATGCCCCCCTCGTTAACCCCCTGCTGGGTTCGAGCCCAAGACGATGCAAGTGGGGGATGAGTCTTGGTGCGCCCTCTTTCGGAACCACTACAATCGATTTCCTGACTTTTATCTCGATCGCCCAGGTACTGGAGCACGAGAAATTTTCTCCCTTTTATCTTCACGCTTCCCTCCCAGTGACCGCTCACCTTTTTTTCTTGCCAGTGATAAGCATCGGCTTTAGCTATCTCACCGGAGGAATCAAAACTGGGGATGAAAAGGTTATACATGCGCGTATTTGGGTCAGTGCCTTAAGAAGATTGCTAAGCCTCGTTCGGAATTCCTCCGCCATTCGTTACGTACATCATGCGTGAAGAGCGTAAGCTAATCGACGGCTGACGGCATTGTGCAATGCGCGCGACAATTGTCAACTTAGATTCTTGACCGGATTAGACGCTTGCCTCGATTTAAGTACCAAGCTATGTGCACCACCATAAATATGGCGCGTTCTGCATTTCATATGTGTGAATCAACGCTTTCTCTATTGTTCTCGCAACACGAACAAGAGTTGTATTATTTTTATGCAATTGCCTGACTTTATGTTTTTATGCCAAATGGTTCATTAATCATTACAAAAAAGCTCTTAAAGTTTTACAATCAAATATGCCATACATGTATGTATTATGATTGTAATGCTCATGATTTCCTTTGCAGTTAACTTTCCTCATTACTATAATTAAAATGAATTTGAAAAGGGGAAATTAATTTAAATAGTAATGAAATTAATGCATACGTAATTGATTGATTCAAATTGATTCATCGTTCGAGATGTTTTTTTTTTTATTAGCTGAAATACGCATTAGTCGTTATACAAGAAAAATTATGCTCGTGTCAATAAGCATCATAATTATAATACAACGAAGTGAATAAAGTCATTTCTCAAATTTGACGTAAATGAAGTCTACGCTCGATGCTTCCCTGGAAAGCGATGTCATACATTGAAAGACAAGTGCAGCAATAATGTGCTTAATCATGATAATTCAGAATTTAATCAATCGTGCAATGCAACGCACATGTAAACAATAAATAAGAGATCGATAATGTTTTTCCGGAGGAGTCTTGTTTCATCGAAGCCTTTTCACGTATAAAAACTTTATAGTAAACTTCGTAGTAAAACTTTACAGTAAAAACTATAAGAGTCAGGAGAAATCTGTCCACAATCTACCAGCGTAAACAATGTTACTGTGAACTACTTAAGGGTCGTATTTCAAAATGTCGGTGACTTCGATTTGTAAAGCATACTTTCGGTATTGGAAACACAAGTAAAAATAAGAATCATCATTGCGATTGCTCAACAACCGTAAACAAAACTCAACATGTCCGCGGAAAAGAACAACGAAATTCCATTCGTAGGACGGAAAATTTCCAACTGAAATACAAGACATGCTCGACGTCGAGCAAAGAAAAGCGGGAAGATTAAGAAATCTCTATTCCGTGGCAAATGACCTCTTCTACCGTTACTTGCGTCACTCCTGATCGCTTGGGCCCGCGAAAATCCCCAAAAAGCCCTTTTCCATTGAAAATCCCCTGTCGCATTGAGGTTACGGGGTATTACGCAACACCCCGTAGGGGTCCGTTACGGGGAACCGCCCCAGGCCCAGTTCATGCCTCCCTATCCGTAAGTATTTAAGCTTATTTGAGGGATTCTTGCAGTCTTCTACACACCCCCGATGTTCTTTTTCCGTGCTTCATCTACGGATTTCTTATTTTTTTGCTCTTTCTGTGTGCCCAGATATCCAGACAGAAGCTATTTATCGAGTGTTTTTGTGAAGCCGCTTTATACTTCCTCTCGGATGAACAATTTGCAAAAAATGTATTGAGAAGGTTGTTTTAAAAATAAAGATATTAGGGTCGACTATCCGCAAGCTTAGCTTTGGAATGTACATTTTCTCCCTTTATTTGGAGAATAAATCTTTCAGGCGTTACGTACAGTATAGGCAGTAAAAGAGGTAACCAATAATAAATATTCAGCCTTACGCATTTCTGATCCTCACTTAAATGTACTATAAATTCTAATAATTTGTGCATTTAATACATACTGTGCACTACTAACTTTATGCAGCTCAGTGCCAACTTTTTTCTCGCAAATTCTTCAAAAACTGATCCCTTGAAGAAAAGCCTCTCGACGTCTACTATTATTTCATTAATGATTAACCATTGATTTAAAGACTTCGTATTTTTCTTTCTGCAAACATTTAGAGGCGAATGATCTCTTGCCATTAAGGCGTCGCAAATTTACACTCGGTCTTCAAGATAAATAATCTCTTATACATTTTTAGTGGATATTCTCTTAACGATTTCCATACCGATTTAATCGATTTAGAAATAAACTCGTTCCTCTCTAGTGGTCCCTTCAAAAACATGCAAAAAGGACGACTAAAATGCCTTTCTACAATTCAGAGCTGATTTAGGAACGCACAAATGAAGAGCGTATTTTTCCTCTTATTTCCCATCGACACCGGAAACTTCGATCTCAACTTTACACCTTTATTTTTCTAGGCGTATGCTCTACTTCGATTCTGCGAAGTAGAATCTCGTTAGGCTCCTTTTTATGAATATCTTTTGTTTCCTCAAATAAATATTTACTTTTCTTTACTTTCGTAAGATAAATATATCACAAATTTAAGGAAATTTCTCCGCGCCTTATCCTTTAATTCATCGGCTGGATTTATTTAACGCTGAGACTGAAATATGGAATTCATAGAATTATTAATATGTAAGATTTTTTGTATCTACACAGAACAATAGCAAACATAAATTATTTCATACGGATGCTTGTAATCTAAACAACGCTTTCATCAAACAAATTACTATAGTAAGAATTATTATGTGTCCGCAAAAGATATCGTTTTGGACACGAAAATATGCAAAAATTCGCTGGAACTATTTATCAGTACCCGGAAATGTAACATTCAATGTCAAAGATTCTTACGGAGCCGATATGACCATTTCTGTAATCGATAACTCATGCCGTATCTCCTCCCCATTCATGTGTACTTTAATATCTCAAACTATAATTCCTGGCGGCCGGAGATAGAAGCTCATTATAAACGTAGCTGCATCGATTTTTTTTCGACGTCACAACGACGAAAGCCATGAGCCACTTGAGAGCATCTGTTCGGCCTTCGCTTTGTCGGCTGCGGGATTGAAAAAACGTCGTGACACCGATCCACGGGTCCGCGTATATGCTCAAATATTGCTGCGATTTCGTTGGACTGTCTAATACCATTTGTTGCTACGCTAATCAGCCAAGGATGGAAAATTAGTTCGACATGGATATCGAATTGTTCACGTGCCTACGCGGCAAATACTTTGGAGGAACGACTATTTTTATCGCGCTATTTTGAGAACATACTAGTATAAGGACAAGATATTTATTTAATGTGCTTCAACTCAGAACTATACTTGGCTACACTTTATAAATCTCTATAAATTTAAATATTGAGTTACTTTAAGTTTTTTTTGTTAATAAACATGCTGTCAATTTCCATTTTTGTTAAACAAAATAACCGATTGTCGAATTGAACAAATATTATTAAAATTACATATATACGATTTTATTTGCGAAATATGTGTCTTCATTCATTGTCGCTTCCTAGATATACTTTTTCACAACTATTTATTAGCAGGACTTCTTCAATGAATTAATTTGAGAAATAATATACAACAAAGTATACAAAGTATAAACATTCTTACGATAAAATAAAGGTAAAACAAAAATATGTACATCAAATTTTTGTAAACAAAAAAATGGAAATGACTATATTTTCTTATACTTGCTTTTTATGTACATTGAAAAAAACATTATTAATTGATCAATAATTGCTTACTTATATTAAATATTGTATATCGATTTTAATATAACATTTTTATGAAAAGTTTAATTATATTTTAATGGATAAATTTCTATATTAATTAAGTAAATTAATTATAATTTATTATAATTTGATTACATATTCTATGAAAGAACAGAGTGTTGTCAAATTGTAAGGAAAGCATTTGACCTATACTTCAAGTATTTGAAATTTTCATTTTACGTAATTCAGTATAAAATACTAGTTTCTTAATCATAAATATTTAAAAATTATATAATATTTGAATCAATACTGTTCTTTAATTAAACGTACACTAATAATTATTGACAGCGGTTAAAACTAAAATTATTACTTTATAATTTGTATGCTCGATTAAAAGGTGAATTCTAAACTAAGAATTTCTAACTGTACAGTAGCCAAAACCATTAGCATTATATTACTTATTATATTAAAAAAATGACATTATACAAATTGTTTAAATTAAATTAATTCTAATATTTTTTTAATAATATTTTAATTATACTATAAATATTTTTCTGAGAATATTCATACATCGATTTATTTTTATGTTTCTAATACCTTCTATTACATTAATTTATTGAAAATACTGAAATTTGAATAATTTTTTTCATTGCAAGAATTGTTATAGATGCCAACTAATTCTACTACGTTGAGAATAAAAAATTGAAAATTATAAAAAATTTAAAAAATGTTTAGCATTTATTGTGTTTATTTATAATATTTATATAATGTATTATAAAATTTTAATATTTTATTGTTATTAAAATTGCACTGTGGTGAAATAATAATACATATATATGAATATTTTTATAATAAAAATTATTAAAATTTTGTCTGCTATAGGAAAAAAAGTTTTTCTTTATAATTAAAAAAAATACTGATATTTGTATCAGTGTATATAAAATTATTTGTTATTCAGTGCTAGGATAAAATTTAAAAAGAAATAAAAAACTTTAAGTATATGTAAGTTTTGACGCCTATCGTAGTATAAAAATATGTGAACGAAAATAAAATTAAAAATGTTTTCTGCTTTGAAAATTGCATTAATATATTTTTATTAATATATTTTTAATATATTTCAATAGTGCGTAACATAATTGCAAATGCCAAACACTTGATGTCATCAAGTGCAATTTATATATTAAAAGTCTCCATACACGATATTTCAGGAAAGCACAATAATCGATCCTGAGACAAATTTGAAGAGGCTCTAACGGAAACGTGTTTTGTTATAAATCCTGCGAACTTTCGGACTAAGCAAAATGTTGAGACTCGTAGAGTAATGACCTCACAAAATTTGCTCACTTGCTTACAATGACGCGTCATATGTACGCAGTATTTCAACAAACGTAATAAACAAATATAAAGTGATTAAAAATAACAGACGAATAAACAGAGTAGAAGTAAACGAGTCCACTGATCTACCATTTGACGAAGATTTGGCGAATGCAAAAAATGTCAATGCCTTTGTTTGTCGATTGTATTTTTATCTTTGGTCGACTAATTCACGACGGATCGAATATCCATAAGCCTACAATAACCAAAGAGATTGTAATTCTCTAAATATTCTTGTCATCCTTGGCTACATTAACAATTGAGGTTCTCTGTTTTAAGACTCGTTTTCACGACATTGAGTATGATTCGGTACACTCGTAATGATAAGGGTATCGTCGGTTCAATTTACGTTTGGAGGGTAGGAAAGGTCTAAAAATCTTCAGCTGCAGGGAGAACCGCATGTGATCAGATGAAGTCTCAGTATCGAGTTAACTGTGGCTCTCGGCTTAAAGGCTCGCCGCCGAACGATGATAAAAGTACGTCACACGAGGAAAGGACGAGGAGCCCGCATTAGTCAATAGTCTCCGACAAAGGAAAGCCGGGGACGAGCCTCGCGGAGGCCGCGAGAGTTCGACCTCGAAAAGAGGGCGCGAGAGCGTCGATGAGCGGAGGGCGACTCGCACCCTTGGCCCCGGCGACGAGGCTGGCCGGCTCGGCAGCTCCTGGCGAATCCTCCCCCGTGGGCCGGGGGTGGAGCGGCGGGAGGGGTAGCGAGCGAGTCCCTTCGCGGCACCGGCGTCGGGCCACCCCACCCCGCGGACGGGATCGATCGCTCGGGGCAGCGGCCATTTTGTAGGGGCGCCGATCCGGCCGGCCAATGGGGGGCCCCCGTGGGCGTGTCCGGTTGGGTGCGCGCGCAGCCGCCAGCGGCGTCGGGCCTAACCTCGGCCCGCGAGCATCAGTAGTCGGCCGTCGGTCAGTGCGAATTCGGGCTGCGCGGCGTTCGCTTCCCGAGGGGACGTTGCTGCGCCGTGAGAAGCCTGAGGCGGGTCGCGAGGCCCACGAGGTTAGTGGTCCCCGAGTGCCGGGAATGGGCGCGGGTGCGCGCGCGGGCCGCGGCGCCCCCCACACCCGCTGACGAGTCTCCTCCTGGTTAGAGTCCCGAGACAGGCCCCAAGATTACGCGCAGGTCCCCGTGCGGCGGGGCCGGACCGGTGGCCGATATAGCCCCGGGGGCGATGCAGCGAACGGCCGCTGGGCCCGGGCCACTCGGCCTCCAGGGTCCGCCCAGGTCCCTCAAGATCTCGCCGGTTAAGCTGCAGGACGAGGCCGGCGACCCCATGTCACAGAGTAAGTCGACACCTGGACCCATTTTTTTTGCCACCGCTCCTCTCTATCCAATGCCAGTCGCGTCGCTGTCTAACAGCCCCTCGATTATTGCCTAGCGTTTTAAGTACCCTCGACTCGCTTAACTGCTTATCGGCTACGTTTTCGGATGCTTGGGTGCAAAAATTGTTTTTTCCGAGCTGCGTATTGAAATGCGATTTGAGCTATTGGACGTCTGAAAGTCGATTTCATTATTGAAAAGCCGGCTCTGGTTTCACCTGCTCCATTATATAATGTCAAAATAATACAATTAACTGTAAGGTCAAACTCATTTTCCGATTCGTTCAATTGTAACTTCTTTTTTATGCTTTGTTCTAAATGTAATTTCTATCAATAGATGCTGCATTTATTTACAAAACAACACGCAAATTGCATGCGTTTGGCAAAAATTGTAATTTTTAAAACTAATAGATAAAAGATACTCGTGCAATTTAATGTAATTTTTCAGTAGATTTTTTAATTACTATTAGCACACTTTCATGACGTTTGTTTAATATTCATATAAGGTAGTTTTGAGGATTTTTTTTTTAATCTTTATAAAATCTTAAAAGTATAATAAGAACAAATCATGATAATGGTATTTATTTCTAATTATACGTCTTATTATATTTATAGTAGTGAAATTAATACGTACGATAAAAATTATTTTGCAACCTTAAATTTTGGAACTGACCTTTTAAAAGCAATAATTTATAAATGTGCAATTGATATTATAAAATGTATACAGTAGGAAATTTCATCCTGCACGATAATATATCTTAGTAACTATACAATTTTAAATTAATTATTCAATGCAAAAAAAAAATATTTTAATGCTTTTCCTTCATTAACTCAATAATTTTCGTTCTGTCTTTCTTATTGTCATAAGATAGGCTAACCATTAGTCTGATTTTGTCTATGAATGTTCATTTTCGTGTTACTCATTCTTTTCTCAGTTTTGTAACTATGTATTTTTGCTAATAATGGTAGGATGAGTTTAAATACTATCTTTTTTTATTCATCTTAAATCGGAAATTTGAGTATAGTCCAGTCCCGGAAAAATAAGGGTAGTCTTTTATTTTTTAAAAAATAGTAATTTTAGGTTATTAGCTGTAGGAGTAATGGTTTATCTTTATTGTGCTATTGAAATTGACTGCACTGTCAAACTTCAGCTTATATAGATGTCAGTTCAAAAAGTTATTAGTTTTATCTGCATTAAAACTGTTTATTAATTTTATTACGATTTTAATAAGCTTATAGCGTTTTTAATATTCTTATATGCCTTTAACAAACAAGCTGTCTTTTTTAATTATTATACGTTTTTTAAATACAATCAAACAATTAAAACTATTGCGTAAATATTTTGTGTATAAAAATCATTTATTTTCTGCATATTTTGTAACTAGAGTCTTTATCTAAATATTACATGCTTTGGTATACGAATTTTGGGACTGTTGTATAATTCCTAAACGTATGATACAGTTAAATCATATGCAAATAAAAAACAAAAAAAATCTTCTTTTTATAACTTTACAATTCATGATTATAATACTATGTTTGAAAATAAAAATACTATATTTTTTTTTGTATATGTTTGTTTTTTCAACCAATATGATAAGTACAATATTTTTGGATCATCATCATCCATTTAACTGCATTATTAACTTTCCTGATATTTTTATATAGATGATAATTATTTTAGGTTTAAGTAAGTAGGTAAATTATATGTAAACATTATATATATATAAAGGGTGATACAGCCGGAAATTGAGAGAGAAGGAGAGAATGACATTTCTTCTAGTACAAGTAGGTGTATTTATATAAAACATGTAGATCCTTACAGTACTTCTGAGTAAGGTCAGACTGCAAATTGTTACAGGACATCGTCGGATCATTTTACTGCAGATTTTTTCTTTTCAAAATTTTTTCTTTCATTTGTACAATGAAATGCACAGCCCGGCCTTTAAAAATGAAAATGTGGGCAATAATCGTATACTCAACTACTTATTTTTCTTTGATCATTTTGTCTGAGTTTGTTGAAAAAAGTTTAAATTCACCGTCTTACAAATGTGATTTTTTATTTTTCTAACTTCTCTAAATTAGTTTTAATTGTTAAACATACAAATATTTTATTAAATAAATATTTTTCAATAAAAAATAATACAATATGTATTCAAAATCAAAGTATGAAATAAAACAACGTACCTAGTGTCTATGTTCTACATAAGAATATACGTTATAAGAGATAATTTAGAATAGTTTTAATACTAATAATAAACGAGGAAACCTATTGAACTAGTTATTAAAGAAGTTAGTGTATCTACTTATTTATAAATAGAATTGTAATTAAAAAAAAAATTAAATCTAAATCTAATATTAATAAAATATTTCGTAAAGTACAGATTAAAGACTAAATTTATAAAATTGAACTAATAAGATATATTGGAAGCAGTGGCACATAGAGGAATTTAGATAAACAAATGTAAGGAATTTAGTTTACAAACTCATTTATTTATGGACAAGTAGAATCAAAGAAATAATTTTAATACTGTAACTAACATAAATTAAATGACTAATGTGTAATTGTAATAGTGTAAAAGAGTATCGTTAAAAAAGTTAATTGTTAGGATTCTATGTAAATATCAGACGCTACTCGGAATATAACCAACGGATAAAATTAATGCTTTACGTCATTTATAAATCAACAACGCCATTTTTTTTATCAACCCTCTGAAAATCTGCGGTTGATCAGAATAGCACTAGTAGTCGATCGCCTATGTTTTACACATAGATGCCGTCGGGCTTCAAGCGATCGGTTAAAAAAAATACGAAGAAATCGAGATATACATTTCGAATTGTCAGGCATTATTAATATGAAAATTGTGAATAAATGAAACAAATTTAATGCAAAACCATTTTTTCTTTCTTACTAGTTTGTTCACAATTTTTTCTACAAATTTAAGAACCGCATCTAACGAAATCGTAAATATTTATTTGTAAACCAGTTAGAATTTTCTTTTAATTATTTTTCCCATACAAGTTAACTTCGTAACAACAACAAGTATACTACACAAATGATAAAAAAAATGAAACCGTTAGAAAATTTTTTATTTTTTTATAGTGAAACGCATTCATTAGGTAATTATTGACGTTGTTTCTGGTACAGCGAATATAATTTTATTTTGAAAATAGTTTTAAAAATCTATGGTGGCACAAATAAGTTTAATTATGAATAATAATAAAATTGTGATCGATTTTAATCGATAATGTATACACATATTTTTAATTAAATTTTTACTTTTATGGGGGTGATTTGTGCATGCACGAATCTCAATTTATAATGAATCTTAAAGTATATCCTTGAATTGATTTTTTTTAAAGTAACTTAAATTCGGAAAAATTCGGAATTTGTTCTTAAGAATATAGATATAATGTATTATAATTTGTTTCTAATACTCAGACGATAAATTAAAACTACTTTTAATAAAAGACATTTACAATAATGCCTTTGTAAATCCGAATTTTTTCTTTTGAAGCGAAGAGATGTTAATATGCCAAATGTAATGTTAATATACCAAATAAGATATGTACTAAATGTTTAAGTACGCAGTTTTTAATTTAATGATTTAATAGCGATAATGAAGCTACTTTTTTTCTTAAGTATGACAATATTAAAAAGATTCTATCATTCTAATTTTATCAATTTTTTTCATATTAAAAGTAAAATGCCTTCAAAGTGCCTTTAATATTGCTCATTTTTCATTATTTGAATAGAATGCAACATCTACATAAAAAAATGTAATTTTTTTTTCAATATTTAAAAGTAATAGTGTCCAATCGATGGCGGAAGCATGAAATATTGAAAAATTAATTGCTATGATATTTCGAATTTGACAGTTTGCCAAAATATAACTTAAGAATTAAATTTTTTCACGATAAAATCTATCATTAAGTTATTATTCTAAATAGTAACACTGGCCGAATTTACGATTAATTTTTATCAATTTAATCGTTTCTGCACAAACCTTGTTTTAACATTAAAATACGTTTTGATAATTTAAAATTGAATAAGGTTACGCACAAAACATAGCCGGTAAAGGAATGGCTTTTGTCCATTGTCAGGGGAAAATCGTATTTTTACTATTATTAAGCTTGTAAGATGAAAGGAATGCTGATAAAGAAGTCGGTAAATCTTGCGCCCGGTGATGTAAGGTTCACGCGCAGCGACACACGATGGCTGGATAAAAGGTAATATACTTTTGACATGCGTCGAAAAGTCTCTTGTCCGACGATTTAAATAGCGCCAAGCAAGTTGAGTGCGTCCTATAAGAATTCACAGCCGTCCAACTTTCATCCCGTAGCTTACACGATCGACGAAAAGATCAACTGAGATGCGAGGTAGACTGAGAAAAGGAAGAAGCAAAAAATGCCGAAAGGTCGGGGAATGACGACGGGGCTCCGGGGTTTTCCGGTTCACGAGAAGAAGTCCAGAAGGCGGTCCTCACCTTTTAGACGGGCTCGTCTGTAAGCGGATGCCGGACGTTCTCCCTCCGACGTCTGGCGCCACACGAGCCCCTTGATCGATCTCCATGGGTAGTCCCTCGGTCTCGCTGTCATCGTAAAATCGGAGGAAAAGCCAGCCAGCTATATATCACCCTCTCATTACCACTATCAATAAAATTTTACAAGTCCAAAGCTACTAAACCATAGGCACTAATTAAGCATCGTAAATCGGTCCTCCCGATCAATAGTTTCGAGTCTTATCCGGGCCTTTCAACCCGTTCATTCTCGTTGCACAGGCTCGCGACTAATGCCATGAGAGAGCAATTTTTGCTCCTCGTCCCGAGCCTCCGATCGGCTTTTCTCTGCATTTCACCAATGCGAGCCTAACCTCTAGCCGTTACGTTCATCGGGAATTTCATTCCGAATTCTAAAAAAACCCCTCGGGCGTTGGATTGGCACAGCTAATAGTCGAGGCGACGCTTCGAAAGAAACCGGTTCGAGCTCAGGCCTCAATGCAAAATGTCATTTACAAAAAGAGCATTTGGAAAAAAAGCACGTGACGGGCCTCCATTAATAAAAATATTGCCGTGAAACAAAGACGCACAGATCCCGGGAACATTACACTGGGGGTACTTAACGCGCACGCGCGCGCGTATCCGAAGTGTAATCAGCACGAGAACTCAATCCAAATCATAAACAACGCTGTTGCACTTATATGTATCTCGTTTCAATGCGCAAATAATGGCCGAGCATCGCGTCCCGGACCCCTGCATCTCCCGATTATAACAATAACCTCACCCCGCGATTAAAGGAAAACACGGTCGAGGTTCGAGCAAGTGACAATAGATCCGGCGCCGACGAAACTTGCAAGTTGAGAGAGCTTTTTTCTGGCCCCCCCCCTATTCTCCTCCCTCCCTCCAAATCTTCGGCAAGGCTCCATCAAACCGCAGGGAGATAAAGCGTAATTCAATTGGCCGCGCGTCCGTCGCTCCACAAACACTCTCGATAATTCATTCCAATCCTTCACCCCCTGACCATCTCTGCGTTCGCCTCCTTCGCCCTCCCCCTTCGGCCCTTCAGCGCCTGCACGCCCCGCTTGAGCGCACGTACGCGCTCAAGGGCAAGGGGGAATGGAAGCACTGCCAAATATCTCTCCTTCGGTCTCCCACTTGCCCTCGTAATCCGCAGATGAGAACATCTGCACCCTAATCGGCTGATGATTCTTATCGTGGACGACGGGCTGCGCATGCGCCGACGGCTTTCGAGGTCGAAAGCGTCGCGATTATCATGGACAAGCCAAGTGTTTCCTTCTTCGCTTCCTGCTTCTTACGTCGAGCCTCCCGAACTCTCATAACTTCTTACCGTACAAATTTCATTATTCTGCGATGCTTCTTCTCAAAGGCACTTGGAAGGCACCCGGGCTTTGTATAAAAAATATTTCAAACACCACAATGGACCATTTTCGAGTAATAATAATGATGAAGCTCTCAATACAATTTATTATTATACTCAAGCATTTGAGCTGAATTTCAATGATAGGGTGTTTTTTTTTTAGAATTAATAATTATTTACTGTCACAATGTGAATAAAATATCGGCTATCGATATCGACGCATTTATTTGAAATGCCATTTGAGCAGACTTGAAATCCAAGACTCATTATTAAATCCTTGATCGGGCGCAATTGAAAATGCGCACAATAGTTGAGTCTCGCTCGATAAATCGAATCGAACGAGCATTTACGAGGACATTGCGCAACTAGTGCAGAAATAATGACAACACAACACCTCATCTCGAAATAATGACTCGTTGAACTTGGAAAGGCTACTCGAGGCAACGTCGGAGTCTGCGGAATAAATCATGCCACCCCTCCTTTGGTTCACCCACAATACTCGTCCAACGGGCTTTCATTTCTCTCGTCCCCACCCCCCGCCCCGCCCGCCCACCCGTCCCATAAGCCCGTCTCGGCAATGCCCCTTGCCACGCGCAACCGATGCCCCTAAGAAAGGGCACTTTGCCCGATTGAGTCAGGATTTCTATTCGTAAATCATGCCCGGGGTGCCACAACGCCAATACGCGTGATCCTCTCGATTGAAAAGTGTGACGTGTGCGGTGACGATACTGGAGGGATTTCAAGAGTGCATTGCAATTAAAATCGCCCTGTAGTCAGGCTCGAAGTTTCAACCTGTCGATGTATCATTATCCTTATAAGGGGTAATCGGTATGTGTACAAGGAGGAACGGAAGCTTTGCTCTACGATTGAAAAAATGGAAATTCGAAATTCTTTTTTAATATTTTCAGCTAAATCATGAATCATTTTTTCTGAAAAACCACAAATCATGATTAAATTTAACGAGTAAAATTCAAAAGTTAGTTTTCATTATTTTATGTATTTATCCATGCATCTCAATTGTTAATTTATTGCCAATATTTTAAGGAATTTTACCATTAATTTATTAATCTATTAATTTTCAATGCTACGTTTAATCATGCAAATGGAGAGTGTCTATAAACTGAAATTTTCATGTGTGCTAGGATTTCAGTATCCAAATTATTTTGTATATTTAATGAATTAAGTAGCTTAAGAATATTACAATAACGTGTACTCCGTAATTATATATAACATTATATCATAAATACAATATAGTTTAAAATTTTTTCCCAATGTTTCAATAATATATCACCACATTCGTAATTTAAATACAACTTTAAAAACATATATCATATAATTTACATTTACTTTTATAATATAAAAGTTACTTTAAGATTTATGGATTTTTTGCTGTTCAAAAAGTAATAGTGTTGGCATAATATTTATTATTTAGTAAATTCATTATTCAAATAATTAAATTGAATTGAACGTTAAATATGATATTTACAAGTCTTAATATGAAGAAACCTGATTTTTACAAAAGTTTTTATTCTTAATGCTTAAAAAGGCTGCGATGCTTGTATTTATTTTAAAGTATAAAAATGTTCCACATTCAATATATCGATTAATATTGTAACTTATATTTAATGAGAGTTATGACAATGTGTAATCTTTTTTGGAAAATTAACAGAATTCGAAGTTACGTTGAAGTAGGTCCATAAATCTGCTGCATTAAAGTAGGTTTATTTAAAAATTAAATAATTCTAAAGTAATCGTTATGTCGCTTATGTCCTGTAAATTGGATAGTATCACTTTATTGTCGACTCTTGCATTCACTCTAATAATGTATCCTCGTGAAATTGCCATAAAATTAAGGCTCCACTCCAACGGAGTCACATTTAGCACTTCCTTGACTGTGTGTTGTATTGATTCCTGGCGGTCGAAGGGAAAACTTGAGCTGTGCGTAATACCGGTAAACAACCGAATAGGCTCCGAGCAAAACAATGAAATCTCGAAACTTTATAGTTATATGAATCATAACTGAACTTTAGAAACACTAAACTTGGTGCATTTTTTCGAAAACTAGACTGTTAAAGTAGTAAAAGCAGCGTATCCTTAACCTTACTTGCATGTATTTATTGTGATTCAAATTATCAAATACAATTATCAATCATAATCAAATACATTACATTTTGTAAAAACTATTGCAGCGAAATAAAGGGCCAAAAACTTTACGCTTATATGCAAAGGATCAATAAAAACTGAATCACAAAATTATTATATTTAGCTTCACGGCTACTATTAAATTATTACTTTTACAACTGCACACATAATAATTTAGTATTTAACCACTTTGATCTATGAAGTATTTAGGTCTTTATAAGAAAATAATCACAATTATAATTATTATTATTATTGTAAAAAGTTAACATATTCTAACTATTTTTATTATTTTATTATTCTATTTTATTATTTTATTATTCTATTTTATTATTTTATTATTTATTATTCTAACTATTCGAACTAAATTAATTGAGTAAATATTAATTATGAAAACTATGCTGAAAACATTCCTATGAAATATAAATTTATCATTACTGTATTGACGCTTTTCAAAGTTTTCAGTTAATTTATAAGATAGAAACAATATGATAAGTATAATGCTTAAAAATAATTCTTTTTTAACAACAAATCGTCTTCCATTTCTCTGTTAATTGGTTTTTGAAAATGAGATTAGCCTTACTATTTTGAACTGTGTTTATTTCATACTTTAGATCCGAATTTGTATTTTAGTAAACATTAAATGAATCATCTATAAATTATATAATTTTAATACAATCCAAGAATTTAAAAACTGATTTGACGAGTGGTTTTAATTTTTTTTTTAAATGTAATTGTTAATTAATTTTGTTTAAATTAACTAAAATACTTGAGATATAAAACTTGAATTTTTTTAAATTTGTAAAAAAATAGTTAAATATTGAGTGATTTGCTTGCATTCAATACCATAATATTAATTAGATTAGGAGCCTAAATATTTTTCTATTCTATCCTAACTATAAAAATTTTGTCAGTAAATAAGATGACAGAATTTGAATTCAATAATAGTAGAAAAGAATTGGGTAATGAATAAAAGAATTACGTTAGTGCTGAATAAATGAATGCATAAAAGCTATAAATTCAGTTAGAACATTTTGTTAAACAAGTAAAACGCTCCATTTGTAAAATACTATTACTCTAGTACGGAATAATGACCTATATAAAGTCCATTGCCATTATTGTAAAAGTAATCTCTGTTTACTCCATCATAATCATAATATTCTGTATATTTTCAGAATATATACTGTAATGTATTTCCGTTTGTAATGCGTATGTGTACGAACGTAACGAAAATGATTAGTTTTTTTATACCAAAAAAATTAATAAACTGTCGTTTATCTTAAAGTTTTAAAGTAAACCATTTCCACGAAAGGGAAATTTTTAATCTTTTAAAACAGTTGCGAACCCTGTTGAAATTACTTTAAATAATTAATAAGGTAAAAAAATGTCATGCTAGAATTTTTACTTGTTACAGTTTAAACCATTAAAACTTTTCTGTAAATAAACAGTTTTTAACTTGTAATTATATTTGTACAGAAAAATTCATTTAAATAATAGTTTAATTTATATTTGTGGTAAAAAAAGATAACAAAAATGTAACGCGCAAAAAGTTCTCGAAAATTTTAATTTTAACATAGATCTTTATATATTTTTAAACAAAAATTTTGTCATCATATCACTTATAGTAAGTTCAATAAACTCAGCATAGTTATTAATTTTAATAGAGATAAAAAATAAATTTGTTTTAATAGTTGAAATATAATCTCTAATAGTTAATTTGATAAGCATTATTTTATGTATCTATAATTTCGCCTTGAAAATTACACGACATATATCGGGCTATTTTACTTTAATGAATTAGAAAAAACTTCATCCGCATTTAAATTATTGTATTCGTGTTATGGAAGGATAAAATAATTCTCAGTATTTTGTATTTTTCTTTCTGAATGAAAAAAAAAAAAAATAAAATAAAAAAAATAATATTAATCGATATAGATAGCAGAGGATGATTACAGTTAAAATTGGTGAATGGTTAATGAATAAGTTAAATGCTTGACATTGAAAATCGATATTGAGCAAATTCAATAAATGTTTTGTATGCACCTTCAATCTGCCAGCAATCTCAACCAAACACCATTACTCGGCTACGTATTAAACAAGATCTTACAAGCGCGAAACTGTTAAGATCTCCTGTACTTAAAGGAGCAACGACGAGTGCGTAGTGAAAGTGGCTCCTCAGTGGAATGAATATCATACCATCCAATGAACTGGCCAGGTCAATTAGCCAGTGTGTTTCTATCGCTTTCGAGGTAGACGCCATGAAAATGTTAGACTCGCCACCCTCTCTCTCTCTCTTTCTCTCTCTTTATCTCTTTCTCTCTCTCTCTCTCTCTCTCGCACCCACAATCATAAGCACGCTCACCAAGAGACAGAGAGAGAGAGAGAGAGAGATAGAGACAGACAGAGACACAGAGAGAGAGAGAGAGAGAGAGAGAGAGAGAGACAGAGTCATTCCATCCGTTTCTCCTTCTTACTCGTTCCAGTCGCGCTTTATCACGCTAATGACTCTTGGAGTCCGGGCCGGTCTCTCCTGCTCCGTCCTCGTGTTATTCCTTTTGATTCGGTCGCCGTCTCTCGCGATTGAAGGAGCCGGACGGCCCTGCCTAAGAACGAGGCTTGATTTATGCGGAACAAGAATCTCGCCCGCCGTCTTTCCTTTTTTTCATCTTCCTCCTTCCTTCTTCCTTCGACTTTTATTCGGTATCTCTGTTGGTCTCCTCTTAGTACTCAGCTATTGGCGCTCAATGTCGCAAGTGGAAAGCTCGCGACGATTTATCGGCGGTACTTCAATCTTAGCAAACATGCGTATTCGAGTTGGATAACATTTTGAAGCTTTACAGTTTACCCGATGGACACGTACGTACGAAATTTTAGATTTCACTTTTAGAAAAACGTACATCCACGAGGGAAAATGTAGGTCATACAACTCTTGGCAAAGGCGCAGAAAATATAGGACTTGGCTGGCTTTATTTCTACAACGTATTGTATTTTAATTTTTTACCTTTTACTGAATAGAGATGCGAGCACAAATCAAATCTGATAACGAAATTTGACGTTGTCTAAGTTTTTATCACGCTTTCATAATATATCGTAAAAAATATCATGCGTGATAAATTTATAAAACTTTCATACCCGCTCGGAACACATGGAATCAATTACACATACTTAAGAAATCTAAACGTCGCATCTGAAATATTATACAAGACCCAAAAGGATCACTCATCAAAATCAAACATATAATAAATAAGTATCTATCACGCTTAGAAGTGGTAGATTTGCGTATGTGCCAAAAATCGAATCACATTTAGCTACTGCTTTTAAACGGAGTACGCAACAAGAAAAAGAGGAACCAAAATGAGTGAAAGCCGTAAAATTTATTTGATTTCTTCCTCACTTTATTGCCGTTGATGTCCACATTTATATAAGTTTTGAGAAATCATTTGGCGATAGCCAAACGAAGTGCGGACTTTATATTTTTTGAATAAATAAGCGATTGATTTTTTTTTTTACAAATACTTGGAATACTTGTTTTCTTTTTAATCGAGTATACCATTCGGGAGCGTTCGTAATTTAATGCACACTCAATTAATTCAAAGACATTTATTCGAATAAATTATAATATGAGCTACTATGTAAGCTGTGTCGTATCGAGGATGAATTCAAAATTTATCGTTATCGCATTCGCTAATGTGCGTGTACGTATGCATACATATTTAGAGAATAAATAGAGGTGGTACAAGAGGTAGTTCGCGAATGCAGCCGAGACGAAAATCTGAGGTGCCTTGCGAATTTCCACTTTCCTAAAATTAGTCGCAGTCGGTTGCGATGCCTGAGCCACACGCGGCTCCGTAAGAGACGTAGAGGAAGAAATTAGAACCTGCTCCGGGACGACGGAAGGGCGCCGTA
Organism: Kradibia gibbosae; assembly: GCA_018907135.1. Lineage (NCBI taxonomy): Eukaryota > Metazoa > Arthropoda > Insecta > Hymenoptera > Agaonidae > Kradibia > Kradibia gibbosae. The sequence continues at coordinate 14,586,057 of JACCHX010000002.1, read as the reverse complement.
GAGGAATGCTGCTGCAGCCCTGATAAAAAGTGGAGCCAGGGCCAACACCTACATAAATTTCCAAGGATGGGGATGGCGAGCTTGGCCCCCCTCCTCCTCTTTCATGCCTCCTCTAGAAAAAGCAGCGTCTGCTTGCGTAATGGTTGTAGGCCAGCCGGGAAATTTCAGGCAGACGTTCACGAGGATTGAGATCGATTTTTATCCACGGCGCTTGTGGCTACTCGTGATCTGCGTCCTCCGCTGCGACGCGCCTACTTAACTTTTCCGACTCGGGCCGCTCTCGGGTTTTATCACGTTTTAGTGCTGGCAAAGAGAGGAGTCAATACGAAACGGCCTTTCCTAATTCATTAGTAGCTATTGGCTTCTTACTCTTAGTTCGAACTTTCGGGAGGATTTAAATTTTATATAGTCTGAGTCGGCTTATATACTGTCTTATGTACATCTGACCGAAGTCTTGTATTTTATCGACGTCTTTTAGATTTTTTTAGATTTTCGATACCAAATAAAACAACCTTGCTTTCGGTTACTTTTTTAAAAACTGCCTTTAATGAATGAGCGAATAGTAATTGGGCTTTTGATCCATCTATATTACATTCGATATTTTAACTTCTCGTGTTATATTAAAACAAACATGACGGATATTAAGGTGATATTGCGTTTAAACGTGAACTTGGTAATGATCGGATAGATTGTTATTCGTAGCCGAATGCTTCTTTTACTCAGCATCCTTGAACTAATTAACAGCGGACAGCGGGTCCTCCGAAGGCTATCAGGACAATCAGTCGGATACCGTTCATCAATGAACCCAAAAAGATAAAACACAAAAGTGACGTGCAGATGCAGAATGACTCCGAGTGCACTTCAGAATTCCAACAAAAAAGAACCTTTTCCGAGCCGTGACACTAGCGCCGAGCATCTAGAACCTAGAGAGAGAGAGAGAGAGAGGGGTAGGTGGGTGGTTCAGGAGGAGGGGGGGGGGCTCTTATCCGCGTACAAGTATCCGCAGGATCCCCAGATCGATAATCTCGACGCCCGTGGTCGTAAAGTCCGGGGACGAATGACCATCCGGGCGAGCTGTGGAATTCTCCCGTAAAAACTGGAAACGCCCCGCGGAAAAGCCGCCCGGATGGAAGGACTGCGTTCCAGGGTCAGGGGCGAATAATTAGCGGAGGTGTTAATGAAATACCGATGCTGTCCGGCGGTCGGCGCCTCTGAACTACCAACCAGACATCGACGACACGCGGCCCGGCGCCGATCGCGCCTCTGCCCTTCCCTTCCTTTTTTCAGCCTCTCGCCTCGGGCGCCTCCTTTCTTTTTCTTACTGCGGAGGCCTCGATGCTCTCTCGCCCTCCCGCGCCCTGCCTTCCTTAACCCGCGCTTCTTTAACCCCACCCCTGTCACGGCACATCGGTGGGTTCATTTTTCAGCGGACGCACGAGGAAGGAAGAGGACTAAATTCTCGCTTTTTTGCGGATCTCGTTGCCGAATTTCGAAAGCACGCGTCAACGTGATTTAGAAGTCCTTATTCCATTTGTCGAAACAGCCGCAGCAGCTCGTTTATAAGTCTTGCTATATAATTATTTGTCTAGATGTCCGCCAGGCTCGCGCGAAAGGGCATTTGATTAATTTTATCCATCTCGAATTACCGATGATTCCTATGCAAATTCCTGCGGCACTGCTGGAATTCTAATGTATGCGCGCGTTAGCGCAAAAAGCCGCGTGAACTATCGCCCTCAAAATGTATAAAAGGCGTCGTGTAATGCGCTTATATGCCTACGATTGGGTAAATCCACACGATGCTGCGAGTGTCCGTACATATGTTGACTAAGATGATTTTCTGGTCCTGCATATTTCTACGAGCGCAATCGTACGGAAAGGTAAAATACCTTGTCTCCGACTTTCTTCCAAAGTTCAACAGCTTATATTAGATTTCCCGATTCTCAAGGCCACTTATTCTCGTTGCATTGATAATTTTTATTTTACATTCAACGCCAATGTTTAATTTATGGCGATTCGGGTCGTTATCTTATCCTTGCCGATTTTCCGTAAAGCAATAGAGAAAAATTCGGCTTACGAAAAATCTGTTTTTAATTTTCACGGAAGTGTTTCGAGTACTTACCCACGTGTAGAAGTTCCCGAGAGAAATACAATACACTGTAATTTTGTAGACCTTCCCTGCTGGTGTTGCATAGAGTTTGAGCGCGGTGTTTAAAAAAAATGTGTAAGGTCAATAAAATATTAGTAACACGAGCGTAAAAGAAAGTTAGTCTCAATTAATAGGATACCAGATTATCAAGAGGGAATATCAAGAGCAGGCGCAATGTTATAGGAAGTAAGTTATTTAACGAGCCTTTTAATTTCCAAATGCGCGAGAGCATAGGAACGAATGGAGTACCGTAGCCAAGGAAGGAGCCTGGTCTCGCAGCTAGGGGAAAAGCCAATAAAAGGAGGGAGGACTCGCAGTCGAAGGAGTTCCAACGACAGAGTCCCGGGTGCTGAATTTTCCGAGGCAGGCTAACGCGTGCGCGGAGATTCATTATCAGCCGGGCCGCGCGTACTAGTTATCCGAGCCGTTTGATGTAGCCGCGTCGGTGCGGACAAAGTCCTGGGAGCCGAAACTTCCCGTACAAGGGCCTCTTTGCAGCGTTCCTTATCGGGGCCCCGGACGCCACGGCCCTTAACACGAGCCGGAGAAACAAGCAACATGGGACCCGCCGATGGCGACAACGGTCTCTCCCTCCCTGTCCTCCCCCCTCGCTCTTTTTGAGCGCCCGGAGTACTACCAGTGCGAGTACACGTACGCGTGGATATCCGCGAGACGGTATTTATGCGAGAGCCCGAGACTTGTGCCACCTCTGTGTTTCCCTCATTCCGCCTTCTCTGAAACCCACCTCTCATTCTCCCTCCCTCCCTCCCGCCCCGCCCTCCTGCCGCTGGCTCACACGGTCTACCCACGTCACCCCCGGGCTTCATTCGCGTTCTTTTTCCTCGCCTTATTCGTGCGCGCATATCGTTTTGTTTCTCACGCGTGATGTTCGTGTCGGCGCTCTTTGCCCCGCTTGTCTAAGCGCGAGAATTATCGATTGTGCTAACGAATGATTGGCCGTCGCACGGCGCCTTTTGACCACCGCGGCCGTTTTAATTTTTTTTAATTGCCGGCACTATGTCCCACACTCGAATGTTTCATTAACTGCATTCCGATGCGCCCGGCAAATGCCTGACTGACCTTTTATTTTTGTCCCGTTGCGACTTGCTCCTACGGAATGATAAGGTCAAATTTTACACAATTTCGTTCGAGGGAATGTCTGACTTCAAAAGCCGCTTTAGTACAGAGACTCACTTCTCTCCTGGCTTCGCCTACTACGGGCTCAACTCCATTGCTAGTAAGCTAAATGCGAAAATATCATTATTTCCGAGCGGATCGCTTGTGTATTCGGCGTATACTCAAAGATTGGATATCTAGTCGAGGTATAAATAAATCTACGTGAAATTCGAGCTCCGCCGCAATTTGACGATTTTGCTGTAAAATGTCTTACACTCGTTAATTGTATTGTTAATCGTTATTATTTTTGTATTACACCTACTCTTGTATTGTGTATTATTTATTAAAATTGATAATTAATGGTAATCTTACAAGTTTAATGGAAACAATTATGTGCGCCTACAATGAATTAAGCTTAGTAGAGTAATTCTTTGAGAGAAATATCAAGCGCTTAATTAATGCAAATTCCACATTTTTTATGCAGGAATTAACATTTTGAATATTTTATTGAAATAGTCGGGAACAGTCTTTGTTACACAATGACGTATAAGGATGATCGGAAATCGTCCTGCCATTTTTATGTCTGATTCCGATTAGGCCATTTATTTATGATTACAAAATCCGTCAATTGGAAAAAAGTATGATCCCAGTGCACGTTTCTTTGTCTCTTGTGTGCTCGCTCGGCTTACAGGTTCGATTGTCCCTTTTACCGTAGGCTATATTGTAGTATCGAATTGCCGCATTAACTATATTTATTGAACACCGAATACACGTGTAAATCCTCTAGTTATTTCTCAAATGATTGTCCATTATCGCGAAGTCATTAATTCATGGCATCATTACTATCTATACACTATCTATATATAGTTGCTCTCGCGTCTCTTATTTTTTACGCTGACTTTTTATCGTAATTATCTGAGTATTATTTTTTACTAATTACGTTATTACTTCTTAAATTTTCTATCTAGTTTTTTTTGCATTTTCAGTTTTTTTCTTATCATTATTATTATTACTATCTTCGCTAATATCTAAATTGAGTGAACATGAAATGATTTGTAAATAAAAAATTTGTTATTCAGAGAAATGTTTTCTTTCTTTTTCTTAAAGACATCATTCATTATATATATATATTCGAAAAACAAGTAAAAGGTACAAGAAGAAAACTGCTAAATAACTTGATTTCATTATTAAATATTGGCATTCTCCGAGACACAATTTAATTTGAACTTTTGTCTTTAAAGAATTCATAAAGAAGTATGTATTTATAATATTTATCGATGGTGTTATCACTTTATTGAACGAATTTTTTCTTTGAAAAATTTGAAATTGAAATAAATAAAAATTATTTATAATACAAGTTTGCGAAATAAATGTAATGTAATCTTATCAATATCTCGAACATTCATTAAGATTTTTTTGTACTATCTAAATGTGAACATTTATAAGCTTTTATATCTTTGACACGAGTTTATTAAAAAATCATAATTTTTTTTATTTATTATCCTATAGAATTCTTTTTAAGGTTATAAATGTACAATATTGTTAAAATGCTCTCGAAGTATCAGCTTGGATTGATTTAAATATCAGCTATCAAGAGGATATTTCTATGAAATTTTTAACAATACATCAGAAAAATGAATAAGTCTGTAAAAAATCAACTATTAAACGGAGTTAAAATTGTCAGGGAAACAGGTTTTTTCAGTTATGAATGATTATTCAATTTGTTCACAAGTCATGTGGTAAAATTTATTCGGTCTAAATAATTTTTTTAAGCAACTTCAACCTGCAATTATATAAATACTATTTATAAAAAGATACTATTGTATATGAACGTGACACACTACTTAATTATTTCAGTAGCATATGAAAGCGTTAAAAGTGCCGAGAATTCTCGAGATAAAAATCATCAACTTATTTATACACCATTCATTTCTCTTGTGTATAAAAAGTATATGCATAGCCAACCGAAGCTGGTGGTTTTGTTGTTGTTCTTGTCTCTGGCTACTTCTTTCATTCGTCGCGCCAATCTATCAAAGACATTCTATCTTGTGGTCATCAGCTTTATACCTGTTATTTGTCAAATGCTGTTTTCTTTTAATTATCACCAGCCTTTTTTGGTTTCTTTTCTTATTTCTGGCGTAGACTATCGGACAATGAACCCATATTAATTAACTACGTACCTAAGGGTACAATATAATTTTTTAAGAAATTTCTCACTTTCTTAAGCATATTTAATTTTTTATATTATTTCTGTATCGGGAAAATATTTTTCGGTAGTAATAAGTTTTGAGCTTATTTATTAAGCTACTGTATCATGTGCATTTTAAATGAAACGGGAGATACTCAGAAGCACCATTCATTAAATACTTTATCACAATAAACACATTTACTGACATTGACGGTCAATTAAAATTCTTTGTATTTAAAGAGTACCACTGGATTAGTATACAAAGTGAATATTTTATCTTTAATACCTCTTACATTAATATGCATGTATTGAGTATTAAATAACTTTTTAAGAATTACAAATGCAATTGTTATTTTAATATTAATTTTCTGGAAATTGTGACGAAACGCATAAATTTAATTTTCTTGGTAAAATTTTTTTTAAATGCATTAAACACGTTTAAAAATGAGTACTTAAATTATGTAAGAATTTCTTTCTTTTTTATCAAATTTAAAAGTGTTGCATTGATAAATTGCTTATATTATAGCATATATAATAAAAAAAACTGTAAGTTTGAGGAGTTGTAGCTTCAACGTTGATTAATTCTTAACATAAAATTAGCATGCGTGAAATTTGTATCTCTTAATATGCCTTTTACAATATCATTAAAAATTAAGTTTATTAATTGCAAAAATAAGACACAGTTGAAATTACAACAGTATTGTTTTTAAAGATCAAACTCAATGTGATGTATAAAGATTATTTTTATTCAATCACGTCTCCCTCGCTTCATTTATATAAACGTAATAAACACTATTCTTAGTCTGATTCTTTTTTAGTAAAACTAGTTTCGAAAAGTAAATTGTTATTCGTATTAATAATAACAATGATAATAATAATAAAGTTATTAAAAAAAACATAAGGTAAAAAAAACATAAGGTCGCAAAAATTTTGATATTCCATTGCCAGACGGCACTGGTGCTCGTCGTCATTTATAGCTAAGGGACCAGAGTGTGGCATCCAAGTCGACCTTACAGGTGTTCCCGCGCCCGTCGTCACTCCTGCAGTGGCTGTCGCCTCTCCCCGTCGGCGCCGGTGTCGTCGCCACCGTCGCCCCGTTCCCTTCCCGCAGCCGCACTCCCTCGACGACAGCCGCCGCCGCCGCCGCCGCCGTCGCCGCCGGTCGCCGGCAACCCGTACCGGCTGCGAAATTAGCGCGACGCCGACGAATGGCGAGCGCCGGGGACGCTGACGGTGGGCGGCGCCTCGGCCCCTGCTCCCCCTTCGACGGCACATGCCGGCGAGACTGCGGCGGTCGCTTATCGAGCACCGGCGTCCGTAGTCCCGCCCCTCGGCGTACCCATGCTCTCCTCACCACCCTCCTCGTGACGAGCCGCCACCCCCCCCGGCCAATATACGCACTCGGTCCTCTTTCGATATTCTCGCGCTCCCTACGTTCGAATGGGGTCGCCGCCACCGCTGCATTTTTTCCCTGTCTCTGTCGTCATCCCTCCCTCGGTGACCTCGGAGGGTTGTCGCACGCGAGGAAAAAATTGCCACGCTTCTGCCAGGCGAAATAATTACTTTCATGGGCTGACGCTACCGACGAGCTCCGGTGCTATGCTCGCAGTACTTTGGAGCTATTCGACTTATGGGAAGGAAATTTGCATTGTGTTGCCTTTATATCTTTCTTTTGACGCCTTTCATTATCCCTTTCTCTCTCTCTCTCTCTCTCTCTCTCTCTCGCCGTTTTATCTTTTATTCTTTACCCCTTTTATAAATCTTCTATATGGAAATCACGTGATTAATTTTTTCGGCTACTGATATAAAATACGTTCGTCTCAATTTAGTTTTCATATTTTTGTGTGAAAGAAACTTAAAAATACAATCGAATTTTATGAAACTCGTTATTAAAACATCGGATTGCGTTGTTCCCTTAGTTTTTTAATCTAATGGACATTCAACCATTAGCGCCTTAAACATCACTGAACGTATGTTTTTCAATAACCTATAATGTCATCGGAATACTCGCGCTTCATGAGAAATAATAATATTATCTTTTACATTAGGGCTGTCATGCTGTAAAACCTTTACACGGAAGCGATTTACTGATATTTATAAAAAAAAGGCATTATAAAGTAAAAATAATACAATACGATTTAAAATATCAAAATAATTGTATGTAAAATATACGTAGAATAAATAATATAATGTATTATCAAATCATTTTTTAAGTATGTAATTTACTTCTTAACTAATAAGGATGTATATGCTATTTATTAATTTATAATTTACAAGTTCATAAGATGCTTTTAATTTTACATTGCACACGTATTAAAATCTTTGAGTGGTTTATATAAAATAATAAGTAAAAATATGTAAAATATTTGTAAAATGTATAAAAAGTAATTCGTTACTTATATTTTCATTCTATATGTCTAGATTAATCTTATGCATCTCATATCCTGCGATTATTCTTTATAATTTTTCATATTATAGTATACAGCTGTATCTGATCCTGCCCATATTTCGAATAAAAAAAATTAATTTCAAATTCCATTTCGTGAGTAATTATAATCGTTCATGAAGCCCATAAGCTGCGCGGCAAAAATTTAAAACGCGCAATCGTAGCAACAAAAATCCATTGGCAAGCCTCTGTAACGAGACGATGGGATACAAGACATCGGTTAAAAAAAGCTAGATGGCGCAATTTAGACCGTGTAAGCGATAAAGAGTCAGTACACGCGAGTGCGCGCACGCATGTTATCGCGATAAAGAAAAATTCGCAAGATAAGAAGACAAAGCTGCCGCCCGATAAATCGAAAACCGCTTCCCGTATCATCGGATCGATGAGACGCTTTTGTTTATCTCTTATCGACCGAATTATCACCCTGCACTGAATTTTCCCATGCTTTGGTAAACAGAGATTACGCCACCGATTTTGGCTTTTCACGTGTAGATCTAAGGAATCCTGGCTTCTTATGTCTGAAGTTTATCTCGTCCGATGTTTTGTTAATTTATCGTGCGAAATAATCAAAGACTTCAAAGATATTTCAAAAACTTTCTTGTTATCTAGTATGCACAACTTTTGGAGATATTTATTTTTTTTGAAAAACACCGATTTATAAGTGAAATCATAATAGATATTGTATTAAGAACTTTTTACTTTGTTTCTTTATCCTTATCACCTTACAATCGGCAAATATTTTTATAGTTTTAACACGGATTTTATTTTTTTCTGATGTCGCAATGGCTTTTTATTTCTATTGGGAGCATATTATGTTTAGTTTTATAGTCTGATTCCTATACGAAAACCACTTGTGTTTTGTAAATTCAGATTTCCAGAAATTTTTATATCTGTTTACTCAACATTATCGTGATTAACGTAATTCGATAGTACACATATAACAAAAAGTATATACCTGTATAAATAAAATAGGATAAGCTTCAAGCACATTGCTTATGATCGATCGAAAAGTTTTAAGTATATCGCATATATTGATAATTTTGTATACAAAGAATTCACCATTAATTATTCTGTACTTATTATCGAATATTTCCTAAATTATAAAAAAATTAATAATGAAAAATCGACGGAGTAGAATTTAAGATTAACTGAAAAACAACACAGTCTGGAAAATATTTTGTCGAGAAAGGAGATGTCGCCGTTTTATTGAAGAAAGCAAAGTTCAACAGGCCGTGGCAATTTTTTTCAAGTACGTATGTAAATTAAGTAGTGACAACGGAATAAATAAATCCAACTAAAACGGTACGATAAATCGAGGTTAGAGCTTGATCCGTTAATCCGAATCGAGCATTAGAAATTTCTGAGTAGTACACTACAGAGATAAATAGACGTAAGAGTGTGCGTAAGAAGCCATGCTAACATTTGCACAATCAATTGTTTTGGCAGAGAACAGAAGTTCCCTATGCGTTGGCTGCGGCGGTCGCATCCATGACCAGTGGATTCTCAGGGTGGCCCCGGATCTCGAGTGGCACGCTGCCTGTCTTAAATGTGCAGCTTGTCAGCAGTTCCTCGACGAGAGCTGCACGTGTTTCGTACGCGACGGCAAGACCTACTGTAAGGATGACTACGTCAGGTAAAGTACAGAGACAACAGCTAACCCTGCAATTTCTTCGTTACAATCGTTTAAAAACAATCGGTGATCAAAGTAGCTTCGCATACTTTATATTTTCGTAAAATACAAACACTCGATTCTTTTGCATATTCTTCCATTCAATTCTATTCTTCTATTCAAGATTGCATATTCTTTATTAATATCTTTGATACGTAACTAAGCTGGATTATCTTTGTGGTATATTTTACTCGAGCGTGATTTTTTTATGCGCACGATAATCTGAAGCATATGCAGATTTAATACAAAAATGAAAAAAACGACGATTTTGAAAGAGGCAATCACTCAGCAGCTATGACAACAAGCCCACATTATTGATTTAGAATCGGCGAGGAAAGTTTACACGTCAATTTATTTTCTTCAAGATCTGGATTGACGTTACGAAACGGAAAATAGCGCAGCACACGTCCAATGCATATTGCGGTCGCGATTTAACTGCGCATTCCTTCCGCGATCATTAAAGGTTGAGGGCGAACCAATTAACCGAGAGCAGGGCCTCGATTTTCTTTACGGCTCAGGGCATGTACTCCCAAATTGCAGTAGAATGTATTTATGAAAGCGCAAACAAGGTATTACGTCGCTTTTCGTGAGCGGAGGTCACACGCTGATGCATTTGGACGGCTGCTCGTCTAATAGCTGCCAATCACTGGGCTACCTTAGATTAAAATACTTGCACTGCAAGAATATTTTTCCAATCGCGGCACATTAGGCGCATCCGTTACGAAAATAAAGGAGAAACTCAGAGCGAACGTCGCGTCTTCCTTTTTTTCGCAGGCGTTCTTGCATCCTGGGAATTTCGGGCATCGCGGTGAAAATATTTGTAATCGTAGCGCGACCATTTTTTCCTCATCGCATTGGGTTAAAAAATAAACGTGAGTTCTCGACTCAAGGGAATTATTTTTTAAGCGGTAAATAATTTGAGAGCATTGAATTCGCGTGCAGTGGCTCCCAATTAAACATTAAATATTTTTAGAGCTCCGAGCTAACAATTACCGAACAACTATTCGGTATTCGCAATCGTTTTCAGCCGTGCAAAGCCTCCAATTACCGTAGCTCGTAATGAAATTGCAATGTTCTCCCTCAGGTTGTTCGGCACTAAATGCGACAAGTGTCGGCTGTCATTTAATAAAAATGACTTCGTGATGCGCGCCAAGACGAAGATCTATCATTTGGAGTGCTTCCGATGCTCGGCGTGCATGCGACAGCTGGTGCCGGGCGACGAGTTCGCCCTGAGGTCCGACGGCCTTTTCTGTCGACACGATCACGACGCCCTCGAGGGTGAGAAGCTTTGCGGGGGTGGCATCGCCACTACCATCGCCAGCAATGAGAACAACAACAATGCCAACCTCACCAACAATAATCACCATTTGCATCCCAACGACGCTTCGCTTTCTGGTGAGCCTCGCTGATCTTTCGGGATTTTTTTTTTCATCGAACTCACCCTCTGCTACTCGGCTAGGGTTTTTGTACTTTCCGTTTTTAGATTGGAACCTTGAATTTAGAAAGGCTACACGCGAACGTGGAGAGTTAAAATAAAGACTGAGGGAAAGTCTTTCAAATCTAAATTGTCTTAATTCTTTAACAAAAAAATGCATTTTTTAATTTATCAGTAAAATTAGCCAACAAAAAATCACCATTTGAGGAAATCATATATTTTTTTCTAAATTTACGCAATTCGCATTTTTAATTTCGACTGAACTAAATTTAGTTGTTGCGTTAATAAATTGTCATGTTAATAAATATGTACTTTTTTTCAAAATTATGCCTGTAAATTTTTTTTTTTTCGGGTTTTCAAATATAAGAAATAAATGTTTACTTGATAAAATTAATAAATAATAACATTATAATAGTTATTTTTTTAAATAAGAATTATAAAATAAAGAGCAAATTTTATTTGGATTATATGCTATATAATAATGTCTTACCTATAGTATCAAACAATTTTTATAATATAAACTTACGATTGAAATAGAACTTAATTCAAAATCAATCTTCAAATAAAGTTAAAAATTTAATAAGAAAAGGAGGCTTCAATTTGCATAATGCTTTAAAAAGCGTAAACATATTCTTCTACTCTCTAAATACAATGCAATTAAACATTTATTTGACGAAGAGACCCTCCCGGTGCTCGTCTAGTTTCTTTAATCTAGTGTGGACAAACCACTGGGTCGTGAAAATAGAGTAACCTAAAACAAAGAAACAGGGGCTTATACCATGATAAACTATTAATGTTGCGCCATTACTCCCGCGGGTAATTAACCCCCACCACGTCAATGTAAATAAATATCACGCGCCTATGCAAACACTTTGGCACTGAGCCTCAGGTGTTGATAATAGAAGTGATTAAAGTTCATCGTCCAGTGAAATATCCCCAACGAGGATTAGTAACTGTAATAACTAGCCCGTCTACACGTTGCCTTATTCGTAGCACTTTGATGCTGCATACTTAATTGATTTCTCGTACAAGCAATACATAATTTCCTTCTTAACATCATTTTATTTTCTTAAACGCTTCGCACGCGGCTTTTCGGTGGACCCTTAATTTCCATTCGAGGCGTTTGCGTACTGTAATAAAATGCCGAATCAAAGTCTAAATTTAACCATTTTTGATTGTTTTTAAATCAACAGTTACATCTTATTTGACATAGGTTCCAAGAAAATTGGTGAAAATGTTCCGTTTTCAAAACGGTTTAATTTTAAACTAAAAAGACGTGTAAATAATAACATTACCAAGAGCAATATTGTCGAAAGCGTAATCGTGGCAGGTTATTTAAACAGTGCTTTTATTAATAAGTAAATACGTCTGTCATAACGAAACAGAATTAATAGTAAATGAAATCGCTTTTCTAGAATTACTGTTAATGTACATTTTATATTGTTTAGACCTTTGCACACAAGTCTTGTATGCTTGTTAGAATTTCCGTTATTGTAATTTCTAACAGCCTTATTTCGGTTAGTTTGTATGCGTAGTTTATATACTAATTAGAACTAATTTTACAGAGTACGTTAACAAACGGATGCTGCATTCTATAAATTTTACCGCCAAATGCATCTTTACACTGCAGTGCTGGCTTTTTAGGACGATATTTAACTGTCCTTAGTAAGACAAATGTCGGGCGGTTGGTCGAAATGAAGATTCTTCCAGCATCACAACAAACGTTTGCTCATTCGGAATTCCTCCATGATCACCGTTAATTTTAACTTCAAACTAAGCGGTCAGCTTTGCGGTGTTGACAAGCGACACTCGGTAGTCATCTAAGCTACGGCTAATTCACACGTCTGGCCGCCTTTCCCTTCTTATTTACGATTTAAGGAAGCCTTGGCCATTCGCCACTTTATTATTCCAGATTCCGACGGCGCTCCTGTATTCCTGAAAGGGAATTTTTTCGGCCGATTTCCTTTAGGCCGGCGAGCGTTCTCTGAGCTACCTGAATAATCGAGGCCCGAGGCTCCGAGGCAAGAGCTCTTACTCTTCTAGGCTAGCAGGGGGAGGGGGAAAAATTATTAATCGTAGGACGCGTTTTAATTCGATCCCCCGTCCTCGCCGCCACGTCCTGTCCCGACGTCTCAGACGTCTTCCGAAAAGCCGCGAAAAGCCGGCCGAGCGGCCGAGGAGCGGCGGCCTCAACCTCACCTTGGCCAGTGATCTTGGTCGCGGTGGAACGGACAAAGGCAGGGAAGATCAGAATTTCACGGTTGCACGCGTACATAATCGAGTCGGAGCGGGATGCTCGCGGTTGGTCGACGGTGGCAGCGACGTGTCAAATGTAACACACTCTCGCCAACTACTGTGGCACACGGAGACGCGCGTCGGCCTTTTTCGAATGAGCTTCGTCCTCATCTTCTCATCCTCCGTCGGTTTTAGTAATCTTTAAGGGGGAAGGGCGCGCGTTACGCATGCGCTCCCGCGAGTGCGCAAATTACGCTTTATTGACGGACGCGTGTGAGTTGTCGGGCAGCTTCTGAAGATGGCCGATGAATGTCGCTCGACGAGCTGGAAGCTATATTACCAGCTCAGTGACCCTGTAATATTTTCGACTGACGATTGTCTCGAGTCTTATTTACGAAAAAATGTTAATGCGAGAAGAAAATCACTATTAGATAAATCATCATTACTGACCTTGTCCCTGTTATTTATCGCATTCTAGCGGCTCATTTGAAGAAAATATTTGTCATCGATAAAATCAACCATTCTTTATTTTTCTCTTTTTGACTCGAGTGTAAAATCTTTATCTGTTTCACTTGTTTGAATTATCGTCCCGTCATCCTATTGCTTCATCATTATCGCATGACAAATTTACAGAACTTAGGCACAACTTTCCATTTTTAGTGCCCAACGGCAATTGAAACTTACTATCTTGCGTAGCAGCTAATATTTTCATTTAAAAATCTGGTTGTTAAATGGCCAAACCCGAACAGCCGACTATTTCACTTCTAGAATATTTCATAGGACTGTACATAAAAATTAGAAATCAAGTATGATTCAATATTAAGAGTATTTAAATTGATTCATTGCTTACGATTTTAATATTGAAAGTGTTATTAATTGTTCAAGAATCTTAAAAATTAAATAAAAATTGTAGCTTTAAAGGAGGATCTAACTAAAGCAGTGCAAGTCACAATTTGAGAAGCTTTATTTTCGTAAAGATTTTTCATTATTGTACTTTGAAATATTTTACTTTAAACATAAATAACGAAAAAGGATCGATTGTTGTAAAAATCCAGTCGAGCAAAGAAAATATTAGCTAGTAAATACATTTCCAGGCAACAAACGCAGCCTAAGTAGTATGTAAATTTATTTTGTAAATTAAATATAATCGGGCTGATGCTCTGCCCAGAGGCCAAACGTGAGATAAAAATAACAACTGAGGAACTGATCCATAACTCGTGTACGGGGATAACTTTGGTTAGTTTTTAATCTGGAAAACAGGGAGACCAGTTTCACTTGGCGTACATTACGACATATTTCCAACGTCAACGCGGTGCGGGTGACAGCGAGAAGGATGTGCAATGAATCGAGATGGGAAAAAAAAGCCCACGGAAGAATTCGCGGCGAGTGGATACATCAAAGCGCACCGCCATTCAAAGTGAACCGCTGCTGCTGCTGCCCCTTCGTCGGCCGTCGAAGCCAAGCGGATTTGCCTCTCGAGCGTCAAGTCGTTGAAGAGCCGGAATACCGTGGCTGAATTCACGCGCACATCTCCATTTCCGAATATCAGATTTTCAAGCCGCTCCGAGGCTCGCTGGGCTTTTTGATTCGAGCGACGTCTGCTCCGGTCACAGTCGTGAAAATTCACCGGCACCAATCGGACACAGTTCCTACAGTACATTTTATATATTATATACTTGGCTTTGCCGGTTATCGAGAATACTGTACAACCTGCTTGTTCATAAGCATGAATGCGCAAAAACTTTAGCAAAGCAAAATATCATTTATATTAACGAAACAAATAATATTTCCTTATTCTGTGGATGACAATATCATTAGAAAATAAACGCTTTGAATATAAATAATATATATTATGAATGCTTTAGAAATGTTTTTTATAACTTTGGGAACGAAAATAATGCATTTTTAAAGTATTTATTAATAAAAAATCACTTTAATAGATTTTTTCACTGCACAGAATATAAATCTTCTCATTGGACTTTCTCGATATAGAATAGAAACCGTACGATGCATTTGGTCAACAGCTGATCCTAGTTGTTAAATGCCATTGACCAAACTTGCGAGCTTGTTACAACAAAAATACAAGACAATGAATCGATTTGGTGCTCGAGCACCATTTTAGTCTGTGTTTACCCTCCAAGTGAAGGGTATGTTGCCTTGTCTAAGGGAGAAAATAAAATCGGGGGATCTATTTTGGCATCCTAAGCAAATATCTCGAATTGCTTTCTTTCCTGTCGGCAGTTCTTTTACTCAATGGGCTCGAGGTTGGCTTCTGACGGAGACCCGCCGAACTTGAATAAGATTTCATAGATTTTCGAAGGGCTCCGAAGTTTTGCGGTCACATCACGTATAAGTACACCTCAGGAACAAACGTACGAGAGGGAAACGAAGCCTCGACATTTCGCGATAGATAATTAAGTGCTCAGCGGCTATAGCCGAATTTTACTCCTCCTGTAGCTCCATTAGCTGTTAACAGAGAAACCTGGATTGTACCACGAATGAGTATGGGTCACGTACCCAATGCCAATTTGAACATCTTCTGTATTCCAGGCTTTTATCACATTAATAAGAAGTATTGGTTTACTAACGTATTGAGAAATGATTAAGCATCTCATAAAATCACCTTATTTATACGCAAGATAAAGTAGGGCTAAATAGTAGGTAAACGAACATTAAATGCCAAACGCAAGGTGGCTTAGTATCTTGAGCCCGGAATTGCAACGCGTATGCGTCAGCATTAAATTTGCAAAGGAGGAGAGGTAGGAAAAAGAAGCAGCCTTTATTAAAGAGACATCTTGGTTGAATTGCAGACTCGGGCTCAGAGAGCGGTTCGCACAAAACGGTGGGCGGCAGTCGGGGCACGACCGGGCACAAGGGTGGCGGCTCCGACGGGAAGCCGACGCGCGTGCGCACCGTCCTGAACGAGAAGCAGCTCCACACGCTGCGCACCTGCTACGCGGCCAATCCCCGGCCCGACGCCCTGATGAAGGAGCAACTCGTGGAGATGACGGGTCTGAGTCCGCGGGTCATCAGGGTCTGGTTCCAGAACAAGCGCTGCAAGGATAAGAAGAAGACCATCGCCATGAAGCAGCAGATGCAGCAAGAGAAGGTATGGACTCGGAGGGTGAGGTTGGCGCTCGGGCCGCTGGGAGCTGCGAGCCCGTCGATTTCATCCCCGGGCTCGAGGCTGCTCTCCCAGCGCCCGGCAGCGGCTCTCCTGCTGTCGGCGCCTACGCCTGGGAGGTGAAGGAGAGGCCCGGCTTGACGCTAATTCCGAGATGGGAAGACACCTAACCATACGAAGTATTTTCCGTTTCAGGACGGGCGGAAATTGGGATTCGGAGGAATGCACGGCATCCCCATGGTCGCCAGCAGTCCCGTGAGGCACGAGAGTCCCATTGGAATGACACCCCTAGAAGTCCAGGCCTATCAGCCGCCCTGGAAAGCGCTTTCCGACTTCGCGCTCCACACCGACCTCGACAGACTCGATCCGAATGCACCTTCCTTCCACCACTTGGTCTCCCAGGTACTGCCCGACCACCTAAGCGTTTAGAATTTCCATTTGCCTATGCGACTTCGTCCCTATCCATAGACGGCTCAATCGCTGACAATTGTCGAGTGCTTTGAAAACGCTACGCTTCCAATGACGGTCTCAAATGTAAAAGGTCATCTGGTTTCTTATCGCATTATTGTTATTGCATCATTTTTTAACTAAAATACGAGACAAATTGCGGGTAATGATCCTGAATACTTTTCAAAGAGCGTATTAAGATAAGAGAACTGTTGGATACGTTGGTTGAGATCGGGAGATAGAAAGTCTTATTACTAGTCTCGCGTAACACGTTCACGAATCCGAGATAATCGAAATAGAGACAAATTTTTACATATATTGCGAAAATATTGTGATATTGATTTCTTGCAAAAACTGATCAAGATCCACAAGACCCTTTATACGTCAATATTTTCGCCAGAAATGAAAATATGCTATCTGCCATAGAATTTCAAGTAATTTACAAGCACACTTTAGTTATTTAGCATGGCTATTGTTTTATATTTTTTCAGAACTCGGAACAAATTAGTTCTGAACGAAAAAACTGTTTTATACATGCATTTAAATGTCTTTTAAAAGCTTCTCTTCTAAAAGATATGCGTGAAATGTTTTGCAAACCGTGGAGCTTAATCAATAGTTATATCGCAATTAAGCGAAGCTTATAGACGGAACAGAAGCGAAATAGAGCCTAAAACTAATGGTCTCCTCGCAATGGCTGAAAGGGCCATGAGAGTCTCCGCAAAAGTACTCAATCGTCGAAATGACTTTGACTTGCAGATGCACGGCTACGACATGCACGGCGGTGGACCACCACAACTGCCGCCCCCGGGTATGCTGGGCGGTCCGATGGGGGACGCTGGGGGCGGTGGTCCCCTTCCGCCACCCGGGCCGCACCATCCGGGCGGGGGTAACGGGCCAGGACCGGGACCGGACATGGGCCAGCACCCCGACAGCACCGACAGCTACGTGACTTACCTCGAGAGCGACAGCGACTCCCTGCACCACGACACCGGCAGCCCATAGTGTCGCTCCTTTGATCTCTAAGGCGCCTCCGCCTCGGGTGGACTCGAACCTGCGAGCGCTCCTCCTCCGGCGATTCAACCTCCGGTGCTGAGCCGGATCCTGGCCGTCGGTAACAGCGGTGCGCCCCGACTTACCGACCGTGTTTAGTTACCCGGAAATTTTACGCTCCTCGACTTGCGCGTACCGTTCCGACCCCGAACCCCGAGTCTCTGTAAATTTGCGAAATCCCGTGAGGCGAAGGTCGGATCGATTTTTCATTTGATTCTTCGGGACGCAAGGCCTCCCCAGATAACTAATCGAGGAGCGGCCTCGCTTCGAAACGCTCGCAACGTTATTGATAATACACGGCGATAAGCGATTTGACAATTTTACAGACAAGCTTAGATGCGTACAATAAGTAGGATTTTAAGCCGTTGTGAATTTACGGTCGGTGAAATAGACATTTGTAAATAGTGCTACGAGGTGCGCTGAAGAAGCCGCCGATTTAATCTTCCACAAGTGTCTCTTTTCATTAAGTAAAAGTCAAGTGTGAGGACTAATGATACAAGACAATTATCGGATGACGCAGCTACAAACATTTTAAGGGAGTTATAGGTTGATGACCATTTTGCATAGCGATACAACCTATTCTATTTATATCGATTGATCAGTTTCGTTCGAAACTATGTTAGATGATATTTTGTAAATGAGGAATCACCACAATATTTAAACACGATTGAAGAGCATCTTTTTATATTCGATAGGCAACGCAATAGCTAAATTGATGTAAAATTTAAGATCGAAAGCATGATTATTGATGGATTGGCTATAACTGGATTATGTTATCATGATAATGCTACGATTTATCGTGGCATTCCGTTTGTCTGCACGATGAAAATTGGATAGTTCATTTTGGAACCAAAATTTATTTGTATCCAATGGTCAAATGTTTTATATCGATCAGTAATTAAATGGAGGTTATTTATGGAATGTCGGTTCCAAAATTAATTGTCTGCGGATTGCTTCTTTATTAATTTCTTAACACATTGTAACCATATAATTCGTAATTTCTCACCTGTGGAACATTGTACATAAAAAAGAAAACAAGAAAAAAATGTATATAAATGTTTTATTCGAGGATTGATGTATCAATGTGGTCTACGAGGAAAGTGTTTGCTCAACTCAAAGAATCGAAAAAGGTGACAAACAGCTGAATGCACTGAGGAATATGCAGGCATCGAAAATATTTTAGTATTTTTGCTGTACGCCGTCAATAATGCGTTTTGAACTTTTAACGGATTGTTTGAGGCGAGTTGCAGGCAGAGCAAATACCAAAGCAAATACAGCAAAACCATGTAAATAGATGCATATTCGTAAACCTCGGAAATTCGCGGCTCGGCTAGCAGATTAAAAAAAAGGTAGAGAACAGACTTTGGAGTGACACCTACTCTAGTACTGTATATTGCGCGATGAGCGCAACATTGTTGTTTTAGGTAAAGTTCTCCGAATTTTCTCCGAGTGAATTCGGAATTTGTATGATATTTCTATACAGAAACAGTATACGTAATAAAAGAAAATTTCGAAACAGACAAAGATATTCCTTCTTTTATTATTACCCGCTCATACTCAATATACATATGTATGTGACCGTCTATACTTTTATTTTTAATATATTTGCAAATAAAAATACCAAATGTAAATTTTTTTTTTTTTTTTTTAATAATTTTAAGTGTGCATATTTTTTAGAAGCACCTCTTAAATTCATATATAATGAAAATTGGCATTTTACAGTCCGTATTAACGTGAAATGTAATAATGTTTTTAAACTTTCACAGTATTATTCTATTATTTTGAAACGATTTTACGGAAAAGTAAACTCAAATTATACAATGAGTAATATTTAGTCTTATAAAATTTATAAAATAATTATTAAAAAATATTAAAAGAGATAAAAAATTAATCACAAATTTTATTTCATTTTTCTTAATTTATAAAATTCAATGAAAAATAAAAAGAATGTCGACAAATTTAAAATTTGTGCATATAATTCCAAATACATATTATATATAAATAAATTGCAGTGCTTCGTTTTGTAATCTAAATACATTCATAATAAAGTCTAATGAAGTATGGAGAGAAAGGAGACGATCGTTCATAAACTACAGTTACCAATTGTATAAACCATGACTCGCTACTAATTGGCTGCGCCCACATGATGCAGCCCACTTTGAGCATGCGCATCTCGGGTTGCAGTATACAGGTGCAACTACTTTTTCATCTTTGTGTACTATTTGAATTCAAGATCACAATGAACCCTTTTTATTGTTATCTATTTTATTTCTAAGTAGAAAAAAAAGTTAAATATATAAGATTATTGTGGAGCGTAGGTTATTATTACAAATAATAAATTACATTTATTATGGAATATTATACAGTACTGTTTCCAACTAAACTAAAAAGCTATAAAATTAGAAATCATTAATTATATATAATTCTAAAATTTTCAAATCTTAGAAGTTCAGTTTTTAGAAATGGAAGTATCTAATGAGGCGAAGAAATTTTTAATTTATATTTCCACGTTTCCCATGGTCTTGGTATGTTTAATTAAGCGTAAGATATTCTAAAATAAATAATTAACCCATAAAGTACAATGATCGTTCTTTCACAGCTTGATCATTTGAATAAAGATGAATAAATTTTTCGATTCATTGAATTCTTGATTCGAATGCCAAGATTATTTTAAATTATCATAGTTATTTAAATTGTTTACTTACGTATACTAAAGTTTGATATTATATTAAAATAACAAAAATAAATCATTTTTATTACATAGTAATAATTTTACAATTTAACATTGTTATTAACACTTTTTGAACTTTTTTTTTATAAGATAATATTCAAATTTCGCGGTTTGGTAAAAAACAGTGATCTTTGATTTCTACTACGCATGTATGCAAATCGTCACTATCGGCACATAAAATTGTTGGTATATGGCATCTTTAATACTGTGAATATAATGTCCAGTAAGGGATAATCTATGATGGTCATTCATATAAGTATATTTAATGAGCTTACTCAGCAATAATTATGTATGAGTTTATTTAAAAGATTAAATCAGTCTCTAATATTTATTGTGTAAATAATTTTATAATATTCTTTTTGTTATTAAAAAAAACGTTGATAATTTATTGAATAATTACAAAAAGGAGTTAAGTATTTCTGGTTAGGTAAGCAATAACAATTTACTGATTAACTTCTTGAAAGATTAATTAACCTGTTAATTAATTAATAAATTAATTAACCATATATTTACAATTTTGTTAATCAAATGATTAGCAACGCTACGGTAATAAAAAAATTTTTATTTGTTATAAATCAAACATTAAAAGTACAAATTTTTAAAGTATTTCATGCTATTATTATCTGATACCTACAACTGTTTTTATTATTTATAACCTATTACTTTATTATCAAATTTCCATAATTACTATCTAATAATTTAGAGATATTGTTATAAACAAACTGATTATTAAGGAATAATATTAAAAAATGAATTGACGAGATAATATGCTGCTGCTCATTATGTAGATATATAAATTTTTTAAATCAAGTTACTCAATATTATTGATTTACAATTTTAGATTGAAGAATGGCTGATTATTTTCACGAAATGGGATGGACTCCATTAGGAGATGCAGAGGCTCCGAATCATTTAATACATATGGCTCGATTTTTAAGAGATTCAGGAATGTGGGAACTTTTGGGTGAGCATGAAAAATTACCTCCCCCAGCATCAAAAGAAGTTGTTGAGAATCTTGAAGAAACAATATTTGAAGATAATTCTGGTAATATAGAAATTTTTGTTATATTAGAGAAATATATTAGTTGCATAATCTAATCATATATTATGTTTATTTTTAGGGAAAAGGGAACAGTGTCCAGTTTGTATAAAAGATTTTGAAAAAAGTATTGTTATTAAATCTTTACCATGTAAGCACTCTTTTCATAAAGAATGCATTGAGCCTTGGTTATCAAAGGTAAATTCTGTACATAATATATGTTAGTAACTTTATATAATACTTTGAAAATCGATTGCATTTTTTTAGACAAACTCCTGTCCATTATGTAGATATGAATTACCTACAGACGATGAAGACTATGAAAATTATAAAAAAGAAAAGATACGTGCCGTAGAAAGAGAAAAAGATTTAGAAATTTTACACAATTCAATGTTTTCGTAATATATAATAGTATATATATATATATATATATATTGATATGATAATGATTGTAGTGTATTGAAATTAAAATTTCAATTACATTAATGTTTGCAGTAATATAAATTAAATTATTAATTAAAATTCATAATTTATTAATTAATTTATAAAGACAGTCCAACAGCATTTAAGGGATATTAAGAAATTAAGAAACTTTCCATAATTAATAGTTAAGTACAGTATATATGTATTAAAAAACAAGTTCTGAATAAGATAATCTTTTTGTAAAATGTATATAAAAAATATAATTATTATAAATAGAAAAACAATTAAAAATTTGTATGTAGAATTATATATTGGTTATAGAATGATATTGTTCTAGATAATATTGTAATGAACTCCTATGTCACCATCAATTAAGCAATAATTTTTAATAAAAACAAATAAATTACATCACAGTTTTATTATAATATTTAAATACATTATTAAGGAATTAGATTAGTTAGTTATTAATAAATTAAATAAAAAATTCTTGTAAATTATTGTTTTTCAAGTTGGTAAACAAAATCTTAATTATTTTTAACTTTTTTAACTTAATAAGTTGAACTAAGTTATTGAAATAATTTAACAAAAACTAATTTTGGTCTTTACTATTGATATTTATGTTTTTTCCTTAACATTTTCGTTATAATTTAAAAATTTTTAATTTATTGAAGCGCGTAAGTTAAATAATAAAGACATTTTATAAAAAGATTGATGAAGAATTAAAATCGATTATATTGTAAAATAAATGAAGCATTAAACTTTTAAACAATAAAAAAAAATTAAATATGTATGAGGCGCAGAGAGAAATCAAATAGAATAAAAACTAACGAATGAAATTATCTTATAGAAATAGATGACCAAATAACTATATTTTGTGCAAAATAAAAATTTATTAATGAAAAATAATGAATTAAATGAATGTTAATTATGATCATAATTAATATATTTTATTATACATGTATGTTTTATAATTTAATGTTATGTTGCATATATACATTTTTTATTTACAAAGAATGAAAATCGATTTCCAACTTCATTTTCTACTATTTTTAACTTTACAAATTAGAAATTGATTTATGTTTATGATGTTTCAAATTTTAATATTGTATATACAATAATATTAACTGTACATGAAGTGCAATTATATAAAAATAATCCCATTTATCAGAATATCAATTTTTGTTATTATAATTTTCGATGTATTTGATAAAACTCGATCGTAGCAGTTTAAAATGCATTAGTATTCCATAAGTGTGGTAATACAAAAAATTAATTTTTCAAAATAAAAAATAACATATTTTTACAAAATAGTTGACATTCTATTTGACTGACCAACAAGTCTTTACGTGACAGTTTATAAATAATCTTAATTATTTTAATAGTCTACACATTTCTAAATAAAGTTTCATTGTTAGTTTAAGTGTTTGGTTGACTGATTGCATATAACTACAATATATAGGTTCTGCTTATATATTATGTTTTATTAAAGTTTTGTGTTGGCATGACTACGCATAATATAGAAATTAACATTTTAGTCACTAAAGTATGTGTGTACACATAATTTACAAGATACAGATAAAAGATGTGCATAAAAAAACTTTCTAAAAATGGAATGTATAGTGTGGTTCATGAAATAGATGATTTCTCAATCGGAGCAAATCTGTTAAATTAATTTAATGAATCTGATTTTGTTATTAAGAAGAAATATTCAGGATTGGAAAAAATAAAAATTCAAAAATTTATAGCGATAAATTTAATGAAAATAAAAACATCACCATAGCTTACGTAACCTTTGTTATACTTTTTGGTTTGTATTTACGGGACAAATTTATGTTGAGAGCCAATAAAATATATTATTAAAAATAATAAAATCACTGATCTGAAGTAGGACATTGTCAATTACTCAGGAATATTTGTGTCATTCTCGTAATGCTCTATACAGCCTTGGTGTCATCGACCCAATCGTCCTCTTATGAAATTTTTTTTTTATTTTTTAATTCTATATTTCTTAAGGAATGTGAACGATTAATTCAGTTAATCGTTTCTTATTCAATTTATAAAATTAATTTCATTTATATGGGTTTACACGAATTGTATTGTTTATTCTTTATTTGTAATATCATTTTTGAAAAATGTAACGCATATAAAAAATTCATTTTACTGTCGAAATCAGCATATATACATGTTAATCTATGTCCTATAAAAGTCGTATTTACCCTAATCCATACAGATCTATTTTAAATATTTTTAATAGAAAAAGTTCTTAATAATGTCATGGCTAAATTAAAAGACAAATTATCCAACATAATATAATATTTTTAATTTTAAGTCTGTATTTATACATTTAATGCATGCAACAAAATTATTAATTACAGGTATTTAAAAAGAAGATAAACAAAAAATTTTACAGACAGGTATGAGGAGATAAGCAAAGGACCAAATTAATTTAAAAAACTCAAACAGAAAATATCAAATAGTAATGGAATGCTTTGATCTAAACAATAATTTAGTAATTGTTAATATTTATAAAAGTGAGCTCTATATATAATATAAATCGCCAACTTATAAAAGTTTTTCTTTACATATTTTTCAGTTTTAATTATAAAATAATCTATCACATATTATTATATAAAATATTTGGATTAATGATAGTATTAATAAATAATAATAGTTTGATTAACAATTTTTAATTGGCTGCTATTTTCTAATATATTAATTTTCTTATTCTTGAATAATAAATTGTGTATTATAAATAACTATATTTGTTTATGTTATTTAAACAGTATTTATTTTTCTTAAATATATATATTTCTTTTATATAAGAGTCTAACCATAGTGAATAGAGATAAAAATATAAATTAAAAAATGGGAAAACTTTTGTTAAGTTGTTAAAATTGCATTATATAAAATTAAGAATTCCTTCAATAATGTTGTGATTTAATTCTAAACAATCTGATTGAGATTATATTAAAAACGTAGAATATATATATATTTGTAAGTTTTAACTAATGAAATTCGAATATGCATTTTGCGCCACAAGCTATTAAGAACAACCAATTTCATATAATAATATTTTTATGAATAATTACTCTAGAATATTAGATTAAATAGTTTTTAAAATAGATTAATATAATATTTTTTAAGTTTTAAATAAAGATTTGGTTTCAAAAGTAAATTAACACATGTTTACTTATAGATTACGTTTCTACAAAATTATCTTTGAACAATCAATGATAAAAAAACATTGAAGATTTTTGAGTAATCTTACAGTAATATTATGGAAGATCTAAGAAATAAAAAATCTAATTGCGACGATAAATTTGTTTTTATCTAACTCTCAAATATTAACAATTTTAAGTTTATATTTTTATTTTTGTTGAAATTAATCAAATGCTGCTTTTCAAGGAGATTTTGTCAAAATAAACCAAGTATTGCCTTGAATAGTTTATAAATTAAAAATCATTTACGTAAAAAAATTCGAATAGCCTTTATTGCGTAAAGTATTAGTTGAATGAAAATACAGTTCTTAATAAATAGTTTTAATATAGAAGATTTAAGATGTATTAAGAAAAGTGAATCGTAAATATAAAAGATATAATAACGTGGAAAAAATGAATTTTTTAAAGAATTATATTTACACAATAAAACTACTTCTTCATACATGATTTAATGATAAAAAATATTTTTATGAAAAGTTAATATAAATATTAAAAAAAATTTTTGATATTTGAAAGTAGTGCATAACTTTGCTGATTTATGCAAAATAAAGTTATAAATACTTTTTTATCGTTACCTCTTTTTATTTCAGCTTCTTTGCGGGCCAGAATTGAAGGACTTTTATTCAAGTCTATTCAACTTGGCTCTACGAACTTTTCCTCAATTCCGTATCATTGGATCTCTATCGAATACTAATGAATTCGCTAAAACGTTTTCTTGCTTGAGCAGAGACCGAATGAATTCTGAAAGGAAGTGTAACTTTTGGAATTAAATGTTCATGAGATAAATCTATCCTCTTATATTGCTTCATTCATATATTGTGCTTCTTTAAGGTAAAAGAGATTTTTTTTATATAACATTTTTAGAATTTCTTTTTTTTATTAATAAATTCCATATCAACACTGACTAAAAGTTAAAATATTTTTATCAAAGCTAAAAGTGTACACTTAAATAAATAATAAATATCGTTATAAGGTAAAAGTCATATTTTATTCGTTGCATCTCCTAATACTGTTCCAAATAAGATAATTTTCCGCTTATTATACAGTTTTTAATGAATATACCATCTTTTGAAAGAAAGAGAGAGAGAGAGAGTGAGTGGAGTATAAAATGCAATTTTTAATATATTTGTAATTTTTATTGTTAATTATTTAGTGACATAGATCTTATAAAAAGTGTATTTATAAGAAAAATAATGAAATTCATATTACTGCGTAAACAAATTTAGATACGACTATTGTACAACCGTAAGCTACGTTATAATTTTAAATTTTGTTTTAAAACTAAAAGAGTCTTTTTCATAAAGCTCACTTCATCCGCAAATGATTTAATTGCGAAGGAGCAATTTTCGTTTGGGATTTGAAACGAACGTGTTATAATATGTTTGTGCTATATAAAGTAATATATGTATTTGAAAAATATAGAATTGTCTACAATATTATTTGACTTTAGTGGCAAATGTGTCTTCCAATATATTTTGACATTCTGGTGCGTCAAATTGCATTAAAATGTATTTTTATATGATGACGGGATCTGTGTAGAGAAAGGGTGAAGCTTGTCCTTACTTTTAGTCTTATTAGTGAGGATTTAAAGATTTCCCGATCACAATTCTATCGTTATTTCCTGTCTCAACTAGTAGTAAACATCGTAAAAAAACCGTACTGTATAATTCTGAGCAGCAGCTCGATAAAATATTCCTAGCTACACCGTTCGAGATTTCTCGAATCTCTTGGCCCCAAGACGCCTCTAAGCCGAATTATGACTTATACGCCCAACACTTGTATATGTTTCGATCGAACAACTCAATCGGTGGCACGATCGCTGGCTAGGGGCGCCTCTCCAAAGAGGTCTGAACAACGCCGAGGATGGTCGCGTCCAGGTTCTAGCTCCCTACTGGATACTCGATTCGGTGGAACGAGACTGATAGCGTTTTCCCTCTTGTGGCTCTCGGGCTGGCTGCGGCTTAGGCTGCGGCTTAGGCTGCGGCTTAGGCTGCGGCTTAGGCTGCCTTCCTCGAGTCTCCGTGTCGGTTGCACCTGCCGACATTCTCCGAGAGGCGAGGATTTCGCACTAGGTCGCTTCCTGCGGGATCATCAAGGCCCTAATTCTCCTGGATGGCGTAAAAGGCACGAAACTCAGTCCGCTCGCACTCCTCCTTGGAATCGGAGCGGCCTCAAGGTCGTACGACTCAATCTGTCTCTTCGTGGCCACTTTCGAAATTCAAACCGATTGCCGTTCTTTTTACGGAATCAAATGAACGTCGTCTATATTTTCCGGACGGCGGAGCAATATACCGAAGTACATGTATAGCGATATATTTTTACGAAAAAAACCTATTTCTATAACAACTTAGTAAGTTAAATAGTTATCAATTATGCGAGTAATATTATTTCATAATGTTAATAAGAAAATAAAGTGATAATTAAAATAAGGTACAGAGGAAATTACGTATAGAATATTGCTTTTAAGTTAATGTAATTTAACATTTTCAATGAAATCAACATTAGACTTCGGTTAATCAATAAATGGAAATTTCTGCCCTGTTACGACAAATTAAAATAAGCTGTAATATCAACATAATTGAAAATATAATCGGTAAAAAGAAACAACTTCGTTATTATAGATATGTGTAAGAAACTTTGTAATTGTCTCTAGAAAATTAACTGCCAAGAGTCGATGATATTTCGCATTGGCATTGATACAAGCTTTTGAGAAATTTCTTCATAATTGCTTTCATTTGCGTGACAAGTTTTTTTGTTTCTCCATAATCGTGGTGCCGGCGGCCGTCCTCAGTGCTGACTTAATTGGTTTTGAGAGTCGAGTCCGCGTCACCGGTGGACAGGTATCCTCTTTTGCAGGCACATGCTGGGATGGCTTAAGGATTTTTGACAAGCTGAGCTCACTGGTTTCCTGGATTCTTCTTAACCAGTAATCGTTCTTCGACGAGCAGCAAAACTTTTTGCGATTTTCAGACGTCCGTCGATCCGTCGGTTGTGCGTTTTCTGAAGGACCCGGTGTATCTCGTCGGGCTGAGCGCACAATCTTCGACTACTGATTTTAAGGGCTCTCTTGGACGAGTTTTGGTTGCTGGTTGATGTAATAAAATCCCATCGGTGCAGTGATTGGAATCGGTCAGTGGTCTAGTATAGTTCCCATCGCCGTAATTCTGTACGGTTAATACTGCGGAGAAATTCTTCTTTTATTTGACGAAGGGGTGATGGTTGGGATGTTTCTCGACTCCTTTCGATTCTTCACCTTGAGTTTCCTTAAAAAATTTCAGTGGAGCAACTGGACGAACGTATCAAGGTTTTTTTTGGTATGGGACCTGACAATCTAGTTCCTGTGAGGGGGCCATGTGACGATTTTTTTTCTTAGTTTTTTATCATTAGTGGTCGGGGGTGTCGATGGGCACGGGGTTATTCCTGCGTTGCTTTGACTTGCCAGCCGGGTTAGGGCTCTTTATTACGTAGGTAAACTTGTGAGGTCCGCCGCCTCGACGAGCTCAGGGCGGAGTCCTGGCGACCGTCGCCCTAGTTTGTCCTGTATTGTCGGTTTAATCAGGACATCATTTAGGGGGTTAGGAGTGGTCGGTCGAAGCGTCGGGTCGGCGACGTGAGGTCAGCGTTGGGTCGAGGCCGTCAGTGGTGCTGCGTCAACGTCGTTGGCTGATATTATCGAGTGTGTTGCACTATATCGTTGTCGTCGGCGTCTGGTCGGGTGTCGGGTTGGTTTATTAGAAGGTGGTGCGTCGACTCGACCCGTCGTCTTCTCGGTTTTGTGCACCTCTTGTCGGTGGCTTGAGCCCCGAGGCCGTTGGCGCATGGGCCCAATTGTTGGTGGCTACAACTATTATTATCTTTTATTCTTAATTATTATCCTATTGACATGTGTTTGTCTTAAGATGCCTAGTTTTCATTTATATTTATATATTTTCTAATATAACGTTTATAATGTTCACACTGTATAATGTAAAAAATTATGCAGAATGTTCTTAAAACTGAAACAGAATGTTCATAAAATCGAAACAGAATTTTCATAAAATGATAATCATAAAATTTATTAAAAAATCTATTAGAAACATCATTTATTTAAGTACTTTTTTGGAAAAACTTGAACTCAGTAGATTCAAATCAAACACATATCGTTGAAAACGCAATGTAATTATTATTAAGAATATTTAAATATTCTAGAATTTCAAGTCAATTAAAATCATCTTTTTTTAATTCTATACTGGTTGATCATTATCACATTTGTTACACAAATCATCAAGAATGGTTATATTGCCAATCAAAGTAAAACTAGTAGGTAATATTCTATCAATTATATATCAGTAATAAGAGTCTTCCATGGTTATAATAATACCGTCATCGTTATTAAAATTACTATAAATATAAAAAATGTATTTATCTCAAACATATTTATTGATTAAAATTTAAATATAAACATATTTTCAAATGGGAATTATGGTGCATTCAATTTATTAATAAATTTTGTTTTAATAAACATACTTTATAAAGTATTGTAATAAACGTAAAAAAAAATAATATATTATTGAAGTGCACCTCGATTAATATGGATCATGGATTTCTAAGTTCGTACACAAAAGGGGAGTTCGGATCATGCACACACCAGGGTTCCATAAAAATGAATGAACTCGGTTTTTATAAAAAATCACAGGGAGCAATCGATTGGCGCCGTGCCAATCGATCTACTCATTCATTTTGGCGACTTATACAAACGCTGACCAAAAGAGCACGTAACAAGTCACTCGTGAAAAAATTGACGGACTCGAGCCAGTACATATATACGTTTGTACGCGCAAACGTGCAAACAAGTCTGGCGAATAATCCAACAATATCTTATGCACTCTTACAGTCGTGGAGGGTTAGTTGTGCATAAGTAGTTTTGGATCGCGTTCAATTCTCTCTCAGCGCGTACCATTGAGGATTTCTTGGGGACACATTTTCTGCTTGTTTTGAAATATTTTATGACTTGTGGAAACGTATGAAGCTCCTTGCCCTTAGATGTCATTCGAGAAATTAAGAAATTCTAGAGCCCTGCTTTTCTCCATTGAAATATCTTTTTGTCAGTTTTTACTAGATACTTAAAAAACTATATTTTTTAGGAATTTTATACTAGCTTAGTAGAAATTTAATTGAGATGCAGTAAATACTTTAATAGTGTTGTTAATTCAAATTAAATGTAAGCAAAATTGTAGAATTTTAAAAGATAATTATTTTTATTTTTCTAAATATGGTTATATATGGTGAAATGTGTAAATATTATACATCTTATCTTATTACGAAATAAAATATCGTAATCAAACATCATAAATTATCCTTTTAGTCATTATTTACATAAAATGTTGATAATTGTTTTGATTTGGTTCAATGTAGTATGTATTTATTTAATTTAAACGTATTATAAAAATACTTGGCATAATTTATAACAGAATACTTGCTTCTTCGGTAAATTTCTTTTCATTTTTCTAGATAGTAATGTAACATTCATTGATCTTCAATACCATAATTATAAGAACAGTTTATTTCAATTCGCTTTAAAGATGTATAGATCTAATTCCTTTTTAGTGTTAGGTTTTGTAGGATAAATATAAAACGAAGGGAACGAAGCCAATGCGTTCAATGCATTTCTCCCTGACTTGAAATCGCCATCAATAAATCAAAATTGCAACAAATAATCAATTGTTTTTCAATGTTCGGTAAGCAAGCGTACATCCATAAAAAAATCAATAGCGTTAATAAGTTTTCTCATACTTTTAGTTAAAGTTTCGAATTTTTATTTTTTGCCCTACTTACGTATTTATGCATTCTTGGTAATTTGGTGGCGGTGGCCGGAGTTGGTAGCCGGGGGATAGGGGCGGAAAGCTACTAAAACATTTACCGGGGTGTGGGTCGTACGTCCGTACGTTAAAAAAACTTATGGCTTCCACACGTAAGCGATACTCGCTCGGATGCTTCTATTTATTGATGTTTGATTTACGCGCTCGAATGTAGCTTCGACGCTTATAACTCGATTCCCTGTGCCAAATTTCTTGTTTCTTCGGGTGGAGGAGCCGCTGGCATTTCCCAGCTTCCGGCGGCTCTGTGGACTGGAGGTTCGCGCACCAGGTCCGAGCGATCGGCCGCGGGCAAAAAACCGAGCAGGATTACGCGATTCGGGCAACAAAACAACAGCTTAAGCCGAAATGCCGGAGCCGCTTGGTAATGGGCGCTCGGGGCTGCCTTCGGTATTTCACAAGCTGTATGAGTTGATTCGCCAGCGTATAAATCACAGGCTGCTGCAAGTTTTCTGCTTTGTATTGGCATTCGAAGTCGCTTCGAATTTTTATTCTTCTTACTTACGTACAGCAAGCTTCTATTTTTTACTGCTACTGGTGTTCTTGCATAGCGCCATTAACAAATAACTAAGTGCCGACGTATTTTTTATTAACTACTTGAATTTTATCAAAATGTCAATTTGTCTTACTGATCAGACGGTCTCGTAATGGAAATTTATTTTATCCAACTCTCTTTCAAATGCAAATGTTTTTCAGCAAATTATGACTCATACTATGTTGGCATTTACACGTCGTTATAAATATAATAATGAATAAGTGAATTTTGTATTTCATCGTAACTTTGTGAATTCTAAAGTAACATTATTATTAAAGAATACTTAGAAATTTTATGTTTGGAAGGGTGAATTAATGACAATTGAAATAACAACATAATGTACGAAATGAAATACTGAAATTCCCTTTATTTTTGATATTGGAATAGGTTTTTCAGCTCGTACAATGTATAAGCTCTTTTATCAAAAAATGCACAATGATCTAATCCACTTGTTGCAGAATTATTGACACAAATAAAACTTTACTTAAGCACGTAACAAAATTAAAATACTAATTAAAATACTAAATTCACGCGGTATTCATATGCAGCGCTTGAATATTAGTAAGGTGCGAGGCCCTGAATGTATGGCTTAAAAGGACAAGACGTGTTGCAGACCGATTCGATGCTCAATAGGACGTATACGAGTGAAACTTTAAATCATTGATTAATTATAAAGTTGTGCCGAGTTTCGCACATGGAATCGAAATCGACGTGTCGCGAATCTGATTATTTCCTGCGACCTACTAACGACCAATTTCCTCGCGACTCCTCGGCACCGATGGAATTGCTTCCGGAACGATCGTTAAAGACGACGGCGCCATAATAAACACACGAGACTCGGAGACACGGGAGCAGCTTCGTCAGCAAATTTACCAAAAGCATAGAGTATATATATTTAAAATATTGCATCTTTGTTGGCCTTTGCTATTACATCGATTGATTCTTTTCGTTCGTTTTGCGGAAAAGGGTATGATCTCTACATTTAGAATAAAATACCAATGAAATGAATCTTATAGTTCGGGCGATATTGTCTTCTTCAAAAGGGTGAAATTTTTAATTCTTCGATCAATCGTGTGATCGACGTAGGATTATTTCACCGTATTTGAAATGAGTTTGATAATATTTTGCATTAAACATATAGATTCTAAATTTTTGATAACAAATTCTTCGTTTTTCCAGTGAATATAATTTGCTTATAAATAAAAAAATCTTCACTTTATTTCGAAAGCGAAGCATTCATCTGCTCTAAATAAGTTATCTGAATAAGAATAATAAATGGATCTATAAGCACACGATAATCATTCTTTTATGCAAATCGTCTTTTCTACATTTCATATTACCAGCTCAGATTCATTGTATCAGTGAAGCTTCGTGCACAAGTGTCATGCACATGCAGTGGAAAAAAACCCCATTCAAGAAGATTCGGCCTTGTGAAATCCATTAATATGCCGGTGTCGGTATAAATCAGTGCTTTTACTTTTTGGCCTGCGACGACCATCATCCCATAAATTACCCCCGGGCAAGAAAGGGCGCGCGAACTGTCCGTGTGCATTCATTACGAGCTGTTTTTTCGACCATAGGTGCACATAACGCCTCTTAGAAATTCGATGTTGTGCGACGGTGTTTTGTGAGTACCTTTCAAACTTTACATCCTAGACTTACAGCTTTGTACTTGCCACTGCCACAATGTGGCTTTCAGTAATGAGAAATAATCGATAGAGAGCTGCTAATGATTAATACTGCTAATAGCCCAAGATCGTTGGTTTTCATTATTAATTGCCTTTATTCGTACTTGTTTCGCGTGTATTACGAAAATTATCAGTTTTCCAAATTTTACAAAATCTAATGTAGAATATGCATTTATACTTTATAATACAGATGATATTATTTTTCAGATGTAGAAATTGAACATTAACATCGTTCGTTTTAATTTATTTGATGTGTAAATTGAGTCAAAGTGGACGTACATAGATTTATTCTAAATGTAGAAAAATAATATTATCATTAATTAAACATTGTTATTGCATAAAATTTAGAATTTCTCATTCTTCAAATAATTAAGATATTATTTTTAAAAGTAAACTTTTTTTAATTAGGTAAAGTTTGTAAATGACCAAATAGCTTAAAGAATGAAAATGAATTTTGCACTTGGCTTACCGACCTTTACCTACTATACGTAAAGCCTTTTATCTAGGTTAAGTACAAAGAAAGAAATTGATAGAGAGAGTGTAAGTGCATGATAAGTGAGCGATATGCATATATAAAGTAGGCAGAAAGCGAGGGGAATTGACCGGCTGCAATTATTCCAGATAGCATTTTAATATACAATTAATTTTGATTGCGGTTTTTTTAACGAGCAAAGAGCAAGGAATGCACATACACCCCTCGTCCCATCTCAAACGATTATAGCTTCAGTAGATGCACAGAAATATGAATACTAATGAATTAGGTAGAATAAGATTAGAAAATTAAAACAGAAAACATACGATGAAAACTGGTTTCCATAAATAATCAAGATCGGCTTGATATGCATGTACTATAGATTTTTTCATTCTCACGCGCGTGTCTGCAAACCGTAAAATTAATTTTCTTTTTTAAAAATCATTTTAAAAATCAGATATATTTAAGAATCAATATGAATTCCGAATAAGCTTACATTCTAAATTAAATATTTATTAAAACATTACATCGACATTGAGAATATAAATAATTCAAAATGTAGTTTACTGTCATGGGATGATGTGCATAGCGTTAGGCTTAATCTACCCTCTTTGAATGGCAACCATAAAAATTATTTTGCAAATTGTTTTTATAATCACTTTGTCTAAGTTTTCATCATGGTGCAATTTTTGTTTGATAAAAAAAAATTTTCTTTTGATATACATATTTCTGCATTTTTGTTTCAATTAATATTTTGTACACAATTGTTTTAATTAATTTTAATCCCGACTTTTCTCTACAAATTAAAATTAAATGTTCTAATAAACCAATATTCCAAATCATTAATTCCTAGAAATTGTGTTATAATTTTATAAAATAGTACTGTAGGTAGTTGTATTTGAAAGATTCTTGTATAATATATTAGGAATTACATAAATTAATAAAGATTCATATTTCATTCAGGAGATAACGTGATAGACAAATAGATAGACCATGAGGTCACGTTGCTGGAAAATACTTTTATAAAAAATATAACGGGGGTTGCTTTTTATACTTTTAATATTCACTCATTAAAATTAAATATATTGTACCAGACAGTTTCTTTTCGTTCACGATTTCCGTATAACAAAAAGTTTTCATATCCAATGAATAATTATAATTATATACTTGGTTTTTTTTATATCACTTCATCGTTAAAATTAACATTAAATATTTATTCTTTATATGTCTTGTCATAAGAAATATTCTATACAATCTGTGTAATTCATGAAGTCCCTGAAGTCCATGAACTAAAGATTAATTAAACTTTTTTTAGTTTGATTAAAAATGCGAGAAAAAATCGTATTTATTTAAGAAAATAAATGTACTTTCAAAAACATATATTTATTTTGTATTATAAACTAGACTAAATATATAAATATCTCAAAAAAAACAAAGTATTAGTTTAATTTATGTGGCATCAATATATCACAATTATAGTTATGTTAATTCTTATCCAAATCCATTAGGAAAAATTAAAAAAATTAATTTATTAATGATTGTTAAATAATTGTAAATATGCATATTTTTTATATCTAAAATCGTTTATTTTATGCTTCAAGCTTAATTAATTCATTAAGCGACTTTCCATTGATGTGATAAACGTTGGTAAAATTGGGCGACTTGGATCGCCAACAGGTAAAATGTAATAACGAAGGAATGTGGCTATTTTTAAGAATCTGTTATAATAAGGCATGTGCATTTGAATAGACAGATCTTGAGATCGATTGGTAATGGCTCGCCATAGATTAATTTCGTGTTTATGTTGACATAATTCAACAGCTCGAATTTTTAATTCTCTTTCGGTCCTTTCGGTGGGGAATTTTTTAGTCATTTCTCTAAATAAATCATCCATTTTTTGTTCTTCCATTGATGCACTATTATCATGTAAATAGTAAATAATAAAATTGTCTTCTTTCTCTGTGAAAGACTCCGATGTAATTGGATTTTTAATGTAATAATTGGGTAAGTCTTGGTCTTCGGATTGCAAATAATTTGATAAATTTTCTAGTGCAATCTGCAATTCTACAAGATCTTGTGGATTCCACTTACGCAACCGATTTTGGTTTTGAATTCTGTGGGTCCCTCTGCAATTAACGAGATAATAATAATTAAATGACAAATTCAAAGAATGTTTTAGAATGAATAGTTATTATAGCTAGATCTAAAACTGTTAAAAGAATAATATGATGCAAGAATTATTAGTACGTAAGCAGATATTAATTTTAAATTATTCATCAATTTTTTGGAATATTTAAGCATTTTTTATGAAACATATTCAAAGAAGATCATCATTTATGAAAATGTCTTACTTATTTTTCGATTTTAATTGTAACAAATTTCGATCATCATTTTTTTTCCTTTGTCTTTTTTGGTTATTCATTGTATTTCTGTAAAAAAAATACATATTTAACACTTTTTGTTACTTACTAAAGATTTTACTTGAAAAATATTATTAATAAAATGTTATTTATATTTGGATTCTAGAGCTTAGCTTCTCTGTTATTTATGTATTTATTTTTTCATACAAACAAAAATATATTATACTAAATATTCATTGAAGAAAATTTTTAAATATAAGTTGTAAGTAGACGAAAAAAAAATTCATAAGGAATGATTTAATGGGATTATATATGTATCGCGTATAAATGTCGTTTTATATTAAAAAAAAGTTTGTTTTTATATACTAATTTATGTATTTATGTGATCAGACTCACTATTTATATACGATGTAATATATTGTTTTTTTTATAAAGAAACATATTTTTATTTATATTTAAAATAATAACCTCCTTCTTCTGTAAGATACATTTAAAGAATCTTTAAGATACCATAGTTCTGCTTACACATAATAAAAGGAAATGAGTTTTCTTTTAATACTATTGAAGGTATCGATGCAAGAGAATTAATATCGGCTTTTACTTACATAATGGTTATTATCGAATGCGAAGCTATTTAAAGAAGTTGAAAATAAAGATTTTTTTTCAACATGAGTAAAAAGTTTATTATCTTACGAAGTTATGCCTCGTCTATTATATTTACAGAGTTTGTTGAACTAATTTTTAAATTTTAATTATTTCTAGACACATTTCCAACTGATCGTTTTATTGAAAAAAGTAATCTTTTACGACATATATATTATTTAATTTTTTTTTTATGAGCAGTAGTTGGAATGTGTAATTTATACAATTATGTTTTAGTTAAATAAAAATTTCGCTTTGTTTGAAAGGCGATAAAGAATTAATTTTATGGTACACGTTCATTTCTAATTTAATTAATCTGTATGAAATACTTTTTTTTATATAGA
Source organism: Kradibia gibbosae (assembly GCA_018907135.1). Taxonomy (NCBI): domain Eukaryota; kingdom Metazoa; phylum Arthropoda; class Insecta; order Hymenoptera; family Agaonidae; genus Kradibia; species Kradibia gibbosae. The sequence goes on along the minus strand of JACCHX010000002.1, from coordinate 14,548,894 downwards.
CGTGCACTGAAATAATGAAGTCTAGTAAGGTGTTACTGAAATTGTTAAAATAGAATGTTTTCCTTTTGTTAAGAAAAACATTTATTATATTGATATTGATATTACGTGGACTTAATTTTTTTGTGTTCATATTGATTTAATAAACATCAGAATAAAATGAAATTACTTTTAACCTGTAGTTTTAATATAAATTAGTCTTCATATGAATTGATTTATACAATAAATACTTGATGGTACATAAATTTATAAAAATATATATTTATAAAAGATAATAATTAAGAACTGTGACGTTTAGTTATAAAAAAGTAAATATATTTGTGACGTGGTATGTTAAGAATTAAGAGTACAGGCTTTTCTTAGAATCGCCGATTGTTACGACAGAGAAAAAAGTGCAATAATGCCGTCGATATTAGAAACTTAACCTAGTGCATGTTTTTCAATATGTGTTTTTTTAATATATTTGTATTTATTTATTCTATTTAGGGTAAACATAAGATACAGTAAATTAGTGCACTTATTTAAGCACGTATTTAAGTAATTTATTCTGTAATTAGAATAAAGCATTCGAAAGTTATATTTAAAAATTTATTTCTTAAAAAAATTAGAGAAAAATTTGAATAAATTAAAAAAATTAGGCTTACCTTACGTGTATCTTTTTTTTATTCTATTTAAAACTAATTATTAATTATATTTTTGCAGTTTATAAGACTATTCTTAACTTATTCAATATTTAGTTTTGCATTAATCAAAACGATCAGGTCCAGTGGGCGGCCATAGAACAAAAAGACAAGGCAAGGCAAATCGGCTCGTATCACAAGCAAATATACCGATATAAAATCAATATAATCCAGCGGCAGAGATCGCTTGACCGCCCATGCCAACGTTTAGCAGTCGAAATCTTTGACCAACTTCGAAAATATTAATGCAGCGACAACAAAGGAACCAAAGATGTATTATGTACGTTAACAATGGCTCAAAGAATACCGTGTGATTTTTGTTTGGTATGTCGAGAATCAAATGATCGCAGGCGCGGTCCCTATAATAAACAAGACGAGTTACGCACTGGCGTGGAATTCGAGTTGCAAGAAGAAAGTTGTGGATGCCCTTAACTTTGTTTACATCTATAATAAAGCGTGTGTACGTTTTTAATAATTCCAGTCAGAACTGAATCGTGCAACAATGCGCTCGATAATTTTGGTGTGTTATAGATTAATGTTGGTAAATTTTCGTTAATACTAAAGTCACGCAACGTAAAATCTGAATGACTATAAAGAGGCATTCGATTGAGGTACCAATCCTGGCAGAACATTTTCTGGGAAATGCAAAGTGCACAAAAATATTATAAAGAATGATGTGCATGCACAAGTACATTAAGAGCGTACAAGTAATGATTTATTTATAATTATTAAAATAAGTTTTTCAAACGAAAATAATACGTTACTTTATTTAAAACTAAAAACAGATTTTTTCCATAATTAAATGTAAATATAGATATCATGTGCAAAGTTGTTTTGAAAATAAATAAAGTCACTTACGGTTCATTTTCTACTTTTTTGTAGGTTATATTACTATTTTTTATGTTTTATGTAAATTATCCATTAATTATTAATTTCCGAGATTTATTTCATATTTAACAACTGCACATCAGAGGCGAGTGTTTCTGACTGTAGGTTAAGAAATTTTCAACAATGTCCCTTTACCTCTGATTTCTGCCTAGGGTGAAGCAGTGGTTCCCATTTATTTCCAAGCGCTGCTGCATCAAAACGTGCCACGATTTCAAGCTTGGCGCTTGGCCATCAGAGGGTGTAAATATCGAATTTGTCTTATTGCATTAAGATTTTATCTGCGATCTCCCTTTATATCTCCATTCTGAGCCAACAATTTTTTCGATAGTCTGGCTTGTTCTCGACGATACTGCACGACTTCACTAGTTAAATTATAGACAATATTATTACTCGACGTTGATGAGTAAGAAGAGTAAAAGTAGCAGATTTTAGCTTTAAAAAAAAGGGATTGAAAGCAGCCTTTGCTGGATTTTAAGCATGATTTTGAATTTCGACTTCTGTGGCCTTTTACGATAAAAAAATTACTCCACTCTGAAAAGCAATTATTCTAACAAACAATATTAGGAAGTCGGTCTCGAGAAATTTCCGGCTGTTCTTACCTATCCTACAGCTAAAGGAAGAGTAGAAGGTCGCGCGCGTCTGTGTGAGCGAGCGAGCAATCGAGTAAGTCTGGAGGAAGGATGTGTTGAGGACGAAGGGTTTATTCGTACTGTATCAACATGACACACGCCACGAGGACCAGCAGCACTTGGGCGAAACTTCCGAAGTAGTGGAAACCGCAATGTGGCAGGGGGAAAGATCATTCTGCGCGAGCAGTTTCTTTAGTTTAAATAAACTTTCACGTTCAACTACGCCACAATATCGCTTCTCTTATAGATTCTCAAGTCATTTTGACTTGCAGCTAGTAGTGAGCTTGTTTGACATGTTTTTTTGTTGGTTTTCCCATTTCTCCGTCCTAGATGTGGAAGATTTTTTTAACTAATCTATGAAGATATTAGGGAATTTTTTCTACCTACATTCTATCGGTTCCTTTGATTTTTTTATCACAATTTTTATCGTTGAATCATAAGCTGATGCCTATTAAGACATTTTTTTACAAACTGTTTTGTAGTTCCGAATTTTATCTGTTATTTTAATGTTTTATTAAAGTATTTAATACAAAAAAAAGACATTTCATTTTTATGAATAATTTATATTATGTACTATACTGTTTACTCTCGATACAATTTACGAGCTTTCCATATTTTACATACTTATCTCTTCAATTATCTTTATTCGAGTTAAAATTTTTCTCATTAATTTTCTTTCGAAATCTTGTCTTTATTTTCTATTTTTATATTCATTTTTATATTTTCTCTTTGTTCTTTCATGAATGTAATTTACTTTTCCGAATTTTATTGAATTTTGTAGCATAAATTTATGCACATTCACAGCTTATCATTTAATTTGATCGATGTATAACAGAATTATGTATGCTACTCTATTTTGTATTTCGTGATAACATTCTGTTGATGTATATAACCTTAGACAAACTTTTAAAGAATAATAATATTACATTTTAATGAATTTAAATTTAAAAACAAAAAAATTTTTATTCTTTTTTTTAAACCGGATCTTTCAGTCACGAGCGATAAAGTTCATTGACGCGAGGTAACATTTTCGTGCAGCGAAAATTTGGTTCACAATAACTGAGGTCTACATTTATCATACATGTCGGACACTTATTAAAATTTCCTTCACTTTAGATGGATTGTTTTATATTTATCTATTAACGAATGTGTACGTATAACACGAATTCGCAGATTATGAAGTTTTGGTGCAATATATTTATACGGTTATCAACACAATTGCAAAAAGTATAAAATAATAGAAATAAGGAGCAGCATAATATAAGTTAATCGTGCTATGAAAAAGTAAATGTTTATAAAATAGCGTTTGATTAAGTATTCGAATTTCAGTCGTGCTCATAACAAATTGAAAAAGATATATATTCTACATGTCGCAAGATTTTTAGACGCTTCATTAAATTATTATTCAATATTTATCCATATTAAATACATTCTTTACATCATATTAACTTTCTGTTTCCAGAAAATAGTTTTTTTATAATTTCAATTAAGATTATTATTATAATTTAACAATTATGTTAAAAATATGTGTATCATATGTTACAAAGACAATTATTAAAAAAAAGGTTTACATATGTAAAATATTAAGTAAAATAAGTATCAACATTTAATGTCATTTTTAGATTAAAAAAATTTTTTTTGGATAAATCATATATTCATCCTGCATTAAAATAAATTATATGGAGCGTCGAAGAGAAATTTTTTACAAAAATGGAAAAGGAAAGGTCAAGAAGGATAAGGATGTTAAACATGAAAAAGTAAAAAATGTTTCAAAATTTCTACAGTATATTAAACATGAAAAAAGGTGAAAAGCATTTACTGTCCAGATAAATTTAATAAAACAAGTTGTTTCAAATTGCTTTTAGTCATTTATTTTTTTTTTAAATTAATGTTAGTAATAGACACACGTCATACATTTTTTATTTGTATGGTGATTACATTAACTTACACATGTACAATATGTATGATATAACGCAGAAATCGTTAGTTAGATAAATATTTGATAAAATGTGACCCAACTTAGTCGCTATTAATTTCCATCTTATTTCTGAACTTGAATGAGTAATTAATCTTAAAGATTATATATGAGCAATATTAACATTTTTTAACGTATCATTAGTCTTTTATCGAATTAAAAAGTTATAGTGTATTCATTTTATTAATTATTTATGATTAGCAATAACTTGAATTATTTTTTTATTTTATTTTAACATGAAACGGATAAATTTTGTTTTTAATTCTTATCAGCATCAAATTTTAAAAGCAAGTACATAATATGAAAGTAAAAACAATTAAAAAAATTACTTTTGCAAAATTTTGTTGTATACTCCAATATTTTTCTATGATATATACTAGATAATATTTTTAAATAGTTTTGAACACAGTTACATAATAGTAATACTGTGATAATAGTACATCTATTTAAACTCTTGCTAAATCAGTATAAGTTGAAACTTTTTTAAAATTTTCTAGAGTAAAAATCATGCATATTGAAATAGTGAATAAATTTCTGAGATGTTTTACGTGGAAATATCCTATTCCTATTTCATAAAAATAATACAGAAAATCAATTTTAAGCAAAATATATATATATGTATGTTTTTATGAAATTTTTAGGTAAACAAAATTAATATTACACTTAAAGGTGCATACATCGAATAGATGACAATTGTTTTAGTCATAAGGGCGCATTTATTATCCTCCTAAGAAAAGAAATATTAATCACTGTTTATTGAAATGAGTTAAGGAAAGATAAAATAATTTAGACAGCTTTCTAGAGACATTCATTTAATTTAATCAGATTACGGAAGTGCATTGAACTATGACCTCTTCTACAATGACTGAGTAGTTTATTTTTCTATTAAAGATTGTAAATAAGATATTAAGATAAATAACATTGAATTAGAATTATCGGATTAAGAAACCTTTTTCACTATAATTTATATTTCCAGATGTAAATACATAAATTGTTGACTGCAACGAAATAAATTCTTAACAATCTATATCTGAAAATACGTATAATATTGGTACTTAATTTTCTCATATTTATATATATATATAAATTTCAGAGCGATCGCTTATATTTGCATGTACTTGGTTAAACATGTATTGTGCTTATGCATTGAATAACACAAACATCATCTGTGTCGGAACTTAGGCTGGTAAGCAGATTATTTGGTATTGCGATAATTCGGTGTTGCACGAAATGTCGCTTGTACTGCGGTTACGGAATTGCAATTCGCTGTGTCAAACAAGAAGATCAATGTACTCCCTCTCTCACTCTTTTTTTCATTGACACTCTATTGCTTTCTCATGTTCTTGTACGAGTTGAGAGAAAGATGCTATCTTTGTAGGTTTGGTTAAGAGGTTTTCACATAATGGGACAAACAAAAGACAATTGCTTTATCTTTTCCATACTTTCATTTTATGTTTCTGCATATTTTTAACAAATTATTGTAAGATTGTATATTTACTAATTATTATAAATTAATTCAACATAATTATAATATAGTGTATTTTACATGTAATTTTATTTTGCACAACATTTATATAATTGTGATATATAAAATATGAAATATACATTATAAATATTATAATGTATAAATTTGTAACATTTTTTTGTCTTTTATCTGTTTTTTTTTATAATGATATCTATAATCTTAAGTTATTATAGAACTGCTATTAGTAATTTATATTTCGCACAGACTTTTATTTAATTTATATTATCTCTTACATATTTATTTATCTACAGGCAAACTATTTATACTATGACTACTGTACTACTTATACTAAGAATGCAGTAACATATATACTTATTTTATAGCAATTCTGAATTAATATATATTTTTTTTAAATTAAATCAAATGACATTTATTTGAATAATGTATGCTTAGGTCACACAGTATGATTCGTTAAATAATTAATCAATTCTAAAAATACAACTATAGAAATTTTATAAAAAGAAGTTAGTATAAGGTTTCATTACTTTTTCCGAAATATCGATATCCATAATATTATAAAAACGTAAATTTTCGTATATAATGTTTGTATTTTTTGGTGCCAATGAAATATCTGGCCTTTAGAAACAAAATTTATATCATAAGAATGTTAATAATTGCGATTTTAACTATTGTGTGTAGATTCGCTAAAATATGAATGTTTATATAGTGATAATTTTTTAATGATATATATAAATAGATAGATAGATTAAATGCGTATACAAATGTATTTATAAAATAATTTAATTAATAAAAACAGCTCTAATGATAGTTAAGTAAATGTATTTAAATTTTGATTCTAAAATTAAATAAATACAAAATTATAATTATTACTTTCTAGTTATTAAGATAAGCATTTTGTTTGTATATTAACTATTTAAATAAAATGATCTGCTAATATGAGATATTGTTAGACTACTGTTAGAAAATTGGTATATGAGAAATACATATATAACATATTTTTTTCATATCTAATTAATATAAGCTAAAAAATAAAATATTTATTTTATGATGATAATAATGTTTTTAATGCACAATATTGCAGTAATGAATAAATGAAATACTTTGTACCTCTTAAAGAAATGTACATATATTTTTTTTTAAAGACTAACGTAATAGTATTGAGGATTATTACAATCTACTTCTCAGTTTTGTCGGCTTCAGGTTCCACGATCTACTGTTCACACGTGTTGCGTAAATGCATGCACGCGTGTGCGTAGACCCCCACGTCCTCTTGTACCAACAACGGCATACACGGAGACACGCGTGTCCTTGTGCGGGGGAATTGACGCCCATGCAAGCGGTGCATGACCTTAAGCCTTCCGCGTTCCTTGTATTTCATCTGCACTTCCCGACTCCTTCGCCCTCGCCGCGCAACCTGTGTCTGCGACAATAATCTTGTCCGAGCAAATGTCAATATTGTTAGGGCGACCGCTCGGGTAACGAGGGGTTGAGATGTCGCGGCTCAGTGCCGAACAACTAATGAATAATAGTCCTCAAGTGCCGATTGATGTTTGTGGTATCGCAAATTTTGACGATTTTGCTTGTCTCAATACTAAGTATTTTAATTCTTAATTCCCGTCTAAATGCGTCACCTTTTTTTAGAGAGAAAATGCGTCATCAACCGTTCGACCCTGAATTTTTTAATGCTTTAATGCAGATGCAAAGGTGTAAATAAGAATTAATTTTCAAGTTGATTGTAAACACAACTTTAGCGTAAATATTTGGCATTCCAGTTTCCCTTAAAATTTAATTTGAGATTAATATGAAATATTTATACAAGACTCGTGTTATTGATTAAGAAAACACGAAGATACAAGAAAATGTAAATTTACAACAAAATATATTATTTAAAGCTGCCTTTATTTCAATTTTTTATAAAGTTTTAAAAACGAATTTATATTTATTCTACATCCTTTTATGTATGCAGCGTTAAATTTAAAAAATGCATTATTAATACATTATATATTACGTTCATGCTCAAAATAAACTATTGGTTTTCCAATCATCTGTAGTGCACCTGCAAATGTTGTGCTTAAGACGTACAAGGCTTATGAAGAGCCGCAGATTATACGTGATCGTAATATAAAACTGTTGGTTTCTTTAATTTTTTTAATAAAAATATATTTTTTATACAAAATCTATAAAATGAAGTATTGAGTAGTTATTTTAATCAATGTTCGTTATAATATTTTCAAATAAAACAATTCACTAAATAATTCCTTTTAATATGGTAAAATTTTTTTATTTTTTTAAGAGCAGCTATTACAATATTATAATAAAAAAATTTTAAGACAAATTTTGAAAATTTTGAGCATTTTAATTTTTATTATTTTTAATTTTTTTGTATTAATTTCCGCTTTTTCTGAAGTTGTTATAAAGGAATTTATTTTATACAGATAAAAGAATCATAAACTCTATTTGTATATATATATTAGTATATTTTACTTGCACTTTAAATTTCATGAGGCGTTTTTATTTTACATTTTGAACTTATGTTGCTGGTAAAACATCTTCTCAATTTATAAAAAGCTGATTTTCTGAAGCCAAAATTAATAGAAACTTCAGTTGAAATATAACATATATTTAAAAATGTGCAGAACCATTTCCTTTGTAAATAAATTTAGTTTTAAAGGTTTTAATTGTTTTTATTAAAAATGTTTTGATATTAAATTAGAAGAAATATAGAATACGTAAGATACATTTTAGTACATTTTCTAAAGAGATAATACAATTTTAAAACAAATTAATTGAATTATTGAATATCTGAGATAAAAAATATATATTTTTTTAAAATATAAAATAGTTAGAACTTTTTAATATTTATTTTCTGATACACATAATCATATAATTATTTTATTTAGTTTATAATTTTAATGTTAGTTATATGTAGAATAATACATGATTTTCAAAAAACAATGTGATAATTTATTACTAATATTAATTTATATTAATATTAAATATCATTTAAGATTACCTGACGTTTTAAAAAAATAAGATAATGAAGTGATATAGAATGGCATTGCAAGGATAAAATTTTTAATCAAATTTATAATGAGCTTATATATTTTATGTTCTTTTATAAATTTCAGAAAATATACCAACAATAGTGTATTTAAAGCTCTTGTTATATTAATATTAATGATTTCGATGTCCTAAATTTCTTAAGTATAGGTTTTGTTTTAACGAAGTAAAAAAATTTAACAGGAGGGCGAGTTTTTGTAAATAATATGAAGCGTATACGGAGGTCTCTTTTTCAGACCCCTTAACGCATTCAACGCTATAATCTTGGGGTTACAAGAAAAGAAAAAATGAAAGTCACAGTATAAGGATAAGTGAGAAAGTAAGAAAGAAAGAAAAAAGAAGATGGTCGGAGAGAGGGAGTGCGGCAGTCAACCGACGAACTAGCGCGGGCAGGGGGCGGGGAGAAAGAAGCAAGGCCGAGGGATAAACGTACCTTAGGATCTTCTTACGTCGGAGATAGAGGAAAGTTCGTCGGACTCTAAATTCAGCTCACGAAAGATGTGAGACGGCGCAAGGAGGAAAAAAAGAAAGGGTCTGGGAGGGTACAACCTTGAGAGAAAACGAAACCTTTTAGTGTCGAGACAAGGAAAATGCTTCTGCTTTCCCTCTGTCCACTTCCTATGCTCGTTTCTTCGCATAGTAATAATCATAATTTGTGAGCGTTATGGGCATTGTTTTAGGACACTGGCAGCATTAATTGTTATTGTCAGTACGTGCCTAGTAAGTAATCATTTCATATAAACGAATGTTGTATAATATAAATAAAATTTCTTAATTAATAATTCCTTTATATTTTTTTTATACACAATACAAAATAGACATGAAGACTTTTTTATGCCTTATGATAAAGTGAATTATTAAAATTTAAATGTCGCTACGGCCGCATTAAGATAGTACAGCATTAGATGGATTTAAAGGTTATCTTTAAATTAATAATGCCTTCTCACAAATTATGTTGTATATTATAATTATTATAATATCATTTCTTACATATATAATAATTATATTATTAACATTTGTTATTAAATAAATAACATTAATTAATAAGTTAAAAAAATGATGCGAAACATTTAAAAAAAAGTATTTATAAACTCGAACGACAAATAAATAATAAGTCATACAGCTGTATGGTATTTTTCGGAATTATTATTATATTTATTATATTTAATGATTAATATGAAATACCTAATATTATATAAAAAAAATTTATAGATTAAATAACTCTTATTTAAAAAATTATACCGAAATTGTCCTATAGTATAAAGTTACTAAATGAAAATTTTTCTACCAATTTATGTTATTTAAATTAAATTTATACGATCACAAATTCATTGATTTTTTAATTACTCTTTTTTGCTGTGAATTCTTCTATAAATAATTATAGTAAAATTTAAGATTACGTCTATTTGTTTAAAGTTTAATTATCTATGTTTTTGTATTCATTATTTCTTGTACATTATTTCTTGAAAATTCAAATTTATGTACATGAGTTAATATTAAAGAAATATCATATTGATTTTATTCATTATTGATGTGAGCGATGAAGAATATATATACTGATCTAAAAAGCAAATAGGTCTAATTCAAATTTGACATTAATTAATTTTGTTTTTTTGTATATAATCAATGCTTCAATTGTTATTTCAATTTTTTTCAAATATAGTTTCTTTATTTTATTTGTTCGATAATAAATATTTTTAACGATAAAACAAAAAATAACCAGACAAATTTTGATATGCATAAATATTTGTATACAAAAATTTTATATTAGAGTAGTACAAGTTTGTAGTTTGTTATAATAATAATAATTTAAAATTTTTTATATTAAAGAAGATTTTTATATAGTAAAGAAGATATTTCTGTTATTATAATAATAGCAAAATTCACTATAATAAGTTAAGTATTTATTAAAAAAATGTTTTGCACTATGTGAAAACTTTTATTATTTGATTATACTACAGTGGTACACACGTTTCATTCGTACAATCTTCAGCATCACATTTGTTGTATCAACTCATGTTTCTTAATGTAAAAACAAACAAAATTTAGAAAAAATTTAATGTATTAAAATGTATTAAATTTAATGTATTAAAATTAAAATGTATGTATAACATGTACTTTATTATTATTGATTTTTTATTGTATGTCATTATTAACCATTAGTTTAATTTGAAAATTTATAAAAAAAATAGATTTCTATTTAATGTTATATAAATCAGCACGATCATTTATAACATTTATTAATAATTTTAAATATTTTATAATGTAAAATACTTTCGGAAGCAAATCGATTTAATGAAGATTTTTATTGATTAGATGTGTCTTTTATGTTTTTTACATTATGCATTGAAAGCATGATTATGATAAAGTGAAGCTCATTAATTTATTTCTCCTTGGAACTATAATATTTAAATACAAAATCATAACTTAAAAATCTTTAATAAATAACAAAGAAAATTAAATATACATGATATAGGTTCTTTTAATAGCTTTTATAAAGAAATTATAATGAAAGGAAAATAATTTACTAAATTATTTGAGTTTTGAAGAAAAAATAAAGTTTTTTGAAATTTACTTATTCTGGAAAGTACCTGTTGTGGAATAAAATAGAGAAATCTATGTAACACTTTGATGTAATAAGCATAATATAAAATAATAAAAGAACAGGTATATCAAATAAGTAATTTAATTGCGCTTTTGCGTAGCTTAAGGTTAACTGCGTTTACTTATTTCGTTAGAATGAACCGGAAAAACGAAGGTGAGGAATAGTTGTCGTTAATAATTTAACAGTAGCGTGAGACGAACTTAGATAATAAGGTTTATTTTACCCTTTAGAAATCATTTATTATCAAATTTTAAAGAGTAATACTGCAAACGTATGAATGATCTATATTCTGTCTATTTTTATCTGCTAGTGTTAGGTTTGGTATTTTGAGAAATTTGGAAAATATCTAATCCAATTTCATAAAATAAACAATTAATTATTTAGTTAAGGTGTACAACCTTGTTTGTTTTAGTTTTAGAATAATGTAGATAACCCACTAAAAGATTTATTTGTAAATTGAATCACGCTTTTCCCAAGTATAAAGGAGACGATGTAAAAAATAGTAAATTCTTACACTATACTATGAGCAATATTTACTTTTATAGAAGTTACGTATTATAAAAATCTTTTCTTCCAAGAAAATTTTTTTGCAAATATATTAAAATTTAATTGCAATATTCAAAATTTATCTAAAGGAGAGTTTTTTTTCTAAATTTTCCATCAAAAATTTATTTATAATTATCGTACAATGATTTGATATTGAAGCAACTAGTATATTAGTTAAATAATACATCGCATTTATTTAATAGTATTTTGTAAGATTGTATGAAACATTTTATTTATAATTTTCACTGTATAAAAATGTGATAAAAAAAAACTGAGATAATTTTATTACAATAATCATTCCTGAATTTTTAATCGTGTACGATGCTACAAAGTCTGATTTTAAAAAATTTTAGACTTTGTTCATTTTTACACAATTGGGGTATTAAAATTTTTGTAATTAGTTAATTTATATTAAGAGTTCGAGTATTAATTGAAATTACTTTGACTTCTGCAGTGATTATATATGGCTCTATTCCTGATTAAATTTCAGTTAGATACAATTTTTTACTACTCTTATCCAATACCTCACGTGGCTATAAAATACTAATGAGAAGTTTAGTTTAGAATATTATGATAAATACAAAAATGATCAATATATTAACATCATAAATGTATATTATTATCTTATATAATTATCAATATAATATTTACGTTACAAAATGTATTTAGTTTCATGTTTTTATTATCTTATTAAATAATTTTTCAAATGTATTCTTTGAATTTGATTTATAATTTTTAAATAGATCTGATACGTTTTTGTCAGTTTTTCATAGATTGGGTTGAAATATTGACATTATGCTCAACTTAACATAATCTAAATAATTCATTTGATAATTATTTAGTTATTTACATATGTATATAAAAAAAACTTATCCGAAATTTATATCTAAAAGCTCTTGGAATTATTAATACACAACATTACTGGATTATAAATTTTGGTAATAATTGTATTCGTTAATTGCGGAAATACCGATGTTTTTAATACAACATCTAATAATGTTTGTGATGTCGTATTTATAAACTCAGTGGCTTGTTGACTATGATCTACTTCTTTTGAATATTCATTCGTAAGTCTACAATTTTGTTCATCATCTTGACAGAACTTAATTTCTGCATCTAAATTAGATCCTTGCAAATGCTCAAAAATACTTTCAAGAGTCTGGAAATCAAGAATCTGTTATTTAATTTTTAAATTCTTATATACTTTTAAAATTAATGTAAATATGATACTTAAATATACCTGAAGTATGGAATTTAATGTTAATTTATCAATATATAATTGATCAACAATTTTTTTCGTTATTAAGTCCTTTAATTCTTGAGTTACAATTTGTATGTTTTCATCTTTGAGTTCCATACAGGCTGCAATACCTCCTTTGTCATGATATTGCTTTAAAGTATTCTTGAATATAAATGAAAAATTTACGAATTATTTTTAATAATTTTTTAATATAGCAAATAATTGTTTGTTTTATACATACTATTAATTCAATTATTTTTAGATCTTGTGGAATCCCAAAGTCAAGCGTATCTGTTTTTTGTTTTAGTGCTGCTTGCAGATTATCGAATCCTATTAAAATTTGGTTTGCATTACCTTTTAAAGTAGTTAATCGATTCAATAAATCAGTTGCTACTTGATTGAAATCTGTGTTTGGTGCAGAATTCTTAAAAAAAGTGTGATAAACGTTTTTGTATATAGTATATTATACCAGCACTTAATTCTTATAAATACATAAATGCATGAAATGTTATAGTTAGTAAATAATTTCTTGTTCAATTTAAAAATTTTTTTAAAGTGTCACAATTATAGTAGATTTATTACTTATTCAATGAAAAAACACTTAAATTGCGAATTATTGTAAACATTTTTATTGCGTTTATTAAAATATTTACTCATAAATATATTTAAAATAGTTCTTGATGAACTTTATTTTTGTTAGTTCAGATAAAATTAACATTTGATCTTGTTTTTAATATTATTTTTTAAGCTTTTTTGCCTTTTTATTATAAATTTATTACTGCATATGTTATCTTATTTTATATATATGTTTTTGATTACATAATTTTTTAAGTATGGCAATGTTGACTAATTGCCATAGTAATCTTTTTAACTATAATTATTTTTTTTTATTTTCACCTTTGTTATTTTAATTGTAAAAGATGAATTATAAAATACCATAATTAAATTTTTTAATTTATATGTGAGTAATATTTCGAAGTGCGATGAAACCCACCCTTGTCATACTTTGTGTTTACCTTCTCCCGTTCGTATGTATTTTAGCTTGCCTTCTGATAGATTGGCAGAGAGAGAGAGAGAGTGAGAGCAAGAGGGGGAGCGAGGGCATCAAGTGATTGTGGTTCCTAGTTCGAATCACCGCCATTGATTTGCATCGACGGAGTAGGGCAGCGCCGATTGAATAGCGAAAGAAGACGTACTCTCGACTTACCGGCCAAGGGGCAGAAGCATCCGAAATAAAATATCCCAGCCCCTCTCTCTCTCACACTCTCTCTCTATCTATCTATCTACTCATTGTCTTAGTTTCTCAAGCTTTACTATTTTGATGACGCCACCGAGTGCATTGGCATATAACTCCATATCCATTCAATAACTAAGAAATAGCTCAGTCGAATTTTCTTTCTTCCTCTGTTTTCATTACGAACAGCAAAAGAAACGAACCACCTTATTCAGAATAAACAAATGCAAAACAAACGTCTCTTAGGAGCCTAGCATTTTTTTTTAAGGCGAATTACGTGGAACAAAAAATGATCACTTTCTTTCTTTTGGAGTAAGCCGACCGTCTCAAGGCGATTAACGTAGAAATAACGAAGGTGGGGAAGTGAGTCTCTCCATGTCTACGCTTGGGCTTCTATCAATTTTTTAAAATAATATTTTAATATCTTGATTTCAAAAGCATAATCTTTATTCCATGCTAATAGGTAAAAAATTGTATATTTCACTGTCAAACTTTTACTACACGTATTAAAAAATATTTTTAACTGCTATCTACCTTATTTGTGCAAATAATTAGTTTTGACAATTGATTAAAATCTATTCTTATATTTATGAGATTTATTAATAGAAAAGGTCTACACTATTTTTACGTTACTTCGTTTCCTATTTTTTAATTAATTTTTTTATTGTATAATTTATTTTTAATATGTTTTCTACTTACTACTCTTGCTATTATTGCCACGTATATAAAAGAAATTATTATGTGTAATTTCATTTTCAAATGAAGAATGTTAAAAATATTAGTATATGTATAATAACTGACGAAAAAAATGTTTTCAATACTTTTTGTTTGAAAGTTAACTGAATAATGCGAGGTTAATAAAAAATATGGTATTTATATTCGAATATGAATTATATCGAATAAAAACATAATATTAATTGTAAGGTAGGTAAAGATTAAACAAAAAAATTCAAGTGCTTCATTATCAACAGTAATTTCACAATTCATTTGTAATATAAATAGTTTTAATTTCTGAATACATCTCCTTTACAAAAAACCAAGTCTTGCGTATTCAATTTATACAACAAGCATCATTTCCATTAGGTTTTATAAATTGGATGTTGTAACTTATGGTAACATATTTATTTGATCCAAGCAAATAAAAATTAGAAAACTAACCGATATAATAATATTGCATAATAACTAAAGGATACTGTACAAGCATTTTTTAATTTAAATAAACATAGAATTATACCTACATAAATATTTGGATTTTATTTAATATGAATGTTCATTAATTTTTTTATACACTATTAATAATAGTATTACAGTACTCTTATCATAAATTATATGTACTGACTTCACGGAAACTACAATTACCAAAATATTTGAATATAAATTATTTATTAATATGTTTAAGCAGCATTTGTATGTATAAATCAGACGAATAAAGTTCAATTTTTTAGTTTAATTTTCTATCTGAGATCGTAATGTATTAGCTAGAGCACTTAATTTCTATAATAATATATAATCGTAAAAATATTATTATATTACAACTTCTACAAATATCTTATAATACATTATGTGAAAATTAACAATGAATTGTTGCTTACTTGCAGTATGATATTTAAATTATTATTTGTAAATAATTAAAACAATATATTAACATTATAATGATATGGAATTTAACAAATTAAAATACAATTAGTGAGAATAAATTAAAATGAAAAATGAAAAATAAAAAATAAAAAATAAAATAAAAATTCACCATTCGTCTTGCTTAATAATACAGAGTATAAGTTTATTGAAAACAGAATTCTACTTGAACCAAGGTATTAATTATTAGTTTAGTAGATACTGCAGCATGTTGACTCAAGAAATGTATATCTTATTAAACAAGCCATAAAATTAAAATCAGAGCCTTTGGTTTCAAAGACCTTTTTTCGAGAATCACAAGTTGCTTTTTTTCATACAGACAATTGTTAGTAACATAAAACACGTAGAACGATATGCTTTAAAATTACGTAAAAATAATAACGATTATTAATTATATTCATTAGAATGTATCGTTGAAACAACAATGAAAATAATAATGAAAAAATTTGAATTAAATAGTAACCTTCATTTTATTACATTATTTATATTCATTCTCGTTGAATATATTAATTGATGTATTGCACTTATAAGTAAATTTTTTTTAAAGCAGACTGTTTAAATGTACTGCAATAAAAACAATGATTAAGTACATGATATATATTTACCGTTGATATTATTCAGTAAACTTGCTTTTGACATCAGAATTATTGAAAAAAGGTCAAATAAATAATGTATTTAATAATTTATTTTAAGTTTAATATAAAAAACATTAAAATTATTTTAAAATAAATCTATACCTTTTTTAATCAATAAAATATATCAATAAAAGAAAATCCAAAGTACACTGTTTTAGTTAATTCAGATTCTACACTTCTTTATAATATTTTGGATTTAGCATTTTTTTCGATTTTCATTTCTCATCATTAATGTCTTGAGACTATAATAATGATCTCGCTTACAGAGTAAAAAATCATACAGCTAATATTTAATGATGTACTAAAATTGTGAGACCCACAAGGTAATCATATTATTTGTACGATAGAAGTTTCAAAATATTTTTGATTAATTAATTACTTTTAATTAATTAAAAAATTTTTAACGTAATTCAAGTTTTTAAATGTTAGTAGAAGGTATTATAAGAAACTATAAAGTAATTGCTATATGTGTTGAAATTAATTAGATTATTATATTGAATTATTCTAAAATAATAAATAATGGTACATTAGACTTATTTGGTAAATTAAAAGGTACATTAACCTCATGTCATCATTAATGTTTCTATATTATTTAAAATAATATCAATATTATAAATCAAGTTTATAATCTAGTTTATCAATACACGTACATACATATAGATTTGCTTAAAAATGGAAAACTCAATACAATAACTTACGCATTCACAGACACATAAGCCCTAACGTTCAGAGCATCGAACACACATAATTTTAAGTCTTATTAATACAATATTACATTTACAGATGCGTTATACAATTCATTACGGGTTCATAAATTTTTTTTTGAATTTGATCACATACTGTTGGGTTTATTGTTGCTTTTATGACAAAGTCTGTTAGATTTGTTAAAACTTTATCAATGGAACTCATAACTTCTTCACCATTTTTTATGTCACTTGGATATTGAATGGTAATTTTACAGCCTTGCGGATTATTAATACATAAATTAATTTCTTGATCTAAGCATTTTCCTTGTAGACTCTCGTAAATATTTTGAAGGGTCTAAAGATGAAAATTTGTATATATCTAAGAATAAAATATATTTTTAACCTTTAAAATAATTTGATACAATACCTTATGTAAATCAGTTAGAGTAGATCTATATTTTTCAAGTTGCACATTTACTTTTTGCGTTAATGTAGTTCTTAATGATCGCATCAAAGCAATTGTTTTTTCCTTCTTAAGATTTGCACAAACGATTACTCCTTTATTAGTTTTATAACTTTTTAATGTATCCTTAAAAAATATTTATGAAGTAAAATTTATTAGGAAAGTCATGTTCTTGATAAAAATGTTAACTTAAACGGCTTATATCGTTGAAAACTTTTCTCGTAATATATATATATATATATAATAAATGTACAAGTGCAAATAGATATAAATTATTTGAAAATTATCTTAATGTAATATCTGTAACACTTACTATATTATGGATTTGGTAAAACAATTGTATCTTTTTCTCAGTTATTACTCTAATTTTTATTATAATACTTGTTATACAATACTTATAATATTAAATTGTTTAATCAAATATAGTTTTAAACTTGCTTCTAATAATGAAACTTTATTATTTATTTACATTTAAGTAGTAAAGACAACCAAATCTGCTGAATACATACCTCTAATTGAAGTATTTTTGGATTGTTTGGTATTTCAAAGTCATAGGAATTTTTCATTTTTTTAAGATCATTTTGAATAGCTATCGTTTGCAATTGAATATTATTTATATGATTTACTGATTTTATCGTTTTTCTTAATACATCACTTCCAAAAGCTTTAAGTTCTGCCTTCGATTTATTTGCCAACTAAAAACAATTAAATATTATTAATTGTTGATTAGTATTGATTAGTTTGTATGTATATTTATAATGCAGTTAAAAATGTTTGAAACTCACTGCGATTTCATATGTTATTGGAAATAAGAGGTATATTACTATTACTGCTCTCATTATCGATTGCAATGATGAAAAAGAAAATATAAAATGAGACTATATCAGTTTGTAAGTAAGAGTTATAACTGTATTTAAAGACGAGTTTAAAAAATTATTTGCATTTTAAGTAAAGATATAATACCTAACTCTTCATACATATAGCATACGTGTATTTAATACAAATGATAGCGAATTTGTTTTTAGAAAATAATCTACTGTACTTTATAGTATAACTAACCATAAGTAATTACGTAATTTTTTTTTCATGTAAATTGTCCTAATTTAAAAAATCCTAAGCCTCGTGTAGAACTTACGTAGTAATAGTATGTAATCTTGGACAAATAGTTGTGATATACCGGCTGCTATTTTAAATGATTTTACATTAATAAATATACAAACGGTACAGGTAGTATAATAGACTAAAAATTTTTGTCAATATTAAACATATTATTTACTTGGTATTATATAAATTTCCTTTGATACTAATACATTCATATTGCCAGACTATTGTATAAGAAAATATATGTCTAAAAAAATTTTTTAAATTAAATCAAATTTTTATTGTTCGTAGAGATTAAATTATATATGTATTTTAAGTAAATATAATGATATATTTTTTACAGTAAAATTTATTAAATATTTCTTTTATAATAAATTACTTGTACTTATTTATTAAACTGATTCTAAGGTTCAGAATAATGATAATTTAAAAACATTTTTTAAAAGAAAGAAATACTAAAAATGGAATAAAAAAATTGTTGTTTAAAAAGATAAAACTTTATAATATTTTATTAAATAATTTTCGTATAAATGATAATTAAAAAAATATTAAAATTGTTTTGAAATAATTTTCACAATATTATCAGTTACATAAAATAAATGAATGGCATTATATTTACTGCATTTTTCTAATTCTGTCTTAATATTTTTTACTATGATCTATTTTGTCTGAAAAATTTTTAATTTATTGTTAATTTATCAAAAATTAAAAATGGGTTACTAAACTAAACATAAAAAAAACAAAAATTAAATGCTACAATCTTCAATGTTGTTAGAATTCGAAAATATTTATTTGTTATTTACATATTAATGTATTAAATTTTTATTAAAATCATTGTATGTAAGAAGTTTTTATAGATAATGAATATTATAGATATAAGAAATTATTAAATGGAGAACAAATGAACGAAAAAAGGGCTTACTTAGCTGAGAATTACCCTATAGGTACAAGTTTTTCTTTTTATAATTACAATCATCTTAAGATATTAATTGGGAAAACAGACATCAATGATGCTCTATATATATTTTTGACAATCTTAATATATCCCTAATCGGGTATAGTTCTTTAATGAATATAACTAATAATATTCCCATAAATTTAAGCAAATTTATTAAATGTCGTTGCAAGCCTTTTTAATTAACTTATATTTTGAATGTCTTATTTTATGTACGTAACTTCCGTCCATTTTTAGAAAAAAGTTTTGTGCGTACACAACTGAAAGTAAAGTACATAATTTAACATTTTTTCTGCTATTTACAATAATTGCAAACCATTATTTTAAAAGAACTTATTATCTAATAATTAATTTAAGTTAATTAATAAATTTACAGTGCTATCTCCAAAATTGTATTACATTATTTAGGTTTATATTCTATAACAAAACAGTTTAATTTTAAAATTTATAAACTTAAGTAAAAAAAATGTAAAGAACAGTCTTAAAATTGATTGTAGAATAAATATTGTAGTATAATGTAAATGATAAAGTCTGTGATTTATTTATATGTATCAGTTTACTTAATTATTAATGATTATTATTTACATATTTTTTATTGATATCAATATTTTAAATTATTAATATTTTAAATTTATAATAATATTTTTATATAGTTTTTCTCCAATATGTTAATTATCAAAAAAATTTTAATACTTTTTATTTATAGTGTTATTTTTAGGTTTTATCAGAAATTTATTAAAAAAAGTTACTGGTATCGTGTAATTAAATTTGATCGTACGATATTCATATTCAGTTTTAAAAAATTTAGTGAAATATTTTCCAAACTCTTGTATTTTTGTTATTTATATTTCAATATAAATATTAAATAAAGCATTTATTATTTCAAAATAAAAAAAATTAATTTTCTTTTCTAAGCTACATTTAGTACGAAAAGTACGTTTAGCGCATGTCGAAGTAAATATAGGTATTTTTTTTAATTAAAATTTTTTGTAAGTCTTGTTTTATGGTAGTACCGTGAAAAGTATATATAATTAAATTATGTATTATAATTATTAGATAGTGGTTCCATTGCTCTTATTTAAAAATTAAGTAAGAGATTCTCTTACATACCGGATGGTAGGAGAATATTATGAATGGAGTCTTAGACAAATTATAAGATTTGATTATAAGAATAATTATTACAAGAATACACATAAAATATAATTAGAAATAATTTTTTAGAACATTTTTTTAAGCAGTTTTTATGACTTCGTAATTTACTGTTATAAAAATCAATAAAATTAATAAAAATAATTATAAATAATAAACTTAATTAAATAAACTTAATATATTTACTTGTAAATGATATTTTATTTTTATTTGTTTGAAATAATATAAAAATGTACAATATAATATACAATGTAAACAATAAAACATCTAACTTTTAGCTTAGATCTATGTAGATAGATAGATAGAGATAGGCGCATAAATACATTGATAGAAAGAGAGAGAGAGATAGAAACGACTCATTAATATGGTATTTCGTTGTTTTATATTAATTTTAAATTATGCAGCATATGCTATTCTTTATATGTTTAATAAAATATTTAAAGAGGAAAAATTTTATTTGTAAAGTATAGTCATCTTAAAATGAAGTAACTAAAGTTTTATTCGTAAGTATTTTATGTTATGTAAATGAGACACCAACGAATAAAATTATACACATTTTATAATTATTTTAAACCTTATACATAAGCTTCTTATTTATAATAGTACGGTATTCGATATTACTATTGTAATAATGAGTTATGCGAACTTTTATTTGCAATTGAATAAAACAAGTTTAGTGAAATTAAATTATTCATAATAATAAGTAATTATTGACTACTATTTAAATTTGTTTAAAAAGATTATATAATTTGTTAATGTTGTTTTAATATTACAAATATTTTATTATTAATATCGCTTGTACAAAAATTATGTATTCATGAAACTTTTCATTTTTTACAATCAATTCAGAATTTTTTTTACATTTAGTTACAAAATTATAAATTTCATCGTCAATTTTTTTTAAGATTATTGAATACATCATCTAAAATTTTTTATAAGAGTGTTTCAGTGTCTATACTTTTTATATATAATTTTTCCTTAACTAGTGTATTTTGATAATCTATTGTTAACTTGCAGATTTGTAGATTTTTTTAACAAGATTGAATTATTGCATTTAAATTGTTTCCACTTATGGTCAGAGTAATATTTGCGAACTCATAATATTTTTAAAGGTAATTTTTTTTAATATAATGTTTAATATAATTTATTACATAAAATTGTAAAAAAATTACTTAACGTATATTAAATAAAGATTTTTTATTGGTATTCAGTTTCACATTAAGTAAATTCATAAAAATAGTTATTAATTCTCCTTGTAAATTACAACGTTTGATATTATAAAGACCTTGGCAAACTGAAATACATTTATGGAATTTAATTTTAACAAAAGTACCTTTAAAGTTATACAACAATTATTTTAATTATATTCTTCAACTCGATGAATGAAATCTTCAATGATATTTGGATGAATAATATTGTAAAAAAACAATTATTCAATTGACACAAGAAGCCATTTTTTCTTGCTTTTAACTCTTATAAATGTGGATTTCTTTGTATTTCAAAATCAAGTGGAGCTGCTGTTTTTTTCAAATTGTCATGCATAGTTTAAACTTGATAATCTACTCTATTCAAATGATTTGTTAAGTCCGCTTTTTGAGATAAATCAGCTACTATAATGTGTAATCTACAACATACTTTAAAATAATACAACGAATTGTCATTTATTGATTTAATAAATTAAAATAGTTATAAAATAGATAATTTCTTTCATTATTACGAACGAATAAGTACATACTTGCAAAAATATTTTATTTTTTATGAAATCCTTTTTATATTTGATTATATATAGTAAAATAGATTTAAAATTAAAAGCCGTATTACTCATTTAAAATCTATTTTTTTAACTATCTACATCATGGAAAAATAAATGATGAAAATTTTTCTTTTGTATGAAAATAGCAAATTATAGTGTTGCATAAAATTAATTTTTAGGATAGCTTTTTTATTTATTTTAATGAAAATAATATTGAATATATTTAAGGAAAATATATTGAAATTGTTATAAATACT
Source organism: Kradibia gibbosae (assembly GCA_018907135.1). Classification (NCBI taxonomy): domain Eukaryota; kingdom Metazoa; phylum Arthropoda; class Insecta; order Hymenoptera; family Agaonidae; genus Kradibia; species Kradibia gibbosae. The sequence goes on along the minus strand of JACCHX010000002.1, from coordinate 14,525,920 downwards.
TAAAAATGCTAGGTTTGTACATTTTGTATCGATATTGTAAAATATTGTGATTAAAATTTTTCTTTATAATTCTTTAAGGTTGTTACAGAAGTACTTTTATTTTTGTTACAAGTGCATAAAATACGTATAACTTGACATATAATTAAATGTTAATGACATTATTTAGTATTTCTTCGTGACAATTTTTATTGATTTTAATTTAATATAAAAAAATATATAAAACATAACAAAAAGAATAATTACAATACTTTTTTACATTTATTAAGATTACAAATTGTTTTAATAATGGAAAAACTTGTTACTTTATGTATCCCAAAATTCTATGTGTAGATATAGAATTCTATGTATGCACATATATAAATTTATGTATGTGAGCGCATGTTTATGCATAAAGAATCTACATTATACACGATTATACATTCTTTGAAATTTGGTGTATAAGTAACAAAGATATTTGTTGTAATATTTGTTTTTCAAAGAAGTTAAATATCGGAATTATACTAGAAGCAAGTATAATTTAGTTAAGTAAATTTTTTATTTTGTTCTTAAATTTTATTGAATAATAATATTTCCTAAAATACGTTAAAATAGTTTTTATGCCTAAAAATTGTGACAAACTATTTTGGATTTTTTAAAGTTTGGCTCGCATTCTAATACGCTTTCACGCATAGTTTATCGATACGACATAGTTATCGTAGATGTTAAAAACAAAATTTCGTGGCTTAGAGCCTAAGTATATGTTGATTTGAATGATTCGCCTAGTTTTAGAGACACAAGCCTCTCCTTCGCATAGTATGATAAGAATCAGTACTCTTTGTGCCTCTTTCTCTATTGGTTCTCCTTGCCTACTATTAGGCTTTGCTGTTATCATAATAATGCACTCAACATAGTTACTACTTGTGCACTTGCACTCAATATTTTACATTTACTTAATTGATTTAATCTTAGTTGGTGAATTATTTTATTTGTTATTTTACTATTGTTCAACCTCAATATATCTTAGAATTAATCACTATCATTCTATATTTCCAATTTTCAACCAACCTCTTAAATTCTCTCGTACTTCCTATTTCTTTCTCGTATCTCTATACTTCTCCCACATAGAAATGAAGTTTATTAACAAAAATGACATTTTAATAGCGTATAAAATAAAAAGTAAATTCATGGTTAAAATTAATAGATAAAATTACTGTTTTTTATAGTAAAATAATTATAGAATAAATATTAAAGCATAATAAGAAATAATGTATAAATAACGTGCGTTTATACTTTTATTATTAAATTATTCATTTTTTTTCAATGAAATGTGTTAATTTTTAAATGAGTCATATATAATCTGAAATATAATAATAATAATGATTCAGTTAACGTGTTCTCTAACAAAAATTTGGTATATTTAAGGTTTACATGTTGTTTACTTTATTCTCTAGTTTATAGGAATAATACGGTATACGTAATCTGATTATAATAGAAATTTAAAATAGAAATGCATTTATTTGTCAATTTTTATGTGCATTTTTTATTATTTTAAATTTATATTATTACAATTTTTGGAATACAATTTTTCTAATTATAGAATTGTCGTTTGATTATTTTTATTGCAATATAAATGTTGTTTTATTACAAATGTTAAACTAAATTTTATGTTTTTATATATTTCTCTGATATTGGTTAGATCATGAACATGCAATGAATTTTATAATTTGACTGGTGTCTTAAAAAAAAATCGGGAATATATTTTTTTGTGTCTGTTTAATGTTCTATACAAGCGCCTCTACTTTTTTTAATAAATAACTTAATATTTTTTATTTCCTATTTATAGTCTCTATTATATTATTAACATTCTTAAAAATAGGTAAGAAGATTCTTTTTTGTAAGTCTTTTATAGAAAAATAAAAATTATTGTATTCATATTGAAATGTTTAAACAATTTTTTCAAAATACATTACTACATGATTATATTATTACTACAATTTTTTAATTAGTAATTTTTTAACAATTTTATAAATCTTAAAAGAAATTGTGACCGGAGAAATACAGATTAGAGAAATACAAGATTAAAACTACATGGATTACCAGTGATAAGAAGGGACTGTTACATCAGTAGACAAGTATTGATGCAGTAGATGTTTATGTTAGAAGCATAGGAAAAGCATTTAAATCTAGTTGGATTATACCTAGACACGAAGTAGAATAAAAATTGAAAATAATTAGATAAAATAAGGTTGGAATTTAATATATACACTTAAAAATATTTTTTTTATTTAATGATTTTTTTTATACTGATACTATATTTAATATTTTCTAAAAAAGTGCATGTGAGGCAATATTGTTTTTTAAATTGAATGTATTCTAAAGCAGTATAATATTACATAAGAGAAATTTAGATATAAGAAAAATATAAAAGAATCCATATTAATCATTATCTGAATAGTGACAATTGAAATTATATTATTCATTGATCAAACATAAATTATTTGTAAAAATGTTAATTTTAATTTTAATTAACCAATAATATTTATTAAGAAAATTATAATAGATAATTACAACAGTAATTATCTATTATTGAATGATTGTATCCACTCCCTTATTTATTTTTTTATAAATTTCGTAGATTATTAGATGTAAAACGTAAAAAACAATTACGTACATTATTTATATAACAGTTACAATATATTTGTCTTTAGATAGCCAACTTCAAAATATCGTAATTATTAAATTTATTAAATAATAACATTACATTGATTATTAATTTATATCTATTCAAAGTTTTCCATAAAAAATTAAACTTTAAATTAAATAAGATATTGCAACGATACCATTATCAAGAGAGATCTTCTTAAGAAGATTTCAGATTTTAAATAATTTTAATGCTTAATAAGGATTTAGATGCGTAAGGATACTGTAGTGTAAGGATATTAATTACTACTAAAAAATAATTTATAAGATATACATGGTCCCTTGAAATCATCATTTTGTTTTAATTAACAATTTTTTATTTTATTTTTTTTTATATTAATTTTTGAATTCTGAATTAATTCATATAAGTAAGGTGTACTATTTTATTTGAATATAAAATATTCTCTACGAATATATTGAACGTTTCTAGCCTTATTCCGGTTCAAAGATAAGCTATTTCCGTCATCTTGGTAGTCGACTTCTTGCCTTGTCTCAAGGCTCGGCCTGACCTCATCCACGTTAGAGCTAACTCGGACTCGAAACAAGATTCAAACTGTCGGTGGAAAATCGACAGTCTGCAAGTTGCTCCCTGTCTTTTACATTCACCCTGTTAATTCGGTAAGCTACTGTGTTACAGTTACATCAGCATTTACGTTTATAGTTAATATCATTATCATTTTCATTCTTCGCGAAAATTTTATCGTCCAGGATAGCTCTAAGTCGGAACGGTGAGGTTTTTCTAGGAATAATGAGGAAATAAAGGGACAGGTGATACATTTAGAAATCTTGCAAATCTTATTTAAACTTCGAAACAACAAAACTCCTTTTACATGTCACTATACGTTTTATAATTAGTCTATTTCGCTCGTGTATTTTACCTATGCTATGGTTTACCACCAAAAAGCTACGGACCCCGTTTATTGCCTATCACAGATTTTACCCGACGCCTTACCGTATCATTTTGACTCTAGTCTCTTAGCCCTTTCCGGCAATATTCGCGGCACGCTCTAATCTGAATAATTGTGTAAGCCGATCCCTTTTCTGGGGGTAATCTCAGCACGATCTTAATCCAAATAAGCGGCGAGGAGCCCTGATCCTTTATGCATTTGCGCAGTGATAAAAATACATAGGACAGCAGCCTTGAGTAGCCCTGAAAGACAGACATAGACTTAGCTAACCAAACGACCTCACTAGGGTAGAGGGAGACCTGCCAGACAACTAGGTCACGGAGGAAAGGATAGTCTCGCTTAGTCGAGCAACTTCGTCTAGACAGAAAGATCTTAGGAACTGAAAGCTCAAGGTGTATCGAACACCCAGGCAACGCGATAAACCCAACGCAATACGGGGACCGTTGTTTTGAACGGCTAGAAAGAAAGGCGGCGATAGCGATAGTGATCCTGGTTAGCCAAACGACTTTACCAGTGGCAGGGGGAGGCTTGCCAACGACTCGGCCACAGGAAGAAGATAGTAATCTGGTTAGCCGATCGACGTCGCCACGAAGCAAGAAGCCCTTTGATCAAGATTTCCTTCAGTTTTGTTCAATCTGGATGGCTGAATAGGCAGTCCTGAATACGCACTCTTTTTTATAGCCCTATTTGCCGGCGAATTTACTTAGTAATCGGTACTGCGGAAAGGGCGTGATCACCCCCCACTCCCCAAGATATCGGAAAAATTCCCGCTGCGCGGCTCGCGGCGGCAGCGTCCATGCGGTCCATGCAGCCCGTGCACACGGCCTCCCCGTGCTGAAGTTTAGGGCTGTGCTTAAGCTTGTGTTTGCTTCCCCTTCCGTCGCCCGCCTCACCGACAATTACGCTCGCTCATTCTGCCCCACTGCACCGCGCTAACGAGCCAACGCACGTTCTTCGCTCCTCGCCGCGCCGCGCTCAACCTGCTTTCACACCTGAACACACGCCTCTTCCATTCACCCAAATCGCTTGGGTTTCTTCCACATACTACTCTTTTCGAGTACATTCATACCATTGAAATTCGCGCATTCCGCGTACATTATATCCACGCATTCTTGTGCCTATACCCAACCGATTCACGTTAGCGCGCTTAACTAGCATTCGTACACTCTCTCTTACTTTCTTTTAACACGGAGCCTGGCGTCGCATTATCAATAATGTTCCATGTAAATATTCTATTACAATATTTCATTTTATTATAACATATATGCATACTCGAGACTTTTAAAGATTCAAAGATTTTCAGTTGTAGTTTTAATAACTAAGCACCATGGACTTTTATTTCAACACTGATGATTTATTTGATTTTAAAATATTTTTTGGTTCTAAAAAATATGAAATAATTTTTAATTAACTTTGTTTTATTGTCTTAAGATTTGATTTACGATTTTCAGTATTTCTTGTACATTTTAATCCTTAAAAAATCCCGCTTATTGAATCCAAAATATTGCGTAAGGGGAATTTTTCTATTATCTACTATTGTTAAAACTAACATGTTCAAATATTCATTTATAGTATATTTTTACATTGCGTACCTGAACGTTGATATTGATTGTATATAAAATGCTTATCAGACTTTATTAAGCAAATAACTTTTTTATTTAACAATATTTTGAAAGCAATCATTTATTTACTATGTTTTATATGCGACTTCACGTATTTATCTGTAGAATAATTACAATTCATTCGTTTTTGGTTTTCAAACACCTTATATGGAAGAACTAAATCCAATCGTTTAATAACTGATTTGAGATAAATCTTCATTTAAAAAATAATTTTTTAATATTTTATCTTACCTTTTTCAGTAAGTTAATCAAAATGTTCAAGTAACAAATATGAAAAAGAACTGATTTTTATTGTAAGGCATTTTTGTTTGTAAGGGCTGTAATTATATTACTAATATAATAGCTTAAAATACAAGAATTATATTCTAATATACTGGTATAGTATTTAAAAAAATTTTCAATTTACTAAATTCAAAAACAAACATTTTAATTTTTTTTTATTATCATTATGCTTATAAATATGCTTCTCAAAACTCTACCATAACTATTATTATTATAAAAATTTTAATGCGACTTAATGGCTTATTTAAAATGTACCAGATATTTTGTTTAATTTATCTAAAACGTACTAATTGTTAATATACATTAATAACATTTTATGGAATTATTCATTTTACTTATTGCTATTATATGCTCATTTTCAAGGTTAATAGTTACTTTAACAATACGCAAAAAATGTTACTTACATTAGTACATAAACTGCAGCTAGTACTAATGTAGTTAATACTATTGTAATTAGTACTAATCTTATCAACAAAATTTTTTAATATAAAATCTTTCAAGTATGATGTATTATATTTTTTTTGAATTTTAAAGAGTTTTTACGTATAAGTAAAGTATTTAACAGTATTTGTCTAATTGCACTGAATTGATTAATTCACCATCTATTTTTCTGTAAAAAATGCACGTATATATATATATATATATATATATATATATGTATATATATATTGTTTTTGTAAGGAGTTTTTGTTTTGATGATTTAAAAATCTTTTGATAAATTATTAAGAAAAAAAATTTTATTTTAGGCTATGTCGTATACACTTGTATAAAATATTAAAAACCTAACAATAAGAAACAATTTTTTTATAAAAAATTATTAAATTAAGGATTGATATTAAATTTGTGTTTAAAAGAGTTTTTTCTATAATAGCTTGATAATAAAGTAATTAGAGATAGTGAAAAATAAGATAAATACAAAAATCGTATAATTTAGAAATATATGACCTTAACCTCATGCTTAATTATATAGATAATTGCTTTTAAAAATATTTTTATAAATTAATTAATTCATGTTTACGCTTTATTAAAATTAATACGATCTTATTATTGAAATTTTATATGAGAATCTTTAGAAGATTTAATTTATTAATCGTTTTTTAACGTACCCGAAAGTGAATACGTTTTAATACACATACTGTTTTATAATTAAATCTTTAATCTAGAGATGTGATATGATATTTATGTTAAATATTTATATTTTTCTAGTACCATTATATAGTAATAATAAGAAAATAATGTGTTAATAAGTTAATATAAACGTTTTATTAATAATAATGTTATTTAAAGTGGTTTTACAAACAATATTTGCGTAGAATTTTAAAGTAGTATTTATTTAGTTTCGTGTGAGACATATATAAAATAATTTGAGGGAAAACTGTTTTAATAAATACGTAATAAAATTCATCATTAATTTAGTAAACGTTTTGTTTTAATATTATAGTAATTTTAAAAATCACTCTTAAAATATTAGAATGAATTATTTTAAAGAAAACTATCACGATTATTTAGTATGTAATAATGTTATAATTTATGTAGTAATGTAAGCATGTTTAAACTAATGTAGTTCAAATAGAAACTTCTTATTGTTTTCGTCAATTAAAGCTAATACAACGCATTATCTTAAAATACTTTTTAAAAATTAATCATTGCTAATGCGAAATGAGTAGTCGTTCTAAAATATAAATTAAACTTGTGAAATTTGATATACTGATTTGATATTAAATTAGGTTTCATTAAGAAGATAGTTTTTTTTATATAAAATTATATAAACTAAAAAAACTTTTTTAATTTTGTAAGTTTAAATTTTATGAAACAATTCTTCCATGATTACATAGAATTTACATTGAAAAACATTTACTTTATATTGCTTTAGCAAATTTTGTTTGATACTTTAATATTATAGAATAGTACTTCTATTTGAGCGTCGAAAAATTGCATTATGAAAGACTAAATAAAAACTTTCTTACTCTAAAATTAGAATACATAAATTTTATCTAACAATAATGATTGTTAAAATGACAATAAAGATCAGAATTCAATTCTTATTAATACAGTTTAGTTACAATGTTGCCTAAAAAAATAGATAATTCAAAATTTTTTCAATGTGAGTGAAATAAAAATATTGTTGCTCAAGCCCCGGCGCCTCAAGAACATTGAAATAAAAATGTCGATACCAAAAAGGTTTAAATTATTTTTCATGATATATTATCATCTTTTAATTATGAAAGGTTTTCAATTAAATGATATAGTTTTTACAATATAGAAAAAAATTTATAAATAATTTTAATTTTCCATTTATTTCAACCAATTATTTTAACTATTAAGGATTTAAAAAAAATTGCTGTAACTTTCTTTTAATTATTCATCACTAATTGCAAAATGAATTTTTTTTATAACCTTTTCTACGTCTTATCTTCTATGTGTACTAACTTAATGAGTTTACGAAATTTATATGTATGAAATAAACTCAAATATTTCAGTAGATTTTAATAAGATACAAATGTCTGCAGATCTTAAATATAATAAAAAATAAAGTGACAATAAAAAATTATAAAAAAAGATTTGAATATGAAAAAATGTTGATTCTGTGAAATATAACTAATTTTGATCTCTCCTATCTATATTATTATTCATATTATTATTAATTGAACATCTGTAAAAGACTTATTACATGACATATATATTTATGTTTATATATTACATTCAATAATGTATTCAATGTTTATTAGCAATGTGTATTTATTAACCCGCAATAACTTATTATTAGATTTATAAATTCTACTATATTTGCTAATTGAATTTTTTCTTGAAAATTACACACTTACATTTGGTTATCAGCCGTTATTAGTTCAGATATATCAATTATAGAGAACAAGCATTACTAATTGTTTATATTTTTTTTTATATTGTCGCATCATTTGTAAAAGTTATTATAGAGTGAAATTAAATTAGAGAGATTTATGAAAAATGTGCTTGTGATTGTGCAATTGATCAAGTAAAGTGTATAATGAATATTACAGAATATAATTATAAATACCGTATATTATAAATACAGTATATTTTACTCTTCCATTTATTCAGTATTAAAATTTTACCTAGGCATTTTTTACTCTAAATTAAATATAATTTTATTTGAATATATTTTTTGATTAAAATACTATTGAATATTATTATATATTATAATGAAAAATCTTTATCGAATTTTAATATATTTACTTTAGGACAACAGAAAGAATTCAAATAGTAAAAGTAAGTATAATTTAATAGCTGTCATGAGTTTCATGGATGTTGGAAAAACTTCAAAGATTAGTCATTCTTTCAACATTATTTAAAGAATTTAAAATAGGATTAAAAACATGATAAATTCGTAATAAAGAAATTAAATTCATGCATTTATAAGTAAATATAATTAAAAATTTCATCATAGATTAGTGATATTAAACATTGAAATATAAATGTCGCCTTTTATTTTATTATATATGTATTTTGGAAGTCTAAAAATTTAAGTTTTAACAAATTAATTTAAAATTTTTAGATTTTTTTTTAAATGAAAATATTTGAATTCATATTATACAAAACATTGTTATTTATTGAAACTATGAATAATTGCATTTGTTATCAGGAATATATTTATTCGATTATATTACATTTATTTTAGTTAATCTAAATACAATATGTGTTAAGAATTTAATTTATAATGAGAAGTTCTTTTCGAATTCTGTTGCGTGAATGATGCTATTACTACTATGTACATCCCGAATTTAGATTACTTAATTTATGGAAGGTTGAGTTACTTTTTAGGAACATTTTTAATTTTTACTTTTAAGGCTTGTTTATAATTATTTATTTGTCTAATTTATTATATGCTTTTTTTATTCTTGTCACATACGCAGCTGCCTAAGCTGTATTTTAAACCTTTTTATAAAATAAATATGCATTTATTGAATAAGATAATATATTTATTAACAACCACCTGTATATAATTTTTAATCATGTTAGTTTTTAACAATATCTATATGTTTTATTCAAATCTCATATACCGTGATGTATTAAGTATACGCGTCAGTTGGTACAATCTCATCAAAATGTTTCATACTATGTTTCAATTTTCCAAATTCCATTACCATGCTTTATGAAATATCATCGTATCCTTAAATTCTCGTACAAAGTAAGGAGGATTTTTTCCAGTGGTGTGTATTTTTTAAAGAAGTAGAAAATGAAGATGCAATGAAATAATTGAAAGAAACATTATATCGTAATAAAAATTATATCTTTATAAAGATACTTTTTATATCGTGTAATTTTATAAATACAGCTTTATATCTAACTAAAGATAAAAAGGATAACTTTGAAATATATTTGGGCCTTATTAAATTTCGTCAATCTGTTTTTATTTTTAATAATTTGAACATATACAGATAATATTAAATAATACAATTTATCAATAATAGTAACGATTTATTCTTCTATATTTTATATTAATTTACATGAAGTTTTTTTAAATGCAGACTTACTACTCATAATTTATGCTTTGGATCTTAATGACTTGTTTTTATAAAAAAAAGTTTTTTTTTGTTTTTTGAATACCACTACATCCTTCGAATTATTTCGTATTGAATTTAAGTTTTGTAGGTTCAAACAAATATTGTTTTAATTACAATAATAATTTGGATTAGGTAATATAAAGTCGTTTATTAATTTTTTTTTCTTGCTTACCGTCCAAAATTATTTATTAAACGTTATTTCGTAATTTGCGACTCGAATCAACAGCCGAATTCGTTGACTACAATTCGTAGCAAAGAGTAATTTGTTTCTTATTATAGCAATAATACGAATATACAATGCCGAAATGTATGGTTAGAGCAGATATGAATTAAAAAAAAAATCACGCAACAAAGTATTAAAGACTTGATATTTTTATCGTTGTGTGTGGCATAAATCGCTGGTAATTGTATACACTGCGCGCCGCTCTTATTGCATACTGGCTTCGTTCGACGCTCGCCGCCTGGCGGCTGCTATCGATGCTATACATACATTCAGCTTATCACCTTAATTCTATGTTAACCACGCAATTCAATGAGAGTCAACTACGTAATTTTGCTTCATCTATCTAGTTTCCTCTCGAGCCGCCGCATCGCATCTTGTTCAATAAGTCACGGTTCTCGTGCGTGCTCCTAACACTATCATGATCGTTCGACCAAGCGAACCTCGCACTAGCTTGTGCTATCAGGGCCCACCTCGCTAAGGGGCCACGCGATCGCGGGCCGCCAGGTTGATAGCGGTACCCCCCCCCCCCGCCCAGGAGAAAGCCAGCCAGCGGCCGTCGGAATTTCCCCAGTGAGCACCGTCCTAGACCAAGCGCCCAATCGATTCTTTACTCAATACCGAATCTAACCTCGTAGGCCGCGGCCTTTCACACCTCTAGTCCCTGCCCTAATGGATGCCTACATAACTAGAGACATAAGATGATTCGCTAAGCTCCAGCAGTCGCATCTTTTACGCGTCCGCCAGTCGACTCGCATCTCTCCACATGTTTCGCTTATCGCAAACAATAATTATAAATAAATTTTCACATTTTAAGTTTTCACGTTTTCGAAGAACTAAAATTTTATTAATATATTTAAGAAGAGACATCCTTAAAATTTTCCATAAAGTTTAGAATAATTTATAACACTTTAATTTTTTTTATTTTGAATTTATTTACTACTGAAAATCTTATCTTTTTCCCTCATTCATATTTTAAGAAAATTGTATCAACGGTTTCAAAGCCATAAATTTATATTAGTCGCAATTTTCCAATGAACTTGTTTATTATTCAATGAATTTCGACTATTAGAATATTTGCATTATAAAATTAATTGGTTTTATCAGAACAAAATGTACGAATAACATGTATGTATAGAATAAATAAATTTTTATAAATATGTATTCTTTTTTCCTTAAACTCCAAAGAGTTACAAAGAAATAGGATGACGGTAGAATTCAAAATACTTCAAAACAAATTTTTCTTTAAAAAGTATTTTTATCCTTAGTCATTGCATTGTTGATTTGTACGATTTAAAAAAAAATATATTCAATTAATTTTACATCGATTTCTTATATTCTTTTATGTAAGTTATTAAAAGATTGAAGTAATTATTTGGAATTAATTTTTGTCTATTATCTTTTGATATGAAATATTAACTAATTTTGTAATATTTTATATTTATGCAGAAATAATAATAATATTATTATGATATTAACAAGTTTTTAATTATAATTGAGGTCGATTATAAATAATCTACAGAAGATTATATTTCTAATTAATATTTACATGTTGAATACATTCGTTAACCGGCTTATAAATTTCGTTGTCGATCTTACCAGGTAATAGATCAGACGTTGTGCTTTTAATTACACCATTCACTAATGTCAATGCGATTTTTTCTAAATAATGAATTAATCTAGCATCACTTTTAACTTCTAAAGGATAGTCGATTGTAATTTTACATGTTGGAGTTTTTGTACAAAGTTCGATTTCTAATGATAAGTTATAACCTCGTAAATTTGCAACAATTTTTTTAAGAACCTAAAAGAAATGTATACATGATGCTTAGTGATACTTACGTTTTTGATTATTTTATATTTTCATTTTAAAACATTAATTTCATACCAGATATGTTCGAAAAAGATCTGCTCTACTGGCACTTAACTGTTTATCCACTACTTGATTAATATATGCTCGCAGAGATTGTTTTACTGCTTCTACTTTATCATTTTTTAGATTTACACAAGTAACGATTCCTGTTTGTAATTTATGTTTTTCTAAAATGGCCTGAAGTAAATAATTAGATTTATTAATATTTTTAAATTCTTATTTTAAAAACTTTTAAATAATGTTTCATGTAAAATTAGCATTTCAATTATTATAAAAATTCAATTGTACTTGTAATTCCAGTATCTTTTGATTCTGTGATAATCCAAAATCAACTGAATTTAATGTTTGGTTCAAATTAAGAAGTATGTCTCTAATTTTTGCGTCAGCTTTATCCAAGTCAGATATTGTAGACAGTACATCTTGTAACAAAGAGGCAGCCTTAGCCTCGTAATCTGTGGCTGCGTTCTAAAAATTTGAAACCATTTTTTCGTTTTTTAATAAATATTTTCGTAATTATTATTTTCAGTAAAATTTTGTTTTAAATTTAAATACTTGCCACACTTATATTTACTACTGCAGTAATAATTAATAAAAGAAAAAGTACCCTCATTATGAACTTATTAATTTTTAATGGTAATAAAATCTAAATGAATACGTATGATATTTCGTAAAACAATGCGACGAATTTCAATTCAGTATAAGACTATCTATATACATTTATTATATACATATATCTATATACATTTCAAGCTCATAAATAATATTAAATTTGTTATTACTATCTATTAAGATTTTAAACATCTCTTTTAGTTTATTACCTGATTTAGTTTTATGGTATTAATTACACATTTTTTATAGTGAGTAGTTATACCATAAGATCATAGAATAAGAAACTGAGCGTTATTGAAATTGACCTACTATTAATGCACATAATTATTTAAATTTCTTATAATTACATATATTAAAAAAATAGTGTTTTTTATAAATTATATCAATTATTTTTGTTACAAATTAAAAAAAAAAGATTATTACGCTGAAAGGTAAAGAAAAAATAAAAGTTTGAAAGATATTGTTGAAGATAAGTTGATTTACTTTCTAATAAATTCTCAGATTACAAAAATTTATGATCAGTTTAGAATTTTACATAAATTCGAAACGCTTTTTATTAATTGGATTATTATTGTTATGATATAATATTGTTTGTGTTAAATAATTAATTTATAATATATGTTACAACAATTTTAATATTAGAAAAAAATTTTACAATATCAAATGTAAAATAATCAATAATTTACTATCATTAAAAGAACCACAGAGAAATAAAAATTACATGCATATTTTTGTTAAAGAAAGAAAAAATTGGAATATCTCTAAGAGCACATAATATTAGTGAAAGGTTTTGAAGTAAAAATGGTAGAGTATTATATATTTTTTTTATATCTTTCTTGTTTAAATAATTACATCTTTTGCATCATTTATGAGAATATCATTATTTATCATTATTGCTACTTTTCTTATTCGAAAATTATTACTAAAAAACCAACTGTTCTGCATATAATTATATAAGAAAGCTATCTTTTTAAAAGTAAAGTAACATTTTTATAAAATTATAAAGTTAAGTTTTGAACTTGAAAAAAATGTTAGCCACTAAAAGTTTTTTTAAATCTGAAATTAAGAGTTATAAAGATAACCTAGATTTATTCTTTAAATACCTGATTTTATTTTGTGTGTATTTTTAAATATTATCATTACATTCATATGTGCCCTACAAACATTAAAGCACAACAAAATATATTATTTTCTTAGTGAACAAAAACATTAAAAATTTCTATGCTATTATTTATGGGTAGCATATGATTTGTAACTTTTACGAGTTATTTTTACAGATTGTAAAACTATAATTATAATAATTATAATCTAATGAAAATTAGTATTTCAATCTTATTGCATAATTTATATTTATAGATTTGAACTATATTTGATAGAGTATAAATCATATTATAGACTAAATCGCTTACACTTAAAAAATGTTTTAGTCTGAAAATGACATGCAACACGAGAATTAAGTTTTTGATAAAAAAGAATAGTGCGACATCTATAGTTGTAATTATTTAAAATATTTTAATAATTTTGTAAATTGATAAATTCAGTAAAATCGTTATTTTAATTTTTTCTCTTTACACAGATGCTTATATTTTTCCTGTTATTACATAAGAATTTGTTTTTTTAGTTTTTACTTACTTTTTTCTCTCTAAAAATCTACAGCCGAACAGTGCAAGTGTTAGTATTTTTATTAGACTTTATATAGTTAATGCTAAACTAAAATTGTTAGTTTTTGTTCAATTTTAGCTTAGAACACAACTATTAATAAATTCTCTATCCATAATTAAACATAAGAAAAGAAAAGGTACGTTAATTAATCGGCGCGCAAAAAAGACAATTTATGATCCGGTAGCGGTTCATTCGGTAAGATTATTCCGGTTTTTTTTGCATTCATTTCGCGAAGAGTGCATCAACACTGTATTATAATTATTATTGCTATTATTATTATTATGAGAGTGGCCATATGACCCCGGAAGCTTGAGTAGTTTTCTTGCCGGCCCTCGCTTACGTGGCACTTAGCTTCATTACTCTTTCCAGAACTTAAGGACTTTGTGGGTGTATGAAACTCAACCTCATTGATCTGGAGAAAAGGAACTCCTATTTGAAGTAACCTTTTCTCAATTAGTGAAGGGCAGCTTTATAGGTGTTTCGACGTATTTTCTTCTTCACAGCCAGGCCTTGAGGATACTGTAACTCTTAAGGACTTCTATTACCTTCTTGGCTTAGCTTAGCACTTTACATTTTTGCAGTCACAAATAAATTGCTAAGATAGCAAGATACTGCTCCATCTGAGATTCAACCAGCCTCAGATTCCACCAAATGCCGTATCTACCATATAATACGGCCATTAGATAGCCGGTTTCAATTATATAAAGTTACTTTTTGTTTCTAATCGCATCAAGTCATCCACCGCCATGTTTCCCTGAATGTCACTACGGACAGGGACCCATACAAGCTTGACAAGCTTTTGACAAGCTGGCTTATAGATTGGGGCACTCTTTCTATCGAAGCAGATACACACAAGTAGGAGTTGTGACTGATCGGTCACAATCTTCGCTGTCCAACGTGTCGCTGTTAGTTTCGCTTGATTTTTCATGATGTCATATGCGCCCAGCGGAAGAACTAATCTTGTCCCACTTTGCTTACAGTACATTCTCGTGCCCGTTCCATTCCTGACCTTGAACACTGTCAACTACACTCGTCCATTGGCAGGAAATCAATTTGTTTTAGTATTCTTTAAGTCTCTTCTAGGAGATATGATAATCCTGTATTTCTTGTGGAAAAGACAGTTTGAAGTACTGTTGTCGGCATGCGTTTTAAACATCACCCTTCCACCCAGTACCTGGGGGAATTTAAGAGTTTCCCCAGACTCTCCTCAAGAGATTATTGATCCTGTGTAAGGCCTGCGCTGCCAGAGCCTTTATAATCACGCTGAACGTTTCAAATCGAGAAGCATACAAAGCCCCATTGTCGCAGTCGATTTATTCGACCCCGAGTTGCTCCTCATTATGAAACTATTAAATATTTTTAAGATTACCGTTCTTTTCCACCATACTACTGATACATAGGTCAGTCTGGATTTGAGGATGACCCTTATACCAACTTCATTGTTGATGGGCTGAGGCCCAAGTTCCGTCCTATGACTCTTTTCGGTTGCTACAGGTTAGTCGATATCTTTCAATCAATATAATCTAGGTAGCGCTTTCTTTTCAGCTCACTGTAGAATACCCCAATATATTTTATACGATCTCTGAGATAGAGTCTCCGCCCACCCAGGGTCACTTCGAAATCTCATTTCCAGTTGTACCTTCTGGTATAGTTGAGGACCTAGGTCTTCACTAGGTTAGCCAAGAGTGTCGCGTTCCTACACCATCTATCCACCAGTGTGAGGATTTCTTATATGACCCCTATAAGAGCATTCAGGAAATGGTCTCTACCTAATGTCAGGATATCGTCAGCGTATCTAAAAACCATAGAGCCTATTCTGTTGATTAGAACAGGTGTAGCTTATTTATCACTAGCCATCAGATAAGTGGAGACAGATACCACACTAGAGGCAATCCGACCACGTGCCAATTTTCCAGCATGCCGTCCACCCACTCAACTATAGTCCATGGAATACGGAACCTGCTCATAGCCCGTTTCATAACCTGCATAGCGATGTGATTGAAGACTCCTTCTATGTCCAAAAGTGGGCCACCGCATACCTTCTCGTCTTCATTTGATACTCGATTATCCTCAGCGTCCTGTATAGGGCAGTCTCAGTCTATCTACCGGCCCTGCAAGTATATTTTTTCTTGTGAAAACCTTCGTTTGTAAGGATTGATTTTTGATATATTTGTCGATCAGTCTTTCTACTGTTTTGAGAATAAAAAAGGCCAGGTTGATCTGATGTAAAACCTTGGGGGAGGTTTACCTGCATCTCCCTTTCTTTAGGATAAATGCTATCCTGATTCCAGCCATGATACTCCGCATTCTATAATAGAACCGAAATAATGACAATTTAAATGGCTTGAATGATCCAATTATCCCTTTAACCCTTTTCTGCGTGTCAATCTCATTCACCAGTTTACTCCTATGTTAGTGCATAAACATATCTGGCCCTCGTTAACCCTCCTCTCTTCTCGGATAAATCCAGACCTTCCTAGAAGCTAGGAAAGCGTGTGAGGGCAAGATGTGTTAGGCTTTTTTCGATATTCCCATACCTGCCGCTCGGCAGTTTGAGTATGCCTAGAGTGGCATTAAGATTCCTTGCGACAGTCTGGTTTATCCTAGCAGCCGCTCTACTTTTCTAAGTGCCTTCGCAAAAGCTCCTTCAGGTTTCTCTTATGGCATTTCTAATGTTTTTCGATACTTATCCCTTGTAGGCCTGAACCGGACCAACTGGATCTCTGTACCCTGTTTCTTGTCTCGCTTGAGTGAGATGAGAAATTTTTATCTCATTCTGTTCAGTATGTCCGTCCACCAATATACATTGGTCCTTCTCAGAGCCCGTTCGGGTTAGCAGATTCTTCGTATGACGTTTAGAGACGTTCGTACAATCCAGTTTTTTTTTAAAAGATTCGTAAGATGCTCCTCATATCTTGTACATACTCATCCCAGCCTATACAACTCGAGTTTCTCATGATACTTTGTGTGTCCCTTCTATGTACCCTGACCAAAAATGTTAATATTTTTATGATATTATGTATATATATGAAAAACTGTTACAATGTGTAATTTGTAGTAATGAATATAAAGTAGTTGTTCAGGTCAATATGTCCCGAGATACGATTAAATGGCAGGCGGCGGCGGCGCAAGGGAAAGCGCCGCTACGAAAGGAAGTAGTGGGAGGAAAATCGGGAAAAATGAGGAAGGAGAAAGGGCCCGGAAGGATGCGAGGGAGTCAATTTAGCACCAACGGGTCCGCAAGAGAGGAAGGACTTGAACTTCGACGCCGCGAAGGAAAGAGTGCCAAGAAGGGCCAGAGTGAAAAGTGCCACGAGTGGAATTTCGAGAGGAGAAAAAGAGAGAAAAGAAAGGGAGAAAAGAGGCTGGATCTGGACAATCTACCCACAACCAGGTGCGTGTACACCACCAAAAGGCCTGGCAACGGAAAATTAGGTGCGTGGCGATCTCTGCGATCGGCCCACGACGAGCAATGACGGACAAAGTTCGGTCGTTTGCGATCCCAAGCGGTCTGACGACGGCGAACGCGAAGAGGGAGCGGTTGGCCAACCTTGATGGGTAGAATATATATATGGGCCGGCGAGTAATGGTATGTGTGTAAGTGAATGCGTATAAAATTGTGAGGGATGCGGCGACGGGTGTATACATATTAGCGAGGCTTATTCCCCCTACACCGAGGCGTTTTTTTATGCCAGATGTAACCGCGTGGGAAAATAAAAGATTGTGACGAGCTCAAATGGTGTCTTAATTTATTTCGTACCCGATCCTCCGCTCCTTCACCTACGTGCAAACTCGCGGCCTGACGAGGTCTGAAATCGCGCGAACAGTAGTATTGAATATATCGGGTGTGAACGAAACTACGAGAAAAAAGAATAAAATAATAACGTTATCTTAATCTTTATGCGTTACAAAATATTATAAAAAAAAATGAATTTTTATATTTTTAATTATTAAGTCGAAATTCATTGAAAGTTAGTTCAAAGTTAAAGTTATTAGGTACTTTTAAATAAATCTAAAATCATGTAATTTTTTTTACAAGTTTTGTGATTTACGCTTTAGGAAATTTATAGACAGTAAGTAATAAGATCATGGATAAATGTTAAAGATTTTGAAATATGAAATTCTTTAACTACGTTAAATAATATACTTGTTGCCCTTAGTATTCGGAAGCAAACAGCAATATACGTCTTATCCTGCCAAGGATAGATGAAGTAGAAAAATATATTTGGCAGCTTACAGGTGAAATGTTGTTATGATAATATGAAAAAAATGACTATGTAATAGAAAAAATTTACAAGTATTTTCATTAAGAGTAAGAGAGACTTGAGTCACGATTATGAGTAATCTTGTTAGTAGTTCTATGAGTCTTACAGGCATTTAAAATATATTGTAAATACAGTAAAAACGAATCTTTTTTAAGAATAAAGAAATAAAGAACGTGTCTTGAATGGAGGTATTGGGTCATGTAAAGTATTATTGGAACAAAAAATTTCTGCCTTACAAACAGAATTCATAAACATTGGTAAGCAACAGGTTTCATCAATTACATTTGGAATGTAAAAAAAAACTGCAGCTATTTTTAATGTATATATATTGTCAAGAAATATTTTGTAAACTAATATCCTAAACATGCACATAAAATATAATTTTTTTTTGTAAGAATTATATATTACGGAAAACCTAGAAAGATAAATAAAAAAATTCAAGCTTTTGATAAGGATCCAAAAACTTGCTTGCTACAAGTTTATTTGAATCAATAATCTTGTTTTTATGATAAAAGTAGATTTTATTAATCTATTAGTTAGTTAATAGTCTATAATTTTATAAGCCCTACTATAAGGCAAAACATTAAGTCTACAATTCATGTCTCAGTATCTCCTTTTAAATAAAAACAAGACTTTTAATAGTTGTAGAATAAAGATATCTCTGTATTAATTTTGCTCAATAAATATATTTGAAAAATTTTTTCTCTATGATTTTATCATTATTATTAATTTGCGAGTGAGCCCTATGATCGCCGTTCGAAGCCATACTTCCATGCTTCTTGGCCCTCTTGAGAAGGAACAGCGTGTCCCGTCTTAATCCTTCCAATTTCTCGATCCACCAACATACCTTGCCCTTTCTTGGAGCCCGTCTGGGGCAGCAGTTCCTTTGGTCCTTGCTCGGACGATGCAGTTGTAACGTTTTCAGCTGTCTTATCGAGGGACCAGATGTTTTTGATCTTCTTTGGGAAGTTCTGTAAAGAGCTCCCCACGTCCGGCGTATATCCCTTCCAGTCTGTTCGACAAGGGTTCCTTAGCATGATTGGTGGGTCCTTCCTCGGCGTCCCGACCGAGAAGGTTATCAGGGAATGATCAAAAAGCGATGATTAGTAGAGCTATGATTAGTCTCCCAATTCCTTCCACTTCGGTCATCACCACCACCTGATCACCAAAACAGCATTATCAAGGCATTAAGCTCTTTCAGTACTACGGATGCCCTGGGTCTCCTGTTCCTGGTGTCCCTAAAACATATGAGTCCACCAAACCTCTGAATAGCGCCTTTGACCACCCAAGGTTCTTGGATAAGCGCCACCATTGTCTGCATCATGGCCAAGCCCCTCTGTAGTATCGCAGAGACGCCTTTGTTATGGTGCAAGTTAATCTGAGAAATTTTGAGTGTCAAAGGAGCCATAATAGCTATCCTCCCTCTTTTCATTTATAGGCCCCTCTAGCCTTCTTCTGGCCCCCGCTAATCACCTTTAAGTGCATTCTCAGGCACCCAAAGTATGGCTTTTCCTCGAGGGCCGTCAAGGTTCCGACGTGCGACTCAGGGATGGTCAGACAAAGAGACTCCTCACCCTCCCGGGCTCCAAGAACCCTCCAAGCGCTAGTTTTGGCCTTAAGAGCGGGATTCCTAAACTCCAGACTTTTGAGAAAGGTTGCCGGGCTGCAATTATAATAGGCAACCCTGGCGATCACCTTCACCTTGGCCTGGAGCAGCTCCATCCCTCTCATTCTTATTCCGTTGATCCATGGAATGACTAACATAGGCACAGCCTTTATAATATATATACCCTTCCAATACGTTGACTCAAAATGTAGCGCCTGAGCCATCTTACCACCTACAACATAGATAGCCAAACTTCAAGACTTTACAGAAACGGTAAACCATTTTCATACTGATCGCTTCCTAAAGGTAATTTTTCCTTATTATGACCGTACTCAAAAGATTGACACTGTCCGCTTCCAACACGGTGCCGTTCCGAGTCTGTCCCGTCCTGTTGGGGGCGGGCCTGTTCGGGGTTGCCCTCACGTCGATTGGGTCATTTAGCCTTTTCATTTTGCGCAGGTCAACCGTAGGAGTCTCTCTTCCCCCGATCTCCTCCTTTGTCTCTGCGTTGTAGGTGTTGACAACTTTCCTGCAGGGATCGCATGGACACCCGAGTGGCCGGCCTCTAGAGCTTTACGCTCTTTGGCAAGTATCCTTCGGACAGCTCTTCACCTGCTCCTGCGTTAAGCTCCTCACTCCCTCTCGAACGACGTGGTTCAAATTTCCTCAGATAACGCTGGGGTCACCACCTCCATCCACTCAGGGACGGCCTTTGTTACCTTTATCGGGTCCATGGGGCCCTGGTGCATTGAGGCTTCCGATCCCTTTGCACCCTGTGTCCCACGTGATCCCGTACCTTCCTTATCATTTTTTTTTGTTAAAGATGTTTCCATTTTTTGGTCCCAAGAGCAGCTAGAGAAGTATAAAATCCGCCCCCATAGAGCCCCGCATGTGGTGGTAAGGTTGAATACTCGAAGGTTCCGTCCGTTTCCTTCGAGGCACCGTTACGACCACTGGTACCCCGTGGTCAATCAGTCCCCTGGTTGACTTGCTGGTGATCAAGCTTTTTTAACGTACATATTTAATTGAACAGCAACTCGTAACTTAAGCATATAATGAGTATGTTAACTCGTATTTTATTATGTATTTTTAAAATAGATATAACATTCATGAATGTTGGGGCCAAAATGGCCCGATATAAGCGTGAACAGCGGCGGCGCAAAGGAAAGCGCTGAAGCGAAGGTTAAGTAGTGGTAGGAAAAGCGGGAAATGCGGAAACCGGAAGGGTCCGGGGGAATTTAAAGGTCTCAGTTTGGCACTATCTGGCCTACAAGAAAGCGGAAGGGCTTGACTTCCGATGCCGCGATAGGACGAGTTAAAGGGTGAAGTTAGTAGAACAGTAGGAGAGAAGAGTAGAAGAAAATGAGAGAAGAGTAGAAGAATGGCTGAATCAGGACGATCCACCAACAACCAGGCGCATGTGATACCGCCAAGAAGCCTAGCAACCATAGCTCGGTGCGTGGCTATCCCCAGCAGTTGGACCACGACGAGCAAGAAGAGCGAGCTGTTGAGTCGGTGAGGATACCCAGCGATCCGACGATCGATGCGGTTGGCCAACCGATAGGGAATGAGGGGGCGCGTTCGTAAATGGTGTGTGTATGTGTAAAGGTGCGGCGAAGTAAGTACCATTGCGAGGCTTTTTCCCCCTACACCGAGGGATTTTTTTATTCCAGATGAAACCGAGTGTCTTGAATATTACGTACCCGATCCTTCGCTCCTTCACCTAATAGCGAACTTGCGGCCTGACGAGGCTTGAAATTGCGCAAGCAATAAATATGAATTTTGAATATAATTTTTAATGAGAGAGTGAAACGATTTCTTTTAAGAAAAGGATATTTATTAAACCAAATTTAAAATAAAAATTTCATACGTAAATAAGTTTTATCGTAAGAAAGTATATAAAATGTCTAAAATAATGAGATATAAATTTAGTAAAAAATTAATAAATTATCAAGAAAAATATATGTAAAAAAAGTAAGAACAATTTTTTTGCTAAAAGAATAGGAGAAATTTTATTAAATAATTTAATTTTCAAATGTTTTAATAATATTTAATATTTTTTTTAATTATTAATTTAATTTTAATACATAAACGCCTTGATTTTCAAATAATTGCAAAAGGGTTTTATTATAGTAGATTTTATTGTAATTATGGTCAGTTATTTTATTTATGAAAAAACATATTCATTAGTCCGATTGTAACTAGATGTATTTTATTCTCTATATGCTTTTCATTATAAAAAAGTGCTGTCGATTCGATGATAATGTGAAATGTTTTTAAATATAATCTTTGAACGTGAATTTTTCGGTGGCTTATTCTGAGAAAAATTGTATTCCAAAGCTATGGTATGATTATGCTGTTATAGTTATGACGTATTTTGTTAGAACTATCTTTATTTGAATTCAAGCGGAATAAAATGAAATATAATTTTTTGGCATGGGTAAAATTTTCATTACTTTCATTATGTACACTATAAATTAATGTACTAATTAATCCATGATTCGCTATTAAAAGCCTTCACATATCATATTTGTATTACAAAACGCAAGCTTGTATGTTTTTGTAGCTATAAATGTAGATGTAAAGAACTTGACCGTGGCAATAAAAATCGACGGATCTGACATTTCAATCAATTTTATTAGATAGAGCCCTGTGAATTAAAAGTAACAAAAACGGATTGAAAAATCTAAAAGCTGAAGGAGAAATTTTACATGTCGAATGATTAACCGCCATTTGGTAAAGTGTACAAAGAGCTGAACTCTCATATCTTAGAAAACGAAAATCATGAGGTATACTCCAATGAAATAACGAATGTGTAGCGATAGAAGTATTGAAATATATATATAGTCCATAAAAAATCAATCGATAAAACTACAAAATGAAGGAAGGAACTTTTTCTATTATATTTTAGCTTGATTTAACAGTGTATCTTTTTTAAAACAATTTTTTGCAGCAATAGGTTTATATTATACTAGCTCCATAAGGAATAAAAAATATACTTTTAGAAAATGTAAATAAATTTTCAAGAGATTTCTTAATGAACTTATTCTTTAAATTTAAAATAATGTTATAATTATATTAGTAAATACAGTTTATAAATAAAATTATATTTATTATATATTTATTTTGAATAATTTTTTTATTTAAATGTTTTCAATTTTTTTAACAATTTTGATTTATAAATTTACTCTGAAATTCATTGCTTTTAATAGATAGTGTTTTGTCGCGATTAGGTGCGGGTTGCACGATAAGAAATGTTCTTCTTACGTTCGCGGATGATACGCTAAAATTACACAGACACTGTGTATTCGTCGCGTATTAACCTCTGTGCTGTAGGCAGGGAGGTTCACAGTTACGGATAAATAGCGGACTCGAGAGTGATCAGGTTAAAGTCTTTATTGATAGTTTTGTGGAACTGCTGAATTTTACAAAACTTCCTTCTTATAAGGACTCCGTCGCTTCGTTATAATATTTGTTGGTTACATGGTGGGAGGCCCTACGCCTGGGTGCGCTTCGGAGAGGGGTTAAATAACAGTAAAAAATTAGGGATTGCGATATTTGTCATTCGTCGAGAGCATCGAAGGCGGGGCTGAGAATTTGTCTTTTAAGACACGTTCGGATTATAAAATTATCGACTAGTCGAAACGTGGTTTGCAGCTTTCGCGATGTTTTTAAGTAAACTCAGTCGGTCTCACGGGTCGTCATATTTTCGGATTAGCGCAATAAAACCCTTTCGAACAGTAACCAGAAGTAGTTACTACGATAGATCATTCATCGTAAAACATCTGCTACAATCGTCGTTTAATTATCGCGACGCTTTCCTTCGCGCGGTCGGTCTCGCGCGGCCTGCATGGCCGACAAAAAAAGGGGTCCTTTCCCGAACGTGAGTTTCCCTTTTATTCTCGTGAGTCCGACAATATAAGAAGGTTTTCGACGGTCGAGGACACTATAAAACAGCGCATCTCTAATCATAAACTCATTCGCGAAGCTTATTTGTCTTAAAGGAACGTTACTTTCTATTTACGGCAGTTTTTCTGCGCGGTAATCCTATTTTAACGGCGGGTCTCGCGTGCCCGCATGTTCGTGAAAGGCTTATATTTTCACGAACACAATCGGTTTTCCCTTAATATTAAATTGTGGCAAATAACCGGCAAATGACCGTATGGTCGGGAAAAAGGGTCCTTTTTCGAATGGTCAATTCGCACGGTTGTTCCCACGCTTCCGTAGGCAATAAAAAGAGGGTCGATTTTCCTCGTGTAGGCGTGACCAAATGTCTTCATTGCATTTGGCCGACCATCTCGTGCATTTCGTAAACAATAATTTGGTAGATCGCGAAAGTCATTGGTTTTTAAAAATTGAACGCGTGCACTCAACATTGAGCGCAGACGGATCGTCTTGGAGCCATCGTTTTTTATACGTAACAGATAGATAGCTACTAATAATGCTATATTTTTTATATTATATTAGCAATATTTTTTTATTTTATTTATTTATAATATTTTAATATTATTAATTATTATATATTGATTTTATTAGTATGCATAAATATTTAATATTAATAAAAATATTGCTATTATATTTATTTTAATAAATGTCTTTGCTAGTAAAAAATTGTTGGTAATTAAATAATTGTTTATATTTATTGGTAAAGAATTAGTTATATATTAAGATTGCATATTAAATCTAAAAAATATAAATTAAAATTTTTACTTTAAATGATTTAAGCATTCGTTAACTGGCTGATAGATCTCACTATCAATTTTTGTTACTAAAGTTGGACGTATTGTATTTAAAAATGCATCATCGAATACAGTTCTTACTGCTGAACGATCAGTTCGACTAATGTCAGTGATTTGCATCAATCGTTTATCATATTGTACGAGTTTACAACCATCAGGATTAAAACTGCAAACTTCTATTTCCATTTCCATTTTATTTCCATCCAAATTAAAACTCATAATTTGGGTTTCCTGAGAATAAAAATTTTTTTTGTATTATATACCACTTATAAGATACCAATTAGTCAAAACTTACATTTAATAGATTTGACACTTCTATTTCAATTTTACTTAATGTTTTTAGTACTTCATTTAAAACAATGGTAGTGAAGGTTTGCCTTAGACTATCAATTTTGGCTTGTAATAATGATTGGCAACTAGAAATTGCTCTATTTAAACGACGATTATCTACAATTTTCTTAAAAAACAATAAAAAATGTTTTGACATATAATAGTAAATAATTATTTTTCATAAAATAATTTATAATTTAATTCGATGATTGAATTTTTGTTAATATTATTGATTTAAATATTGTAAATAAAGTAAATAAGAACTTGATTTATATACATTAATATCTACAAATATTCATAAATATTCTACTCACTCGGAGTTGGACTATTTTTGGATTATTTGTTATCTGATAATTTAGCTTCTGTGCATTTTGAGGCGCATACAGGCGTTGGTGTTCTGTTTCAATAGAAAGATCTCCTAAATCACTAATTGCATCACTTACTCTCGCTTTAACAAGGTACAGGCTTCCACTAGCTAATGAATACTAATAAAATAATATTATTGCTTCAATAATTCAAAAAGTTCTATTCAGTAAAATAAAACATTAAAAATTAATGAAATCGAATTATTAAATTAAAAAATTTACTGTTAGAAAATATTCTGGAGCAAAAAAAATATATAATAAAATTATTTTTTTCATTTTTTAAAATTGATCAATTTTTAAATGTTATGAAATTAATTGAATGAAAATTTTAAACAGTGCTATAAGTAAATTTATTTTCACAAGTAAGTCAATAATCTGGCGGAAAATATAAAACAAGCTGTAGGTCTTATTGTTTTTTCTAAATTCTAAAAAGGTATTTCTTTAAAAACGTATTTTAAAAAAAATATTTAATAATTTACTCATTGTCACGTTTTTAGTTTTTATATTTTAGATTTTAATATTAGCAAAAAAAAAACATAAATTCTTACTTCACTATATTATTAAGATTTAATGTAGAATTTAACATAATAGTTAAATTTTGTAAAAAAAAATTTTTCATACAAAAACATAAAATATATTCAAATAAAATGATAATAAAATTAGTATTATTAATTAATATTTAGTATTATTAATATTTATTAATAATTAGTAATATTTATTAGATTATTAGAGTGATATATAGGAAATTATTCTTTATGAAAATATTTGACAATTTTAAGATAATAATTTTAAAATAATAATAGACATGAAAATATTTTATTTATAAAACTATTGCATAAATAAATTTGTTTAAAAAATGTCTAAAAAACTGTAATTTAATTATTAGTATCAAATAAAAATTGGATGTTAGAAATAAACAAATTAATAAATAAATTTAGAGAGATGCATTATGATTGAGTGAGAGGGAAATAGACAGACAGATATAGATAATGAGATGATACTTTATAATTTAAAGAATGAAGTTTGGTCGATTTAAAGCATTTTTATTATAATTTGTATACACAATGCCATTGGAAATTTTAATCTAAATTATTATTTGAATTGTAATTTTAATTAATGATAATCTTGTTTATAAGTTAATACTTAATAAAAAATTATTAATGATATAAAAATTATAGTTTATTACTTAAAATTATTAGAGTAATTTATTAATTAAAAAAATCCATACGTATGAATGCCGGTATAATATTAATAATTACAATATAAACTTAATTATATAATTTTTAATATAAAATTTTAATTAATAATTTAACAATAATGTAATGAATTATTTTTAATATATTAAATAAAGAATTAAAATTCGAAAATGTTTAATGTATTTATCATTTCTTTATGCTTAAAATATTATTTTTAACATCCAAAACGTTAAAATTACGTATTATTAGAGATAATTAATAAACCATAATTATATCAACAAATTATTAGACATAGCATAATAGAAACTATTTATTTAAGTAATTATACGATGGTTCAATCATCAGTTATGAGCTGGTTGAAATTCAGGTATTTTCGCAACAACCTTATTACTGAGATACTCCCACAGTAGATACAAATTTGCCATGAATTACGAGCCCATAATTCAATGTATTTATACATGTAAATTTACGCATATACTCATAAATATGTATGCACATATTTGTATGTATAAATTTGCTTCAGATATGAGTAAATAGTACATGTAGTGTTAATATATATTAAACTTTCTTTTATATATTGATATAATTGTAGCCCTTTGTACAGTTAGCCTTAAGTTAGATATAATTAATTTATTTAAAAGTATTAAATAAAAATGCTCGGCTAAAGAAAACGGTTATTGTGATTTATAATTATAGAATTGTTTGTTGAGAAAATCTGTATTTGGTTAGTCCTATTTTTGATAATTAACTTTGTTTATTTCTCATGTACTCATACAAAAACAAACCAGATTTCGTAAATTATTTTTTACGATTTCATTATTTAATTATTAAATTAGTATTTAAGGGTACACATCTTATAATTTTCATAAACATTTTTTGTTAAAATTAGATAATAATGTTTCATAAATTTTTCATAATTTAAATAAAAGAATTAGAAAGGTTTATTATGTTAAAATAGATAGAATAAATAAATAAATTATGATAAAATTTGAACAACTTTAAATGAAAACAAAAAAAATTTCTTTTAAAATATAGTTATTATATTATGGTTTAATGTTACACATACAATTATTATTATACAATTATACAATTACATACGAATGTTAGATATTTGATTTATAAATGTTTTTGACATCCAGCATACACTAGATGAGTATTATTTTTTAAACTGATCTTAAAATGAAAAGTTTATAAAGATATTATTATAATAATACAGCATACTCATTTAATCGTAAAAATATTATATATTCATTATAAAATTCACATTGGAAAATGTGGTATAAAAACAAAAATTCAAAAAATTAATGATGTAAAGAACAGAGTTTATGATAGATGTGAAACTTGAAAATTTTTCATCTTATATAAAATGGAAGATTGAATTAAAAGTTGATTGATTAATAAATGTGTAAAGGAAATTTGTCAATGTATATACGGTATGTGTTTATGTAATGTACATACGCATATATATAAATATTACCTGAATATGAGTGAATACTAGCATGCGTAGATATTATACTGTGATTATTTCTAATTTGAAACATATTATTATGTTAAAAAATGTATGTAATATTTAAAATTTAGTATCATTAGAGCATTCATAAGAAAATATTCATAATTTGCAAATGTAGTAAATCCATTAAATTAAAAAGCTTCATTATTAGAAATTAGTTCATTATTAGTTTATCAAAAATAGAATTAACGTAATATATATTTAATTATTTGTGTTTGTATTTTTTACAAGGAATACTTAGATGCATTTCCTCTTTCTATAAAAAGTCAATTTATATTTTTTATATTAATATGCATTCAATCAAGACATTGTGTATTTACTTACATGAAATAAGAAAACTTTAAAACTGTATCTCTGAGGATATGATTTTCTTATTCGATCTGTTTCTGCAGATTTCAGCTAAGTTTGACGTTTTATAAACTTACACTTATACGAAGAAATTCATATAAACTTTTTATCGTGTAAACATTTTTCTTTTCGATTTCCAATTTCTTATAACAAAATCCAAACTTTTCTATTTTTCAAAAATTGAAATACTTTTTAATGGTACACAGTTTGACAAATATAAACATTGTTTAATAAATGATTTTTAAATAGCTTGAAATAAAACGTAGTAATTTAAAATATAATTAAAAATAAAAAACTTAAACATAAGTAGATTTTCATTAATATAAAACGTATTCACATTTATAGATTTTAAATAAAATTACCTTTTCAACTGTATAAAATTTGTTATAATAATGTCCTTATAATAGGTCAAATTATTATTATTTTTATTATTTTGATTGCAATAAAGTCAACATTTTTTAATTTTTTAAATTTATTAATAAAATTAAATAAAAGAATTTTATAAATAAAAACAGTAATAAAATTATAAATATTACATAGGAATTATTATTTACTTTGATTCAAACGTTAATTGAAGTCAAAATACATATATCATGTTGATTTCATAGTTCATTAATTTATGAATTGAACAGCGGTAATTAAAATAGGTAAGTAATGAATTATTAAAATGAAATGATGCTATCATAGGATTTATTTACTTGATAAATTGTATTATTGATAAAGATTTAGTTATATTATACTTTTTTATATATGACCCAATATAGATAATCAAATTCATAAATATCAAATTAACAGGCTGAAAGAAAATACAAATTTTTTAGACAGACCTAATTAAACAGAATGCAGAAACATAATAAGTTAATAGAATAAATAATAAAATAATTACAATTAAATAAAAACGGAACTACTTAATTGTATAATTATACAGTAAGTCCTTTTTCAGCTGTATTCAATTTAACCTTAAACTAACAATTGTATAACATT
Organism: Kradibia gibbosae; assembly: GCA_018907135.1. Lineage (NCBI taxonomy): Eukaryota > Metazoa > Arthropoda > Insecta > Hymenoptera > Agaonidae > Kradibia > Kradibia gibbosae. The sequence goes on along the minus strand of JACCHX010000002.1, from coordinate 14,496,178 downwards.
AAATTAATTATAAGTGTGTTGTATTAAATATGTTTTTCTTGAAAAGTTTTATAAAAATAAATTATAAATCTGTAGAACAATTAAAATTTCTATCCATCAATCCATGTGGTCTGTTCCTAGGTACGTAAATCTATCTTTTATTCTCTTTTGCTGTGTATAACATCTTATCATTCAATAATGACTATTTCCGCAATCTCACTTTTCTTCTCTAAAATTACACTGTTAGGGTTGATAGTACCAAAGAGTAAGTGCAGGAGTAAAATGAATGCTTATGCGCTTTTTCATTGGCATCAATTATACTATAAGCAGTAATTGAAAAGAAAGTTGGATATGTGTGCGCGACCGTTCGCGTGTGTGTATACGAAAGAGAGAGAGAGAGAGAGAGTCGAATCAATAGAAGTGTTTTTTTAATTAAATCAACCATTGTAATTTTGGTGTCGAACGCAAGGTAAAAGCTGAAGATGTAGTAAAACTAGTTGCCTAGACTTCTTTCCAAAAATGAGAATGAGAAAGAACACGGGGTGAGTTGAAATGCGGATAAGAAGTGGTAGAAGCGAGGCATGCTAAATCTATTGAAATAGAGGAGAAAAGTAAGTTCGTACGGTAGATAGCTGCATTATACGACCGACAGGGGAGGCATAACAATTTATGTGCAGGGTGTCGCATTTTGAATTACGTAGCCTTACCCGAAGTCTGTTCTCCAGAGTTTACCCAATGACTTTTTTCCGCTGTGTCTCTTCGCATTCTCATCTAACACTTTTTTTTGTAGTTCTTGACAATGTCAGCCAACGAATGCAGCTCTTACGCCTGTGAACTATCTAATTTAGGCAAGAAGATGAATAAAAATGTTGGTCAGTCGTCGTAAATATCAATAGTATGGTTGGATATTATACCATTTATAAGAATAATTAGCGTTAATTTTCAGTATGTAGTCTGCTGCATGTGTTGTTCTACTATGATGATTTTCGTATCGAATTATTTGAATGCAACGAGTTTTTTTAATTGAAAATTCAAAAAATACTAAGTTTTTGTTTATTTGTATCAGTTAATTGAATTAATTATTTTAACCAATCACTTATACATTCATTTAATAATTAATATTCTATTTATATATTACAAGATATAAAATGCAATTATTTTTAAAAATGGTTTATAAATTATATACATTGGTATTTAGAATATATAGAATTGAATAGTAAAAGCACTTCGAATGTAAAAGAATAACAAAATATCATAACTTTCCAAGAAAATTCAAAATTTAAAGTAATTATTGTTTTATAATCAGTCTGAGTCCGAGATTCAAAGCGTATAATTGTCATTATAAAGTTGAAAATTATGGGAAGAGATATATTGATAACGAATATATAAAAACCTATATTATGAGACAGAAAATGGTGCTAAAAAAATCAACTGTCAAAAATATATAAATGTAGCGTAGTCACGAATCTGATATCTGAGAGTAGATTATGTATATATAGTATGTCACATACAGAGCTTCCAGGCATTATCAATTTCAAAATTACGTGATTTGTTTTTCGAAATTATTTTTCACATAAACATTCTATACATATAAATTATAAAATAACAACTTATTATGAATGCATGAAAGCTAAAATGAAACATAACTTTCTTACATACCTTTTTTAAAACGAAGCTTCTAATCGCAGATAAGTTAGAAAACGAATACGGGTAAAATATTTTTCATTTGATTACTTATTGGATTTTAAAGACTTATTGTTTTTACATATATTACGTAAATGATGACTAATCATTTTAATTTTTGTATCAGAGCGAAATAGTATAATTAAGTATATATAAGATAAATGAAATCTGACGTTGATTACATCTTTTTTTCTGTAAAATATTCCTAAAATTTACCTTGAACATTAATAATGAATATTTATGCATTAAAGAAATTTCTAGTACAAATAATAAAATGTCCCAAATATTTAAAATTATTAATTAAAAGTAATTTTCTTATGCAAATTTTATGAACTTTAACGTTTTCTGCAAATGGCAATTGTAAACAAATAAAAGATTATAAATAAGTAAGGCAGATATTTGAACTGCTTTTGTAAAATTTTACACTGAGATATCTTTTATTTTATAGTTTACTAAGCTAATACGGAGCACTCTCTTTTACAAATGTATTTACAGTATTTTCTGCCACTTTTTCTCTTACGAATTACTACAGGAGTGCCAGGACCATTATCGGATAGTGTCAATAACTTGTTATACCGAGACGTATTGTAAGTATTTCTAGAAAGTCGACTCCTGTTTGCTTTTCCGTACTTTTCCTCTCTTCTCTTCTTTTTCATACTTCTTATTCTATCATGATGCGATCTGGAACGGAATTCCGCAGCTGAGAAAATACGAAAACTCTCTTGGGGTGCATAGAGCTTAAGATGAAAGTGTATAAGGTTCGATGGTTTAGTTTTTGTTTTTTGGGTATAATTTATTTGTTATAGTATATTTATATACCGCAAAACAATTTTTATAAGCCTTTATAGCTTTTTCTTCAAAATATTTAAAGACTACTATAAATAATGGATACAGCGATGTATAATGAACAGATAAACAAGGCATATACAATAGTATAAGCATATACAATTCTAATAATAAGTGGTACCTGTTTTGAATAAAATTGCGGGGTTTATAACAATATTTGATAAAATAATATGACCTTTTCAAGGCTGAAATAAGTAGCTTAAAATCGAATTACAACAACAATTCAAATTTAATTTTGAACGTGTATTACTATTGTTTTCTCCTACGACAGTTAATGGCTCTCGGGTAGACGAAAGGTGAAATGAATATAGACTAGGTTGTTCTCTCTTTGTAAAAAGAATCTCAAAATTAAAAAAAAATTTAAACTAAAGTTATTTTGATTTCTTCATAGAGCTTATTTTATTTCATGTGTTAGACTTAATTTAATTAAAGCGTGTAATTTACTTTCATTTTTACGCAAAGATATATATATATATATATATATATACATGTGTCGAGGAAATTAATTACTATCATTGGTAATTATTAACTACAATACTGAGAAAATAAACATTTGAAAGGCTTTAATTAGAAGAAGTGAGATTTATGCGACAGTACAATTTATGAGGAAAAGATATGTTTTCTCTTTTTTCTGTTTTACTTTTACTTAGCACACAGTCACGCTCGATTTTGTTTATCGGGTTATCGAGTAACGAGATAGATTCGCTTGTCGGCTTTTCGCTTTTTCATTGAAGTTACACAAGCTAGAATTACACGAGAAAACTGTATTACTGTAAAGACTGTACCAAGGTGCGCATAAAAACCCATATTCGTTGTGTTCGTTAAATATATTTGTTAAAAGAAATGACAGGACTTGCAGGTCCGGTCCTGTTTGCTTCTCCCCATTTAAGTAAACTGCCTCCTTTAATATTTCCTCTGCGTCCCTAACTTTCGATTTCCCGGAAGTAGCATCTTATTTTACATAGAGTCCGATTTTCTAAAGTTTTTTCGCAGAATTATTTTATAGAAGTTCGGGCTCTAGCTTATATACTTTTTCGTGATGCAATATAATTTTGTCGCAATGATTTATAGAAGTTTTATCCGAAATTTGAATTGTCATTTAGTTTTTACAACTAATAACCTTAATTGCTTAACATTTCATAAAATATAGTAAAATTATTTGTTTTGTTATTCTTTTGTTCGATCGAAGTAATGACATTTGACATTATCATGGATTGGAAACACCTTTCCTATAGCAATATAATGTAATATAGGATTGGAATAATCCTAATATAAGATAGGAAATACCATCATTTAGTAGTATTTATTTCTCCTAATTCTTGTGTATCTATATACCTTAATCTATCCATAAAAAAATTTACGATATGCTTTAATACGTTAAATTTTAAAGATCTTCATATTCAAGTCACGATTACTCATTTTGAACTCATGATTTATTGAACAATGTAAATTTATTGTTAGAGATAAGTCAATAGATAATAGGTTTGTTATGCTGATAAAGTAATAAACTTTAGAAGTATTTATTTAAAAATAGTTTATTTTACATCCACTAGACTAACCAATAAATTTTAAACAATGTTCATAAATATTCGACTTTGGAAAATGATCGTACAGCTATTTTTATGTGAGGATAAGAAGTTTTTAAATTTTTTCATTCAGTTAAGAAAACTTCAAGGCATCTAATTTTACAAAATCAGTGAAAAAATTCGTATATAGAAATATTTTAATACGTTTAAAAAATTTTCAATTGCATTTTAAAACAAATCATAAATATAAATATATATATAAATATAAATATATAAACATAAATAAATAAATATTGCGTTTATTTACTGTTTTACAATTTTTACGATATTTTAAAAATAAATTTAAACAATGTGTGCTAGGTTTTTATTCAAGGAAGTTTTTATTATAACATTATTAATAACAGTATATTTTAGATATTATGGATGGAAATTTGACTCTCTTTTAGCAAATTAAAATTTTTTTTAATTAGCTTCCTATTTGAGTAACCATTTTTACATGCATAGTTTCATATCTTTCTTATTTCCACAAATAAGAATGGGAATGGATTTCCCATTATAATATTATACAATATTTTTTGAATATTCGGTAGGTTGGGCACCAAGGTGGGAGAAAAAGTGGAAGTGAATAAGAATCCTCTCAAAATGAATAGCTATGTGATACTAACCCCAATGTACCATACGTAATTATTAAAAAAACATTTCGCCTGATATATATTTAAAAAAAGTACAAAAATATGCCACAAAGTTCAAATGTAGGATTTAAAACCATTTATGAAACGCTACGTCTAAAATATGAAAACCGAACAAATTAATGTAAACCCGCGCATCCGTGAGCCGCCGAAGCAGCACGAAGAAGAATGTAAATAGTTCGACCTTTTTATATGACGAATCAGGAATCAGTTGCATAATAAATATGATAAAAAATCTGCCCATTTAAATTATATTAGCCACTACTTTTAAACAGAAAATTGATGAAAAATTTACTATCACAATAGTCAAAATATTGCAGAAAGCTCTTTAGGAAACAAACGATGCAAATATAAAACCATCACCACCCGCTAATGATCTTCGTTAACCATTTAAAATATGAATCCTTGAGCTAAAAGATAGTGTATGATAACTGCTAAGCACATTGATCATATGTTAAAGGAAGGTGTAAAAACAAAAAATAAGTAGAATCCTCTAAGCCTAATCGAGGTAGAACTCCTTAACTCTTTCTGATCCGGTAGTGTAGCGAAATTTATGATAAGATATTATTGACGCAAGCGCTGTCTTAAGACTCTATGTGAACAATAGAGGAGGGGTTCACACAAACGGGCAGAAGAAACGTGATGTATTTGATCTGAGCTCCATCCTTGAAGTAATATGCATACGTATCTGTTCTCACGGCGGAGTACTCTCCCTCGGCAAGTAGGCTGACGCTTTTGAAAGCTTTGCAGAAAACTGATGATAAAAGTTCCGATGATGCTAGCACCAGAAATATTAGCGCCCGCTAAGCCACTACCGATGTAACCTGCCCTGGCCGCCCCGGCATCCAAAGTATCGTGAGACAAAGCAAATGTAGGTTCTACCTGTCTGAGCTACCTAAGGCTCGACTCCTGATCGTTTTCAACCTGCCTAGTGGCGTGCCAGTAAGAAATTCCAGAAAAACGACTATTCTGACTATACTTGAATCTAAAATAGACTGCTACTACTGATAATAGTTATTTGTTTTATAACGATGGCAGCACCACTACTAAGCACGGTGGAGCTTTTGGGAGAGTTAAGCAATAGAGCGATTGAACTCTGGCGATATTCAGGAGTAAGAGTATGAAGCCAGGAGAGACTCATTGCCACCACGTCTCAACCTTTCACGTTCCCTTATTTCGTGGTGGTGAACAAGAGACGAAGACTGAAACTATCGACCATCTACAGGCTTTGTCATCCACGGTATGTTCGGAGTTTCTCGCTTAGAGTTGATTACCACGTTCTTAGTCGAAGCTGCGAACTTGTCCAATTCTACCCATTCAATCGTGTTAAAATTCACTAGCTGCCACGGACATAGACCACTTGCCATTTCGTCTAACAGTTGACTTTAGATTTCCCGCATTTAAAATAGATGTATACAGTAATGTGCAGGAAACTAATAACTAACGCAGTAGCTAACGCGGGGGTTGAATATACCCGTGGAACCCACGTGGTAGCTTCCTAACTGGGTATGACTTCATAGAGTCGTATTTTTTAGCCATAATCATATCCCTTAGCTTCCTCAAAGTATCTACACGTATGAAACGTTTTATTTTTAATGGGGATGATGGCAAGAAGACTCGAAGATAAGTCCCTCTATGGGACCCACATACTACTGTCATTGGTCTTGGAGTGAAAATCATGCAAATATCACCAATAAATTGAGAGAAAGATAGTTCTATGTGAAGGATGCTTGGATAAATAACTATGATTATCGGAAAATTATATGTCTGTATATATTTGAGGATATCGCAAGGATAAATGATTAAACGAGGCTGAGAAGTGGAGTAATAATGTTTTACTGTCAAATAATTGAAGTAACCAGTTTCTACTTCTATCTAGGGTGAGGTACTCCTAAAGAGGATTGGCTCCCACTATTTAGCACTGATAACTTATACTCGTAGTGAGTAATTCTTAGGCAAAGTTAAAATTCGTAGTTAAATTGGTGTTCGCCAATCTCTGGTTTACTGATGAACTGTGTGGGGGTTATGAAGGCGCGCAAGATTCGAACGAAATTCGACCAAATATCTATAATCTCAGTAACCAGGGTAAGTGTTAGATTAAAATCCACTTATTAGACGTACCAAGTTGAGAATACCGCATAATATTCATAACGAACAGTAAAGGTCAAAGCTATCTCACCGTTGTAAATTAATATTTCTTAAAAAAAGGAACACAAAAATAGTGTTTCAAACAAATTAAAGAATAATGTGTATAGAAAAAAAAAGAAATTATTAGTTGCTTTTATAATCTGTCTTTTAGTATAGGCAAATTTACATTTAATTTTATAATTGTTATAAAAATTTAAAATTTTTTCTTGTATACCTCCTGGGCTTAGATTCTAAAACACCCTTATTCCTTTCGATAAGATAAAAATTTTTATTTTAATTTAATTATCAATTTTAACATAATTTACTAACTGATGAATCAAGCATTTTTAAAATTTACTATTTCATTAACAATAGCTACGCTATTAATGGTCCTAAACTCTTTACTTATGATGATTAAATTGATTTAAATATTAAAAACAAAGGATTGATTATCAATATTAAAAAGTACACATTAACAAAAATGTTTAGCCAAGTGAAAGTCTATAAATAAATTATAATTTTAAAATTGATGTATTCTTTCATAATAAATAAATAGTGATATAAAAATTAACATTAAATGAGTCAGCATATATAAGACAATAATGGTTGTAAGTTGGAGATACTAATTATCTTCTAGAATAGTATATTAAGATGTCACTCAGATAGGTAACGAAAGGTATTTCATATAATATAATTATATGAAATTTCGGGTTACAGGTTATTTTAGACGTTTCAATTAGTAAGCGCCTCTCGTTATTTTACATATTCAACAATTCCTAGGGCTGGTAAATATAATTATTAGATAATTTTCGAGTTATTTTTGCTCATTGCGCTTTATGTCTATCATCTATACATTTCGAAAAAGCTTTATTTTACAAATTACATATTAGTTCACAAATTATTATACGTTCACATTGTCAGTAGGTGAAAGATGCATTAAGATAATGTGGAAGAATAAAAAAGAATAATAAATAATATTTTCTAAAGCTATACTTAATATGAATAAAATTTACTAGAGTTAATGATTCTATAACTATTAATGTATTTTATCATTACAATATAATCAAATAATTTTACTAATATATATTATTATACATATATTGCATATGTATTAAATATAAAAATATAAATATAAATATTTATATTTTTTCTATTAATTTCTGTGTCTTAAGACATTGATCAATGCATTTTTTCTCATTTTTTTAAACATTGAATATCAAGAATATTTACCTGTATTGCAATTACTTCTTTGGTATTTTATTTTATTAAGTAGGTTTTGTAAATATCAAATTAATAGCACAATTTATATCCAAAAAAGACTTTATTAAATAAAAAAGGAGGAAAAAATAATTTTTATAAATATAGAATTAAAAAACATGAAAATGTATTTAGGGAAATTTATCGAAAAGGGTAAAAATGATTTAATAAGAAAAACTATTGGAAATAAAAGTTCCTAAATTTTCACAAAATTTTTCGGCTGATGCGAATCTGCTGTAATTAATCTTTTATTGCAAATTATAAATGAGCGATATCTAGCCACCAATTTTTACGAAATACACAATTGAGTTACTCCAGGATCTTCCGAGGCTTTACTATTTGCCTTCCAGTCTCTGAAATGTAATTAAGAGGTAGAGCACAATAAAGTCGTCTCGGCGCCGTCTCAAGGTATGCTCCGATGCCTGTGTCGTGGTTCCCGGGTAAAGACGGCGTCTGCTACCAGCTCCTGTTCACGAATTGTTAACGTTACGCTCTAATAAATCGAGAATGCTAGTTTTTTCCCCCTACCATTATATTTATTTTAATAACTCTCGAGTATTTCGACTTGCCATCATTTTTTATTTTAAAATCCTAGTCTGGATAAATTTAATTATTTTACGCAATCTTGTAACAACTTACAATTTCAGAGTAATTTTGCAAAATTTAAATACAGTGAAATTTTACTGCCAAAATGAATGGGATTAGACTGGTATTCTTGAAGTGGGTTTTCAGGTTATATCTAGTACTCCTCGTTACGTAAGCTTGAGGCGGCCATTTGAATGAAAAAATTTCTTTAATATAAAAGTGTATTTTATACCTGGAGTAGATATTATGTATAAAAATATTCTGGACGTAAAAATGACTTGTTTTTTTTTAATAAAATTTTAATTTAGTTTTAATTTAAAGATTAAAGGAAATTTTAATCTTAAACTAAATTTTTATTAACAATGTTAGTTAATTATCAAAATCAAATTACAACCCTTAAAGAACATAAATACAACTCGTGAGATTGACTTTTAAGCGATTCATATAAGATTTCAAACAGTCGTAATATTTTAGAACTGTATGCCAAAGCATTTTCATTAGAAGCATTAAATATCAAAAATTTCGGAATGGGGCGATATTACAAGATAGCAATCTTATGAGTAAATCTTTAAAACTTCAGTGAAGTATCATTTGAATAAATTTAGAAGTAACTTGAGCACCTTTATAATCTTGCTAAATGGCGGAATTGATTTTTGTCACAAGTAAGTTTATCTCTTCCTCTAGCTAGTGATACGTACTCGGTTTTCAGATAAGAGAATTAATTGCCAGAAATATATGAGGCGCGATCTCTCGCTGTCCTTATCCAACAACTGATATTTTAGCCATCGCCTTCTATAGTAAACTAGTTTGGCAATGCTCCAGCCCAACTCGATCAACTAATCCAATAACATTTCCAGCGAATGGCGTGTTCGGCTTTGCTTCGACTATTCCATTTCTGTCTCGCTGCCGGCCTGCTAACCTCTCGCACACATTCTTTAATTCTTTTTCTTTTTATTCAAACTTAAATCAAATGTGTGTATGGAAGCTCTAGTGCAAGGCAAGCAAAGTTTATAGGCGTTTGTGTCCAGGTTACGGTTAGATATTTATTGGGTCTCATCTTTTTACATAAGATAAATATGATTAAACTCGGTGAAATGAAAAATTTTAATTGACTAAAATTCTATTTTTTTTCATTTTATATTTAAATATCTTTATTAAAAAATATACAATAAATTATGTTTTTATAATAAAAAATAAAAAAAAAATTTCATGTATATTATCTGAATAAAAATTAGTATTTCATTCAATTATAATATATCTTGTTAAATGTAACAATGGAAATTGGAAATAAGCTACTTTAATTTTATAACTCTTAACGAAAAGTTAAAAATTGAAAAGTACAACGTTCAATAAAGTCATTTTTTTATAACTAATTAATTTTTTAAATTTTCAACCAAAATTTTTTTAATCGGGTACTCGTAGGTAATGGAGGAAAATTGTGTATAAAGATATTGCTTTTAAATGTATTTAGCACCTTTAAAAACGGTTTAAAATATATTTTTGAATTAAAATAATAATGTTTGATGTTTTTTGATTATTTATTTCTTTTCATCTGATATGTTATATTTATCAAATAAAATCAAAGATTTTGATGATTTGATGATAAGAGTGATGAAGTTTTACATTTATATAGATATATACTATTATATACATATGAATGTACATATATATATATATAATAATACGTATTATTTATGGTCTATAAATATGCAAATATAAATTGTTTTAATGAAATATGTATGTGTGAATATTCAATAATTTAAAAAAATGTTATTTAAGTTTGAAATAAGTTTTTTTATTATTAAATGATTAAATTGAACAAAATGTTAGTAGTTAAATAAGTGATTTGCGCGTTGTATTTTCATGAAATATAAAGTAAATGTAGATTTTGTTGTATTTTGAAATCTATAGAAAGAATTAAATAGATAAAATATATTTTGCCTATAAATTATATGTTGCAAACACCTTTACTTTTCTTTATGAATTGTACGTTATGGAAAAAAGCATTAGGCTTGCATATATACTAACTGGAGGAAGAAGTCTAGTGTCTCAGGGAAGTAGCATATGTGGAACGTAAATCATATAAGATATTTTTTACGCGCCTTTTTTCTATTCTATTCTGTACTCACTCTCTTGGCCTTTTAAAGCGTTCTACTTCTCATTTTTTAACTTTTTTTTATTTTGTATTTGAATTATGTTTGAATAAACTTTATATATATATATCTATATATAGAGAAATCGATCGTAATCTATTATAAAAATTAATTAGTAGCACAATTATTAAATGTTATTCAGTTGTCATTCCGTCAAATGTTATTAATACAATATATTTATAACGATTCATGTCAATAATTGATTGTTTATTATAATTTTAACATTGATTTTACTTACTTTACCTAAAACTTAAAACGATAATGTTAATTATATATTCGTTAATTAAGAATTAATTTTATAATTTAAAAATATAAAAATTTAGAATTGTCTGTCTATATTCATTTTATAATTATTAAAAAATATGTGCGTTCATATTGCTTTAAAAATTAGTGCGATTATATCTATAAGGTAGATCAAGGTATAGACATCGATTTGAGGATTAGTGTTAGGGAAGGTAGAAGTACGTTGAAAGGACACAGTTCGTGAAAAATGAGAGCAAGATGTTGAAGAAACGAGTTCAAAATGTGTCCGGGAGGGGTCTAAGAGAGTAGAGCTTTGGTGCTGAAAAGTGTTGAATAGGTAAAGATCAGCAGCGGTTAAGAGACGGAAAAAAACGAAATTGCATGAGAGGGTAGGGGAAATGAGACATGAATTACGTACATACTAGGTTCCTAACGGTTTTCACTTACGTTAAGACCTTTGCATTTATAACGAGATGACCTCTGCCTCTTTGTAGTTTGCTCTACTTTTCATCTCTACCTATAAACTTGTATTAATGCAACGTTTAACTTTAAGATCGTCTATTATTATATATATATATATTTTTTTTTATGGAATTAAAAACACATTTTTTTACAAACGTTTTTCTGTAATTCATTTGTAATAAAATAATAAATCTATTAGTAGAATCTTTAAGATTTGTTATTAAATTCACATTCAAATATTTTTAAAAGATTTTTTCTGCACTATTTAATGCTAATAATAGTAATAATATAATGCTTTATTTTCAAATAGTAAAAATAAATTTTACCATTTATTTTCACGCGAAACATAAATTATTCAAGTTAAAATATCTTTTTGTTGTACATTTTAGTTAAAAAGAATTTAAAGAATTATATATTCAAATCATAATATATACTAATATGTACAACCCATAACCCATGGTATAAACCAGCAAATATTTCTCTTAAAATTATTTACAATTTTATCTTTGATTTATAAATTTTAAATAATTGTCAAGTGTATGAAATGATATACTCCGTTAAAGCTTAACGCTTTAGAAAATGTTTAATTTTTTAAAATAGATAAATAAGATATGATATATGATTAAAATTAATTCAGGAAATTGTTACACTATAGTTTAACCTAAATTATATAAATTACGTAGTCTAGTTTCATATAAAATAGTAGCATTACTAAAGGATTTATTTCTTTTGACATATTTCAAAAGTTGACATGTGAAGTACTACTTCCATGAACTTCATGTTCAAATACTCTTATATGTGTATTCATCAAGGGAAATCACGGAGGAAAATCAAATTAGGTAGTTGAGGTCACTTGATGAAATATCAAATGCATAATGGAACTCGGACTATATAATAATCTTAATAATCTGACTTTATTTAAAAATTGCTTAAAACATTTTTTTCGAAGTGTTTTAATTGAATGGTTAATAATATATTTTAATATAGTCTAAGTTTTATTTTGTACTATACTATTAATATTTAATTGTAAAAAAGTTAATTTTTCTTGACGAACTTTTTCCTGTACAACACAATAACATTATTTTACAAAAAATATTACCAGGCGTGTACGAATAATGTAGCTCTAGTGATGGTAGCAATATTAAAAATTAACATAAACCAAAGTGAGAATATGTTAAACTTTCGCTAGAGTCTTAATTTGAAAACAGTTCTAAGATCGATCTATTTTGTAAAGTTCAAAATTAAACGCTTAACAAGTAAACGAAGTAGTTATACGTTAATCGAATCGCCATATATTAAACGTGCATTGCTCAATACCATTGCTCCATATGGGTAACATCCCACACGCTCTAAAAGCAGCTATTTAATTCACCCGACGGTAGTTATTCCAGGCTGTGCCCGAAAGTACATCTTCCTCGAGTCTCGAACTAGCTATGAAACGCATACGAAATAAGGAGCCTCGGCAATGAAGACCTGTATTAGTCAGCGGTTCTCACTATTTTTACTGTAACTTATCGTTTCAAACATAATCTAAGTTACTGGTTAAATTTTTTTTTCTAATATTTTTTTATTCACCTAGAATTACCGACAGATTGATTATATGCCGTATTTAATAATGTACAGATTTTAATTCTCACGACTGTTATTTTACAATAATCTTCCATCAATATGCAATATACGATTGATTGAGAAGAAGAAAATTAATCGATAAATCATTTTTCATCATTATAATTTTAAAGTAAGTATAGATTTATAATTACGTATTAGCCTATATTTAAAATATACAATAAAATTAAAATGATTTATTTAATAAGTTATGCACAAGATTTTCATAATAAATAATTCCATTAAAAAAATTTTTTTTCCTAAACGCATAATGACACTTTAGAATTTTATCCTTTGAGAGAATGAGTTAAAGATAACTAGGGTGCGTTTATATTCTTCATTCTTTAACTTTTTTTAATATATAAATAGAGCAAGACTAAAAAAGAAGAAGTAATAATATTATGGAAGCAACATAGATGGATAGAGAGTGAGAGAACGAGAAAATGAGATTAAAAAAAATTGAGGGTGACATTTTTGTCGAAGGGGTCGAAGAAGTAGGTGGAGCGGGTGTTAGACTATACGGGAAAAAATTCCATTGAATCGTGTGTGTTTGTGTATGCTCTGTGTGTGTGTGTGTGTACTTGTGAATATGTATTTATATCACGAAATTTAATGTGAAATTCAAGCAATACGTGAGCTAAAGATTCGTTAAGTCAGTATTGTGCCGTATGTCACGAAGAAGGACGTTAAACCTATATTTTGAGATTAATTTATAATCGCCTCAGTTTTTTTAATTTTTAACTTTATATATTATGTGCATATGTCACGATATTTTCGTAATTATATTACGATCAATAATAATTTGGATATTTAAATTTCATTAATGTTCATTAATAATTTAATTTAAAAATTGATTTAATGTAATATTTTCCTAAGTTTTCTCCTATTTTGGTATTCTTAGTATTTTTCTCAATCGTTGAATATCTGTTTCCTTTGAGAAAATTTCAATTGCACTTATAAATTTTAAAAATAAAATTTATCTACAATAGATTTTACATTTTTTACATGCTGCACAAACACATTTAATACTTTTTTTCCTAAATAAAACTAAATAAAAGTTTTGCAAGGCTTATACAATACATTAATACATTTCCGTATAATTTTGTTTACATTTTATTAACATTTATGCGTATAAAAGCACGAGTGTCAATATGATACTATGATCGTAATACGTAACACAGTAGCAATGCTTTTTATGATAGACCCTAATTATTTTGTATGTGATAAATTGTGTTGTAGTATTTTAAAGTGAATTTCACTGTTTTATCATTTTTATCAGAATTTAGAAAGTTTAATAAAAGTCTCAACGAATAGACTGCATATTTAAAATTTTTATTTAACTAGTATATAGCTACATATATCGACATATTGAAATATGAAGGGGCTCTAACAGATTACTAATATAGGGAAGTGCACACTACACATACGTGCTACATGTTCATTAGGAGGGGGAATACATAAACTAAATGTTACCCATTTTTTACAATGAATATTTATGTAAAAATGGCGACAGACGTTTACATTTTATGTGATATGAGAAATATGCACCTGTATGGGATTCAGAGAAATTTTGATAGAGAAAGGGAGATACTGAACGCCCCTTATTCATAAAAATGCATTTCCCGTGCTCCAATGAAAAAATCTTTTTAAAAACACTACTTTTATTAAGAAGTTCAAGTAAGTAAAACATTTGTTAATTATAGATTTACACAAATACGTTCACACTTTTATATATATTATACTCTAAATACAATATGAAATTAATAAATGATAATTTTTTCTCCTAAATATACATGTGAGTTGTGAACTCCATTAAGTTATAGATTATTTAAAGCTCTAAAGTTTTAACAGTTTTGGAAACTATTTAATTCTAAATATATAGTAGATTTGTTTACTAAAGGATTACTATAGTTGTACTTGGAGACTATATTACTATAGTGTAGCTTATAAAGTAAGACTTATCTACAGAATTATTTTGTAGTCTTTGTATTTAAGTTATTTATCTTTAATAAAAGTAATGCTTTCTTAATTGGTTGCATACTTCAAATGCAATTCTCTGTAGAAATTATGGTAGAATTATTGTAATACTTCGATATACCATAACGAAATCAGTTTAAAGAATATTTTTATCAAATATTTATTTTTATATTCTATTGATGTAATGAATCTAATATCATAAGTACGAAATTCCTCCAATTAGTAGTGATTATTAATATTTACTATTATTTTTACGTAGGAAAAGACATATTTTCATTATTTTAAAGAATCGTTTCTAATTTTTTTGTTTACATAATCTTGCAAATACGAGAATGAATTTTTTATTGTTTCAGTAGTATGTAACAGTTTATGATTAATCTGTGATAATAATTGACTTATTTATGTTGATAAAGTTACCCTTACATAATGGCAATATATAACATCAACGACAAGATGTACTGTTATACTCATTTAATGTCCAGCAACGGAGATAACAATTTGAATGAACGAGTTTTATAATACCTTATAAAAACGAAGCCTATAAAAATACGCGTTTATTGCAAAAAAAAAGAAGTCCTCCGATCAATTTGATTAAAACTCGTATTTATTCGTGTGTAGAAAGTGCAGAGTTTTTTGACGTAACAACGATACAGGGGTAACGCTGTGCACTCGGTGGATGTCGTTGACAAAAGATTAATCGGGATTTATTCCTTTGTTTTATCTGTCTCTCTTTCTTCTCTCACTCTATATCTCTCTCTTCTTCTTCTCTTTTCATCCTCTTTGCTGTGCGCGTTAATGCGAAGAGGCAATAAGAGGGGGTGGCTAAGGCCGTATCGTGTAAGCCGCCAGGACAATAAATTATTCTCCGGCCATTCGGAGCCGGAGGAGAGACACGAGGAGTTGGTTGTTTGTTATAAAGCGGTCATTGGCGGATTGCCTTTTTGCCTTCGCACGACGGGAAATGTTCCATTCCGTTCGCGGAACAGAAGACGGAGGTTAGACTGGGTTGAAATATAATACGCGGCGACACAGAATGATTTTTCAATAAATCCAAATGATTTTTCAGTAAACTACTCGCTTGAATTGTTTTTCAGTTGCTATTGTTCATTAGCTCATTTTTTGATTGTTTTTTTTTATAAGGTGAGTTGATTCAACAAAAAATACTTGTTGATATTTTAAATAGATGATAGTTAATTTACAATTATTAAACAAAAATTATTAATAATTTCATTTTTAATACAAATTAATAACCCTCATTTGTTTTAAAATTTTTTGTATTACATCTAAATGATACAAAAGTACGTGAGATAGTATTTCGTTTTTAATGTTTAATATTATATTTTATTTATAATTTCAATTAGTCAACTGCGTTAAAAAGACAAGATTTTAAAATTTTTATGAATATCTTTGAAAATTTTTATGCGGAGATACAAAAAGTATGTGAACGCACAATGGTAAATGAGCATAAATTTTACCTTTTTTTCTTTAGTTTACTTGTTAAAAAAAAGCTTTTCTCTATTTTGTTAGAACCTATAGTCTTCGTTAATATTCTGATTCTGTGTTTCTTTTTTCATGTAATGCATTTTCATTTAACTTTTTTATTAAAATTTTGAGAGAATTTTTCAGATTTAAAATGTTAATAAAAGTGGTATTTTCAGAGATTGTAAACTACAATTATGATGTTTTTTCCAGTTCCCGTGTGCTTTAATTCTAAATTTAAAAACAAGACATGATGAATTTTTTTATATTATGTGTAGTTTCTTTATACATAAATTAACAAATAGTGTTATTAGATAAAATAATGTCACAGTATACAACTGTATTTTATAAAAAAAATTTATTTAACAGCCTTATAGGTTATAGTAAAAATTTTCTAATTATTACTTAAAATAAAATTTTTATTTGCAATGGTTAATTTAATTACTATACAAGCACTATATAGTATAAGCAGTATATAATAAGTGTACGTTCATTAATTTTAATTAATATATCAATTTCATTAATATTGTGTTGAAATAGAATAAAATTCTTTTTGTTGATTTGCTAATTTTTTAGAATTTAAATTTTTTCTACATATGTTACTGATATATGTTAATATATCTGTTAATATAACATACAGATATGTTAATTTTACAATACTGCTGTGCGAAAGATTAAAATACTGTATCGCACAAAAACATTAACTGTTAATCTAAAATGACAATGAAAACACAGCCTTATTCTAGTAATTAAACGTTTCTAGTAATTCATTTGTTTAAATATAAATTTGGGTATCATCGAGTTACCCAGGTATATCGAGAGTTTTTCTATCAAAATAATGAGTCTTATAAGATAAAATGCGCTACAATCTGAGAAAAGCAAAAAAATATACAGTTGGCGAAACAGAGAGATAAATAGAAAAAAAAGAAGGAGGGATGCAGAGAGCGGCAAGTTTCTGTGGAGTGTCACGAATGTATAAGTGAAAAAGTCTTTTCCGAGTGAGAGAAGAGTAGAGCAATATGACCGGCAACAGACATGACAGTCTCGTAGTAGTTTCAAGAAACAACCCTCCAATTTTAATGAGAAAATCGTCTCTCCATCTTGTGCATTTCCATCTGCTTTTACTCTCTCGTTTTGTCTCTTAGCCGCAGATTCTCTCAAACTCGTCTTTCTATAATTATATTTTGATTCCTTTGGGCTGTAAGTGGAGGGTTCACATTGCATGCTAATACATTCTCTCGTTTAAACGTATATTTCTCTTTATTTTCTTTCCGGGTTATCTTACTCATTCCTTCGGCAAGCAATGGCGGTTTGTCGCCTTTTAATTCTCATTCAATTTATGTGCTCTGTATTCATTAAAGTAATAATTTTTATTATTGAAGGAATAATTTTTATAAGAAGCTTTATTTTATACTAGAGCAATATTCCTTTTTTATGTGTTTTGCGGTTAAGATTATTAATTAGTTTTAGTTAAATATGACATTTAAGAGGTCACAGTATTTGAAAAACTTAAGAAAATTTATAAATGATCTTTAATTAATTTTGTGAAAAAAGTATAAATATATATGAGCATAAAATTTCGAAGAAATGCCTTGATAAATGGCAAATTTAACATTTTGAATGCATAATACGCCAATTTATGAACAACAATTTTTTTTATTCTAATAATCTGTTTTCTAAAACAATATAATAAAATGGAATTCCCATTATTTGTAAATCTAACTAAAATGTGATTATCCATCGATGAAGGTATTGTTAGTATTAAACTACACGATATTTTTATTATTTATTGGATGAAAATAAATAAAGAATCGGTTAAATAATGTGACATGTAGATATGGATTCGAGTCATCCTGAAAATTGAAACTCACACTCGGGACAAAAGTCCGGGGGAATGCCATTTGCAGTAGACAGTAATTAACATAGCGTTAGTTGGCAGAGCGAAAAAATTGATCGGCTGAAAACTTTTTTCTAAAAGGTCAACTTTTTCCTCCTGTCTCCCCCCCTCCATGTCCCTCCTTCGCCCACACACTCTCTTCCGCCTGGCCCCTCTATCATCCCCCCCTCTCTGTTCCACCGTCAGCACTTATCCAAAGCTAAAATGTTCTGGCCGCTTTGAATATCGAGTGGTGCATAATGCGCCAGACTACCTCTGGCTCCACGGATATAGGGCTGTAAGCCCAGGGCTGCGCTCTCGTGGGTTTTAACGCCGGGGGCGCTCATTAAGTCATTTTCGAGTCGTTCGCGCTAGTCGTTGATTTGGAAATCGGGAATAGATGGCCACTTTTTAACCATTGGCTCCTTCAATTTTTCTTTCGGATCTGAGCGCTCGCACTATTTGATTGACCCGCTGAAATTGGCTCCCGGAGAATTTTCCTCTGCTTCTGGGGAATTTCAATATTATATAACTATTCCGATTGTTTTAAAAAATGCAAACATTCCTCCACACAAGCTTAAGTGTAATTTTACAATGAATTATTCGAATGCGTTTTCTCTAGTGTTGTGCTTTTTTCTTACTTTAACACTATTGTTGCTTTAATATTCCAGAACCTTCATGTTGCGCATGCCGTTATTATTTTTCACTGTTTTTAAATTCTCCAGACGTGGTTTCGAAACAAACAAAACTCATCTCTGGCATCAATATTCAGAACCGTTGTAGAAATTGGAACACAATAACGACCTAACAAACTAGAGCGTGTTAATAATCAGAGTAATGCTCGTGTTCCATTTTTTAAGAGGAAGTTTTTTAAATAGCAAACCGCGATTCTATATCAAATATGACTACTCTAAAACGAGTACAAATAAATTAAGTAACGTAACATTATTTAAAAATATTTAACACTACTATTTTCGTATTTTAAAATTTTGCTATTATATTTCTAAATTAAATGATATTTTTAAATATTAATTTTTAGTTTAAATTTTAATTATAAAAATACTATTTTTTTAAAGAAACAAACAGTCTCTGAAATAAAATTAAACTAGATTAATAAACTTACAGTCAACACATAAATGTTCTCAAATATAACATATTAATATTGTTTGTTGTAGAAGCTTTAGATAATTAAGTCATCACAAGATGATTGTAGTGAATCCATGATTAAAGCTAATTATTTGCAATCTTGTTCATTTTTAGCCATATTGTCCATATGATGTTTATTTCGCAGTTTTTTTTGCGACTTTGTCATATACATATGCGTTTGTGAATTTATTGATTGTTATTCCATTATTACTTCTTATTGCTAAGTATCTGAAAATCTGTCTATTTATTTCTCTGTTTATAACCTATTTTTTTAAAGATCCCTCGCGCAATCTATCCATGCCCCTATTGATAGAGAGTGAAGTAAAAATACATGTGAAAAATAAAAGTATTGTAGGTCTTAGAATGGAAAATTCCTCTTTAAATCTAATTGACTTTTTTAGTGCTTTATTTTAACGTTTTTTTATTTTAATGGTGTATTTACTAAATTTCAGGTTATTTTTAGTCTTTTTTAATTTTGAAATTATAAAAACGCGAATAAAATTTCTGTTTTTGATTACACACATATATATACACACATAGAATTCATTAAAAGTTTTGGTAAAAAAATATTTTTGCTTTAAGAGCAAAATTTAAATTAGTAGAAAAACAGCTCAATCTTTTTTGTACTCTTTGTGTTTCTATATTATCCTGATATTTTATATTAAAAATGATGCAACTCTATTCGTAAATTAAAATTTGAAGTAATCCGAAATAAAAAAAGCTCATATTTGTTCTAATTAATTAATAACATTACAATGCTAAGATGATTATTTTGTATGATTCTCAATTTTTAATGTTTTAAATTTAATCACTTGATTGTTAGTATTAATTGTATTAAATTGCATTTTGTTACATTTCTATTGTTTTGATTCAAAGCTATCGGCAAAAATGAAGCAAAGGCAGACGTGAGCTTTGGAGTGTGATTACCACGAAATCTTGTGGTATTCGTCTATATTTTATCCTCTGGGTACACAAGCTTAGTCTTGTGTGATTAATATATGATCTGAAGTGGATACAGTTAAAAGCATTATACACTTAAATGATTATAAAAAGAAGGGATGAATATTGATTGCGGATTTTACAAGGATTTTGTTTTGATTTTCATATTGTACATGGATTTTGTACATCGTAAGCTGAATATATTTTTTGAAAAAATATCGGTATTTCAACATAATTTATCTTTTGTATTTAGTAAAGAAGTGATATAAAAAATAGTTTATGATAATATATAAAAAAGTTTAAATTATTAGGAGTATCATTAATTAACACAACAATGGAATTATTTACATTAAAACATGTAAAAATTACAAAATTTTAATTTAAAAACAAGCTACAAAAAGGATACGAAGTATAAATAAATATAATTTTCACTTATTTGACACCTTTTTTTAATATGAAAAATTTTATTGTAATATGTGTATTTCATATGAAAATTTAAAGTAGCCCAAATACCTTCAAATTTTGTACTACATGGTAAATGCACATGTGTTACAAAGTAGTTACAGAGGAGCTAAAGCATAAAATTTGGGGTGCTGTGAAGAAAAATATTGGCGAGTGCATTCTAAAGGAAAAAAGAGTAAGCGAAGGTTGTATTAAACCGAAATCCCACATTTGAATGGAATAAAATGAAAAATTTGTTGAAGGGTTAAAAGAATATTGGAAAATTGTACACGGTGGTGTCAAAGAATAAGATTCTTCTACTCATTCCAGGAGCTCAGTGCCAGCCCGATTTGCACGTAAGCTAGGGAAAGAGACTTTAATTCGAGATTTAGATCTGATGTAGTGTCAGATTTGCAGTGCCCAACGTTTTCTCCCTTAAATTCTTTGGTTTTTTCTTTTTTGTTTTTGTATTTTAGTGTCGCTTTATCGCGCTTCTATTTACTTATAAAGTAAATGAACGACTTGATTTACATATCGAAAAGACTTAATTTTATTTACTTGACTATGATGATAGATTTTTTATTTACTCAATTCAGTAGATATTTGTTGTTTTACATCATTTTTAGATACAAACAGACAATAAATTGACATCATAAACGCTGAATTATATATTAAGAATAGATTATTTATCATTTAAAATGTGCATGTAAAAATGTTAAATGGTGTGAATCCCATATTGATATTTATCAACAATGTCTTATATTGTATACAATGACCATATATTTGATTATAAATACTGTTGCTTATTTTTAATTTACCTACGATATATATATTTATTGTTTTTGGTTATTATTCGTATTAATAAAATAAAAAAGAAAATTTTTATTTGTTAAAAAAAATTGTTTAAGCAAATGATAAATTATTATTAAAAATATGATACTGGGTGCATGAGTCATATTTTGATTGTAGCAGTTTTACTTCATATATCTTTTTCTCTCTATTTGGTTATATTTTTGTCGCTCTTTTTCCTTTAAATACCTTTTCCTTATTAACCAGAAATGGTGCTCAGAAAAAATTAATATGTTAAAATTATAGTATTGGTTGGTTTCATTTCTAGGACACGTATAGTTTATTAAGCTTGAATAAAAATTTAATATCAGATAGAATTTTTTTGAAAAATAATTAATTTGCACAACACTTAGTTAAAATTAATAATTTATTAATTTATTTTTAAATTATATATAGTGAATTTAAAATGTAAATAACAATATTTCATTATTTAATATAAAATGTAAAGAATATAATTATCAATTGCTATTTTAATTATTAAAACCAATATGTTGGATGTATAAAATGAAATAGTATGATGAAGACCTACATAAAGGAAGAAGGTATTTCACACGAAAATAGACAATCGCTGCACAGTTCCAAAGAAACTTAGAAGTTCGTCTAGTAGAAAAGTTAAGGATGCAGTAATGGATAGCACTAAAACTGCAAATAGATTTTTTGGCTTCAGTATTCTATTTCAGGAATAAGAAAAATGCTTCTAATAAAAAGTTTTTTAGATACTGTTTTTTTAATATGTATCAACATACATTAAAGAATAATTGAAAATAAAATTATGTATTTTAAGTAAATTTTAATTTAAAATAAATGAATAAAAGTGTGTGTTTTTTATTATTGTTTTACTAAAATATATATTATTATTATAAATATTTTTTACTTTCTAAATTCTTCTTTTTAGCAACTCTCTATAAAAATCCCTTGTATAATATATATCAGCCGATCTCTTGTTATTTCTGCAGTATAAAGTTAAATAAAAATTTTAATTATAAATAATTTTTCAAATAAACCAGCAGTATTTTTTTAAATATATGAATTGTATAAAATGTTTTGAATATTTCCTTCTATTTTATTTAATACAAAGGGTGTGTAACATTATCGCTTATTAGTTTATTAAAGCAAGTTTTACTTATGTTTTACTGATTATGAGATTTAAATTAGAAAAGAAAAAACACCCGAACCTATTAAATGTCATTTTGTAATTATTGAGCGTCTATAAGTCTTTTTTTATTACATGTATTCATTTTCTAACATAGATGTCGCCACGTGAAAAAATCATAGTTTTATTTTTCACCTTAAACATTAAGCCAATTATTAGACTATTAAAACAAATAATTTTAATTACTTTGAATTTTTTGCTTATGTGAATTAAAACGTACTTGTTAGTGTATATTTAAAAATAATAGAAGAACAACAAAATTCACTTTAAAAATTAATTTCGCTACAATGCATGAATATCGTATAAATTTCAACACAAGCAAAAATACACTATAGATTATTCAGTTTAATTCTTATCAGAAATAATGTTAGAAGATTTCAACAAGAAACTGATAAGATCTCGAAAGTCCGAAAGGCCCACTTGCGTGTTAATGACATGTAAATCGACGAATTTATTTATTTGTTATACAAAGCCATAATATCAGGGATCCTACCAGAAACACGTAAAAATCACAAGAAACATCATTATTAAAAACTAATTTGAAACTGATATTAAAAAATGACCCAGTTGCTGATTTATTATGTACAGTAATTAAAATTAATATTTATAATATGCTCTTCGAATGAGTTTATCATAAATAATACGATCTATTATTATTACTGTATTATCATTAACATTTAAAAAGAAATTTTTATATTTTAAGAAATAAAAATAATTTAATTATTTATTAAATTAGTTCTTAATACATAGTTGTAATTTTTATGTAAAAAGTTATACAGAAAAATATTAGTTTCTTTAAATATATTATATTGATAATTTGTATAAAATGAAAATATACATATACTTGAACATCATATAAAAGGTTTTAATCATTTTAAATAAAATAACACAACTTAGAAAATATCTATTATAATTTTGCTAATTAAAATTATAATATTTCTTAAAATTTGACAGATTGTATATATTTTAAATTGAAATGTTTAACAATTAATTTCTAAATGCTTTATTTACATTAATATGATTGCCATGGATAAATTTGCTTCTATATCATCGCTCTCTCTCTCTCTCTTTGAAATGTATATATATATATATATATATATATACATATACACACAAACATATATATATATATATATATATATATATATATATATATATATATGTGTGTTTATTTGATACGCGTGTAATATACA
Organism: Kradibia gibbosae; assembly: GCA_018907135.1. Classification (NCBI taxonomy): domain Eukaryota; kingdom Metazoa; phylum Arthropoda; class Insecta; order Hymenoptera; family Agaonidae; genus Kradibia; species Kradibia gibbosae. The sequence goes on along the minus strand of JACCHX010000002.1, from coordinate 14,471,970 downwards.
ATTGATACCTTTCACATTTATTGCGCAAATCTTTTGATATCAACATTTTAAAGTCGGTAAACATAAAGAAATTATACTGTTTAATAAAGAAAAAAAGAATCATATAAAAACGTAACTAACAATAAAAGAAGTAGTGATATTATAATATATGAAAATAGATTAAAAAAAACATATTCTTATTTATTAGATATCCACCTAATTTCGGTTTTATTATTTTTTCTTTTCTCATCAATATATATATATATATATATATATATATGTATATGTATATCATCTTAGCTAAAAAGATGTTTATCATTGAGATAACCAAATGGTAGAGGAAGGGAGAAAGAAAATTAAAGAGTAGCTGCCTTGAGGTTCATTATTCAGGGCTATTGATTTCTATCTATGTCTTCTTATCCCGCTCCAACAGTACACGATCTAACTGTAGCTACCGGTGAGGGAATTGGAAAGATACTTAGGGAAAAAGGAGGATGCACTGAAATTCAGATACAAAAAAGAATAATAGAAATTTTTAAAAAGGAAAAGCAAAGCTAATCTCATATCAATTACATCATGAGCCATGAAAAATATGTTGCTGAACCTGAGGGGAGACATTACAGAAAAGTCGTGTGGATAGTGGGAGCTTAATGTGTATGAGTTCAGATTCACGGACTGTATAATGACTCAATTTCTTTAGTACTCTTCTTTTCTTTGAATTATTTTTTCGGTTTTTAGCTCATTGGCATAAACCTTCTTACTGATTGACGAAAGCTTAGAAGTCGTATCCTTCGAGTCCGTTAGTCATCTAGTGGCAGTTTTTTTGTTTCATTATTGAGCTCTTCTATTAGATCTCCTAGATAATTAATTTATAAATTAGAATTTAAAATTTTACTTAAAAATTAACATAAAATACAATTTGATTTCGCGTTAAATTACATAGTTTATTAGATCAAAATTTTATAAATAAATCAAGCTGTTAAGATTATGTTGAAGGCAATGCACTTGCTATTACCAGATTATTATATCAGTAAGATTAAATTATTTTCTCCGCCAATAATAATAACCTATCGCTCAGAAATATTTTTACTGTAATTTATTAATAAGATTCATGTTTCTGTTTGTAGGTGTTCGTAAAAATTAAAAATAAATAGAGTCCAGATTTATTCTTTCTAGTGAGAGCTTTATTAGAAGTTTGGTAATTGAAAGGCGACCCGTATTTCTACAACTTTTACGTCCCGATTATTTTGTAAGAATAAAGGAATGCTCTCGGTTTTACGAATATAGAACGGAGCCAGCCAGAAAATAGGGTTTGGATGCGGGGCTAAGAGTGGAGATTTCGTCAAGTAGAAGTTGGAGTGGACAAAGGTGCAAGGAGGCTCGGTGCCTTATCGGTTATTTCTCATGGACGTTGAATAACTTGTCGAATTTTGCCGATTCGTCAATTCTCTAGCTACTCTACCGAGTTTCTCCTTTCTTTGTATTTACTCTAACGATGCCGTGTCTCTCTTTGTCTTCTCTCTCTCTCTCTCTCTTCCCTTGAATAAAAGACGAAAGTTGGTCCAAAGTTGGGACGAAACCTTCCCAGACTGTTCTCCGTTTCAAACTTTTTTACGGTAATGTCGGTCCGGGGAGGCTTTAGCGTATACGACCCTATTTCTTTCTTCTTTTTTCTCTGCCCCTCTCTCTCTCTCTCACTCTCTCTCACTCTCTCTCTCATTCACTATTTCCTTCCCAGTTTCTCGATCTTTTTCTACTACTCTACTTCGCGATCCCCTCACTTCTTTCTCTCGCTCTATCCATGTTTTTCTTTATTTCTTTGCTTGTCGTATCGCACTAGGGGACTTCTCCTGTAACACGCTTGCCCTACGTCCGCTGACGCTTATCCAACGGCTGCTCTTTCTTCTTCAACTTCCGACTTGGTCTCCCTTGCTCCACTTCGTTTCCATTTCTCCCCAGAGATATGCCGAGCGCTAAAGCGTACCGCTGCAAAAAGGTAATGAGCGCAGAGGAGACGTATGCTGATTCGAAGAAAGATTGCTTTCGTGTTTTTCCATGTAGGATATTTGGATATTTTCCGCTCTGCTTTTCCGACTTGACATATGACCGATGCTAATTTTGAGATCCATTTAATTTACGTATGATGCAAATAATTTATATGTGCTTATTACGAAATACTACATTTAACAGTAGACTAAAATTAACTTTCTAATAATTTTTAATTATTAATAACGTTAATGTAATCATTCTTTAAAGTGACTATTGTAAACATTAATGATAATTATGCATTCATAAAAAATTAATATTAAAATAACACATTTATTAAAGCATGATTAAAAAGAATAAATGTACTGCTTTCATTATTAAAATTAAAACTTACCATTGTTTAATAATGTTTAATAATTATTAATAAGTTGGAAAATTGGAGCTTATATTAGGTTTATAAATAAATTTGTAATGATATTTTATTTTATATTTCACTTACGTGTTTATTTATAAGTTTCCGCTTTGCGGAATATTTAATAGAAGTACATTGATTTGTAGGTATTTATCGGTGCACACCTGATACTAGGGCATGGATTATGTGTATAGTATAATGAAAAAAGTGGAAGAGTGAAAAGGAGACCCAGAACGAAGAGAAGGATTAACCTTTGCCGGTTAGGCTTTTGCTTCGCGCGGAAGAAACGATTTTACTGTAATCTATGCCGCTCAGAAGGAACTGTGCACAAGAAAGAAAGATACAAATCTTTTTGTATCTATAAGCATGTATAGTACATCGGGAAATAGATAGATAGATAAGCAGAGAGAAAGAGTAAGAAAGAAAGACAGTGAAAGCGAGTGAGTGGGAGGGAGGGTGAGTAAATGAGAAAAGGGGATGAGATGGAAGATGGAGTTAGACATAGATAGATACCTGAAAAGAAAAAAGTGCACGAGAGAGGGAGAAAGAAGCGCGGGCGGGCGAGAGAGAGAGAGAGAGAGTGATAGAGAGAGATTGAGAGAGAGAAGGACGGAGGGAGAGGGGAGATCCAATCGACTGTACAGGAAGGTAGCATCAACCGCGGAGCGCCGGCGCAGTCGAGCCTAACTTCGCGAAACCTCCTCTCCGCGTGGTGGGCTCATGACGTCACCTTATCGTAACTTCATCCCTCAGTGTGCGGAGAGCGACCCCGCAGTCTACACGTAGAGCCGCTTTCCTCCTTCTCTCAAGAACGAGAGTGTCCGTCATTTGATAGCCCCGAGAGTCGGAGTATGCTGCGAGTCACGTTCGCGAAGCCTTGGTTTAGTTTTTCTTTGCATCTATTAACAATCATACCCCTTGCTTGCTGAGAATATGGAGTAAGGACACGCTCGCGATCAGCGTGCGCGGCTATTAATCTGTCGATCGTTTTTCGTACGCGGTATACCTACGTCTGGTTTTATCGATATAGATGTGCAAAATTCGTGGCTCGGCATTCAAAGCAGTGAACTAACGAGACTTTGGTACTCCTCGTTAGTGACTCGATTATTAGTCGAGTGTAGCCACAAAGGAATTGCTCTCTTTGGAATTGCACGCCCTTAATTTTTGAGCAAGGGCTGTGAGCGCGTGGCACCCAGTGACCTTGGATTTACATCGTTTCAACGAGTAAGACGTTTACTGGAGTTTACCGAACGTCATGTATTAGCAAGAGGTTATGATACCGAGGAGATCACAACGAACTGCTCGTTGTTGCTGCGTCAGCATTGACGCCGCCCGGCATCAATGATCCCTAAGATCCCATAGGAATGTCAAGCTTTATTTGGTACTGCCGTTAAATTCTCAATCACTGCATACGATTATAAAGTGGATCCTTGCATTTATAGTGCAGCCTCGTTGTTATTTTTTTGCAATCAGGATTGCTTATCTTTTAGGAGTTGAAACTCGGGTATAAGTTCTTCTTTTATAACGTAGCTTAGTGGTATTAATGCATAGTGCACGAATGGATAATAGTGTCTCGACTGTTAGGATAATTTGATATATTGTACTCATTCGATGAATTTGTCTCACTCTGACTATTCCATCGTATTATGAATGAGTCGGAGTAGATGTAGAGTTTTGCGCGTCTGGTGATCGAAAGGAGGAGAAGCTTTTTTGTTATCGGTTGTGGCATAATCAGTGAAAATTGAAGATACAAGTGTAAGCAGTGCTCTTCTGTCAGTTCTTCATTCTGCCTTGTGACTACGGTTTCTCGACTTCCAACGTGGGATTTCTCGTATTGGAACTCGCAGGGACGTGGAACCAAGCGAACAGCGTGGAGGACAAGGAGGTAATCCTGTGCCCGCGGCGCAGACTTTTATTTTTATCATTCAGGTAAGCCCCGATTTGTCTGTACATTTTAGTAAAACTTGTATGAAAGGCATGATGTAAACGTATGGCAATATATAAGTACACATACATCGTTTAATTTGGTGCGTCGTTACGTTTAATTTTAAGAATTGCACGAGATTTATGAAAAAAAGTGTTAACGCTTTTATTAATAAAACGAGGATTTTAAATTTGCGTGATTAGTAACAATAAAGTATAAAATGCAATTCTTTTCTCTTAATTTTTTCTGTAACCAAAACGAACACTGTTTTTGTAGATAAGAGGAATTGTGTAGTGTACTATATTTGCGTATGTTTGAAAACGAAATTAACGGCAAGCTTTGGCGTGCATACACGAATGTTCCATTATCATTTTCTCACGGTTTCAATGCTGCCTGAAAGCCAAAAGTAGATTTAGTGAGTTTTATATTGGCAAGTTGGGAAAGGGCATGTGACATATTAATATATGCAAAATTATTTTAATTTTTAATGGGTCTATTTTTATGACTGCCGAGTTAATTGATATGTTTTTTGTATGTCGACTGCAAAATATATTAACTCTGGTTAAAAATCTTTTACTTTTAGAGTCATTAAAGTATAATTTAATTATTATTTTCAAACATCAATGCAATATTTATGTATTAGGTCATTTTTTCTGCACAATAGATTGCAATTCATAATATTTTATAATAAAAATCTTATTCTTACGAATACTTATTGAATCTGAATACGTTAGAAATTACGATATATTTTAATTATAATGTGGAAATATGCGTGTAATATCTTAATTATGCCTCAAGTTAGTTATTTTATAAACAAAATTTACTTTTTAAAAAATTTAAAAACTGTATAACTGTATAACTTGTAAACACGTAAAAGCATTAAATTTACGTGAAAACCATGTGAGAAATTATATAAAAACAATTCACTCCAAAATAGTTATTATTTTTTGCACAAGAAGATGTTACAATTTCATAAAAAACGAAGAATTCAGTACAAAATGCTTTTCGATAATACAGACATAAAATTTTTCAAATTTTAATAACCGTAACAGGCGATGCTTTCAAAAATAATTGTCAAATAAAATCTTTGAAATGCACGTTTAAAGTAATTTAATTATCTTGAATCGCTATCAGTCACTGCCAAAACGATGAGTTTCACGTTGTAAAATTAAAAATGCAAAGTATAGCCGTTTCATAATCATATCGACGAAATACAGCGACATCCGCGCGGCAAAATATTTGCGCAGGATTCGCGGATTGTTTACCTTATCGTTACGTTAATATCGCAAGGTGCTCATGTACGTCTAGCTGTACTCAGTGACAGTGCCCTTAATGAATATGTCGAGGTCCATTGGTGCGCAGCCGTTGCCCAAAATAAACACTGCAAGAGCTTCTGCATGAATGTCGGCAAATTGATTTTCCTAATCCAGACCTAGGTTTTGCATAAAATCGACATCGACCGTGTGTTAAAGTCAGAAAAATATAAGTACTACTGACACTCATTCTTATGAGACATCGTTTATGATTCACAAAAATAAACTTATGCTTATGATGCCTTAATTTTCAGATTATAATGATCAATTATTACCTTTATTTCCATTGAATATTTAAACTAAGGGTTTTCACTGATAATTTCTCTTTCTCTGCATACTATGACTAATTGGCTGTACAGAAAAAAGTTTTCTTAGAAAAATAGTAGGAGTTAAGTTAAGTAATAGTACAAATTATTTTCAATTTTAATTGGTAGCGTAAAAATTTTAATTTTTTTATTTTCATTACTATTATGCAATGCATTATAATTAGTAATCATAATTTTTTTCTAATGCTTATTTCATACTAGAGTGTTGTTCATTTTGGTTGGACGCGTAAATTAAATAGGAAAATGTAAAAAAGACTAATAAAATTTTTAAATTTAATTTCCCATTCATTGTAAATATTTAGTTTTAAACAAATAAGTATGTCTTTTATTTTGTACGGAATAATTTATCAAGTACGTAATAAATTATTAAATCAATAACATAATCTAATTTTGTTTTGGAAATTTAAGAAAAAAAATAATATTTTATCCTCAATCATTACATAATGGATTTTAAATTTTTATTTGAGCAGGTGGAGCGCCAAATAAAAATTTTAAAATGCAGTAATATTCTACAACTGTATTATCTTTGCTTTTTTATTAATTCCACATTATTGCGATTTATTTGATTTTAATTTTAGTATTAAATTTTAATTTTTTTTTTAACTTTTAATGTTAATATAATTTTTATTAATGTTATATTTCATTATACATATATTATATATATTTTAAAAATAAATATACATTAATAATATAATTCTGATAATTATAATTGAGTCTTTATAAATAAACGGTTCAAATCAATAGTTGAGTCAATCAACTATATCGACATATTAATATACAAAATTTGTATAACCTGATTCAATCATATTATATTTCTAAGCGAATAAATGAATCTTTTATAAATAATGGGATAGGTATTTAAATTTAGAATGTCTTTTTTCGTTATATATCGATATCCTCACTAGAATATGAAAGCTTTCGCACCCTATCCTCAGTCAAAAGGTTGCCAACAAAAGTTCAGAGGATTCTTTCGCGACTAGCGTTATCTTATGTATTGAACGTAACCACGAAAATCATATGAATGAAAGCCACGTATAAATAACTATGTATATATATATATATGCGTGCGCACGTATAGGTGTGTCTATATACAGACAGATGGATAGGAAGATAGACAGATTCATAGAAGGGAAAAACAAGAGTGGGAGAGTTTCATTCTGCTTTTGGAATTTTACAGCCACACCTTTTTGTTCCGAAGAAAACGATGACGACGTCGATGAAAAGTTCATGAATATGAACAGAAACTATTTACCTGCACGCGTGAAGCTATTTTCTTGGTTGAAATTGTACTGCTAAAAGAACTGAAGAGAAAAGAGAGAGATGTTATGATAGAAAGAGAAAGAAAGAGAAAGATGGGACAATGACATGTGCTCAATAGCAAATTGCTGTCGCATAATTTTCACTGGACATAAATATATATATTCCTTTTCTTATTATTCGCTAGTTTAAAATTTTAAGCAATTTTTTTGAAAAAATTCAATTGAAACACTTTTTATAAAAATAGCTTTTATTAAGTTTGCATACTGCAGTTATCAAATTACATGTAAAGTCACTCATTAAAATGACAAAAATATTGCCAAAATAGAATAAAGATAGATAAAGTGCATTCATTTTCCAATGAAACATTGGTTTAATCATAAAACATTCGATTTTGAAATTAAAAAAAAATTTTTTTTTTTGATTAAATATATTGCATATACTATTAAATATATTGCATAAATAGAAGAAGGTACTTTTCACTGATTTAGCATCATGGATTTTAGCCATTGTGTACTATTTTAAATGAAAGGTTATTATAATTTAATATATGAGAATAAGAAGAATAATTTATTAAAGAGTTTCATAAAAATAAACAATTTAGCAATATTTAAAAATGAATAAATACAAATTATTAAAAAGTGGAAAAAAGTTATAAAATTCATTAAATAATAGATACTGAATAATCAGGATATAAAAACCAACTGAAAATTCAAGATTCAATTATTTCAACACATTACATTTATTATATAAAATGATCTTCATAAATATAGATTAATTTTCAAAAATTTTCATATATATATATATATAAATAATTTCAAATAAGTATTCCAAGAGAGATAAGTTAATGGTTAATTTTTTAAAATACTCATAAATGATAAACGGAGTTCCTTTTTTTTAGTTTGAATGAAAATTTCAAGCAGTGTCGGTTACGACAGCGACAATGACTACGAGTGCGATGCTGATGTTGCAAAATTGACGTACCTTATTTCGAGTAAAGAAAATATACCAGTTGGGCATCTGACGAACTCAAGAAAGAAATAGATAGAGGAACAAAGAGATCGATCGGGTCTTGGTCTCTCCGTTTCTGAAAATAAACGACTGGTGAACTTAGTTTGACGGAAGGGGGGATCTGAGCGAATTAGAGGGTCGTAATCGATGTTGCCGAAATTCTTAACTTTAAAAAGTTATCTGTCTTTTTGAATTTCGCAAGTATAAGAAATGTGTTGATGAATCAACATGTCACAAACTTCCTTAAGCGTTGATTAATCTCTCGAACTTTTTGGAACAGTGCCATCTTCCGTTCTCTCTTATCTACGCTTCCCGCACCTCAACCCTCTCGTACTTCCTATGATGTATATTGCACAATTTTCGACGGCTTCATGACATAACTTGCTTGACTAGTTTCACTTTAATTGTTCACGACTCCAGCTCAATGGGTCATTCTCGGTAGAATTTTACTTTTTCTCTTTGTTTCATTCACGATCTTTTCAAATCATACAATCACGATGTGTTTCCGTAGTAAATCTCTTCAAGATTTAGTATTCATATTTAATTGAAGTTTTTATATTGAGTTACAGTATATTGGAATGTTGGGTGATAATTTTTTTCCAGAATATTATAGACCAGATAAATACGGAAATATTGACTTAAGGGAGAAGGCAATTACTTAAAGTGTAGAGACGCATCATTTCGTATTTATTGTTTTATACTTACCATAGTGTATATAATTTTTTTAAATTTCAAATTTTCATTAAACTTTTCTAATTTCTTTGCTATTTTTTATTCTAAACTTTTTCTACACACGAATTATTACAGATTTAAAACTCGCATTAAAACCCATTCGTGAGATATTATAAGCAAAAATGAATTTTTGATGAAACAAATATTAGAAAAAACTAATCATCGAAGTAAATATCATATTGATACTGACTAAATATATATATAATGAATTTTAAAATATATCGAATTTCAATATCTAATGCTAAGAAACAAAGAAGACTCACTCATTTTTGTGTTAAATTAAACACGTAACAATATTTTGCATACTCGTAACGTACATACACGTACATAAGTAAAGTTTACATAAACATAATGTATTTTGCATATTTATCTAAATACATCAATTAATATAAGACTTTAATGCAAATAAATCCGTATCGCAGAAAGTGATTCTTCCATTCAAATACGTCGGCACGTGTATGAGTCATTCATCCTTCCACATAATCTATGGTTGCGCCCAGTTGTATACTCACGTTCACATTAACGCACGATCGAATTCCCGATCATATAGTTTTCACGGAAAAGAGATGTACCTTCCAGCGCATACCCTCGCTATAGTTCACGTTTCTATTTGGTGACCAGCAACACCTGGACCGTCCCATTCCCGTTACGACCAAATATAAATAAGCATTGTGATCACACCTCGGCGATTCCTCTGGCACTCTCCTGGGCCCTCCGCGGCTCTTCTCCTGAGCTCCCTCGGCCCCTCGCCCCTATTGGTAAAGCTGCCGTGACCAGGGTATTTGTAACCCAGGCAGGTCGTCGTGTGACTAGAATTCTTAAACTATTCGGAACGAGCGGGCATGCAACGAGGATTTCCTCATCTGGCTGTTGCGACTGACCACCGGCTCTTGCCGACTAAATTCATAAGGATGCTCGAGGTAATGACATTTCAGCGCCCGACAAATTCGGTCTGTTCTTGATTAAAACTATAATACGATTAGCCCAGTGTTTTTACTCCGAATTTACTGATCAATTTTACTCAAAAAATTTTAAATTATATAGTCCAAATGTTTTTAAATAATTTTATTTTATTATAATCGATTGTATATCATGTCACTATTGCTTTTTTAATAATAGATAATTAGCTTTTAAATTATACAATAATTGAACCTATTCAAGTTATATTTAAGGAAAAAATTAATTAAGAAATTTATATTTTTTAGTAGTCTTCATAAAGATGACTAACCTATACTATTTATCAAAGGATGATTTTTTATTATAATCTTTAGTTTTCATGAGCTTTTGCAACTTTCGTGACAAATGATTAATTTTGTTAACAGACTTCATTGTGCGAATTTTTAAAAAATTTCTAGTATAACTTCAGTTAATTAATGCTTGCTTGTATTCTTTTATATTTAATTAATATAATTCATTTAATATTAATTAAATCTACGTATCAATTTATTCACAACTATTGATTAATCAAAGTGGTATCAGTAGTGTTAAATATAAAATAATTTCATCAACTTTCGTTTTTGTGATTTCGGAATTTAAAGCGAATACATCTTTTAAATCAAATTATTAATTAACTTATTTATAACTTATGATATTATAGTTCATATAATTATTTCACATACGGAAGAAAACCCCCAACTAATTTTTTTATCATCGACTTCCTTATCTTTTTTTTCCATCGACACTGCTCTCGCATTTACTTTTCTTTTCCTCCTATGCCGCTCCAGCCTTTACGGTGGCTCAACCCCCCATTTTTCTCCTCACGTGTTCTATACATGCCGGTCTCCATTGGTGCTGAGGCCACTATTGGGAAAACAATCTCATTGTTTCTCGATGGCCAAGTGCTCCGGAATACTCGACGTTGCGGCGTATTGTATGAGAATGGGCTTTTTTTTTGTTTTTCTTTCTCTGTGTACTGACCGCGTCTGCAGATCTTTTTGGAGAATAATCGGTATAAAGACTAACAGTCCTTTTTTTTTTTACTTTTTTCTATTTTTCTCCTCTTCTAACCGATCGTTGGTTGATTAAAGCTTTTATTCTGTGGGTGTTTTGTTTAGCACCTATAAAAATTTTTTTTATTTGGCTCCGTTTGTATAATTATAGTTAATTATAATTATATTGCTTATCTGTAAGAGAATATCTTAGTATTATCCGATTAAGCAACAATATGTATGTATGTATATATATATATATATATATATGTGTATGTATGTATATATATATATATATATATATATATGTATGTATGTATATATATATATATATTATATACATTCATATATAAATATACATTTATATAGGAATAAATGAAATATATATTCTTGTTTTTCAAGATAGAAATGTAAAACTATTCTGTATCGCTAAATGTAATAAATTTCTATTGTATATAGTATTTTACATGGATGTTTTGCGATAGTCTGTAAAATACGATATATTGTGCTAATGAAATTTATAATACTATTAATTATATGAGAATATTGTTATAGGATAATTTTAGCTTTTTCATTTTACAGCTTTTACTTCCGTGTTACGTTAATAAATTTATATTTTATCTATTCTGAAATACTTTTTTTACGTTAAACAGTATATATATTTGTTCATAGAATAAAATTGCTTTATTTTGCTTATTTATGAAATATATACGAAAAACTTATTCATATTTAATTGTCAGTTTGTTATAATAAATAATATACTTTTAAAAATAATAATAAATACATATATTTTATAGAAATATGCAATTATATTGAGCAGATCATGTGAATTATAAATATCATATTTCTGAATCAAATATTAAAAATAAAAATTATTTCATTGTGCATTGATTTCTTCTTTTAAATTTGATGTCTATTAAATTAAAAACTTTATAAGTATATAAAGTCACAAGTATTTTATATTTGAGTATATTTAAGTATATTGATATTTGAGGCTTGTATATATTGAAGTCTTTTTGTGTTTTTAATGTTTGTACAATGTTTATTTGACAGGTATGCCAAATATTTGTAATAAATGTAACCTACTGATTTTTAATTTTTAAATACTTTAAGCATTTAAAGAAATTCTTATAAATCTAATACCCATTAAAAAAATTGACGTAGAGTGTAAATAGCAAAAGATAGTTTGTCGCCTCTGTACCACGAAATGATTGTCTCAAAGCATCTTAAGATTTTGTTTTAAATTAATGGTAAAGGATTCAACTTGAAGCAAAAGGGCGCAGGGAAAAACAAAATACCAAAGTAACTGTGTACGCGCGATGGAAACAGAAGCAGAGGGACTGACGCAAGTGAAGAAACTGCGGCGATGGTCAGGCGGTCCCCTGAGAGTCTCGCGTGGACCGCAGTTCTAAATCAAGTTTCGGTCCCTAGTGAGAGAATAGTAACGGTATCTCCTCAGAATATCCGACTCATGTCCTCACATATCTTTATCAGCTTCTGACTTTTTAAGCATGGAATACGGTCCATTTTTTGAGAATCCGAAATTTACCTCTTTCAATGATCTATCTGATATTTTAATGTATAAATATTATAAAAAAGTTTTAATTGAAGCATTACCCTATTTTTTCATTGAATTTTATACATTATGCGAGTATTATATCAACAAAACTACGGCCAATCATGTAAATAATACAAACAAAGCAAGTATTAATTAAATTTCAATTACTTAAATAATCATTCTTGCGAAATACTACTTATACAGACTTATATAAATACTACTTATTTACAGACTTTACAAATAAATTGTATTAAATTTACAATAAAAAGTTAATAGTAATAGAAAACTTAATGATAATTGTATTATTGATATATATCTATATATATATAAATTGTATATTGATATTTTGTAATTATTTATTTTAAATGTGGTGTTTTTTGTGAAAGATTTTCATCTTTTATTTATTAAAAATAATATAAAAATACTTATTTCTTACTATAAAAATTATTCAGCTTATGTATTTAATTTATTTGTCATTGATGATGTTGATAAATAAAAAATAATAAAATATTATAAATAAATATAGATTTTAATTCTTTACGTATGCATTATTTCTATTAATTAATAATCTATTTTAGTACGCTAAAATACTAGTAAATATTATGATTAAGTGGTACGATTTTTTATTACTTTCAATTTATACATTTATTGAAAATATACATTGATAATTTCTTCTTATTTTTGATGAATGTAAGACGAAAAAGAGCCTAAACGTAAGAAAACGAAGAAACGAAAGAAGAATTTCTCACATTCAATAAAGATGTGTTTTCAAGTGGTAATTGATTTCTTGAAAGAGAAAATTGAATTTGAAGAATTTAGTAGTAGTTGAAGCGGAAAATTGAAAATTTTTGAAAGTTGGAGTATCATTCGACAGATTAAGTCTTTGAAAAGTTTTTGAACTTGTAATAACTATTCTTATAAAAAATATTTTTTATTTTTGTTTTCTGATAATTTTTTTGAGTTATATGTTTGTGAAATATAAGTAATAACTTATTAATTTAAAAAAAAATTATTTAGTGAATTTTTTTCAATTACTAATAATTTTATAAAAAATTATTGTTTTCGTACTAATATGATTCTAAATATTATCATTTTTTAATAATAATGGATTTATCATCATGTATAAAAATAGAATATATAATATTGCAATTAAAAAAATATTGAAATTTATTTCTTCAATATATATATGTATTATAGTTTTATATAGTATAATAAAATATTAATTAAATTCAAACAATTTAGTTGAAAAAAATTGTAAATTCAGTTATTATTATTTTAGATTTTAATATATGATTTACTATTATAAGATTTTGTTATAAATGGTTTTTTATACAAAAAAATGTTAAAGTTCATGATCTTTAAAGAAAGTACTTAACTTTAATAATTATATATAAATATATAAAAGAAAGCACCTCTCAATGTACGAATTAAAAATTGAGTGTCTCAAGGAAACAATGTGTACCCTGTATACAGAAATGTTTTACTAAAACGTTATCGTCCAATACAAGAATATTTCCAAATCTCAAGAGAATTTCAACTACCTGCTTAGATATCTTGTACATATCTAGAAATTTTCCAAGCATTTCTTTCCTCCAATGCTTGCATATCCAGCGATTTTCTCGTTTAATATGTACTTCAAAACATAGACATGTTGTAAGCGAGTGAGTTTTCGAGAGAAGGATACATAATATGTCAGCTTTCTATTCCTTCTTTGCAAAAATATAGCATTTTGCTCTTTGCTTGAAAATGAGCTTTTTAATGATACTTTTACATTGGGCCTATGGATACACAAGTGTAGAATATCATTTGATTCTACTTTAAAGGGGTAACAGAAGTAACACTGCCAGATTTACTCTAAAGATTATTGTTATGATATGCTGCTATGGAAATGCTTTCCGACTTTCGTTTCCTTATCGTCGATTATTCACTTAGTGAATTGATACTGTTTTAAGTACAGAGTATTCGATATCTTTTGAATGTTCATATACTCCTCCTGTAATTATTTTTTTGTGATTTTCATTGACTTAGTTGATCTATATAGATATATGTATTTATTTTACTATTTTAATTATTGTGTTTATTTTAATGAATTTAAATACAAATATTTATAATCATAATTGACTTTCAAGAATCTATTGTTTTATATTGAAGTTATTATTAAAGAATTTCCTTGACAACGAAATATACGAGGAAAGGATACTGATTCTGGAAAGGACTTAGTGACTCTATTTTGAAATAATATTACTCTATCTTTCGTCTTTCCTGTATTCTCCATTCCTTTGTCGATTTTCAAGAGCCTTGAATATCTTTGTTTTAGAGAAATATCGTCGAATCAATTATGCCGTATGATGTCAGGGAGCATCCCTCTTTACTAGGGTTTCCATTCTTGTCAACAGGCATAGGCCGTAGGAGAAAAAAATATATATATTAGAGAAAAATATTTTTCTCTTATATTAGATTGTAACATACTATCTATATTAAATATAAGTTAATGATTAAACATTACTATATTACTTATCGTACTCAACATGTTAAATGCTCTCACTCGTTCATTATATCAGTATTAGGAATTGAGTGAATTATAAATAATTGATTGATTTGAATGAATAAAATTTTTTAATAGAATAATTCTTTTATGTTTTAAGTTAGATGTAAATAATTGCGTAAAATTCTCACACCACTAAATGCACCGTTGTAAGAATAAATATATATAACATTGTTAGACGCAACATCGGTAAATCGTTACTTTGTTTAAATGTTCTTTGATATGTCTGCTATTGGCAAGAGAAAATTATTTATCGCACTTTGTAATAGAATATATTATTGATTTTTCGCTTAAGCTAAATACTTTATATGTCGATGTAATTAAATCGCTTTTTTCTAATTGGTTCTCATTATTATTACTATTCCATAAAATTCTGTCTGACCTTTAATCTAATAAATGACTGTACATTTATTAAAAGAATTTTGTATCTTAAAAAATTAATTTACATTTCGATAGTCTTGAGAAATATTGATTCAGTGTAATATTTAAATCACACTGTAATTTTATAATATTCATACGATACATATTGTATTATACTGTTAAATAATATACACATAATTAAAAATGTATATTATATGAAAGTCAATACAAATTATTGTTTGTAAATATATTCTTTGTAAATGGTTATTATTTATACTTATTAATTATTGCTAAGAGATAGTACTAAGAAACTTATTTTATTTTTGATTGATGTTTAAAGTAAAGTAAAAAATTAAGAGTTACTAGATTTTTTCAATCTATGTGAATTAAGAGATTAAAATTAAATCATCTTTGTAATTTACTTCTAACTATAATAAAAAAAGTTTAAAAGTTATAAATATATCTGCAGAAATTTTTATAAATAAATTTAAGGTACAGATTTTAAAGAGAAGATAATCTTTTTTCTCTTATTCTTTTAATGGTTCAAGAAGAATATTTTTACTTAATTATTGTTTCTGTTCAAATGAGAAAAAAGCTTATTATAAAGAGAAACTGTGGGTCAAGTTTTTTATATGAGTTTTCAAGTATTTTAGACTGATCTTTTTGGTTATATCGTCCTAGATGAAACTGTAAGTAGAGAAGTTCTGACAATAATTACAAATCAAAAGATTCTTCTTTTTTCTAGTTATTCTTATTTTCTATTTAATGTCTCAATGCAGTGCTCTGCTGTGAACTAAAATTTAAAGAGAAAAATGTGTATATTAATTCGTTTATTTGAAAAACTATCAAGAAAAATTCGTCGCCATATCTTCCACAAATTTTTCCTTGTAAAACTTATAAAAAAAAGTTATGTATAAAATTTTAATGTAAAGAAATATTTAAAATAAAAGCTATTTCATAAATCTAAATTCATCTAGGCTTAAGTATATTCAAGATTTCAAATTTTAAGCTTTATAGATTTTTTCAGAATTAAATATTACTTTTTATATGTAAAATTGCATACTTCTTAATAAATAAATTTTAATCGTTTTATACTCCTGCTGATCGAAGATTATACATCTCTCTATTTTTATTTATATTACACTCTTTATATGCGTCATATTTTGATGTTTATAGTTTCATTATAAAGTCTTTGTTGATTTTTTATTTCTTTCTATTAAAGTTTACTTTCGTCATCTTAATCTTTAAATAATGACGAATATACAGGCTTTATCATATATTTTTTATATTTTTCATTTAATAAAAAAATTTAACAAATTATTTATGGATCGATTTTGAATGAAGTAAAGGAGTTTATTTATAAAATCGAAAACAAAAAGAAATTACTGACTTAAAAAAACAAATGTTTGAGTTATCACATAAGCGATAGGATCGTTCAATATAGTCTAATTTAAGAAAAAACATAAAAATAATAAATACAGAACTTATATTTTAATATTCTAAGAACACATAAAGTACTATATTTTAACTTTAATGATTAAAATTAAGTAGTAGATTATTAAATTTAATATTTATACTTTTTTAGTACATAAACAAGGTTTATAACTTATTTATAAGTTTACTTTACATTCATAAAATATACTTATGAATACAATAATAAGACAAAACCGAAGTAATATCTTTTTATTAGAAATTTATTATAGATTCTCATTATTTACTCGAATTGGGAACGAATGAAATCAACAGAATATTAGATTTTTATTCACAGCTTTTAGTACATTAATTAAACGAATTTATGACATTTACTTCTTTATTATTTAAAATAGTTTATTTCTCTTTTGAGCTTATGTTATTGGCATATCTATTTATAGATTCATATATGACATTTTATTGGTAAAAATATGTTGAAGACTTATTTATCTGTAGTTTTAAATATTATTATAATTTTTAGGGCATGCAGCATTGGCTTTTTGTATATATTCATACTGATCTTAGGATTTCCTTTGTATTAGAATTAATCTTTGTAAACAAATTGTGTTCTGTAATTATAATAATATTTAAATGGCTTTTTATTAGTATAATAGTGTTAGTACAATACCATAAAACAAATATATATTTAAGATCTACAATACGTATTAAATTAAAAGTTTATTTTAATTTAAATGTATAGATTTTTTAAATAAACATAATACACATAAAAATTTAATTTACTTTTGTTTTTATTATTTCAGATCATCTTTGATAAGTATAAATCTGATAATGCATGAAATCTGTTAAAATACGTAAAGTTTTTTTAAAAAATAAATTTAGGTTTTAGGTTCCACACATGCGCTTCATAAACAAATGGATTTCGAGTAAATTTTTATTTTAATAAATGCGTAAAAAATAATATAGCCATAATAACACTTTTTGTTTTACGATTCGAGCCAAGCGCATGCATATAGAAAGCAGTCATAACAATTATTGTTCTGGAGTAAACCGAAGTATTTCTCTGTGTCAACCAGCTCTTTTCGTGTCCATTCTCAAGCGTCTCTCCATCTCTATACACTCGTTCTACATAAATACAGCACTGGCTAAAGCTTTTATAGCAGTTTTAATTAAACGAAAATGATATTATTCTATGCGTTACCGCCGGCGGCGATCTCGCGGTTATGCATGCACAGGCTCTTTGTTTTTTGTCTGCTCCTATGCAGGCAACAATCGTACGTACACATTCTCGTACGCACCCGCGGTTACACATAAAAACGCGCAGATAACTCTTGTGAGAACACGAGTTCAAAACTGAGAGTTAGAGGGTTGGTGATGGGAGTGAGAGGTCAAAAGAACGTAAATTTTTTAACCCCTATACGCGTAAGCACCATGTGCATTATACTTTTCTCTCGACTCATTTTAATAGCATCGTTTGGATTCTCGTCAGCGTGTGTAGCGTAAGTTTGTGTTATGTAAAAATGTATTACGCCTTCAGTAAATAATAGATGCATTTACAAGCGAGGCTAGGGACATTGCTGATTTTTTAATTTATTTATTTATGAGTAGAGATGTTAAAAATGATGCCTTATGAATATTGGGATATTACTTTATGAGCGGAAAGCAAAAAAATTCTTAAACCATTAGATATACAATTTAAATATATTAATTATTTTTGAAACATATTATTTTACTTAAAAGTTTTTGAAGTATATTATTGTGATATCATTGTTTGAATATTTAGAAGATATCATTTGTATTTTTAAGGATCGATCGATTTGCTAATGTTGTTATTAATGTGTATTGGAAAATTGAAAACAGATACATTAGACCTTCATAAAATAGTATTAAGTTATAAATAAAGTAAAGAAATAAGTTGGCAAATGTTTTATACAAAGAATATTCTCCTTTTAATAGTAATAGACATTGATTTTCGATTTTTCGTATATTTTTATTTCCTATTAGTACTCTAAAAAAATCAATTTATTTTGCAAAATAATAAATAATGATAAATATCATAGATATAATTTTTTTGTGCACAATATATTTTAAACATGATCAATATAAGATTAATTTTACTAGATTTATATTTGTATAAATTTATAAAATAATAATCCATTTCTGCTAAAAAAGTTAATTTAAATTTATATTTACTAAGTTAGAGGATAATTGAAACATGATATGTAAAGGGTTATCGTATTCTTTTAAAAATTGCAATTCACTTGAGTTATTTATTATATTATCAAAATGATATTTCATTTAATAAATATTGCTCAATAAAATTGATATCATGCATTTTTATACCGAAAGACTGTACGCATTCGCATGGAGTTACACTATGCCTTTATGTTTTTCCAATATTTTGCAAATTTAATTACTCATAGCTAATAGATTATAAAAAATGAATGGTCGAGTATTGCATTCTGAAATCCACCAATAACGTGAATACAATAAAATTGAGGATCAATTTACGTGATAAGCATAAGCAAGGGATACTCAACTTGTTGGTAACGGAGGGGCGTTCGATGAAAATAATAGCATGCAAGAAAAGAATAGTTTAGCGGGTCGGGATATGACCTGTGGTTATCAGTTCGTCCCCCAGCACAACTCGCCTTCATCTCTTTCCTGTTCGGTGGTTACTTCGGTTATGCGCGAGGACGCCAACCGGGGCTGAAGATTCCGGTGTAGCACGTGCCCTTCGGAATGATACGCGATCGTAATCGTGGCAGTTGGAGAGAATGCGAGAGGGCCACAATGGCATTTGCCCTCGAAAAGTCACTTTGACCTCCTCTAGTTACGTCTTTGCAATCCCGTATATACGACTTGTCTTTGTCTTGCATTGGGAATAAGGTTGACCGGGATGTTTTTTCCTCTCTCCATTAATTCGCATTCCGTGCCAGCGACTTTTTTCTCTTTTCCTACATCCTATGACCTTGGTAAAATTATTTGTTACATCTAGCTACTGACACCTTGAATATGATCTTATATAATTTAGAATATCGTATGCTGTGATTGCAAAATCAGCTTAAATTTAAGCTGTAAATTTTGTAAAACAAGTATCAAATATGTATTCATGCATCATTTATGTTCATAGACATTTGACTTTAAATATATTACGTATTTAAAATATAACGATGAAATTAAAAAATGATATAGAATAATACAGTATTAAAAATTGATCAAACATAATACATCATCAAATTAATTTATTTTACCCATTTATTTATAAAAAGAATATTACTATAAAAATAATAGAATTAAAGAAAATATATAACACAATTAAATTCATTTTTCCTTATTTGATATTTTTGAAAAAAGGTCGCAATTTTTTTTTTTATTTACTAAAGCTGATTTTCATATCGTATTACTCTAAAAAATTAATTATTTATTAATTATGCTTTTGTATTGTAAATAATGACAAACATGTAAGTTTTTCTTTCATGAAAACTTGACGCGTGCAATAACAAGAGAATACCAATGATAAAACATAATTGAGTAATAAAGTGATATTTCTGTTGACCATTTAGTGCTGAAAAAACATGCGCTTATTTCCTAACAATTTCTGCCGATTTTGCATTGTTTGGCTCATTGAAGTATAGTTTGTGTTATGCTAACTTTCTGTTGGTTGCCTTTCATTTTTCATGTTTGGTGTTGATTTTTTGGATGGAGGAATACTGGGCGCACCTCCACACGGCATTTCTGTAATTCAACGCGCCAGTTGTTTATTAACTCTGAAATCCTTTATCTATCGTAGCGGCGGTAAGTAATTTTCGGCAAGTGCTGTGCACAGAAACGCAGATATATGAAAAGGACGAAAGAGAGACAGGGGCGAGGAGCAGAAAGTTTGGGAAATAGCTGGCGTTCACTCGTGCTTCGCATTATCGAGCGATCGTGGCTCATTTATTTCACCGAGTCACGCGCTAGAAGCTCCTCTTCTTCCCGCTGGGATTATAAGGTCCTCCTCCATCCCAGTAATAAAGAGCTGAAAGGGGTTTGAAAAAAGCCTTGAGTGCGCCTAACGTAAGGGACGATGTCATTTCTAAAGATAATATAGATATCAACACCTATAAGTCCGCACGCAAATAAATGTGTGTGTTTGTGTCAGAGAGAGAGAGAGAGAGAGAGAGAGAGAGAGAGAGAGGAAGAAAAGGAGAGAGGGGGCACGACAGAGGCAGAAAAAGATAGATAGAGAGAGACCAATTTTAGGTTTTGCCAAAGCGCAGATGCAAGCGTAGCCTGAACAATACCTTCGTTAGGCTGCGTAAATAATTCCGACTATCTCACGCTAGGCAGTTCAAAATCGGGGTTAAAGTACTAGAGAGAATTTTGGATACATACATGAGGTCAGACCTCGAACTACCCTGAAAAGAGTCAAAAGATGATTATTATACTATATAGTGATTTATCCAACACCTTATGTGTTTTCTATCGAAGTATCTGCCTTGTGGTAATAAAAAAATTTCGATAATGTTGTATTACTCAATAAGTTAAAGTAAAATTAAAATTACTTATAAAATTTAATCTATTAAATAAATTATGAATGTTTTATGCGTTTATTTAAAAATTAATACTACTATTATTTACTTATTTATCAAGATTTAAAAAACAGTTTTATTTCACTATTGACAAAACAATTCAAAGAGGAAAATTTATTTCAAAATAGAGTTATCATGTCCACTCCCAAAACTATTACTAAAAGTAAATATGTAAAGAAAATCAATGTAGCTGGTTGCATTGTATTCCAAAAACATATTTTATTAGTTTCCATTTCTTTAAAATAAATTATTCTTTGATTGCTATATTTATCACTATCAAATTTGAAATTACTTTATGCTATACTAATCCTAAATCTGAACAGCAATTTATATAATTTCCATCATGACTAATCTTATATATGGTTTTATAAAAACGTATAATTTTTAATTTATAAATATTTATTTTTATAAATAGAAATATTTGCAAAGATCATTCAAGAGTTATTTATTAATTTCAAGTAATCCTTACGATTTTTGATGATTTAGTTGATGAAAATACATTTCTATGAAATTCAATTTTATTCATCGGTATCAAGCGTTAACATATATTTTCTAAAATTAATAATATATATGCTTATACTATACTAACAGAAAAACTGGATATTTTCCAAAAAGATGCTTTACATGTATATTTTAAAAATAAATCTTGCTTCATAGTTAATAATAAATATTTGAGCTTATGCCATATAACTTATCAAACGTTCGTAATTCCAAAATTATTTTGAAAGATAGTATCTGAAACTTCTACAATATACGATACATACATTCTAAATTAGCTATAGAAGAATGAAATTTAAAGTTGACGCATGTACTTTATGCGATGAGAGAAAAGTTTATTTACTTGGGAAAGACTAAAATGAGAGAATAAGTTCTTTAAAGAAGAAAAATGTTTATATAGGTTAGGTTTACTTTTAATTATTAAATTATACTTTTTCACTTATATATAAAAAGAAAGCTTCCTTTTCAATATCGATTAATTGAATGCTTAATTGCAATATTATGGATTACTAATTAAAGTAAGGTATTATTTTCGTATAAAATAAACATTCTAGTTTCTGTAACATTAAAAAAAAACTTTTGCAATACTTTTTATGTATTTATCAATTACCAGTAAATTATTAATCAAATAAAAAAAACGTTTGCAAAATTTAATATATATTATGTTGAATTATAATTGATTACTATTTAATTTAGAACAATTATAAACAACATTCATTTCCTTAAATCTATACGATTTTACATATATTTAAATTAAACTACTAATATTTAACCTAATAAGTAATAGTTACATTTAATCAATAGAAAGTAATAAAAAAAATATATTATTTATATTAAAAAAAATTATTAAATTAAAATTTATTAAATGTTATAAATAGTAATTGCTTTGTATATACATTAAATTTGAGTTTGTCTGTTTTTAAAAATAATTAATAAATTTTCAAGAAATAGTATTATAAATTATAAGAATACTAAATTATGAATAATTTTTAAGGTTACAAGAATGTGTGCTACGTGAAGAAAATTTATTAAAATTTTCCACACATATAAAATACCATTTCTCCTTTTAATAAGGTATCTATGATAGGTATTAGCAAAAAAATGGCATTGATATATCCCTTTTATAGATGTCATACAAATCGGGGGTAACTACTAATAATTAAGTATTGGATCAACGTCAAAACAATGTTAAATTTATAAAAATACTTGACTCTTCAAAAATAATGCCAAATAAAATTCTATGGGTAAATGAAGAAATAAATCAAAACGTTTATAATAGTATGTAAAATGGACTGTTAAATCAATATTTCGTTTTTGATTACATGCAACATAACATCGATAACACGAGCACTTCATCATATCCCGGGCGATTTAAGCTTATTCGCACTCGTTCGAGCGCTGACGTATCTTTCACTTCTGTTCGAAAGCAGCAGATTAGCTGACATCATTAGCATGTCGAGCGCGACTTCAGTCTACCCCAAAATGATCCATCGATTTGTGATAGACGCAGTTTCGGTTCGACACATTAGGTTAACCACCGCGGTCGGGCCAAACACATGTTATCAGCTTCCGATCATCCGGACGCGCATTATTCTGCGGTTTTGCGTTTTTGCATTGGCTCGTCACGGACTTTCGTGAAAGTCCGATAACTTTGTGAATGAACGTTGACTTTGACAATATTTATCGAACTTGTTTGTGTAGCAATGTCCTTCGGCAAAAAGATTAAAAGTTCAAAATATACGGGTTGAAGTTAAATGCTGAAAATAACTAAATGCATAAATGTACATTATTGAAAAAAGGTTTTTACTAATGATGCTAGCAAACACAAATGTTAGAGATAGATTTTTAAGACGTGAATATTAATGTCTGTCTAGTTAATATTTTCTATACTTTTAAAATTTTTTTATTTTATTCACTCCCGATTAAAAAAGTGTTTTGATATTGATTTACGAAATTGATAATGATAATTATCATAATTACAATAAAGAATGTACGTGGAATAAAATTGTTTTATTCTGGCTATTTATAAATATTTATTAATCTAAAATGTACAACAAAATTCAACAATATTTATACGTATTGTAATAAATATTGTTTGAAATGAGAACGAATGCGCTAATACTTTACGATGAATAAAAATAGCATCATTAGATTAGCACAAAAAAATGTAATTAAATTAGCAATTATTTTATTTAAGAACATTTAGATACAATACCAATACTAATTTCTACATCAAATAAAGATTTTAAATGTAATATAGAGTAATAAAAGATTTTTTTAATAATATTTGAAGATTTTTGCTTATAATTTGTAAGGTAATTTGTGTTGATCAGTACAATTGTGTTAATAAATACAATAGGGTAAGTGATTACAAAAGTAATTTTAATTAAGTATTTCACTAAATTCTTACAAAAATTGTTTTAAAAATATGAATAGACTTTCGATAGATTGCACGATTATCCTAGTCTCTAAAATGCACAGCTATTAGAATTCGATGGAGAATTGGTATTCCTCTTTCAATTAAATGAAGCAAGTCAATTTTCTCAACAATGCAGTCATCAGCATTTCTGTCGCTTCGGTCTTCTAGTCTTACGATCGCTTTAGAACGTGTGGTTTTGGAAATGCGTAGTGTTTCCTCAGTTATTTCACAATATTCGACTGGCTCTATTGATTAGTCCGAAAACAGATACAGATAATAGACTTCGCTCCCAATTTGAAATAGTTATCCTCTGGAATAGTCTGAGATAAAGTTTACTTATGCATGTATGTATATAAGTTATTTTATTGACTGTTAGGAAATATGTTTAACTTCTATTAGAAATTTAAACAAAAAAACAATTACAAAAATTTAGATATTTGAAAATTATGTTCAAAACAACTTTTTTTTATTTCAATAGTGATATAATTTTTATTATATATTCTGATATTTCATTATATAAATTGAAAAAAAAATTTTTATTCGATTTGAATTAGATATCAAGTTACAGATTTTATGAATCAGTAAATAAGTAGTTCACAGAAATGATTATCAGGATTCAATTTTGATATTACTTTTAAAAATAATTTCTAAATAATATAATTTCTAAAGTAAGTTGTCCATTATTTCATGTAGAAAAATCAATAAAATACATATTAAGTATATTGGATTATAAAAATGATGAAATAATCTTATTATTTACGTATGATTTCATTTTCTCGGCAACTTTTTTATGTTTATACAAGTTAAATACAAAAATTATATTTAATTATAAAAACGATGTTTATAATTGTGAAGTACTGTATCAATTGATTAAAAATTAATTGGTTTTAATTTAATAACTATTTTAAGCCTTATTTATTAATCATGTTTTCTTAGAAATAAATTTGTAGAATTTTCCTTCTATTTTAGTCTACATTCAAACATGAGCCAATCACTTAAAAATTGAGGAAGTACTTTAATAAACGAAGTCGTAAGGGTGAGACTTCATTTAACGGATGAATTAAGAAACTCTTTTTGTGGGTTACATTCTGTCTATTTTTATAATCTTCTATAAATGCGTTTATGGGCAGAGAATTTATACTAACAAAAAAAACTTAAATACTAGTTGAAAAATTAGAATCAAAAAAAAATTTTTTTTCTAAATCTGATTTATTATACTGTAATTATGTTACATTATTATACTTTGAAACTATTTTCATTGCATTTTATTGCAAGTAGTACAACTATATACATACTCATTTCAATAATTTATTCATCAATATGTACATGTGAATAGATCCATACTATAATAATCCAATTTTAACTAATCCAATTTTTTCACTTTTATAAGCACATTTATACACTAACTAAAAAACAAATTTAAATTTTAAGATAATTTAAATGTTAACCAATTTAAAAATTAAGATATTTCATAAAATATAGTTACATATATTTACATGCATTTTTTATTTTCTGTTGCAGGTGAGCATTGAAACATAAGACTTACATAATTAATTAAACAGGGATATATCAATTTTCAATACATCGGATTCTCTATCCAATATCATTGCAAAAAGTATAAGCGTATTAATTATTTTAATCTATAATATGTGTATGAATAAATTACTAGCATTTTTTATTTGAATTTACCATCTAATTATTAAATCTGATAAGGTTTAGTATGATGGGTATTGAAAATTTTGATTGTTATCGATATTTTATTATATTAATATTATACATAATATATTTGTATATCATATTAGTGAAAAATCAGTTATATCATATTTTTATTTGATTTTTAAAAATATTACATCCTTTGATATTAAATAAATTAATTGAAATTTTTTTCGTATTAATTTAAATTATTTGTTTACGGAATAAATCCTTTTGGTATTTATCCATATACGTTTTATTCACCTTCAAACAAAAAATTATGCCATATAATTATTCATATATATTTATATACACAATGTATATTTAAATATGCATGTATATATGTGTATGTGTGTGCTTACGTGCGCGCGCGAGTATGTATGCATATATATTTATAAAGAGTATAAAGTAATATATATGTATCAGTGTACTTTATTTTATATTAATTAGTTTTATCTCTATTAGGAAGTGTATATTTATTTAGATATTCAGTTCACGAACGAGATATTATGAGACAGATGATAATTTCAAATTGATGCAATTACTTCCAGTTTATAAATACCCTTAATAAGTAGTCAGAAATATTATTTTGAAGTTAATGTAGTATTAATAGTGGAAACAAGAAATATTCAATAATTAGAATTTATTTGAATTTTCTTATTTTTAATTATTTCAGAATAAATCAATTTTTCATGATATACATAAATATTCATTTCACAAAAGTATTTAAATTTATTACGAATAACTAAGCTTGCTTAAAGCAAATTAAAGGGAGCTTGTTCCGATTAAAGTACATATTTAAGCAAATAATCAAACTACGGTTAATTTTTTACAGTAAAATATACGCATGTGTCCTGTATATCTGTGATTATGGAAATAGAGTTTTGTTTGTTTTCTAAATTAAAATACCAATTATATCGGAAATCAAAATTTTTAACGTTTTTTAAATTAGTGCTCACATATCTTGGAGAGATGGCAACTCTAATATCTTAAAGAATTTAGAAGGGTTCGGATATCAAAAATAGGTATTACTGGTTTGAGCAGCCGTACGACGAATCAATAATTCAGTAAAAATCTTACGTGCAGGCATAATTGCTCAAAAAGGTAGCGTTGCACTCAGACAAATGTAAATTTTTACCCCGAACCATTTACAGGGCAGATTCAATTATTTAAGGCCGCAACGATCTTTCTCTTGATGTGGCGTAGACGAGTAAGTCTATCTCACTTGACGGCTTGCATATTGAATTTCTTATGCTCCTCCTCCTCCTTTTCCTCTACCTTCTTGTTCTACTCCTCCTCATCCCTCCGACTACGCCTCCTTGTTATTTCTCGTCGTTGGATGGGTAAAGCTATCCCCCGGAGCTCCCAGTCTCCTGGGTTTTCACCCACTTCCCTTCCACCTTCTCGATTAATGCGCTTGATTTTTTCTCTGCTCGGCAAAAATTTCTTTGCATTGAAAATTCCGCACCCCATGTTATGCTCTGAATGGGTTCTGCGGTTTCCGACATGGTTGCTCACGTAATAATTGTCTCGGGAATTCGACGTTATAATTACCGTGCACACGGTAAACGTAATGTATCTGACGTAATGTTATGTGAATGCAATGAGATTTATGCTAACGTATAAAATTTAACTAGAAAACTTAAAAAGAAGCTGCAATTTTACTTTTTTACTGGCAAATGCATTTTTTTCTTTCCGATTGTTGCACTTTTCGTACTTTTCACTTTAATATGATATATACCGTTTTATAATAACGATAATCTCTTTATTAATTTGGAACTTCGGAAGGATAATGCAGTTTTAGAATAAAAATAAAAATAATATTCATTATCAAAATCGTAAATCGGCACAAGGAACTTGTCTTCTCAATTCGAGTTTTTATTGGTCGTTTTAATAGTCAGTCACAAAAGTCGTTCGAACATCACGCTCCCTTTATTTAAATTTCCGTAAAATTCGATACTCGTCAAGAATCTTTTTATACAAAAAGCTATTGCGATAGCTAATCTTCTGAGATACGTAAACAGATATGCATGAGAAAAGAAGAAAGAACTTCACGTGGTGAAAGTTTTTTGATTGAACTAAGAATTAATATCATAAACTCCATGATGTAAACTAATGTGCATATTTATAAATCGTTAACGGCAGTATTATATGTTTGACTCTAATAGATCATTCTTTACAAGTATATCGAGTTGGTAATAATATATTAGGCATTAAAAGTGTTTTGTTATAGAGGATGATCACAAATTTTAATTGCGTTTTCTAAAAAGTCATTTTTGTTTTAAAAATGACTTAATACAATATATTATACCGAAAAATTTGTGAATTCTATAAAATTATTTTTGAGAAGGTTGCTAAGAAAAATTGTCTCATTATTGTTAATTGTAGAAGCTTAATACATAAAAAGGTTTTGGTAATCCTAAATTCTTCGACTGAAAGGAATAATTTGAATATTTTTGTTTCATTTTAATTATTTGAAAACTTATTTTTAGCCACATTAAGTTACATAAAAGCTGTAATATATTTCAGCGTACATTTTATACTTCACTGGTCAAGGAAAAGCTCCTTCTAAAAGTGGCTGGAATTTTCGAGCATGCGGAGTATTAGAAAATCAGAAGGTGGTTTGCAAAGTGCCTCGTCCGTATATCGATAAAGATGAATAACACGAACTCCGTGGACTTCTCTAGGACGTGTCAAGCTCTGGCTCTTGTCGAAATTCGATACAGAAGAGCTGAGGGCCACCGTAACTCGTCCTTCAATTCGTATACGTACTTGCCAAAGTCCCCAGGACTAACCGCGTCCGCCGGCGAATTACAAATTCACTCCGGGTGGCGGGACTAGCTGGTTTCCTCGTTGCTCTCCTCGTCTTCTAAAGTTCCAGTAGTCTCGTATTCTCTTTAGGCGATGTGTGCGGGCGCGAGCGCCACTGGATCATCAGTGCACGACGAGTTGTTTTGGCAAACGGTACACGCGAGGAGAATCAGGACCGGCCACATGTATACGCGTCAACAAACACGGGAGAGCAGCTTCGTCGTAAGGGTCGTGGGAGTAGAATGAACTTAACCGGGGAGTCTGCCGACTGCTTTTGGCCCTTTGAAACTGCTACGGGAGACGCTCTGCTTGACCATTGACCTTCGATGCTTTGTTCGTGTGTGCCCCTCCCTACCTGTTTTTTGGAGAGTGAAAGCCTAT
This sequence comes from Kradibia gibbosae, assembly GCA_018907135.1. Taxonomy (NCBI): domain Eukaryota; kingdom Metazoa; phylum Arthropoda; class Insecta; order Hymenoptera; family Agaonidae; genus Kradibia; species Kradibia gibbosae. The sequence continues at coordinate 14,442,836 of JACCHX010000002.1, read as the reverse complement.
CTGTGCCTTAGCTCGATGTTTACAGTTCAGTGCGTTTGCTAACGAGCGAATTGTAAGTCGTGATCAATGGTTTTATTATTGAATAACCTACGGAATAAATATTGAGAGGACTACGTATATATATCTATTTCTCTTAATTTGTACTATCTATGCCATACACGTTTATAATGTTTTAATTGCAGTACTAATTTTTTATATACGCAATCATAAATATTTTCAGAAAATTTCGTAAATGTTCAAAAGGATTGATAATAAATATAATTGGAAACAAATAGATAGAGATAACAACATTAGATGCAGCAGTATTTTTTATTTCACGATTATAATGCTTAGTATATTTTCCAACCTTTGCATTATCATTCTTTTATTAAATCTTCTTTAATCAAACGCACTTAGAAATGCATACCATTACGTTTTTTATAAATAAATCGGAGATAGAAAGGACCAGAATATTCATAATGAATGACAATCATAAGTATATGTATAAATGCAGAAGAATGCGTATGGGTAGAAGAAATAGTCGTGTGTGTGTGTGTGGTAAACTCAGAAAAGAGAAAGCCTCAGCGAAGAGGATCGGCCATGTCTCATAAGATGGTTTTCTGTCTCTCCTACAAACACGAAAGCGCGTCATTCATATACATAAGCGCAGTTGAATATGTAATAGCTTTAGCGCATCTATGAATAGCATAAGCCAGAATATAAATGCATATGTAAGCGTACATGTCCATACATTCGAAAATGGATAAATATCATAAATCGGAAATTTATAGATGTAACGAGAGCGCCAAAATAATAATAATAAATCCAATAAATCAAATCAAACTTTCGAGCATAAAGGACCCACAGTAGTGTAGTTACATGTATAGATATACACACACGTACACATCTTCAAAATATTTAAGACATTTATATTTATAGATAGTATATTATATTTTAAATAAAATTTGATTATACATTAAAATGTAGATACACATTTTATGAATTTTATCTGTAGTTTATTTAAACGAAATTCAATAATTTATTATTTTGTAAAATTATAGTAGACTGACATCCTTGCTTCTTTAGTAGACAATACACGATTAAGTCTATTATATACATATATCATATATTATATACATATATAGGAAAAATTCCTTATCATTGCGAAAGTTTTTATCCTTATATTTTTCACGTCAAAAACGCGCTAGTTTCCGAGATGATGTCAAGTGTACATGACGAATCACTACTACGCTGTGAAAAATCTTATTTAAACAAAATTGGGTATTTCCTAAAGCCAAACACGCGTGCGACTACACGCGATCTTTTGCGTAAATCCCGAATTCATTTTTCTCCATGTAAATGAAGAGACGGCGGAAGGTAGAAGCGAATATATCGCCAATGGGCTCGCACACGCGCGCAGTCGAAAAGTGCTTATCAATTCAGCATTCATGTTGGCGCTTGTGCAGGTGTAGATATATGCGCCTATCTATATAATAATTATATACGTGTATGCATGTAGGTAGGGAAGGCGGACGTGTACCCGTATCCATATACCGGGAAAACTACTCTCATTTTGTAGTCTTGTAAAGGCGTGCTGCGCAGGGGGTTGAGGAAGTAGCGATCTTGGAAAAGACGAGGTGCCGGTGCCACGGCGCTTCTTCGCATAAGAGACAGACATCTATAACGCTACTCCCGCCGGGTGGTGGGGTGGGCGAGAGATGCTCGGCTACAAGACAGATGGAGCGAGGAAACCCAGCGGGTGGTAGGTTAGGAAAACGGCGCCTATGTAGGGAGTAGGCGCGAGAGGCTTGTGTATTGATCAAGGAGGCGCGCGGCTCCACTACTGCCGCTGCCACCGCCATCGCCAACCGTTGCCGCCGCCGACGCTTCTATTTCCGTTTTGTTGCCAGCCTGCAGCTTCTATTTCCCTCTGACTTTGCCGTTCTTCTCGGTGTTTCTTTTGGAGAACAGTGACAGCACCGTGGCCTAAGCCGACATCGACGTCTTAGCTACCGACTACGGGCAGGGCTCAGATTCGCACGTGGAGGGGAAGGAAACTCTTCTTCGCGGGCGGAGTCGAGAAATACAACCCCGGGGCTTGATGCTCTCGATTACACGTGCCGCCGGCATAGAGGGGCTACAATGTTTCTTCCTTTAACTTCTTCTGACCTTTTCCCAGAATGCTCTACGTTTTGTGCTATAATCATCACTCATTTACAATTAGTTACCGTTAGTTGTATTTAATTATAAGATCACATTTACCCTTATTATTAAAATTTTAAATGCACTATTAATTGATCTCCAGCTTCAATATTTCCCATGGATTGCTCTAAAAATTTTCTTTTCTCTGATATTGTTACATTGATCGGAGACTGAATTACCAAATACTATTTTTGCAATAAAACTTTATCGTAAACTACATTTGAAATTTTTAAATAATTAGAATAACATATTTCGGTTATTTAGTATTTTCACCTACATCCTTACGTATCCATCTTACTATAATAATTACATTAAATTTCTTACTATTACGGTAACGCCTTTAATATATTGTATTTTTATTTTAAACTTGAAAAACAGAATAAAATTTCCATGGCATTATTCAGGTCAAGTTATTATATTTCATATTAATAAGATATATTTTTTTACAATCCTTTATTTCGCACATTTTTATTATTACAATGCAATTTAATAACAAATCTTATTTAAAAATGTATTCAATAATAACTTTGTCCTTAGTAGAAAAATTCCGTAAAATTTTTTTCAGATTTTGTAAAGTTATGCTTAGTAGATTAGATTTACTGCAAAGTAGTAGTAAATAAATATGTAGAGCAGCTACCAGGTCATGGATGCTTGGTGATGATAAAAGATTCTGAATATACAGATCGCGAGTTTTGCATTACAAATCAGCAGAGGTATCGAATCTGTCTACTTTTGTATTCGCGTTAGAGCTATTTTTAAATGGATCGATACAATTTTTTCTGTATGAGCAAGTTTATAATATGAGAGCTGCTCAGATCTGGACATCAAATAGTATTGGTAAGTATTATAGTCCATTCATATTTAATAAGAATTCATAAATTAAAATATTAATTCAAATTAATAAAACTTTTTTTTCATCTATCTAAAACTTAATAAGACACGACAATAAAAAATAAAACAATAGTTAAAACATAATAAAGAAGAGTTAACGCCATAAGAAGTTTTAAATACCCTCAATCATCTGTATAAATTTTGTGCTCGGCTCTATTAAAACATAAAATTAAAGTTTTAAAAGATTAAAATTTTATTAATATTCTTTCAAAAAAAAAAAGGATAAAAATTTGATGGAAATACTGGAACTTATTCAACTCATTTTTAACTATTTAAACTTCGGCGACATTTAAAATCCAAGATATTGTGTATTACCAAAAAAAATTTTTTTTATTAAAGCATATATAAAAATATAATCTTACTTTAGAAACGTATAATAAGGCTAATGCCTTATTGAATGAATTTATATTCATATATATCTTATTCTTTATATTGAAAATTAAATTCTTATCGTTAATTCTATGATTAAATTTTACATTTTTGTCATCCATAAGTTTTAGTAATGTTAAAGGTTAATTTTAAATATTTTTAATGTAGCTAATAAATATTAGCTATGAAGAACTAACACACTTTTATGTAATAAGAATTAGTATAATCCGAAAAATAAATAATGTTGAAGATAACCTATGAGGTTATGTAAACGCCTATATTAAAGCCTTTTTTCAGAATTTCTAAATGCATTTTAATTTTCATATAGAATTTTCATAATCATTTTATTAATTAGAAAAACTTAATTCGCATTTTATTTTCTATATATTTCGTATAAAATATTATCTATGTTAAAATAAAATTTTATACGAAAAACATTTTTTTGCAATAACTGCAGTTACAAGATACATTATAGAGAAGGAATATTTCCAACAATATTTCACCTTAGACATTTATTTGTTATCTTCGTAACACATTGACTATCCAGGTATCTCGCAATCAATTCATCTATCGAGTATTAAAATCAAATCTTTCAGGTATGATTTTCAAGAAAAGCCCCGAAGCACCTGGACGTGATCTTTCAGTGCACAACCGTAACTAAGGGACCGAATGCACATGGGTGTCCTTATACCTTGAGAAAATCGCTAGTGATACTGTCTGAGGACTATTTCACGCTCAGCTACTTTCCGTCGTATCTCATTTTTTTCGAACGCCTTCAACACGCTCCTTCAGCTGCTTCTCGCAGACGAGTCTTTTTTGGCATCGGATTCTTTTTCGATTCGCTCTCTTACATCAATGATTCGTTCCTTGATGGAATGAAAGCAAAAGCATTTCATTCGTCACGTTTGAGTGTAGGGTGCAGGAAACGATTTTAAGTGGATGCTAGTTGCATTTTCAATAGTTGGTACGAGCTGTTCAGTGTGTCATATAATATTCTATCTTAGTATATTGAGAAAGATTTATTATGTTTATAATATTATAAGTTAGTTAAATCGTATATCACACTTATACAGTAAAAAACAGGTCCTCTTAACTTATAATAATAATTATTATATTAAAATATAATAATTGATGATTGTATTACAGTTAATAGGTTTTATTAATTCTAAAACTTGATTATTTAAGACGTAAATATTATCATAATAAATTATTTTCTTAACTGTGAATTTTAACTTAAATTGACTGACTATTTAAAGAAATTAAATTAATTATGTTTAAAAGCACAAAAAATGTTTTTAGATAATATTATTTTTTATACAAAAGTATTTACAAATAAAAATTCAGTAAAAATTACTGCTTTATAATATTTTTATAATAATGCAGATAAATTACATAAATATTAATTACAGATCTCAGAATATTAAATAATATTTTTAAAACACATTATATTAGAAAGCAGTTATCGTTTTTTAAATTGTCTATTTAATTATTTCATTTATTATGTTTTCATGTTTCATCAAAATATTTAATCTACATGATTTAGAAAAAATTCTGCATATTTTTAAAATAGAAATTCTAGACATACTAATACTGATACAATAGGGAGCAAAGAAGTTAAATCTTAAATAGAAACATTGACTCTTATATTAAAGTTTATGTATTCATGGAAACAAATAAAATTCACAATCATAAATAAACATAATAATTAATCACTCCAACGTTAAGAATCTCAGATTCTAAAAATCAATAATGTTTTTATATAAAGTATGTTCAGATGTAATCAAGAAAAAATAAAGTGGCTGCATTATCGATTATAATAAGTTTGTAATAAATATACTTTCAATTTAAGGTGACTCAATTTTAAAGTTTACAAGAAAGCATTAGTAATATATTAAATTGTATAAAAATCTAAAATCCAATTTATTACATTATTTAATATAAAGAAAGTTTTTTTTAGAATAAGTTATTTTCATAAAATAATGAATTAAAATGAATAATCTAATGTATCATAAATTTGAACGTATGTAAATGTAGCATAAAAACTTTTATACAGACCAAATTAGAATAAAGGAGATGAGGGAATTTTAAAGATTGCATGAAGCAGAAGTGAAAGTCCATATATTTATTAGTTCAGTATGAAAAAGAAGGTTTATAGAGACATGTAGAGGATAAATAAGAGAAATATGGAGATGAGAAGACTTCTGGTTTTTATTCGTAGATGCACTTGCTCTGAGCGATACAACATTATGCATTCAAGTAAATGACATGTGGCATAATTTATCGAATGATCTCTGTCTTTTATTTTCGTTACTCTTATTTTTTCAGAAAGCTAACTTTCTACAATTATTTTTTTTCATATGGTCAGATCGGCGTAATGATTTTGTTTTGTTTCGTGGTTATGCAACTAACTGCTGCCGAGATAAAATTTATTTAGCACATCGATATTTTGTTTTTTTTTATTTCTACATAGCTGTGGATTTTGATTGAACTTATTTTGCATTTATAACTATGTATGTATATATATATATATATATATATATATATGTACACATATAACAATGCATTTATAAAACTTAACTTCACTTATAACTTATATATAATACCTATACACATATTACTTTAATTTATATAAGAGTGAAATACACAGTGAAAATTATTTATCTCAATTTTTCTTCAAGTCTAGGAATTCAAAGTAATTTAAGAATATTTTATCTGTGTATATAAAGCATTGAATATTAAAAGCTATAAATTAAAATTATTCTTTTAAGGTGAATTTAATATTTTATATAAATATAGGAAGATTTTATATAAATATATATATTTTAAATGTACAAAATTATTTGATTGTTACTATTTTTCTACATTTTTTTACGTACAATGAATACATTCAATATATATATATATAGATGCCTCGCCAAAAACATCATTTTAAGTAGTAAGAGGATTAATACTAGTGTACTGTAATCATTATTTTAATCATTACTTTGTACAGGTATAAAATTAATGAAAGAACATTTAAAGTTTGTCATATAAAACGTTAAGTAATTTATAGTTTTCCAAAAGAATTTTTTATTATGAAAATATTTTATGGTGAGAAGAGCTATTCGTAATTATTAGATATATTTATACACATGTATGTATAACATAGAAAGAAATATATGTATATATATATATATATATATAGTAGAGAGAGAGAGAGAGAGAGAGAGAGAGAGAGAGAGAGAGAGAGTAAGAGAAAATTTCGAAGTGAGGAGTTGTAGCGCAAACATATTATGTGGTTCACCACCGGTACCGGCCAGTCGCTTATTACAAATGTCTTTATAATCGTGATTTAATTCGAGGATGCATATATAGTTAGGCTCCAGAGAATACCACTTTTAGTTTGACAAAGTTATCTCATTTGCACAAGGTGTACTCCTAATTGCACTACCATCTTTATGGATTGGCATAACTCTAACACAACGAAAATCTCGAGTCAACTTATGGCGATTAAGCGCTTAGGTCTTATGCTTTTCTTCCTTACGGATGTTCTTATTACATCCTTTTCTACTGAATTTACCGACAAACTGAGAGGCTTCTTTTTAATGGATAATTGTTACTTACGTTTAAACATGAAATTGTGGCGTATAAATCCAATATTTCTGTGCATTTTGTCGAGCTTTTTAATCTCATACGTGATTTAGATTAACGGTTCTAGCTACTCAGGAAGAAAAATCAAACTGTGATACATAACGGTACACCTGGTAATAAAAGTTGAAATGCGCGCATTCAATGTGTACAGATTCTTGCTAGACGGGAAGAAAGAAAACAGAGCTGTGTGTCTCTGTAGCTGGTTCTTACGAGCCGATTGTCTCATGCTGTGACGATCACGCTCTAACTCGAAAAGTGAAAGAACGAGAATGCACGAGGGATGAGGGGGTCAGACGTGGCCTCGGGCGTAATCGTTTTGCTTAAGGGTACTCCACCACTCCACGTAGCTTACGAGCGGTACAGAACGAAGGAAAATACTCGCTCGCCTTAAAGCACCATTTTACCTTCTCCATTTTTTTGCAACCTGCCATATTTATTTATTGTTTTACTTAGATATTGTTTCTGTGTAGAAGGTTATTCCTACTAAATAATTAAATAACTTTTTTAACTATATTTCTCATTTAAACAATTGATCTTAGGATGGTATAATGATTTTTATCATTATCTTTTAAGTAATTGATCAATGGATAATTTGATTTATCAATAATATTTTTTTTGCCATTATTTATCATTTATCAGATTTAAATAAAACTTAACTTTCTTTTTCTTTTTTCTAATATAGTTTTTAAAGTAAAATAAAAGATGAATCAAATCATTATGAATATTATTAATGAATCAAATTAAATCTATAATTAAAAACCATTTATCAAAATTAGATGTTTGAAAAACCATAACTTCTTAATAATAGATAAGAAAAGGTTTTTAAATTTACAGAACTATAGTAAAATTAAAATATTTTAATTAAGCAAAAAAATTAAGAACATTTTAACTAAAGAAAAAATCTGTACTAATTTTAATAAGCAATTAAGAAATTATAATATTAAGTAATAAATTATAATAAATTAACAAAACCACAAGGTTAACCGTCGTCACTTAACTTCAATCTCTTTCCACATTTATCCTATTCATATCATTTTTCAATAAAATGCTTTACCATCTTGGCAACTTAGATACAAGTTCGTTTTTAAAAAAAGGCATAAATTTTCCTCTCACCACCAGTTTATTTGTTATCGTTTGTTTTTATAAATTGTTTAAACGATGATTTCTTATTTTAACGAATTAATAGTAAAAAGAAACAAATAGTAATGAAATATTTAAATACAAGTTCTTTGTAAAGTTTAAAAAAAAAGAACAAACATGTTAAATGTTAGGAGTAATAATTTTACTTTTTTTTAAAACAATATAATTTGAATTTTCTATTGTACAAGATAATGAACAAGCAATCAGTTACTTTTAAATGATTAAAAATAATATAGATAAATAAATTTCTAAATAATAACATATAATAAAAATTTATTTTCGAAAAATCTTTTTTTTTAAATATTTAATAACCATGCCTAATATTTTTTTTCAGTTATGTTTTTTTCTACTTTTATGCTATATTAATTTATACAACATACATAAGAAGAAGGCAATGTTTGCTAATAAAAGAACATAATAAAACTAAACATCTTAGTTAAAGGGAAAATTTTGAATTTTTATTCAATCAGAGTAAAAAATATTTTTTGTAGTAACAATATTCATATTTCCACATTCTTTGCACATTCTGAACGACGGTAGATGATTTGCTGATCAATTTTTTCTTTGCATTCTATATTCTAGGGCAAAAATTTCAATTACTATTGTTAAAAAGTATTATATTTCATATATGTTATCATTTCCCCATTATTGAAGTGTAGCCGCCCTACGTTGAATCGCTTATATTTTCGTTCATATATTCTTGGGTAAAAGAAATACGTGTCATTTGGCTTTCAGCGTGTTTGAATATATTATCAAAAAAATAAAATTCATGTGAAACACCTGTATCTTTCAATAAATGCTGCGTTCCTTGTTAAAAAATTGTTTACTAAGTTACAGCTAAATATGCATGCATTTTGTTTGCCTAAGTGGTTATTTAGAACAAGAATTCCTTTGTGATTGAATTAATTCTCGAGGCAAAGGGTTAATTGTGAATGACATGGGTATCTTCGACGTTTTTACTCCACTCTCATCGTTTGTTAACCTTCCTCTCTCCCTCGTTCAGTTTCACTGTTTTTACTGTTGCTACATTCTATTTGGGTCCTCAACTTTCATTGCCCTTTCTCGCACTGACTGGCACGCTTGTCTTTATTTTAAAAAATCAATATCGCCCGTCAAAGCGGCTCCAACTACAATTTCTCTCTCTCTTTCTCTCTCTTTCTCTGCTCATGTGTACGTGTGCACGTCTCTATATCGTTGGCTACGTCTGTCTATTTATCTGTCTGTCTCCCTATGTGGCGATCTTCTATAGCCAGTGGCGCGCGAATGCGCAATGAAGATGCATTTCTACTCGTTGTTGCATTCGGGTAGTCTCTCCGGGTGCCATTGTGTGTGCATGTTTTTTCGCCGCCTTGTTTTGCCTAGATATGTACATTTGTTGTTTTTTTTGCGAAGTTCGGTACTTCTAGGGCTTGATTTATATTTCGAGTTTTGAATGGAAAAACAATATCAGAACGATTGCCCAGGTTTAGTTTCTTTAGCAACTACCATTTCATCACTTGTGTAAACATATAAATGTATGTATGCATATAAATGTATGTGTATAAATATATATACATATATATATACATTTAGATGAACGTTTAATTTAAATGATAGTATAAAAAATATGTTCTTCAAAAATTTTTCGATTGAAAATTGTGATATCTCAGTATCTTGTTGACTAGTAAAAATATTTTTTTTACAAATTTGATATTTCCTTTATAAGATTTTTTCTAAAAATACAATAAAAATTTGTAGATTTAACATTCTTTGTTATTTATTTAAATTAAACGTATCTCTTAATATTATTATAGTTATACGAAAAAATTTTCATCTTAGACGTATTTTAAATATAAGTTGTAAAATAAATTATAAAACAAAATTTCAAAAAGCATAAAGAATGTTATATTTATTTAATAGCGGTTTCATCTTATATAATTAATATATTTTTTTTTAAATTCTTATACTCCGATTATAGATGACAGTAACAGATATTGTGCGAATCATTTATGTATGCGAGTACTAGTCAGTGAGAATGAAGATGTATTTCTATTTCCTATTTTCATCTAGTTTTGCTCTGTCTGTTTATTTCTCACAAAATATCTCTTTGTTCCCACTATAAACTCTCGCTTGCCTTCTCATTTTATATACACACTTCCTTTCCCAGTTTTTCTTCAAGTTACAATTTGTCAAGTCAATTAAGTCAAGCGTTAAAATGCACAGTTTCAAATATTTTTGTTTTAGAATAACAAAACCATTGAATTAGCAATTTCCAATCGAGTTTTTTCAAAATATAAGAAAATAATGTTTATGCCTAAGTTGCAAAAATTTAGTCAATATTAGTATAAACCATCGTTACAAGTTATAAGCTTTAATATATTCAATAAGTGAAATGCGTTAAAATATATTAAAATAAATTTTCTACGTTGTAAATTACATTACGAGAGTAAAATTTTTGTTCATTTATTACTTTATTTATAAATTATTTTTATTTAAAGTTTCGAAAGTATAAAACTGATGGAGTCCTTAATTATTATTTAATAAACATGATTAATTTTTTTTTATTTAATCACAAAATTTACCACCTTTACCTCCCTTGACCCAGAATAATACTATTATTTCTTCACTTTTTATTTCTCTTTTAATAAGATTTTATTTAGTTTGTCTGTTAACAGATAAGTAGAATAGGCCTTTATCATAAAAGATTTTCGATAAATATCCCCAACATAAGAGAATCATCTTTGCTTTCACCTTTTCTCCGGTCGCGCCGATGTATCTCAAAAAGTTTCCTTGCCGCGAAAAAGAAGATTTAAGAGTTTCGCGTAAGATTTTCGTCTAAAATATACTCATCGTTTATTCCTTCTCAGCAGTTGCAGAGGATAAAAAAATGGTTGGCCTGAGACTTCAACAAGCAAGGGAAGCGTAATCGGTAATCCCCTTATGGCCCTACATTTTTCGTACTTTCAAAGATTTGTCGAAAATTCCAGTTAGTTTTTTCGGGATTTTGCCTTTCTTTTATAGCTTTGTTTTTAGTTAAATTTCATGCTCTTATCTGCTGGATTTAACAAAAGCAGATTTGCAGTTGTACTCGTTATCTTTCATCCTATAGTATGAGATCTCGAGGATAATTGATTTATGGCTTGTACTACAAGGGTAGATAAAAGTTCATTTCAGTTTAAATTTTATTTGAGAATAACTGCACATAATCGGAATTCAATCGAAATAATTCATAATTGAATAAGGAAGTAATCGATGCCAGAAAGATTTATACATGTCAAAATTGATTTAAAACTTATAAAAGTTTTTAGGTAACATTATCCCGAATAATATATATATTTGATATATTTGTAGTTTGACTTTTAAACAAACATTATTTATTAACCTAATAGATTAGCTTAAAATTATTAAAAAAAATGAAATTTTTTATTCTGATATATTAGATTAATATTATCATCATCCATACAATAATTAAATTAAACCGAACAGCACGTGTATTGTATACATTTATCAATAAACATTGAATAAATTACATGCAGATTTTTAATTTGTATAAAATGTGATGTTTCATTATAACTAAATACTAGTTACGTTATTAAATATTTTTACAAAAGAACAATCTTGAATAGTACCGCTAACTAATAACACATTTAAAAAACTCAGTTAGATTATATAAATAGAACTTTAAGTTGTAAAAATAAGAAATTTCAATACATATAGATTATCATGCATCAGACAAAATTAAAACTCTCCTCATTACCTTTTACTCTACTTTATATTTTTATAATTCACCAAGTTGAAATGCATATTTAATAAACTAAATTTTTTATTGTATAATATTAAGTTATTGCTGTAAGTAAAGTTTTTATAAAAAATGAAATTAATATTTTTTGTAATTGTTTTATTTTCCTTAGTACGTGTATGTTTGATAAAATTTTTTTTTTAATTTATAAGAAAATTTAAAATACTACTAAGTTTCCTTCATTTACAACTGCATTCACGAGTAGAATAAAATTTTAATAAAATTAACATAATTCTATTTACAACTATATTTTGCCTGTGAAAACTCGAAGTTATATGCATTAAATTATATTTATCTTGTTGTTGTATTTCAAAACAGTTAAATTGTTTAGAAGCTGCTAATTACGCGGGAGGAAATGGGTACGTGTACTTAAAAAAAAAAGCTAAGAATTCGCGGCCGTGTGGATTTCAATCACGTTTCGTAATGGTGATGAAATACAAGAGTTCTCGTACCTATTATAGTTAATATATAGCCTAAATAAATAATTCAGAAATTAATTATAGATAGTCAGCTGTAAATACTTTAAATTACAGTAACGTATTTTATAGTGATCTAGTGTGGGCTAAAGCGAATAACCATACGAGTGTAGTTTTTAATGTTTCGTGATAAATGGATTGTTATTAAACGTCGAGATGGAATAATGATTCAAATACAACGGTTGTTGAAATTACAAATCTTGCATTTTATAAATTATTTTTTTATTAATCATTTTATTGCCGTTTTCTTTATTTTACATAACTATTTTTGTATCAGAATTTTCATTGTTAAGTTTTAAAGAACAAAATACGAAAATGAAGAATAGTGTAAGAATAATTTATAATTAATCATATGTAAAATAAAGATATTAAAATTAATGGAAAAATCTACATCATTTTTAATTATAAAATATGATAATTTAAAATGATTCAAATTATTCATAATTTAATTCTAATCCACTGTAACAGAAATATGTAAAATCCTGTACCGATTGTTTCAATTCACTCCAATAGTCGCGATGCATGGAAGCTATCAAGTTAGTCAAGCAAAAAACTTTTTTAGAGAAAATAAAACTAAATAAAATGAAAGCATTTATAAAACTTTGTCTACACACCTGTCGATAGTTCGATGAAAGGTTGATTTTTAACCCTTATCTCTGCATTATCAAAATACGTAAAAGTGCATCTCTACACTTACACACATACCTCTTTTTATCATTTTTTATTCATGCATGTATACAAATAAATTTGACTACCTTTTTCGTAAAAAGTTTATTACAAAATATTTCCCGTAACGGCAATCGAGTATATACGCGCACAAATAAAATGCAAATGTGCCATACCGTGTGCTTGACATTTGGCAACACTGCCATGATACTTTGTTCTTTCCCTCCTTTCAGTCTTAGTAGTGGTATTCGAAAGCTTGTGAGAAAGGTTTGCGAGAATAGGCTTCACGAGAAAAGAGGGAGAGAAAAGCTTCCCGACGTAGCAGATGATAAAGCGAACATGCGAAAATGTAGACAAAAGAAGATCCTGGTGTATATGCTATTAAATCGAGACCTTCGAAACAGCGAGCAATCGAGTGCGAGAAAGAGATAAGTTATGGCATGAGTGAGAGGGAAAATTACTGTTTATAAAACAGATTTTTATTATCAAATCATCTAATAAAATGCTTAATGTAATTAATCTATTATTTTAATTAACTTCAGACAGAGCTGTAATATAAAAGCAAGAGTTTTAATAAACCCGCCGTCTTATCTACTAATCGTCCATTTCTACTAATACAATTCTACTAATTCCAAGTGAAATTAACTTAACTATGTACTTCAATTAAAACGTTTTTCTCTAAAGAATAAAGGCCTTATAGTCCTATATTTAGATAGTAAATACTTGATTGATATCGCCACAAATATTAAATTTTTTCTAAATAATTTTCAATCAATTTTTATTTTTAATAAAAACTCAACATAAGTCAATTGAAAAATTAAATAATGCATGTTAAATTAAATATCAATTCTGATTATTAATGAATATATATTTTTGAACTATCATTTGTAATTTGTGTTGAATTGTAAAAGTTATTTCTTTTGTTGAAAATTATGTTTTAAAGCATTCATATTAATTCAAAATAAGTAGAAAACTTGAATTTTTGAACATTAAAAAATTTTAAATACTTTGATTGTAAACAAACTACTGCTAAAAGTATAATTAAAATTAATTTAAGTTTATGTTTCTTTTTTTTATTTAAATTAAAAAATATGAAATTTTTGTTGAAAATATTAGAAACTGCTGGTATGTTTAAATTAATGTAACTAATTATTAAAAATTCTTCTACATCCAATGATAATAGTAATATTATTATGTTATAGAGACACATAATTATAAACCATTGTTTATTAAATCTATGATGAATACATTTAAAATTATTAAAAAGTCTGTTTAGACTCTTTTATATACAATAAGGTTATACTAAGCTCTTTAATATTTTCACAATTAAAATTTTGATATACAAGGATTGACTAAAAATTGATGTTTTGTTTTGTAAATTTAAAGTATTATCAAATTTTTATGTAAAAATTATTATATTCACTAAGTGATTTTAATAATTGATGCATTTTTTATTAGTTAATAATTAATTCTAATTAGTTAAAGTCTTAATTTTATTTCTGCAAGAATAAATTACTAAGTATTCATATAAATAATTAACCAATTACTTCGCTTATTCTTTAGATTAAAAAAGTGTGTTATTTAATATAACGACTAAAGCGGAACAATATTCTCAGTTTTATTTTTATACCATTTTAATACATACTCTCTTTAATATAAAAATTTGTACATAAAGACTATATTAAAGTATTGCTTAAAATATTAGTGCCAAAACATTTTTTCACTTGTGCTTATCTTTGCTTATAAATACTTAAGAAATATCAATATGGAATTACTGAATTGTTAGTAATTTAATCTAATTGAATTTTAAATATAAACTAAAAAATTACTAATGTTTTCTACAAATAAAATTTAATATTAATAAAATTTATTTTTCATATATATTTAGAGAATGATTAGAAAACTAATACCTTATTTTTCGGATAAAATTTTTAAAAAAGGAAAACACAGTTTCCCTGAAACTCAAAAACATAACATCCTATAAAGAATACTACCATTAAATTATAAAATATGTAACGCTTTAAGTTTTAACATAAAATACACGACTACCAGCAAACTTATATAAACCTGGCGTTTCTAGTTCTCAAAAGTACCAAACTTTTGCTACAGCTTATGGTTAGGCTCTCGATCATTTGAACATAATTAAATACTTATTTCTAAAAGCTTGTTCTAAATAATTTAACTGTATAAATAATTGGCAGAATCAGATTTTATTACAATAACTTGCTTAGACTACATGGATGTTTTGAGAAACTAAATGAATTTTTGTTATATTTTTATATGATAAATTATGTTTAATAAATAACAAACATATTATACCTAATATCTTTAAAATAAATTGTAAATAAAAATAACTCAAAATGGACGCATATAATGAGATAATAGTGAGAAACAGAGAGCGAGAAAGGGGTTGGGGAGTCAGATATACAATGAGACTGACCCGGTGATTATAACTTTAATGGCTCCAGAGCTCGCGCGGTTTCATGAAACGTGGATAATAAATGTTGCAAAGGGACGCCAAATGTAATAGCGATTCCGGAAATCGTGAGAATTTTTTGCCTTATGCCATATGGAAATAATATTTACATATATGCTTTAAAAGATGAGAAAATTAATTTATACGCCTGAAAATACGAATTATCGAGATTGACTCTTGCGTTTTGTTAAGTCACATCTTTTACCAAATAGCTTATGACAATCGGAAAGTTAACACTGATTGAATAGTAGTCTACAGCTTTTGTAAAAGTGTATAAATTATGAATTTTTTGGTTTAATTTGATTTGTGTAACAAATATTATTGGAAAAATAGATAATATTTCCGAAGCCTGACTTGTAAGCCAAAAAATTTCATCATTTATAATGATAGTAACAAATTTTTAATCACAAATATTTTTTGTTATATTATCTGAATAGCATAATAATAATAATATAAAAAATCTGTTTTTTGGCTAAGGATAATGGCATGATAAGATTTTTATTAAAAAAACTACAAAAATATTTTGTTCTTAAATTTTTAAAACACATTCATTTTATTGAAATAATTTTGATTAATTAGAGATATTTAAAAAAGTTATTTTACTAAAACTTAGTAATAAATTAAATAGTAAAATTTTGATACTGTAAATTTTAACTAATAATATTGTATAAAATACTTTGAAAGTATTTAATAAATGTTAAATTATAATTTAGTTATTAATAAAAAATATATGTATTAAATAACTTAATATGCTTCATTTTTATATGAACTATATAATAACAACATCATAAAACAATAAAAATTAATATTATATAATCATACAATTATTAGTGATCAATACCTTTAAAAAAAATGTACTTATTCAAAAGGAAATACTTTTTTTCAATTAAAAACATGTAATTAAAATATGATATTAATTAATGAAAAATTATTTTAGTTAATTCAATAAAATTAAAAAGAGTTAAAAAAGATATTTAAACTGACTATTAATTGATTCTGACTATTTGGAAAAGAAATTTAAGTCACTCGTTATTTAAAAGTTAACTTGTAAAATCAAATATAATAAAAGGCTTATTAAACAATTTTCTTTGATACTTGAATCAAAGAGTGTTCATTACTCATGTTCAATTAAAACAAGCACCAAAACAACTTATTTTTATTCATTAAATTTTTATTTGCATTAAAACGCTCACTAATTAAATGTGTATGTATAGTTCGTTTGTCTGTGTGTTTCTCATGACGGTTATACTCATAGAAATACTATGTGTACTAGTTATCGTATGAAAAGCTTAAATAACGATTTAGATTTTCAGGTTAACTTGAATTCATGGACAGTGAATATAAATTAATTTATTAATATATGAGTTGAGATTACGATTGAGGTTACGATTATTATTGAAAATATACAAAATTGTTCAAATGTACAACGTTACAGAAACGATTCTAATATAAATAATGTTTGAAGTACTGTATAAAAATTTTCTATCTATTCTATATTATAAACTGCATACAGAAACTTCAATCGGATTATGGTACTTAACTGAAAATGATAATATTTAACTATATTAAATCTTTATTGGCTTGTAAAGTAAACCAGTATTACCATTTGCAATATTGAATACTACCAATGAATAATGTTAGTTAGTTAATCCTGCCAATCCTTTCTGAAAAACGCATACTTTTTTTGATATTTTGTATTTCGTAATTCCGTTTTAAGATTCATATGTATGATTCTTGGACATAATGAATCTCTAAATTGTGATTTTTTGAGATAGTACTAAAATGTATATAAACATGCCTATATTCAATTTTTCTATAAAACATGATATATGTCTTTTTTTAAAGGGATATTTATATTTATATTTACAATAAAATTATTATTACATGAAATAAATTGATTATAACAATTACGTTATATTATTGCTATAATATTCATAACACTCGTGAAAATTTAAAGTTTTTTTACACTAATTATATATTTCATTTATTATTATACAAATTCAAAATTTTTTTTTAATAAATGTTACTTTGCTAATTGCTTTAAGATTATGGAATACTCTTTACAGTATTAACTGTAGTATATTGAAAAAATACTAAAATAAATAATTACTAATAAATAAAAAAATCTTTTTTATAAAATTATTTAAATTGACAAGTTAATTAAATTGACAATTTAATTTAAACTAATTCTGGAAGCTGAAGCATGACAAGGGGGATTCATAGCTTTTTAGATTGTAACTGTAAAATAATTAGACTGAAAGCTTTTGATAACTTTTATAATTATTTCTGCAGGAATTATTAAGAATTTGAAAAGGGTATTTGCTAAATATATATTCAATTTTTTAATATATAAATTATATTAATGTATGTAATATAACAATTGAAAATAAAAAAATTTTATTTTCCCAAATTATTAATAATGAATAAAATTTTAATCTATCTATTTAGTTTTTATATATTTAATATATAGACATAATTGTGTTTAATGGCATTTATGTAAAATTTTTTGCATTTCCTTGTATTACTTATGAATCCAGTTAACATCGGTGTAATATTAGTGTGAAAATTTATAATTCTCATGTACGTTGGCAAATTCAATATAAATATTTATTATAATTTTAATCAGAAATTTTATTCTGTTGTAAACTGTTAATATAATAATAGTTTATAGTGTAGCAAAATAATATGAATAATATGAATAATATGAACTGATAGAAGCATTATGATTTGACTGGATGAGACTTTGTATCCTGTACATACTTACAACTCAAATATTTATGCGATAAGAAATTACAATATAGTACGAATAAAAGTATGTATTAAAAGGTGAAAAATTTTATTAAGTAATAATTGTTGATAAACTTTCAGCTACTATTAATACGTGCATTCATTTTTAATTTTTTTTTATATAAAAGATAATGATAATTAAATTGCTTAACATAAATTATTTAAATTAAGACAGGAACTTGATTTAATTTATGATAGTATTACTAGTATATGAACTTATATTGTAAAAAATATATTTTTTTAATTATTAAAAAAATAATTTTATTATTAATTTTTATAAAAATCGAATAGTTTTTTTAAACTTATTTCACTTAAAAATCCTAAACAGTAAATCCCTTTCAATTAAATCTAACTTTTGTTGCTAGGTAAATGGTTTGTGCGATAGAAAAAATGTAATAGCAATCGGTTTTCAGAGTGGCGAGATTACTCCAAGTACTTTAAAGAGCTCGAGCTTTCCAACTAAAACTCGTTACGAAATCAGTCGATAAACCGCGCATGCGGATTATTGCTTTTATTTCATTCACAATACAAGGCACTTTAAGAATTTATAACTCCATTTAAAACCTACAATTTACAAAGTATGCAATGTTAAACGGGAAAAATAAGTAGCGATATTCTTTGAAAAACATTTGGAATTCTGTATCAATTAATTCTTTATGACAGCTAGACATATTTTGTAAATAATACATTTTTAAACATAATTTTAGTTTACTGCATTGTAATATAACCGTCACTCGTAATTCTGATATATTAGTGTTTATTAAACAAATGTCCACATATGTCATAGCTGAGAAATTCAATGCCGAAAATTTCAATGACTACTTCTCAATTTTTATTCGCTTTTACGATTTTCAGAGTTTACAATTGCATTCAAAACAGAAAAACATATGCCTCAAATTAAAAATTGGCCGCCGTACCCATGGTATTTGGATTCATCTTGGTAAATAACTTGGGTGTGAGAGAAAGCTCCACGGTACAATCAGGCTTGATGCCAAACAGGCGTCCTGCTGTTGACTGGTACGACGTTCTCTCTCTCTCTCTCTCTCTCTCTCTCTCTCTCTCTCTCTCTCTCTCTCTCTCTTGCTCCTTCTCTTTGCTCCTCCGCCCCGCACCCTCTACACTATATTTTGCCCCATGGGATTGCTTGGCAATTACAAGATGCGCGATAATCCCACAGACTTGGCACCGAGTGCCGCTCGCGCTAACCCAGCAAGATTAACACTTACGCTTGCGTTACTGCTGAGCTTCCTACTCTCTATGCTTTATTGGCGCTTACCGACCTTCATTATTTTGCCCTCACTTTGCGTTCTCTTGCGTTTCCAAAGAACTAACATTGAAAAATATTGAAAAACATTGTTTAGATGAAAGAGTCAGCAGAAGAACTTCCAAAGAGTTAAAAAAGGCATTTCAACTGATTTTATAATCCGATATTATACAAATTTCATTTTTTAGTTCAATAAATTATTATGTACGTATAAATATTTTTTAAGCCTCTCGTTTTGATTATAATAGTTAGAAACTAGATTACTTAGCTGTATTCTATAATTTTTACATTCATTAAAGAAATGATAATTATTATCTACATGATTACATGAATACAATGTTTTATGTTAATGTCTGGAATAAACAATAAAAAAAAGCGTAATTTTTAATTACTATTTACAAAACGCCTTTAATATACGCATAAAAATATAATTAATTACTTAATAATAATGAATCTATGGTTGATTAGATAATTAATAGGAGTTTAATATATTCTATTTAAATACATATTACATTGTATAAAATGTATATTTTGTATTATAGAATATTAAAAAAAAAATAGTTAATTAAAATAATTTATACAAAAAGCTATAAACTAAATTTTTTTTATTGTAGATAAGTAATATATGTATTCGATTTGTTACTATGAATACAGATTTTTAACAAAAAAGTTTGGTCTACAGTTATTACAAAGAAATTAAATGATTATGCTCATCCTTAAAAAAAATTAATTCAACATCTATAAATTATGATAAAAATTATCTTAGATCCAGTTATGCAAATATTAAAATTTCTGGAAATTTCAAATTCATGATCATGAAAAATATAGAAAAAACTTAATGTAATAATTTATATACATAAATTTGTAAACAGTTATATACGAAACAGTCATGGACTGATAAGTAAGAAATCAATTTATGATATCTCTTAAGATAAATGAAGTGAGAAATATAAACAGCGTGAAGAATTATAATAAATAAAAGATACGCAGTTCGCAAGAAATGGGTGGGATTGAGAATAGTTGTAAACTTAGGACAAAGCTTGATTAAGGGATTTCGCTAAATAATTGTGAAAATTTGTTGATCCTTCCTAATTTAACAAGTTCATCTTCTTCGGAAGATAAATCTATATTCAGAAGCGCCAATATTAGGGTCTAGACGCATGAGCAATGCAAAAAACATTTCCTGTTAAAGAATTCTGGAAATTACAGAATGAGGTTGTTTTTGTCAGTAAGTGAATAAATATTAGAGATAATACGTAAAATATTAATAATGAGGAAAAATTTAATTAAAAACATTAATATTTTATTCAAAACCATTAAAATCATAATTCGAATTAAATTTAATTAGAAAAAGATTTTTCTTCCTTAATAAGTAGAAAAGTAGCTTCAGTGTATTTAAATTGAAACAGAATTTTATTTGTGCTGTACAATTTTTTAATAATAAATATTTTAAGAAGGATATGTGTTGTAACATTAAGCTATAAAATTTTTTCTATGAAAATTAATGAAACAATAAATTATTGAAGTGGTATAAGTCTAAAGCCTTTTGAATGCATTCTTTCCCAAAACGGAGAGAAAGAAAATGAATTTGATACAATAAGAGTAAGAAATTTAATAGGCGTTTCTGTTCAATGAATTTCCTACTTGACAATTTGAAGAAAGTCTTTACCATCACATGTGATTAATTACATCTGATAATCTGGTTTGGGTCCGCGTTTTGCGAATAGACAAACCGAAGCTGCAGTTAAATAATACCACATAACCCACATCTTTTTTGTAGACATTGGCTTGTTTCTATGTAGACATTTATGTAGACATGAATGCTTGATATTAGTGAAATTAATAAAATTATTTCAACTCAGTAGTATTAGCAAAAAAAATATGGTATTGTTAATTAATCACAAACTAATAAATAAGTATTTCGATACCTTTGTTACAGGTACGTTATTATTATACTAAAATATTTTAAAGGACATTCATTTTCAGTTATAAGTGTTTTAAATTTTTACTAATATCGTATATATATATATATATATATATATATATATGGCAAAATATTAATTAATAACAAAAATCATGAATAATACATGGTTTTTAAGAAGGAGAATCTGTTTTCGGATAAAAAAGTAGCATTTGTAATTAATGTAATAAAAATTCATTCGTCGTTTCATTCCTTGAATTTTTCGCCCTAGCCAATTTCGATATCCAACGCTTTCTTTTTTATATAAGTCTTTCTCTTCTCACTCGATCCCTTTCACTTTAACTTTTCTTATGAAGTAGGAAACTGAGGGTATAGGTATGAGGTCAAGCCTTGAAAAGCTTCATGACTTTTAAAAAATCGCCGCCAAAATATAAATCAAATCTGAAAGCCATGAATGGAAACTTAATATCCATTATCCTTAGCGGAATAATGAAATGTAGCTTAAGCAAAGATTATTGAGTACCACGTTGGCAAGTCTACTCGGATATTGAACTTTATACGATTGGGACTCGTCACGGCAAAGGCTACGAAGAAACTGTGCGTAACTCAGTTGCTTTCCTTATTTCTTAGTCTTCACTTTCGCATTCATTTTTTAACATTATTCTCATCTGTTCTTTTGGTTATCTTCGTTTCTAGCCCTTTTCCGTTTTTCTTTTCCATGAAAACTTATCTCAATCTTTTTGGTGTTACTCCACCCCTCATTGTCTTTCTTATTTTCTGTCTTGTCGTATCCTCATTTATCTTTGAAAAATTACACTCCCAGTGGAACATTTTTCGGTCTGGATTTGTTAGTTAATTGATAGAAAATTGATTTCGTCATTATTTTTCGATTCACGACATTTATACGTGGATCATAGGAATCAATTTTTCTCTACTTTACGTAATATTTGTTGGGAAGTACTAATTCAATATAAACACAATTTTTATCCAATATAGTTTAAATTTTATATTCACTTTATAATATTAATTTTATTATATCACTTTTTTCAATCATTTTATCATTTTATTAATCACTTTTTTGATACACATTTTCATAATATGACATTTCATTTCTTTTTTATCTAATTATATCTAACTTTTTACATGATTTGTAAAATTTTTGTAAAAAATTCTATAAATGTTCTATTCTAAAGATTCGTTCTAGTAGATACTAAAGTCTTAACTTATAATGAGAGAAAAATACTATGTTTATGTTGTAAATTTAAATTACGAAAATACCAAACTGAATATAAATACATGTGTTGCTCATTTATAAAAATTATTATAATGTGCACTAAAATATATAATGTTTGATTATTTGAGTTTCGTCTATAAATCAAAATAAGTTGACGTTCATCAGTTTATAAAATTTTTTAATATTTATTAATTATATTGTATTTAATATTCTTGAATTAATTATATATATAAATTTAAAAAATAGTATATAACAAGTTGTATACAACAATATGATAAATTTCCGCAAATTGTCTTTTAAATAATCAATAAAATTATTACTGACATAAAATAATATTTAACATAAGAAGCAATAATACGCTTCCTTAAGAAATATGAAGCGAAAAGTTATTATCCTATTTGAATCCATAAAACATGGAACCCATTACCCTTTAGTATCTAAAAAATGTTGACCCCTCAACCCGGAATCAACAGACTATTTATCTCAATAATTTTCTTATTTCTCTCCCTTTCTTTATGCTACGATTTTTCTTTTTCTTTTCTCTTTCTCTTTCTTTCTCTCTATATCTCCCCCCAATTTCCGGCATTCCCTTCATCATGCAACTTATTATTCCTTCTATCAAACTCCTGTTCACGCATTTCTTTCTTTGCGAGTTTCTTTATTCTCGTGGTGTAGCCAAGATCCATAGTCGCCTGGCAAAAATCCTTGCAGATGGGAAACAGGAGCCAAACCCCGGCCGCAGAAGTTAGATTTATGCTACGAAGCCTCTAGAATTGCCGAATCGAGGATTTATATACTTTTTCGGTGCTTTTTCCCATCCCAATCCTCATATTGATGTACGGGGTATGATGTAAATGCTGTTTTCATTTATAATGTATAGGAATAATGTTATAAATATACATCATGCGTGAAAAAAGATTATTTTACTACCCAAAATTATTTAAAAGCGTGTCTATCAAGACTTTTTGTTAAATGATTTTTAATTACCTTATAATTTTAATAATATTCAATTAGTTAATTACAATTATTGATTAATATTTGTATTGCTACTATGTTTCTGCCAATCCATTTTATGTTTATTGATTTGTCGAGCTCGTCTTCTCTCCTTTATAACAACAAATTTAAAATAAATATGAAGTAAAAATTTTTGTTGGTACAGAAAGAACTCTTGTAAAGTGTCAGCTGGATTCAACCCTAGTAGCAGCTTTATAAATTCGTGAGTGACCAGGATCGAAAACGGAATCGCGAGTATTGTTTTGCGTGGCTAAACGAATAATGACCTCATCCAGAGATATCGACAGTAACGGCTGTCTAGTAAGACCGCCTAGAATTTTACGAAAAGTGAATAGTTAATCGAAATCTTAAATGGCGGTCTAATCACGACTTTGATAGATCACATAATCGACCTTGATGAAGACTAGGAAAGGGGAAGTGCAGGTCCGACATGCAACAGATGCATGAGTCAAAGAGGAAGCCAAGGTGTACGCCGATTTAATCATATGAGGACGGAGCCTTAGTTAAAATATTGAATGGTAGAGTCAATCTATTAAAGATGAAAAGACAAAGGTGCGGCATGCGTTAACTTCGAGTGCTAATTGGCGGCCCGTAAACATTCCCCTTCGACGCAGGTAAAATGCAGGAGTCCTTAGTCATAAGCAAAAACGCCTCTTTCTAAAAATAAACTTATTAAAACATTGACAGTTTGACTACACTAGATTTATGGCCTTTGTTTTCATTTATTTTTCATTATAAAGTTTGTTTATATTTTAGCCTATAAAGTTTTCCCTCTTCGCTGAGTCCCGGAGGTTATTGCTATTGATGCGTATTTATTTGCACCCACCTTTTTCTGCATATTCCTCCTGATTTCTTTCACGGTTGAGCCGATTGAGCATATATAAATATTGTAGGTGCGTGATGAGGTCATGGAAACCAGAGATTAGAAAAAAATTCTATAACTGAAATCTAATTATATGAAAAAGATCTCTGATCCTCAGCGTTACATGATCAATTATTATTCGTAATGTAATAGTCTCAATTTAGGAGCCATTTCACACCACTGAAATTGTTTTAATAGTCTTAACCAAATCCAACCGAATTCACACATATTTTGCAATAATATTATGCGACCGATATATATATATATATATATATATATATATACGTATATATAAATAAATAATAAATATTGAACAAAAGGTTCAAGCTGGAGAGTCGACATGTTTTTGGGGTCAAACAATAAAAGTTTCGATGACCGTACCTATAGAAACAGAAGCTCTGCTGCTAAATCGACCCGAGCGGAGGATAAATTCAATTCATCTACATCACAACAGTATGACCTCCACGTGCTTAGGCAAAAGGCGAGCAGGTCAATTATTTTTAAATGTAAATGAAGTTATATGAGAATGAATATAGAAAGAGAAGATAGCCGGTATCATTTACAGAGAATTCAGTGATCATACATCCATCAACCCTATCTAGCTTTTTACAAAAGATTTGCTATATCGGTTGAAGACATTACGGGTTTCGTGAGACGTTCGTAGAACAGGAATTTTCAGATAGACTGTTCCATGTTTTCGTCTGTTCTTAAATCGATTTATTATACGCAAGTTACTTATTACCGAAGCTGATGGCAGCTCATATTTTTAGGAATATAGAATTTTTAATGGAAAATACTACTTTGGCATATAATGTATTATGTATTTTCAGAAAGAAGCGAGTTTACCTTTCCTTACAAAACTATCAATAAGAACTTAAAATTTGAACTTATCGAAAAATCTAAAGTAAATATTTATTTAAATGGCTTTGTTAATGGCAAGAATGAAAAGAATTTTAATATAGAGCCTTTAGCAACATTAAATGAAATTATCCGCATTTATGGGACATTAAATCAATTGGACGAAGACTTTAGATCCTTAAAATGCCACAGTTATTAACATCCTCGTTATCGCACTAAAATTTTGTATTAATTTGTTTTATAAAAATAATCCAACAGTATGAACAGGTTAGGATTTGTCTAAAAAAGTACGCCCTCTAATAGTTTAATATTGAGGATTACTTACAGCTAAAATTTTAATATGGTCGTCCGTAAATAAATTTACTGTTAAAAAATAGGATATTTACTCACCATATGAAATGTTCATCATCAAATTTATCTACCATCAACTGGAGCGAGATATCTTAAATAGCTTGGAAAATGTAAAATATCTAATATCAGAGGAACCAGCAACACTATTTTTAGTAACTGCGCTTCGTAGAATACAATATACGAGTTGTGTATTTGTATCATATTTCCTTTAATGAATTACCGACAATAGCATGTTAACATTCATGCTAAATAAGCATGTTAAATATTCATGTGGACATGGGTTGTAGTTCCAAATTTAGACATAAACTTAATAAGAATGTAGATAATGCAAGTAGGAGAGGGACTACAGGTAAGAATATTCATTTGAAACCATTTGATTTTGCAGCAAATGAATTTTTGGTTAAATAAAGTAGCGATATGAATTTTAGTCATGGCAATCAAAGCCAAGATATTTGTACAGATAGATTAGCGAGGTAGTGTACCATATCTACAAATATTATAATAAAAATATCACAAAAATGAACGTTTGTACACAGTGGAGAAGTAGAGTTATTAACTGAACTATCATTTGTAATAAAAAGCTCGAATTAAATGATCAACTTCAACTCCTATTTTCGACTATGGAGTCTCGATATTAACGAACTGTCATTACACATAATTCACAACTAGTAACACTCAGCTTCACGATATGATTTGATTTAGCAATCTACAGAACAAAACAGGATCAGGAGGTTCTGATAGATTGGGATAAAGAATATATCTGTAAATTTCAAGTATAATTAATTGAAAATTGGCTGAAAATTATATTATTAAATGTATTTTATGTAATAATGTGTTCGTGTATGTGTATATGTATGCACGTATGTATTTATTATTTTTTTTATAGAGATACAATTCTTTTTTAAATTTAATAAATTATTTCAAACAATATTACAGTTTTTTTATACTAATAAAAAGATGAATTTCCTAAATATATCATAACCATCAAATAGTAACAAGAAAAATAATTGATAATATAACAAATAGAGCTACACTCAATAAAAATAAAATAATTTATTCGCTTGTTTTATTGTATTAATTCAATTGCTATACGTTTTTATTACAATTGTGCCATATATTTTAATAAAAAAAGGTATATTTATATATAAAGAATATATAAAGAAACTGATTATAATAAAAAATGTATTGTACCTTTTGCTATCAGTGAAATTTGCACCAATATGATTTACCGAATAGAAAATAAACTCAGTAAATAACGGCAAAAGAGACATATAATCAATAAATCAATCACCTGACTAAGGTAAATAAATTGTAAGAAGATACTAAGTGCGAACTTAGTTTCTATATATTGTAAATGCCAGATAGTAAATACTCTGCTTGTTTTAATAGTTACAATAGGTCTTTCATTAGGAGGAACGTCTGTTCTTGATGCGTGAATATGACACTTAGTTTTGTCGGTATATTAGATTCTCATGTTCATGTCATAGACGTATGCTGGCAAACTATGAGTGTCTCACCAATGGAATAATAACGGTCAGCTTTATGTACAGATGAATGGCCTGTGTTATACTTAAGTAAAGTTGTAACTCTTCTTTCCAATCCAGTGCATAAGGTTCTAATATTTATGTTAAGTCTTAAAATTGATGTAATACATCAATTATATATATTATATACATCTAGTACTTACGAGTAAAACTGCCAGGAAACGAGTGGTAGAAATTCAATGTGAAAAGGTCGGCGCACTGTTATACTGGGGCTACTCTAAGGATCGTTAACTCCTAGCTTAAGCGGTAAGTTTGTTACACATTCGCATATAAATAATTATATTCTGCGTTTTATATCCTGTATTATAAACTAAATTTTATCACCTTTTGAAGATTTTGGTTGTACTACTTGGCCAAGAAACTTTAGTTTATGGCATTATTGTTTGCATTGGCACGAAATTAAAATGTATATTTTACTTGCATTGCACTTCAAAAAGATAAGTTACAGCTTGATTCTTTAGCCTGTAGATTTTGAAAAGGCTGTAAAGTTTCAAAATTTAAATTTTGCAAAAATTGAAAATATTTGTTAAAATATATAACGAATATTATGTAAAACTTTTGAATTCATATTCCATCATTAGGAATTACAATGTTTAAAATATTATGTTCAAATAAAAAAGAAAATGAATAAAAAAATTGAATGTCATTATTCTTAAGTTTTTTTTAATTATGTATTTACAAACTATTGAAAGAAATAGTTTAATCTGATTAAAAGGACAAGAAATATTTTCATAATATATTTTTATCCTATTAAACACCTTTAGGCTTAAATATGAAAAACGTATTTTACATTCAGTCGTCTACTAAAGTATTTAAAAATTATTTATAAAAATGCAAAATTCAAGCATTTTGAAAATCAAATTTATCAATGATCAATACAGTTTGATTGCTCGTATGAATCATAAACTATTATTCCTAATCTCAAAGTTCGACTTACTATTGGAATACTATATTACAGTCCGATGAATCAATAAGATTTTTTATGAAATATTTATTTTTCATGATTGATTTAAAGAGTATTATTTACATAATGTGCTTTGATGTTTTTGAAAAAGAATCCTATTCAGTTTAACAGTATATTTAACAATAAAAGTGTTTGTTGATTGAAAAATTAATGAAGTGTACTCTACACAATCACATAAATAATTCTGTATTTTTTAAAAATAGTATTGTTGATAGTTCGTTAAATATTTCACTATAAATTTAATCTAATTTCAATAAAATACTGAAAGCATTCTCTAATAAACCATAAAAATTTACACCTCCTATCACAGACTCGATTTCTGCGATCTGCTAATAGCAATCCAAATAAAACTCATCATAATTCAATTGGTTTTGTCGCTATTTCAGACAAAAATTTCAATAAGCACCAGAACTATGTATACCTACAATTGCCTTTACTTAGTAAAAATCAACCCATAAAATTACGAGAAGTCAGATACGATAGAACACGTGCATGAACTAAAAAGAGCCAAGTCAGTCATTTAATTTATTTGTTCTAGAAGTGAATTTTGTTCAGAGGAATGAAATATTTTATTAGGCCAATTTTGGAGAAGATGGTACCGATAAATCACGGTTATATTATATACTTTTACGGGGACATAACAGCATTGAAAAATTAGAAATAATATTTGATTGTGTAATGAATTTGTTATAAATGTGAAACAAATCTTTATTTGCATTTTTTAAAAATACCCATTGAGTAAGAAAGTTAAATATAATTCATAACTTAATTATATAATTAATCAAATACATGGTAGTATTGAGGATGTGTTAAATTATGTCTGTTTTTGTGAAATTCAATTGTGCTAAAAAAATATTATGGCTTATGATTGGATTGGATAAGGCGAATCTAAAAATGCAAAATTTTTCTGCTCTTGGTATGGTTTATTTATTTGAACATGCATAAAAATAATTAAATACTAATTCTTGAATAATATATTTTGAAATTAATTTTCTAGAATATTAATTCATAAAAAACAACAATTTTTTAAAATTAATAAGAATTACTATTAAATTTTATTCGGTTAGAAATCCCTGGAGAAAAATTAGCGTCAAAATGTTCAGTCAATAAATATTATAAAATTATTAAAAATCTTTTATTAGATCTTTTTTTATCATATACGATTACTTTGTTATGCCGGTTTACTGCCTTTTATCATTAATTAAAAATATTCCAAACATTATTGCATAATTTTCTAGAAAAAGAAACTATCTATTTTCCATAAAACAAGTACCACAGACTTTTAGTTACAAGGGCATGACTTGTGTCGAAGAAAACTTGTTGCTGAATGTGTTCTTTGTCGGTAGAATAGCTTTAATAGTGTGAAGAAATTCGATGGTTTATTGACATTTCTCAAGTGTGTATCAAGCGAGAATGTTGCAAATGAAAAAAAATGTGTGGTGAAAAGTTTAAAAATCATAGTATTTAATGTACAGTGTTTGATTAATGCTTCATTTAATTAACTATAGTGGTATCGTGTATTTAAAAGCATAATTATAAAATAATATATTTTTTATGTGATTATAAATATGTAAAACAAGAACGTTAAGACTTCCTTAAAATATTAAAGTTATAAAATGTATAATTTTGAATATTTGATTCTTATTTGAAATTGTTTAATGATTCAAAAGATGTTAAAAAAAGCTCTTATATAATTGATTTACTTCTAGATTTCTAATTGTATATATTTATAATTAATATATTACAGTTACTAAATGTAATAGGATGTTATAATTACAATAATTTAAGAAACTTTTTTATTTAAATAATATCCTTGCTTATATTAACTTTAATAAATTATTGAGAAATATCTATATTAATTTGCTACTTGAAAAAACGTATGAAATAGATAATTTGATTTATAAAATTTGTAAGTTTAAAACAATTATTTTCTGTGTTCTATAGTACTTTTAAAAGTAATAGCATTACTTTTAATATTACGGCAAAGTAAGTAATTTATATGCTAATTTAATGTTCAAAATAAAGTAAGAAAATATGGTAATATTAATTAATGAGTTATTCATTACATGATCTTATTTTCGTATATATTGCTATAAAACAAATTTAATTTGCTTTTATTAATATGAGTAACTAATTAAACTTTACCTCTTCTACTTTTATTAAATTAAAAAATTTAATATTGTTCTAATTATATTAAAATTTTTTCTTTTTCTAGCTGTTTTTAGAACGTCGATAATAATTATTTTTTAAAAAGACTTAAGTTTAGATTCTTTCTAAACATTTCTAAAAATTAAAGAAATCATAAAATTTTTATTAAATATATAGTGAACTGGGTATATGGTAAGTTTAACTAAATCATAAAATGAATTTTATGCACTAATAATTTATATTTAAAAATTAATCACCGACATGAATAATAACAGTTAATTTTGTTATAAAAATTTTTTTTTGAAACATTACGTTACAGTCAGTTGCATTTTATACAATTATCTCTATATAGGAAAAGTATGCTTTAATAGAAAACTTTAATAAAAAAATGTATTACTTCGAAATTTTACAAAATGAAGTATAACATGCCGAGGTATTTATCTGTTTGAAGTATTGTTTGTTTGTGGCGTCAGTGGCAGCAGTTTGAAAGTAACTCGCTTCAAACTCAAGCAGCAGCTTCAATTCTCATCGCCCATTTTGAGCATCTGGCACGCGAAAAACTCGATGACTGTGTCATATCTAGAAATAAAGTATCACAAGGCAGGCGATGGCACGTAGCAGTAATAACGGTGAATGTTACTGGGCCTTTTCCAGGCGAGAGCTCGCGTGTGATACTTTTCAGTACCGCGATGCACGCGTCAAGACATTTTCATTTGCCGAGGGTAAATAGGAGTTTCGCGCACTTCAAATAATAGGTAACAATGTGAGCTCGTACATCCATGCAAAACAATCTTTGTCGAACAGACGGTTTTATATAGTCGAAATGAAAAGATTGCTCTTATGTTTGTTATTGATGTATATGAGTATCATTTACTGTTGAACTGATACTAAGTACTGTATTTGACTTATATTAATTGATCGACTATTCAATCTAAATTTGTATAACGACTAATAAGAATATTTAATTTAGTTATTTTAAATTGCGACATGTGAGAAAGGATAACCTAAACAATATTATTTCATAATACCATATGGTTTCTCATTTAATTATTTCTATAGTTGTATTTACAAATAATAACTGGACATACTCATTAATTTTATGAATTGCTAGATAGAAAAGAAATATAATTAAAATCTTAATTAAAATAAATATTAATACAATCGTCTAAATTTATCCTATTATTATTTCCAACATATGTTCCGTTTTTATTTAAGTAATGAGATGAAAAAGTTTTAGTTTACAACAATATATAATAAACGATAGGAATTTTAAAAAATAGCTTGGTCTTTCGAAATTCCACTACGAGTAATTAAAAACTTAGAAATTTAGATTAATTACATGTTTGATTTTGAATTTTTTTAAATTTTATGAAGGTTAGAATAAATATGACAGTAAGAATAAATATCCAGTAAAATATTATTAAATTACATATTAAAGCTTACGAAAACGTAATATAAATATATAAACACAAAATAAATTTTATTTTGCATGTACAAAATAATTTGATATCGAAAAATTGATAAAAGCACTTACTCGTTTGAATGATTAAATGTTAATTACTTAAAAACTATTATATATAATACTTTAAATCGAAATACAGTAGGCAATTTCGTTAATAATATACATGTTGTGGCTCATCAATTTCATCCCTTTCAGTACCTATTTTTAAAAAGAATATCTAACAAGACTTATGGACATTTAGAAAAGTCATACGATATCCATAGCTCTTCAGCAATTTACCCGAGTTAAGCTGTTCGCATCGTATTTCGTTGTTCCGTTGCCTTGCGGCTCTCAACATGAGTCTCATAGAGTAACTGGACCCTCTTATTAGTTTCCAAAGGACTTTCCATGTTCTGGATACAGCATTGAAGGTTCACATTGCTGACCAAAATATAGGATTTCTTAAGTAGTCTCTATATGAGATCTTAGTAACTAAGGGTCAAACAGGGTTTTTCAAAGGCGCAAAAGTATTCAAATTTAATTTTTCAGTCTAATATTTAATAGAAAATGTAGGTCCTAAGTTTCCGAAAGACGATATGACTTTACTATTTTATATACACAAATTATGGTTGACAGCGAATTTTGATCGCAATAATAATCATTAATAAATTATTTCTAAAGGGCTTATAAAAAAGCCTCTCTTCGATTAAGTAAATTATGTTTAATAAAAAAAAAAATTAAAGACTAAAGTTTCCTAAAAGAAGTTTTTTCCAGCATCTCATGTGATTCGATTTTCTCGCTGTAAACAATGACAATCTCCCTTACTAAAATTTTCAAGCGATCTCCTATAGTATCCATCTATTTTTCCTGTCATCCTCGCTCCTGCAAGCTACAAAGGATTCTCGCCCATGGAGCGACGTTTGCCGCCAGAGAACTTGGCAACTCGTCAAGAAGCTTGTAACCCTAACTGTGCCATTGTGAAAGGCCGCTGGCCACTGGACTCTCGTCCGTCTCCCTTCCTTTCGCGCCAACACCACGTTCTTCTTTGTTTTCTCCCCGAGAATATTTATGTATATATATTATGTTCCAAGTCCTGTGTGAAAAAGGAACAATGGTATGGATTAGAATGGATGGAGGAGCTTGCATTTGAAAAGCACACGAGACTGGGCATGAGAGCGGATCTTGAAAACAGGAAGTAAAGCCGCGAGTTGTTTGTAATAGCAAAGTGATAGCCCAGATATTTCGTAGTTAACTGGGCTTCCCTGCTTTTGACTCTTGCACCCAACAGATTTATTCTAGTTTGATATTACGATTAATTATATTACAATAATATACGAAATTAGTCCGTAGCATAGTTAGTTCTTTTTACATAAACAATACATTTTAAATGGCTTCATTTTGATGGAACGTCATAAAAATACTTTACATGCTTTAATTATTGAAACAATAGAAATGGAATATTAAATTAAAAGTATTTCTGTTTTATAATATACAAAATTTATTTTTCTTACATTTATAACTTAATTTGAATAATATTCATAAAATTGAAAGATATCGGTTGTGTGTATGAGTAGATCAATCTGCTATTTACGTCTTTCGCAAATTCTTTAATTTTTTATCTGTAACATTCCATAAAGTATGTGTCATTTTAAAGTGGATAAAATAAAAATATAAACAATACATTAGTCAGTATAATATATTGGCGATAATCATAAAAATTTATTTTCTAATATGAATCTTAAGTAGTTTATTAAAATGAATGAAAATGCAGTATCAAATATTTTAAAAGGATCAATTTTTATAAAGGTAATTTAAAGCAATATAAATTTACAAACATTTACACAAAACTGTCATCAAAATTTAGTTTTAATCATTAGTTAAATCATTAGTCACTATGCAAGACAATCGATTGCTGAGTGTAAAAATGTTAGGGTCGCAAATCGAAAAGACCTTCAGGATCACTATCTAGTTGCCATTGACGGCTCTTGCTTTTCAGTGAAATCGGGCCATTTGATTCTTCCTTCTGTTGTTTGAAAGACTGCCAATGAATGTGAACGGGAGGACTTGGCATTGAGATAAAGGGCAAAGATTCAGCACCTCAGGTGTAGGAAGACATCCAGAGATGTCGACGATAAAATGTTAGAGAGGAAGTAAGATGAGAAATAACGGAGGACCGATAAATACTGCAGGCGGAATAGGCTTAATTGAATGTTTCAGTGTCAACTTGCCTTGTCAGTACTCGATCTTGTTTTGTGCGACGGATTAAAATCTAAGCTAGATTAATTCTTTGAGCTTGATGTACAGAAGTTGAAGTTTCTTGTTCTACAGTTGTGACAATATTACAACAATAGTAGTATTTATACATACTATTAAGAATAAAAATATAACGTTATAGCGACAAAAGTATGTATTGACATAATGAGATTCTAAATTATTTTAATTTTAAAAAAATTATTAAAAACTTAAAAAAAATCTTTGAGAAGATTTTTAACTTTTCTTCTAAACTATAATCTAAAAATTTTCACTTAAATTCAATAATATCCAAATTAATATTATTAGCGGCTCTAATTAAATCTATTGTACTGATGGCGAAATTAGTGCACAGTTGTATTAGGTTATAATTATAAATTAAAAAACTACATATTATTTTATTGACAAATATACATAAAAATTAAATTAAATAAAGCCAAAAAATAGTAAACAAATTTCTATCACTGAATAAAAAAATGTGGCAGTATTTTGTACAAGCTCGTAATATATTAATTGTAAATAATAATTATTTATACAAGATATAATATCTAACGTGGTTTCAATCTGGTATAAAATCTGATTAATTCTATAGAGAAAAGGGGAACCTTGAGAAAAAGAGAAAAAAACGTAAGCCCGAAAATCGGACCTCGCTGACACGTAAACTACAAGCTCTTCTCACTTTTCTTCTTTGCTCTCGAATTCGGCGATAGTAGACAGATGCTCGGCATTTCCGGGATCCTGGTACACTTTGTGTAGTCACTGCACGTAAACGCTGGGAATCACAGATGGGCGGCAAGAGCTGCGACGACGACCAAGAAAGGGACTTAGTGGCGACACTCGCTTGGCAATGGTCACCAGCCGGTGATGATGCGGACAGTCTGGCTCGCCCATTAACGGCCACAATACGCTACATCGCGAATACTGATGATCCAGTTGCTTTGAATTGGCAAGTTTGGGGGTAAAGGTATATTTTTAGTAAAGACTTCGGTGACAAAATTCCTTAATTAATTGTAATTAATTCTGTAGAGCGAACGATATTATTATCATGTAAGACGGCAATTTTGATTCTGAAGTACATTTCGTTTATTTGGCGAGAATGCTGTTTCCACGTGACTTACAGAATGTACTGCTATTTATTTTAGAATATTACTAAAATAATAATTATATTAAATATATGTAATATATATATATATATATACATTGCTGTAAGATAATTATTTTGTTTTAAAGATTTTAAATTGAAAATTAGTTACTATTACATATAAACTATTGAAAATAAAGTTTTAAATTAAAATTTTAAATGCTTGCTAGATTTAAGTCCAATAATTTTATATCTAACTAATAAGTCCTGATTTCAAATCTCATTATTGTAATTAATATACTAATTCATATAATAATAATTATTATTATTATCTTTTTTCATTTTTTAAAATATTGTTATCGAATATAATAATAAAATTCTGTTCAGATTTAAAACTCTTTTTAATAATCGAACATTAATTCAGACATCATTGAAGTGACAAATGTTTACAAAACCTCACCAATAGATGAAGTGAGCATGCATACGATGTAATACGTGCGAACGTAGATCAACTTTATTGACCGTAAAAAGAGATTCAACTTATGTTATACCATATACAAACTCTTTCGGACGATAGCAACAATTAAACGCTAAAGGTTAGCGAATTTTTCTGAAAAGTGAATCTAGGGAATGATACAATTTAACCAGCTTTATGTAAAAAGTATTTTTTCATTAAAAAATTCCAAAATAGAAACGTTATGTTATAAAACAATTCCTGTTTCTTTCATTTTGTTCTATTACATCCTTATTAAATACTCAAACGTGTTATTTAATATAACTTATATATATATATACACAAATTTCTATATAACATAATGTAATAGGTACTCTATTGTATAAATAGAGTGTTTTTTTGTTACAATAATAAATAAACGTCCAGTAATAGTTTAGGTAGGTAAAGTAAGTACCCCGCACAGTTTCGAAAACAAAATTAAATAAATAAGAACAAGGTACAAAACCTTTAGAATCGATAAATTCAAAACAATTTATCTAAAGCTTGTATGTGTGTACTAAATAGTGACAAAAGATAAATTTTCGGTCTCCTTCAATAAGTCGTTTGTATGAAAATGTTCTTTTACTCTTTGGCTCGTAAAATAAATACGTACACTTGATACTTTCAATGAATGGAGAAAAAAGGAGTTTGTCTGACCACTTCCATAGACAATCTATGTGCAATAAGTAGTAGGGCGGAACAAGAATTGTATCTCTATAAACAAAGTTTGTGATAAATAACTGCTTTACGTACAAAAGTAATAAATAGATTAATACTAATTGGTGTCAACTAATGATGTATTCAAATTAATGCATAATAGGTTAATTGAACTTGTGTAGCTTGCATGACAGCCAATTTATGTATGACTAACTGATAAGCGCTATCAGGACACCAAAATCAGAATATTGTATGTATATTGCCTGTCCGAACTTCTAAATAACGAACATAAAAAATATTAACTTTAAAAGAACGTTTTTTTATACCTTCTACTCTGTGTTTTAGCAAAAGAACGAGCTTATCCGGAGAAAGAAACAATAAATCAAAATAAGATATATATACTTTTATATATAATAGTAAACTATTATAATCGAAACCAAAAATAATAAAAAAAATAATAAAATACAATTTTATTATTTTAATTGCTGTAAACGTTATTTCTTTAACTCCAATTCTAATTTAGAGAGCCCGAATTAAAAAATACATTAATCAATTGATGGCAAAAGCCACAAAACGCGCATAATGGCTCGACGACGCAACTGCTCGTGACGTCGACTTAACGTAGAAATATCCCCAGTTGGTAAGAGGAGCCTCATTTTCTCACAGAAAAAATTGGCATAGCGCCACCACTTTCAGTTCCGGTGTAACCTTCTGCGTGCAAGGCCGATGTAATAGGTTCTTCCTGCTGACCGAGTCCTGCATGAAATATATACACGCATCAGTTGCAATGCGTAGTTTTTGGATATTGGTTATCAGCGCGTCAATTGCTTTAGAACTCGTGGTCGTTGTAAAATATTTTCTGATACAAGAGGGCACTTCTTGACAGGAAGGTATAGAATTTGATCCAGGGGAATCATTGATGGAATACACGATTGATGCAAAACTTATAATTTTGATGTGTATTTTTTAGCCTTTAATAGGATTAGTTTATAGGGCAGGTGAAGAGAGATTATTTTGCCTTAAAAAACAGAGATGCCCATTTCGCATACAACTAGGTACAGTATTTCTGGCAACGCAATGTAGCTAAATACTAATCAAGGAAAATTTTACATCCCGTATTTAACGTAAATCTTTGTTCATCGATTGAAAAATCAGAAACGCAGATACACGCAGATATACGCAGATAAAAATGCCGGCCAAGTGCAATCCACCCTAGTAGCATTATTCGAAAGATGTTCAATGGATAGATTTTAAGAGAATTTACGGTATATTAAATCACCACATTACTATATAAATATTATAATATATTATTATTATCTCTTTTAAACAAATAACTGATATTGATTAGAAGAAAGCTACAAGATTTGCTTATTGTTACTAATCTCATCGACATAGTAATTACGGAGTAATTGAACTAAAATTATGTTTTTATAAAGAAAAAGGATTTTTATTTACGAATTATGATGTATGAACTTACGTAATCGTTTTATAAACTCGAGAGCAATCTTAATGTAAATTTATATCTAGCAGCTCAAAATTATAACAATAGGATAAAATATTCGTAGCATTAATTCTACAGTAATTTTAATGCTGGAAATGGAATTTCACTTTGTAACTTACAGTTTAGATTTTTAAATATTATGTGTATACTTTGACATTTGAAGATGTTGCAAAGGTGTAAGTGTTTTTATCGATTAATGAGAGAAATGAAGCCAGCTTGTTTAAACCGAATCATTCTTCATTCTTCAAGGAATAATTTAGTAAACGCTCAATAATCATTTTACATCGTACATTAAACTGTACTCTTTAATAGTCCAAGTTGAATACATATATTTAATCACTATATGATATATTAATCATATATCAAATTCTGTATTTATAGGGAATACTTTTGCTATTTTAAAGTTTATACGAAGATTAAAGTTTATCTGGAATCCTAAAATTTAAATAGTTTTAGGTTGTAGCATATGTTTCATTATTATTATTATATTTTATTTTCAATATATTAAAGCATAATTTTTTGAGATTAATATTATTATTGATTAATTTTAGCCTAAATATTATGTATTTCAGAGAATCTAAACAAATGTACTTAATATTATTAAATTAAAATTGGATATTATAATTAATATATATCTTCATTTATGGAAAATATAAAAATAATTTTTGATTTTTTCTCTAAATACTGCCACTAGTAGCGATTTCAAGTAACCGTAAAGAGGTCAGGGTAAATTTTTATATCCCAAATTAAAAAATTGTCATAGCCTTTGTAGGTAGGACGGTTAGTCACAGGCGTTAAAGTAAAGTGCCGGAATTGAGGGTGATTTTTATTCAAGAGACAGCCTGGCGTCTACGCTAGGGGCGCCCGCCGTTACTACGAGACGACGAAGGCTTTAACTTGAATGTATGTCGAAAGTTTAGTCCCTAAGATTTTTAATGTCGACACTGGTATAAAGAGAAATATAAAAATAAGTCTTGTGCGTGTTAAGGAACTTACTAAGACTTGGAGAAGTATTAAAACGATGGTCGCGTAAACTTGTCCATTGTGATTTTTCTCTCAATTTACTTATTATTTATTTTATAATAATTGAGTCAAGAGAATAATATGTGAGCATTATTTGAATAGTTTTCGATTTAAATGTAAATTTAATTATTCTTAAACTTGCTCACAAATGTCAAGTAAGAAAAATAGTTAGTCTATTTAAACAAAGTTACTTAATTAATAATAAAGTTTAAAATATAACTAAATTATTAATTAATTAAACGTTTTCCTAAATTCAATATTTTAATAATGTAAGAAATTTGTAATAAATTCCCTATTTTAATTCTAATTTAGCTACATACATTTTCTAAAATGTTTTTTTTGTTCCATTTATTAATAATAGCATCATAATTTAGTTTTTATTCAAAATTCTTTTCTTAAATTTTTCACATAAAATAAGAATTTAATATTTCTAGGAATTTACTACTTCAATAGCGAAGTGACTTTTACCATTTTAAATTCTTTTTAAATTTTTTCCTTCAATTCAATTCCTACTTAAATTAATTAATCAATTCTAGAACGTTTATTATATAGTACATAAATTGAAGTGAAAATAATATATTTATATCTTAACCTAGTCTTGTTTAAAAATAATATTAATATGTATTTTACTTTTGATTATTTATCTTATAAAAAAGATATATTATTATAATATAACTTTTTATAATTTTTATAAAATAAAAAAAATTTTTTTTATAAAATAATAAACAAACGTTTTTATTCGATAAAAATTTCATATGGATATAGGAGTCCTAAAACTCGGAGCAACAATAGAACCTTCGTGTACTCTAATATTATTTTTCAGTTTTCGTATGTCTTGTTATGTAGCTAAAACTTAAGCCGTCCCTTAAGGAGAATTCTCAACGAAAACTTGGGTCTTTAAAAAAAAACATCGCAACAAGCTCACGGCTTAGAAACATAAAAAGTGGCCTCCCTCTTCTGTTTTTTCTCTCTTCGGTCTCTTAAAAGGCGCATTATACACCTCAGGCTTGACGCGAAAGGGCCTCAAGACTATTCTTCGCGGCCCCCACCTCATTGTTTTGCATATTTCAATTTCCCGGGTAGCTCGAAAAGCGGAAGAAGGATGCGAGATGCGGGCGCACACACGAATTTACATACGCTTTACATGGCACACAGGAAAATCCATTTCCGTTTCAGTATGTGATTTTAGCTCACACCCCTTTTTCTGCAATTATATCCGATGACTTTTTATTACCTTTCTCGCATATTCATGTCAGTATTCTTTATATCGGTTTTAAATACACAATAATTAGATTTTAAGGTTAGGCTATAACATCAAATTTCGTCAATCCATTATAAAATATTGTTTTGATGCTGCTGCTGATAATATTTCTCCTTTTATGTATTTATTATGTTATGGAAACGGTGATCACAGGAAATAAAATCAATTCCAAGAAAATCATTGAACAAACTTAGTTCATATTTTATGACATATCTTTTTTACAGTGATGAACGTAATAATAACGTAAAATCTAAGTAATGTGAAAAGTTAATTTTATACAATTTAAATAAATACTTTGAATCCTACGTTAATATTATAAAATTCAAAAATTTGGTTGTAGAAGTTGCTTTATTGTTCACTATAGAATGTTACAGTCTTAACTTTATAAGTCATGCAATTTTAAATAATACTAAATATTCTGCATATAATATTAATTATATTAAATTAGATTATTATTTCTAAATTTAACTTAAGAAAAAAATTAAAAACACAAGAACTGTTAAAAGTTTTGTGATAACTAATTTATAATAATTAAATTATAATAAATTATAATATATTAATATATTAAATTATAATAATTTAAATAATCTGATTTTAATTTAAAGTTCTTTTTCATTATTCTGCAATCATATTTCTATTAAAACTAATGCTCCTGTTATATTCGAAGTTTAATAAATTTTCAAGCTAGCAAATTCATTCCATTTTTATTTCACAATAATACTGCCTTCATAGTACATATACAAACATGCATACATAAAACTTTTCTCTAGAGTCGATTCAAAACAAATTACTTGCTGTACATACACTAGAAAATCTTGTCAGCTTTTTTCTCGTAAAATGTAAAAGAAGGTTTTATTCATATTTTTCTTCACTCTTTTTACCATTCTCTCCCTTGTTTTTTTTTCTTCTGTCCTTACTTATATATCTAAATTTTGTCTTAATATTCCTTCTACATGTAAATTTTTGTTGTGAATTTTAAAGATGGACTTTTTTATTTGTATTAATTGGTTTTTTAAATTTTTAAATTATCATAGAAATTATTAATTTACAAAAATTGTATTAGGAAAAGAACAAATAATTACAAAAACAAAAATATCTACTCATCTATCTTAGCAAATCCTTGATATAAATGAAATAATGAATTATTCATTTTCGACATTTATTAAATTTTTCTTTTTATCTTCTAAATACAGATAAATATATGAATACGTCTTTTAGGTGTATTATATCTAAGCTTTGCGTAATGTTCTTCGTGTAGATATCAGTAAAGAAGTTTATGCCGAAGTTCTTAAGCTGATATCAACTTCACAAACTGAATAATGATATACTTACATAAATGTAGATAGAGCATATTATTAACTTTAACACTTTCATCGAGGTTTTCTGAACAGCTCCGTCAATTATCTACGCTAAAAAATCTTTTTATTATCAGAAAAATATTCAATTAATTGTCTTAATTTCAGCTATTATTATTAGAAATAGTTAAAATTTATTTATTATATTTTATAGAGCTATTTCACACCATATATATTAAGAATAGGTATCAATATTCTTACTGATATTTATTATATTATGTAAAATTGTTATTATAAAAACTATTTTTATGTCACAAATCAAAATAGATGAATAATTCAATACATATGACATGAATGAAATTTAAGCGTCTTTTTCGTTATATTATACAAATATGCTTAGTAAAATTTATAATAATATTTTTAAAAGTACGACTATTTTACAAAAATACCAAACGGAAAACCGTACGTTGTTTATCATTGACAGAAATTGCTCGGAGCCCTGTATAATCCGGTGTATGGAGCGTTTATCCCGTTTTTTTCAACTTTTTCGTTCATTATTTATTTACGAATATTTCTATCCTTCATTTAGGCTTGTATTTTATAGGTGAGCCTCATTTTGAGTTTTTCAAAGTCGAGGTGAGATGCCAGTCTCAAAATATTAACCTTCGTTCTAATATAAAAGTCATTTGGCGGAGCGGTAACTTACCTCATACCAACCAGCCTATCCTTCGCCCCTCTACCAATGGTTTGGGTGCGTCGGCGCGTTTCAATTTTCGCTCGAGACATGCAAATAACATTGGCCCTCTGTCGAGCTCCTCCGATGTCTGTGGTTACGCCCTGCGCCCCCGTTGCCACTATTCATTAGGGACGGTGGCCCGAGGTCTTTGGGCGATTGGTCCTTTTCTCCAGGTCCCTTGCAACGAGAAGTGAGCTCGCGATTATCAAGTACCCCGAGTGAATTCGCACTGCTGATGCTAGTTTAACTAGTTTCATGGAAGAACCTTGGATTATGAGCTTACTGACAAGATTTTACAGACTCTATAGATGTATCATTAGTTAGAATACAGCAATATCGGACGCATAACTTCCTGGTTTTTTATTATGTGTTCACATTTATAAAATAGAATCATAGTTTTTTATATAAAGATAAGTTAGTAATATTTAATTTTAATATTAAAACAATAAAATAGAAATAATACAAATTAAAAGCTAATAAAAGATGTACATAGAATTTTTATTAAAAAATACTTTAATATAAAAGTTTGTATTCAACGGAGGAATCAACAACAGAAAAATCATAAATAAATGCATAAAAGTAACATTTTATCAAAGTACTGGCATCTAGGATTAATTTTTTCATAATTATCTTTGCTTAAATTAAAATTTATAAAGAATTGCTATAAGTATCTAATTTTTTACAATATTATATGTATAAAATAGAATCCTGAAATAAAGAATGTTAAATACATCCAGGATATAATTGAAATGTATATTTTACTTGATGATGAACAAATAAATAGGCATTACCAAAAACATATAGCAAAAGTAAGCATAAGCTGATAAAAATTCTCGAATTTAACGAAGGTCAACAGGCTATTTTACAGCAAGTAAATAATGTGAAAAAGAATAGTATTATTCATGTAGCCAATGTCGGTCTTTCGACGCTCAATAAAGTATATGCAGAGTAATGGGGAAGCTCAAATCTTTAATATTATAACGTGGAAAATACAAACTAAACTCGTTTACAAGCATTTAAGCTATTGATTTATAATGCAGAAATAAATGTGCGTTGAATTACATCTATCTACATGAATATTTTTAATATAGCCCCAAAAGATATTAAAATTTTAAATGAATGAAATTTCATGTAATATAATTTACAACTCTAGTACATGCATAGGAAACTTTGAACGTAGAGAGAAATAAATCACGAATTTATAGTTACATCAGTATTATAAATGTACAGAATTTAGGCAAGGATTAGACGTAAAATACTTACACTTTCATACTATTTACCAAACTATAAATTCAGATGTCTAGTGATGACAACGAATTTGATTAAAATGATAAAAAAAATGGAAAAATAAAATGTGAAGGGTGAGATAAAAATAGAGGAATTAAAATCATCATATTGATCGATTGTCATAAAATCAAGTTTTAGACTTGGGTTTTGTCCAGTAACAGATGTATTAGCTGTCAATTTTACTTACAAATAAAAATTTATTATTTCACTTTTTCTATCTCTACATTTTACTACTTATTTATACGTAATATTCATTCTTAACATATTCATTCATAAGATTGACAACTTGGAATTATACTATAAATGAAAAAAATTGTTGATAT
Organism: Kradibia gibbosae; assembly: GCA_018907135.1. Taxonomy (NCBI): domain Eukaryota; kingdom Metazoa; phylum Arthropoda; class Insecta; order Hymenoptera; family Agaonidae; genus Kradibia; species Kradibia gibbosae. The sequence goes on along the minus strand of JACCHX010000002.1, from coordinate 14,398,934 downwards.
TTTTCAAAATTTATATTATATGTTTAACTTATGATGATAAAAACGCAATATTGTACATAATTAAGTAAAATATAATTATGAAATTTTTTCTAAATATATTTTCAGTACATAATATTATGAAACAAATAGTTTCTAAACTTTCAGAAAATAATTAACTCGGAATTAAACTCATGCCTTGGTAAATAATATATTTTTTATTGTTGTGCAATATACAATGTTGGAATGCTTAAAAGATCAAATCTATTTACTTAGATTATTCCCTTTAAAAAAAAAATTATTAATCATAGCATTACTCAAATGCAGCATGTTATGATATGTTATAGCCTATTCTAACTCTCTTCATAATATATATATATCGCTTGCAGTGTAAGAAAAAATATAGTTAAATAAAATGAGTATAACCTATGATATATGGTTTCGTAAATGGAACCTTATTTAATGAAAATTATGAATTATGTTGAGTAGAAACTAGTTACCTTTTCAGCGTTTTGATATTTCAGTATATTTATGACAATTTTTAAAACTAAATTAAATTTATAATATATCCAATCGTACAACATACACTATATGATTTTAGCTATGCTTATAAATGCATTTTTATCATTTGTAATTTTAATATTTGCGATCTTTCTTCTGGTATATATAATAAGTTTAGTATTTAAATTTAGGTAGCAGAAAATTAATAAGTAGTATAATTTTAAAAAATTTTTTAAAATGTCTTAAGACATTTGCAGGTATTTCATTTTATTGTCTTTCTTATTTTATTTTAAACTTATAATTTAATCTTAAATAGTACAATTGAATAGTGATATAATAACTTGAAAAGGTGATTTCTTAAATTTCGAAAGTAGTTTAAAAATAGTAATACATGAAGATTTATTTACTACAATTGAGTAATATGATATGATAATATAATATATTATTCAATATAATATATTATTCAAATATCTATGGTGAATAGAAAATAATGCAATTGATGAGTACTAAATTTCAAGTGCAAGGTGTTTATTTTTTAATCTTATTAATTTTAAACTCATGCAAACTCTTAAATTTTTTTTATAACTTTATAATTTAATTATAGATGAGTTTCTAGTTTAACCTTGTAAACAGTTTGTACGTATATTTACTACTATCATTGCCATGATTTACATTTATAAAATATTCATTTATTGAGCAATGTTGTAGCAAAATTAGTTTTAAGAAGGATTAGTTATAAGAATATAATGGCAGTGTCATTTATTTCCATTTTACTTAAAAATTTGCTTTCGACAATAAATTAAATACTTTTCATTCTGAAATATTTATTTATGCTTTTCTTGGAGAAGATATAATGAAAAAAGTCAAATATAATGTGAACATAAAAATAAAAATAGTACACATATACAAAAAAGCACATCAAGTGGATAATTATAAAAAAAGATGCACATTGTATCGTAATGTATAAAATGGTGCGAAAATTATAGTAAAGGATTCATTTGTATTATTACATGTGCTGGATTGAGTGACGTTTAATAAAGTCAATGGATGAGAAAAACTTAATTTTATCGGCATCTATTAGAATTTTTTAATCTAAAAATTATACTTTCACAAAAAAAAAACATATTGGAAAAATAGATGAAAAAATATAAAATGAAATAAAATAAAGATAGGTATAAAAAAACATATGTAATAGTAGATATAAAGTGGCAGTGTAGTCTAACGAACTAAAATGTTTTTTGTCAGAATTACTCAAGAAAATTTGATCGATGTTGTTCATTAGTTGTACTAATACTAGTCTTTAAGGTATACCTTGTTAGATAAAGTCAGAATAAGTACGATCAACTTTTCGTATGAGCAAATAGGGCAATGACTATTCAGATTCATTCATGTCCCATTAGGTATCCCAGTAACAATGAAGGATGAAAAATATATGACATTTTAAAAAAATCCTCATTTTATATGATTGAGGTTTACCATATTTTTATAATTTCATAAAATATTAGACAAAGATATGCCGCTTTATATTTTTAGCATAAGACGAGAGGCAAATTTTTCCAAAAGGCACAATAAAAATCATAAAAGATTCATTATTTTGTGTAATTATTCAATACTTTTTTGTATTTTTAACAAATACAGTTGCAATAGTAAAAATTAACGAATATTAAACCAAAAACCGTTATTTAATATAAATTTTTAAAAATGAATACATTTTTTTCAACTTTAAATTAGTTTTTTTTTACACAACGCTTCTAGTAATATTTTATTATACTAATTTATTATATACATTCACTTCATGCGTTTGAAATAATATTCAAAAGTTTTAAAAAAATAATAAATATCAATTATTCATTTTTAATTGTTCAATAATTCCTAAAAGAAAATCATAACTTAATGTTTCATTCTAATATTTTTATCGTGCTTGGAAAACGTGGTCGTAAATTTACAACATTGTTAAACTCAACATTAGACCTAGCGTCAGTTAAAATAAATGTCTAACTTCAATTCACTTCTCGCATCTGTAGGCAAGCTGCTTTCCTAAATTCAAAAGTAAAGTTAAGTCGGTAAAATATAAAAAACTACTTATATTATGATTATTTAATTTTTGAATAAGCATCATTTGAATACAGTATTAAATATTTTGCGTACTAATCGCATAAGATATTGAAGATGATTATATATATATATATATATATGTATACTTGGATTCACAATCTATATTTCATTTTTTTAAGACTTTTGTAAATTCCCTAAATATAATAATTTTTAAACTATGAGGTAATAAATATATATATTTTACTTATTTTTTCTACTAATATAAGATTATAAATAATATTATCAAATTAAAAATTAACCAATTTTACTCTAAAACGAAACAATGCAAAGAATTTTTCGATAATATTTAAGATACTGCTCTTATAATTTATCCAAGAAAAAATTATAATAATTTTTATACAGTAGGGTCTTACAAATAACTTTAATGCTAACAATCCGTTCCGTATATACTATCAAGGCTTGTAAAATTACTATATAAAAGTAGTTTATCACTTGTTATTTCATTTTATTAAATCTTTTTCATTAATATAAAAAAAAATTTGAATGAATGTTAATATTGATACTCATTATTTCATTATACTTGTATGTATATCAGAAAAAATCGCTAGATTTAAATTGTTGAATCTAAATAAACATCGACGAAAGAAAAAATTCTCTTGTTATGTTTAAAATGAAACAATTTTTTTAGCTTAATAAATACTGCACATTATGTAGTATTAAAATTTAATTTACAAGTCTTAAAACTCAAAGATTGAAATATATATACTGATTTTGTCAATGCAAATTTCTAATATACATAAATTGTTTTATTTAAATTCTGTACTTGCATATGTTAGAGCATATCAAAAATAAATATCCGCATCAAGAGTGTTTGTTAGGTCTTATTTGTCTGTGTTAATTGTTACGTAAATTGATCTTTACAATATGTGCACTATATGCCCAGAACCAATGGGGCAATAACTAAGAATTGCGATAAATGGAATAAGCTATTTAGATTCTGATTGTTGATAATTTTGTACTTTCTTTTAAGCTGCAATCATGATGCTGGTACATTTTTTATTAATAGATTTTCCACTTTTCCTATTTCAATAAAATTTTATACGGCTAAGTAATAATTATTAAAGAAAGTACCTTATTTGTAAAATAATATATTATAGGTATTTAATTCAGAGTTTATGTTACTAACTTATAAAATAATTTAGCAGATTTTCTGTAATTTGTGAAACGAATTTACCAATAATGTTGTAATGAATCTTCATCTGTAGGACATTTATTAATGGATTTATTTGTTTTGCTCTATATTTATATACATTTAGAATAATGTAAATCATCTATTAAAACTTACATAAATTACATAAATTGAAGTATTGGAACTTTCAAATAAAATTATATTCTATCTATCATTATCAATTTTTTTACATATAAAAAAAATACAAAAATTGTTTTATATTTCATAAACAAATTTTCATACTTATTTAAAAAAATTTAGATTACATATATTTCAATTTTGTTTACTAAATAATTTTTATTCGTAATATTTTGACATGTTATTACAAGCAGAAATCTACAATAATTATTGACTTATTTCAATATCATTTAATTATAAAACACAGTGAAACTCTTTATCTTTTATAAAAATGAATAGGTTTGGATAAAATTTATAAGTAAAGTAGAGTAAGTTTTCATGATTAATGTACTTTACTTTCCTTCTTCTAAATGAACTCTCGTTATCAAACACTTTACATAAGTTTAAGTTCATTTTTCATAAATGTATTACGTTAAAGTGATAAAACTCGTTAGTTGAATGTGTCAACTGTTTATATATTTTAGGTATTTTTAATGATTCATCAAGTTAATCTACAAGTGTTAAATAACATAAATGTAGTTAACTCAAAATAATATAGAAATCTAACTGAAAAAAAGAACTATATAAAAACCCTTTACGAAGTATATATTATTTTTTAATCTGACTTAATATTTGCTTTATGAATAAAATAACTTAGTAATCAATAATTTTACGTATTTATTTTTACATGTTTATTTTATTATAATTTATTATATTTTTATGAGAACTTAAAACATGTAAATGTATTAAAATAATTAATACTTGTATTGTATATATGTGTAAATATATATTCATAAAAAGAACTATATTAAATAATTATATTTAAAAATAGTATATTTAAAATATAATTAAATATAATAAAATATAATTTAAATTAAAAATTAAATATTATTTAAAATATAAATTATATTTAAAATATTTTTAAATAAGTATGTTTTAAATGATTAGAGTGATTAAATGAATTCCTAGAAGAGATTCCTTAAAAAAAATATTCTCTTGATCGATTCATATTATAAAGTATTACAATCGTGGAATTGATAATGGATTGCTTTATTTGTACATGATATATATATATATATATATATATATATATATATATATAAATACTCATTATTTACATAAAATTCATTCTGTTATTCTATATAAATACTATTTAATTACTACTTAATTTACTATCTAATGAAACCACAGTGTAAGGTTTTTTGCATTATCAATTAATTTAAATTATTTTTAATATCTACGACATAGCTAATATTTCACAATTTTTAATATAAATAAAAAATATTATTTTTATAGTTAAAATTGAAAAATAAATTGTGTGTGCATAAATAAAAAAAACATTTAATAGAGAATGTAACTGCAATAAATTTACAAAGGAGTATTGTTAATTATTGTGGTCTAAAGAAGATAAATGAACATTATGTTATTGTTTAAAGTACATAAATCACAAAAACATTAATCATCTCAATACCGATAGAAACTTAAAGTGAAATCGATTAAACTTCACTTCAAAGAAGTGTTTAACAAATGCATGGATTAAATTTTGCATAAAACGAGTATCTTAAGAAACGTGTAGATTAAACTCCGTTTAGAAAAGAGACTTACTAAAGGCATAGTTAAAATTTCATTTTTGGTTTTTTTGAGTAAAAGTTCATTTTTTATGTAAGATAAAGTCCTATTTAATATTAAAAAATCAATTTTAACTTTTTTACTTCACATATAATTTAATTACTGATTTAATAAGATTTGAGTATTACGTCACTACTATACTTGTGATTTTAATCTACTACTATCTCATTCATTATTATGTATGCTACTTTAGACATTTCGCAATTTCAAAGTCATCGTTGTCAACCTTGGGTTTTATTATATATTTTTTAATAATTTTGAAGTATTAGTTTAGCAATATAATATTTTAAGAAGCAGTTTTAATTAAAATTAAAATTTTAATATTAAATATTAAACGTTTCTTGCATTCGGCAATGTTTTAGCTATTTAATAAAAAATTGATATATAACTGAAGTACTGTCAACAAATTTTAGTTATCTTTTTCTCGATTTAAAATAAGGTTTTATTTAAACCTTAAAAAAAAACAATTTTTAACAAATTTTAGATGTCTTTTAATAATACAGATTAGTAAAAGACATATTTTTTGCCTATTTTATAAAAGTAGGAGTATAAAATATGTGTAAGAATTTTCTATTTTTTCTGATTACTTTATATTTTTTCTAACTTATTGAGTCGATTAATAACAAAAACTCTTACTTTCCATCTGTTTTTATAATAATTTTTAATAATCTGTTTTCAGATTTTAAGAAAAATATTAGAACGCTTATAATACAAAACGCTTTATTTCGAGTTTGCTATGACACTGTATATTATATACGATTGTTATTTACACGCAGCTCTTGCACATACTTGTAAATGAATATATAATCGCAAAACAGACTTAAGACTTGAACTTTAATGCTTAGGTAGAATTTGAATCTATACGAAATTATAGTTTTGTTTTTGTGTGTATAATTAAAAAATGATTATTTCGTTAAACTTAAGACGCATTAGTCTTCATAGTATTGTCGTTAGATCTTACTGACTTTTTCAAGCATTTTCAAGATGCTACGAGACATGGAAGGGTTTCCTCCTACAAATAATGAGTCTTGAATTTTTTATTTATTAGTACATTGATTGATGTAGTACATTCTTGTTATATCTGTAATATTCATAAAAATCATCATTTTTCATTCTAATTAAAGGGCTTTTGTTTTTCACTCTTTTCTCGTTCAATACAACTAATCTCATTTGAAATAACGTTATTATTTGTCAATTTATAATATCAATAATATTAAATATTATCATTAAAAATTACTAGAGTAAATTTATTTGTTAGCTGTACTAGTCACGAATGTAAATTATATATTTAATTCAGAAAATGGATTTTTTTTCTTGCATACAAATACTAACTTTCAGTAAAATTAAGAATAATTTTTTCTTTTAGTTTATATTGTTTTCATATTTATTCAAAAAACTGTATTTTTTTTATATACAGTGCAGTTTCAAGTTTATATTACCGTTATATTTGTTGTTAATAACTGAAATTTACATAGTCTCATACATATGTACAAATGCAACTATTCTGTATAATAAGACTACAAGAAATTTGATCTTGTTACAGTACATAGTGACAAATAGTAATTAAGACAATAAGCACGAGGAAATAATATCAAATAAAAAGGAAGCTTAATATTATATAAGGTAATTATTAAACACCTTTCTCCATTATTGTCATTATCTTGAATGAGATAATTAAAGGAAATGCTAGTTCATTATTTATTTTAAAAAACATTGTTTCCTATTATTTTATGTTAATATACATTACTAAATTGTAAAGTATAGTAAATAACTGAAAAGTATAAAATAATACTAATATAAAAATTTTAAATTTAAATAATCTTTGAATAAAAACCACCATTCTTATTTAAAAATGAAATATTGAGAACCCGTCATTGAAGATTTGCAATTTATAATTTCCTAATGAGATGTTTCATGTCATTTTTAGAACTTTGTAGAATAATAAAAAGTTTGTTTTATACTGTTATATTATTTTAAATGACTAATATTTTAAACAAAATAAGATTTATGTATGAAATATTTTTGCGTTGTATAGTATAATCAGACTTTTTCAGTTTTTCTAATAAATTTGTTAACAATTATGACAAACTGTTAATACAGTATTTTTTGCTTTTATTTTTTTAAATATTAATAGAACTTAAAAAAAATTTTATGATAATCTTTAATTTAATGATAATCTAATCACTGTTTTTATTTCCTACGTTTACAGTCAAAGCCAAATTCAGTATTTGACACAATTATATTTGTTATATTGTTTTTCCTTTTCATTGTCTTAAATTTTGTTTCATTTCCCAATGGACATAGAGTAATCTTTACATGTGTGTAGCTTTAGAAAGAGAGAAAACAGTAAAACAATCTTGAACATGAGAAAAAATATCTCACCCACTCCAAGCGTATGATACAACGGCATCCGGAAGGGCTTACAAAATGAAACGTGTACCTCGTAACGACCATAATAAATAGCCTTTTCCTGGACTCACGTGAAAATGTTACATTGGAATTTATCGCACGTTCTGCGATTTATCGATGATGCGTTGTTACTGGCTGATAGACACACGAGAGCTGTGACGCGCTCATCCTCTTAATATTTCGTTTTTTTGTGATACGAAGATAAAAAAAATGTAGAGAGAAAAATAGAGAGACGAAGAGAGAAGTGAGAGAGACGATAGAGAAAAAAGCAAGAAATTATTGTATTACATACGAAGAAATATTAGATGATAGAAAATGAAAAACGGAAAATAGTAATGTCACCAAATTTTATTTGGGTTTATTTTTTTTTATTTTATGAGAAAAATATACATATTTTTAAAAAGAATCACATTTTTAAGTATAAAAAGTATGATAATAAGTTTAATACTAATTTTAAAAAGTATTTAAGAAGTTGCTAATAATTTTTTTATTTTGACGTATATATTCGTAAAATAAATAAATCATCATATTTTGGCCATATAGCGTAACTGGTACAGATTGATACTAATTTTAATTTAATTACTACTAGGTCTTTTCGATGTACAAATTGAATATCATTTTATTATATGCTTTTAAAATGATTACTGATGACCCCGAATTATTCATTTTTTAATATAAAAATACATTCGAATAATTATCTGATATGATTTTACCAGATTTTTTAATTGACAGTCTAAATTTTAATAATCTTTGGATGAATATTCTTTTGTATGAAAATTGAAAGAAAAAATAATCATTAATTTTTCATTTATAAATATTTTAGAAAGTTATTAAATTTAATGTAATTTAAATTTAAATGTACTTTAAATTTTTGTTACTATAATCATAAAATTAATTATGTTAAAGCAGTATAATAAAAATAATTATTACGTAAAATGAAGGTTAAATAAAATAATTAAAATAGTTTTTTATCATTTATCTTTACAATTATAATTTTCTGCTAAATGAGAACATATTTTAGTAAATATACATCAAATTGACTAATGAAGGACATACTGAATACAGGGTATGTACAGTAATATATGGGCAAATGAAAATTGATAGATAGATACAGAAAGGAGAGGAAATCTTGAAATCACAAATTATTATTATCGTAGAAAGTCTTTTGAAAATGATTGGTAATGATATTGAAAGAAAATAATAATGCATTGGATTTTAAATATAAATGTGTAATTATTTGAACTAGAATTACGAAAAGGACATGGGGTTGATTAAATAAAATTTGTATACTAATTATACGAATACTGTTAAATTCTTTGACACTATCAAAAAAAAATTAGATTCTCCCTATCACAATCACAGCATGAAATTAGATAAAAATAAGCACGGAATGAATCTTCAAATAAAATATTTGCAATCGTATAAAGCCTTTTAAAGTTTAGTGAAATTAGCGCAAGCGCATGCCATAAATTTTGACTGATAAAGGTAGGATATTCGGATACCATGGTTGATTCATTAATTCAAGTAAATTATACAATGGAAATTATGCGTATTTGCGTACTAGCACGTAAGCTGGCGTCAGGTGAAAAGCGATTAAGCTGAGCCGTATACTAAAGAACGTATCTCTTTTCTGCTTTTCAGGGTGCACATTCCTGACATACTATAGCTGTGACAGTGCAATCAGTGCCCAGAACGCTCTGCATGAGAAACGGATTTTGCCAGGGGTGAGTTTGGCTTTGTTATCGGGCCTAGCAAACTTTTTCGTTAGCCGAAGGTTTAGACTTGCTTAGAATAATTTAAGTGTCGTTACTTTGCACTGACTAAATTAAGGTTCCGAATAGTGGTTTTTGGTTCGAAACCTCTAGCATGACGAATTTCATTTTATATAGATATATACAAACAGATAATCATAGTGTTTTTAATGAATATACTTTATATATACTAATTTATATATTATACTAATAAGTATATATTACATGTTAAGTGAGCTTAAGTGACTTATGTTTGATTACTCTTTAAAGAATTTTCTTTAAAATTTTTTATTTTAATATTTTATAATTTTAATAAATAAACATAGAAATTTTATTCTTACATTGTACAACTAGGAATTAATGAATTGGTGTATTCAAATTTAACGTTACAAGTTTAACGTTATAAATCAAGTAAAAAATAGTTGATTTATAGAATAGAATTAGAGTAGAATTAGAATTAGAAATTAGAGATAGAGTAGAATTATACATAAAGTATAATTTTTTCTAAATTTAGTTTGGATGGTGATTATTAAAATAATGTATAGTAATATTGTAAAATGATAGAATTTTTAAATTTAAATTAAAATAATAATTTTTTTTTAGAAGTTCTGTGATTATTTGAAGCAAATAAAAAAATTAATTTTCCATTACTACATTATTTACTACAATAAAGTTTAGTTTTATAAAATTTATGTATAAATATTATATAACTCTGCAGGCAATACAATATTTATTTATCCTCATATTAAAAAGGCTTTGGTGTTCTCTTTAATATTAAATATTTTTTATGTAAAACAGAAAAGGGTATTGTAAGAAAAATATTGTAAGCAAGATTTTTTTAATGATTTTTTATTTTATTGTATTATATTATATTATTAAGAAATAATTGAAATACAGTGTGGAATAAGAACACCATAATGCTGCTCCTATTTTGGAACGTTCGGCTATAGCCGATTCATTAGTTTAGCTACGTTCGGCCGCTAGTGTTTGGAGTCGTGCGTAGGCAAAACTGGCGAGTGACGTTCACGATGAGGAGCGTTGGGATGGGTAAAATTGGCTCCGTTCGCCTACTTAGTTCATATCCCAGATATTGTAGCTTGTGTACTTTATATAAAATGGTAAATAGCATATTCATTAATCAGTAGTCGAGCTTTATATATATATATATATATACACATAAGCATGTATTCTAATTCCTTAGAATATCTACTGACGAATATAACTCTTCAAAAATGTAAGGGATGGAAGATTATAAGATTAGGGATGGAAGGTTATCAAACCAGAAAGTAATTTAAAACATAAAATCAAGCGAAATTCATGTATAATTAGCATATCCATGGTAAATAAAGTTCATGTAGAGGAGACGTTACTATAACCGTTTCACATTCACATACAGCCGAACATTAAAATTTATTAACAATTTAATGTCTAGAGGATCATCCAATGAAAAGGAAAGACAAAAAAGGAAACATGAGAGAGACCCATAGTAATGATTAATTATAGGAACCGAATGACGATGTAACATAGGGTATATGTTTATCCTGCTAATTATACTTCGTTTGTATTGAATAATTATAAAATAAATTTTTTATTAAAAGCTACTTTTTTTGATAAAAATTTAAATTTTGAAAATTGTTTGAAATACATATAATGTACCGTTAAGTTTTATTAATAGCTTTTTTAGCGAAAAAATCAAGATATGTAATATTTATTATTTTTTGTATTAATAATATTATCTTCAATAAAAAAACTAAATATTTAGAACACTGTTTTAATGTGATAAATGTAACAAATTCTAATAAAATAATAATATAGATACGGTTTTCAATACAATACCGTATCACGATTATAAAATGGAAATAATATATATGTATTTAAAAATAAAATTAAGGACTGATTCATATTTTGTATAATTCATAATTTTACATTAAGTAATATAAAATTGGAATTAATGGAATTAATATAACATACCTTTGTTCGATTAAAATGAAATTAAAATATTTATGAATAATATGAGATTGTACATTCGTCATAAATATAAGATAATTATATCATTGATGTTTAAAAAATAATTTTTTCCAAAATGCAACTTAGGATTCGCTAATTCTTATTACATCGCATATATTTTTTGTAAATAAAAATTTATTAGAATGTACATTAATTTAATAGTTATTTAATATTGTTTATAATTTTTTAAAATAAATGATAATTTAAAAGCATTTCAGCAATGTACAATAATTCTGAAGTTTAATTGAGCATTAAGTAGTTTTAGATTTCTTAACATTTATCTAAAAAGTTGGTTTTGAGATGCATGCTGAAATGCTGGAATGTGAATTGATTATAGAAGTTTAAGGTATCGTAATACTGAGTCATTTTTCATCATTGTAATTTTCATTGTTTCCATAAGGTCTAATTTCTTTTCACTTTAACAATATATGCAATATTGATATATTAAGTATTTTTGTTTATTATTGAAAAAACGGAAAAAGTCATTTTTTATTAAGAAAAATATATAAATAATAATACAAACATATACATGCATATGCATATATAGCATATATATATAGCATTTTTTTAAATAGTATAATTTTATTAAAAAAATACGTTGTAATTTCAATGTTGTAATTTTAAGGTATTTTATTGTTATAAAGAAAAGCATTTCGAACGTTTTAAATTATTAAATATTTGTTTAGTTTGGTTTTAAAAGTTTTAATACTAGTGTCGACAAACCTGTAGTTTACTTTATCAAGAGCTTAATTGTTTTATCCTTGGCGCAAAAGTCGTTAAACCATTAATACTTCTTATGCAGTCTTTTACCTTTTTTAACTCAAGCAATCGTTTTTTACAAGGAGAATAAAATACATAGAAAATATGTGTGTATGCTTATTCAAGAGAACGTCATATTTGTTAATTTATTCTTCAAACAAAGTAGAGTGCGTAGTTACTTACACAAGTGTACTATGTGTCCTTTTGGCACTGCTGCTTCCTGAAAGTGTTTTCAATGTTTCCCCTTAAAAAGCGGGTCTCTGTGCACGAATTATAATTTTATAAAGAAATGAGACAGACGATAGTGCGCATGTGCGAAGCTAAGTTAGCGAAGTGTTGAGGGCGTAGAAATTAAATGAGGGCGAACATTGATAAGAAATATATAAAGTGAAACCTAAGGGAGCGCAAGATTGGATAAGATAAGATGAGCTTTATTTATTTATAAATGATATCATGTTTCGGAGTTGTAAAGAACAAGCTATTGAGGTGTTATTAATAATAATAATAGTTAATACAATTAATAAAATTTAGTTTTATAAAGTAAAATGCTGATATTTTTAATTAATAAGTATAAATGTTGCTAATAAATAAATATTAAATTATTTTTCTTACTAATCTAAATTTCACATCATTGGCATTTATAAATTTAAGTATATATTTAAAAAGTATATACATTATACTAAAAGAAAATATCTCACAGTAATTATTTATCATTTGTTTGATTTAAATATAATTTAATTTCATACGTAGCGTATTTTACAATAAATTTCATGAATAAGAACACTTGTTCTGTAAAAATTAAATTTTCTCTCTCAATTTTTTTTATTATTTATGATTTTAGAATTTTTAAAAAAATGGCTAGTTATTGATTATTTTGAATTCATCAAAATATCTTTGAATTCATCGTTATTTCTGTAATATATGTTATGCTAGGTTTAATTTTAGTTTAAAATTCTTAATTTTTATTAATAACTTATAAATAGGATGATAACTATTAGGCAAGAATATTTTATGATATACATATACATACATTATTATAAATAAATTGTATAATTAAAAAGCCTTTACGAAACTACTTTTTATTAATTTAAATCTAATAAAAAAAATTTCTTCAAAGGTTTATTATAAAATAAATTAAAAATTGTATTCTATTTTAAAATTTTGTATATTAATGTCATTTTGAATTAAGTATCTTTTTATAGTATAAATCAATAAATTTAAGTTCTAAAGTTTTTATTTCTTCTTGAAAAGCATAGTATTATGACTAGATGTGAAATTTTAGGTAGAAACTTTGCATTTAAACATTATTACAATTAATAAAAAAAGGTATAAAAAAAGTTCATTTATTGAAAAAATTTCTTTTTTTACTGAAATTTAAAACTTATATTAAAACTTATTTTTTCAATAATAGATCGATTTCAACTGCAATATGAAAAGACTTTTTTTAATAAAATTACTTTTTTCACAATAAATTTAGTATATATTGTAATCATTAATTAAAAATAATAATCTGAATACAAGGTTTTTTCTCTCAGTTTTTATTGATGTTCATATTAAAGCAAATGAAACGATTCAGAATTACCCATTGCTCCTCAAGAAAGTCGTGGAATATGTCGAGTTATTTAAATATGGACAGTTGACATTTTTAAGCTCTAATCATTCCCACTTGTGGCGATTGGCCTAAATCACAGCTAAGTAATGCACTGGTGCCTGTACACCTGTGACCGTAACACTGACATACTACCGATACTTGCATATTTAATGTTCTTGTATTCTCATTCTCTGTTTTTTCCTATTTATTATTTTTATTTTTTATGTTTTCTATCCCTTTTTCATAACATTGAAGAAGTATCAAAAGAGAAGTGAAAACTTTTCATTCTATAATAACATACTTTCGGTTAACTAACTTCCTTTGCTCCCCACAATTAATCTTAGTCCGTAACAATTACGAAGGAAACATAAAAGTACAAACAACTATGTCCAATTAAAAACTCTCATTTTCATAAATTTTTATAGAAAAGGCCTAGTTTTAGTTAATAATGTAGTAGATATTGTAATAATTATTATTTTATAATTTTTACTGAAAATTTGTTTCTACTGTTAAAACATAAAATCTAATTACTTAGATAATCGATGAAGAATATAAACGTTTTAGAAGTTACTCGCCTTGATAAAACTAAAGATAAAATTCACTCCATTTCTTAAGTATCATTAAAGTTCGTATGAAAATAATTATATACAATCAATGTAAGAAATATTATATGTATATTATATGTTAGATATTTTCAGATATCTAATAATAAATATTATACACGTATATAATATACACATGAATATACATATCTTATAAATTTAATGAGAAATATTTCGCTCAAAATTGTTCCAAATGAAACTCAATTCTCAAAACCGATTCTCAATTTTCAGCTTCAAAACAAAAATTTTTCACGATCTAAACCCAAGATTCAATATTGTATTTTCTGTTCAAGAAGTTTTTTTTCTTGTGTGTTTCTTAAATATTTATTTATTTGATCTCATTTAGATGTATTTTTAATATACATGGATATTAAAAAAAAAATTAAATTATATTATATAAATTACTTTGATTTTAGGAAACAACGTATTTTTTAATGAAGATTTAAAAAAATAAATAAATAGTTAGTTCATAACATACAAATAACATGATTATATATAATGTCTAAGTGATGTTTTTTTTATCCTCGATTGGAATAAAAAAATTCTTATCAATTATTTTTAGTAAATATTTTCCATCAATATAACTGTAATAACTTAAAGTAAAAATAACCGATATAGTAGAATTCTGAAAAATTTTACAATAGATATAGATTGACTTCTCTTAAATTTTTATATGTTTATAATAAAAAGTTTGTTATAATAATATATAAAAAAAGAATTATCATGGCTAATACTATACATAAAAATAATTATTTATTAAAATAACCTTATTGAACGATGCATGGCAAAGGATTCGATTATGCTGAATGTGCAAAACTAAGGATTCGGTTTGTTGCTGACGAAAGCAAGATGAACGATGTTACTCGATGATTGGAAAGACACAATGGCCATCTAAGGATCGTTGGTTTATAGGCATCCATGTCGATCTTCTCTTTTAGCCCGCGCTCTATACTGCTAGATATGAAAGTCGACTATCGCACTCCTGCAGAACGAAAGACATGAAATCAACGTTGATACCGACTTCAACGAGCCGTCGTTATACAACACGCGTTTCTCATTTTTACGACGACTTCAATGTCGAAAAACTGTGGCTGGATAGAAGACGACAGAGCAGGATCCGCCGTGGATAAGATCCTGATTTCTCGTAGTTTTATACGCGAGGCCCTTGGATATCGAAACGACAATTCGACAGCTCTTAGCTTTTTCATATGTTGGCAAACGATTTTATGACGACCAGAAGATATTTGGACGGAATAGCAGAAGGATTTTGTTTGTCATCAAAGAATAATATAAATTCTATGACGGGATGAAAACAAATGTATAAATAAAATTTATGTATACATGAAGGCTTAACTAATATCATACACCCATGTGATATTGAATGAAAACATAGCAGATCTTCAGAATTAAATACGGTAAAAAATAAACCTTATTTAAAAAATACTCTAACATCATTTTTCGTCAAATAAACAATATGTAATTAAAGTATAAAATCAATTATAATGCACTTTAATAATTTCTTTTTAAGGTAATTTGACATGCAATTAAATAGATTTTATGTTAATGGTCGATTGGTAGAAAGTATTCAACATTTGTTGAGAACGAAAGACGCAATTTAACAAATTTGGATATTCAAGAACATTTAAGAAACTTAATGGAACTTAAAATTTGCACAAGCTTTATATTCTATTAAATTTATGATATATTTGTGCATTCGAAAAATATATGGAATCATTTCTATAACTAATAAAGTTACTTTTGATTAAAAAAAATATCATTTTTTATATATTTGTCATGATCATATGAAATAAATAATCACCAATAAATCATAATCGCTTATAAAATATAAGTAATTATCGTTAATAAATACTACAAAGTAATATATTAAAAAATAATCAATAATATATTCAGATACATGTTTAATTTCTACTAAAAACAAATACGAACGATTCCTTATTAAAAATTCGTATGTATTATGAAATAATTCCTTTTTTCAAAAAATTGCAAAATAAATCAAAGCTTATTCGTCGCCACTGGAAGATTAATTTCCAGCTTAAGATCTATAGATCACTTAGAGGTTAAATAAATCCAATGCCTATGCGTGAGTTTGTGTCAAACTAATAGGGCAATCGTATTTTATACGTCTGGTACTAATTTATCGGTGTTGGATTAATTACGCAGTTGCGTGATCCTACGGACTCGCCATACATTATTGCTACCTTGCTACCGACCCAAATTAGTAGATTTTTATCATTCTTACCTTTCATACTTCTTTTAATCTTTAATAAAGCTTCTTTCATTTTAAATCGTGAATAGCGACTGTAGTCGACCTTTCTCATGTATTGTGCAGGCCAACACTATTATAAATTGATTATGTTTTTACCTTTTCAATACTTTTTATTTGTGAATAATTTTACATGTTTTTGTTAAAAATACGAATATATTCTTTTTGATGCAAGTAAAATGATGATTTATATTTACTTTATAGTGATTATCGAGCACTTCGGTGATGATTGTTTTTATGATGAGTTTTTGTGATAATTAATATACGAGAATCGATAAATTGACGAGAATTACTATGTACTTTTTTACTAAATTATACAGACTTATCATTAAGCATTATAAATACCATTTAGTACATTATTTATTCACGGATATCATGTATTTATCATAACGTAGTTATATATAGTAAAAAACTATAACTATTTTTATAAAAAAATAATTAATCTAATTAAAGTTTTATTATTTGTGCTACATTAGAGTATAATTGGTATAAGTGATTTTGATATTAAATTGATTAAAAATAAATAAAGTTAGCTAATTGAATTTTAGTTACTGAGTTTTTATTACAGAAAGATAATTTTTTAAAATGTATTAAATTCAATTTATAATCGTACAATTATTAAAATGACTTGTTATAATTTTTAGCAGTTTGAATACTATATGATGATATGAATGATTTTTTTTTGATGAAATAATATCATTAATTTAATGGAGTTTAAACATTCTAGAAGTATATGCGAAACTTGCAAAATATAATTTTTAATTTAAAGAAAAAATGAATTTTATTATTTTTTGAATCAATTATTTAAAAGTTGAAATAATATTAATTTATATTTGTAGTAATTTTTTTAATATGGTGTACTATTATTAGTAAAAAATTTGCTTTAATGCCTAAATTATTATATTTATTGCAATACATTTTTATCGAAGTTTAGTAATGTAAAACAATAAAAAGAAAGAGTAATTAAAAGAAAGAAATTAATAATGTAGGAATATAATTTGATTAATAAATGATCAAAAAATCATACGTACGTATAAATATTTTACATTGCCTTAGTTTTATACTAAATAAGCGGGTATTAAATTCACAATCCTTCCTTTCTGGTAATAATATGATTTTTGTGACGAATGGATTATTGGTTCGTCACAGCTCTATCGATTGGACACTTGTGGTTACTTAGACGAAATTAAACAGCCAAACCCTTTTATCGAAATCGAAGAAATCTGCTGAAATGTCAGATCTTAACGCCCAATCGGTATAAGAACCGATAGCGAGTTCTTAGCTTTTCTTTATTCTGGTGAGTGGTTAATAATAAAAAGATCGATGGAATAATGAACGTGAGTGAATTGTTTTGTTATTATCTAATCTATTATATATTAAAATGCTTCTGATCAATAATTTGAAGTTTCTTAATTGAATACTCATATATAATTAAGACTGTGTACATCTAATTTAAGTTCATATTTTATATAGATGCAATATTGGTATCTTAAACTTTGAACTTTTTATGTTAACTAAATAAATCGAAAAAAAGACAATAATTATGAGTATTGCAT
This sequence comes from Kradibia gibbosae, assembly GCA_018907135.1. NCBI lineage: Eukaryota > Metazoa > Arthropoda > Insecta > Hymenoptera > Agaonidae > Kradibia > Kradibia gibbosae. The sequence goes on along the minus strand of JACCHX010000002.1, from coordinate 14,380,469 downwards.
AGGTGTATATGTTTCATAAATATATTATATTATTATAAAAATAATCAAAAATTTTGAAAGAATATTTTAAAAGTAAAACAGTGTGATGAATAATTTATTACGATGCAAAATATGTATATTTAGTCACGAAATTAAACTTTTTTTCTTATATGTGACCTAGAAAGCCAAGTAAAATAATTTTAAATCTTAAAACAACTTTACAATCAAACATACCGAGCAATTAAATGAGTCATGCATATGTTTAAATTAATTGTATAGCTCCATTTGTGCTCATTTATAAATATGAGTGAAATTTTTACATTATATTTATGCTATTTAAATAATAATTTTATTGACTATTGCAGAAGGGAAATCAATACAAAGCAAAACATATATCAGCTTCTGATTATTTGAAGTTTCGATCTCAGTGATCGGTCTGAAGAAGAGATTAAACCACGAGAGAGGTGAAAAAAGACAGGGCTTTCTGACGAAAAAGACATGGTCTGGCACGAGGCAGACGATAAGACCTTCTAGATTTAATTCCTGTTTATTTATCTTACCGCTTCTGGTCGGCGGATCTCAGCGGACTTGCGTCGACACGGCCTAACGTTAACAGATCGCCAGATGTTGCTCCGCCGCTGCCACCGCCGTTGCCATTCCGCGTATTTCACACCAAGCGACAGAAAAATCCATACGATCCGTACCCACGTATGAAGCCTACCTTCGCACACATGCGCGCGCCTCTATGAAAACTGATCCTTTTATTTCAAATTTCAATTTCCCTGTTTTAAAATAAAGTTCGCGGCGTAACTTCACAATTTTTTGCTTCACTTCGTATGTCTCTCCGGAAATTTATGTTTCGATCGGAATTGGCAATTCAGAAAGGTGTTTTCTTTTTTTCATAAGACCTTTTTCACTCCTTTGTTAATTAGTTTTTGTATGTTCTAGCTATTGCTCCTTAATGATTTTTTTACTCGTAGTTGCATTTTTTTGATACTTATTACGCTCATGATCGTCTTTTAGTCTTTTATCTATTTTCGATTTGGTATGATAATTCATTTTTTTCGAAATGAAAATTTAGAAGTATTCGATCAAGGCCTTTGTTGAAGTTTCAAATTCAATGATATTTTGTATTTATTGCAAGAAAGGGTGATTGAATTTAATTATTTTAAGAAAGTTTCGCGCTATTAGAGACTAATTAAAAAATAGAGACTTTTATCTTGTTAAATTATTTATACTTCTAAGCAAAAACCATATCGTTCTTTTATAATTAATACATGAAATAACGTAGTATAAATTGATGTATACCATCAATTTGTACTCATTCTATAAAAATTATAATAGTAAAACCATTTTATAAATATTTTATATATATCATATTAAATATTATTTAAAATACTCGTAATATCTATTATATATTTCTACATACATATAAAATTATTATTAATTAGAAAATACATACCTTAAAATTAAATAACTTAAAAGATAAGTTTTAGAGGTTTAAACAAGTGTAAAAAATGTTAATAAAAGAGAAAAAATGAATTTATATTGTCATAAACAATAATTGATTCATTAAAATATATATTATTCTTTAGCTTTAATAATGAGGTTCGTGATTAAATTAATATTTTTTGTGAAATGTATATGACATTAATAAACATAATTTGTTTTAAGAATTCATTATTGGTATATATTTATTTATAAATTTTAACAACATTCAAAGATTTAAGATTTAATTCGAAGCAAAAATTACTATAATAATTATATTACAATCATTTAAAGATTGATTGTGTTTATCTGAATACCACGTAAGTATATAGAAGCAAATAGAAACTTTAAAATTGCTTCTTAAAATAAGTACATTAAATATTCCTGGTACTTGAGAATTTACTATTATGAATTACTTTACAATTTTATTTAATTATTTTATTCGATATTTTTAATTTGAATGACGTTAATTTAATATTTCAGAAATACTATTAAATGAAATGCAAAAAATAGATACATAAAGTTATATTATTTATCATGACTACTTGTTTTTCACTAGCAGTTCGTGAATGTCATTATCAAAGTTTTTCGTTTGCTCATCAAAAGTCTGTACTACATAATATATGTTTAGTCTTATAATATATTAATACAAGGTAATATATTTTTAAATGAAACCGTGTTTATGACATGTACTATTTCTGCTGGATATTTATTGATTCACTTGACATCAATATTAATATTTATAGCTTTTTGAAATTAGAAGAAAGTTAATCATTAACAGGAATTATTGTGGTTATTCTTTGTACTATTCATTCATAATACTTAATAATTTATTATTTTTTATTCTTCATATTATTATGTTCACATAGATATTTAATTTTTAATATTTATGAAAATTATTTTTGAAAATAATTGATAGAACAAAATTGTTGTGAATAAAATATATGAATTACATTTTTATTTAAAAAATTCTTCTACAAATAATTTGATAAGTAATTTGAAAAAATAAAATTATTGTAATAACGTGTATCATAAAGTAATATTAAATTTAAAAATTAATGTATTAAACAAAAATTTATCCATTAAAAATGTATCTTTCGACTATCGTTTATATTAAAAAAACTCAATGATTTAAAACGAGTTTGATAATAGCTATATTTTATGAATAAATAGAATGAATGAGTCTCGTTTTATTTTACCGTTTCTATTTTATTCATTGAAAAATAAATCGATATTTTTTGCATATACTCAAAAAGCTGAGTAGATCGAGGTAAAAGGTATTATAAAAATTTTCTACGTTGTATACAAGAAAATTGCTTGAAAAAGTGTGAAGCATAAACTATTACCTTCAATCACACAATAAAATCCATTTTAAAGAATAAGGATATCATTCAATATGAATAAATTCTTTATCGACAACAGTTTTTTACTTTTATCTTTTGTAATTATTACAGTAATTATAATTTATTAATAATTTTTTAAACTTTGAAACATGTTTCTATAAGACGAAGCAGTATTTATTAAAAAAAAATTTAAGAATTTATAATAAGTATATAAGTAAATTGAAAAAAATCGAGGAAAAATTTAATATCTACAAGTAATTATTGTAAATCAATTTCGTTAAAGTTATTCATATTTTACAAATTTAATATGTCCCATATTCATAAGTAATATTTTATAGACGTAGAGTTTTTTCCAATAAATATTATAGAAATGTTAATTATTCGACGTAGACTTATTAAGTGATAGTAAAGTAGAGTGAGTGATGGAAGCACGGACATGAATGCGAGAAAACGAATGGAAAATGAGATCGACAAGATTTCATATTTATAGGGGACTCATTATAAAGTCTATATTAGGTGGCCTTAAATTATTTTACTAATTTTTTTTTTACTATACAATACTTATTTAATTTTTATATTATATTATAAGAGTTAACAAAAAAACTTAATACTTAATAATGTAAATAGATGAATATTATTATATTACTATAGGTTTTTAATATAAAGTAGATATGCTTAAACATTTTTTTATTGTGAAAAGAAAAATTTCAAGCATTTATAATTATAAAATGTTGATACAATAATAGTTAAGAAATTAAGAAGCTTACGAAGGAAAACAGCATATTAATTTACGAACAAAAAAGTATGGTGTCATTTAACTGAAGTTACGAATTACGTGTAAGGGTTGATAATATAATTGTGAAAGAAGATATTAATTTTGATAAAAAAATTTAAACTTATTTTGAAAATTAATAGGAATAAAATACATTTAATATTATAATTTACAATGATATTCATAATGAAAGTAAATTTTATTTATTAAAAAAGATAATAGGAACTAAACAGTTACTATTTTTCAATTGGAAATCTTATATTACATTTTTTCAGTTAAAAGAAAATGATTTGTATTCTCATTTTACTTCAATTTATTTTTACTTTTAACACTTATATAAATTATTCTTTGACACTTCTACTTCATCTCATATTATGAGTATTATTATGATCTCAATTCATGAATTTATAAATAAATATGCATGAAGTTTGAATTACTCAAACTCCAACTTACGAAATACATCAATGAAAAATTAATAAATGAATGCATGATAATCTACAGTCTACAATAATCATATTCTTCGGAAAAACCATAATAATATTTACCTTGTTCTTTGATTATTTACTAAAAAATATTCTTTTGAGTGCTAAATTAACGTATCAATTATAATTTGTTGTTTCTTTTTTTAGGTAAGTTACGTCTTTGGATGATAAATAATGTACAATGATTGCGTGTGATTTTTGGTAAGTAATATAGTTAACTAATTTCCTTACTTATTTCCCAGGTTCATAAAGGTAATTTATAATAACACTAGTTACAAATAATTCTTTAATATTTTGAGAAGTAGGCAGCAAAGGAAAGTACAATATTTCGAAATAGCGCTCAGGACTAATATGCAAAATCTATTTTTATACATTATTCAATATCATTGAACAAATTTGAGAAATTTTCTATACTTGAGATCTCATCTATAGCTCCCCTTCTCGAACGCTTTCTTAAGTACACCCAAAGTACCGTCAGCAAAATACCAATGGTGGAAAGCTCACACTATTCACACACACATAATCATCTTTCTCTCTCTCATTGAATCCGCCTCCTTCTTTCTATTTCTTTCTTTATATACTCTGTTCGCCTCACTCGTTCCATACGCCGCCCATTGCCGCCCAATCGCCTTTTGCCGACAACGGCGTCGACATAGACGTGGACGCCGACGCACCATCCTCGTGCTCCCCAGTTCGGAATCCTAGCACATGTGCAGTGCTGCAGTTGTGTATGTGATCCGACTAATGTTGTGACGCGCAACGCAAAATTTAAGCCTTTGCTCATTTGGGTTAGAAGTCAATGTGTTGATACGTGAAAAATTTTGCTATTTCTCCTGGAGTGTGTGCACTGTAATATGTTTAATTTATCTTTGTACACTAATTTGCAAACGTCTTGTACAATTTAAATTTATAGCCTTATTTTTTTTAATTCTTAAACATTGTTTAAAAATCAGCCACAAATTATAGTCTAACTTGTGATATATGCTCTTGCTTGATTTTATCGTGTACGTATTTTCCTTGAAATACATCTTTATTCGATGTACACATAAAAACATTAGAAATCAAAAGCAGGTAGTGTAAATTATTTAATTCCATTAGATACTAAACATCGAAATCAAGTAAAAATAATTGATACAAGATTTCTTATTCGTAATATTTTTTTGTACAATTACCTTAAAAAATCATACCTTTCTTAAAATTAAGTAATGTTAGCTTAAAACAAAGAGATTTTTGAATAATGTAGAAAAAATTTATCAAATAAATCTTCAATTATTTTTTCAAATTCTGTGTCTTTCACATCCTTTTTTCATAAATTAGTGGTATAAAAATATGTATTAAGAATATGTGAATATTTTAAAAATGATAAATAATTTTCGTTTCAGGAGTTATTTAAATTATTTTTTTAATATCTTATTTCAAGAAGATTATGACTTTTCAAAAATATTTATTTCTTTTAAATAAAAATAGTAATAAATTTAAGCTTTTCAATACAAAATATTTTAATATCATAGAATAAAATTATATTTATAGAATATATAGTACTAAGTAATTTAGTAAACATTTTGTAAAATTACTTTTAAATGTCAATATATTACACATTAGATTTTCAATAAAATTGAACTTAAGTAGAAATTTTAAATAAGAAAATATATTAAGGAATTTGTGTATTTCAAACTCTCAATATTTAAATCGAATATTTTACAATGTGAGGTGCGAAACATGAAGTTTTCTCAGTGCTTAAAAATATTACTACTATCATAACAATAATAACGGTTTGGTGAAGGTGAAAAAAAATAAAATCATTACTGAGCTTTGTTTTAGTTTTGACTGCAAGTGCTCAGGGGATTTACGAAGTTTGTATTACCAACTGGTACGTACCAGCTGTGGCAGGTGTTGCATTATTAATAAAAGATTTGAGTGAATTAGTGTTTTTTTCGATTGAAAAGATGGTTGACTTCATTACCCTGCCGGAGATTTCTTACTTCTACGACAATATTATGGTACGTTACATCGAATGAATAAAATAAAAAAAATCATGAAATGCATTATCTGCTTTTTTTAAAATAGTATTAGTGAGCTTACACTGTATTGGCGCTACTTTATTTGTCTATGTTGATTAAATGGAAAAACATAGCTTATGAAAAAAACCAGCGCATATACATACTTATTTATACATATATATAATATGTATTTAGATATTTTAAAAAATTGTATTTAATTAGTGCAGTAAATTAAATGTAGCATAAAAATATTTTTAATTCAAATGAATAAAAAATTAATTGTAGTGTATGAATTAAAATTTTTTAAAAATATTTACCCGTAAGATCTAATTCAATAAAACTTCAATATGCTTGTTGACTATTCTTTGATAATATTTTTTTAGCATTCTACTTTATAAATTATTAACATCATTAGAAATTCTACATCCCTAGATTTATACTAAATTATATAAATTAGCAATAAAAAATGCAACAGTGAAATAGACTTTTATTATTATCATTTATAAAACTATTTAAGCTATTTTCAATTAATAATATCTAAAAAAAATTTTTCATGTGCATTTTTTGAAAATTTAAAATTTATTTACATTACGCATAAAATATGTAACGAGCATTTGAATAAATCGTTAAATAATTAAATTATTTTTGAGAATAAATAAAATTTAATACTGGAATATGGCCATAAAATTCACCATTGACTACGTACTGAAAATTAATTTAATATTAATAAACATAACATTATAAAAATAACGGAATCATCTAATTACGTTAGTATAAAGCTTTATTTATCTGCACTTTTTATATCCGACTCATATTTTTCAAAGCATTTATCTTAACATATATATTTAATTTATCATTATAATATTTATGAAAAGAATAAAAAAATTAACTACGTTTATAATTGTTATGTCATTTATCCTATATTTATACAGTTATTCTTTAATTTATCTATATTATATTGTATTCAATCGAAACGTTTTTGCGATATATATTCTCATCGGTAAATTAATTAAAAACACGATTAATTACACCGATTTATTAAAAAAACGAATGCCAATATCTTACCTATATTTTATAACATTGTTTTGGAATTCCATTATTATCGTATCCAGACATTCCTGTACATTTATTATATTATTGTATAATAAATTTTTCTCAGTATCTCTGATAGATTTAATTAACTACAAGTTTCGATCTATAATGCTATAACTCAAAAAGGAAAAATATTGAAATAACGATTGATACACTGAGACAAACTCAGTATGCGAATGAATAAGAAAATGAGATAAGAGATAGTTATTAAGAGAAAGCGACATTGCACAAGAGAGGCGGAAACCTCTAAGGAATGCGGGTTTTAATGTATCGGAAATGTTCCCTTGCGAAATCGGTACAAAATGCTTGTCGAGACAAAAATAATGAGAGAATAAAAATTTACAAGCGACTACAGATTTGAGCCCTAACCTAGCCTTAATGAGCGATGAATTTCCGTGTTACGCGTGAGTAAGGATGTACGACTCTGATTCAATTATAGGCAATTCTTAGTGTAAGAGGGCGCCAGGGCACTTAAAATAATAGATACTGGTGGTATATAAATAGGTGCAATGGTTTTTCGGCTATTTTTTTATTAATTTTCTTTCATGTTGTATTACATTTTTAATTTTTAGAATCTGTTTAATTTTACTAGTACAGTAATTAATATGTGCTATCATTTATCTTTTACGTAATACAAGCTTATATAAACCGCATATATTCTCACTGCATACGTATTTTCAAACCTTCAATCATCTAATAATTTCGTACGTAAATGTGCTCGTCATAAAATTCGTAATCTTATTTCAATAAAGATTAGTTTCATATGTTATATTAATGGTGTTGTTGATATTATAGTATACAATGTACCTTTACATTTATATCAATGCACTCAAATAATGTAGAAAGCATATTTTAATCTTTATAGGTTACTTTGCCAATCAGGTTGCAATATTAGAAGTGATGAGCTTGTATAAAAAATTATCTATTTGTGTGTCATTTCTTGTTTCACCTATTATTTGAGAAAGTAATATAAAACAAATTATTTTTAATTAGAACCCTTTTCAATTATGTGTGTAAGATGTTAGAAGTATTATATACATAGTTTATTCTATACTCGAATATTTATGTAATGAATTTTTTTTCTATTCTTAAATTTTTTATAAGGCAAATGTATATTTTCATCAATAATAATGTTACTAATAATAATGTTTTAAAATAATTAGTTAATTCGAGTATTAATAAATATTGAAATTTTCTGTCTGCGAGATACTTGAAAATATCAAGCAAATTCTATAAGAAGAATACTTAAGTTTACGACTATATGAAGAGGGACACATACCAAGCAACAATACATTTATCCCTAACATTATTTTCTATATACATACAAATCTTCAAAATCATATTAAACCTTTTTCTTCTTCTATAACTAATCCAATATCGTTAAATAATTCATATTATTAACTACTACCACACCTTTCTTAAAACAAAATAGAAAATATTATTTTTTTTAATAATTAGAAAACTTTTTCCCTGTATGCTTTCCTACAGTGCTATTGCTGATAAAAACAAAACCTTCATTGCAGAAATAACGAGGACGGTTGCTAAAATTGGATTCGTTTGTTCCTTCGTGGTAGGCGTGTTTCGTTCTTTCCCAGGAAATTAAATACACTGCTGACCTCCGACCAAAAGATCGATATTATTTAACCGATGCATGAAGAAGCTACCCGACTTTTTGGAAGCGTCTTTGGTTTGCCTTTCAGAAACAAGTGTGAGTCAAACTTATTTAGGATTTCCCAATCCCGCTATATATTGAAAACTATTGGAAAATAATATGATTCTCTTTGCGTGCAACGTAATTTTCCAGATAAAATGAAGAATGTTCTTATATAGTTTAATAGACACTAAAATTTGGTTGAATAGAGTTACTGAGAAACTGAATGCACTACTGAATGTAATTCTTATTTAGAAAGTTTTTACTTTTAACGTAAAGTTTATTATTCGTATTCTATTTAAGATAAATAGATAAGAATATGTGGACATAAAGTTTTGAAGCCTTCACATAATCAGAATAAGTATAATATAAATACTTTTAAACATTCGGAATAGTATTGCAGTATATATAATATTAAACAGCAACAATAAAGTAGATAATATTTTTATTGAGATATTATTTTTTATTTAAAATTTAAGTATTAACCTTATAATATATCCTATTTGCTTTGCTGTATCATTTTCTCTTTCGTAGTAGTTTATATCCTTTCCTCTATTTGACCATATCTTCAATACTCGTCTTGCATCACAAAGTTTTATTAACCAAAAGCAAGGTATGCTTGGGTAAAGTATATAAGGTTCCGCTAGCAACTGGACGCTCGAAGCTGTGGCTTCATTTTCTTGGGTAGTCTGATATTTTGGTACGACTGATATATAAAATATTTTTATTTATTGCATATTATAGTAAAAACTAGAAAAGTCCATTGAGTATATAATTTATATATTTTATGAATATGGAAATTGTTTGTATTTACGCTATAAAACAGGAAATTTATCAATAAATCTTTTATTCGTATCAAAGCCCAAATATATGCCGAAATCTATATTGAATTTCGCTCAATTCGTAAGCAACCAAATTATTTCAAATTCATATCTTTATATCTTTTTATTATATATTGAACTTTTCTCATTTTAATTGTGATTTTTAAATTGAATGAAGAATTGGGACAAATATATTATGAATTGGGACAAAAATATTATGAAATTTAATTTAATTACTTGAAATATATTACAACACATAATATATTATAATTACAGAATCATAGTAATAATTACAAAATATTATTGACAGATTCTTGACAGATTTTATATACAATAAAAATTATAAATGTAAATTACAAGTTTTTAAAATTCTATTACTAATTTTATTTAATTCGTGTAGTTGTTCAAGAAATTAAATATGTCTTTATATGTAAGCATGTTTGGGTGTGAAATAAGAAATTATTTCTATGAAAATTAATTTTTTTATAATATTTGTACATATAAAAACATATAAACAAAAAAATTTTTTTGTTAGAATAAAAAAGACATTTGGAACAATATTATAAATATACCTAATTAATTGCTGAAATCATGTAGAATACTTTTAAAGTAAAATAGTAATAATATTAAAAATCAAATATCGAAAAAGAATAGAATGAAACTTGAGGATAAAGTACAGTGCAGGAATAGGGACGCCACGTGCCACATCACTGAAACGCAAGATTCAATTTCCGAGTAGCGCGATAAGTCGCCGCGAAATTATTGACGAGAGTATAAAAATTTTATTGAGAGAGGATCCTTTCATAAAGAGAAAAGTCTTGTGAGAAAGAGAGAGAGAGAGAGAAAAGTGGGAAAGCTTAGTAAGTTCGATATACGGAAGTTCGCAATAAATTTTCAAATTATCTCCTGTATTCTCTTTCCCTGTACCGCTCGCTTCTTCGTCAACTATAGTTTATGTGTACGTATTAAAAAATGTATGGAATCGGGGACCGCATTCAATGAGTTTTTCAGTGTAGATCTGACCTAAACGTTCTGCTCATTTAGATTTCTGGATGTTTGAATATGATGGAAAAAACTCGGGTTTCCGTCGTTGAATACCTCTGATTAAATTAGACTTAATAATGTAGTTATGAGATACTTCTCCAGTGGAAATGGTTCTTCTAAAGCTTCATTCATAAAATTGATCTTATCGCTTGATATTTCCTTCTCGATCTTTTCTATAACAATATAGAGTACATTATAAAAATAAAAATAAAAATAAAATAATCTAATTTTATGATAAGCTACACATTGATACAACAAATTTTCACGAAAAATAATATACGATGAATTTTTTTTAATTAAAAAAGCATTTAAAATGTGTTTAATTTAATTATGAAACATTATAAAACATTTTATTAAAAAAAAAGAAAATAATGTAGCACATGTAATTTAATATTTATTCTACGAATAATTTCTACTTAAAACTTATGTTTCATAAAACTTAAACACGATTATTGATACAAAATCGTTTGTAATAAATTTTTAAAAGTAATTATACATTCGAAGAAACATTACCATCATTCAGATATTATAAATATTTTTTGCGAAATTTAATAATTAACAAAAAAGAAGACATTATTTTCACATATATATTATCTTAGGTTAACTATTATTATTTTAGTATTAATAAATAGTATTTTATTTTAACGGCATTTTTTATTTATAACTTAAAATTACATTTTCAGTTAAAACTTTTTATTGCTGTAATAAAAGATCAAAGAAGGAAATAGTTAATTACAGTCGCAATATTAACACGATTTATTCATAAAAAAAAGATATATTAATGCACCTTAATACCAAAAAACGAAATTACAAATACAGATTTATAATAAAAACTGTTTTTCTTATAAAGGCAAAATGTATTTTTCAAAGCTAAATTAAAGTCGCTGGATTTTATATACACCGAAGTAAAAAGCCACAGCAGCAGCAGCAGTATTACTGGCAGCAGCATCAAGTCTCTCCTATTAAAAATATGCATGGTAAGGTATCTCACCCCTTCCTTGGGCGCCTAAACACTCGAGAAACCATTAAACATTTCCAGACCACCGCGTCTGACGCGTTCGGTTCGCATGGATGCTGCCATAGCCGATAAGTGTATATGCTCATCTGTAGGGCAACTTGATCGAAGATAAATTGCATAAGCCTCGATTTAAATATTTTTCGCCGAGACTTAGGCTTCCTTTAGGCTCCCGTTTTCGTCTGAAGTTTTTCCAATTTACAGGTAGCGCGAAGTCTTGTTAACGATGTTGATACATATCTTAGATGATCATTTGGGAAAGACGATTTTTTGAAGCATTTTCGTCCGACTCTATTGGTTTCCTATGTTCTTAGATTTGAATTTGAACAAAGGAGTTTATCAAACCCTTTTTAGTATAACCATATCCAGCTATACCGAAAAGATGAATTTTTACATTATTTTTGGACGTGATATATATATATATATATATTGATTTGTTTTTTAATTTGAATTTGTGTACATAAAATCTTCTTTTGAATAACAATCTGTACTTGTATATAATAAATGAATTATTTAGTAATTAATTTTTCTTCGCCATGATTTAATTTAATGGATATTTATTAAGCATAATTAATAGTAAGAATGTAAATATTATTTTGTCGCTTAAAAAAACGTTAGGATATGTATATATGTACAACAAATTTTTACGAAGAATGGCTATTTAAGGTATATAATATACTGATATAACAGTACAGTATAACGTTACAATATTTACGCAACAATATTTACGTCGTACAAAATCAAACTAATTATAAGGTAAAGAATATTTAGCTGAATCTTATTCGAGCATTATTATTAAGGCTATATAATAGTTATTAAAAATTTATTACCTGACAAATTAAAAATAAATTATATTAAAAAATAAATATTTTATGAATATTTTATATAAATAGTTTAATGTTTCTCCATCTTAGAAATGAGACAGTTATTGACATAGAGTATTATTAGTATAAAACAAAATCTTTTAATTTTTTAAAACATATAACTGTATTAATACAATCATATTAAATTAGCTCTCTTAATTTTAAGTATGTATAATTTACAAATAAAATTTATAATTTTGTATTTTTCTTTAAATTTTATTGTTCTAATTTATAAGTTTTCTTCTGTTTAAAATTAGATAGTAAAACAATAATGTATTAATTAAACAATAAATTTTTTAATTATTTTATTATAATAATAAAAAATTAAAAGAAATATTTGTAATAAATAAAAATATTATACTATGTGTTGTAAATATTGTAACTATTTAAAAATAGTTGAACTGTTTCATTTTAAAATATATATAGAATTTTTTTAAAATCAGGCAACATTTTTTTCTGAATAAAAAGCTAATGGTAATTGTGGTTAATAATATCTATAACGAAAAAAATTTTTTTCAGCAATATACCTATCCACACATATCTAATTTTGAGACTAGAGTTCCATTTTTTCCAATTAACGACTCTCCAGTTTCTCCTGAAGCGGGAATTTGAGTATTTCTAGTTATTTATGAAAGTTAGACAATACTTATAAACAACAGCTTATAAAGAAAAAATATATAATTATATAAATCATAGTAACTATATTGTTTCACTTAAGTTGTTAATTAACTAACGTAAAAAATCTACATGATCTGATAGCGGCCGCGTTTACGATAACGTATTATTGTAGCGAGATCCAGACATTTGTAACAAAAGTTATAGTTTTTTTTTAAATACACATATTTATGCCGAAGGAAGAAGAAATTGTACTCGGCAATATACTTTCTCGCCCAGATGCTCACTACTTTTCTATAAGCTTAATGTAGAAAATAATTTTACACTCCGTAACATTCGAACGCAAAATTGAAACCCAAATGCGTTTATATGTCACGGAGGGGCAGTGGACGCTTTGTATTTCTGCCCTAGTTAGCAAGCCGACCCCACACTACGATAAGACATGCATGCTTTTTGTGTATCTTGAGTTAAAAATATCTATATGAGTTCCTTCCTAGTTGTATGCTTTTCTCCCTGTCAAGTTTCCTATTCATTCTTCGGCGATACTGAGAATGATTGCGAATGACACAGTGGGCTAGTGAGTTAGGAAGAGAACTAGAGAGAAATGTTCGTAGTGATCGGATACCATTGACTTGTATTATATACCAATGTTCACGTATATTTTTTTATTTGAACTCTATATGGCGGAAGAAATATCTTACTTCATATTTCATAGGAATACCACTAAAATTTTATTTTATTTTAATTTGAGTTCAGTTACAAAGTTTAAAAATTCTCTTATTTTTTACAACAATTTAACATGCATAATGTAAATGAAGGCTTATCTTGCAATGTAATTACACTTTCTGATTTAATCTACAAATAACAAAATGTTTTTGATTTTAAAATATAATTTAATCCTCAAATTGCAGATAAATATTTGTAAAGTTTCATAGTTATAAGAATTACTTAATAATGTACAACTGCCTTTTTATCATTAACTTTCTTGTTGTATAATATTAAAAAAAACTGATCAGCTTATTAATTTTAGAGTATTTCGTAAAATTAATAGTGTTTTTTTATTTAAAAGTTTAAAAATGAGATATTTGCATAAAATTTTCATGTACAATATAAATATACACATGAATGTGTATTTATAATTGTACATACAATACATTCAAGGTGTCATTTCAATAAAACTTTTTGTAATATTTAATAAATTATATTGTGTAAAATAAATTATCATAATAATAGCAATATAATGAATAATGGACATTCTATCATATATATATGGGTATTACTTTATTCATATAAGATAAAAAAAAGATATCCCATGAAATTATATATTGAACATAAATGTTGAAGCGCCAACAATTTCGAATATTTGCGTAAAACATTAACGTGTAATAAATAATGGTATAATATTATTTAGTTTCATAAGATAAATTATGAAAACACAAATAATTATTTGAATAATTGTTATTTACATCATTATGAAAAATAAAGGTATAGGAAATAATTGTTATTTGTAGTCTATTATATTGAAAATATGTCCAATGATTTCGTGATTTCACAAGATGAATTTTTTAAATTATGAATATTGTTGTTATTATAATTTTTTGATATATAGAGTAGTATTGTAAATTAATTAAATACCTAGATTTAATATACTAATAAAATAGTAATAATTTTAATAATACCAAAATTTCAATAAAATATAGTTTTATTAAAAAACAAATTTATAATGTATAATTGAGATATGAAGAAGTATCAATAATTCTTATCAATTTTATTGTTAATTATTATATTTTTGAACATACATATATATAAAAAAAATTTTTTGGTAAAATGATAAGTATTCGTTAAAAATTAACTATACAATTTTGTTTGGCTTAAACATAAAAGTAGATAAGGTAATATTTTCATTTAAACCATTTTTTAGTAACTGTAATAAAATTATTGTTAAAAAAAATTTTATATACTCACATTATCATACAAAAAATTTCGGCCCTAAATTTGTGTTTCGTTAATAAACGGACCCATATAGAAAGAATGAGAGAGAGAGAGAGAGAGAGAGAAAGAGAGAGAGAGAGAGAGAGAAAGAGAGAGAGAGAGGTAGAGAGAAAGCGAGAGAGAATGAATGAGAGAGTAAGAGTAAGCAAGTAAGTATTAGAGGAAATGTGACGACGTTATATGGTGACAAAAGACTTGCAAAAATGTAATTTTATAGACTCATATAGAGAGAATCAGAAAATAAGAGTAAAATAATGAAAAAAGAGAATAAGAAAGAATAAAAAGCTTTTTGATGAGATCACAAAGTATAAAATGAGATACATAAGCTTTTGCGGTGTGAAAGAGATAAAAATGAATTGAAGTTGTGTGGTAGACCAACTATAAAATGAAAGTGTCGGAGAAAAAGAGAGAATCAGTGTGTACGTATGTAAAGCTGTGTATGTGAATATGTGTATCCACGCACGCGCATGTATTATGTGTAAAATAAGGGTGAATAGAGTGAGAATACTATCTCCTCAAAGACATACTTTCTCACTAATTTGATGATCCTCCAAAGGTTAAGGAAGCGTAATTTGCCACTTTTATTTCTTTTTTACTTGGTGGCAGCTTTATCATCTTCTTCTGTCGTGCTAAGAAGTCTTTATAAAAAGACTTGAGTGTAAAACTTATTTCATATTGCTAAACGATTTTAGTTTTATTTCTACAAATATTCTATTTATTCAGCATATAATAAAATAAAATTTCAACAACAACGTAAAAAAGCCAATATTTCGTTGCGCTGTGAATTATGAACGTAAAACATTAAAGATTAATACTACGTAAAATATAATTAATGTAGAGATTATATATTTTAATTAAGAATAAAAATACTGAAACATAATTAATGTACAAAGTATACATATTTTACGAATCATAAATGTTACCTAATCAAATATAGTTAATTATTAACATAATTAACTACTTTGTTTAAATAGAAGGCAAGAGACTTTTAGAAGAAACTTCATTTATATTTTACAAGAAAAAATAATATTAAATAGTGTAATATGTAACTGATTTTTTAAGCATAATCTACATATATATACTTGAAGATTTTCATGAGAAACAATATAAACATTTAATATGCTTGCCTGTGTAGTTTATAACTATTTTATAGCTACGTAATAGAAGTATTATTTTGGTAGAATTATAATCATTCTTTTTTATTATAGAGATAAATATATACCCTTAAAAACATGCTAAGATACATAAAATGAAAATATTAATTGGATTGCAAGTAATATGAATTTTTAAGATAATTATAAAGTAAATAATTTGAATGTTCATATTATTATACAAATACAAATTAGCTTTGATTTAAATGGCTCCCGAATTCTTAATTGCAAATTTAATTTAATTTTCTACAATGGATTATGAAATAAACACTTTCGCTTAATCTACCAAGCTTTTATCCGCACTATCTTAGTGCAAATACCTTAGAATGAGAGTGCGTTTGTTTGCAAATGGCGATTTGACAGAGAGAGTGAAAGAGATCAAAAGTGAGAACGAGAGAAGGCGATAACGAAAGAGAGCAAGATTGAGAAGAGATAGAGAGAGAGAGAGAGAGAGAATAAAAGTGTAGTATAAGAGAGACAAATGTAACGATGAGTGCGGGAATCAGTCGAGTGTATAATGGGCTTGATTGCTGGCTTCTAATCTGGTTCTATTTCTACTGTCTATCCAGACGGATGTTTCATCTCCTCTTTGTTCACCTCAGTTTCACATATAATCTGTCTCTCTCGTTGTTTGATAGCAATGACCCGAATGGACTTGTCATCACTTGGAATTGTCGAGGGTTGTATATACGGGCGCTGAGCGATCGATCGGCTGGACTCTAATTTGAAAACTGATGCGCATGACGAGTAGAATAACTCTCGGGTGCTCTATGACTGCTCTCAGGTGATCTCATTGAAACTGATAAAAACATTTTGTTCGAGAATACACAATACCAGCATTACTCTTCAGGTTTTTGTAAAGCAATGTGAAATCTATGAAATGTATTCAGGAATTTCCATTAATATCGATCGAACACCTTTTTGTTTTAAAATGAATCGCTTACTGAATTTGCACGACAAAATATTGTGATAAGTGCAAACGTCAGATTTGAGGTCAGGTGTTATTTTACTTAATACGAAACTTAATTCTGCCTGCATAATTTTTGTGGAGTAGATTTTCATTGAATAAGTTTTTTTCTCGTACACATCCTTAAATTGTATTTTATGCTGGCAATACAATTTGTATTTTTAAATTATTGTCAAAAGGTTTTCATTGAAACTGAAATACTGAAAATTAAATTAATAATACACATTTAATGCATTGTACGCTAAAGTAGACGCTATGTATTTTATGTCAGCTTTGAAATAAATTAGGATATAATGATTTTAAATTTGTTTACATATTTTTAAATAAATATACACATATATCGAACAAAAAATACTTTTACAAATGTATTTACAATTAAAATGAAAGTATGAATTATTATAATATTAATTAATTGGCAGAGTTAATTTTCTTTTTTCTGTGATATTTTTAGAAGCAATTTTTATTAATAAAATATTCTTTCAATATAAAAATCAATATAAATATAATAATTAACTATAAAAGTTTTATATTTTACACATTAATAAAATTGAAAGGAGATAAATAAATTAAATCAAACAATTATTTACTAAGCACTCTCTTTATAGAGTATTTATTATGAGGGCGATCATGATAAATGAATACGTGGTGGCAGTCCATCACACAGAAATAAAAGTCCCTCGCATAGACAAAATGTGAAATACAAAAGCTGTTGATCATTATCCTAATACAAAGTGAATACATTGAAAGCGACGAAAGAAAAAAGGAGCAGTATTCATACTAGTAGAATTGAAGCTGGTAGAGCCAGAAGCTGGACTTTCTGGGGCACATCTATTTGTTCTGATTGAGCTAAAGATATCTCATCGGTAGTAGATGCTGGAATAGCATCAGCTTCGTTTATCATCCACGTGAAAAGTAAAAATCAAATTATGATTACATCTACACTTTTTCTATGCAGAATTTTTGATAAAAATTAAGATGAAATAATTACAACGGTTTTAAAATTTCATGTAAGCATAACGTCGTTTTCTAGGTACAATAAATATATTTAAATTATGATGGCTGCTACTCTTTTTTAGTAGAAAAGGAAATATTTGAATAATTACTTGAGTTATTGTAATTCGTAAGTGAATAGTCCAATTTTGTGAAGCTATTTAAAGTGTAGTTGAAATTGTACTAAAGTTTTTGGATATTAAATAAAACAATGAAATTTTAATCTTAATTGAAGCACTGACAAAAAATTTTTAAGGTATATGGCACTTTGTCACCATTGAACTTAAGATGCATTAACTCATTAGTGATTTATGCTTGAATATAATATAAGAGATATTTTAAAATAATGTGTGTCTTAAGTTAAATTATTTTAAGCATAAGTAGGAAAATAAAATATCAAATTTTAAGAAAATATTTTTAATTAAAATTTATATGCATATCATAAAAACGCACATCTTAAAAAATGAAATATATTTTGTATCTTGATCTCTTTTTTTGTTTGGCTTTTTAATTTCTCCTCATAATAAGCGAATTGGAACACATGACTATAGTTATTGTTAGATAAGAAACAGCGTTATGTAGGTAAGCAGTGCCAAGTCGCTTATGCATAAATGTCTGTAGAACACCAATGAAGTGTGGGCGCTTGTTTCACTGTTGTCTTCTTTCGTCAACGCGAGTAAGGATGATATATTTATTCCGATAATGTTTTCACCAAAATCTTTTTCAACTATTGATTTTTCATTTATTCATATTCCATATTTGATAAGATAACACTTAATTCAGTTTTGATGATTAAAAAGATTTTTGATCATATTTATTTTTTAATTATATCACTACTGCAAACATATGATATTTACGAATAATATGAATTTGATTAAGAATAATGGTTTTAATCTTAAGAATATTCAATAAGTCTTAATTAAAAATTTTTGTATTGAAGTTAAAAATTTTCTTTTTTATTGAATTATTTGAATTGAATTTTGTTATTGAAATTAAAACTAAAAAAAAGGTTCATTTACCTCGAGTTATGATTCTTTTTTAAAATCATAAACATTGATACAGAAATGCTGCATATTAGTTGCCTAAAAGCAATCCCTTCTCCGTACTCCACTTCAAAATAAATCGGAGTAGCAGTTGGAGTTCCACATTTAGATTATGTACAGAAATAAAATGAACCCCTCTTATGCAATGTACAAATATCCATTCGATCGACAGCAGCTCTTGAAAATCTATCGTCGTTATTTTGCAGAACAGTTTAAAAAGTCAAAATGAATTTTAACGAACCTGAAATATATAAGTTACGACAATAATATTCATATCTAGTTGATTTTTATATTAGATTTCAATTTTTAATGGATAATTTGTAATTTAATATTGGATGCTTTTGTTCAACGTAGTTTTAATTTTATATTCGAAATTAACGATATAACATGTAAAAAATTGTGAAAAATATAAATTTCTCACATTATCTATTTTTTAGTTGTTCTTAGAGTTATCTAATGAAGAGAAATCTTAATTTCATCGCATTATAAACATTCAAAATTTTTTTGCAAGTTTAGTAATATCATAGCATTTCATATTTCAAGCCTTTATATTTATCCCATTATACAGCTTAGACCTACAGTTTTACTTTCTTACGACTTCCATTCTTCTGTTTTTAAATCTCCTTTATTCTACTCCGTAACTCTTTCCTTCGCTTTATCCACTTTCTTATTCTGTTTCTCCCCTTACCTACCATTTGTCTTCATAACTTGCTCTTGGTATATATATCTCAACGTTCCACTCGCTCTGCTGTACACTCAAAACCAACTCACCTTTTCCCCTTCTTTTGTATAATCAAAACTCTCGAACAAATTTTATATTGTTTGCGATTCAATTGGACGAACAATTTCCGCGTCGTCTTTCAAAATATATCTCGCTTTTAACCCGAGGTTTCTACTTTGCCCCTCTAGTTCGACTATGTCTATGTCTGCTTCTGTATATTCGGTATCGATACAACCATCACCACAGTTGTTATATAAATAAAAAAATTTATACATGAAAAATTTTTTTTTTGCCATGCCTTTGTTTACGTTCTTACAATTTAATTGCCTCTGTTATAAAGTGTTAAAATGTAAACAAGGTCAGCAAGCATTTGGTACAAAAATTTTTGTTATTTTAAGAATTTTACTTTCATTTTAAATTTTTTAATAATACATAGATAATTTTTATGCAATTCTTTTCGTAAAATGATTTAAATTTATGATTGATGCAATTTCAGATAAGAAATAACGAATTTGCAACGTTATAGAAAATAATTTAAATGATTACTTTATTTTAGTAATAAAAGCTAACATTTATCATGAAAATTTTTTTTTAAATATTAATTTATTGATTTATTAATTATATTATATCATTATATAATATCATATAAAATCATTAAAATAATTAATTTAAACTATAGCCAATTATAGTATATAATTTTGTATAGCCTTAATGAAGTATTTACAAAATTTCTAACAGATTACTTATGGGTCTTAAAATCCAAAATTTTTACTTGTATATTTTTAGTATTTTAATAAAATGTGTATACCACTGAATAGAAATACATACAAACATATATATATGTATATTGATACCGATACGAGAAGGTTTGAAGTCGATATTATTGCTCATGCGTATTTATATTTAGTATTCGGTAAACGTATAAAGATGAGGCTCATAATGTTTATACAGATTTCTAATAAATTTTTTCATATTAATGCTATATATTAATAATGTGTATTATATTATCGAAATATTTATCTTCGTCTGTTATAGCAAAAGTCTCATTTGATGGTAATTTTTTAGGCATCTATAATTGTTTATTTTAAGCTTCATTCTAACGAAAATAGTTGGAACAGAAGCAAAATATCTCTTAATTTCAATTAATTATGAGAGTGAGCCTATTTTCTACCATCTACTCATACAAAAGAGCTATTTGAAATATAAATAAGATGCCGTAAACAATCCTGTATAATTGTTGATGTTACATTGGCGTTAAGCCACTAGATTTCAAAATCATTTAGGGGGATTTTTCGAGTAAAACCACCATCATTTGGATTCCACGCAAGTATAAAGAGACATTGATTACTAACTTGTACAGTATAACCAATGTCATGTCAATCAAGGACGATGTCAATTTAATTTTTAGGAAACTTCTGCGTATCCTAAATTCTATTTTAGATTATTTATACACAGTTTGATTATCTGAAATAATTTATTACTGCTACTTTGATCAGCCTGTATTAACACGTTATACACAATGAGAGTAAAAATAGTCGCAACGGTTGATTTTTTTTCATTTAAAAACAATATTATACTAGAGAGAAGATATGAATTATGTACTTGGTTATGCCAAGTATAAAAATAAGAGTACTTGTACAATGAATAAAAAAATTATCTCAATACTTTTAAACTTAAAATGTCATCGAATAACTTAATAGCCAATAATAATTGAAATCAATATGATGTATTCTAACGGATTGTTATAAACTATATTCTCAATTATTCTGTGAATGATTATAATGTAATTATTAATAAACGCGTGCATTCTTTTGTATGAAATAACAATAAATTTATTTTTCATAAAGTATAAGATGTTATACTATCATTTGTTTTACATTCATAACAATACGTTATGGAATTATTAGTATTAAAATCGATCATAGAGAATTAAATAATTTATCACTGAATATTTAATTTATATGGAATTTTTTTAAAGCGACTCAACATTTTATTTATAATTTTTAATACATAAAATTAAAATTATTTGAGCTACATTTAGTGAGTTATTTTTATTTTATTAATTTATTTTAATTAATAGCGGATTGAATAAGTATGAAAGAATTTTAATTTATAAAAGTACAAAAAGGTTATTTTTCGTACCATTACATATAAATACTAAAGTAATCAATCGATTTAGTCAACTCCTACATTATTTTTAAGATTGATTAATAATATATATATATATGTATTACTTGTGCTTGTACATACCCAATTTTTTTTACAATGATATATAAAAATTGATTTCAATAAGAAAACATGTTGTCATTAATAATTTAAAAAGCTGATAATACTTAAAGAAATATGAGACATTCATTAGTTTGAAACTAATTTTCATACGTACAAAATTATATACAGTTTTTACCTATATAAACATTTAATGTTTCTAGTATGATGTTTATCACAATGTTTACTATTATAAATAAATATATTTTGAGGGGCTCATATGGTAAACATATACTTTTCATAAATATTTAAATAACATATTACGAAAGATTACATAAAAATATTAAAAAGATTGAAAAATTATGTAAATTTTCATATAAACAGAATACTTAAGTAGATAGATAGACTGATACCAAATGCTAAATTTCAAAAATTTAAATACTGTTTGTTATAATAAAGTTTTCATAAAACAAAATATAAAAGCGTGTAGGTATATTTCATATTTTAAAAATTGAATTCATACTTACTATACATGTGCAAATGACGTACGATTGAAGGTAAAGCACACATACACACACACACACACACACACATATGAGTTTGAAATAAAATTATAGTACAAGCAGACAGTGTGCTTGTGCGCAAAGAAAAACAATTGAGTTCGCGCCCCGAGGAAAAATGCAAGGTACACCATTGATTCTGATACTTTTATTTTCATTTGCCATTTCGATACTCAGTACGTTTTTTTTTAATCCGTTGAATTCTCATTTTTCTACACAACAAACGTGAACTAAGTCTGTTACATTCAAAACATTATAGGTTTTTTTTTAATTATCTAAAAAAATATTAAATTTAATAGAGAATTACTCAAAAACAAATCACATTACATTATACATCTGATTATAAAGTAACAATACAAATAAATATGCGCTATTATACATATAATTTATATAACGTTATTATACATATATTTATCCAATATAGAAAAGTATTTAGTATCTTACGTGGCATTGTTTAATTTGGTAAGATCATATTTTATTTACTGACATTCATGATATTAAACAAATTTTAGACAAAACAGAAATTCATTCGTTTAAATGTAAACAAATTATTTATTAATTAAAAATAACTTTCAACTTCTTTTCTTACTTTAAATTAAAAAGAAATTTCAGGCACAATTTAATTTTTTTTTTTTGATAATTAATTTATCGTGAAATATTTATGATTTATTGTATACTAAATAGTTCTAAGAATTAAATTCCTTTTAAACCGATCTGAAAAGTAAAACTCTTTTTAATGATAAAAGGTAACATATAATCGCAAAACAACGGTGTTATGTCTCAAGTCACATATTTCTGCATTGGCGTACGAACTTACTCTATAATCTCAATGGATTTGTTATACATACGTTTCGAGTCCTCGTCGCAGTATTGTTAGTTAGGTATTTATCGCACACATAGTCTAAAAAATTTTAGCACGTTGATAATCAAATAGACTTACTATCATTTCTGTAATACAAAATAACAAGGTAAATGGTACGAGCTTTGGGGTCGATATTTTGACTTGAATTCAAATTTGAATATAGAATTTAAATGACAGCACATAGCTTTTATTAAGTTTCGTAGTGATCTACGGAATGAATTTCAATTATAGGCTTAAAATTATAAGATAAATTCGATTCAAAGATAAATGTATAATAAATATTTTACCCTTGTAAGCAACAAAAGCATGTTATGGTCTCTGCTTCATTGTCAAAAAAAAAAAGAATGAGAAATTTTAAACTTTCATATTAAATGGAACCATAAATAACAACATGAATAATTTTATTACGAAGATAGTCAATGAATAGTTTTAAAAATTAAAGTGTATAGTTTTTTTAGTAACATACAATATTATTTCAAATCTTTTTAGAATTTATTTGAAAATAATTAAAGCTATATAGAAGTTTATTTATAAATGTATACGAACACCCTTTTTCACGTAAAGAATTGTAAAGTAACAATTAAACTACAAAATTTTCAATTTTTTATCTATCGAAGTTGAAATATTTTAACTATAAAAGTTAATTATAAATATTTAAAAAATTATAAAATTATTTAAATGTGTAAAACTTGGCTGTACTTTATCATGAATTCAGTTGTAAGGAGCCTTAATAATGTTTTTAACGGCAATTGGTTTCTTATAAATTATTAGAACTAATATTAATTATTATAATAAAAATTAAGATTATATTATAATATACAGTATAATAATAACAATGAGTAAATTTCAGGTTAAAATTTTTACAGTAGCTTCAATTTATTTTACAAATTATAATTTAATTTAATTTACAATAAATATTGTTAACTTTGGAAATTAAGTATTTTTATTCAAATATTTAATAGATGAAAAATTCAACTATGAAATTGTATTTAAAATATTAAATATAATAACATCAAAAGGTTGCTGTATCGTCTAATTTCACGTCAAACTTTGAAGCAGTTATTTCGCAAGCAAACAATTCGTTCATGCTTACATCGCATTAACGTTCTGACAAAAACAAGAGTACTAATGATAAAATGAGTTGATACTGGTGTTGCAGAATTATTTCATATAGTTATAGAACAAGAATAACTTATAACTAGAGTGGTGGAGAAAAATAAAGAAAAAAATTGAGGGGCCAAAGATACAGAAGAAGATTGAGAAAGCAAGAGAAAATCGATCAAAATAACTTTACGTGTGTACATACTGTAGTTATATGATACAGTATGTGATAAAAATTAGCCTAGTTAAAATTAATTCAATTTACTATTTAAAAAATATTAGCGGCTACTTTATTATTTACAGAAAAGTTAATTCTGAACCTAAAGAACTTTTATATTGCATTACTTATTAAAGTATTATCGCATTATAATTCTATGTTTTCATTGGAAACAGCGAATTATTTTAAAGCATAATTCTACATAGATAGTAATACTTACCTAGAAATAATTATCGTCATTAATAACTCAACCTTTCTAGGTTGTAAATTATTTGCATGGAAGAGAAAAAATACGTAGAACTTCACGATCGACAACGTACGTTCATTAAGTTAAATTCGTCTTAGTAATCCAGTGCGTGATCGGCGCCAGAACAGCGTCCATAAAATTGGCAGAGTAAAAAATTAGCGATTTCCTTCCTTTCTACGCGTCCGTTAGCTGATTCGACAGGCGATCGACTATAAGCAAATGTGGCCCTCACTAAAATAGTCGACGATGACGTCAGTCTAGAAATTAACACGGCTACTTGTGGAGCCTCACTGAAGATGCATTTCCCATTTATTTTTCATCTTTTTTTCTAAATTATACTATAAAGATAAATTCTTCAATAAGTAAAACATATTTTTAGTAATATTCGACAAATTCGAAAGCTAGCTCGTTTTTTTAATTCAATTATATAACCATACTAATAAATTCAATTACAAATGTTGATTTTTATTCTGTCTAATTTTTTAATATTAATATACGATTTACAAGCTTTTTAAGTACAAAATGTACTCTATCATGTAGTGAATTAAGCATTAATGTTTTTACTAAATTAAACTTAGTTATTGTAAAAAAACACACGAGATAAAGCATTTTTAGTACTTACGTAATATACAATCAATAAAAGGTAATAAAAGCATTTTTTCAACATACGTTCATTTTATTTTTAAACACTAGACATACATTTATCAATGACAACTCTGGTGCCGCATCGGCTACTCTCGTATCAATCTTCTTATCCTATCTCCACTTTGGTTCCTATATCGATCTATACACAACCTTTCCTATTCAACCTGTCTCTATTACTCACTCAGACACCTTTAAATTCCTGTTTTATTTTATCATTCAATGTCACTATTTTGGTTTTCTTTCTATATGGAACATGCAAATATACAAAATCTAATTCAGATTTCCATTAAATTAAATTTTTTTTCTGATGTTGTATCTCTATACTGTGTAACGATCTCGCAAAGTGTTATGTATACTTGCCAAAAATCGTAAAGGGGATGATAATAACGTGAACTATTGTCTCTTAAATTCAATGCATTTTTATTTCTTTCATAATTCTGAAACACTACGTTATTGGTTTACCTAAAAAGGTCTTAGTACTCATACTTTGTATTAAAATAACTTATCGTTTATTAATTATATAATATAAAGTAAAATAACAAAATTATAAAAAATTTGTAATATTATATATATTATGCATATTTTTTTCATAGCAGACATTAAATGTTTTTTTTAGTTTATCCATCATTTTATCCTGTAGTTCCTACCAATTCAAATTATCATATGCAGTCATTACAAATATTTTATGTTATTCTTTAAAAAATACCAAATTTAGTAAGGAACGTTAGCTATTAAATAAGATATTACAATTGTATAGTTTTAAAATCTGAAAATTTTTTCTTATTTATTTAGTATACAACTTTGTAACAAAATTAAGTAGTTGTAATTATATAAAATATAAATTACACAATAGAAAACTTTTGATTAATTTTAGACTATGTTTCCATTGTTTTAACAAAAATTTTCTATAGTTATAATTTTCATTAGAAATCTAATTTTGTTGAATTGTGTGACTATGAATTGTTGATCCAGATATAATTTTTCTTTCTCTCCTTTTTTACATTTTTCTTCTAGTATTCTAACTTTCCTACTTTTTTCTCTTTAGTTCTTTTTCAATTAATTAATATATACTCCCCCTTTCCATTTCATTTATTCTTGTTAGCGTCATTTGGCCATCACCAATATTTACTGCATGGTTCCAATGATTTTTGAATTATAGTAATTTGAGCAAGATAATGAAAGTGCTGGCATTCTATCGGAAATCATATCAGGCAGTTTTTAATTCATTTTTTCTTTACAGGAAGCACATCGATTATTTAAAAACTAACTTTAAATAACAATACGTATTTTATTTTGATAAAATAATTTTTAATTACATATAAATATTATAATTATCTTATATAACTATTTATATACTTTGTTATAAGTTTTTTGATAACACAAACAATTTAATCAATTTTTAATAAATAATTTTTGAATGTATTTTACAGGTTTTTTGTGAACAATGTATTTTTAATAATAATTAACGAATTTAATTATATATATAAATATATATATTCACAGTGTGAATACAAATAATTATAAGCATTGTATAATAAATCATAAATAATATTGGTATTTTTAATAAAATCATAGTAATAATACAATAATACATACATACAATAATAATATAAGCATAATAGTTGAAAGCAAAAGATGTAACGATGTATCTATAAATATAGTGAGACTAATTTAATGTCGCATAAATAGGTCATATAATAAAAAAAGAAATCTAATATTGTATTTATTGCATAAATATTTTTGAAATTAGTGAAAGTAGCAAACAATTTCAGCAAACAATTTCAGCAAACAATGTAACTGCATAATATAAAATTCAATTATTATTCGAATATTACTTGAAACATTACTTTAATAATCACGAAACATTAGGAACAATTTTCTTGTAAATAATACGTAAATAATATGTCATTTCATTTTTATGTTAATAATCTAATAATCTTAGAAGTATATACATATATGCAAACATATTACAACTACTTACAATATGGTTAATAAACTTCAAATTTACAATTCATTAAAAAATAAATATCAATAATCCATTTTGTAAAAAATATGTATTTTTACCCAATATTCATAATATATATGTATAATATAAACATATTATTATACATTAAATTGTATACGAATAAGGAATATTTAGTCGAGCTATTTTTCTCATTAAGGCAAAAGATATTGGATTATGGATAATGATAATATATAAACGTATAATCCATAACTTATACGATTAAATCGTTTTTTTTTATAAATAGTATATTCTTCTTAATAATGTTTATATTATTTTTTATAATTTTTTATAAAATTCCCGATTCACTTGCAATTATATACCTTGAAACTTCAAAGCTGAAAATTAGATAATTATGAAAACGTTATGGGCTTTAGTGATTAGTCTGTTTAGTTTTAAGAGTTAAAAGTGGAATTTTGAATTTCAAAGTTTATGTACTTCATCAGTAGTTTTAGGGACGATCGATGCATTTGCCTATCTTTGTAAAATACTGTTACTCAATAATCAATGTATATTTTATTAGAATAAAGGCTGCATTCTTCAATAGCATTTTATGTTTCATAAACGGTAGGAAAAGCGAGTGCTCTATTTTAATGTATTAGAACAACAAAGACTTCTTTTACGAGATTTATATTTTTATTATATATTTTAAATTTTCCTTTAAAATTCGTTTTTATTAATCGAATTAAAGTGAAAGGGTTGGAGAATCTGGTAAAAACCATCATTGGTATCCATACGCCCATTCAGCTTAGGTAGTTTCTTCCTAGATGGTGTTTCGCATCGGAAAAAATTATTTATATCTCAATATGTATTTGAGTGAAGAGAACTTTGATAAGGTGCTGTCGATGATGTAAGATGTATACTCTTAGTGATTTGAGCCCACGATAGTTTAAAGCAAATTATGCAGCATGAGATCAAGTCTTAGATATTATCTAAACTATCTAAGTATACAGGTATACTGGAATACTAAGGTATACTCGATACCAATACTAGTATACTAAGTTATACTGGATACCAATTGAAAGACTATCAAACTTAAATCGAGTATCATTACAAAATCGGATTAATGCATTTGTTATAGGTTAAAGAGAATCTCTGTCCAGATATTTTTATCTGTAAGATAATAATGTTTGTGGAACAGGTAAGTCATATTGTGTAAGCAATAGACAATTTACTCATAATGGCATAACTCATTGTTGACCGATATCGTGGTCTCGCAATCAATGTCGATCTTTGTACATTTTACCATTAAGATGGTATTCCTTGTAAATTCTGATAGCAGCTGATCGGAGCGAAGAATTCGGCCATTGACGAAACGTAGGACCCATTTTTAGCAGTGAAATTTAGTTTCTTCCTCGGGTAAAATCGGTCGCGAGGCCACAACAGGCTTTCTCGTTATGAATCCAAATTTTAACGAAGAAGGGGGGGGGTACAATGGAATAATTTCGTTGCCGGGGCTTGGTCAGAATGCTAGCATGAGTCCCAGGGTTGCAGCACACGAGTGATGGCCTTCGTCAACCACATCGCGCCGGTTGCTGTCCACTCGGCGCTTTTCTGTGAACTCGCCACGTGTTTTGCCAGCTGGCAATATTATGACTCAGCCTTGAACTATGATCTTTTTTTTCATATAATACTGCAAGATTTGCATCGTAATACAAAAACGCTTAAGACATTAAAAAAGTTTTAATAAAATCTTTGAATAAAGTAACAAATATACACGACTGTATTGTATAATTGTTTGTAACTAGCTAAACAGATACTTAATCACCGAAATTCAACTAAATTTGTTTTAATATAATTATTAATTTTTATAGTTTAACATTTATTAATCTTATGAAATAAAAATGAATAAAGAAAAAGTATTTTGTATCTACGAACTATGTTTCTATTTAAATACGTAAAAAAATTTCTGAATAGATTTTTTAATATACTATGAAATCTATAAATTAATGACTATTATTTTAAAATATACTTAAATTATATTATATTATTAACATACGGTGATAAGTATAAATAAATTATACTTAAATTTTGTAAAATATGGTATTTTCTATTTGAAATTACATAAAGTTTATTATAAAATTAATAATAATATAAGACTTGCTCAATTTAATACTGCTATTTTATTGTAAATATTACTAAATAATTAGTGAATACTGGATAAAACTAAATGTATATATGCACAAGTATTAAATAGAACAAGGATAAAACCTATTGTTATACAGTAATGTAAAGCATGTGAATTGATATTAAATTTTTGCGAATAATGTCGCACCTCATGAGTCTGAGATGGCACGTGGATGAGTAAATCCTGGCTAAAGAAGG
The DNA here is from genome assembly GCA_018907135.1 of Kradibia gibbosae. NCBI lineage: Eukaryota > Metazoa > Arthropoda > Insecta > Hymenoptera > Agaonidae > Kradibia > Kradibia gibbosae. Next base: position 14,350,276 of record JACCHX010000002.1, on the reverse strand, counting down.
AGAACGATAAGGGTCGGCTTATCCGCTCGATATTGCGAGTACCATATATGAAGACATCGCATTAATACGCGGATGTATGTATTTTCTACCTCTTCTTTTTACACGTATGCACATTTGCGAAGTTCAAATAACATCTGGAAAATAATAGTAAAATTCCAGAAGATGATGACACGGGTATTTCACAATTTTATAAATGATCTAGCATTTTGTTTTACTGTAGAATTAGATTGAAATTGATAAATAAGTTAATCATCTTACCACTCTTATAGAAGATAAAATGTAATGTAAATAAAAGCAGATTAATAAATCAGGCTTTTGAAAACTAAACGTACAGAGTAGTTTTTTTATTCCATTGCTTTCATAATTAATACGTTTTGTGGTTACATATGCTTAAAAAAAGTCTTAAGAACAAAATTAAAAATAAATTTGTTTTAAGCATATCAGTTTAAACCTAAAATTGACTTAATTTTTAAATTATACGATTAATAAAGTATTAAAATTATGCCAGAGAAATAACTACTTATTGTCTTTGTGTACTTACTTTCAAACTTCGTATAAAAGAAAATAGTGAACTAATACCTAACTAAATTGAAGATATATAATAAAAAATATAAATTTGGAAATATTCTGTATGTTTCCATATTTATATATACCCACACATGTAAGTGTATATAATGTTTAATAAAATAATAAATGTATTTATGAAGGGATAATTTAGCTTTAGGTATTATATTTAATCAAAATTAAGTAAATCTACACTACGGTATGATGGAATTTTTATCCGAAAATTTTTTTTAGTTACGTTTGTTTGAATTATTTATAATCGTTATATTTCCAGTTAAAGCAAACTTCTATAAATGTGAGATGTATTTTAATACGTAAATGAATAATTCATCTAATATATCAAGATATACGTGTGTAATATGTATAAAAAAATAATGGATACTGTCGAAACTTCTCCGTTATCATGAGTGAACGCCACTCTTTTATTCTTTTCTGTAGTCCTATGGTAGAAAAGCATTGACGCGTATCGGTTGTCGCTCCCATTAGACTCACATCTGCGCACTTTTCTTTCCTCGCTCCCTTGCTTAAATAATGCGCGCATTTGAATTGTCACTTTTTATTAAAAACTCCATGCTTCCAATTAAAATTCTTGTAGTTAGTATTTATAATAAAAGGAATTATGTTTTTTTTTTATCATTTTTCTAAATATAAAAATTTGTATATATATACATATATATATATATATATATATGGTTTATATATTTAAATAATTTTTAAAGTAAAGTACATATTCAAAATAAGAACTCTGTAGATTTAACAATCCAATAAGAAAATGTACGAAAATTATTTTTGATACACACACACACACGCATATATATAACTAAAACTCAAAATAGGAATAAGAATTAGTTCTCCTATCAAATAAGTTTTTTTACATCATAGTAAATTTTGAACAATTCACTGACTCGTTCGACCAGCAAAATATCCTTGTCCAAACATATATAAATCTTATTTACGGCGATCCATTCGTCCAGTGGTACATTCAGCACCATAAATACAAGCAAGCCGATTTCCTTATCCTCGTTGCTTCCTCGACTTACTGTAACCTCTAATGCGCAGCCCTCGCAAAACCCTGCTTCGCCAATGTCTAGACGTCTTGCATTACGCGCGACTGTACACGTAGCCGTGGACATTACGAAAGTAGGAGCCAATTTAATTTGCCGCTTTGTACTGTATTTTGCAAAGAATAGGAAAACGCGCGATAAATTCGCACTGCAGGGAAGCGTGCATAATCGGAGTCTTTTTCGTTCCCACTCTTCACTTACGCTTGTCGACCGGGAAGAAGAATGTAGCTTTAAAAGAAAACATGATACAAACCGGTGCCAAGCATTAGCCGAAATTACCATCGTTCGCTTTTTCTTGCACTCGTACTTAATGTACGGTGCTGTGCCTTCTCTCTTCAATTTTTTAGACTTTCATCTACCATTGAGTTTTACTAGTTGTACATCCCGATTCTTTGTAGTTAGTGTTTTTGTTCACGTTCGACAGGAAATACATGTTTTGCTGGAAACTTTAAACTAAGTGTTTATCGATTAATGAATCCATTACAGTCTAAATTATATTGATTTGTTGAAAAAAATTTTATTTATGTATTAACGAAAAATTTTATTAGAAACATCGTTTTAACAAATAATTATAATCTATGTTTGATATTTTGTTGACAATGAAGGCACGTTTTCGTAGTAAAGAGTAAATAACTTCATATTTACATGCCTAGCGATAGAATAATACTATATAATTTTTCATGTCATTCATTCTGACAAACTTGATTTGTAATTTCTTCTCAAGAGAATACAAGTTCTCGTAGCTTCTGACAAGTCTACAAATGCAATACAACTATATGCATTTCATCTATTTCGCTTATTCTCTAGATCAGTAAACTTACGATATATATTATGCAAAAGCGCTTTAACTGACAAAACAACTACTCCTAGAACACTTAATATATTAGAATGATTGTTATTGTATTTATAAATCCGTACAATGTTTAATTATACTACAACTTCAATAAATAATTGTAAAAGCTACGGTGCGTATAGCCAACATCCTAGATTAATCATTAAATATAATGTGAACAAGAGAATGTAATGTTAGAATAGAAAATAAAGTTTTACACTATTCAAATCTTAATAGGATAAAAGTTGAAAAACTAATAAACTGTTAAAAAAATAAAATAATTATTTGTTCTAAATTTTATTTGAGAGTTGCAAGATATGTTTTTAATTTGTGAAATTTTACAGTTACTCATCGATACTAATAAATAATTTAAATTCTACTTACCACAGTGATGCACGTAAATTCATTGTCCTTTTTATATTGTTTTTTATTCATGGTAATATTTAATTAAAAATTAATTAAAAATTCAAAAGAGTTTTCGATAACATCACAATGTTTTTTGCAATCTAATTTAAAATAAGCATTAGATTTTTATTAAATACTTGAAAATGAATATTGAATATAAAGAATTTATTTCGTATCTATGTAAATTGACTGTATAAAAAATGTTACATGAATATATATATATATATATATATATTCATGTAACATTTTATATATATATATATACATATATTTCTTATGGATGACAAATGATACTATAAAATAAATAGAACGATAAGTTCATGACAATGAATTTCTATATAAATTGTCTTTTTTAGTGTAAAGAGTCTTATAAGTAGTTTCCAATCACTGTATAATATCAAATTGATTTATTGTTAATAAATACTAATGATTTAAACGCAGCCAAAAAGAGATGTGGTTTGAAGAATTCCTTTCCTTTTTCATAAAATTAAAAGTCATCATATTTATATCATTGGAACGTTGATTTAGTTCCTTTTTAAGCAAGTGTCTTAATAGTAAATTAATTAATATCATTTAAATTAAAGACGTATGATATCCATTTTTTTAATATTCACTAAAAGAGTTTTTAAAAATAAATTAAATAAATTTTATCATATTAAGAGCATTAAAAACAATATTCTAGTATTAGGGGAAAATACCGATATTCAAGAAATACTTAGTGAATTTTAATCTTCTTAATTATAGTATAATCTTTAAAGAGTCATTCTGTAAATTTCAAGATATATTCTTATTGTTTAAAAAAAATTTGTTCAAGAAGTGTAATCCCTTCCTTTGATATTTTAATTTTAGCTCTACCCTAAAAATAATTACTTTTATTGTTTTTATTCTTTAAATTTTTAAACATAAGTATCTTTTCATCTCTTTTATTTGAAATTTTAAGAAGACAAGTTTTGTCATCTTTTTAATACATAAGAAAAATTGCATAAAATGAATGTGATTAAAAGTCTAACACTATTATAGAAAGAATAGAAATCTTATTAACACATGCTTTTGCTTCATATCATACATGCAGAAAAATTTAATCTCTTAACAAAAGTATTTATATGTCAATCTAGATACTGTCTATCTTTATCATTCTCATATTTGCAATATATGCGTAGATTTATTCAGAATTGCATTCAATATTGATTATTGATTGAAGTACAGCATTACTAAGATAAAAAAATATAATCAAGTAGCTTATAGTATATAGTAATAATTTCATTCATTATTTAAAGAAATATTCTCATACATAAAATCGAGTGAAGTTTTTAAGTTTTAATAAAATAAATTTTATATATTTTAATAATTTTATATATTAAATTTCAACATTTTTTTGTATTTTTTTGACAATAAAAATTCATTGTTAACATTTCAAAAATTTTCTTACATAAATGATGAAACAAAAATGTCCAATCCTCATTCTTTTTTTACATTTCATCGAAAATATATATTATCTAACAAAGATAAATCCTTAATACTAGGAGATTTCGTAAAAGTTCTTACCAAGAATTTCCAAAAAATTAAAGTGATCTATCTAAGGTGTTCCTATACCTTGATGCATAGGTTAACATAATGCTTATTTATCACGCAGCTTTTTTTCAATTTATGTATTGTTATTTAAAATTAGATAGAAGAAGAAGTCAAAGCAATATTTAAGTAAATAAGATTAGCCAAGCAGTTTGATTGTTAAATGATTATTACACCTTTAATGCATCTAAATCATGTTTAGTACCCAATATATGTACGCAGTTTTTAAAAAAGATGATAATGCAAAGGCGTGAGTAGCTTTTCGAATAACTTAATCTAAGAACTCTGACTATTGCTGTTATAAATTACTAAAAGACATATGACATTTTACGAATGAACGTATTTATTTTCATTAGAAAAATCTTTTTTAAAGTTCATTTGCTGTTCAGACACCTTGTTAAGGACTTTTTTATTGTAAATGAACGGGGAAGTGAACGGTATGATATGAATAAATCCAGTAAAAAAGGTGGAAATATAGACTCCTTCTCGTAACACTTTTTCGAAAAGATGCATTAGGATTTTAGGGACTCCGGGAAGCTCCGGGAAATGTCTACAGAGCACGATATTATAAAGGCAGTGCAGCCTACGGAAACGCAAATATAGAGTCAAGTAGGAACAACTTTATGAAAGTTTTCCACCTGCAAGTACGAGAAAGCAGTGCGTGAAGAGAGCAAATATTTATAAGATCATTAATAAAGCACATGGCATGGCAAAATGAAATACTTGATTGGATAGAGAGGAAGAACACATATAGATAACAATAATAAATATATAAAAGAAATTTAAAATGATGAAAAGTATGACCGCCAGAGAGCGAGTGACTTGAAACGATTATGTTAAAGCCTGGTACCAAGATAAAACAGACGCGCTAAGTATACTAGCGCAGAAATCTTTAGAAGTAGAAAGTGTACAAACCAACCGCCAGAGGTTGAGCATAAAAAATTGTAACGTTAAAAGCTAACGCATAAATAGAATATTTACACCGAATAAGATTCAGCAACTCTTAGGTCTTACTGTTTCATACAGACTATACACGATATTTAATTGCCTAGCCTTTATAAGCGATTTTTTGTCTTTGTTCATATAACTGCAAATATTTTCACTTTTTGTAGACTTTTCGGGCTGTGTAATCTATTAACCAGCTTTATACATGCAAATCTAATAAACAGGAGTGCATAGAGTATTAATTTTGTAACATGGGCACTGTACCCGCGGTCTAAAAGAGGGTGGGTTGTTTGCCAGGAAGAAGTTCGTCGTTTCCAGGGTTCGGTAGGACGAAGGGTTTCGGGTTGAAGCTTAATTTAAATAAAAATAATACTCAAAAAAATAAATAAATTTCCAACAGATACGCCGCTCCGGGGTGAAGTTGCCTCTTTCCTGCGGCCCTCTGCTTCAGTTCCCGCGTACGTCATCTCTGACATCTTTCGCAGTTCCGGTTAACCTCCATTCTCGCCGTCGCTGTTATCCTCTTCACACGCAAGTCGCAGTGAGGGGGGGAGAAACACGGTACCTTTATTCCCTGAAGGGCTCACGACCTCCAGTAATTTCGGCATCTCGGCACGACCTGAGGTCAGAGCGTAAGCCCGAGGCTAGCCCGGGTTTTCACATACCTGGGATCGCGCCCTGTTTTACTTGATTGGGAATTGCATTTAAATTTAAATTGCCACCTTCTCGATATTGTCCATTGGTAAACAACGCGGATGTCCGGTTGTTCGCCTATCCGGACTCGCTGCGTGGGCCAAGAGTTAGTTTCTAACGCCCAATTCATCATCTTTTTTAACCGGCGCTCGTTACTTCTCGCCGCCGCTTTCGCCGTTTCGCAGTTTCCCTTCGTTATCCTTCGCCCCGCTGCTCCGAATGATTTTAAATTTTGGCGTACATTTTTCACGTTTCTTATCATATATATTACACTCGGTGGAGACGGGTACGGAGGGACCAGCTGGGTTCGTCAAAATTTTGTACTCTTCATATTAAAAATCCATTCTCAACGTACCAAAAGGGATTTTTTAACCACTATAAATTTTCATTCGCGGAAGACTAAATTTTTAAACTATCTGTTTTTCTTTCTTCTTATTGATAAATAAATAACACTTTTTTTAAATCGATCCCAATGTTTCATGTAGGACTTAATTTCATTTATAATTATTAAACAAATTTTTAGATGTAAATTTAATATTACGACTTAATAAGACATTGAATTTGTAATTAACTTATGTTTTACCGTAAAAATATTTACATCTGTAGAGTAAATGCTAATTTTGAATATAAAATTAAACCGAATTTCGTATATATATATTTCTTTATTGAAATTAAGCAATATATGTTTGTTAGATATTTAAAGGAAAATTTTCGAATTAACATTAGTTCGGTTTATTATTTAAAAAAAGGATTACTTCATATTTCTACATTCGTCTTGATAAAGTTCTCGCATGAATTTGTAATCCAGATCCAGCACGCGTACACTTGAGGCTCACTAATTTGAAATTGTACATCAGATGGTGTGGCGCATCGCCACGTGAATCGCATTTATCCTCCTATTACATTTTGTAGTCAGAGAAAAAATGAGTACGCCGGGGACTTTGTGATAACCATAATCAACGGCGAATTTCGCATTCGCGTGCCGCACGATCTAATTCTAAGTACGTTGATTATACGCCGCAGAAGCTATATGACTACACCCGTTATTATCATTGCGTGATCGGTGTTTGCTTCCTCGTTAAGACGATTGATATACTTCATGACTTTTTGAGGATCTCTTGATATTTTCATATATTTGTACTGTCGATTCTTTTACCTTTCACGATTTATATATGCAAAGTATCAAATATACAATATCAGAATCGATGAACTACTATGTCATTAGCAGTTAAAAATTTACCAATAACAAGTTACAATGTCATTTTAAATTTCAATATGTGGCAATAAAATTATAATTATGATATTTTAACATACCGATAATTTTAAAATTTAATTTTTTTTATTTTTTCTTTTTTATCACAAAAATTTTAGCTAAATATGAATTATAAAAAATAAATTTTACTTTACACTAAAATTTTTTATTGTATTAATTAAAGAATTTTTACTTAATTTTAGTATTATGACCAACTTAAATAACCTTATTTTTAACTTTATAGATACTAACAATAACATGATAGTTTTTTAAAATATAAAAATTTAGCTGAATAAAGTTACAGTTTCGTATATTTAGATTCAATTTTTATTAATGTATCATTTGCTCAACATTAATTTTTTTTGCAATTTATTTATAAAGATTATCCATTTTTGAAAGAAAGTGGATCGAATAGTATTCATTAACTAAATTGATTTACAGGAATTTATTATTCGATTTAGTCTAATTTGTTTATTAGTTACATTTTATTCTATTTATTCACAGTACTTAAATAAGAAATTAAAATATAAAATTATCAGATTTGCTACATGTACTATAAGTTAATATATTGGGCCTACGTTGGCGATTCGAAAATAACGGGGATTCATCCTTCCCACCATGAAACCGACACTGCTTCCAGCACTTTTGGCTTAGTTTTGCAAGTGAGTAATGGTTGGGCAATTGTTTGCGAGATTGGTGAAGGGACAGAGGATAGCTCAACTGACATGAAATCAAGCGTTGATATTTCCAACTATTTCCATGTCCTGCAATTTGTGCGATGTGCTGAAATTTTGAAATATTTTTACTTTTATAAATGTCGTGTTGACTAGGCGTTTTCAAAAGATTCATTCATGTCAAAATTTTAACGTATATTTATGTACATTTTTCTTTTCGAAATTTTCCAGCTTGTGTTTTAAGTTGTAAATAAAAGCCGCTTTGATGAATATATTTTCAAAGAAATCATCAAATGTTTTTTTTCAGTTACACTTTTCCATCAAAAATTGATAAATTACACATTTATATTTCAAGCCAATCACATGCCAAACTTTTTGATGAACGAGCTGTAGAAAAATATTTTTAAAACTTTTCTATATCTTAAAGGCAGTAGAAATCAGTATTATAACATATTATTAATCGACCAGACAAAATTTATTAATAAAAGCGTATTTTAGTAATCAATAATATTTTTGATAAAATTTTATAAGATTTCAGAAATGCTGGATAGCATAGGACATAAAACTAACAAGAACAAAGTAACAAGAAAAAGGAAGTATAATTTTTGAAGCAGACTATTGATAAAATGAAATTTTTTAATAAGTAAGTGTATTCCTTAAAAGCTTATGTTATCATGTTAAAAAAATTATTCTTTTTAAAGATGTTACTGTAATGTAAACTTTATTTTAAAATAGAATAATGATATGGCAAATAGTATTAAAACTATAATAATTTTTTTCTTTTATCACATACAATAAATTTCGAAAATTTAAGAAAAAATGAAACTAATACACAATATTAGTTTAACAAAAATGCTATTTATAATATTTACAAATTTTTTAAAATTATGGTCATTTTTTAGTCAACTTTATCGTAATTCTTTTCATATACTTTAAACCTTTGTTTGAACGTCAAAGAAATGGCGAAAGAAAAGATCATGAAAACGAGGAATGGAATATAAAATAAACTAGCAAGCTCGCGCGAAAAATCAAGAAGTCAGAGGCGCGTGCCAAGAGCATTATTCGGTTTAATTTCACTAAGAGAAGCTTTAATTACAATTAAAATCCTAGTATTGTTTCTATTTCTCTAAATCTTTCATCTCTACAGTTCTACTTATCGTATAATATTAATAACTTGCTAGTACTCATTCTTAATTTTTCAATTTACTTTTACAAGGACAATAAATTATTTAAATTGTCTATCCTTAATAAAATGAACTCAGTTTATATAGATTACAAAAAAAATAGTTTTTAATATATTACGCTTAATTTTTTCCGAATAACAATATTTTTGCTATCTAATAAAATTTAAATTGTGTTCATTGTTTCATGTTGAAGTATGTATGTATGGCATGAAGCTGATTTATTATTGATCTATATAACTGTGTTTATCTAAATACGAATTAAATAATATTTTAATTTACAAACTTATACCTAAGAAAACTATTGCACTAATGATTTAATATAGAAGAATTGACGAAATCAAGATATGCATAATTATATTATATGAACATTGACGCGCTTTCATTTAAGAGCGTATGAATTAAAACAGATGAACATGAAATTCTAGTAATATCCACATCACTATTGTATTTGAAAAACATATCAAGTCGTAAAAATCTGAAATATACGTTTAAAAAAAAGAGCAACGTATTAATTATCGAAAATAAAGTATTTTTCACATAATTTATATTGTTTTTCATGAAATGACAATCAATAGAAAACAATTTTTTAAATAATAGCTTAAAATTTTGACTAAGTTTGTTCATGTAGATAGATAAACTCACGGTAATCATAGGTTATATCTTATCATGTCTTAATAGCTTGCATTACTTCACAAAATAAACATTACATGCATAAAAAATAACGATTTCATTAGGATGTGAAATAAAGAACTTTAACTATAGGATTTGCAAACTTTAAAAAAAATAAAATTTCTTACTATGCGTTAACAACATATTAATCAGCTTAAAGAATAAAGTAAATTTTTTTTGTAAGTTATATTTTACAGTATTTAAGGCTCTATGCTCTCTACAGAGGGGCTCTACAGGGGATCTTCATATCTTAGTGACTGTTTTGTTTTTTTTAGGCAATTATATTTACAATTTGCAAAATGATTTAGTTATCCATCATAAAATGCGTTACATAAATGTTATACGAGGCAATATTTAAGATTCCATATTTAATTATCAGCGACTTTAATTATTTCCTACATTGATTATAGAATAAACTTTCAATCCCGTTACATAAAATACGTTTATTTAATTCAATGAACTTAAGTAATGCACATTCAATAACCGAAATAAAAAATTAGAGAGGCCTATTTTCTAATACTTATTATTGAAAGTTGAAATATCAACAAATATAGTATTAAAGTAACAGAAATTTAAAAATTAAAAAAGTTGCCGCTGAATTCCTCGATTTAAGTTTAAATGTTCATATAAAACTTTCTCTTTAATGTAATAATTTTAACGAATAAACATACACATTAATGATTTTGGCACCGTTAATAAAATCAGTATAATATCCTATGTTTAAGCAACGTAAAATTCTCCACTGGTTATTGTATAATTATGCTGAGTTCGGGATGATGCGAGCTAAATGACCACGAGAACAAGAGGCCCTTGGGAGAGATGTAACGAGGTGCTGAAATTTCAAACGTGTTATAGAATCCTGAATCTCTCTACATATTATGACAGAATTATTTAGATAAAACTTTTGGACGATGTATGGTGTCATACTTTTTATAGCATTCGTACGTCAATAAAATATCATTTTATCAATTAAATTATAATATGTACTGCCTTTACTAAATTAATAAATGTAAAATTAGCATTTCAGAATTAATTTTCGTAATATCGGTTTTTTTATGTATCTATGAACTATAAAAATCATTAATATTGATTTTGTAAATTAATTAAAATTGTTAGCTTTAGTTTATAAAGAAATCCGAGATGTCAATTTAAATTCATTCCATAAAATGTTATCCTGAAATTTTCTTATGACATTTTAGATCTATCTTAATACTAACTTGTCAATCTATCTAAAAATTTAAGTCATATCTTATATTAGTCCACGACTTGAAAAATCAATCCTCTGTTTTTCAGTCAATTCTTATTGTCATTGAATACTAAATCCAAAAAGACATTTTAATCTTTCTGATAATGCTTTCTGATTTCACTACGGGTTTCATGGTATTACTAAATTAATTAAAACTGTTAACTAAAACTGTTGACTAAATCTGTTTTTAGCTACCTCGCATTGTTTTATTAAATTAAACTTACTCTATTTATTTTCATAATAGTTTTCGTCTTTAGTATTCAAAAATTTTTTATTAAGCTTTCTTTTAACATGTAAATGTAAATATATAAAATAATGAGTCAGTTAGAAATAATTGTAGTAAATGTAAAAAGTAAATTTGTAAAAATATATGTACGATTCCATGCATTAAGTGATTGCAAAAAAATTAAATAATAAGAAATTAAATATTGCAAGAATTTTCTTGTTCAAAATCGATTATTATTTAATAATTATAATGTAATATATGATGATATAATATAGTATAATATAATAAAGTATAATATGTATAGTATAATATTGTCTTAGAAAGTATGAAACAAAAGACCGCGAAAATATATCATCGGTGATAAGGGCACATTTGAAAATTAATGAAATTCACAATATCTGGTTAAATCTTTTTATTAAATATTTGTACAAAATCTTTAAGCTTTACATAATGAGAGTTTTAGTTAAAAGGAAGAAGATGAGGCACAACACACCGACACAAAATTAAAGATGGTATAGGTACGAGTCTACGAGCGTCCCTTTGTCGATTCGAGGCGTAAATTCAATTCGCGAAATGATCTTGAGATTTTCGCTTAGAAAGCTATTTATTAGATCGACTTAATAAGCCCAGGATGGTCTTTTTGAATGTGAATCACTGAACGATATGATAGAAATCGATATTGTTTCAGAGTAACTAAATCTGTGAAAGCAAAAGATAAGAGCACGGGCTGAGTATAAGATTCATGCAAGAGTGATGGCGAGCTTGAGCTTTACGTCGTGCCGGTCGTGATCGAACGTTAGAGGTGCGTTTCCGGTGGCCGCGTAGACCGTTCAGGAGGTGGCGCTAACGCGCGGTCAAAATCTGGATGATATTTATCAAACAAATATAATATAATAAAATAAAATGTTGTATAATATAACGAATAATAAAAATTATAATAATATAGTAAACTACATATTTAATTTTTTCTAACGCATAAGAAATTTTTAGATCAAATTTGGTTGTATTCCCTAGTACTCTATGAAAACTTTTAAATAGTATATATAATAAAATTTAATTGGTTCGATTGCTAGTAATTTTACTAATTTCTTCATTCGTACTCACAGAGTTCTGATCTAAGATTGGTATTTATAACTATAGAACAGGTTTAGATCAAATATAGGTGTTTACAAACTACTATCTTAGTTGTTTATTATAAATGATCTAAAAGACTGCATTTTCTGACAGAAACTAAAAATCATAAATAAATTAGCGAGCCACAGTTAAGAAAGGTTGAATTTGATGTAAAGTAAAGTTACTACAAACTTCAATTTGGAAAGTTATATTTTATAACAGGATCAATACTATAAATTAAAAAAAAAAATGTTTTTTTTAAGAATGTAACGAATAAATGAAGGATTTATTATATAATTTTCTACGCCAATGTAATTGTAAGCAATAATTATATTTAAATTCTAATATTTTACATAAATGTTATACTTCAATAATAATATTTTATCATATTAATTTTATCTATACGAATGAATAATTATTTTAGCCATTATACTGATAAAAATATTTAATTATTGTAGCGGTGATGTGTAAGAAAGCATAGTCGGTTGCCTAGACTGATCATTCGGCTACTAGTTGTAATAATAATTCTTTGTATTACCATTAGTAATCGGTGTTACTCATAGATGAATTGATAAGTCGCGCTAAGTAATAAAACCGCAAATTAGGAAATAATCCTCGTTTGCTGATAGAAATCTAATACTATATTATTATCGTTGGTCTTTAACCAGAATTCCTTTATGCATACCAATTACAAATTAAAATGTAATTGTATATACTTATTACTATTCATCTAAATTTAATTAGAAGTATGCATACATTGCTATAAAATATGATATAATTGGGAAATGATAGTTATATGAATTAAAAGTATAATAGTATAATAGTATACTACTACAGTATTTTACTCATTGCAAACCCAAATGCAACGGCATATGCGGCTCGCGCCGAGACTGACTGAACTGAGCCGACAATGCACAAAATTCATTGAAAAATTCCACTTGATACGGCTTGTGACATTTTCCCGTTCGGGTATTTTCGATCCTCGCGCCGCAACCGTCGCCGCCAAACATCAGGTCACCTATTTACCCGATCGCGCTACCAATATCCCCGCGGGCTTAAAAAAGGCTTAAAAAAGAACGCAATACCAACGAGTTCCTCCCGAGCTTTAAATCCTACTTCAGGCCTCATCTCTAAAAGTATTTGCCTGTCCTTAACTATATATGCGCTTAGATGTTGTACATCTCTTCTCTCATCCCAGGAGAGCCTGTTGCCAACGCGTTGCGCTTAGACATTGCCCCCGCACGTCTTCTTCCGTTCTCGCCGAGGTCTCCTATCTTCTTAATCTTCTCGATTCTCGTGAAAAACTGACATGACTTGTTAACAAACATGACACATGTTGCGAGGTTAGGATGTTAATATTAATTTTTAACTTTAAGTATTAAGAAGCCTTCAGGATAATGTGACTTATAAGTCCAAACGTATAATTAAGTATAGTTGTATGGTGAATAATTAAAGTAGCAAATAAGATTTAAGAATTTAAGTTAAAAGTTAAGTGTTAATATTGAGTGTAAAACAGCTTATTTATTAGTTAGTGTGTATTTTAGCTTTAAAATTAAGATTCATGCAGCTTATAAGAATAAGTTTGTAATTTTAATATAAATAAGCGTAGCATAACTTATGTGAGGTGTAATAATAAGTGGTATGTAAGAGATGCTGTAACGTGAGGTAGTAAGAAGCTGCGAGAAGATTGTGAACAGAAAATATAGTCCTGGACAAATGAATTATAATATAATATATAACAATATTAATACATCATAAAGATTTATTTTTATATAATAAACATATTTTTATAGTAAACACATTTATAAAATTTGTTTATAGGTATTCGCTCGAAATCCAAAAAAAAATCATAATTCAGAAATATAGCAAAAAATCTTATTCAACAGTTCCAAATCATAATAAAACTTAATTAATTATCACATTAAATTTCTGTTCATTATTACTGTTAACGATTATATAGCGACAGATTTAAAGTTAAAAATATTTAATGAAATATTTTTTTAATTATACATGAATTGTTATAATATGAATTTACGAATTTAGTAACAACATTTATTAAAGAAAGATTGTTATATTACAACTAGTATTTGAAAATTTTTAGAATATTATTGTTGTGTGGTTAATTATTAATAATGAATTAAAATATATTTTAAATTTAAAATTGATTCATAAAAAAATTAATTCAATTAAATAATAATTAAAGAAATCTCATCTAAACATCTGAGCAAAAATCTAAGAATTTGAAGCTATTGCTATTTTATAGTATAATTCATTGTGTGTTATCGTAATTTTTAAGATTAATTTTCGCAGGGTTTCCATCGAAACATTTCCAATAAAAAAACCTAATCGTACTTTACCCCTTTGGTTGCCGTCCAGCTGCTATCAGTCAATCCTTGTCAATCCGTGTCAGCAGGCACTGTTATTCATTATGGGGCGACCCATGACACCTAGAAAAATATATTGACTAGATCCATTCTAGAATACGACATAGTCTTTGGAAACAATACCAATGAGAAGTTATGTACTATGAGAAATGCCTCGCCCTGAAAGTTATTGGTGAATGAATTACAACGATGGGATTGCCAAGCCAATCGATTGTACCCACCGCCTTCCTCTTTCTTCCTATTTTATGATTTTTCATCGATACTTCGAAGAGGAAAACAGATCAGTCTAATTTGCTTAGTAAAAATTAAAGATAGTTTATACTTTTAATAGGGAACGAACAAATTTATGATGTTCGTGCTCATGATCGCCTGAAAAACGAAAAAAGTGTGAACTTTATCTCATAAAATTAATTTATGGCATACGTCACAGATAATACATTTCAAGTATTTGAAGTGAAAATATAATACAATAGATTTTTTATTTTATGTAAGAAAATAATTAAAAAGTCCGCATCGATAAAGAAATTATGCAACAGTTACAATTTTTATGCATAAAAATTATAAATAGTTAGTAATTATTTTTTTCTAATTATTTCACAATTATATAGTTTAATATTTAATTTACTTAAAATTAATTTTTTAGGCAACAATATTAAATTTTTGTTTATTAGGCAAATTTACGTATTATAGATTATATTGATTAAATTTTAAATTATATGTACCCATTCGTTTAACTTAATCGTTACGTGACAAATAAACTTTTTGAAAATATCATTCATAAATTATTAATGATTTGATTATTTATTTGTAATAAATAAATAAGCAGTGCAATGAATAACTATCTCAATTTTCAAACCTATTTTCTGAATTAGTTTTTTAATCGATATTGCATAAAAATATTAATTCTTCAACAAGAATACGTGTTAATAAATGTAATAAAGCATACATATGTGTATAATATTGGAAAATTAAAAAACTTATTCGATTAAAATGTATTGTGAAAGTGAAACTTTCATTTCCTCGTAGTTTTTCCTAATCCTTAATATTATAGTGTCACAATAATTTTTAGGGTATTTTTAGGGTCATTGTTGTTTTTACTCCTGCGACTCATCAGCATACTACATTCAAAGATACTCTTTAACGCCATATGTAGATTATGGGGAATGAATAGATGGATAACCAAAAAGTTTTTACAAGCTCTAAATGTTTTAAACTATGATTTATCTTCCAAAGACATTTGAAATATAATACAATAATATAATGCACTAAATTAAATAAGAAGTTCAATATATATGTTGTATTATTTTTCCTTTTTCTAGTAATTAATAGTTCAAAATATATTTATATGCTTTAAATTATTCATTACCGACTGATTTTTTATAATAAATTTATTTATTATTAATAATATTTCTTAATACGTTAACATATATCAATAATGAAAAATATTGTTAGTATCCTTTGTACCACAATAATTATATTGGCCTTGCTAACGTTAAATAAATCTTTGAAAATCGATACTATTGCTATTCAATGAGCTCGCACGTGCACTCTATTTAATTTTAGACGAACCTGATGGCAATATCTATTCGTGCTTCGTGAAATTTCTAAATTTCCTTCTATTCATTAATATATAATATGTTTTATGGTAGATTCAATGATAATTATTTTCCCACTTATGGTTTCTTAATAATTTAGTTTTGATCTTTTACAGTTATTAGATATAAGCATCAACATGGCTTTAAATTAACTTTTATAAGATATTGTTATACATTTTTTACGCGTCTTAAAGTTCAAAAGTATAGGGTAGTCAAATGCTTGTTCAAAATATTATAATAAACTGGAAAAATGATGTTTATAAAATTGAATTCTTTAAGAGAAAACTTCCTATAAAGACGTCACATCGAATCAAATAATTTTTGACTCTATCACATGTCTTAATTTATTTCAAACATGTTTTAGAAGATACCAATGTTAATTTGGTAATTGAAAATCAACCTCTCTTACCTTTAATAGATGCAACCATCATTCTCTATCTCTTCAGTGCTATTACTTTTATAAACTTTAGATTTTATAAACGAGAATAAATGATGCATTTATTGGTACTTTTCTAATTGTAAAGGAAAGGAGAACTAGATTCTTGTTTTTAGACATAATGCATAAAATGCCATAGGGAATATGAGACGATTTTTATCTAGGTTTTCTAAAAACTATGATTTCAAATCAATTTTCATAATTGGAAATAAATATTTAAATACTGGCGATAGGGTAAGCCTGCCAATAATTTTTTTTTAATAATGTCAAGACTATGTTATTTTAAAAATGTAATAGTTTAAAAAGTATATATTTTTATGCATCAATAACTCTACATTATTTATAAAAGTTAGTATTAATTTTAATTAATATATATATATATATATATATATAATGTATTAATTTTGTAAAATATTTAAAACAAATGTTTTGTTTTAGAGTATTCCTATATACCAAAACAAATAATAACTTAGATGTAAAATTATATTTTATAAAGTTTTGTAAACTTACATTAATAAAAATCTGCTAATGAACTATGAATACGTTTTATTTGCAGTTTTCTTAATACCACTTCAGACGCATAACTTAAAGTTGATTTTTAACATAATAATATCATTATTTATAATTTTATCATGTATTGATTAAAGTAAATAAATATCCAAATGTTTAATAATTATTAATTTCGAATTATGTAAAAAATCTGCGTTCGTAAAAAAATTATAAATGCTTAAATTTTATAATTTTCAATACAAGACGTAAATTGTGGCCTCACTTGAAGCCTCTGTAAGTTTCCCAGAAATCAATTCGACGCGCCAGTAGGAAAAGGAAACAGGAAAACGTACGTATCCTCAGTCGGGTGCATGCATCACTAAATTTTCGCACGACATTCCCCGGCGATTCCTTCGTCTTTATGTCGTTATATTCTCTCTCTCTCTCCCTCTTTTACTCTCTCCTCTCTCTCTCTCTCTCTCTCTCTATATATATATATATATATATACATATATATAAGAATATATTTATGTATATATATAAGAATATATATATATATCTTTCTTTCCTAGATTCTGTCTTTCTCTCTCTTACTCTATTTCTAGATTCTCTCTCCCCTTGAACCATCGATTCATTGTGCTGGGCCACGTTCCACCAAATTTCCTCGCACACACATGGTCAAGAATGATGGGGTACAAGGGAGATTTAGTTGGAGATCCGAATACAGGAAAATCCATCCGAAGCTCTCCAAGAATGTAGGAGCGATAAACTCCTATTGGGGATGGAAACGCAGCTGCCTCCATCGAGGTATCTCTCCAAGGCAGCGGAGACATCGCTCGAGAGAGTTTAGGGCATCGCGCCAAACCAGTTTTAAATGCGCTCTTAAATTTCGCCGAGTCGCAACGACGAGAACGACGACGGGGCCGTAAACCATCCAGAACGGCAACGGGGGGAAGGTGATCCTACTTAGGGTAGGTGTAGCTTTAGGCAGGAGCTTGTCGTATTCGTCTGGGCGACGTATATACCTCGACTGGGATCTGGAACACTCCCTTCTATTTTCTTATCCCGAGCGTCCCGAGCTTCTTTCGAGAAGATGGTATCGCGGCTAATGCCACGAGAGAATACTTGGTGACGAGAAACAAAGGGCGTTGTAAGATGGATGTATTTGTTGACACTGAAGAGTGTCTGATGTTAAGCGTGTCCTAAGGTCGATGGTAAGAATTATTATGAAGTATTGCCAAGGATTGCTACATATTTACCATGTTATCAATATAGGCTAAGTAGTACATTATACACTGTATAACAACTTAGTAATATGTTAAAGTGACATTACGGTAATTTAAGTGTTATATTATGATCCTTTTCTTCTTACAAATCTGTGCTCAAATAATCATCATTATATTTTAAATATCGAAGGTAGTTCTATATATGATTGAAATAAATCATTTACAGTTTTTCAACTATTTCTATCTTATAATAAATGGCACAAACGCGCGCACACACCCACACAACCTGCGACTTACTTAATGTGTTACCACTATCATGTTAGTACTGAGTTTCAAATTTTTTAAATAAAACTTTACTGCCCCTGATCACGATTTAATGATTTCGATCATCTAAATTAAGGCCATTTGTCTTCTATGGTCGATTCCTCTTGATAATGTGATTAAAGTATAGCTATCTATTTTCTCCTATAGTCTATGGGTTTGGACATATTTTCTATAGCTGCTCTATCTTCTGATACTTCTTTAAAATGTTATAAGGTATTCTACCGAATCATTTATTTTCCATCTGTAGCATTAAAATATTAATTTACCATTTAATTTTTAATATTTTTCATTCCTGTTACATTAATTTATTTTGTATTAAATTCAAAGAAAGAAGATACTTATTATTATTTAGTTATACATTTTTTAAGATTAAAATGCTGGTAAAGTTTTAGAAATAATAGGCTTGAATAAAGCGAACATCTAAAGTAATGAATTCCTGCAAATCACAATGAAACATAGAAAAAGCGTATTCATTAAAAATTCAAGCTATCGTTGGAAATAATTTTCATCCCAGACGTCTCGTCTGCCTGTATCAAACTGGCACTATCGCACAAGCAGTATACGGACAAAAATTTTCAATAACGCGTGAATTAAGTTATCCGGGTACGAGGACCGCCTGATGGAAAACTTTAATAAGGAGGACGATCCTGATTCATCGCATCGTCGAGTAAAGACTTCGGCGCCAGCGCCACAGTTATGAAGTCCGGACGTTATGAAATTCCCAATCCAACCTTACCTGCCCGTCATTCCAAGCCGCGTGTCCTTTTTATCTAGGCATGACTTGAATTTAGTTCACTAAAATCTCTTTTCTCTATCTTTCCTGCTCAACCATATAAGACTGGGCGGGGACTTCTGAATGCCACGAAGCCATAACAATAACCGCCTTCTAGCACTTACTCTTTCATTTCTTAGCTCTTTCTGTACTCGTCTATTTGCAAAATGGCCAAGTGATCTTGTTCCATGTTTTCTTTATAACTTGTATATGTGCACATGTATATCTTGAGAATATATATAGTGTTTATAATAGTAAATGCTAATACAACTACTTCTATACGAACTTAATAGGTTATTTATGTGCATGGACTTTCGCAGCAGTATTCTTTCAGTATGAATAAATGAGCTAGTACGAGTATGTATTTTCATGAAATTCAGGACGGTCCCGTTCCTACCTATTTATATATATATACATATATATGTATGCGTACTTTTGCATCGACTGATGTTGGTTAGATTATGTAAATATGCTTAGATTAATTCATGTATACGTGTACATTGCCCTCATATGAACTTGTTCGTATTTACATACATTTATTTGTACATACGCTCCTAACTTTTTCATTTTCTTAAGAATATGAAGGTTCTAGGAACATTATAATTATACATGCTTCTATATTTGATTATCAAATTTTGTTGCATTAGTTTATATAAACATTCTTCATTCTATTCATTCTCGTCTGAAATGTATAAATACAATTCCAGTTCTATCTACCTATATTTATAATGTGCTTGAAAGACGGTGTTTTATTGACACTTTTTGTATCTTTGCTAGATATTTCAAGGTTGATGTCGACTTGTATTGAATTACCAAATTAACTTCTGAATATAGTTATGAATTTGCCGAATGTTTTCAAAGGTATAATATTAAATAAAGAATGTATAAAATATTCCATTAGCTTATTCAAACAAATTTAAATAATTTGATTATATAAATGCTTTTTATGAAATTCATCTTATCATAAATTAATTTTATCTCCTATTATAAAAGTTTCGGCATCTTTGTGTTAAATTTATACAGTTTAAACCCATAAAGATAATCAATATATTAAAGTGATTAAAATTATTTAAAAATACATTCACTATATTAGGATAATATAATATGAATGATTTATTACCTTAATGTTAAGGTAATACGAAATTTCCATACAATGTAATTTAATTTAGTCGGTTCATTAAATAACATTTATATTTAATATTCGAGATTTTCTTTTATCTTACAGGCACATATATATTTGTAGCTTATCATTTTTTTATACTAAATACATTGAATATATATTAATATTTCTGCAATTAAATTTTTTTAAAAATCAATGCCGTTAGAGTAAGCTAGATAATATAAAACATTTGTTTTGAAAATGTTGAAGAATTAGGAAATTGCTCGTAATCGTGATAATTTATATACTTACATTTATATGAGATATTGGTTAAAAAAAACTTCACTTCAAATTATTGTTTTAATATTCAACACCTTCATCTTACTTTATAGCTTACAGTGACCACATACGATAACCTGTGGCTTTGCCAACCTAAGCATCCCATCGCCCTTCTTGTCACACTAAACGATTTTGGTGTACAATCTCTAACAATCAGTTCACTAGGAAAATACACGAAATCCAGCAAAATCTTCACATTCCTGTCAGAAATCACCTGTAAGTCAACCCTCGGATCGAACGTGAAGGCACGTAATCTATTCGAAGTTAGCGTTGCTCGATTGCCTTGTAAAATGCCCGACGATATTCGCTCGCCTCTTGCTTTCACCAGACACACTTCCATTTTCAATCGGTAGGTAACTCGAATCTCGTTGGATGGTTTTAAACTGCGTTGAAGAAGGACGGAAGGCCATTAACTTAACAGAGTGAAATTTCTATCCACTTCATTGAATAGCATTCGTTCGTGATTATGATAATACGAGAGATTTCACGCGGTTAGACATTAAACCGATCGCGATATGCAAACCAGCAAAAAGAATTTTCACGCACCAGTGGAATTTTTTACATCATATGTGCAATACTCTTCTGATAATTAAAGATATTAAAGTTACATAAAACTTGCCAGTTTAATATCAATGAAATGCTATATTTTATCTTGCAAATATGTAATTTTCATCAACCATCTTTATTGTTACGTCAAAGTGAATTTTTATACTTAGATATGGTTGCTAATTAAATAATGAAATATTCTGATAAATTACTTATATACATTCTGAAATTGGCTATACAATATATATTACTTTTAATAATCAATTTTTTAATAATAATTTAATACATTATTATATTATATTTGTTAATATTTTATTATTATTAACCAATAAACGCAATATGTATAACAGTTGATATTGTTTGTTATAGGTGAGTAAAAATCTTTCAACTTATCCACAAATCCGTAAGTAGGTAAATTCATTAGCACGAAAAACATTATCGATGTATTATAACTAGAATAAAAATTGATAATTTATAAAAACTGACGTGTAGTATTACAATAAAAAATAAAGTACAAACTCGACGAAAAAAATTAAGTGGGTAAATTTGGCAATACAAAAGTTTAACCCTATCTAGACTATAATTTGGTCTAGAAAAAATATGCCCTACCACTTTGTGAAAAATATTGAATAATTATTCTTGTTTTCTTCTTCTTAGCAAAAATTTACATAAAGGAAAAAAGTAGGTATTTAAAGGAGTACGTTTTACATATGGGTACCATAAATATAAGCGAAAACAATGACTTTTTAGGAAAAATTTAAAAAAAACATGTTTTAGATAAAAATAAAAATTTGTAACTGATTGGTAATATTTTTATTCTTCCATGAACGTTCATTCAGAATAATGTATGGAAAACAAATAAATGCATCCTCTTAAGTTTTGAGTTTAATATTTTATTTTATGCACTTTAATTTTGTTTTCATTTTTTTTAAACATAACTTGGTTAAATATTATTCGTTTGACTCTCGCAGATATCAGAGTTGCTTGAAATCTTTTATTTTAAAATTGTTTCTGGCGCAGGAAGCATCTTTACTTTTCTCTAGGAAACTTGAAGAAAGAAACGAGTAGTGTGTAAGCAATTTCTTGGGAGGCCGTCGACGGGAAAAGCGCAAAAAGCAAACTAAGACAACGATGTCACGTACTCAGTCTGCGTTCTTATACATTTTTCTTTATCCACGACTCACAGAATTTCAGAAAGGGAAGGAGTGAGGTTCAAAAATGAGGATCGGGGAGTGTTGCGTTGCGGTGGCGCGAAGGTAACGTTACCTCCGCGCCATTAACTTTCAAAACTTTCCGCCTGAGATTTTGTTCCAGCGTCATGCTCCCGGTTTTTTCTATGAGCATTCAAAAAAGTTCTCTTCCTTTGTAAGCACCGTTCGAATGAAAAGATGCGTTTCCATTTGAAGATTGTATATATACGGTGATACTTGTAAAATATATAGGAGAACGGGTATTAAATACGTTTATTTCATAGTTTTATTGTAATGCCTTGTGTGTATTTTCTAAACGAAACAGTAAACAATTGAGTATTTAGTTTTTAACTATTTCTTTCATATTATTTGTTTTTTTTTATTATACATTTAATCGTAATATCTATGATTGCAATTGTATGAAAATTTTGTACTATTTATATATATTTAAATATAGTCCTATAGTTACTATATTTTAAAAATTTGTTCTTATGAACAAAAGATGATATACGAAATATATTTTACGTTTAATAATGTAATTTTGAAACATGTTTACTTATTGTATTAATTGTACTTCTATAAAAACAAACAAGTGAATAATTATATAGCAGTCACAAATTTTACCCGAAATCTATATCTAAAACTCCAGCGCACTTCATGCGTTATTTTTGATCTTCTAAAAACGACTCTTATATTAAAAAAAAGACGAAACGGAATAGGGATGAGAAGTAATCAGGATTGAAGTGAAGAATGGGAATGTATCGAAGGATGTGGCAAAATTTCGAAAAAAACAAAAGAAACTAAAATCCAACTGCAATCGATATCGAGCCTCGTTTATATATTTTTTCTTTTTGCTGAAAGGTTTCGATACAGACGCCTCCCATTTGTGCTCCAAGCAAACCGTTTGCGTTCTTCTATCAGACTCGAAAGTACAGAATTTCTTTCTTTTTGAAGCTTGCATTGCCCCTTGCTTTTTCCATTTTTCTTTCTTATTTTACTATAATATTTCAATAAATAGTTGCACGCCGCTTCTTTTTTTTATACTTGGCAAGAATATGAAACTTTTTGGGGACTCTTCTGAATGAAATCTTTCAAAAATCGCTAATAAAGCAAGTTAATATGTAATATCTGAACAAAGTTAGACACTGATACAAAGTGAATTTATAATATGCATTTGCTGTATTCAGCTTAGCAAGATTAGTTGAGAAGTGGAAAGTAAATACGTACAATTTCATCAGATTTTTATGAAAATATTTACTTGTATATAAGTAATGCAATTAAGTTTATAAAATCAACTAAATTAGTATTGTGAAATCATCAAAATATAATTAATGTAAAAGTATTTATTAAATTGTATAAATTTGTATTGGAGAAAAATGTTTAATAGCAATTAAATCAGATGGTGTGTTTTTTAATGTAAAGACATGATTTATTATGTATACATCATTTATTTGTAAAAAAGCTTACAATTGATATAAATGGTGTTTAATAAACATGATGTGGAGACAATTATGTCACAATTACTAGTGTCTATCAGTGTACAACATAGATAGGCATCAGTTTTTCATTGCGATGTAAACTAATCTTATAGATATATAGTTTGGTATATCTTATATTAGGATTTAATTTTATTAATCATCTAGAAAAATCGAAACATAAGATGCATGAATATTTAATAATTGATATTTTTCTGTTTTTGCATAACCTTTTACGATTATGCACTCTATTAGAAAATTCTATGTATTGGAAAAATATGGATTAACAAATATAACCATCCTTCCTTGTTTAACATTAAAGGGTTACGCAAGGGTTACGAAGAAAGTTATGAATGATAGTTGCTAAATGATAGTAATATTATTGACCAGCTAATGCTTAAAGTTAGATGGTCGATGACGCATTTCATTTTTGAATTAAATAAATTGAATTTAAGCCTCGTACAAAATGCCCACAATACACGCATTATTACTTTTTATTCTCTTTTTATTGTACTACTTATCTGACTATCATATTCTTTAAACAAGCCGCTCTATCCCCATTCTTCGAGCCCGCGATCATTTCTCTGTCTCCGGTGCTATTACATATTTCGTTTTATAGCGCATATCAGGATTCTCCTCATTTCTACTCTCGTATCCGGCGTAGCTTCTAAACACCCTCATGCCACCTTTTAGAGAATTGATTTTTTAAGGTATAGTTATGCATATAAGCTTAAAGTCTGCGTATTATAATTTTTAACATATTTTATCTAAAAGTAAGCTATTCTGAAATTCAAGATTATCTAAATCTTATAATAATGCAATTTGAAATACTTAGTTTGATTTAAAGCATTATATAAATCATATTTAGGTAAAAAAAACTATTTTTTACACTATTTTAAACAAATATAGTCATTCATTTATTTGGCTAAATATTTTCTGCATTTAAAAAATCTAGTAAAAAAAAACTTCTACCCAAATATTTCATTAATAAAAAAAATCAATGTTAATATGTAAGAATATTTTTTAATCATATTTTAATTCTTTTTAATTAGTTTTATATAAATAATTTCCATTAAATACATACTGAATACATGCATAAAAAAGTATGGATTTTGTAATCATAAATAATTCTAATATAAGCTCTTGAGTACGGTAGTAACATAGGTCGGAGCTTTTCGAATTCAAAATCAACATTAATTTACATAGACAAGATATTTCGTTATAGACTAATTTTAAGTCAGCACTAAATTTAAAAACTACCTAAAATTTGAATGAATGTAAATAAAGTGATTATATTTTTTTTATTATAGTTTTTACTAAATATTGTATATATATACAGTGCTGTATATATATATACAGAACTGTATATATATATACAGTTAATTGATACAATTAATTGATAATATTAACTAGTAATTTAATAAAGAGAAATAGAAAAGTTCTAACAAAAAACGTTTAACGCTGAATATTTCATCAAACAAGCGTCTTAATTATAGTACGTTTACCACATTATAAATTCTGCGAGCAATTAATGTTAATGATTAATCTTTGATCTAATGACAGAGTCGTTGATGCATAATTTAGCAATAGCTTTGCGTTTAGCTATGGTAAATGCTACTTAAGCAGTGGTCAGCTTGTTCCGCAAAGCCTCTTGTTCTTGCCACCATTAGTAAAGTTACATCCCCGTACTGTGAGGGTACTTTTAATTTTAGCGTTCATTTATTTTACTGAATTATTTAGTTAAGTGAAAACAAAAAGCTTTAATGGTATGCAAATGTATAAAGTATTAATATTTTGTGACAGTTTTACGAAATATGCGACGACGATCATTAGTAGTAAAACAAATAGTAAAATAATTTTATTCCTTCAAAATCTGATATAGTTATACCAAATCCACGTTAAAGATATTTTTTAAAAGTTAAATTTTATTAAAATGTAATTAATTTAGAAGTAATTACTCATTAAATAAGTAATTAGTTTTTACGTGTAATTAATAATTGGTTAGTGTAAAATGTTAGTGTATAACAATTACATAAGACTGTATATAAAATTTTATTAAAAATTAATTATATTGTTTAATGAAATTCCTTGAAGTTTTATAAGCAAATATTAATATGTGTATAAATAATGTGATTTAATAATGTGTTTCTTGATTTCATTAAATAATTTATAATATTTTCTGGCAATATTAAAAGGTAAACGTTCACATACAAATAATTTCACTTTTATTTTTCAAGCTTAGGAAAATGTATCTTTATATTTATTAAAAAATCATTGAATTATAAAACTATCATACTACTCATGTAACTTATTATTATATTTTAATGAGCTCAAGAAAGAAAGTAATTCAAAATTAGTCTCTCTATCTTTAACTACAGGAATATCTGTAGGTTGCATGGAAAGCTATAAAATAAAGTGTGGAGTATCGAGAAGAAAAACTATTTCCCTTACCCTTAATTGAGATTATATACTTTTTCATGCTACTCTGTTTAGTAGATTTTCATACAAGAATTAACTAGTGAAAACAAGCAATTATGTGATATGCAATACTGTATATATATATATATATAGAGAAAGAGAGAGAGAGAGAGAATTAGAATTACTCTTATTTATGGAATCAATAATTTTATTTTATATTGTAATTTACGGGTTCATTTAAATTGGTTTAATTGGATAAGTTTTTTTAAATTTATCAAAGTTTTTAATAAAAATATTAAACTCCTGAAATGATTTATAATACATTCTCTCAAAAGTAGTGAATTTTATTTGAAAAAAAGTTAATCATTATTAAAAATTATGAATACATAGAATGCTTGCCATTCAATCCTGTATATGGCTTATACTGAACATTTATTTAAGTTTTCGTGAAATTCGAAAAGATACTACTATGTTCGATTAAAATATTACGAATTTATGATAATTAATAATAATGATTGAGAATGTGAATATTCTTTATTTTTAATACATATTTCGTAGTAAGTTTGTGCTTTTCTATAATATCGTTAATATTTTATTTATTCATTAGTAGGAGAGAATTACAATTTTCACAAAATTTATTTAATGTTTGATTTTTAATCTTACTTTGTAATCTTACTTTTCAAAAATATTCGATTCTCATTCAAATTAAATGGACAGAAAACATTTCTTAACATCAGTTTATTTTATTACCTGCAATATGTAGACAAACATCAATTTTTAATTAATTAGTAAGCATTGCAAGAATTCAGAAAAATCAACCTTATATAAAAATTTAGTATTTTCTGGTAATTTACAAAATTTCGAAATATTGAAGTAGGAAGTATTAAAATTTATAGGAATATAAGATCTTATCTATCCAATTTAAAGTATAAATTACGCATTATTCGTTGATAAGGGGTTTTAAAATCAATATTCTAGAATTAATACAATACTTCATTTTCATTTGTTATCTTCATTAAATATTTACTTTGTATCATGTAGAATATGTAAATTAATTACAAGAAAAATTTCTTTCGTTTTGATGCTTTTTTTCATAGTTCGTGTGGATAATATACAATTATACTGAAATAGAAAAGAATTTATAATATGAAAGTAAAGTACTATTAAATTTTTCCAATGCATTTATCGGTTTTTGAATATATGTACTAATAAATGTATAATAAATGTTTTTTAAAATATGGAATTCATAATAAATTTCAATTGATGCATAATATTTCAACAGTAGTAGGCATAATCAATTCTAATAAATTTTAATTTCAAAAATTTTATCGACAATATGCTGTCTTACGTATCGCCTAATCATAATAGTTGTATAAGTCGTGAGGAAGTTTATAAATTGTCATTGAACTATTATATTCGCAGAAAATTTTTAAGCTTTAGTCAAGATACTTGCTGGAAATCAAGGCATCAACAGCGTTGTGCAGCAAACTTTGGTAATGACATCAATGAGATTTTTTTTTCAAAAAATTTGTGGAAGTAGTGAGAGTAACCTAAGAATTACAATAACACGAAATATGTGAAGATAGTGGGTAGATGTAGAATCTTCTGCAAATGAAAACATTGTTTGCCTTAGTATCATTCCTTATTGCCACGTAGTTGAACAGTTCAATTTTTTTATTCTGCCTTTTAGTTGATCAATATCAAATAGAAAGAGCTATAAAATTTGTTTTTAAATAAATGACTGGATCAGTTTAATATAAATCAATTAGAGCCCCTTGATTTTAGCAGAAACCATTATTAAAAAAAAATTTTTAATATATAATCGGGAAGGTCTGTTTTCAGTTTTGCAAGTAATACATTAAAATAATATAATATATATATCAAAAAACTACTCTTTCTGTTTAATAAAACATGGATATATTTATCAATAAATCTAAAATTTATTAATTCATCAGTCAATTTTTGTAAATTATGATTTTTTTTTATAAAATACATTAAAAATCTTATAATACCTTTTTAACTTTTATCAACTATATTTTAGTAATAGATTTTTTTGTTTAAATGCAATTAACTAATTAATTTTTGGCTGATTATATTTATTATATTTGAATATTTTAATAATTACATTTTAAGCTTTTAAATTGTTTTAACTGAATTTGAAATAAATTATGTATTTTCAAAATTTTCAGAATTTTAATAATTAAATATTAGTTTCTTACTTATAACTAATAATTTTTAAGTTTTTTTGTATTATCTGTACATGTTAAACAATTAATTGGATCCATTTATTTAATAGCCATTAAATCAGCATCTCTATCTCCTACTATAGCGGTCAGAAGCGTAAATACATTTAGGAAAAATCTTAGCTTCTTCGTTACGGAAAATATGTGTTATGCATTAAGGTTCCAATTAAGTTATAATATATAAGAATATATTTAATACTGCATGCATTCAAAATTATTTTTGATGTTGCGAATTCCACAGCCTACTTCTTCCGCTCAAACAAATTACTACTCTAACTTCTCCCAGGAGTATAACACTATATACGAACCCTCTATGGACGGCTTTCCCGAGTGACCGTCTCAACATCCAGCCATCTTTTTTTAACTATTTGAATGTATATCTATAAATTTCGATGAACGGACTGAAGCTCGACGACGATATTTAAAATTTCATATAAATCAGAGGATCTATTTAAACGTAATATTCATAATTATGCATTGCAAAGTATGTACTTTTAAAAGTTCATTTTCGTAACTCTGATTTTTCTTCAATTTTAATAGCTACGTTGTTGCACGATGTTCATGTATCTTCAAGTATTCTGCAATTATTTTCATTTTATATTTTGAAATATATATATATATATATATATATATATAAAACAATTAAAAAAAAAAAATATATATATATATATATATTATTAATGAATTCATAATAAAAACTCATATTGAATTACAATTTCGAGTTTTAATACACAATATAAAAATAACATTATGATTAAATGTTTTTGAAAGTTATCAATAGTTCATAATCATAGTCTTTATTTTGATATTTGGATTCATTTCACCTTTGTATAGTTTCATAAAAAATATCACTTTCGTTATTTTTTTAGTAAAACATTTTATCAATATTTATTTAAAAAAACCAATTTTTTTGTATCAATGATCCATGAAGATTATTTAAAATTCTTTCCCATGGTTCTTGATTGACGTCTTGTAATCCTACATGAATACCGATTACACATCACGGATAATAGTGTGAATACGTGTCGTAAGTGATCGCTGAATAAGGTGCAATCGTTCCTTAGGGGGTTGCCACTTTCTCGAATACATAGATATGGTCCAAGACACTTTCTAGAATAACTGTAAGTAAAACTGAACGGATCGCTTGTGAAACCTGTTATCGGTTGAACTCACTCGTAAATGATAATTTTACAATTGAGTAATGAGGAATCAATAAAAATCATTGTAGGTCGGAGATTCTATGACTATTGAGCTTCTTTTGCGTATATTAGTCATTTTAGAATTTTTACTTGTGACCTTTCGATAAATTTAGGTTATATGAATCTATTTATTAAATTAATGTATTGTAGTTTTAAGTCATGAATTTGAAGGAATCTATTATTTAATGAAACTCTTAAAATAATCAGAGGCATGTAGCTTATAACCTCAATATTAAATTATTCTATTTTTCTTTAACTATGAGGAATTTATTTAATGAATTATCGATTCGAAATATAATAACTGTAGACACCTTAGATTCGAAATTAAGAGCTTGTTAAATCAAAATTTATGTAGTTTATTTGATGGTCATGTTATTTATCACCACACGTTAAATATTTTTTTAAAAATTGATAAAAATTAATATTTTTAAAAGTTAAAACATATGGTTTTCAAATAAAACAACATTATAAAATTTATCAAAAACATATTTATGAAATACAGAAAAAAGTACAAAGCTTCTTTATTTTTTATTAAAGTATTGCATAACAATAAAAACTTAATATTATAAATCATTTTAAAATCATATTATAAATATGAAACTACATTAATTTATCAAGTTAAAATTCAAGATTAAGTAACTTATATTCATTTGATTATGTCTATGATTTTTTATCTAAATTATTTATCTAATTTTTAATGATGCATTTAATTTAAAGTTTGTTCTCTCTATTTTCTATGCAATTAAATTACAATTTAATAATTGTAAATTATATTTAAAAATTCAGTTTTTCATTTTATAATTTTAGAATAACGTTTTTAAAAAATATTTTATTTCAAATTCAATCAAAAAAATTTTTTTTTTTAATATTTAAATACGGATTTCAATAGAAAATAATGTTATCAAATAGTATATTTAGATAAATATAACTTGTATAAAATTTTAAGTATATAATCATGTATAGATATATAATCACGACATACTGTGTATTGGCTATTCAATTAATAAATTTTAAAATAGGTTTTATTATATAATATGATAAAGGTAAACGCTATTATTATCAATTTTATAAATTATGGCTAGGTTAACTAAAAATAAACTTTTTCATGCATTTATGGCATTAAAATTTATTATTTATTTTTTAAAAGCAGATTAAAACAGTATCTATAAACATTATGAAAAATAAAAGTTTTGTTATAAAATAAGATAAATCTAAGTCGATATAAGTAATTAGTTTCTATTAAGCTTTTTTATATATAACTTATTTAAGTTGGATTTAAAATGAACTTATTAAACCATAGTAGTATTCCAGTATTTAGATAGTTGTAATACCTTTGAAATTCCGATTAAAATTAGCGAAGATACAATCTTGAGAAAGGTTTTTTTATTTTTGTACGATTATTTGATAGAGATGTGGGCATCCAAATGAAAATCGTAGCGTGATATTACGACTTTTCCCAAGACACATTCACCTCTGGGGCCCGAAATTCCGGACGAGGAGTCCAGTGGGAAAAGCTAGGTCGAATGCTTGGTTCTTTTTTCTATTATTCTTCCGTCCTTCTCTCATGTGCCATTTCCAATTAAAAGTTATCCTGCGGTCGCTACTGCACCGAAGTTAATGAAGGAAATAGAGAAACTGCATTCCCTTGGCCACCCCGCGTTTTTTCCCCTTTAATTTTATTTCGCTGTACGTGTCCCTTGAAGCCTGTTGTTCCAATTCATTGATTTTTTGTGCTTTTTCCCACCTTTCGTCTGCTTATCATTCCGTCTCTCGTTTACTTTCTCTCTCATTCACACGAAAGTTCTTTAACAAAAGAAAGATGTAAAAATGTGGTAAAATAAATAAAAAAGAATACTACACACCAAGACCTTGTAGATCACTTCCACAATCGCTGCGGTAGATTGCACGTGTATACGTATTTATAGTAAATATACATTGCCACTATGTTCTCGATCTCACTATATTGTCTGGTGATTTTTTGTTTAATTTAGTGGAGCAGCATGGAAAAAAAGAAGTTCGAGATTTGCCTGGATTCCCCGCGCGTACATTAGCTTTATTTATGGGATTCACGAAAATTTACGTATATAGGAGAATTGCAAGATTAAGGGTTATTAATTTGAAAATTTTTTTAAAGATACACCAATAATTTCTTTTCTACAAATTTTTCATTAAATGAAATTAAAAATTTATCAATTTAAAGTCGCTCAAAGTTTTTCTTCTTGTTTAATTGTTTGTTTAAAATTATCAAATACTCTTATATTAAAGAAAATACTTTGAAAATGATTGTACTCTATCTCAAATGTAAAAACAGAAAAGAATGAACGACTATTAGCATTGTGAAACCTTATAGGTGGTAAGTATAATATAATCAGTAGAAGTTAGGAGTAATATAATTTAAGTTAAACTAAACAAAATTCAATAATACTTTCAATTTTATTTAAATATCTTGTTAAAAATTAATTCATTTGAAAACTCGGTTATTGAAATAGAAATTTGTTTTATTCAATTTCTTCAAAAAAATAATTTGCATACAATTATACATTGCAAATGAATAATAATGTATTCAATTTATTTAAAAAAAAAATTATTTTACTATGTAAGTTTGTATTAAGATATAATAACTATATGTATTAAATTAAGAAAGTTAAGTTAAGGTTCAGGAATCATAGGAATAGTTATTAAAAAAATTAATAATGAAATTGCAAAATTTCAAAGTTTGGTATCATCAATTTTTTTATCTTTAATATCATTGATCTGATAAAAAACCTCTTTAAATTATATATAATTATCTACATAAGATTAAAATTTATTTGTATAAAATATATTTTTTTATTCTTAAAATTTAAAAAGTGTTTTTTATAAGAAGAAATCAAAGAGAATTTAAAAAATTCATATGAATATAGATACACGTATACAATTTAATATAATAGAACAAATCTTGTATAATAATTATTTTATAAAATTTAAAAATTATTTTTAAAATTACTTGAATGAAGATCTACCTATACAGACTTGGGTGAAATATGAAACCTCACATAATTTCTTCCTAACAAAAAATTAATTTGACAACGCTCCGTAACATTAGCCAATTACACAACTTCTTTATTTAAATGTAGAATCAAAAGTAGCCAGACAGGATATGGCAAAGTTGTTGACGCAGGTGCATTTAACCGACCGGCCACAAAACTTCGGTACCACGCCATATACTAAGGTGTATTACCACCATGGGGATTTAATAGTCTAGCAACAAAGATATTAGTCTTTATTAATTTTCAAGCATGAGGATAAAAATTTCACGAAGCCAGCATGGGCGTCGTGGTTTGTAAAAACTTCTAATGAAAATGGTCATCTGTTGTCCCAGTGTATTCAATGCCTCTACAAAATGGTGAAAAGCTAAATTTTGTTATCGTACTGATTTGAATTATGCAGAATGAGAAGTAAGCGCAATTATAATAAATACAGATTTATGATTCTCAAGATTTCATTTAACTTAAAAATTTCTTATTGGTAAATAATGTAAAAAATATTATACTACTAAAAAATGTTACGTATTTTACATGTTAATCTCAATAGAATAAAAACTTTTTAAGTTTAATTTATAAGTTTATAGACTTAAAAAACAATGAATGTTTATTATTATATAAATCAGGAACTGCTATAATTAAATTAACATACACATGCTATTTTTCAATAAATATTTTATTTAAAAAAAATTTATTAAAAATGCATTAAACGTAACGAAAAATTAAATTTTGATATAATATTAACTTAATTAATATTATAATATGAATATAAAATTTATATTTATGTATTAAATATATTTACTATTAAAAAATTTATAAATAAATATTTATTGACTTAAAGATATGTATGTACAAGACGAATTGTAGTTATGGAAAACAACAATTGAATGAATATACACCGACTAACGATATTAAAATATTTCACTTTATATTGGAATGATTCCGTATGCAGCTCGGAATCTGAGCAAAACTTTATTCAACCGATAAATCGGCGTAAAGCATTATAATGTAGATTTTTTCCTTAGATTTTCACTATGTAATAAAACACAGACGTAGACATGATACGAATATTTATCACTAATTACACCAGATTAAAACGTCACGTACTACAACGTACTACATATTCAAAATTTAGACTATTAAAAGGGAAAATTTTGTTTAATATTGTTACTAATGACAAATTCTTTATTTTAACTATATATTTTTGCATTCTTATTATTATATTTTATTTTTAATATCTAAATTCCATTATTTTATCGAAACCAAGTATTCTTTTAAATATATTGAATAACATATGGAAAAACATATGTAAAGATTTTTTGATCAGAAAATGATAAATTGAAAGTAAAATTTAGACAAGTTAAACGTTATTCATTTAGAATTTTGTTCTTACATTTATTACATAAACATGAAATTTCATTTCAGTTAGTTATCATTTTTTGTCAATATTTTTACTGACTGAAAATTATTTTTTTTTTAATATATTTATTTTTTAATCAATTATATTCGCTAAATACAAAAATTATTGCTAAATCTAAATTTATATAATAAAATAAGTCTACACTTTATGATATATAAATAACTTAACATTATATGATATAGACGATGAAAAAAAAACAATAGTAGAACAGTAGTAAAATGTATTGAATGGAAAAATGGAATAATAGAGAAACGGTAAAAAGGATTGTAAGAATGATCCACGCGTCAGAAGATCCAATTTCTGCATTCCTGAACCTCACTGAATCGTGAAATGAGGTACTGAGTCTCAGTTTAGCCACTAACATATTGCTACAAAATAATTATTTCTATCATAATATTGAAAAAGGATGTAGTACAAAATGTGCAACAAAAAATAGCGCCGAACTAGAATGTCACAGCTTTTTAAGATTTAGATGGTAAATAGATAGAAATAATGTAATAATAATTTTAAATGAAGCAAAATCTAATGTTAGCCTTAATGAATCAAATTTACGTAAAATCTATTTCACATGTAAGCTCGAATACAATTTCGTAACCAATAAAAATTAATTTCACTTAAGTTGATAAGTTAATTATTTGATCATAAAGCTAAGATTTTTGAATTAAGAATTTTTATTACTTTATGTAAAAATTCAGTGACGAATAATGATGTTCGAAGTTTTTAATAAATTAATTGTTTAACAATCCTTCTTATATCACGTTTATTACAATAACAAAGGTCGACTAATACAAAAATATTTTGTAACTTCTATCTTTTTTAAGAAATCTTAGCTGTTTATTTTTTTGTTAATAATTTATCACTTTGTATACATATACTCCACTTACCAAAGGTGTGCTGGAATTACTAAGGGTCAGCATATGGTGGCTTGTGTGTACACGTGGCGTAAGCCGTCCTGGTATTTACCTACATTGAATCTCTGCCAACCCAAAATTGACAGTTATCTATTCTTCCGATGTCCTTGCAATGAGGGTTATGACTATGCCAAATTCTTTCGAGTGTTCTTCTCCTTTAATCCAAAAGGATTTTCATTCACAAATACATGATTCGCACGTTACGTACAACTTTTTCGATGTGCTAGGTTTGGAATGTTGCCTCTTCCATTTCTTATATTATTTATCTTTAAGTAGTGTAAAAAAATTAGAATTTACTATTCATTTAATAAAAGTATAAGATATTGTATTTAATTAAATGTATTTACTACCATAATGGTAATTAAATATAACTCATTCCATAATGAACGTATTAAATTTTGTTATTACTGTAATAAATGAAAACATGTCAAACTAAATTACAAAATGTTTTACTTGCTAGCTTAATTGATTATTATTATCTTAAATAAAAAAAATAAGTTACATAAAATATGTTATAAGATATTTCGTAGATAAAATAAAACGTCATGGATCATGACGTATTATCATGATTACGCACGTAATTTAAAATAAAGTCATCAGCAGTAAATAGCCACATCACTCAATTAAGGGATTTAAAAAGTTATAAATGTAAAATTTTTCTAATTTTCTCATAAATCTGGTTTGTATGATAGTTACTTTAATGTTCATGAAGTTAAAATACAGGAAGTCTCTTACTTCTATAGCGTCGAAAGAATTGTAGGAAGCGAAATTAAGTCGACCTACTTATAATGCATTGCGATACGTCTGACTGGATGGCGTAAAACCTATTGACGAATCACATATGAGAGAGTGCAAACAAGAGAGTCGCAATTTCTATGTCTCGGTTCGGTTCGTTTTCATCGACGAGAAGAAGTCTATGAAAAGCGTGTATTAGTGCAGACACGTGCTTAACAAACTCATAAAGTCGTTGTCAGCGTCCCGACGTTTCAGAGGAAAAAACGGAGCTTACTGACTCGTCTATCCCGGAAATTGAAACAAATATTTTACGATCCCCAAGTTACGAGGATAATATGGTCAAGAGGCGAAATTCCGACGGTCTAAGGCGACCATGTATGTGCGTTTATTCATCGTGTGTAGATTTTATGTGACGTTAAGCGGATCTGTCGAATGAAGAAGAGTAGCGTACGTCAAAACTTGCACTTTTACGATGTGATTTTCTTTTATTTTCATTTGCAGAGGCTTTTTGTTTTTAATTTAAGTACATTTACTACTGCACCTTCAATGAAAAAAATGAGCTCTGACGGCAGTATCACAGTTTTCTCTACATCTCTGCATCTAAAAAGGTTTCATCTTCGAAAAATTAAAAATAATTTGGTTCAATCAAATGGACACATTCGTTTATCAAGATAATTTTCAATTTAAATTTTTATGCAAATTTTGTACAAAAATAATTTAATTATAAAGCTTATCAAATTAAACTTTTCTCAGATTATATATATATATATATAAATATACATAAAACAAATTTTTTTTATATATTTATTTAATTCAAAAGCTTTTTACCATTGAAACAGATTTTAACATATAATTAAAATGTAATTACATATGATTTAAACGACGTTTTTTAGTGAGAATAAATTTTACTTGTAATTCAATTGTCGTTTCACTAAATTATTTCTATTATTCAAAAATTCTGCAGAGATAATAATTCAAAATTAACTAGTGTTAATTGTAAGTAGCTGTATTAATGTACTGTAATAATTAATTGTACTAACAAAAAAAAAAAAAAATTTTTGAAATGCTTTGTAAACATGGTTAATTAATAAAATTATTTTGTGTATACAATACTTAATTAAATATATTTTATTTTACTTAAAATGTATTTTTTTTTTAAAAAATTCAGAATAGTTAGAGGTCCATTTGTTTTAAATACTATGAGCCAATATGAGTTACGTGGAGCTCAAAACTACTTTTAGAAAACTATGACATTTGTTAAAATTTTTTCTTCGGAAGTTAGACTTTCAGTTTTTCTTAGAACATATATCTATAATTCAGAGGAGTACATTGCTTCTTTTTCAAATCTAATTGCTAAGTTCTTAATTTAAATTAAATAGTTCATAAGTTTTTTTTTAAATATTTTAAATGAAGTTATACAAACTTATACTTGTAGAAAATTTTTATAGTAGAACATTTATAAACAATAAATTTATTTTCACTAAGAAAATTGTATATATATATATATATATATATAATATATTATAAATATATATAATATGAGAAGACGATGTTTAATACTTTTTTTTATGCAATGTTTTGATGAATTAAAAATATTAAATAAGATCGTACATGATAATTTATAAATTATTTCATAGTAGAAAAGAAGAAATGATAGAAAAAAAATTGTGTAAAATCTTTCAAATCTTTTATATTTTAATAAAATTTTATCACAGTTTTTCTTTATTGAAGGTTTTTAATAAATATAAGATAAGAATAATGCAAGAAATAAATATAAGAAATATATTTAAGATAATATAATAGTAGTTTCTCATGCGATCACTTCAAATATTATCATAGAATTTATGATTATGACTAAACCGCTTCTTTCTAGTCTTGGATCTTTTCTTTAAGACACAGTTTCTCATGACTATAGTAAATGTTCCTCGATAACTATAAGCATCGAGGCACAAGACTGTTCGAGATCGGACAACTTACCTGAGCCTTTTTTCAGCTCTATCAATGTTAAAGTTGCGATAACTCTGCATAGACGACTAGTCTTTTGAGAACAGACGGTACATACCACTTAGATTTTATCGGCTTGCCCCAGGGATTCAGTACACAAGCAAATTTTCTATATAGTTGTTAGTTTATATTTCCTTTCTTTGATTTGTTATGAATCGCTAATGTTCATAAATTTTTAATATGACCAGAAATTTTTAGTAAATATTTTGTTGAGTATATTTTTCATTTTTCAAAATAGAAGAATGATTTTCCTTTAATTTAAGTAACTTACTTTATGATTGCAGTCGTCTCCTTTTGTTTTTTTGTAATAAAAATTATTTTATCTATGTTTTCTTTCTATAATAAAAATACTTTATTTAACAGGAGTTTATTTTTACTTAAAAGATGCTTTATAAAAAGCTAAGACTGTTAAAACATATTTACTAAAAAAATTGTGATATTTAAATGTAATTTTATAAAAATTTCCAAAATATTTAGTTAATGAAGTTGCATCGAAGACACAAAAAGTCAAAGTCATTGCGTGATAAAATATAACACGAAATTCACATTTATTTTTTACATCTATCTTAATTAATACCATAATGCCGATATATATGATACATTTTTCATCATTCTTATCTCCAATCGATATTTTTATTTAGTTATAATGTTTAATTAACATACATCAGCTTTAAAATTCTTATTCAAAATGAATTTTTACTGCTGTCAGATCTGTAGATATACGTTGTTCGTATCTGTTTATAGACCGTTACAAAAGAATAATGCAAGATGAAGATTGAATTTAAGCTGTAATTTTGTAATAAAGTATGTAGTATAATAGTATGAACGAGGCTAGTAACATATATGGGAAATAATGAATGAAAAAAGTTGGATAACAACATTTGATACGCTATTATTTTATTCTCTTATTTACCTTGTTTTTGTTTTACTGTGTTTGTAAAATTATTGAAAGTAATTTTGAAAAGAATGGATAAATTATGAAAATTAAAAAAAAAATTTTTTGGCTACATTGTATTATTTATTAATAAATTAATAATCTAAATGAATAAACTGATAATTTAAAATTTTTTTATGTTAAATTTGAATTTATTAAGTTTTAAAAACTATTCTGAGTGATTATAAATTATTTTGCGTGGTAATTTTCAAATGTGTGTACATATATATATATATATTAGAACACATACTACAATCCAAAATTACTTAGAGTTTAAAGCAAAATATTATTGAAAAATAATTTCTTAATAAGGAATAAA
This sequence comes from Kradibia gibbosae, assembly GCA_018907135.1. Lineage (NCBI taxonomy): Eukaryota > Metazoa > Arthropoda > Insecta > Hymenoptera > Agaonidae > Kradibia > Kradibia gibbosae. The sequence continues at coordinate 14,310,759 of JACCHX010000002.1, read as the reverse complement.
ATGCACAAAAACAGTCTTCTAAAAAGTAATAAAAAATATTTTAGTTTAATTATAACAACGGAGAAGTCTATTTAATTATCTAAAGCATATTTACGAATCTGTTACTGTATAGTCGATTTCCCTTTCTGTTCTGTATATATTTTTAAATGTTTTCTTCACAAAAGAATAAAATTAGTTGGTTGTTCACATATTAAATAGTATCTATAAAATTTTATAAGAGATTATGTCTGGGAATACGACTATATGCACTTGAAAAAAATTATAAAATGCAATCTTGTTATAATACTTTCTATCTTGTAAATTTTAAATCTCAAATACTTTTACGAAAATGCTTTTATTATAATAATAATAAAACGTACAAAATTGAATATGTGTTTATAAATCACGTAAGAAACTATATAAAAATTGATAAAAAATTTGTTTATATGTAATAAAAAGTTCTACGAATAAAAGCATAATTATCATTTAATTATATATTATCATTAGCTTTTTTATGAAAAAATCATTTTAGTATACAAATTTAACTATTTTTTTACAATTCTATTGATATTAATTTCTGATTAATTTATTTAGTTAGTAATTTATTAATATATATTTAAAATAATATTCTTTGTGAATATCAATTCAATATATAACATTTAATTTCCAAGTGCATCATTAATTACACTCTCCTTTTTTTCAAATGATTTTTATACTTTTACGTAATAAATTTAAAATCATTTTTCATAATATTGTAAAATTATACATATAAATCAACACTTTAAATAATGGATAGTAAAACATATATATTAAATTTGTATAAAAAAATAGATAGTAATATATAATTGTACATAAATAATTTGAAATAATAGGTATTGTAAAATATCGAATATAGAAGTTACATACATAAATGTTTAGGTCTTACATCATTGACTGAATGTTTTATATTATTTAAATTTATGATAGATGTATATTATGTACGTTATTAATTTAATATTTAATAAATAGTAAGTAAATTTTAGCGGTGTAGATTCTGCTTCTATGATATTTATCATTAGATTAGCAGACGAATTATTGTTATTCATATTAATCAATCAATTTATTCATATCAATTTATAGTAATTATAGCATTTTATCAAAAAATAAATAAAGAAAAAATTATTTGTTATTTACGACTAAGTTAAAATTGTAATTTCCAAGAAGAAAAAAGGAATTATTATATAATCCAGAATCCAGGGGGTGTATTGTTCACGGAGCAGTTCGGAATCACGGAGTTACAATAATTTCACATTCTAATTTGAATGCCCGAAACTCGTGGATGCGATGTTGGAAGGGAGATTCTATTTTGTAGTAAAATCCGCTGGTAAAGTTATGATATTATAGGTAACGCACAATTACCGTTCTCACGACAATTGGATTTTCACAGATCACAACGATTTATTAGCGTGCATTACCGATTGTCCGCTCGTGTACAAGAGTAAATTTAATAACCATTTGGAAAATGCTCAAGCTCCAACCCATCAAGCCGCGTGAGATAATAATTCTCTTCTATAATCGCTATCTTTTCGCATGGAGAAACGCGCCCGGTTTATTTATCAAGATTCGTCAATTACGTTGAGTTAGATACAAGTATAAAATAAAAATCACTCGGAAGTTATATGAATTGTGTATCCTTGATTGATGGGTATTTTTTAATAAGAAAATTTTATCGCTTGTGCATTCCAATTGATTGATATATAATCAATCGTTATCGCTGGAAGCTACTAGTTTACATGAGTTTTAATAGTCTATACATATCAGGGCATTAATTTCAAAATTAAGGAAATATCTATTAGAATGTAAATTTGTATCATTTATTTACTGCGTTAATATTATAATTAAAAAAAAGAGTTGAAATTAACTGAACGTTTTAAAATTTCAAGAAGGTTATTTTTTATTTCTAATAAATATTAAATGAATATCTAAATGCAACAAAAATAAACTCTAAGAAGTTTATATAATTTATATTAAAACAGAATTTATGCTAAAGTATTTTTAATAAAAAAAGATTCCAGGTTTCTAAAATTTTGTTAGTAAAAATATCGATTTATTAATTAAAATATCATTAATTGTTTTTAATAAACCATATGATTTTTTTAATTTCATTTATGATCAATTCAGAAGAAAATAATATTTGATAAGAACAAAATATTTGAATAGAACAAAATAAAATTGATAAAATATGCTAAAACTTTGGGCTTAAAATTTAAATTTTGTTAATAATTCGAACATAAAAAATTTTTACAAGAAAAAATTGATTGATGCGGTGTTTAAAATATTACGATAATGATTGTTCTTAGTTAATCGTCAGTTGCATGTTGTGAAGTTATGCCTGCTTGTAGTCAAGTTAATGCAAGTAATAAGGAATTCTAATATTAGACTGAATATCGGTTTAATATGATTTTTCTAGAAATTAATTATATAAAAGATTAAACAAACCATAAAAATTATACATTTCTACTACATCGCTTTAATTGTTCTAGATTAATAGTTATACCTTTTTTTAAAATATTTATTTTCAAATACATTTTAATTACTTCTTATAATGCATTGTAAATAAATTCTTTGGCTTGTAAAATACTTGTCTGATACTTAATTTGAGTTATCCTCTCTTTTTATAGAAATTCAAGACATTGTTTTAAATGAGAAACAAATAAGAATAATACTTAGTTTAATAATCACGACGCTAACAAATTTTCAAATAAAATATTTTAATATTTATTTGAATCTAAATAAACTTTCATTTTATAAAATGATGAACTTATTGTATAATAATTATACCCAAATATCAATTTTATTTTGTTAGTAAATCTTAAATACATAAGCTGTTGAATGCAGATAATTATCTCATTATACATCAATTATTTGTTCTTTGAAAAATTTAGTAAAGAAATTGTTATAAAAATTATCTTTATTTATTCTAAATTGTTATTTATTAATCATTCCTAAAGATTTTAATAATTTATTATTTCAGGTTTTTATTATTATATGGTTATATGATATTGTTGTTTTATTAATGTTAATATTATTAGTATTAAAGTAGTTCTAGAGAAATCTGCAGAGTTATAGTAATATAATTATTATTTACATGACTAATTGATAGTTGTATTAAAAAAATCTTTTACAGATAAATTTAATATTTTATCTTGTATTTAAAACTTATTTATTCTTTAAAATAAAAAGCATTCATATTCATAAAAAATGTAATAACTAATTCTTTTTCGTTTTAGGTGAATTTTCTGAAAATTTCAGTCTTTCAAACAGTGTTTGCTTTGGTATAATTTATTTTTTAGTAAAATTTATCATAGAAAATCATAAAAAAATTATTATATTGTAAATTTTATACATTTATCATAAAATAATGGACATTAATTAAGCTTATACAATTGATTATATGAAAAGTTGAATCAACGGGATTGGTTATTAATATAAATACTATAAAAATGTCTATAAATTATATTAGTATTATAATATAATGCCTATTTTATAGTTTAAAATCCATTGTCGTAATAAATGGTTTATCGAACTGGAAATCCTTGACCGAAAACTGCTATATTAAAAAAAGTCCTTGATGATACTAAATTTCGTGGGGATTTTATTTGAAATATCAGGCAACCAAGGCAAGTTTCTCTCGCCGGTACTTCTTTGGGATTATTTATTCGCCAGGCTTCCGCGGGTCTCGCGCATCTCCGGGGCATTCCGGATATACCCGCCTACGTTAATGCAACATCCTCTATGAAGTGAGAGTAGGGGAAGATGGGACGAATTTAGACATCGCTTTGGAAAGTACACCCTGCTAGCCTCAATCATACTCTTTTTCATTTTTCCTGCAGATTATTCCTGCCAGGACGATGAGGCATTATGCACTTTATTTTCGGAAGAAATGCGATGCTTTTTCCGGATGCCTCGTAGTTATTCAAGGGGATTATTTTACAACCAAAAGAAGAATATTTAAATTTTTTGTTCTTTGTGTGGGATTCAAAAACTTTTTTATTATTCAGAATATGTGTACTTTAAGCAATATAAATAATAAGCTAGCCAATAAACTGCTCAATCTGCGAATACTTTTATGTTGTATGCGCCTTTTAATTAATTTTAAACTTTAAAAAATTTGAAACAATTAATCATATATTAAAAATGAAAAAATTTGTTTTGAATTTTATAATAAAAATATCATTACACAATTTTTAAAAGCTGCATTAATGTTAAATTTCGTACAAGGATTGTACAAGAAAAAATCATACTAAACAGTTACTTGACAAATTATAATACTTTTTTGTATAATTAGTATAAATATCTTGTACAGTAACAAGAATAACAATTTAATCTTTCTTAAGTAAATATTTATATTAATGTGTTACAAATAAAATTAATTGTCAACGTACATTAAATTATATTTTTAGGAATTTATAAAATATCACATTTTCATTAATTTAATCGCAGGACAGAAAACTTTATATTGGTATTTTAAAAATAAATTTATTCAATCAAGAAGAGCAAATAATATAGAACTAAGTTATGCAAGAAATTTATTTTATTTAAATATATTTACATAACATTATTCGGTAAAATGAAATAATGTTATAAAGGAATAAGAGTTAGCTTAATCAAAATGAAAAAATGTATTTAGGAGTTAATATCATGGATAAAAAATTGGACATGAACACTCTATCATGAGTAAATTTATTTCGTTGACATTTATTCGTATATTAAATGGCTTTGTCGGTTCTTCATTTCGAAATCGCTTTAGATTTACTTTAATGCTTTCCTTTGGTTTTGGATTCTAAATTTATTTTTATTTCTGTTAGAATAAATTAGATTAAAATTTTTAATGGACATTACAATCATTGAAATATATGAATAATTTTTATAAAATATAATCTATTATTAAAAAATTAATAATAGACTATAAACTTACATGTATTTAAAACAATATTATATAAATATTTTCTGTACATTTCTATGAGGGATAGAGTTCGATATTCGTTTTGTTAAATTTTGAAAGCAAAACTTTTAATTGATGATTTAGGGCGTGTAAATTTTTTTAATTCAGTTAGTTCATTTGAAGTGAAAATGAATAGATACAGTAGAATTGATTCAGAACAGGTTTTTATTGATTTCAAATTGCCATTCATTAATATTAACAACGGCAACATAGGTATGAATTTTAAAAAAGGCTTTGCTTACAGTACATTTGTTTTGATGTATAGGATTATAAAAATACGGCTAATTTAGGTAAATGCTTTTCAGGCAAGAGCAGAGACGTTCCAGTTATATATGTAAAGAAAAATGCGGTTTGTTCACAAATTTATTTTGTTTGAAAATAGTTATACATAGTAGGACTTGAAATTTTACCATGAGATGAAACTTTTTTTTTTGATAAAAGAGCAAATGTATGCTAACCACTTAAGACTCAACGTTGCTTCTACTCGTCACATACTAGGCTTAGGCGTAAAACATGTAGACGAGAGTTCAGGCGCCAAGTTAATGCATACCATACAACTTCTTATGACGACATAGTGTCCAGGCTATGTAATTAGAATCAATATGTATTTTTATTTACTCTAAGTATTATGCTGCAAACTGTTTTTTCATTGATTATAATTAATAAACAAGTAAATTAGAAATTTATCAACACATTTTATAATTAAATATTAAAAATTATTTGTGAAATTATTATTTTAAATTATTAGGCTCAATTTTTTTTAATAAAAAACTATATATGAACATATCTTGAATATTTTTATTTTTTCAGAAACGCATTTATGGCTTTTATTACAGAGATGTCAGTTTTTAAACTTTTTTTAATTTAAAAGTAATAAAATTTAGTAATGATAACATTAATTAATTTTTAAAGTAGATTTATATTATAATTTCATTCTACTTAAAATTAAAAACAGACAATTAGCTTTCAAAACCATTGCTAATTCCTTTTTTTGACTAGAATATTAAAAAAAGAAGGATTTTTTTCAGTTTCATTTTTCTTTATTTTTACATGTCAAATATATGTAAGAGAATTATTTTTTTTATGATTAAAGCTAAAAAAATTATGATAAAAACTTATTTATTTGAATTAAACAATCGATTAAAACAGATATATATCTAGTGTATATAATCTGAAAAATGAAAGTATAGAACATAATATAATTAATAGTGTACCGATTTTTTGGGATAAAATTTCATACGTTCTTGTTCGAAACTATATCGCGAATTCAGGTTAAAAATTCGATTACTAAAATAATTCATACATTGAATTTTGTAATATATGCACAATGTAAATACACCTTCCCCTCTAGTTTTGATTTGCCATTCAGTAAAAGTCAAAAGGTACAACTTGTACTTCATACCATTTTATTGATTCTAAATTCATATTTAAAGACTTCACCTTCAAGTAATAAGGTCGAATATTCTATTTTTCCCATTTTTTCCCTTTATTATAAATATATTTTATACATTATTGTCAATTGATAGATACTAATACAAATTAAAAGAATTTTACTGCAGAATCAGATTTTAATTTAATTTTGCTGTATTATTGCGAATGTAAAATGCACATCGAATCCCATTTTCCATCAGTTCCTAGATGATGTCTTCTCCAGTGCAATTCTTAAAATAGAGGTACCCATATAGTTAGTTACATATCATTAATATTGCTGTACAAAGAAGCAATCACTGTTTTTAATTAAACTTATTGACATACATTGACATACATGTATAACTTTTAAAGTGAATTCTAATTGTAAACTTTAATTTACGTATATAAATGTGAGTAAGGCCATGGAACAGTTTTTGAGAAGTCAGGCTATATTAATACATTACAAAAGAAATAATGTAAGATTGGATTAATACTGTTAACCTCTTATTCTCATATATGCATTTTAATTCCCTTAATTTAATAAAAAACTATTATTTTAGTATTTAGAAGTTATTTCACTTGTTATACTAAATACTTAGAATTTTTTTAATTTTTCATTAATCAACATAAATATGTATCCATTACAATTTTTGTTGTAATTAACTATAGTATAAAGCAGTATAAAAATGTTTTACATAAATAATTATTAACAACTTTAATTGAAACATATTTTAAACAGTACAATGATATAGAAGTGATATGAAATTGGTTTTACATTAAATTCAATGTTAAAATGAATGTATTTAATTGTGTAAATTTATTCATCTGAGTATACAATAAATATATATTTTATTTGTCGACGTTATTGCGGTGAGCGTTCTAATTTGTAATCTAAATCATTATATTAGGCCTGAGATAATGAGCCTTAAATACTATAAGTGATTATCACAATACGAACAATATGAATTTATGTAATAAATTATTGATCGAGGAATGCGTAGATTCTGATTATCGTTTTAAATTAATAATTCAAATTATAATTATATTAGAACCATACTTTTTAAAGAATTATATGAGCGTATATTATATTTTATATTCATTTATTATAATTTTTTGAAAGTCTGAAATTATCAACAAAATAAAAATACCAATTAAATTTATTATTGTATAAAATGAAGATATTTTTTTCATAAAGCAAATCTGTAATTAAGTATTGTTTTGTTAACTTCTATTTTCAGGTCAATTGCAATACTCTATATTGTTTTTCACAAAAATTGAAAATTAAAATAAACCAAAAGAAATAAAAAACGAAACCTCAGACGAGTTTTTAAAACATGTAATAGATGTTTTTAAAAAGTCACTTGTATACGTAGATGAGTGGGTGGGTTTCACTGTGTGAATATGTGTAATTATCCTCGACGCCACACCTAATCTACTAGTTCACAAATGCAGTCGTGATACAAGGGCTAAGGGATGACACTGTCCCGTAAATTCACATTAGTTGCTTTTGTTCGATACATGTTCTCCTCGGGACTCACCACAAAATCTGTTACATAGCTTTGCATTAACCTCCAAGGCATTTCCTCCACTCACCCTTTATATGCATAGCCATTTAATTACGTATTATAGGTGATATGGGTGTGTTAAAATAAATATTCATAAATTTTAATATACAGCGTTGTTTTCCAAGACAGTATTTTATTATACACCAGTTCTCAATGGGTTCAAAAGCATCAATTTTTGATATTGCTGCATTTATTTCTTATTCTAGGCTTAAAAGTTTTTTATAGATAGGTTTGCATAAAGTCCCATTTATAGGCTTCTTAAAGACTATTATTGAACAGTATTCTTATTTTTTTAAAGTTTCTTAATGAACAATAGTTTTGCGTGAAGCACAGTATTTAATAATAGATACCTATTACTTAAATCAACTTTATTATCGTATTCATAAAATGAATTTCCTTTATTTTGAAATATTATATAAATTTAAAAAATTATATAATTTCATCAATCATTATAGAATTTCAATTTTATATTTATATAATGCTTATCTAAATATACTATAAAATGCATTTATAAATAAATCTAATAAATAATTTATATTTGTAGCATTTAAATAAAACTGAGATTTCTCTAATATGTATATAAATTTAAGCTAAAAAAGTATATTTATGGATATAAACATTTTAATTAAAATTGTCATTAATTAATCATTTATAACGATTAATTTAATACGATTAAACACTTAAAAAACAATTTTATAACAATTTTTTTGTATAAGAACCAATGTCGAAACTTCCACATTATTATAATCTTATATAAATATAGAAAAATTTGATCATAATTTAGTAGTTTATATATATAATTTCATGGTTCAAAGTATTGGAAAATACAAACTAATATATAGAGAATTTGGCTAAAAAGAGCGAAATTGAAACAGAAATGTGGAGCTCCGGACACTGATAATACTTTTTTACACTGATATATTAATTACTTGCAGAAAATTTTAAGCATACCATGTAATAAAAGTAATTTAGTTTTCCGAAATATTTTCAGAGAAGTTTCTTGCCATAAATTAGTTGATACTATATTTCATGATATTATATTTTAACAGATATTTTAAACGATAGCAGACTCTAGTGAAGGAGTTTCTCTTTTAATTATTCTATTTAATGATATTTTACTGTTTACACAAGAAATATTTTACTTTTATATTCTTTATTGATCGATATAAGATCGATATAAGATTAATATCTAATGAAACTTCAATTTGAAAAATTATCTAAAAAATAATTTAAAAAATGTATCTAATTATCCCAACATTATGTACTTAAATAATGTAGATAAGTTGATTTATTTCTACTTATGTTAGTACAGTAATTTTGTGTAAAAATGTTAGCAGACTTAATATTATAAATATACGTACATCGATAATAACAATGATGATGTCAATCAAATTTTATCATATCAGGCTTTACTAAGCATTAGTGATAACTTTTTTATCAAACCAATTTTTATTCTCTTATTTTTATTAATACGTATTTTTAATTAATAATAGAATTTTTCTAAATGAATGTGAACAGTGGCTGAAATTTAGCCCTCGATAGTGTCAGTTTATTCTATTATTGATAGGTTATATTTATTCAAAAAGTTTGATAAATTAACTTAAAATTTTTTATACATTTTTTCATAAACAAAAGCTATTATTGAAAAAATACTAAATTAAATCATGCATAAGGTAAAGTAGATACATTTGTATGAGATTTTGAAATCTTTCATAAATTTGTCCTCATATATTTGTAAAACATTCTATGTTCTATGATGAGATGCTCAGTTTTCTTTTTTTTAAGAATATTATTGATCATTGTGATGTAAGTTTACAAACTAAAAATTCAACATTTCAAAATGGTGTAAATATTAGGAATTAAATTCTACATATTAAAATCATTGTAAAATTTAGTCTCCTATTTTAAGGGTTCTCCTGCATTTTTAATTCTCCTATTTTTTTAATTTTATATTAAAAAAATAATTGCTTATAGTCGTAATACTCATTAGGTATAATGTTTTGACGCTTATTTATCACAATATAAACATTCGAAATTTGGAGCAGTTCATAAACTCGGTTCGGATAAAAACTAATATTCTCGTATTATATTATTAATTTGATTACAAACTAATAATATAAAACAAAATATTTTTCAAGAGATTTTGCATAGAATATTTTTTGCAATTATTTATGAATAATCAATAATTTCACGAAAATATCATTTATATACAAAATTTTTCAGAAATTTTGTTATTAAATTAAAATTTTTATATTAACATTCAAACTACTTAGTTTTTGATTATTCAATTTTAAATCGTATAATAAGATAGTGAAATATAATACAAAAAATATATTTTTTATTAGTTATATAGAAACAATATTTAACTTAATAAGTAATATTTTTCCTGTATATTTATTATATAAATATATTTTTTCACAACCAAATTATTTGAACAGCTTTAAAATTATGTTAAGAAATGCAATATTAGTTTGAAATTTTCAATCATCTAATAAAAATGATATCTGAAAATCAATATTAATTCAGATGTTAAATACGTATACGCCCCCTCTTCGAGTATCGTAGTAATAATCAATTGCAGAATTACAATGAATTTCAAATTTGCAGAAATGATAATATCAATAATTTTATGAAAGACATTTAAATTTAATTTTATTGTTGTAAATATTGAAGTAAAATTTTTTATAATAGTCGTATAAAAATTTTCAATATTTGAAATACGATTAAAAAAATGAATCAAAGAATGAAAAAAATTTTAATATTTTAATTGCAAAAACTATATATGTAAAATCATATAAATACTATATAATTCATTAAAATGATTTCTATTAGAAAAAAATTATTTTTTTTCATGTTTATAAATTAAAATTGTTAATGACCTAATTATTATTGCTCATATTGATTCGAAACAATATAGAGATATTTAATATCAGAATAATATATTATTTAATTACTCATCAGATATAAGGGTTTATAAAAATCAACTCTTACTGTTCAATAGATGTTCTGAAATCAATCCAAAAATAATTGAATATTAATAGTTAATCATTCAAAATAGTACATTATAATGATTTAATATGAAAATATAAGGTGTTTGTCAAATTGAAATTCTTTCAACCTTCGACAGTCAACTGAGGAAATATTGAGGAATTAGACTAATTATTTATATTATTGGATATGGTTTCTACTTACGAGCCGGTGTATTTAAAAAATTACTTTTTTTTTAATTATTAAAAAAGTTTAGATTAATATTGATGTACTTCAGAACCTTCCATGCATTTCAATACCTTCTTTCTTTAGTTCTTTTATTGAAACGCGATAACCTCAATTATATACTTTAGTATTCATTAAGAGCATAATTATTAGCTATGACCATTAATTCATTGCCTAAAAAAAATTATAGATAAGTCAAAAAATTGCGTTTTTATGATTTTGGTTTTTTAATACAATATATTTTGTTTTAGTAATATATTTGGATAATTAATTAATTTAACAAACTATTTTTTCAATTTTTATATCTTTAGAATTATCTTACTTTTTAAAATTTAAATATAAATTATTATTATCTTATAAACACAGATATAAGAAAATATTAATGAAAAATCAATTATGTAAAACATATTTGACAAATAATATCACTAGGAAATTCGACAATTTTCAAGCAAGAGAAGAAAAAAAATTAAATCTTATCAATTTATAATATAATTTGAACTTTTTAAATTTTCATTTAACATTGTAAAAAAAAAATAATAAAGTTAAGTTTTTTTAAAAATTGAAGTAATTTTTTAAAAAATTTTAATACAACAAATTTTAATATTGAATATTAAAATTTAATATTGAATAGTGAAATTTATTTTAAAGATAATTACTATTAATTATGATGTTTTTTTCTTAAAAAATATAGCCTGTAAACAAAGAAATTTGAAAATTATTTATCTGTATACATATAAAATAAATTTGCAAATTTGCAATATTTAAAATACATTCAAATTATTCATATTCTAAAATTTGCACTTTATTATACCTTCTATTACTGTATACCCTAAAAAAGTTATATCAATAATTACAAATTATTTTTAACATTTTTTTAAAGTTTTGCAGTTTAGTATGGCATAAATTGTTATATTTACCTAAGGCTTCTAAAAATTTTACTTAGATTAAATAATTCAGATTATGAACTTAATATGTTTATACTTCATACATTTTTAATTATACGATAGAACAGTTATTTATATTTCAGTCATATTGACTTTTATAGATTTAATATCGTATTGTAAAATTGTTTCACTATAAGAACAGGTGAATAATTCATTTTAATTAATTTTGTATACGTTGTCATTATAAAAGGTAGCTCAATCAGTTGTATTCAAATTTCAAATCAGCTAATAGGATACTTAAATACAATTGAGTTTATTAAATATTGCCAAATTGGTAACGTGAATAATGAAATTGCCATTATTTACTTTCCTTTTTTTCTTGTATATAATCATGTTTGCGTCTGCGTGTAAGAAATATTGTTGATTGTGACACTCTTTTTTTGCATTTAGTTTTAGGATTGTAAAATAAAGTAGTAATTTTAAAACATGAAAATACTTCCAATAATTAGTATAATGCTTATTGGAACAATCGCAGTAGTTGTAAGTACCTTTTAGTTATTCTATGAATAATATATTTAATGTAATAATTTTGTATAACTTCGCAACGTTTTTTAAGAATGCTATATCAGAAGCGGAATTAAAAGTGATTATAGATAATATGTTGCGTAAAATAAGGCGATCAGCAGATTTTATTAATTATATTAAATACGATCTCACCAATGTAATGCCAAATTTAGATAAAGCAAAGAATTCAATGGAATTTCGTATTCCAGAAAATCAAAAAATTATTGAAATTCAAGTAAGTAGTCACTAATGAAAATTATTATTGTATATAAAACATAAAAATGTATTGATGATATTCACATTTTGCCAATAATTTCAAGAATAAATTGAATAATCATAAATATGATAGTAATATTACCACTTGTATAAATCTGAAGAAACATAGTGTGGAGGTACTTAAGAAAGAATTAAGAAATATACTATATAATAAAGTAAAATTGCAAGTACAAATGATAGATGTTTCTGTTAATTATGTGGCACAGGTACAAGATTCTTATGTAGTTTTCAAATTTTTCTAAATCAAATAAAATAAATTTATTTAATTTTTAGTCACTTGCTGATATTCTCGAGTTATTACATAATCCAAAATTAGAAATAGAAATAAAACACTGTTTAACGGATGAGAAATTATGTAAGATTACAAATGGATACAGATTAAGAATACAGAGACTAGAGCTTACGCTTCAAACCATAACGACTGCTGTATCTTCTATAATAGATCATACATTAGACAAATATATTTATCCTATACTACCTGAGAAAATCATATCAGGAATATATGTTCCTGTTAATAATTGTTTAAGCAATTTGCAATATTGATTGATTTGAGTGTTTAAAAAATATATTTTATAGTTTTTTTATTTTGTGATTTTATATATTTTGCACCGTTAAATAAAAGAAACTTTTAAAAAAATGTTAAAATTTTTTTAAATTTTATTACTTTTTACTCTTTTATTTCTCTAGTAACAAGACTTCGTTTTTCTATGAGTAATATTATTTATATTTTTATTGTAATTTTTAAATCAATTTAAGTCAATTTAAATTTTGCGATAATAGAACTTTATTATATATAAGATTCTTTATTATAAGATCATTATATCTTGTAAATATATAAGAATTTGTTATTAAAAATAAATTATTGTAAAAAAATTAAAATTTTTTGCATATTCATAAAATGAGATGTTCATAAAATGCATATCAATTATATTTTATCTAATATAATTTTGATATATACACATCTTTTAACTGATTTTTACTTGATGAAAATTTTACTTTCTTAGTCCTATCTACAAATTTAAATTCCTTAGTTTTACGAATTTATTAAATTTAATAGTATAAAAAATTAAATCATTGCACAATTCACATTGTACATACTTAGATGATTTCATTGCGTGTTAGATGAAATAATATTATTAAAAAATTTCGAAATTATTTAAATTTATTAATAAATAAAATATTGTTATTTTTTATAAGTTTATTTTATAGCTATTATTTACTGATTTATTAGTAACATTAGTTAAACCTTGTAATGAAATTTAAATAAATTTTTTATACAAATTATAGTACTTTATAATTATTATTATTTACATGAGAATAATTAGAAATTCCATGTTTAAGAATATACATATTAATTAAATATCTTTACCTTTATAAAAAGAACGAAAATTCATGTTTAAATATATTAACATATAAATAAAAATATAATTATTAACCTATAAACCTCATTTTTAAATCCTGATGATGGTTAATCTATATATACATACGTTAAAAATAAATTAATAAATATTTTATTGTGAAAGAAATAATAAAATTCAATACCACCTTAGCTATATTAACATTTTTTATTTTAAAAATATAATAAAATAAAATAATAAAATAATACTATATTTATGAATTTTAAAAGAACTACCAAAGAAAAGGCTGTCTCCAAAAAAATCGTTTGATGTGTTTTTTTTTAATGTTTTTTCATTGTCGAATAAAAATTTTATCAAATATAAATATAGTTGTTTATATAAATGTGTTAAAATAAAATTAGATAGCATTTTATTTTTAGCATTTAATACAACTATTAATTATATTTTAATCAATAATATTACAGGAGAATAAATTTTTTCTCCATTTAAAAATTGGAGGAAGTTTAATTAGTCACACTGGCTTAATATACGTCATATAAGAAAATCGATAAAATATGTAAACAAGTTAAAGTAATTGTTGATAACTCAGTTGTAAATGCGTAATCATCTACAGACTAATGATATATTCTAACTCAAAATTTTATTAAAGTAATACTATAAACTTAAGACAGCTGAGGTATTAAAGTCTGCTAATTGTATGATAATATAAATAAATAAAATTTTATTTGTTTTCTGATTATAGATCATAGTATAAAACTCATCATTTTTTGAATTAAGAAAAATTTACAAAATTTATAACATCTAGTACGTTTCACAAGCTAATTTAATATTTTACGCATATTGATATTTCTTACCATTAAAACATTATTTAATAAAAATGAATATAATTTCAATAATATTTCTTATTTTCTTTTTAACAAATTTTAATGTAGTAAGTAATATTTTTTTTAGAAAAAGAACATCTTTTTAATTTAGTTTAATAAAATTACAAAAAATTTTAAAGAATGCGACGTCAGAGAGTGATCTAAAAAAATTAGCGAATAATTTATTAAATCGAATCAGTGCCATATTGATATCAGCGGATGGCATTGAAAAAAGTGTTGATGAAGTTTCGCAAAAGATAGATGATTTTAAAAATAGAATTGATTTTGGCATAACAAAAAATCCAAAAGTAATTGAAATGCTAGTAAGTTAATTCAATTTAATTAATTATAAATTCTTAGTAAATTCATTTTAATGTATTCAAAAAGTAATGCTTTAGAAAAAACATAATTTTGTTAAAAAATTCTTTGATTAACTTATAATGTAATTTGTAAAATATTAATTTAAAGAAAGATTTAGAAAATCACAAGAGTTCTAGGAATTATATTGTCTGTATAAAATTGAAAGAAAATAATGAGCAAAATTTAAAACAAGAATTAAAAGATATGTTTAGTTACGAAGTTAATGTTTATTTGAAAGAAATTCAAACAAAAGTTAATGCAGTAAGAGAGGTAATATCAGATACTCGATTCTTAAATAATCCATTTTTTAATAACAGATTTTGAAAGAGATATTATGTGATTATTTATTTCTAGGAATTTTCTGGTATATCTCATAATTTAGAAGGAAGTCAATTAGAAGAAGAAATTCAATTTTGTGTTGAAAATGAAAAACAGTGTAGGCTGACAAATTATTATACTTCTCAGGTAGATAAGGAAGATAAATCTATTCAACGATTAATTAGTACACCATCTTCAGCAATAGATGAAGTATTAAAAAACAAAATTTATACAGTCGTACCTGAAAAAATTAATATTCAATTATACAAACCAATAACGAAATGCTTGAAACATGTAGATTAATTATTATAATCTAAAAAATAATACAAACCTTATAAAGTTATTACTTTATTTAAATTGAAACTAGTAAAATATGTGATAGTTATATTAAAAAAAAATCAAATATGTACATTTATGTATGTTATTATACAACTATTTTAGAACCATATAAATAAATTAATTAATTAGTAGTATATATTAATAATAAATAAAGTATTATTAAACAAGGAATATTTTATTTACAAAAAATTTTTCTTAAATTTTTGAATAAACGTAAATTAGATTTGTTTTGTTTATATAAATTTTTTAATTAGTAATATTTTGCATATTATTTAATTTAAACAAATTATCTTCAAATATATACATGCTGCACTTATTATTATTATCTATAAATAACTAAATTAGATTTACAATAATTAATTTCATATAAGTAATTTTTAAAAAAATGTATAAGTAAGTGACACACCCTTCTCATTTTAATAACTTAAATATCAAAGTAATAGTATGTCGTATAGATTATCATATAAATCCAGTTAAAATTTTAATAAAAATATTGTAAGTCTGTTTAATTATTTAGATTTTCCAGATGTATTATTCATGCACTATTAATAGCGAATTTCAAATGATTATTTGATAACAAAATTTATATATATATATATAAATTTAAATAAACATATAAATATATATATATAAACATTTACATATATTATAAATATTGCAGATTAAAATTTTTACACAATTTTAATATTAGAATAGCTTTATGATAGTATCAATATCTATACACGTACTTATATGTAAATATTTAAATTTAGCTACAAATTTTTTATACTTTTATAATATATAATATAATTAGGATAAAACTTAAAATTTTGTTTAATTGATGAAATTTATTTATTGTGTTATTTTATTAATACAGAAAGGATGAATTAAAATATTTTATTCTTAAAATCAACAACATGTAAATAAAATATAATATAAATATTCCTTCAGAAATATTGATTCAGGAGATTGTGAAGAAAATCATAGAACTATGTTGTCTCTAAATGTGTTTTTTCCGATATTAGATAACTAAAATTTTTTTGTAATTCTTAAATAATTTATCACTGTACTGTATATGAAAACAGGTTATTATAAAGTTTGATAGCAGTCAACTATATTTTCAGACATTTTCTAAATATCTTAATTTTTAGATTGATATTTGTAACTCAAATTTATTAGATACAACACATCCTATTTTAATTTGTGATTAAAAAAACCTTAAAAAAATCTTTACGCGTTTCATATTTTTCTAGACATTTAGTTAAGTCATTTTCTAAATGCTAGGAATATAATGAAAAAGCTCAAACTAATTTGATTAATTTTTTTTTATCGCTGGATTGTTTTTACTTGGATTGATAATTCAGTATGGTATTATTTATTAATCTATAATAAATATTATAGATTATTATATTCTATCTATAATAAATTTACATAATTTTTGTTATAAATAAAAAAACTTGTTTAAGTGGATGAATAACTGATAAAGTATAAATTAATTTAATGCAAAGAAAGTTATTATTTTTAAAAAAAATTTTATTTACCCAGTAAAATCGATATTAAGAGTATCTAACTACTACAGAATTTACATATACATTTTTTAATTTTCATTTTTTTATTTTAATTTTTTTATCTTCGTTATAAGCCAATTCATTAAAGTAATAATATAAATAGTGAGGTTTCAAAACTTTTTGAAATTTGTTCACTTGATAGCAGTAATCAATTTTACTATTTGCAATTCCTCATATTATCTCAAAAGCTATGAAAGCTAGCATTTAGTTAGTGAGAAATAGACAGAAAGAGATAGAAATATAAAGATATATAATAGCTAAAGTATTAATTTCTTTGGTTTAATCGTGTAGTACATGTACAGAAAATGTAAAGAGATATCAAGCATTCTAGACCTTACTATTAATTATTTTTCAAAAAAGCTGTTATTAGATTTTTTACTGTTGCTAGAAAATTTTGTTAAAACACGTTCCATAAATCAAAAACAGATAAAGTGAAATATTCATCTAATCATTTTGAGGGGTACTTTTCCTCGACAAAAAACTTCCTTTCATAAGAAATTGCCAATATAAAAGGATCAATAATAGTTTTTTCTATTACCAGTCTTAAACAAATTTGTAAATATTGACTATTAATACACTGATTAAAACGCAACAGTTGTTCATTACTCCGCTTATATTTATCACTTCTTGATATGATTAGTGATATTAAACCTATTACGTTTTTGAGTAGAAACAAATTTCGTTTTCTACAAATAATATTACTATTGACGGATATTATTATTTTTAAAATGGAAAATTTTACGACTTATTCGTAGTCAATAAGAACAAAAGCTTTAATTTTTCAATTTTAGAAAGACCCTGATAATTCACTTATAAAAACTTATTTTTTGATTGTTTATGATATAAAGAATTTAAAGATTTAAGTGATGTAAGAATTAGAAAGTGAAAAATCTATAATAAAATTGATCTAATACGGAACACAGTTTGGTAAACCTATTACATAATTTTTGAAGCTAGAATATTAAAATAATTAATGAAAAGGTAGTAGATATAGCAATAATTATATAAAATATAGCTATTATGTTATATATAGATATTATTTAATTATATATAGATATAGCAATTGAATAGCAATAATTAAAAAATTTATGAAACATCTAACGAGGAAGATGATGACGTAAATTTTCATCAAGACATGATTATAATATAAAGAGAACATCTAAAAAAGAAGAAGAAAAATTGAGAAACAAAAAATAAACTGAAAATGACTAAAATAAAGGTTAATAAATATGTTAATAAAATTCTTTGTCATTAATCGTCAAAATGAGTCAAAACTAAACGTATATAAGGGCTATACATATGAAGATTCAAGCAAAAATTTAATACAAAGTACCACATATTAAAATAAGAAACCGTTTTATATTTTATAAAATTACCTCGTATTGCCGTTGTCGGTTTATGTTGAAATTAGGTGTTATCAAAGTTACCATTAATATGTTTGTCCTGAGTTATTATACAAAAATTTTTGATGAATTTCGAAAGAGATTTAAAATAACGATACGATATCTTTTATTATTTTTGTACATTAGGTCCTATTTATTGGATTTTTGTTAAATTAAGATTATTATATATTTAACTAATTTTCATCAAAATATAAAAGTACAAAAACGTCTTCGAAATACATCTTCGAATATACGAAAGTATTATCTCGTTTTTTAAATTTATAGTAATCCTGTTATTTAAAGATCTTATATACAACAAATATTATTTTTAAATTCTGAGTATAAAAATGAACATATTTTTAATGCAGCTTCGTGTAATATAATTTAAAATAGATTGATTGCAATTATTAGCTTAGAAAAATAGTAGAATAGTAGAACAAAAAATTATATTCCTTTTAAGCAATCATTCTTTTTTTTTATTTTTAAAATAAAATTAATTTTTTGTCAAATAAAAAAGAATTGAACACATTTTATCTTATAAGAATATTATTTAAAATTTTATATGTAGCGTAAGCATTTCTATGCATTGCGATAGTATTAAATACAAATAACTTTATGTAGTAGGGTTTATGATAAATTACTGATAAAAATGTACTTTTGAAAACACTTAAATTTAAAGTAAAAATTAATTACTTAAATATAAATTTATATATCTTCTATTTTCTAAATTTTACTAATTTTATATTATTAATTAATTTTACTCATTTTATATTATATATGATTATATATTATGATTTTATATAAAAATATTAATAGCATATCATCTCATTAAGAAATTTATCCTACAAAACAGATTAATATAATAAATTATATCATCCTACGAATAAATTAATATTTTATTAAATTAAATTGTATTTAAAAGCTGTATTTATATAAGCTCATGGTATCAAGGTATTTTAAAAGCAAAGAGATTTCGATAAAATTTGACTCTAATTAAAAAAAATCTTAGAAAAGATTAATCTCTAGCAAGTTTTATTTAATATCTTTGAGTTAAATACATATCTGATAATATTAGTAATGTTAGTAAAATAATCTTAGTAATATAAGGGATATTATTCTTTTAAAAATTCGTATTTTATAAATATGTTCAAAACATTGTTTGATTTTTAAAATTAAATTAAAATAAAGATTTGATTTTATTGACTTATTTACAGTTAAATGTCATATAAGTACGGTGTTTCTACAAATTAATAGTTCCTTCAATAATTTATTACATATATTTCAATATTAAGTGCTCTAGTGATTCGATTAATATGAAATTACTTTTTGTGATATTTATCGCCATTGCGATACAAAATTGCAATACCGTAAGCCATATATGTTTTTTAAAAAAAAGATATTTAATTTATAAAATGAAATTATCTTTCTTAGGCTCCACCAACAGAAAGATTTTTGAGAGCATTAGCTGTAGAGTTATATAATAAGACTTCAACTTTAATAGATAATTCAGCAGAGGCGAGAATAATTATAGAAAATTCTCCTGAACAACTATCCGAAATGGTTACTTCATTTGATTATGATTTGCCAAATCATGAAAAATTAATACAATTAGAAGTATGTATACAAAAAATGTAAATTATTTTTAAAATATTAAAATTTTTACTCTACTAATACAATTTTTTAAGGAAAGATTAGAAAGATATAAAAATGTAAAAGATATTGAAAAGTGTAATAAACTTTTGAGTGATTATTTAAGAAGTTTAAAAAAAAAAAGTGATGCTCTGTTTATAAGTGAAGCTAATCGCGAACTGACAGAGACTAATGATTATTTAAATAGGTTATATGGTGTAAGTAATTAAAAATTTAATTAAAAAAATTATATAACACATTTTTAAATTATTGATTTATATTTAAAATTTTTAGTATGTTATGTCAGTTCGATACAACTTAGAAGGGGAACTATTAAATCAAAATATAAAAAAATGTAAGAAAAAGCCAAGAAAATGTAAAATTACTACGTCATTTGCAAGTTTATTAGAAATTTGTAAAGATGGCTTTGAAAGTATGAAGAAACTACCTAAATCTTTAGAAAAAAGTGTAATAGACGAGGACTTTAAAAAAAAATTAGACAAAAAAGTTGATAAAATAATATTCCCTAAAGTTAATGAGTGCATAAATAAATATAAAAATTAATATTAAGATATATATTTTTATCTTATAAAAAATAATAGTTATCAATTAGGATGAATTTTAAACAAAAAAACGACGGAAAGATTGTTATATAAAACATAAATGCGTTTAAGTTTTTTTGTAACTATATAGACTTATGGTTAAAAATAAATAGAATCATTAAAATAATCTGTGAATCCTTGATTACTGGTCCTTAAATATTGAATGTGTTTCACTTATTGCTTTCTTCACTGTTTGTATAAAAAATGCTATAATTTTTTATTTTATCAATAAAAAATAATATTTATACCTATATATTATATATATATCTATATATAGATACCTATATATTTATATATATCCTTTTCGACAATTCATTTAAGTACATAGAAATACAAAGTTCAAAAGCTTAAATTTGTAAAACAAAAATACTCATAAAAGAATAAAATGATAATGAAATTTAAGATACAAGTATATTTTTAATATTTAATAAGGAAATGAATTAAGATGTGTGTGCGTATATATATAGAGAGAGAGAGAGAAAGAGAGCGAGAGAGAGAGAGAGAGAGAGAAAGAGAGCGAGAGAGAGAGAGAGAGAGAGAGAGAGAGAACGACAGAGAGAGTGAAAGAGGAAGAGAGACCGAAAGATCGACAGAGAGAAAATTCAAAAGAAAAGCACATATAAATTAGCAAATAGAAAAAGACATCGGTAAAAACGATAAAAACCTTTGATAGAAAACCATAAATAAAACGATAGCAGTGCGCAAGATAGATCATAATAGAAGTACAAAAAAGGAGGATGAATATTTTACAATCCTTTAGAGATACGCATAAAAGAAATTGTGTACCTAATCTAAAAATTTGTGAAATTAAAAAATAAATAAGTATTGTAACAAAGTTATTATAGATCAGAAGCCATGTAAGAACAGTAACGTGAATAAAACTAAGATGTAGAACCAAAATAAAATTAGTAGCAGCAATAAAGGAGAGTTAGAATATGAAAATCACGTAATGTAATGAACATTAAAGTAACAATAACATGACTGGTTTAATGGTAAATAAAGGTAAAATATAGAGAAAAATTAAAAATAAATAAATAAATAAAATGAAACAAAAAATGAATAAATGCAGATAATTAATTAAAAATAATACTAAAATATAAATTTTAAGCATAAAGTAACAAATTTGAATAATAGAAAGTATGAATCTATATATAAATTTGGAGGTTTATAGTGGGATAGTCATGATTATAAAATAATTATGAAACATTAACAGAAAAAAAATGAAAGGGTTGGTATAATCTAAGATAATGCTAATACTTAAATAAGATATAGATAATATCAATAATATTAATAAATAAAAATAAAAAAACGAGGTTATAAAAAAAAGAGTGGATGAAAAGTATTAATTAATGGAATGGAGAAATATTGTACAATCTTAAGGGAAGAATAGATAGTATTGGACAATCATACAACTGTAAATAGAAATGGAGAATCCCTGGCCTATTATACAATTTGAAGCAGACGTAAGCTGCTGAATTAGTTGAACATATTATATTTGAAAAAGAAAATGAGATGTTAAGATAAAAAAACCAAAATTACATTCTAAAGTATATCAAGATACTCGTAATTAGAAAAAAGAAGAAAGTATGAAAAATGAATAATGAAGAGGTATATTATTTAGAAGAGATAAATAATAATCAATTAACAGAACTAAAAATGTGAAATCGATCGTAAAAAATCTAGAAGAGTTTAATATGATTAAGAAATCCAAAATATTATAGTTTTATACGTCAATATTTTTCTAGATTTACATATATATCGTATACATGAATTTGTTAAAAAAATATAATATTATGATTTTAATTAATAATAATAACAATTATTTCTGTTTTAATATAATGAATTACATCATTTTTATATTTGCGTTTATATACGAAAAAAAGTGTTTTTAATCTATCTACTCTAAAGAAAACAATAGAGATTTTTATTATTGATATGAAAGCAAGAAGAATAAATAAATATCAATTTAATTTTGAAAAGATTTTTAATTTGACTGCATTACATACCATGTGTGTTAATTTTTTCATTAAGAAAAAATTTATATTTTAAAAGCGATAACCAAAATTTCTCTTTTCACCTTCATCCTTGTTTGTCCTACGTAAATATTTTTGACTAGGAATCTACAAACATACATAAGCTCATAATTACACTACTTTGCATATATAAATATGCACTGAATAACACGATATATTTATTCTAAAATATGTGATAAAAGATTATTTATAAAAAAATGATTACCGTTTTTCTTAAATGACTAATAATACTAACTTTTACTTACAAATGATTCATAATCTGTACTTATTGTGCCAATATTAAATTGTGTTTTTGTGATTTAATCAACAAAGATAATTTTTTTTAAATCATTAGCTCGATTTATCTTAAAAAGAAAAAAGTATAAAGAAAAATATAATTATAACAACTACAAACCTGTTTCTAAATAATAAGTTTATTTTTTAAAAATTATAAAAAAAGTTTTTTTCCTTTTAAAAAGTTTTTATTGAATTGAATGCCTTGTAGTAAAAATGTTTCAAAATAATTAATTAATAAATGACAAAAGGTGTATAAACATTACGATATGGTAAATATTAGTAATAATAAATTTACTAATCTTATCTTATTTTTATTAACATAAAAATTAAATTAAGTAATATTTTTATTAATTTTGTGTCAATATGAACAGTTAATATGATATTCATAATATTATATTAATAGCAAAATCTTAAGCATCATCCTATTTTGTATTTTTTCTCAAAGCGTCAAATAATTTTATTTAAGCACTTAATTGTTCTATAATAGAATAATGTTAAAAAATTTACATATTCAAAGAATTATCTTGTCCCTGTCTCTCATATAAAACTGGTGTTTAAAAATTTTATATCATGTATTTCCTGAAATAAAAAAATGTATCGTTCTAATGG
Organism: Kradibia gibbosae; assembly: GCA_018907135.1. Lineage (NCBI taxonomy): Eukaryota > Metazoa > Arthropoda > Insecta > Hymenoptera > Agaonidae > Kradibia > Kradibia gibbosae. The sequence continues at coordinate 14,286,568 of JACCHX010000002.1, read as the reverse complement.
CATGCAGAAAATACTGTTTGTTTTTTGATTATGACAGAGTTTTATTTACATTATAACATTTATATTTGGTATAAGTAAGATGTTTTTGATGAAAACCAGTTCATTGAAAAATTCTTTAATCATAACTTAATTACTTGATATTTTTAATTTTTGTAGGTTAAGGTTTATAAAATTACAATTAAGTACATTTAGTACAAGTCAAAATGAAACCAATTTTTATGATTTTTGTTGTTTTTACAATCACAAATTGCAGTGCAGTAAGTTAAGCTTTTATAGAATAAAATCGTATATTTTTTTAATTAATTTTGATAAAGTTAAAAAATATTATTTTTTTTAGACTCCAATATCTGTAGAGGATTTAATGGCAAAAAGAAATGAGTTGCTTGAAAAAATAGAAGTTTTGTTCAGATCTTTAGAAAATGTAAGACGAATTATAAAAACAGCTCCTCAAGATCTGAACGACACGCTGCCTGATTCTTTTGATTTTGGAGTTTCAAAAAATGAAAAGATGAATTTATTAAAAGTATGTATAAAGTGTTATCCTGTAATAATGTAATGTGGCATCTAAAAGATCTATAAGAAAGTCGCATCCAAAATATCGAATATGAAATAAACAATTTTATATATTTAAATTATTAATTTTTTGTATAAAATTTTAAGGAAAAACTACAAGAGCACAGATTAAGTAAAAATATTACGTCTTGTAAAAATCTTTTTTATTCTGATGCAAAAGCTTTGAAAACAATTTTTGGTTTTGTATTTTGGTTAGGAGTAAATTCTGAACTCGAAGATGATAGTGAAACTGCTGATCACATAGAAATTGTAAGTATATAAATATATAACCAATCATTCTTCTTTAGATAATATAATAAACCAAATTTCTAGACTCTTGAATATATATCTAATGATCTTCGAGGAGAGAAGTTACAAAAATTGATAAAGGCTTGTGAATCAACACCTGAAGATTGTAAAATTACAAAACAATATCCTAACGATGTATTTAATGCAAAGAAAAAATTAGATGACTTGGAAAAACTTCCAAATTCGTTAATAGAATCTATAATAAATAATGATTTCCATAAACAAATTTCTGAAAGAGTAGACGAAGAAGTATATCCACAAGTTTTGGATTGTATAAATAAATTAACAAATTCATAAATGTATATTTATTTTTTATCATAAAATAAACAAATACTTTTGATAATGATAGGATACCCTGTCAGAAAAAATTTTCATATTGTATTATTATAAATTTCATTAATTTCATAATTCTAAAGTTAAAAGTGTTTACTAGAAATAATTTTTTTGTTTCTACACTTCATATGAGATTGATTAATGAAGTATTTATTAGATGAATCACATAATAAAATAAATGTGTAAAGTTTCAATAATATGAATATAATCATGTATATAAAATATTATATCAATAAAACTCGGATAATTAAAAAAAATTAATTATTAATTTACTAGATAATTTGTCATTTTTAGGTTTTATCTTTAGCTTAAATTAAGATAAATCGATCTTCTAAGTATAAACAAGTACGAGGCCACTTTTTTGTAATAAAAGTTTATTTATTTGAACTGTAATATACACGTACAATAATATTTGATTAATTTTAATAGATAATATTAAAGATAATTACGAGTAATCATATATGTGTACTTAATAAAAATTAAAATGTATTTATTTGAATATTTTCAAATTTAACACATGCATAATTATACACTGATATTATGAAACTAAATGAAAAATGTAAGCTTCCATTATGTTAATGTCCTTTCGATGCTTAAAATTAAATTCTACAATATTAACTATATACTAAAAATTAATACCCATACATTTTACATTGACAGCATATTAACTTGCATTGTCACACAATCTTGTTCTTACTTTGAAAAACATTCTTCCAATTTTGCATCACTCAAAAAAGAAAAGTCTTCCAATCAATCCAACAAATTGTACTTCGGTATGGTATTTCTAAATCCCACGAAATATTTACGAATTATATTATGAACAATGGAGCATTGAATGTACAATCGAAATTCGATTTATTTTAGATACAATATAATAATAGTACTCATTCATTATACATCTCTAAAATATCTCAGATATAATCAAGTAAATCATATACATTTAACAAAAGTCTCATTCATTAAGATGTGATACAGAAAGTTCTATGAATAACGCAGATATATGAAGAATTAGAGAAAAATAAAATAAATGTAGTCGAAGAAGGCTACGTTATAGGAGTATTTATTTGTATTAAAAGATTTTAACATATCTAATTCTCGTTGATGAATAAATATTTTTAATTATATTAAACTTTTACTACATACATCAGTATTACACGCTTTATTTACTATAGAAGGCCTGACTAAGTATACGAAAAATGTGTTAAAATGTTTTTCAAATTAATATGTATTATTAGAATATTGAATATCAATTTTATGTAGCTCCATCTGTGGTCATTTATTATTCAACTTTTATACCATTAAAAAAATTTAATCGAATTTTATATCTAAAATCAAATAGGATTTAAGCCTTTTTTGCTCAATCATCATTAACTTATCTCGTGCGGATCATAAAATTAAAAAATCCGTAAACTTTTAAGAGAAATGAAGGAACATAAAATGATGATGGTTTGCCGCTCGTTAGCCCCGCATATCCTCAAAATGCCTTCTGGTGCTTTGTGGTGTGTATTAAGTCATCTCGAACCAGTCCAGCATGCTGATGAGCTTAATGTGCTTTACTTTGTCATAGTCTGTTGAGGATTTATGCAAGTATCGGAGAGAGAAAAAAATGCGTTCAGAGTGATAGTGCTCATTTGAATTGTGCATGCGCATGAGTCGTTTCAAAGATGTTGATTGATCTCACCAAGTCGAAAGAATTTTCATTTTAATCGGCTTCCTTACACTTAAAAATGTAGTTCACACTTTTCAAAAGAAATTTTTTGAAACGGTTGTTTAGGTAGTAATACTGAAAATTAGTTCCTTATTCACAATATTTATGCAAATATATTGCATTATTAACAAAAAGAAAAGCAAGAAAATGAAATAATGTGTGCATGGTAAAAAAATATTTTATAAAAGTATTGATTTTTAATGTCTGTGCAATATAAATGATTCAAAAAGAAAAAAATTCATTCTAATATTGTTTGTAGAAATATACTTAGTAAAAAAAATTTTTTTTATGTATTTAAACTTTGTAAATTTCGATTGTTACATATTGATAATTTTACAAACGGCAGCGAATATTATGAACTTTTATTGTATTTAATGTAACAAACATTTAAAATTTTATAATTGTTTGATAAATTTAAACGAGTTGGATTTTTTTATTTCTTTTGACACCACAAAAAAATAAATATCTTTTTAAATACTTAATTATACAACTAACTGATTAACATAGTTGCGATATACACATGGCGTTAAAATTTTACTGTTAAATATTAATTTAAAAAATAAATAATACATGTATCTAAGCTTTCGAATGAAGGTTAGCAATAATAATATTCTTAAGCTATATCTATGGGGAGGAATTATTTAAAATTAAACAGTATATAAAACAATACAACGAATTGATGCATGTATAATTTAAAAATAATAAATTACTCAAATAATAATAAGCTGAAAGGGTATTATTATGTATTCAATATTTTAATTGTTATATTATTTTGATTTTTCTCCAATACCATCAATGCCTATTTATTAGATTTACCTAGTTTACACATTTATGGAATTACACGTTAGCATGTTAAATATTATATTTTTAGCTAACATCGTAAATTGAAGCAATTTTTTTTAAACAAAAATTATTCCGATAAAATCAAACTTGGAATCTATAACAATTAAAATTAAATTACTGTAAAACTGTAGAATAAATGCTTAATGAATTTTGAAAAAATTTTTAAATAATAATGTTTATAATGTTTAGTATATATAATGCAAACAGCTTATTATTATTCATAAATTCCATTTTTAAATATTAATAATCTATAATTGACAAATAACAGATGTATAAAAATTAAAAATATTTAATTGATATTAGAGTAACATTAAGCTATCACTTCCTAGATTTTTACATAAAATACTCATCGTTTATAAAAATGGAAACTATATTGCAGTATCAGAAAAAATAATTACTAATAAGTTTCAAATACTGATTTTTCCTTAACATCGAACAATCATGATCTAAATTAGTTTTTAAACATTAAGATACAAGCTATTTTAAGTAAGAACGTCGATAGAAAAAGTTGCAATGTATACGGTTAGTCGATAGGCAAATGGCCACGTAGAACAACGAGCACAACTATGCAACCGTCGTAGACTCATAAATGCGTGAAACAAAGATACGCGGTAAAGGGGCAACGGGGAATCATAACAAGTTACGAGGGTGAACTTTACCTCCCAGGGGCGAACAACTGCACACTTTTAATGGCATCATGAAAAGCTCTGAACGATACGAATCGTGGGGGTAAATCTGTGCGACTCCACCCTCAAGGAACCCCCAAGGTATTTCTTTCTATTTCTTTTCGCTCTTTAAATGTGTAAAAAAAAATGTGGATGCTCCTTTTTTCTAATATCTAAATTCCATAAGATTAAACGCTTGAAGATTAAACCTTGTAGATATTGTAAACAGTGTAAATTACAAAAAAGATAGACTTGATAATAAGTTAATGTGTACTCTGCTTCTATCCGGTTTATAGCTCATCTTTTTATCTCATTCATATCACTTGAAAATAATTTTTTAATAGTCGTAAAAGAACATTCATTTCGAAAAATGCTTCTCTTGCGATTAAAATATTTAATATATCTAATACAGGCACTTAATTGTACGTAAGAAAGAAAGAACCGATTCTTCAGATTATTATTGTACATTTTAATATATATTTAAAATTCAAACATTTTTAAATTGTCTTAAGATATAAAGAAATAGTCATAAAATTGTTGATGTTGTATTAATATAATTAGTAAATTTTTAATTTAAATATATTTATTTTGTATTACAAATGAAAATTTTAGAAAACCTGCATAATCATGCGTATCAATTTAAATACGCAGAAATGTATATAGTGCATTTACGAATTCTTGTGCAAATAATTACACATAAGGATTAAATTTATTAATACTCAGTGAGTTCGAAGTTGCTATATTGTATAAGACATAAATTTAAAATGACATCGGAAATTTTTCCACTTATATAATTTATGTTCACATTTACAAAAAATATAAGAATAAAAAATGTATTAATTTATGATATAATTTAACATCAATGATCTCTATTGAATGTGTTTACTGTTTTTAAATTAATGATGGTATATTAATTTTTTAAGAAATATATTTTATAAATAAATTAGAGAACTTCGAATATTCTGCAATATAAATAAACATTATTATATAAGGAAGGAATCATAATTTGAGTTAAAGGTAATAATTTTTATTATATTAAAAACGTTAATTGAAAAGAAAAGAAAGTTTATTTTAATTTACTTTAGTAAATATAGCCCAGATCGTAGTTAAAAATAGGAAAAGGTTTGATTATTTACTTATTACTTAAAATACTTATATAGATAATAAAATTGTATCCAAGCCTCTTTTAAGAAAGATACTACAATTTTCGATTATTATACGACCCTCATCTTATGAGTAGCCAGTACCTTCTTTCAATTAAAATACAATAAAAGAAAAAAAACAAGCTAGTACATTGTGCTGCGAGAAGTTATAAACGCGTTGAAATACAATGTGAGAGCAGAGTGATTTCTCTTGCAATTCTTTTCTTCAAGCATCTTCTGCGATAAGTAAGTAGACGAGGGTAGAAACAAAGCCCGAATATAGATGGAGAGTCGGAAAGTGGAGTAAGAGTAATTGAGAAAATCGACGAAGCGCATCTAGCCTCAAACAGAGAACCTGCCTTTTTTATCTATGAATAATAAAAAGTGATAAAAAAAATAACAGGATCTACTAATGTAACACAGCATGTGGTCTGAAATATTTAGTATTCTACTTTAAAAATGTAAGTAGTACAGGTGTATATGTGCGTTTGCGTATGCTGTTAGTGTCTTATTTGGTTTTATGAACTTAATGATCTAAAAATAATTAGAATTTGAATGATGAATTTTAATCATTATATATTGCAAGGTAGAAAAGTTTATATTTTTGAAAAAAATATTTTTATTATTATTTAGATCAAGAATTGAGAAGCGTGTAGATAAATCTCCAGTATATTCTATATATTCTATATATGGCCAAATTAGATCAGTGGTAGTTAAACTATAAGCAAAGTATATAATCTTTACAAATGCACAACTTGAATAGTATCTTAATAGTTAAGACTATTTAAAATAAAGAACTTTTTATAATTCATACAGACTTGTTTCTGTATAAATACCATTTTAAAAAATATAACAGTAAATGATTAATCTAATATAGTTTCTAAAATTATTCTCCGATAATATTTATGCTATATAAAAAAATATGGTGTAATATAAAATTATGTACTAGCAGATATATTATATATCAATAAAAAAACTTAAAAAAAATAACTTATAAGAACACGCAGCTCTTTACAATAATTCATGTAATTTCATTATAAATTAATCTTCTTATGTCCATGAAATCTAGACTATTTCTTTGAGAATCTTCGTAAACAAATGATACAAAGCCATTAAAATGAGAGAATAAAACAAGTGTACTTATAAATAGGAACCAAAAATAATAATAAAGTAAAAAAGAAGACATCAAAGAGACATGGTAAAAAAGATTTTACGTATCCTTATAAATATTGTGTCTAAACCTAACACGCGTGGATGTTGAGAAACCTCTGGTCCACTGGATTATAAAGCATGTCTGTTATCAAAGCAACCTATTCACGACAGGCTGAAATAAGCAAGGCGCGTAAAGATAAAATCGCGCCGGAATGTAATTCATACTAGGAAAGACTGCAAAAATCAAGACAGTAAGGGAGCTTCAAAACAGATTAATGAAAACAAAATTTAAATGATTAAAAATAATACAGTAAACACGATAATTGTCAACCACTCAAGTGAGGGATTAATGCTGTTTAAAAAAAAAATATAAATCTGAACTCTAATTATATTTTCTCCTTATGCCATGTAAATATGTAGTACTTACGGGAGAGGATCATGCCAAAGCTTCTTGGAGTTTAAGAGACGGAAGCTAAATGCTTTATAGTACGATGAACTTCTTATGAATGAATAGTTTTTTATAATTTATACTAAATGCTTCATAAAAATAATAAAACCTTTGAAATATAGAGTCAAGATCTACATTAATCAATTTATTAATATATTATGAGTAATTGACTTTTTAAATTATTGGTTTCAAATGATTATGAAGAAGAAGGTATATGTACAGTAGGTTACAATTAGTACAATAAATATTATCTGTAAAATATATTTTAAGTAAGTTATATAAAAAATACATATATCAGACTTATTGGTGCATTGTATATAATGTTTCCTCTAAAATATTTTTAAAAATATTGTATAAACTTTAAAAAATATATAAAAAAAACTAATTTAAAATTTTTTATAAAATTTAAACGGAATATTTATAAAATCAATTAAAAAAAATCCTTTAAATAAAAAATGATAAACTCCAAAAATTTGCTATATAATGTTATTTCTACAAATTGAAATATAGATTATGAACCAAAGGCATCCTTTGAATTCTATGGTTGAAGAATTATCGTAAAAAAATTCAGAGAAACGCAGTAGTTGCTTTGAAAACTCAGTAACTCGGACGACACATTACATTAAATTAACGTGGCCTACTCTTGTGTTTAGCGTAACCCTGGCGTGAAGGCGCGGAAATTTCAAAGGAAAGAAACGAGACCCTTTCACAGTCGTGTTTACTGCAACTGCGGTCGTGAAAATTATCGTAAACCACTGAACACATTTTTTCCTTCATTTTTAACTTTATGCGCCCTACTTATTTCGGCCTATCGCGCATAGGTTGCTTTGATAACAGGCTTTCTTTATAATCCAGTGGACTAAAAGTTTCTCAATATTAATGCGTGTGAGCTGCAGAACCAAAATATTTACAAAGATACGAAAAATATTTTTACCTTATCTCTTTGATGTCTTCTTTTTTACTTTATTATTATTTTTGCTTCATGATTATGCGTTTTGTGCTATTATGTTGTTTATGGTTTTTATAACCTTTTTTATTTTTTCATTTTGATAGCTTTGATGTCATATATTCAAAAGCTGTTCAAAGAAATAGTGTAGATGTAATGGGCTTACGAATATTAATTTACTATGAAATATCATAGATACAAAAATAAACTATATTAAAAATCATTAAAGAATTGAAAATCTGTTAAAAATTATTGCCTCTATTGGTTAGTCTTACAATTGGATATTGCACATTTAATTTTAAATAAAATTGTTTTAAATAATATTAAATTATAGCAATTCTTATACAATTTATTAATATATTAACGATTTCTTTTATTGAAAAGTGTTATTCTCAAAAAAAGAAGTCGTTAAATTCTTGTTTCTTTTAAAATATTTAAATTGACACCGTGAAAATGTTATAAATTTTGTTAATTTTTTACTTGAAATCAATTTTTTGATTTCTTAAGAATATGCTATCTATTAAAGTCAAAAGAATAATAGATACACGCTAAGCATTTTTTTCTATATTAAATTATAATTTAATTGAAAATTTTTAATTAATTTTATGCAGTATAAAAAATAATACTTAAATATTGTGAAATAAATTTACTATAAGTGGTCAGGTATAAGTAAAACGAACAATTATAATTTTTAAATTAAATAGAAAAAAAAAACCATAAAGTAGTATCAATAGAAAAATCAAAAATAACTACGTACTACATTTAAAACATCTGTCAAATTTTCGTAAATATAAAAAATAAATTTAAAATAGTAAAACTGTTTTTGTCCATAAATTACTCAATGGATTTAGCATAAAAGTTCAAATGAATGAAAGGGTATCTTTGAATTGAGGGGAAAGATTATTTCTTACTAGTAATTTTAAAGAAAATAAATACACATTTACATTTCATTGGCATAATCGATCATTTGGAACTTTTTGTACGCATGTATGTATATGAATGAAGATTTGTTTTGTAATAGAAAAATTGCACTTTATTTTTTGAGAGATTCGTGTTCTATTTTATTTGAATTTTTTTTGCTGCTTGTTGACAATTTCTTATTTCTCTGATGCAGTATAGAAATTATGAAAAGCAAAATAACAAACTGTTTAGATTATTGAATAAACTTACAATAAAGCAAAGTTTTTACTTTTTCATTGTATTATTAAATTAAAACGGTATTATAAAATATCTTGTTTCAATTAAATGATTGATGAAAAATAACTGCAGAGGGAATATGAAAAAAACTTTAAATAAATAGGGATTTTTTAATTATGTTCTCATCACAAATATGGAAAATATTCATTTTAAAATAATAAATTTTTATAATAGGTTTGCGACAATACTTTTATATTTTTATAATAATATTGTTGAATGCATTTTCTCAATTTTTTAAAAATTGACCATAAAATTAGTTTATAAAAGTATATTTATATTTTTCGAAAATTTTTATAAATTCTAATGTATAGAGAATATACAACTACGTTAATATGACAGAAAATTAGTTACGAAATTTTGTTACATTTAAGCATTATTGTATTTTCGAAGAGTTATAATATTATAAAATATAATATAAACGTTATTTTAAAACTCGGATATTTGTATAATATCCTCATGAACAGAAACATTTATTATTGACACGATATAATTATTTTCTTTGCATACTTTTTAAATCTAATTTGAGTTTGCAGTATATACAAAAATCTTATATGAATAGAAAAGGGGCAATAAAAAGGCAAGTTTGCTTAGCAATCTGTCACTATCCCATTTGGAAGATACGATATTACATTTTGACTTTAATAAAAGAATCTTCTTTTGTTCTCATACTTTTTTGATCGATTTCGAGAAACCGCAGACTCTATTATTATGCATATTATAAGAATAGATAAGTAAGGAATAGATAAGGCATGCTTTCATTCGTACTTACTATTGATTCAAGATATAGTACACTTGTAGATTCAATAACAGTTACTTACAACCTACACTTTCATTTAATTTAAATCAGTTGTTTTTAGTTATAATTTTTAAACTCAATTGTTATTAATATTATTGTTATCTTTGTAATATCTTTTTAACAAAAAAATTAATTATAATTCGATCTTTTAGCTATTTTATGTATAATTAAACGTAATTAAAAATCAAATTTTACTTATAGTATAGAAAAATTTTAAGCATGAAAACTTAATTTTTTTTAACAAAATTTAGTAAAATAAATGATAGATAAATAAATAGAATTGAATAATAATTAGAGTACAATAATTCTATAAATTTTAACAAATATGTCTATTACATAATAATAAATCCTTTCTTGTAACGTTTTCTTTAAGTATATTTTTCTTCTTTAATACTTCAGCATAAATTAAATAATTTATAATATGTATATAATTTCTATAATATTTATTTATAATTATAAATATTCTATAAATATAATTTATATAATTTATATTCTATAAATTCTATAAATATTCTCGATTTCCCTATTTATATTTATATAAAGTATACTATAACGTTATTTTCCTATATTTTATAATTTAATGGAATTAATGTAATGTTTTTTTTAATAAGTTCACTAAGAATTCAGCCCCTTTCTTCATGCAGGCATTATCATAATATACCGTATTCATTGAATGAATGCCAACAGGGATTTAGTTTTTAAAATATATATGATACAGGATATAATCGAACTATCGTCGTAAGTTATCGACGTAAGGGATTAATCATATATATTTTATGATTTTCTATTATTAATTATCATACATACTTTGGATATTATGGTATTTAGTTATGTATAAGTAAATACTTACATGTATTTAAACTCGAGTAGAGAATATAATAGAGAGTATAATTTCAAGATTATTTTAAATGTATAAAATATCTACTTATAAGACATAATCAAATTAATATTTATAAAACTACTATATTTTATAATTTACTAAGGCTTGTATTGTTTTATCATAATAATTTTCTTTTTTATTGCATGAAACATGTGATTCAAAAGATTTTCGATTTCTATTATGTACCTATAACAACAAAAGAATGATTCCCGCTTTCTTGTCTTCACTGTTTATATATCTATTAATTAACATTGATAACATATTTTATAATATAAAATATACAGATACTTATTATACCATTATAAATATATAGATATTATGTATACTCATATAAATAAAGTAATTAGTAACTTAATGTAAATCATACATTTAATATTGTATTTAAAAAATGTTCTAAAATCTTATATGTTAAATATCTTTTGCAAAAATTGCGTTTTATTTTTCCAAGCTAAGAAAATTATTTTTCAAGAAGTAAAAGAAAAGTAAGTACATATAAAGAGAAAGAATACTGTATAAGGTGAAAAAAGTGAGATGATTAATTTAATAAAAATGCCTCACATAAGAGATTTCTTGCTAAAGAGAAAGATGGAAAATTCGCAAGAGAAGTGGTGGAAAAGCGTCGGGGCACTCGCTTGGGCTAATCCGGTTGAAAGGAAAGTCTTTTCCGGTGGGAAGCAAGCGATGTCGTCAAGTAGCCACCACATATAACCTTGCATGCAACCCCCAAAGGGACGTTAAAGGAGCAAAACGGGAGAAGGCAAAGTTGAAATGGGATCCATTTTATTCTGAACATCTTTCAACGGCGGAATCTTATATCATTTGTCCAGTAGCAACCTTCATCGTCGTTATCCTGCTACGTTCAGTTTTTTTAGATTTTTACTTTTGTTATTTATAGTCGTACACTCTCTCTTTCTCTCTCTCTCTCTCTCTCTCTTTCTCTCTCTCTTTCTCTCTGTATATAAATATATATATATATATATATATATATATATATATTTATTCCCTTCTTGTGTAGATAAAAAGTCATTAAAATAGATTTTTATTTTTTTATACATGTTTCAAACGTATACCTATAAATAATAAGAAATTCTGCTCATCTTTAATTTATTAAATATATAATATAATTTTATCACTAAAAATTTTTTTATTGATGAGTATGAGATTTTTGCGTTTACGATATAAATTTTCAAAGTACTTAAGTAACAATATTTATTGCTTCAATATTTAGATTGAAGTAAAAATATTAAACTGCAGGAAAAAATTGAGAAGAGGTTAATGTCTGCTTTTGAATGTAATAACATATAGCTAAAACTTGGGGAATTTTTCACAATACTTTCTACTAGATTGACGTTCCGGCAATTTACTGTAATACAAAATATTTTATATGCACTGAATATAATATGTTCAATTAAATAATGTCGTTATTCTCCCATTAAATAGATACTCATTTAGTAAATCTAAAGTTTTCATTTAAAAATTTTATATTTTACCAGTGATTTTTTCACTTTTTTGCATTTCATTTTTCTCATAAAATACTTATTTTAAATAATTCTTTATGTATTGGAATAATTATCGATTTATTTTTCAAGCATTCCATTTCTTGTTTTCGAATATTGAAAATATATTTATTTATTATCGTTCATGTAGTAACTCAGTTATATTTTGAAATTATTGATGAAAACTACAAAACTTTACTAAATTTAACCATTTAATCATAAAAATTTCTACATTAAAAGTTTTTAAATACACAATTCCATAAATAATAGTTATACAAATAATACAGATAATAGTTACAACTTGATATTTGTTTCACTATTATTATCAATTAGCCATTTATTCATTCATTTTTTAGTAGTATGTATATTGTTTATTATTTTATTTATTATATTACAAAGTTTAGCCACATAAATTTTTCAACTATTACAAAAGATTACAATTCCTGTTTCTAAATGCTAAAATATCTCTAGATCCCTATTCAAAACTTTTTTAGCAATTATTAACATATTAGATATTATTTTTATTATTTTAATTTTAAATTCAAACACGAATTTATTGCATTAATAATATATTAAAAATTATTAATAAAAAAACACTTTTTTACACTGATATCATTAGATAGTATTTTTATATATTTATACAAAAAATCATTATTTATTTTATTAATTATTTATAATAATTTTATACAAATCAGAATATTTTGAGATACTATTGTTGAGATTATTTACAACACAAAAATTTTTTCTTATTATTGTATATTTTTATCTTTAACAATCATATTAAATATTTTATTTGACACATAAATTTCGTGTTTTTAAATTAGTTTAATTCTTAATTTCGAAAATCTAAAGTATAAAAGCAAAACGGTATGTAAATACTCAGGCTATAGTTATGACACCTTACTTATTATTATCTAACTAAAATGTGCATTAAAAGTATGAAATTTTCCGTATCTTATTTATCTTTCAGCATAAAATTAAAGTTTTAAGTGTCTGTACTGATATCTTTTCACAGCAATTTAACAGTAGTATTTGTCTGATAAAAGACAGACTGTGTTTTGGGCTTTAGTGAAAACATGTGATTTTTGGTTTCAATTGATAAGAATAAACCTGAAATTTATGTTTCTAGGTTGCACTTTGAGTGTGTTATGTTGTATTTTAGTTCCGACGTCCGGTTTAGAATTTGTGTATTACTCGATATGATAATTTGTGTAACATGATATAAAGAATAGTTCATCTTTTCCTGAAAATTTGATATTAAAAATAAAAATATTAGATAAAATTAAAAAAAAAATAGTCTATTTTATTGAATCTGAATTTAGCAAATGCGATCGTTAAAAACTTACTACAAAATGTCAGACTCTTGTTTAAGGCAAGAAACAAGTATACCTGAATATATCGACTATTGTCTGATTTTAAAGTTTCTCTACAAAAATAATAAATCTCCAGAGCTACACCTCTATTGTCTTGAAAACAGCGGAGGATGCATGTATAGATTCAGCAAATGACAAAAGATTTTCCAGATATTAATCTGCCATAATATGAGGTGGATCCTGTGTAAAATCAAATAAACCATTCATTTACATAATGCATAAACTCGCAATTAATTCGTGAATTATAGACTTGCAGTCTGAGCTATACTTTCATGGTCGTACCTTTTTACTCAATTTTATGTTGAGATGTCACTTTTACTGGTTTAGCTAGGTTTGGAGGAATTGTTACTGGAAATAAAGTAGTCTTTATAGTTTAATGCTACAGCTTTTCTATCGATTATTTATCTTGAATTCTGTTGAATTTTTAATTTTGTATCTGTGATTAATATATAAAGACTGAGAATTGATTCAACATAGTTAAGCAGTTCACTATTAACAAATTTTCCTTAGTTTTATAATTTTAAGTAATATTTTTAAAAAAAATTGATTAAACATTTACTTCCGAATTACGCTCAATGGATGATTAACAGAATTTCATTTTCTGAATATTTTTTTATTTCTTATTAATGGCGATAATATAATATAAATTAATTTCATTATATTGTAATAGAAATTGAATAGAGAATACCGTTTAGCTGAATAAAAGTAAACTGTCAAGGGAAAATTATATAGGGATATAAGAGCCACATAAGGAATTACGAACATAAAAAATAATGAAGATAGCAATATTTGTTATTTAAAATAAAATCCATTATTATTAATACTATTATTATCACTAGTGGGCTCTGCAATGTTAGACAATTTAGTCCCCGGACTCTAGTACGGTATACCGCTCTACCGCTCTCCTCAAAATTTAAGGATTTCAAGGGAGTGATTAGGTTGCACCTCCTCGGTCTCAAAAAGAGATCCGCCGAAAAGGAGCCTCCTTCGCTCGATTAATGCTAGGCAGTGCTGGAGGTGGTATGGGGTCTCCTCCTCCTCAAAGCCATACCTACAAAATTAATTCGACAACAAGACCCATTTTGTATCTGTGGGCCTTGAAACTGCTATGACTCAGAGATCTGCACCAGTTTCTTAGCCTTGCATCTGTTACGCCCAAGATTACTCTGGCCAAGCCTCCTGTATTTTGTCTAGTCACATACAACTGCCTCTTCCTAGGTCCGGCCGGTCTCAAATAGTACCCATTGTCTTATTTACACTTTAATACAGCTCTGGCACATTACGACTTTTATGTCAATTTCAATTAAGATATTACATAGTAGCTTGTCTTACCAAAGCGAGATCAAAAGTAAATTTTCCTTTACCAAAAGTAAAGCTACCGTCGTAGTCGATCTAATAGCACCTAAGATGCTTGTCACAGTGAGACTCCTAAACCTCTCGAAGACTGTTTTGGAAATAGTGAGATCCGCTCTCTTGCACCTAAACGTTCATCCGTAAGTCAGTCTAGTTTTGAGGAAGTCAGCGTTTATGATTTAAAGATTTCATCGTCTTTGGGCTGAGGCCCCAGTTCTGACCTATGTTCCTTTTCAGCTACCACAGGTTAGCCGATATTTTCAAATGCAATCTAGGTGCCTTTTTCAGCTCAACTTATTGTCTGGAATAATCCCTAGATATATCACGTATTCCCTGAGTTGAAAGCTCCATCCATCCAGGGTCATCTTACACTTTCGTTATGAAGAACTTTTTTATTGAGGATCTTATTGTGAATAAAGTTTTAGATCAGCCTTTTGACAATTTTAAGAATAAATAAGGTCAGGCTGATCGGATGAAAACATTTTGAGGAGTGTACCCACATCCCTGGTAGTCCTGCACAAGGTCCACAGGGCCTCTGTACAGTCTTTTCTAGCATGCTTGAGTAATGCCTCATTCTATTCAGTCTGTCCATCCACTAACAAACTTCGCCATTTTTCAGAGTCCGTTTGGTTTGTCCCATGTTCATAATGTCCCACAAGGTACTCTAAGAATTGAGCACCTTATGGTGTACATAATGTCGCACCTCAATTTTAGTGGAAGACTGCTACGTCAACAAAACCCCACTAACCTTCGGAACTCAAATGTAGGACTCTCCCTATTATCAAAGGAGTGATAGGCTGATTCTATTTCAAGTCTTCCAATTTCCTCCACCAATCACCGCCACCAAATCGCCAGTATAGTGATCCAGCAGTGGTATGACCCCTTTGAATACTACACAGACCCTGAATCACGTCTCCCTAGTGCTCTAAAACAGGTTGCCAATGTTCTTCGTAAGTGCAACTCCTGTTTAAATCATATACAAGCTGCTCTGTAATATTATAGAGGGGCCCTTGCGAGGGTGCAAATTAATCTGAGAAAATGAAAGGGATGATGGAGCCATTTTTAGCTCTCCATCGCCTCCTCCTTCTTTTCACCCTTAGCCTCCCCAGTCTCGTTCAAGCTCCTCTGCGACTCTATGATGGTTATCACAAAGAGACCTTGATCTCCTGTCTCCTCCTTCCCCTCGTTGCCCTCCTGACTACCCTCAAAGAGATAGTTTTTATGGTAGAGTTGTGTTTCCTTAGATATTCTAGGAAGGCCTCCTAGGTCCTAGTGAAATTTGGGATTCTGGCAATCATCTTTACCATCTGGCCTGTAGAAGATTCACCTCCCACTCTTACTCCTGAGTCTATCCACGAGATGTTGAGGGTGGTCACAATCCTCAACAGCGACTCTCCTGAATTCTGGTTATAGGGCATCACGATGATTAAAGGATTATGAGGCATTAAACCGCCACAGTCGCTACAGCTCGCAGCTGATGGAACATCTCCGCACTGATCACTGGTAGGGTATTCATACATTCTGACGATCACATTCAAGGGATTCATTTGTTTGCGTCAGACAAAGAGCGGCTCCTCAACTGATCAGTTTTGTTAGGTACGACCAACACGAGGTGGCTACCGTGTCAATCGAACGATTCAGTCTTTTCAATTCTCGTTGGTCAGAAGACGAGCCGTCTGTATATCTGAAATTATTAATATTTTCATTTTTAAATTTAATGACATAGAATTTTGAAAATAAAGTGACTATTTGTTATATTTTTCCAAAAATGCCCATAAATAAACACTGACTTTAAATCAATTAACATAAAATTTGAAAAAAAATTCTTATTGTCCATAATTGTTTAAAAAGTAAGGATACTTGAATTGACTTTCATTATTTACATTTTATCTGTTGTAAGTTGGTTACAAAGCTGTTTAATGTACCCCCAATAATATATACAAGTAATTAGGATAAATATCTAAAATATAGTATACTGGTTAAAATTTCTCAATTTTCTAAAAAATAATATTCAATAAATGAAAAGATAAAAAAAGGGAAACATTATATTTTACAATATAAAATAATAATCGTAGTTGCTGTACGTACCATAGCCGATGGAAAAATTTCGGTTACAAGTAAAAGCTATAGAATGATGTCGTTCATTCCACCTACTGTTGTTTAAAGAAAGGCTTTCAATTATTGCCGGGCCAACCATTTAATATCGGGTGGTTTCACAGGTGTTCGCCGATGCGATGCAACTGGCGACCATATTTCAAAGCGCAAAAGGAATAGGTAGAGTTATTAAATTTGCACACTCCGGCTAGCAGTCTTAAATATCAATTTGAATGGAGTAGAGTACAGTTCTTTCCTGTAGAAACAAAATGGAACCTTTTTATTTAAATTTTTTTAAAACATGACTTTTCAGAAGTTAATGATCGCGATAGAAATTTTAAAGTAAAAACAAATTCAATTAATACAAAACAAATATAATTAATAAGTAATTTTATTTCAATTTTCATATTACGAGAACAATATTTTGATCATCAATCGAAGATGTCGCAAATATTTTCCAAGAAAATGATAAGATATCGGACAATATCTATGAGTCATGCTTTGATGCTCAACAAAGAAGATCGATTAAGTGTCAATCAGCTTGCGATTAAGATAATGTGGCTCCTGCGACTGCCAGTAACGCAATAAATATACATATACTCATGATCGTTAATGGTATCTTTTGAGGTGTCTGTTATAAGGATGTTGATAGACCATACAAACACCATAAATTTATTTGTTAACGTTGACTCGTTTTATTCTTAGATATTATAATTTAAAAAATAACATAGCTTTAATGTAAAAATTAACATTATTTATACTAAATTTTAATGATTCACTATTTACATTTCACTAATACAAAAATTAAGATTGTTATTTCTTTTTTCACACGTTTAAATATATTATTTACTTATCAAAACAAGTTATTATTTACTGCAAAATATGTCGCTACTAGTCATTAATCCAAAAATAATTGTCACGTTCACAATTAAACACAATTATTTGTAAACGTATAATTATTTTTATGATTTATTTCATATACTACAGTCAATTACCTATGATAATTTAAAAACATTTCCTGAGACACCTACTAAAAATTTATTTCAGATAAACAAAATTCTTTGCCTAGTGTTAAATCCGTCTTATGAAATATTTTGTCTTTTTATTTCAATATAATTATGTTTTTACATTTATAATTTTATTTAAAATATATTTTAAGTTAAATTTAAAATCTATTTAAGCTTTTTTGTATTAAAAAAATTCTTCAAGATTCTTATAAAACCATATGATTAAATAAGAACTTTTCACATAAATTATTAATAAAATTAACTTAATAAAAGTATTTTAATAATGTAAGCAGAACATTTTATTCATTATTAATTTTCTTACCATATAATTTATCTCTTCATAACTACGTTTAAACACTTTTTTATTTTACGTTTAAAGCTTATTTTTTCTCTTTATATGTACTCTATGGTTTATGTTAGTAATACTTAAGTATATTAGTTATTTTATTCACATGTATTTTCCTTTACATGTCTTACTCTTTTTGTTTTATTTATATTTTCATGCTCGTATATGATAAGATTGCACCACATTTGCTTTATTTATGTGGTACAAAATAAGATTTACGTATATTGTAAGTACAATTGTTGCATAGCTTCTGTTTTATTTGTCATTCGAAATGTCAGTTATGGTCATGTATAAAAGAACAGCCTTTTTACTTGCACTTGTGAGTAAATCTTCCCTTATATTCTGTGAATGATATTTGAGAATGTAGAAAACATGTAATCTGAGCAAATGTATAATCTACTGTCGCAACAAAAATGTATTAAAAGCGTTTTAAATACTAATAAAATGCATTAGATGAATTAAAGCAAGCTATTTTGTAAGAGTTAAGTAAGCAAATATAAAAATTGTCTTCTCATATTCATTCAAGTGTAGATTTAATAGTTTTAAAGTAAAAAAGAAACTGTTTTATAAGTTCAACCCTTAATTTCCATTTATCGTTAACAAGGCGATAGAAAACCCTCCGCCTGATAGGCATGTTAAGGGTGAATGTTAACCCATGTACAGACTCTTATCTTGTCTTAGAAATACGATATCATTCGTTGACCTCTAGTACGTGTCGCCGCAATATTATATGGGTGGGAGATACAAATGGTTAGCAGGCACATTTGCTGCCACGAACACTTCTCTTGTGCTTCTTGTTTCGTTTTTGCTCGTCATAGGATTGAAGATGCACCCTAAGGAAACCCTCAACATTGCCTGTAGCTCATGTGAAATGCTAACTCTGCTTGACACCGATTATAAAACGAAACTTCGAAATACAAGGGCAATTATGGGGCTATTTTCGAAATTTAAGTTTGCAACTTCTGTTGCTTTGCGGTTTTTTGTTTTGTCAAAGCCACCATTGCTACTTTTGTATATGTAGTAATATTATGATTAGATCAGTTTTTTATTTCTAACATTTTTTTACACTATATGTAAGTTTTTTATTATTCTCAAATTTTTACCAGTTTCATTACAGTAGCATCTTTTTCGATACATAGTTCTGTCTTTAATTCGACTTTGTTCTCCTATTTCACGTTTTTGCTAATAATACAATATAATATATACGTATATATATATATCTAGGATTTTTTATTTATGTGCTCTTCTTTGCAAAGTGGATTAAATGAATTGAACATTGAAAACTAAAGTAAAACTTAAAAAGTAACCCTAAATTTTACAAATATATATTTTTTACTAAGCCTTATAAATTATACATATATATGTATATTTATATATATATATATTCATGAATATATAATAATACTTATTAAAAAAATTAATAATTGAAAACAATTAAAAGATTTTTAAACAAATATAATGTATGTAATTTCAAGTAAAAAAAAATAGCTATGATGTAAGCAATTATCTAAATGTAAATGTAATGAAAGGTATGATTTTTTCATCTTTCAATTTTTCATTGACCTGCACTACATTAATTAAATTGGTTTTATAAATATTTATTTCTTTGATAAACACATTATGTGACGTTATAAGCCCATTTTATATTAATAAATTAGAAAAGAAGTGACATTAAAAAAAATATTCGACTTTTTAAGACGATATGTATTTTATATCATCATTAATATGATTTATATTAATATTATATGCACAATAATTTAATACTTATAATATATATTATAATTTATTTTCATATTTAAAATTTGTCTTGTCGCAGTGCTTACTTTTATGTATTATTTCAAAAAGGATTTACTTTCAAAATTCTACAGAAAATAATGGGTTTTTAAGCTATACAAAAGCTGCTTTTATTACAAATTTTATATTTTATAAAAAGAAAGTATTGTGTAAAGATATATTAGATGTTAGTAATTGTTTTTTTTTTATCATGAAGCTAAACTAGGTTTTTATATATTTTGCGAGTTTTCTATATTTTCTATCATTATATTATTTTATTAAAATTATTTTATTAATTATAGCTATAGCATACATGTTACTAAATATCACCTTTCAGAATGCCATTGTTGTAGAAATTTACAAATATCTAGTATTATCAGAATAATCTTAACCCTAAAATTAAAATATTAATAATTCAAAATCACCGTAATGTAAATACTGTAATTATATTTTTTGCTGTATCTATACGAAAAAGCCTAAAAGTTAACAATTGTAACAATCTTTAATAACTATATCATCATAAAATCTTGATTGCATTCACCAAAAATCTCCTTTCTCATTTTCTTTCTCTCTGCTTCTTTCACGTATTCTCTCCCTTATATTTTAATTTTAGGTCTATTACCTGTCACATCTTTTTATTTTTATGTGTTTATGTCCTTTCTGTACTAACTTAATACTGTTGACTGGCTTTGTGTGACGTTATCGCGCTAACTTTAAGCCTCCATTATAAGGGCAAGTTTCTCTCTTCTTCTCTACCTCTCGATTACTTTTCTTCTACGTCCACTGTGTGTCCCCAAAATAATTAAGAGTTCATTAAACCAAGATTGATCACCGCTAGTTAGGGTGGCTTTTAAACAGAACGATAATCTATTTCTTGTGATATTTCCTGTCTTTCTCGAACCGACGACCCGTACTGGAAGTCAATAAACTGAAAATAGACAAGTTATATTTTTATAATAATTAGCACAAAGGAGCTCGAACTGTAAAATATAATAATGATAATACTATGAAATAAATTATATGTTCATATAAATGTAATAACTAACTAAAATCTTTATAAATTACTAATTACATGTATGTGATTTTAAAATAGATTAAATGAAATCACATTTAGTTTAGTATGTAACTTTAATTACTGACGAACGTAAGTATTTGTTTGTTCCCGTAGCATTAAAATTTTAACAAAACGTTGAAGGATTGAATGAATGTTTTAAAAAATCATAAAATGTACAATCTAACCTAGTATTTCATCGACTTTAAATGCTCATAAATTATAAGTCTTTTATAAGAAAAAAGAATATGAGAAATTGGATAAAAAGTTTATAAAATTAAGAAAATAATATTAATAAATATATTTTTTTATCTTTTTAATACGATTAGTTTAATATAAGAAACTATTTTAATAAATACCTTTAGAAAGTCAATAGAAATATATTATAAAAAGAAATGATAGTCTATAATTTAATATTATAAAAAGTATTTTTTGTAATGTTTGTAATTCATGAACCAATTTATATTGTAATATTCAGATAACTTTTTTTGCAATACATAAACAAGAAATTCAATTATGAATTGAAAAAAGAATATTAATAATACTACTAGAAAAAATAATATTACTATTAGTAATATTTAACTACGAGATCTTTTATGTAGAAGCATTCGTATGCGTATATATATAGATTAAAATTTACAGAAAAATAGAAAGAAATAGATAGAGAATTAAATAAAAAGAGATTTCTCAATCATTATGAAATGAACATTTGTTATGGAAATATGAATGGGAATTGAGCAAACAAATTTCTTTGGAACTAGGTATAGCCAGAAAATATTCCTTTTCGTTCTAGATATTGTTTAAATTGTTGAAATAATAAGATTTTTAATGTAAGCATCTACAACAAAATCTTGAAATTGATGTATTTATTGTAGTAAATTTAAATACATAAATAACCTTGCACATTTCTAAAACAATATGTAAGATGAGTCATAAATTTAAACTGTAACATTAGAAATAGGATAAAACGAAATCGATATTGTAATCAGGATAAAGGCAAAAGACGATTTTTTGACAAAGTAAACTTTGAATTGAACGGTAGTTCAAAGAAATTTGTTATCGAAGGTTAGTCATCATAATGATTAAAAATAATTTTTATTCTTCATTAATAATTTTTTAGAGAAATATATATAAAATTATTTAAAAGCAAATATATTTCCAAAGTAAACATATCATTATACATTTATAATAGTAAACAGAATAATTTTTAAATATATTATTTTAAACATATATTTTTAAGAAAAATATAATAGTAAATTTGAATATTTACTTTTTTTAAAAATAATGTTGTGGTAATAATGCATTTAGAAGATATTTTATGTGCTTGATATAATTCCAAAAATATTCTTCAATGTGTATCAAGAAAAGTTGTTTTCAAGTTTAAGGCATTATTTTCTTACAATGTACTTAGTATCTTTTGCATTCATAATTATTTACGTATAAATAACCCTTAATATAATTTTTCATATTCTATATAAATTTACAGAATGTTTTTAAAAATTGTTTTAAGTAATAAATTCAGATAAAAATTAATCGTCTAAAGTGAGAAAATATTATTTTAATTTTTTTTTGTATTTTCTAGTTAATGGGTTGAAACATAATAATTTTTCCATCGAATATAGAAAAAATTAACCAAAGAATTTAAAAAAGAATTATATGTGACTTTATTTTTTAAATATTAAACATATGCTAAATAAATGAAGACGTCATAAAATATTTAAATAAATAAATTGGTATATTAGTGGTTGTGTAATAAATTGTTTATTCTATTAAAAAATACAAATTATTGAAGCTGAATTGATTTCTACATAATACATACATCCGTAATAAAAATCCGTATTGTAATGTGCAAACAAATTCTTATTACTATATCATACGTTAATTAATCAAATACATTACAAAGTTACACATTTTCAGAGAAACTCATTATCTAATCAATTAAAACATGAGCGAACGGATTTGGAGTCCCTGGCGTCACACAAAGCAAAGAGAAAATATTAATTACAATCGTCATTAATGCTTATCGCGCATCTTTCTATTATTGAGCAATTCTTTTTAAAATAGTAACCTGTTCAACAGAAGGAAAAGTTTTACATTGTACGAAAATCTTGGCACAAAGTCTTTCCCATTACTTATGCTACTGCTGAAGTCGCTATTTTCAGCAATGGAATATAATGTGTGATAAAATGGTAAATATATACGGAAACAGTATAGACGTGGTAAGGAGATTTTTAAGCCCTATGCATATCAACTTATACAGCGAGTTATACCAAGTGTTATACCATTTACATTATTTAAAAGTTCATCTAGTTTATATGAAATACTGAGAATATTCAAAATTGCATTTTGAAGCTAGAATTTTCAAAGAAATCTACGTTTCTTAACTACGTAAAAATTACAATTAACACTAAATTTTTAGATTTTTAACAAAGATTATGCTTTATGCACTAATAAAAAAAATCATAAAACAGTATCTTAATTGTATTGGACTTTTTTGTTTATTCTTTAGAATAAAATTGGTTCAAATAAATTAAAAAAGTTATTGTTAGATCAATGTCTATATTCTTTTGCATCAATGTAACATGTATTTATAAATAATTTTAAATTATTCTTGGACGTTAATAAAAATTTTGAACAGAATTTTTTTTGATACTTAATCATTTTATTCCGCGCCTGAAATGTTTTTATTTTTAACTATCTATTTTTGTATAATATAAATATTACTTTTATTTATGACATAGATAGAATAATTAATCATTACTTGCAGTCATTCACAATATAAATCTTGACAATAATTAACAATAATATCTACATCTATATTGCGATCATACTAGGAATTAAAATATCAATAACTGTTTTCGTTCTAATTGTCTTTAATCAGAAATTTATATAAATAAGTTTAAATAAGACCTTTCGCAATTTTTATCTTATTATAATAAAAACAACAAATATTTTTACAAATTATGTGTTTCAACAAGACCCTTTAAAATAAACTCTACTGAGCGAATTTGCAGAAACCATCCTTATTCTTTCATACGGAATAGTTGGTATATTGAACATATGACGCGTGTTCTCTCCCACGCGTTGTGACGCTCGGCACCGGCAACACGGTGTGGTTTGAACCAAGCTTCGGAAAAAAATGGCTAACCATGCCGCTTTAGCGTCGAGCTCGACCGAATTTGGCCCGTAAGCTTACGGTCGCTAGGGCCAAGCCATGCCCTACAGCTACATCTCGTAGAGTCCCCGTCGACACGACTACTCTCACGATCTTAGGCCCCAGTAGCTCTTGCGTGTCTCTAGGTCCCCGTGGGAAATACATTTTCATTCTATCGCGCATCAGACCACTAATTTTTCTGGTAGAGCTTGCATGGCCTATCGGGGAAATAAAAATGTCTGCGGAATAAGGAAAAATCGAATTCACTAGTCGCTCAGTAATCTTATTTATAAAAGCAATTTTAAGCAATTCAATTTAATGATTAAAATATTATGCTAGAAGGTTAAAAAATGATTGCATTTTTTTATATATTATTATATTATATATTATATATTATTATATATTATTATATATTATTTACATATGAAATCCATGCTATTAAAAATAAACTTTTTATAGTACACGAAGATATGATTTAATATCAGTATCTCCAAACTTTATTAGCCTTTATGAATATTCATCCATCTATTATAAAGTTACACATTAAAAAAACCGTACTTTCTTAAGTACATGTAAATATGATCTATCAAATATGACTATTAAATAGTTACGCTACCACAGATTTTCGTTCGCGTGAAACATGCTTTAATAGATTAATTATCAAAATAACTAATAACGAAATATGAAAAAGACTTGAACAATTATATCAACATATTTTTTACCTATTAAAGCTTTACATTTTAAATAATTCAACTTACTCTTTTAAATATTTTTTCTCATACAAATTTTTTAATTTCTTCAACTGCCTATTATACTTGTTTTCTATATCACTTTCAAATGTTACATTATTGTATCTCATAATTTTTCCCATAATTTTTCCCATAATTTTAATTTCTAAACTTTAAAGGTCTTCAAAAATTTGGAAAAAATATTTAATAAAATATTTGTACGTTAAACATATTTTATGCTTAATTTAAATTTAAATCGTGAAAATTAAATGATTATTAAGATATTAATATTTTATGTACTATTCAATTACATTGAAACTGTCGTTATAATAAATTTTCGAAATTACCATAAAAAAATTTTTCTAAATCATTGATAAGATTCTTTATTTAGTTATCTAGTGATTCTTTCGTGATGTATAATCGGTGAGACATAAGGCATGGTAACATGATACTCGGTATAATTACATGAAAATAACTGCCTAGATATATGTATCACGATATCATTGGTGACACGAGTCTGTTTTAAAAACTGCATTTCGCTTAATTTGAAAGTTAAGAATTAGAATTTCACGCAGCTTTTAAGCCATAGAAGACACAATGCCAAGGCATGAAAAATCAACGACCTGCCATCACTGCAATTTTCTTAATCTATGATCGCTCTATCTCTTTCTTTCCCGCTTCCAAATCCTCTAGTTAATAATTCATTTTGCATACTTTTATTACTCTTTAAATCAAAGAGATTTATTTTAAATTATATGCATGATTAGTAATATTATGAATTAACACAATTTTGATAGTTTTAAAAGGTGAGAATTGAACAATTTTTTTTCCATTGTACAGATTTTTTAAATTATACTAGTAATCGTTTAGAAATAAAAAAACAATGATTCGCTTAGAATTAGTTAACATTAGTTAATTATATTATTAATTAGGATAAGAATCTTGTGCTTCAAATATAAATACACTGAATGGACTCCAAGATGAAAATAAATAATACACTCCAATACTTCATAAAATCACATTAAAACTTATCATACATACTACAAAGTTTTACAAACCCTTCTTCTCACTTGATACTGCATATTTTAAATGTAATAGCTGTGTTATATTTTTTAAAAACTTTTGTATAACTTCGCTGAACTTATAATCTTAAAGTTATAATATATCTATGAGTAATAATTCCATAGACTTTTTTTTTAAAAAAAAGCTTGTATTACTAAAAGTTCTTTTTTTTAATTTATTATAAATTAAACGGTTAAACTAAAACATAAAAAACATTAAAACATACTCATATATATGCAGATTTGTATATATTCATTTCTTATTAATTATTATTTACCATTATTATTAACCATTACCAAATATGGTGCGATTCGATTTATTAATTTTCATTTGCATTTGATACTTAATTTTTAGTTATTATTATGCGATAAATATAAAAGTTGAACATAAATATACTATTTTTTATTATTCTGTTACTAAATGCAGTTTATTCACTTCCATTGTTAAAATGTTTATATACAGTACTCAAGTGTATATTATACAGTATTTAGATAGTATGTCCTGCTTGTATCATAAGAAATTAATAATTAGAAACAACTCGATTTACTGATTTTGTATACCTTGGCGGTCTTTTTTATTAATATGATTCGCTGAAAGTTTCTCACTAGAATACATTTATTCGCTTATTCATTGTTGTTTTACTAATTTATTTTTTTTAAACTGAAAGAACGAAGGAGTATGTTTCTATTAATAAATCAAACTCTTTTACTGACAGGCAAAGATAAATAATGGCATTATTTATTATTTTTACACATTGATGGTTTTATTATAATATATATTTAAAAAATTTTACACTACAAGCCTATAATAAATAAAAAAAAAAATTTTTTAAATAATAAAAATTAATTATATAATTAATCTTCAATTTATGTTAAAAAGATATAAGCATTTAAAAACTTAGTTTTTTATATTTACGGGTTAATTATATATTTGTATTGAACGTAATAGGTAAAATTATGACCTTAAATACATAATTATTTAATTATAAAATTCTGTCTTTGTATTCTTAAAGACTTTTTTTACAGTGAAAATTAAAAAAAAAGAATCTTTTGCTATTATATTAAATATATATGCATATAACTAATAATAATATGTAAAATAAATAAAATATGAGTTTTTATTTATATAGATTTATAATATAAATATTATATTATAATAAATAATTCGTGCTAGTATGACAAATTTTGGTAACAGGTGTATAATTGAACTTTTTAACAATACTAGAAAAATAATTACGAGCATATGTACATTATGTATATATATAAACATTTTTTTTCACGCACGAAATTTAGTAAAATTGTTCTACCCCATACAATTATTATCTACGATATTTGACGTATTTCATTTTGATAATTTTCCATACTCAACTAATTGTGCTTCTTTTACAATTCTTTTTAAATAATTCTTAATTAAAAAATGTATGATTTGATTTGCAAGGCATAAATTAAAAAAAAAATTCAAATTTAATATGATGATTAAATTTGAAGAGCCCGCTTCGTCCCTCCGCTCCTTTCTCCGAGTTTCACATACGTGACGTTCAACACCCACAATTTGCGCCAAATTATCTTATCCCCCGGTGCTTAAGGGGAAAGAACGAAATTGTGTCCCGCCTAAAAAACAGTGACAGGAAACGGCAAGCGCGCGACCCGTGTTCCGAGATGGGCGCCAGGAAATAACTCCTGGCGCATCCAGAGTGTCTGGACGGCTGACCAACCGTACGTATAAGATCCTTTAATCTATTTCAGATAAAGATATTAATAATTTTTTGCTTAATGTAAAATGCTTCCAAAAATTATTTTAAATTTAACTTTAAAATATGGTAATTTATCAAGAGCAATATTATAAAAAGTTTGGAAATTGTAAAAACAATTTAAAATGGACAGCTGCAAAAAAAATCTAACACTTTTAAGAGAACTCAAAAACTCTGGAAACGAATGAAAAAAAACTACTACTTCTACACCGATAAATCGCTTGTATTTTCGATGATGTTAAGATCTTTTTACGTTCTGTTCTTGTTACAGAGTTGTCATATCATAGTAAAGACAAAATGTATACGAAAATATAAAAAAAAAGTAAAAGGAAAATCTTACAAGTACTCGTATTAAATTAAAGAATAAGTGGAGAACGAGTATATAATTTTTAATTAATCTGGAACAAAGAAGGAATTTGATTATAAGTAAAAAATTACAAACCGTTCTAAAAAAAACCTTTTTTCAAAGGATGACTATGATTTGAGTTTTATAAGAGTAAATTACAACGTCCTTGACAATCAAAATATTATAAAATATTTTTTGAATTATTTTCTGTGCATAAAATAATTTACAATAATTTTGTATTTGGTATAATATTTAGTATGGTATATGCTAAATATTATATGATATAAATTTATTTATTTATTAGTATACATTTTTTAAATATAACTGTAATTTATATTAACTTTTAATTAGTTTAAAGTTAATTTGATAAAAATAAATTATAATTTTATATGAATTGCTATTGTAGCAGTATATATAATCCCATTTTTCCTGTATGAATTAACAAGTATTGAAGAATATTTTTATCCACATAGTGTGTTGAAATATGTGTAAAAAAACTCACTTTTTTGAAACTTTAAATTAAAATGTTAAAATTATAATTTGGCTTTTTTTTTAAATTGCATTATTAAATATTTTTATTGAACCATTTATAGAAAAGAAGGAAAGAGTAGATGAAAATAGTCATATGTATATAATAAAATTAATCATTATGTCATTTGATAATAATATATTCCTAAAATTTTTATTAGATTTGTATTGAATAATACAAAACTAAAATCATAATTATGAAATGTAGGTTTTTAAGTAACCAAATTAAAATAAATTACCTTGAAAATTTAATTTAATAGTCTATAGAGTATATTACCGTTTTTATATTCCAGATATAAAATTTTTTTGTAGTTTTTAAATATTTATGAATTGTAATTGTTAGCTTTTTTATATACTGTATCATAAGATATGACAATTTAAATCTCAATTCCCAAAGCTTCATTCTAATTCTCTACATAATTGCACAGGCTCTATCGAATAGAAGAAATACTCCTTTCCCAATATCTCTTGATTATGGACGACGACAACAATGAAAATAAGGCCGATAAATTTCTTGAAAATTAAAGAAAACAGCTGCCTTTAAGCTTTATAATACATTAAACATTTTTCATAAAAAAAGTATAGTTGATAGTAAAATAACACCTCATTTATACTAATTATGTGCGATTATATCTTTAATAACTTTAAAGTGCATACATACAAGTGAAGATTTCTATCCTTGTCTTGCAACTTATTCCAAGACAGTTGCAGGTGAAACGTTTCATTTTATTGGTATTACGCAGTATGGCGTGTACTATCTATAGCAGATTAATAAATTTGAAGGTTTAATTAGGCTATATTTTAAGTAAAATTTATCTTAAGTATAATTTATGATCATAGCAGAAAGAAATTTTCGCACGCAAAGCTAGTTCATACGATTTCTGGGTTTATCGGGGTACTTAAGAAAATTTTATCATCTCCTACGAAAAAATTGCAAGGCCATTGAGCGATCTGATAGCAAAGATCGCAGAGTCCGATTCAGCGATATGAAACGGCGGGAATTCGACACGCTAAACGAGCTCTCTTGGAAGCTCCGGTATTTTAGATTTTCAACCAACACCGCGGAACGGAGCTCCTTACTGACACATCCGTCGATGGTTATGACACCGGTCGAGCACAAGCTGATCGCAAAGTTGATGCGGTAACAGGCATCCAAGCGACCAACCAAGGCGACCGATTGACAGCGGTGAAGGAGTGACTGCAGAATGGAGACTTTCAAGACTATGGCCTAAGAAATGGGCTAAGTTATAAGGGTTATCCAAATCCATGAAGTTGTTGTCCCAGATGGCATATGCTAGGTACTATACGCGCATTCTGACGATGTAGAGCAATTTGAGATTGAGCTTATACAGAAGGAAAATCGGCAGCAATTTCAAGTAACCATCGCGAAGCTATCGATTACAAAGGAGGCAAACCTCATTGTGACACTATGCATTCGAGAAGGCCGCTGAATTTAAAGGGTAATAGAAAATCACCTAGAAATTCGAAATAGTTCGACAATTAGACTACGCCACAAGCTTGCTCACTTCCTTGTGAGTTTCTCATCTACAAGCATCTCAGTTATATTACATTTTCTCTCATCAGTGCTTATCAAGTGCTTCACTTGTATCCTATTCAGCATCTCAAATCTCAGCAGTGTTTTTTGCCTTTAATCAAGTGGCTATCAAGAATCTGTATTATGAAGGCAATTATCGCTGGTAACTTGTCATGCAACTATTTACGACAGCACACACTAAGGCTTCTCATCTCGCAGATCACAAAGTTTCTCATCTCAAATCACTCTACATGTTCATCGTCTGCCGATCAACATAGCGTACCCTACATCACAGCTCTTCAACTCAAGCTCCGCGTGTCTCGCTAATTCTATGTTAAAGAATCATTTACAGTCAAATACTTTGTAAGGTACTCAGGAGAAATTTTTTTATTAAAGAAGATTTATTCTCAAGAAAAGGCTAAAGACTAGATCAGCTACTTCATGAGTTTTCATACCTAATTATTTATATCTTTACATTTGATTGTCTTAGGGTTTCGGCAAATAATAATGCTAATTATCCAATATTACAAAATCTAACAGAAATAGTAAAAAAAAAAACAAAATTTATATTCAGTAGAAATGTGTCGTGGTATTCGTTAAATATGTAATTATCAATAATTACGGGATTTTGAGAGGCAAATAAAAGCTAAATTTGGCTTGCGCCATGCCTGTATTTGTTTTCTAAAATCGCATGCTTTGGCTATGAGTTTTTAACATAGTAGCTGTAATATTGTATCATCAACGTGTTCATTTAAATACTCAGCATGTTTACTCGAGTTGCGCGTCGAACATTTAATATTGAACTTATCGAGCCATTTTCTTCAACTCCTCATTTCCACAATATTTTTACTTACAATTTTACGCATGCTTTGAACTAATATTCATTATAAAAATAAGTAATGAAAGTATTGAAAACTTTTTTTTTCTATTTCTCTAAGTTTTTGGTCTTTGATACATAATTATAAAAACTAAATTATAAAAAACGTAATTTAATACAATAATTAGTACATAATACACAAAAAGGTTTAATTAATTGAAATTTTTTCATGTAAATTTTATAAACAAAATATCTATATTACTTAATTAAAATTTAGCTAAAACATATATAATATTAGAAGCAAATGAAAGTAATGATTAATTATTGTATTTAAATCATTTATTATATTTTGCAGTAAAACTGCATAAGCAAGTATCATTGGATTTATCATATGTACTAAACGTAATTTTGTATATTGTTAATGTGAATAATTAAATGTTCAGATGATTTATTATTGCTACGATATATTTTCAATGTCTTCCTTCATTATACGTTATATAAATGTTCTATATTTAGGTTACATTATAAATCTTTTTGTCGCTTCTATTTTAATTTTTATTTGCAAATATTCAACCTTTTTTAATTGTAATTTTTATTTATTACTTCAAGGTTAAATTTAAAAGCAAATAATATTTTAATTTTTTATTAAATTCTTATTTAACTTTGTAAGTTAAATTTTTTAATGAGTTCATGTAAAAATAAAAACAAAAATCTTTAAAACAGAGACATTTATAAATATCATTAACAGTTTTTTAAATCATATTTAATAAACAAATTGCATATTTCTGAGTTGTACTGGTAAAAAATTCTTTAGTGTAATAAAAAATATTATTTATGTATGTTTTTTTTATCAACTCAAAAAAGTACAACGACTGGATAATTGCTAATTATTATGTGGCTTATGAATAATTTTTCTGACCTTATATCATATTTTAATCACGTAAATTCTAATATTCTACAATTGATAAAAAATTATGCATTAAATTTACTTTACAGAACAGATTTAATTAATAATTTATTTATTTTAGTAAAGTACTCAGTATTTATATCAAAACTGAATATAAATACAACACAAATACAATAATTGTATATAATTATCAAAACACATGGTTCTAAAAATAGTCGGAAAATAATGTTTAAAGTAAATTAATTGTATACATTCTCTAATGAATCAGTTGGATTATGAGCAGTTAAAAAATAATCAGAACATCTTCGCAGTTTTTTAAGAAGCTTAACAGAATTTTTTTTGTAATAATCATGTTTAGATATATAATTTAGAGAACAATGGGAATGGGTAAAATACAAATCATAATGGGCAAAGGTTAAAAAAACACCAACAAATTGTAGTAAACGTGTAACCAAAAGTAAACGTGTAATCGCTTGTTATTATGTACACTTAAAAAAAGGACAATTAAGGAAATGCTTTAATGTTAAAATATTTTGTTAGATCACATTGATGGCTAGCGTTTGGCACGCTAAAGGTTAAGCTGTAATCGTTGAAAATCACCACTATTTCAAACAATTGCTTACTCTAGTCGACACGCGCGTTACTAAAATCTCAAATCACAATAATGAAATACTTAAATTATAATACATGAAAAGAAAAAACCGATTATTAAGCTCTATATTTTGGTTTCACAAATATTACAGATGTAGTAATATCATACATATAAATTGAAACATAATAAATCAATACGTTTTAATATCAGATTAGTATATTTTCATTTTTTATTTAATAAATGTTAACGACAAAACATAAAAAGTAAAAGAAAGATATAAATAGGAAAGATGGAAGGAGTTGGCTTATTCACTCGTTGAAGAAACGATGGAAAACAAGTTGGCTTAAAAGTACGAAGAAAAAAGTCTAACCAACTATTTATTTTGGCACAAATTGCATTACCAACTTCGCCTACAAAATTGACTTTAGTAACTTTAACGCGTGTGCGCGCGCTCATACGATGGCAAAATTCGCTTTAAGACGATTCAAACCGATACGTGGTGGAGACGACAAGCAGATCTCCACCGCCGATACAAAAACGCGCAAATTTCTACTGAAATAAAAGTTCAGAATTTCGTTTCACGGATAAATAACAAATGGCGCTATCCTTAAATTCTTAAAATTAAGTATTTTTTAAAGTACTATTACAGTCTCGTGTATTTTTTATGCAATGTTTTATTTTGAAAAAATATAATGTGATTAAATAATAGAGACTGAAATTCTTCATTCATTTAGAAACTCAAGAATTTGTATTTAATGAAAAAATTAATATATGTGGTATTTTATGCATTATTCGGATAAAGATTTTAAAAAAATACCGACAGTTTATTTAAAGAAATTTCAATTTTTAGATGCAATTAAATTTTTATAGTTATATAATAAATTTATATTTATTATAGATTTATATAAAATTATGCACGTGTTAATAGAAATTGTTTTTTAAATTTTTTTATTTATACATTAAAGTTTATGAAACTACACTGTAATATAGATAACTTATTTTAATTTTAATAATGAACAATGTTTAGTATTAAGTCGGTGATATTTCATCAATAAAGAGTAACCTCTAATATCATTATTTTAATTTGTGTTTAATTAATTTGGTCAAATTAATTTTTTTCTGATATAATTTTTTTCAGTTATTACGAGAAATAATAATAAAACACTATTGTAAGATAAAGAAACGATCGAATAACAATATTATATTACTCATAATATAAATTTATCATATACTGTAATTAATCCTTAACTAGATATAATATATGTAAATAATTATCTCAAAAGACTTATAGTAATATAAAAGTATTTATTTGTTTAAAACTTTGTTTAATTACAATGTATTCTGAATAAAAATGTTTATATCATTAAACCAAGAATATGTTAAATACAACATTGTTTTCACTTAGAATTACTTACATAACATACTATTTTGTTAAATAATTAATCACAACACTTGATTATAATGATAATATATACATGATGCTCGTTATAATTTAGATTTAAGATCAAGTAATCTAAATATCAGTAACAATTATTCATAATTAATAAAATGTTTACTAATATAACATTACGGAAAACGTGAATTAATTCTCACGTATTGTATGATAAACAATGCATTAATGTAAAATCATAATCATACTATTAAACATTGTATAAAACAATGTGAATAGACACTTATATTATATTTTAAATATGGTAAGAGATTTTAAATTATTCAAGGACTTTCATATTCATCAATTCGGATATCCTTCAACGTATTAAATTGCATAAAAAATAATAAAGTATATATATTTTGAAAACTATTAGAGATCAAATGGCATATATGTGTGTATACAAATATACAAATACAATATATATTTTATTTTTAGAAAATGTTTAAACTGCGGCTCATTAAATATATAAGATTTATATTTTTCTATTTGAAGCGTTATATTTGCGTCCATTTTAAAAATTTTTAAAATTATATTCTAATCATTTGTATACTTTTAAATTCAATTAATATATGCATATGTAATAAATATTATAAAATATTTTATATATACTAAAAAAATTTTTTTTAAAAAATAACTGTTTTTTACTGAGTGTTTTGAAAGTAAATTTTTTGTGTATCTTAAAGTATTAAAAATTTAATAAATTTTTTCATTCAAACTGTAAAATTATATTTGTAGTTATTTATTAAAAATAGGGGTCCAATAATTGTGAAATATGTGAAATTTAAAAATGTATTTAAAAAAACAAAAATAGGTTTTTTTTAAATACAATGAAAAATGTTTCTAGACAAAAATGAATCGATTTACTCATTACTTAATGTACACATTCAAAGTATTTATTCATACATATTGTCTGTTTAAAAAAGAAGAAAAAAATTAAATTTATTAAAGTATATATTACAATCATACATATCTTGTATTATAATTTTTTATTTCGACTCTAAAAATAATGTAAAATAAAACATATATCTATTAATATTACTTACCTTAATAATAAATAAAAATTTTCCAAGTAATATATTTTTGAAGTATTCAAAGTAAAGTCTTTAATAATAACATAATGATAAAAAAATTCTTAATACTTTAATTAAATTATAAAGGTTGTGACAATTTTTTAACTAAATTATAAATCTAATAATAAAGATAAATTCTTTTTTGATATCTACACATATGTTAACAAATATATAGAAAATAAGATATGCTGATCTTTGCACCAAGGTATCCTTTAAACATTTCATCCCCTATTTAAATATTCAAGACGATTCGAGTCGAGGAGGAAAAATATACCAAGAAAACTGAAAATACCTATGGAATCTCTTTTCGTCTATTACTTTGTTAACATTCATATGTCAACATCGTCATATACATAAGTTACCTAATGAAAAGTATACAAGACCTTTTTAATGCTAGTTTGTTATTTTAAAACAAAAAAAAGTATTTGTCTTATTGTTCTATGTTTTTAACGATGAATTATCTTGTATGATAGTCTATAACATGTATTATACAATGAGACTGCTTTATCGGCAAATTCGATATTTTTTCATTAATAAAAAATTGCTTTATTTCCTTTTTTGAACCTCACTTATAATATTATACTAATTACAGACTAGAATTAACTAGAGATACCATGAACATAGTGTTTTTCATTTAGTATCATGACATTTTACAAAAAACTTTTAAGTATATACGATAAGAAATATATAATAAATATAAATAAAGAAGTATATAATAAATATTTATATTTTATGCTTTCTCTAAACTATATTTTTAGAATTATTAATTTATTATTTAACATCAACGGTGAACTAATTAACTTTAAAATTTACAATATAATTTTATAGACATCACTCAACAAGTATTATCCTTATGAAAGATACGATAATTAATTAGTGTTATTAATTCTAGCATTGCAAGCATCAAAGACGTTTATGGATTGCGTTGCGTCATAATTTTACAAAATGAGTGTGGGAATTCGGTACGCATATCCTATGTATCTATATATTTGCCGGTGAAAACCTGTTTAACTGTAAATAGAAGTAAGAGCAATTAAAATTCTTACAAACTGGATTTTAATATAAAATATAATGCTTTCAAAATATTAAAATTACCAGTATTCTTTAAAATGAAAAGGTAAAATTTGAAGAAAGGTTTCATTATATACACTTTGTTTCATGATTAAATTAAAGTATACCATTTACTTTAAGAGAAAAGTTTTTCGAAAGCAAGTTTTTTATTTAATTTTAAAAATGATCAGAAACTCTTTTAAGGAAGTTTTATAAGTACATACGTTTTTAACTGCACATGAAAATATATTCATTATTCTGATTTCTTCTTTCTATCGATGTTTTTATAATTATTATACGTGATTAAGTACCAGGGGATTTCGTTTAAAGATCAAAAGCTAGTATTTTAAACACTTAAAAGTTCATTAGCTCTTTTGGTCATCAACTAACAATTATTTTTACTTTTACAGTCAAGAAATACGAGATTGTGGGACAAACACAAAAAAAACAAGTAACAAATGAAAAAATTAAATTAAAAAATCACGTACGAATGTTGCGTGAATAATTACCCTGTAATTTACAATAACTCGCTACAATAACACATTTACTTATAATTTTTTGCTTTTTATCAATTGAGTAAGCTAACCATATATGCGCAAATATTAATAGAGATGTCGAAATACTAAAAAAACTGGATACAAGTTAAATAAGATGATTATATGCTTTCATACTACTAACAAATAAGTAATTAAATGCCTATGACCTAATAACGGTCTATCACAAAATGTATATAAAAATTGTTAATTTCAGTTACATGTTGTCAGAAACGAAATATTATTAAAAATAATTATATATTCGATTACTTTATTTTATTTGTTACAAAGGTTAATTTATTTTATAACGTATAATATAATTATGGTTACATATATAACGTAACAAAGTTTATATAGATTTGACAATCTTTTAATAATTTATCTAAATTTTTTGAGTGCATTTAATTGATTTTTTAAAAATCAAATTATTCTATCTCCCTTCCATAGGATCATGACACGTGATATTTTGATCAGTTTTTTTAAAACAGCAAAATTTCTAATAATTATTAAATTTTATACGATCATAAATACAAATAAAATACAAAAAAGTTAATTTAAAATTTTTTTAATAAAAAACTTTTGAAAAAGAACGTAACTGGTTGAGTGATATAAGTAAATAATACTTGAAATACTTTATTCAAAATTTTCATTTCAAAAATAGTTTTCACAATTGTGCAAATTACATTTGTTGTAAGAAGAATGCAACCATTCAATCGTTCTGCCACTACAATTTCCATAATGTCAAAGTTCACTGAAGTGGGTGTGCTTCCCGTATGCTTTCAATTTTTTTCAATGTTCTTAATCTCCACGTGAATATTGACATACACATATTATTTTTATAGTGAACAGAAGGGCCATGGTAAATAAATTTTTTTAAAGCTTGAAAATTAAGATTTTTTTAGCATGATTGAATTATTAACTAATTAAAAAAAAGACAGCATAAAAAATAATTTTAATATTATAATTTACAGAATATAATAAATTTTATGAATCATTATTTTATGAGTAAATATAAAATACAAGAAAATCTCATTAGTTAGTATTACAAGAAATCTCATTCGCAAAACATTTATTAAAAAAAATAATATTTAATAATTTACTCAAATCCGGACAACAGAAATTTTATAGAAGAAAACTTATATTAAATATATATTTTAGGATTAACTAACTTTTTTTTGATAAATTTTTCCCATTCAGTATTTAGATTTAAATCAATTATAATCGTAAAAGACAATTTAGTACCGTGTCATTATTATAATCATTATGCATTACCCTTTCTTTATTCCCTTGAAATATTTTCTGTTTTTTTTTATCATAAAGAGAGTATTTTAAAATATTTGATTTATTTAATAAAAAATTCCTCAAAATCAATCTGTATGATGATACGTACAATTACAATTAAATCAAAAGAGTATTACATGTACTAAAAACATTGATATATGAATTTTTTTAAGCTACATCAACGAATAGTAAGTTATTTATTTAAGCGTATTATATTAAAAGTAATATTTATGTTCAAATAATACGTTCAAGTTGTAATTTATTTTTGTTTTGAATAGAAAGTATTAGGCAATTTTCATTTCAAAATTGTACTTCCTGGCTAACCCTTTAAACTAATTTTAATATAAATAAAATAAAAATAGAAAGGTAAAATTTTATAATTTCATATAACTACACTAGATACTACGCAAATAAAAATAAAAATATTTAAAAAAAAAAACATATTCTCAATAAGAAAAATATTTAAATTAGATTAACAAATGCAAAGATTATCAAAAAAAATATAAGATATAACTTTTTCAATTTTATTTCTTAACTGAATTTTAACAAGTTTCAGAAAATTAGATGTGTAATGCAATTACTCATCTGTATATTATATGATTAAATACTAAATAACAATTAGTCTTTAGAAATCTACTAATCTATTATACCATTTTTTAACGGAGTATATGCAAATTTCACATTAAAATTGTCGGTATTTGTTTTAAATTATAGTTGACTCATAATTATCTTAAATTCCCGTGGAATTTTCTTATTATTACCTTGCCTGAATAAAAGCGTCTCAAGTTCACAAGAATAAACATGAAAAAGTTAACAGAAAGCAAAATCTTACACATCCCCCTCTTTGCGACTCGAGGTCGCGTTCGTGGCTACGTACGGGAGCAGCTCAACGATTCAAAATGTTGTTGGAATATGGGAAGGATTCGCAGTTCGACTTAAGCCGTGAGCTCGTGATTGTGCTTGTGTATACTTTTAAAGGATTTGTTTTACGTGTAAAATAGAAGGTTTTTTTATTTTGTGCCTATCTACATTTATATCAGTTGAGTCCCTATCGATCGTCTCTATACTTGTACTTTCAAAATGACGTATTCATGTTCTTAAAATAATAATAATCTGTATATAATTAACGTTTTGGATCAATACTGATTAAATCATTTATTATAAAATGAGTAATTGTTGTATATAAATCTCTATTAACACATTTAGTTGCACTTTTTAAAATAAAATTATATTTTTAAATAAAAATAATAAAAAAATTAAAATTTTTCATACTTGATGGTAAACATTTTGATAAATTTTTAATTAAAATTATAATAAAAATTTATTTAGTTATGATTTTATTATTACCTTGATACGTGACTCTTTTCTGTCTCTAATTTTATAAATGAATGAAATATAATGTGTTTACGATTTTATATTACGTAGAGAAAAAATATTTTATCACAAAATAAATAAATGAAATTCACTAAACCTTGATAAATTGAAAAAAACTTTCATATAATACTAAACAGGACTTTCATATTGAATATTACAAACAAAATTATTATATGAAATTTTAGTTATCAAATCTATTACAATGCATGTAGTATTTAAACTAACCTAAAATATTCTGATTTTTTAAACATTTTTAATAAGAATCATAATTAAATTTTACTCATTTACAATAAATACTTATCAAATATATAACGTACTTTATATGTATTAGGTAAATAAAATACAAATTTTCTAAAAATATATCATACGTATTGTATGCACTTGCTGTGATATAGTTAAGTATTCTCATTTCAATTTCAATTTTTTTTATTTAAATTTATAATTATAATTATAATTGTACGAATAGATATATAAATAAAAATAATATTTTAATCAATACTAACAGATATAAAGCATTGTGGTTGATCACCAGTATCTGTTTTTATTATTTAATTACTATTTCTCCTTTAGATTATTGATGTTAATATTTAAAGCTATTTAAATAATACTTAACAAATATATTTTTTCCTCAACATTAAAACTATAGTTTACTTAGTGAATCGAATACAAATTACTTATGTCTAATTCATAAAAATTATAAAAACCATAATATTATACATCATGGTGATAGATTTATGTATTTTACCTTTTGAAATCGAATAAAAAACATCTTTCTATTCAATAATAAATAAATAAAATAGATGTTTTAATTTTAATATTAAGTACATCATTTTAAATTAATACTATAATTTAATTACTTTTTTAAAGAAATGTTTATGTTTCAAATAACTACAAACATTTAAAAAAGCATAGACTTCAGTAAATTAAAATAAATGTATTAATTTGTCTGATCGGAAAAAATTCAATCAAACTCAAAAAAATCTTAATTTATATAACATATTTAAATTTAGCAATTGAAGATATGTTTGTATTAAAAGCATATATAAGAGATTTTGAGTTAAGTGTAAGGTATATGTATAGTATGAAAGAAAGAATTCATATGGGAAAAAAGTTTTACAAAACAAATGTTTTTTATAACAAAAATTAAAATTAATTTTTTTTATCAAAATTTTATCATATAAAAGACATATATTTCAATTTTGCACATTTACACAGATTTCTAAAATAACACTATTTAAAAAAAAACAATAAATTAAATTAGTTTAGATACTGTATTATTTATATTTGTTATCTATTCTTTGTTACAAAAAATATAAGGTACAGGATAGAAGATTGTAGACGACTACTGCTGAAGAAAAAAACTGAATAAAAATGACGCCGCTTCTACTCCTGTCACTCATAACAATAACCTTGGGGCTAGCGTCAGAAAAATTTCCCTACCTGCATTATGGTGCGTACGAAACTGTTCCCAAAAACAAACTCGAAATTGCCTTCCAGTGGCGATACCTTGATTGGATACATCCAAGCGTCCAGCTTACAGGCAAGAACTTTACCATCGGCAATCCTCTCACTCAAGACGTAGACATCGACCGTCGTGGCCGCGTTTTTGTGACCACGCCACAGTGGCTCGAGGGTACCCCCATTACTCTTTCAATCGTAACAAACATCCGGGGTCCAGGTGGACCCTTACTTGCACCATACCCAAACTGGAGTTGGCATAGGTCCGATTGTGACAGCCTCGTATCTGTGTACAGAGTCGCGGTAACTATGAGCGCATTAGGATTTTCGTTATTTTCGAAAACTGTCTATTCATGACTGATAGTATTTGACTGATATGATTAATAAAAAATTGTGAAAGTTATTCGTATAAAGTTATTTATGGCGTATTTTTAGTGGAATAATCAAATAAATTAATTTTTATAATGACGCGTTTACAACTGGTTAAAAATTGGTTGCCAATGAAATGAATCAAGTTTTTTTAAATATACGTAAAAAGAATCTGAGCTCTCAAATATTAATTATACAATAAACTCTTATTACAGTTACTTTTACTTATAAAAACATCTGCAATCTACAAAATTATAATAACGTACTTAAATTTATAGTTATATAAGTTTATTTGACCGTGATGTTTTTATGTTGTTAACGTATAAGGTGGCTCAATACATGGTATCTACAGCTATGCCTATTTTTATTGACGACTGGCTGCATTAACGACTGGCTTTTAACGTTACGTCAGACGTCAGCAAATGCATTTAAATTTACAAGAATACTGGTTTCAAAAAAGTCACTTGGTATTTATATGTTGCAGATAAATATAAAGGAAAACTGTTTCTATTTAATATAGATTTAAAAAAAAATTTTAATAACACTTTCAATTAAAATTTTAAACATAAATTTATCTTTTAAAAATGATATTGTTAAAAATAAAATAAAAATTTTTCTATAAAAAAAGTATATAAACAATTATTTTTTAATTAAAATAAATTATAAATTAATATTAAAAACCATCTGTTATTATATTTTTCTTATACAAAAGTAAATTATACAGTGTGCACTTTATATTAAATAAATTAAGTTATTAAATGAAGAATGTAACTGCAAGTTCTGTATGTTAACTAAATTATACGTACAAATGTGAAATCAAGTTTCTTTTAAACTATTACTATGTTTATCCATAAAAGATAATTATAAATTTCATTAATCTAAACCTAGCCTTTTCCTATTCAACTATATATTCTTTTCGTATGATAAAAAGAGATTTAATCGATAACTCAAGCTAAAAAATATCATAGATTGACGAGTGTGATCGGATGTGGGTAGCAGACACTGGTTCAATGAGCGGAAAATCAGTTTGCCCACCTAAAATTGTCGTTTTCGACCTCAGCAAAGACGAGCTCTTATTCAAATATGTGATACCAGAGGGTCAAACTGTCGATCGTCGTGCCTCCTACGTTTGTCCAATAGTAGAGGTGGGAGACAGCTGCAAAGATACCTTCCTCTACGTAGCCGACGTTTTGGCTCACGGGTTACTGGTATATAGCCTACGCGATAATACCTCCTGGAGGCTCGATAATA
Source organism: Kradibia gibbosae (assembly GCA_018907135.1). Taxonomy (NCBI): domain Eukaryota; kingdom Metazoa; phylum Arthropoda; class Insecta; order Hymenoptera; family Agaonidae; genus Kradibia; species Kradibia gibbosae. The sequence goes on along the minus strand of JACCHX010000002.1, from coordinate 14,243,868 downwards.
CTCCGAGCAACGCGTTCGGCAATGATGTAGAGGCGACGAACATGACTATCCTGGGGGAAAATGTTGATCTGAATGATGGTATACTCGGCATGTCTCTATCGCCACGCGGCTTTTTCGCTAAGAGGTAGGTACTATACGCAATTTTCATTTGATTTTGAGTAATACTTAATTTTAGTATAAGATACTTGTTATTTTTTAATTTGGTTCTAATTAGGATAAATGTTAATTGTTTTTTATTCATCAAATATAATATTTTGATTAATGTACACCTTATCTTGAATATTTTTTATTACGTGTAATAAAACTGTAATAATTCTATATATTAATTTTAAGTTAAAAATTCTTATCTCAGAATTACAAGCGAAAACATTATCTACAAAAAACAACTATTATAATATATAATATTAATTATTGTTGTTAAAATTTATTTTTAAACTAAAGAACTTATTTTTTATATAATAATTTCATAATGTATCGTACTTTTATAAATTTAATAAATCTAGCGTTCTATTCTTTAACTAGATCACAATGAATAATAGCACTGTTCTTTATTTTGAATTTTACATTACGTTTTAATACATTTTATTCCAATTTTTATTTGAGCAAAAACCCGAATTAATTATAATTTTATGGAAATTAAATTAAAATTAATAATGTAAATATGTAAAAATGCTATATTTAATAATCTATTTTAATACGTTGCTATAAAAAAAGGACTTCAAGGAACGAGGAAGTGTCAATTTATAAAACATTTTAGAATCATGCTAAAAAAACGTTATTAACACAAAAGTAAAGATAAATGATTTTTGTTAGTTAATTAAATGTTGAATTTTTGAGTATTTAAAAGTATCTTTAATATATATTTAAATAAGTTGTAATGATTTAATTAATATTTGACGGTTATTTATTTTCTTCTTAAAGTACATAAAACACAGTTATTTAGACCATGCATGAGTAATTGAAAAATTCGATTTACATTAGCCGAAAAAAATGTGCATCGAAACTAATAACAAATTTACGGTCATAAGCAATTTTCAAGTTTAAAGCATAATAGGAAGTTCCGGAATAAAAGTTTGATGCGCGTGTTCTTAGAAACGCATAAGTATAAATGCTGGAGTTGGCTTTCACAGCTGCAGTCGCACAGCAGAATTTCAGAATTCAAGTGAACGCACGCCGATAGTTTTTGCGGCAGGGTCATGTTAACACTATTACGAACGTTTAATATTAAATACGACTTACATTGATTCTTGCAAGTTCGTCGATGTTTGTTTTAATTTTTTAACAAAATTATGGTCAACTTGAATTTATAATTATCGTTGCAATGTTGTAACGATTCTTAGACTTCGATGCGCGAAATTATTAAAAATTGGATTGGTCTTCCTAAGCGACTGTGTTTTACTTAATAAAATATAAAAATGTTCAATTTCTGATTTTCCTTCATAATTTGAGTAATAAATATATTGCGTATTTTGAAAACATCTTGTATGAAATTTGTTTATAAAATCAATTATGAAGTACTCAGACCTTCAAAGATACTTAATTTATATAAAATTCTGTGGATTCTGTTCATGCAAAGTGTCTCAATATGTTTTGAGAGTATTATTTAAAAGCACAACGGCATTTATTAAATATAAAGAAAAAATTTTTTATTAAATATGAAATTAAATAATATTAATTAAGGACAGTTTCTAAACAGTAATTATGTTAAAAAAATAAAAGAAATTCGTCTAATATAGGGCTGAAGATATTCAGTACGAGTCAGTGTTGAATGCTAACTAAAGCGACTGATAAAAAAAATTCTTTTTTAAAAATATATCGGCAAATATATATCAGCAATATAAGAGACACGAATGCAGTTTTCCATGAGTAATGTTGCAGATATCTTTATTTCAACGCCTTAGCAAGCTTCTTTGAGAAGTTTGCAGATGCCAACTCGCTAAAACGTAGCTTCTTATACGAACCGATCATATACCAGTCGACGAGAAGGCGGGTGAGCCATGCCGGTGCTCAAGCAACCTCCAAAACTGGGGCCATATTCTTCCAGTTGGCCGAATTTACCGCCCTCGCCTGCTGGAATATCGAGAGACCGTTCACTCCAGAAAACGTGGTGGAGCTCGTACGTGATGAGGTCACCCTGCAGTACATCAGTGGAATCAAAGTCGTTGTAAATGCTCTCGGGAAAGAAGAGCTCTGGTTCAATACGAATCGACTGCAGAAAACCGTGAACAATTCCAGGCGGATCGATGAGCTTAACTTTAGACTGATACGAGCCAATGTCGACGATCTTATTAAGGGTACAAGGTGCGAGTTAACAGGGTATAGAGAGGCCCAGCCGAACCTTTTTGGATGGAAAAGGATTTAAGGGATACATATTTTATGTGACGAATGCTATTATATAATATGTCGTTGATTCATTTATAGTCCGACGCAATTGAATAAAATAGTGAGGGTTATTGTTTGAACGTCATTTGAAGTCATATAGATGTTTCGCAAAATTAAAATAAAGCTGGACTCTATTTGTGCTCGTATCCTTAGTTATAAATGATTTTTTTATTAAAAGCGAAATGAATTACAAACAAATTTAAATTCAGCGTCGTCTTTGTTTTTGTATTTATAATTACAATATTAAATTACTTATGAGCTTTATGAAAACAAAAGCATTCATGTAGCCTTTAAAACTTAATGAGATTGTGTAGCAATAATATTTTAGTTAAATGAGCTTACAGAGAATACATATAATTGTGACTTGAATTGATAATTGATTATTATACCGATTATTATATTTTAATTTTTAAAAACAGTTTACAAATAAAGACAATATAATTTATTAAAATATGAAATAGGCTATACTTTAAAATACTTGTCTATGTACAAACAGTGCTTTATGAACATATTTGTTAAGAGAGATTGAATTCAATAAGAGCTTATATGTTGTATTATAAATTATTACGTTGATGATTAATTAATGCAATATGATTTAATGAAATTTTGCAAATTATTTAAAAATACTTCATAAACAATGTCGCTTGAAAAATTATCAGATCATAACTTTCAAAAGACAGAGAACATTTTATATTTAACATTCATTATAATCGATCATTTCTTAATAACGTTGCAAATAAATAGCAATGGAAATATGAATTTCTTAAATTTGCATACTATAATGTTTGAATTTTTAATTCTGCGTGCAGCATGTAATTTATTTTGAAATCAGCAGTTCTCGTATTTAAAAAGAGAACCTGTACGGAAGTCATTGACTCAAAGCGTAACAACATAATACGTAAAGCAGTAATCGTGAAAGGTTTGCTCGCTCGATTCCCAATCCTCAAGAACTTTTAGCGGGTCGATTGAGGCTTTGGCCCCGACCAGCTCCCTTGCTGTCCAGTACGGCCATGACTCACTCCTTGCCATTGTACACAAATACTCGAAAATTGCGCGGAAAGTCAAGAGTGAACGTCTGCGCTTGACGGGCGGTGTGTAGCCAATTTAGCTAACCGTTTCATTACCTCCTTTCGTGATGTAACGATGAGGGGCTTAGGTCATGCTTCTGACAGAACGCAAGGCGCGTGCGTGCACACATATATCACGGCCTTGTCTACGAATTCACAAGTCCCTTGTATCATTGCTAACAAACCGAGATCAACTGTTCTTTTTTCACCCAATCTTTTTATCTTCTCCTACCCTTCTCTTTTTCCTCTCGCAGAGTGTATTGTGCGGTTGATGAAGTGTGCCTGATTTTGATAAGTCGCGACTGATGTATTGGTTGAAAAATGCTATTTCTGAAAATCTAGCAGCCCTATTGCTCATACTTCAGGTAGTAATAATAATTAGGGCTAGTTTAACTTATTTATAAACTAAGTAACTAATAACTTTTAAGTAAATAAGCATAAATTAAAAGTATTATCAATTCATAATAAAATGAATTTTTATTGAATTATAGTGATTATGCTATTTAAGAATTTTAATAATTGTCCTTTTTTCGAAAACTAAAGAGTGTTCTCTAAAAAACCTTTGTCTTAGCATCGTATGAAACTCTAAACTAATACTGTACGCTTTTTTATAGAAAAAAATTGTAGTAAGTTTAATGAATATTAATACGGGTCTATATTTTACAAATATACTAGTAATGCATTTGTATTTATAAAAAAGTATTGAAAAATAATATTTGAAATTTGTTTGCATAATTTAAAATAAAAGTAATAATAATAAATGCATTGATGCAACTTGATGTGCAAAATAATTGCTTATGAATTAAGAAATTAAAATATTTCCATATATTAAAAAATATTTCAATATTTATAATTAGAAAAAGATTAATAATTTTACACTCAACCCAGGGTTAATATGTATCTATTATTAAACTTTCAGTATTAGTAACATTTCAAAAGGACGAAATCTACTTTTTAAATTAATTGTGAGACGAAAAACAAAAGAAGAAAAATTACGATTGTAGAATATGGGGAGAGAAATTCCGGGAAAAGTAATCGAGTTTTCCTGCACTCACGTGTTCGAAAATTGAATACGCGGCGCTCAACCGTATCACTAAATATTCATTTGAATCGTACGGAAATTTCCAGTGGACCTTCGGTCTACGTTCGTTATCAGATTCATAGGAGGAGCTATCCGAAGAAACAAGACGTCGGAAATGGAGTTTGTCGCAACCGAAGCTGCTGTCATCACATTATCCACTTTTCTATGTCTATACTTGGCGCCGAGCTGAAAAAAGATCTCAAATTATTTTATAAGGTGTAGCTTTCAAACAATTTTATGTGATTGCACGGGATATTTTGAAGTAAATTTGCATCGACTTGATAGCCAACCATATAAATAACTACCACTGTACTGATATCAAAATGGAATGATAGTACCAGATTGTGGACGTAAGTAGTTTATTAAACCGTTTTGTAAAAACCGCTTCATAATGATCTGACTGCTAACGTTAGTAAGAGTGTACACTTTTTTGAGAACTCGTTTTAGCAGAAGTTATGTACTTACAACACAATACCATGCTATGTACCACCTATAGTATACAGAAAAAATTATATTAGTATCAATGTGAACAAATACAATTAATTGTATATTAATAGAAACATAAAAAATATTTTTACTAATTTTAATCATAAAACTTTTTAAATGAAATAGTATCAAAACAATTTTATTAATACTTTGTTAAATGATGATTAAAAAGTTAATAAAATACATATCTTGCGCATGTGTACTGAAATTAAGCTAATTTGTACCCAACCTTATATTCAATGTTTTAAAATATTAAGATTGTTTGAAATTATGGAAAATAAGTATGTGGAGTGATCCAAGATACTTCGAAAATATTAAACGTGTAAATGAAAAAACCAATAGTAATAAAAGGATCTAAAATAATTTTACTTAGAAATTGTTTTTAATTAATATAAATTCATTTTTGTATAATATCTCCCTCATAAATATTTTAGTAAAAGAAATTTTTATGTAGTTTAAAAAAAAAAATTAGCATTTAATTTATAGTACAACCAGCTTAAGATGTGTTCGAATTATTTTCATATAATTTAATCATAAATATAATACTTTTCTAATTGTATACTGATTGGCTGTATTGCATTATATAAATATAATTAACTTAATTATTTTACATTATTTTATATGGTATTAAAATTTTATAAATGTTTTTAGAAAATTTAACTGCTTTTAAATAGTAATAAATAATTTACTCATTCGGATGCCTGTTTCTTAAAATAAGAAATAAATGATTTTTAAGAGGCCCTTTTATTTAAAACCTTACTCAATTTTAAATAAAATTTCTTTTTACCTAAATGACGTACGAATATAGTTTTCTTCCGTTTTATTTGAATATATGAGCGCAATATATTATAATTTTTAGTTATGTTTACATGATATATATAAAAATTATATGTTACACCTTTGCAACTAAATTCTCGTCTAAGAAAATATAAAAATCTTCATCACTATTTCATGGTGGAACAGTGATTTATTAAATTGTTAGTGTATATTTAAGAAGTTTTTAAATTTAGTGACAAAAATAAAATAAGACGATGAAATTAAATTAATTTTTACAAATTACTTCATTATTTACTTCTTAAGGTGTATTGAAATATTCAGAAAAAAAAACAGACGTAAAAAATGTCATAATATAAAATGATTATAATAACATTGTACATATAATTTATATTAAAATTTATTATACTCTTAATTACAAGAATTTTATCTCAGACAAATCCCAGAGCACAATTACATGATAACCTATCAACGGTTTCATAAGCAAAACCCATGGTATTAATCTCATGTAGACTATTCCTGTGATACCAATCAGAGCTTCTTCCGTTTTTAGTACAGTCCCACCGGGCTATGCACATACCCCACTTTTATCAGTAATTCAACCTTGCGGTGGAGCTATCCTCTAGCCCACACCCCTTTCTCATCCAGGCGACAACAAGTACATGGACTAATTGTGTATATTACGTGCCAGCGAAAAGGGAGAGGGGAGTGAATGTAAGTGGAGAGGAGTACACGTCCGGTCGTGCGCACTGTGATTGTCACTAGTCCAGTCGACGCCCATAATTTACTGTTACCATTGCTTGCAATCCCCGCCATCTCTTGACAATATTTGTAGATGCAAGCAATTACTAACATGCATAACATTGCGCCTAAAACTACTGAACTGTAAGGAGTCGGCATTTCGTTGAAATGTATATTATGAATTGTCAACCATGTGACTCAAAGCAATAATTTTCTTTATAAGTTTGGAATTTCATCGATTACTTTGATAACAAAAATTGCTTATGTCGATCAAGAATTTAAATATAAATTTAAAAAAAATAAATGTTTATTACAATAAGTTTTTTTTATAATTATTAAATAATAATAACTTCTGAGAGCCTTATCACTTTTAGTCATTTTCATTTTTAGAATATATTAATAATTATTAAACTAAATTCTGTGATCAGTTTAAATGTAGAAAACTATAAATTTTCAATTGTCCAAAGCTTAATGAAATTCATTGCAATTATTTCCCGTTGAACTAAAATGCAATCATTATTTAATTAAACAGCTTAACATGAAAACGGGGCCACCTAAACGGAACACATTTTGAGTGGATAGGAATTTGAATTTGTACAGGGTTTGTGCCTTGGTATTTACTATTAAATGAGCGAATACAGAGGCTATAGTTCTTTCAGTTATTTTTCTCGTTTTTAAAACGTGTTTGTTAATAATGGGTTTCGTTTCGAAAGCACAACATGTATATTTGTACGACGGTTTTATCTGTAAATAAATACTTGTAACAAAACGACTATTCAATAGACAATGTTCCAATGTGTGGTTTCCATTGGTTTAAATTTTTATCAAAAAATTAAATTCTCAGCCAATTATAAATTAGAAACGAAATTATAGGTAAAAGTCTATCTATCTTACGAACCGATTTGTAAGAATTTAGTTTTTAATCATCTTTTAAATAAAAATATTTAAACACAATAATATTTTTGATTATTTGAAAAACTAATTATTTCATAAGAATAATATTAGAAACACATTAAAATTTGATAATCAATTACTACAAAATCTACATAAACTTATGCTCATTCCATATGAAATTAATTATTGATGTTAATTATAGAATTTGCATTCATAAAAATTATTTTTATGAACCAGCTATTTGCCATAAATTGCAGTTTAAAACTCCAGGAAAATGGAGTTTCGTTGAGTATTTGGTATAATGTCTAGTCTTACCTCCCCCCCCCCAATTTTCCGTTCTCTGAGATCTTAGACTCCCAAGAGAATCCGAAGTTTCCCAAAAAGCCTTGTGTGCAGTCTTCTCCTGGGCTACTATTTTGCCTACAATGAAATCTTGGAAGCTCATTGGAGCCTCATCTAAGCCATAGGGTGAAATACCAACAGTTAGAGGAAGTGAAACAGGGAGAGTTCATGAAATTTCTATCTCTTTACTATTGGCTTCTCTGAATACAAAATATCCATAGTTATGAGCCGCTTTTGAAGGCCAACATTGTATTCGAATTCATCATAAACGGCGAGAGAAAGATGTTTATTTTAAGTAAATTTTTAAACGTGTTAGTAATTGTAAGTTTATACAGTTGGTATAAAGAAATTACTTACTATTGGTGATTAATCAAAAATATTACATATTAGATTTATCTTTCAGAATTGATGAAAAAAATCTTACAAGTATGTATTTTTTTTAATGTGTAAGATATTTGTAATTCTTGATTATATCAAATAAAATCTACTTAATATTAATAAATATTTTATTGCTTATATAATTTGATTGCTGATAAATATATACTTATAAAAGTTTTTTTTAATTAAAAAAAATAGTGTGTTATATTTTAAGTTAAGTGGTATACGTTTATAATAAATAAATGTTCTATTCTTTGAGATAAATTTGCTACATCAGAAAATTATTCATTTAAATATATACCAATGTTCGTTATAATTGTATTAGTTTGATCATAATTCGGCGTTCTCAATTCATTGTTTTATATTTAGGGAAGTCATTGAAAAATAATTGTGAGAAAATTGCTAAGTCAAAAGAAAAATTTCTTTGTCAGTGTTATTTGAAACCACGTCCTTTTTATCTATGAAAAAATCTATTCGATGTTAAACAACTTTTTGAAAATTTTCACTACATTATTAAAAATACTTATAATAAAAATTGTAAGTAAAAAAATCTGTTATTGTAACAAAGCAATAAATCGCAAATTATTCTTATGCTGCTAGCAATATAACTGCAGTTGGTTATCACTTACCTTCAATCACTAAGATGAAATCGAAAATCATCCGATTGACTCTTATTTTATATCGTATAAACAGTAACCAGTATTCACTTTGAAAATAGATGTATTGACTAGGTGGCGCGAAAAAAGATTAAAAGCCAATTCCAAAGTTGAAGCAACGAGAATAAGTGTAATATAAAGCCATTTTCATGAAACAGTGGCTACATGAGAGTTAATTTCTCGGCGGATTAATCCCGTACCCGCATCAAACAAAAACAGTAAAAAAGTGAGTGGGTGAAAACGAACAGTTCGACCATTGTTTCAAGGAAATAACGACTCTGAATCTACCTGTACTGTTTTCCAATATTTCATGCGCGCGGAAACGTCATTGATTCCCGTACGTTTATATGCCAGCCGCCTAAAAGCGTGTATTATCATCGGCCATAAGGTTAGCCACGCTTCGCGGATTCCGGAACTGCGTGCACATAATTCAGGTCGCGCGTCCGTTTGTTCGCTCGAGTAAACGATCATTGACACGGAGAGGTTAGTTAATCGATTTTTTAATTAGATGTCGTTAGATTTATTTTTTTCAGTTTGAATGTAGTGAAGACACGGGCACCACTTTAAGAGCTTGCCATAAGCTTTTAATCAAATGTCGAAATGACTGCTCGTCCATTGATTAGCAATTAATTGTTAAAAAAAATCGAAACTTACATATCCTTTCTAGTTATATTTTAATTTCTTATGATAATGACTTACCAAATTTAAGATTAAGTGAGTAAAATTCATTAAAAGCATTATAAGATTTTTTGCTTATTAAAAATAATGCGATTTCAATTTAAATTAAGATGTCTATGTCAAAATTAATTAAGAAATAATTTACGTACATATGAAATCAAAAGTTATGCCATCGAAGTGACGTTTTGTCTATTAATCAGAATAAATCACAAATACTCGCATAGTTAGATTATTATCTCTGTATGAAATCTCATTATAACCAGCTGCATGAAACACCCTGACTCCTACTGACTTACGCTATTAATATTCACAAACTGTCAAATTCCGTGCAGAAATTGTAAATAACTTGTAAAAACAATTTATTTTACCAACAAAAGTAACTATAATATGTAACAAAAGTAAAAATAATATGATAATGTTGTGCGTGGCTACCTCTTTAAGAACGGGAGGGAGCCAAGCACGAATGTTCCTTTGGTTGGAAGAAGGGCACGGATGAGGGAAATAATGAATTATCTATTATAGTGATCAGGTAACTTCAGGCGCCCAAGTCGGCAACATCGAGTCTCCTAAACGAGTTGGTGAATGTACTATTCATGTTTCAGGGTGTGACCGGCGACCTGCTGGCCGTCAGGTGCCGCGGGTGACGCCGCGCACACCTCCTGCATGCGGAGCTGACGACGCTATGTAAGCCGGACTGTGAGTCCACATGAGCAAACGATAATCGCTCGTTGCCGTGGTACGTTAGCATTAATCCCCTAATTCGGTGTCTCTTGTCTCAGAATTTTCTTTGCAGTCATATGCGTATATAAGACTTCGAATGTCGTCTTATTGTCGTTGCCCGTTGTATATATATATATATATATATATATATATTTACATATACGTACATGTACATATTTTGATTATTAACATATTAAGTAAGAATTTTATCATTCGTCGAGACTTGTAAACACCGTATTACTAATTATTAACGGTAATTATCTTGAACTATTTCTGTCATATTTGCTTCTGTTGCAATATTATTCGCTTAATATTTACTCAATCCCAGTTATCGTTTTCAAATATAGTTATACAAATAAAAAATTTCTTTATTTAGAAAATTATTCTGATTTTTTATTCATATTTGTATATATATATATATATATATATATATATTTATTTAAAATAATGATTATTTGTATTTTAAAACTGTTAATTAAAAAAAAAATTTCATTTTGATAAATTTTTTATAAAATAATATAATTTCTTCAGAGAAATGATTAGATTTATTTCGCTTATTATAATGCTTCTTTAATTACACGTTTTTATTCTTAGCTATAAATGAGATAAAATCACGGAAAGTAAAATTTAGATAATTCATTTAATACATTTTTTTTTAGTAAGGTTATGTATTTTATTTCATATGGATTAAATGTGTTACAAATGTTCTATGGACTTTGATATTTCAATATTGTGCTCATTGTCTTTAAAATGATTTGCCATTGATGTAATATTGGTTTTCTAAATATAACCGTATAAAAAAATTAGATTTCAGATGTCTATGTTAATTGTTAAATGTAAATTTGAATGTCTTTTGCACTAAGTGAGCTTAGAATTTTGATTAATGTTAAAAGTTAATTTATAAAAAATTATATTTTTTTTTCGGAAAATATAATTCTAAGAACTGAATCTGTAATAAATCGTTCAAATTAAAATTCTAAAGTAATGAACTTTAGAAAAATATCAAGTATATGACTATAATATTAAATCCACTTTTTTATGATATTGATTATAATTTTAAACTATATTTACAACGCAGTCATTTACAAACTTTAATTAATTACATAATTTAAAAATTGATTTAAACATTGTTATTTATCTATTTCTGATACTTCATCTACAGAAAAGCTATATTCATTCATAAAATAATATGCATTTATATTGTTAAAAATTGATGTTTCAATGTTAGATGTTTCATTGTTAATTGTAAGGTGTTTACTATTCTACAAATATGATTATGTATGCACACGTAAGTGTGCTTTGTGCTCTGTACAATATGTCCGTAATAACTATACTCTACTCCTACCTATGTTTATATATGTGTATATATTTACACACGTATGTATCTATAACTATACTTGTATTCGTTGTTTATTTTGAATATAAATAGATGTTAAAATTATTATGAAAAATTAATTACTTACAGTTAATTACAATATTCTTACAGAATTACAGAAGTATTGACTTAAAAAAGATTTAATTTTTTGTTTAGTATGTAATTACAAAATTCTAATTTATATTAATTTATATATTTGTAATCATTACGTGATTATGAAAAATAAAATTTTTTACTACATAATTGCAAAAATTAATAAAAAAGGCAAGTATTAATTTTTAAGATAATTACTTACTAAGATAGAAAGATAGTTACTTTTTAAGGTAGAAACTTTAACACATCTTTGCAGATGATATTTACTAACACATATTTTAAACAATTATTTTTTTTTAAAAGAATTTCTTCTTATGTTCATAGTTACAGATAGAAATATAAAAAATACCTATAAACATTTAAAATTTTTTTCTTTAAAAATACTGTTAATTTTTTAATTCATTACAATATAAAGTTTATGTATTTAACAATAAATAATTAAATTTGTACTGTCAGTCTATAACCCAGTCAAAATAGTAAAAAAAAAAGATACAGATTAGTCTACTGTAAATAATTGTCGAGTAAAAACGTTCTAGCTTCTTCCAAAAATATAACTGTTATAACTACAGAATTGACTGAAAATAAATCAGTATTAATTTTTATTACCTATACTTTCAATTTATTTTAAGTATTTTAATATATTTTATATAAAAAAAATATATGTTTGACCATCAATGTAAGTATCTATATCTTGTTAAAACTTAGTAATTAAAAAGTAAACAAAACACAATAAAATTGGACAATTAAAACTATATAAATATCATTGCTCAACTGCATCTAAAAACTATTAATTAGCACTTAATTCGGTCACGAACAATCATGTATTTACTAATCAAGTAAATTAAGTCCAAACATTGTAAACTAATTTTAAGACTTAAAAGCAATAAATAACATATTAAAAACGGGTCTCTGATAACATTGGTAATGCAAGAGAGATATAGAGACAGAAAGAAATCGAGAGAGAGAGAGAGAGAGAGAAGGAAGAAACGCAAGTAAATAACAAACGTCTGTACAATATAAAAGGAAGAGTCAAAAATATAGTCTCGCCGCTCAATGAAGCAAACTCACTTTCCAGAGGTTTACTGCTACTTGAAAGACCGATATCCACAGGAGTTTCTCAATGCCTGGGTCGTTTTTCGATGATGCTTAACGGAGCTATTGAATTTCGGTGCTAGGGATGAAATTGGGGTCGCGAACCACTAGGGAAACGAGCTTCACGAATGTTATATTTGAATACTAACGTTGCACATTATTTTTTTGTAGACGCTGGATACTATGATAAATTTATTCGATCTTTATAAATTTATTTAAAATAAGACAGTTAAACTACAACCTTAATGAATGAAAGTACATTCTAAAATGTTCGTTAACTTAGCAATTGTTTGAAATCTCTTTATTTATATTAAATTTAAGACATTAAATTTATAGTTTTTTGATATAAGAAAAATAAGATCTTGATTATTCGGATTTAATATTTTGTTTAAGATTACGAACAGTATTATATATCCTTGTTATTACATATCCTATCACTGCTTGAACGTAATTTGACCTACATATATTGAGATTTAATTTTAATAGAAAATGAAAAAAGACAATACGAGTGTGTGGGTAGATTGAAGGTATGCACGAATCTATATGGATTATAATTATTGGGTCGGATGCTCAATACAACGAAGTTAGATAGTCTACTTTTACATTACCAAGCGTCGTGATTACACAGCTGGTATCAATATCAAAGGAAGGTAAAAACCTAAAAAACTTGATTAAACGTAGAATATCTCTATTCTCATTTAAACGGATTACAGAATAGCAATATAACATTTTTTTATTATGCTTATTATGCATTTCTTAATGTTAATAGAACATGATTTTCATATTATGCTCTTAATAAAACTGTAGTTAACGTAGATTTTTTTTAATTATAAGAATATCTACTTTTAAAAGTATTTTTTTAAGATGTAAAAAAGAAAATACTGGTACAATGTTTATAAATTATAAACATTTGAAACAGACATAACGTGTTTTTTAATTGAATGATAATTTGGGAAACAAATTCAAGGCCCTTAAATCCAAAATGTGTCTATGGTATGGATTGTACTGATCTACAGCTTCCGCTAGAATTGAGCATTAGCCACCTCGTGAAATTCTAATTAAGGCTCTATGCAGCATTAACGCAGTATCAATCTCATTAATATTGCGATGCTAATTTTACGGCTAGTACAGTCGCTTTGTTAAAACGTGTATACGTTTGTTAGTCGGTCCAAATTGTTTAAATCAACTATATTCCATTATTTTCTTGTAAAATTGTAATTTTTTAAAATTGTTCTACAATGATTGAGTTGGAAAATTATTGGAAGTGAATGTTTTATGTATGATAGTTTTCGCCCATTTTACTATTATCAGTTATATAACAATTTTTAAATAACAAAAATTGCATAAAAATTTAAATATTATCATCATTAATAATATAGAGATAATGTTAACTAGAAAAATTCTATAAAATAGAATATTACCTAATGTTAATAAATAAAAACATTGTATGCATAATAATTGTTGTAAACATTAATTAATCTTGTTCAATTTGTTTTTCAAAATATTATTTGGTATTTTTGAAATATATATAAAGAATATAAATGAAAATAAAGATGAATAATAAATTACAATTAGCATATAATATAACTGTTTATTATTTAATAGAATATATTGAATTCTATCTTCTGTTTCAGTTTAGTAAGTTAAAGCTTCGTAAATTATATTAAAGTATAACGCAAAACTCTAAAATTGTAATAAGGTATCTCATTTTAATATCGATTAGATCATCATATCCATATTCATAAAAATTCACATACGAGAAGAAAATTTCCTGTTATGATGTACTTGGTCTAGACAAGACTTAATTAATTATTTTATGAATCAATTAGTGCGCGCTGAAGGCGAACAAGCTAGTTTAGAATGTACTATCGAACATGTCACCGTGCTTTTCCAAAATGGAGACTTGCGTCGATACTGATCATTCATTCTAACAATTATTATCGGACTCTCCGTGAAATATTAAGTTGATTAATTAAATATATCGACATGAATTCAGTTAGCGATTGTACCTAATAATAACTATTCATTTAATTAAGTGCGTCTATAATTTAACTAACTACTGCATCAATAAGATATAAAGTCATCATTGTTCAAAATGTTTTACGCAACCTAAGTGTTGAACAAATATGATGTGTTGGTACTATTAGGATATTATTTATTAGATAAGAAAATTTTTTCTTTAATGTAAAGTAACTTTAATGATAAAATAATACTTAATTAAATATTTTTTAACTTACAAGTTAGATTTTATTATCTTCTATTTTGTAATGCTAATATTTAAAAAAAATAAATAAATACATAATAGAAAAATATATTCGTTTCAATTTAGACAATATACGTGATTTATATATGTATAAGAGCTAAAAATAATTCAAAGTCCTGGTGTATACCTTACGTCGAAAATTTGATAAAACAATTATGGAAGAAGGAGAAGAATTGAGTGAAGGAGAAAGAGAGAGAGAGAGAGAGAGAGAGAGAGAGAGAGAGAGAAACAGAAACAGTGATATGGGAAAACAAAATAGGAGATAAAAAGATCACGTCAATCATGATAACGTGCGAAACGAAAGCATCCTTATCACCAGCGCTGCAGTGACACATATTTTCAATTGAAGCCATTACAAATTAGGAAAATTGACTCTGGTGTGCGTTAAGCAGTATCAGGGATTCGGCAGGGCGCCAAGTCTCGCAGGTCGTAAACTTCTTCCGGCTACATATTAATTTAGGCAAGCTAAATTTTTGGATTCATTGTCACGAAACTGGCAGAGATCTCTGGAGAAAATTCAATACTGCCCATAGGGGTACGCAATGGTAAATAAATATAGGTATGAATATTTTTATATATACTCTGTATAAATTTTCGGTAATTCTTTGTATTGAATTACGTTGAGTTAATAAACAGAAGAATTAAAATTTTGCAAATTATCAATATCTTTTAATAATACACTGTTAATTTTTATACATGAAATACATTTTTTAACTAATAAAAATTTTATTTATAAATATATGAAATTAATTTTATGCATTATTATGCACTAAAAATATGTAAGAAAAACGTTACGTACCCAGTAACAGATAGCCAAATTCATATTTTGTATTTATCGATTTTTAAAATTAAAACCTTATAACGAATAGGTTACTACATTCGAACATGATAATTTCAATCTAATGAACCCTCATTATAATTGTAAATACGATTATTTTAATTAAATTATTCAATGAAAAATAAACAGTTATTGAGGCAACATCTGGAAAATTATAAAATAAACATTTGTATTTGAATATTATTCTGGAACATTTTTAATTTTTTATTAGCTCTATTTTTACTATATACTTAAATCATAAGATTATAAATTATACAAAGAATTATTGTAGAATTTAAAAAAAGGAACTTTTATGTTTTTAACGTCATTCTCATGCAGTTAGTAAATATTTAAAACGAAAATCAATTTAAAAATAAATTTTTAATTTTATCATAGAATTTTAAAAGTTTACATTATTTTATTACAAATCAGTATTACAAATACAGTTTCTTTAGACAATGCTAAAAAATAGAACTAAATTCAAAATTTAGTTAGGAGAGAAATTAATTAAATATAAGTTGTTAAACAAAAACATCTTAAATTTATTAGATATGTTTTAATTACATAATATCTTTTACATATATATGTTAAAGATACTAAATTTGTCGTGCAATTACAAATTTTTCCTGCTAATTTATGCTACGCATCGAAGATTTTTAAGAAAAGTAAAGCCCACGAAAAGCATCTATTGAAAACTTTCTGTGTGCCCGCATATTATCGTGCATTTCCTTTTCTTCGATGGATGTGAAAAGCAATATGTTCATCGAAGAACAGTTTACTTTCACTCTATTGCCTCCGAAGGACACTTTAGATGCTCTCCTTTCCGCATTTTTTTCTATTCGCATTGCCGATATATTTTTTTGTATGTTTTCTTGATTCTTTACATTCCTGATTCAACTTTTATTTATTTCCATTTTTCTTATTTTGTCTAAATATTATGACGTATTGAGTAGATGGATACACACATGTTTTTAAAATAAAGCTTTACTTATTAATAATTGTAAAAGCAAAATTTATAAAAAATAAACACTTTATTTCTCAAAAAGTAAGACTCACTTTAATATAAAAATATAAATTATTTTACAATGAATGGATTTTTCAGAAATAAAGATTCTTTTTAAAAGCAGTTATTAACTACATAATTTTTAAAGTTTTAATGATTGATAAAAACTAAAAGGAATGAATAATTAAATGTAGTGTAAAATTAATATTTTTTTTATGTATTGATTTATTACAAATGAGAATAAGAGACGTTTATCAAAATCTAATTCATTTTTTTTTGACGATTAAATTTGATATTTTTATAGTTTTAGTACAAGAATTCACCCTTACATCGTTAACGTAACCCATTTATTCCACATACATAATACATCTAGTGCAAAACATTCTCTCTAGTGGATGTTCATCTTGCCCAATTTTTTCGTTCCGTTTGCTGATGGTCTCCCTTTAAAAGATCGATCAGTACCATTGCGGTATTCTTATTTTTTCGCTCGATTTAGCAAGAATCGCTAGTTCGATGATACGAGAAAAGGCTCTCATGCACTCGCGTTCGCGTCATTAATCTTCGTTTCTGACGAGAATACGTCCGATTTCAAGGGAATTGCTTTAGTCGTCCCTCTGATACTCTTTACTACGACCACTACATATTCTTCCTATTCTTTTTTTTTGCTTCTTATTTTTCCTTATCCGCATCTTTTTTTTCAGCAATAATTCGTTCAATCGATTGATTTTGAATTTTTTGTACGATAATGGAACTTTTTTCTTAAACGAGAAGAAATCGAGACTTCTTGTGTTGGACTTCGGATAAAAATGGTGGTAAGCTTTCTTTTGAATGTATGCTTCGGTTTTTTCTTATTAATCAACCAAGTGTACTTAATTTGAAGGATTTTCTAATCAATCTATTTAAGATGCTGAAAGTTATATGAAATTGTAAACTTTTTCAAAGTGTTAACTGAAAATTATATTATATTTATCCAATTATATTTAAAAACAAAATACTTTTCATTCAATAAAAAAATAATTTATATCGTCATACGTAATTTTTAAGTCACTTAAAATTCACTTAAATTTAAGTATATATAACAATACATAAATAATTTATTTTGTATTTCATGATATTGAATACTGTTATATACTTTAATTACACTCATCGGCGCAAAAAGTAATATCACCTATTCAGACAAAATCGATGTCAACCACGTTTTTATAATACCAGGATACACCAGTCAGTCATTTGAAGGTGTGCGCTTGTCGTGAAGTGTCCACGATTCCCCGAGGACGACTACATCGTGACATTATCTGCGACGGTAATTCACACGTATAGGAATATAATTCCTGTCGAACGGGTCTTGGCAAGCTGATGAAATCGCGGCCTATCACGTTGCGTGCAATAGGAGTGACTGTAATTACTTTATGCTTGCATCTATTTGTGTGTCCACGAACCCTGTGGTAACGAATTTCGGTCAGATAAAATGCTGAGGCGTGCGCGTGATTTCTAGTCTCAAATTTGTTTTTCCAAATGATAACGATAAGCTGCGATATAATGTTGCCTAATGTATTCATTTTCGGATCAATTATTTTGTTAAAAAGTTATTTTTTGGATAAAAAGGTTGATTTTAATAAGCCGACTATGCAAAAGTTTCATTTTCAATTATGACTCAAAACGTAAGCTCAAAATTCATTACGTGGGTTAGGCAGTTTCCTGCAGTTAACTTGGATTATCTAATGCATAGCATTAATTACACAATGAGATATTTAAAAACTTAAAAAGATTTATTAACTATTAAAAAAAATTAATATTTTATTTTATAAAATTATCAAATTGATATGCTTTATTATAATACTAAGAAATATTGTTATTTTTTTTATTTCTATCTATTCTATCTGTTATTATTTTATTTTTTAATTAATCTACCCTCTTAAGAAATTCAAAAAATACAAAAGCACTATTATTCGTATTCATCAAACAGAAATGAAATAAAGCAAAAAAGATCGTATGACGAAATAGAAACGAGTTGAAGTAAAGAAAGGAAACGAAATGCATCAAAACCACAGAGCAATTTTCATTGCAAATTTTTATTTAAATTGTTTATTTTCTTTGTTTTTTTTTCCAGAAAAGATATATATTACAAGCAATTTTCAACATATCGTGTTAATGGTTTAAGAATAAAAATTATAGGGTATCGAAGAAATCAGCTATGTCTAGTCTTCTGTCTGTATCGTGAAAATAATAGTGGAAGCTAGTATGCCACAATAGTCCCATAATTTCTTGTATCTAATTTAAATTTCCAACATAAAAAGCTAGTGGCTGAAGGCTGAGTAATCCGAGATAACGGCCAAACCACGTGCGGCTACGAGATTCATTCCGCTTTGCGTGGATCGTCCTTTAGCTTTCATCTCTGTTATATCCTTCTTTTTCATTCAGCACGGAAAATTTTCTTTCTATCTTTATTCTAACTGTTAAATCCTAGTTGGTGGCTTTTCTTTTTTTTCACATTTCATGGAAGCTACGCAAACGATACTGAATCTAGAATACAGAAATCTTATCTACTTAGAATAAATTCTCCTTATATATTTCTGTACATTTAGCTGTATATTTCTATATAAACGCGTTTGTATATAAAAAAAAAAATTTAATATTAAAAATACCCTTTTTTCTCATAATTTAAATAAAAAATTTTTGAAATCGAATGAAAATAAATATAAAGATTGTTTTTTATTTGTATTAATGAATTCGATTATTTACCCAATAATATTATCAGTCATATAGATTAGTAAAAAAGAGAATAAAAATTAATATCAGTATCATAAAGTTAATTCTATACTTTTTCATTTTATAAATTTTGTTCACTCATACTCAGATGATGCCTATCGTGAAATAGTAAATATGCAAATTCTATTACTCAGAAAATAGTATGCAAATTAATGTACCGTACGTAATGAAAATACCTTTGTAAAAATAAAAACAAAAGAAAAACAATGACTGTGCTTTAAGATTACAATCTTCTAAGGATAATGATTTTTATGACGTTACAAGAAATTTTATAGATGGTTGACTATTTATAATAAAGTTCAAATTGTTACAGCGTAAATTTTATAATAAAAGCAAAATGTCATTTTGAAACATTCTCTTGAGATAATTCCGATATTCCACTTAGTGAATTCTGATAAATATTAAAAAGACGTAAATGGCAAAAATTAGCCTTTGTATAATGTAAAGGTATTTAATACAAATTTAATATTATGCGCAAAAGGTTTTTACCTTATTTTATTAAATATAAATCTTCAAACGCAGTAAATACAGTTGAATGTGGAATTCCTAATCTTGCAAAAGCTGTTAAAAAAATAATGTTATCATCTTTTCCTGCAGATGGTTGTATGTGAAACAGTAAGTAAATCTACACGGCTTCGAAATTTAAGCGAGTAAATAGAAATATTTTTGCTACATTCATAATTTCTCTCACCAATAGTCATTGATATATCAATGCTTCTTACTTAAATTTGTTTTCAGTAATAGATAGGTTTTGTCCTTTTCGACCTTCACATTCGCTTTTTTACATATTTTTACCCCATAAAGTACAAAATAAAAATGTTTTCAACATTTAATTGATTATTTTGCACTATTTATATTATTTTTTACCTTATATTGACAACTTTGAATTTATATCGTATATATAAATAATAAAAGAACAGAATTGCTTAGAATTATACTCTTTAGATCGTATTGTATTATACTACTTGTTAAAATATTATTCATATCAGTTAATTGGAATATAGTGTTTACCCGAATATAATAAGAATATTTTTTAAAGTAACTTTTGTAAATTTCTTAACCGTACTTATTTATCACTATTAATGAACTTTGATAGTTGAGACACAAGATAATTAATTCTTTCAATTTATGTCCTAGCTAATAAATCAATATCCCAAACAGTTTATAAATCTGATATGTATAGTATGGTAGTTATATTGTTTGTATAAAGTTTGTTTGGATTAACTGATAATTTGTCATTCTTTTAGGAATTATGTAGTCAGAAATACTGCGCTTTCAAATACCAAAATTCATTAATTACGAGATACATTTTCTTTAATCGATAAATCTTTATAGTATGGAAATTCCGGTTTTGTTTTTAGATAACTACATAAATATTATTTAATCCTGTTTCAGTCTTGATTTCACTCGTCTCTATAAATATAAAAAAATGATCAATTATGAAAATTTTAAAAATATCAAAATTTTAGCTATCAAATATCTAAACATGAAATTCACTACATTTCTCCATTCCATTTTCTTGTACGATCGACCTACCGCTCGAGTACCACGAATCTCTTGCAATGATGGACAGAAATTTTCGATC
The DNA here is from genome assembly GCA_018907135.1 of Kradibia gibbosae. NCBI lineage: Eukaryota > Metazoa > Arthropoda > Insecta > Hymenoptera > Agaonidae > Kradibia > Kradibia gibbosae. The sequence continues at coordinate 14,222,672 of JACCHX010000002.1, read as the reverse complement.
TTCGACATCGAACAATATAGATGCGCTCCCTCCTGGTTTGCGCATATATGCGGCCGAATACAAATTTGCTCGCGCAATCGCCCTCCGACCCCCCTCATTTCGCTATCTTCGGTTGGTCCGCACCACGTTCTCCTCACGATTACCGCCTTCCATTTCGTTGAAAGCCAGGGGACGGAGGTGAGCGTCGTTAGAGCTCCACTGGCATCGGGCCAATCGTCATGGCTGACCATTCTCTAGCCCATTTCGCTTCTTCCACCTATGTGTATGCAGCCTCAGTCAAACCAGGACTATACTCCACGTGCTATCTTCTCTAACGTCTGGTGCACGGACAAGAGGAAATCGCTTGTCCCGGGGACATTCTTTCTCTCTCTCTCTCTCTTTTTTATTTATATATATACACACATATATGTATATAAATATATATGTACACAAACCTATACACACACATATATTATATTCCCTTTAAAGAAAAGAAATTTTAGACTAAAATTGAAAAACGGAAATTGGAAAATGATCACGCCTTTTCTTCCAGTCCCAGAGTTATTCTTAAAAAAAAACATAGCTAGAAAAGATATATATACGTATAATGTACACATAATAACAAAGATTCGAAAACTCATAAAGGCTTTAACTGTTTTTTAGGTCAAATTTATATTAATATGAATCTCTTCTAACATGTGAACTTATAATTGGATCACCAATCAACTAAAATAATGAATTTAATTATCTTAAATCAATTTAGAAACAATCTATATGTATATTATCATTTATGTTTGAATAGTACGAACGAAATACATTACGAAGAAGAAGAAAATATAATATCTCTAACTTTTTCAATGCTTTTATTTAAAAAAAGTTTTTATTAAATGATAATTATATGTAGTTATATAATACTTTATTAACGCGTAAAAAACCAATTATTAAACTAAAACATTAAAAATATAATGAAACTCTGACAATAATATTTCAACATGCCAATATTATTAGTACAATTTTTTCAAATATCATTAAAATAAAAATTTACATCCTGTGATATTATGATTTAAAATTTTGGCGTGCGCAGTTAACAATCTGTATCTAAATCCACTCGTAAAAATGCCTTTGTTTATAAACATGCACATATATATGAATAAAGAATTGAAATAGGTGATTATAATGAGCAAATATCGTTATCGGTTCTTATTTGCACTCAAGGCTATTTCTGTCATTGTTAGCGAATATTATAACAAGCGAATATTGTCCTCTATCATCTACATTGGCTTATATCCTATTCGCATTCTTTGCGATCATGGGTTTTGGTACAAACATTAATATAGTTCACACACGACAGTCTATATAGCCAGTTCGATGTTGAATAGGAGACAAACTGAAGGAGAAACATTTTATACATAAATAATATAAGGAACTACAAATTGAAGAAGTAACTAAAATTGTAAATTATCTCTGCAATTTTTAAAACGCATTATTTATTATTAATTTTAACAATTGCAGTACAATTTTCAATTCAAAATAATTTGCACATTGCTGAAATTTTATTCAAATAGTATTAAAATTAATAGCGTTATTTCATTAAAAGTATTAATTTATTATAATATTCAGATTATTACAATAATAGGAATGTGGTTTATCTTCTTATATTATATGATTTTTTAATTATATTATTTGCATTATTACAATGGTTGAAGATATGCTGTATATTTATAATTGATTTTAGATTTTTTTAATTATTAATTTAATAATTTTTTATTATTTTAATCATTTAAATTATAAAATATTTTTTCAATTTCGCATTAATAAATACTGAATATTGTTCATTCTATTTATATATACCTATATAATTATAGATATCTATAGATATCTACTTCTTAATCAAATTAACGAATATTAACATCAAAACAATTGATAAAATTTATTTACAAATAATAATAATAGGATAATAATGATAGGACTAGGCATTTTTTAAGGAACAGATACAAAATATTGCATAAAATTTTACTTTTTAATATATATAGGCTTGACTTTTTTGATTTTGTTATTACTTAAAATAATTTGTCATTATAATTTATCTATGAATCTTACCACGAACGCTTTGTCTCGCTTTGCAATGTTTGTTAAGTAACATGTACTATTCAAGTCGATTAGGCAAGTCAACTGATAGAACCACTGCTTCGCACCAGCGTCGAGATCGACCGAAGACAAACTTACGGATATCAAAGATCATCGCGTGCTGGAAAGGAACAGTACACTGTTGCCTGCAGCACATCCCACCATTTTAACTCGTCGACCGGCGACATTAACCCCCTGGTATGCTTGCGCAGTCACTTAGCATATTACGTAATTTATCCTTAACATGTGAGCATCAATCCACGAACGATCTTCCGCGGACATAAAAAGTAACGTACCGAGGAAATAAGCAAAGTTCTTCTCCTGCTCCAACACCGCTTCAATCCTCCTCTTAAGATCCTTATTGCCACTTCAGCTATATGAAAATTTGAATTGAATAGTCACTTATTTTTTTAAATAAAAAAGCATCTCAGGAAGCGCAAGACGGCGTCGACATCGTCAATCTTTCGCATTTCGCGAGACCGGTAAAACAGAAGGGTATCGCATAGCTATATGAAAAGCAAAAAAGAGATAGTGAAAATCTAATATGTACGAACAACAAATTCAATTTTGGCCGCATATACGCCCATGAATCCATGTGGTATTTGATAATAATGCTTTGTAAATAATATAATAATGTAATTATATAAATGCAGTTGTTACTTGTTATTCAATTTAAATTCTTATAAAACGATCCACATTTTCTGTTAAATTTGTAGGTTGTTGTTTTAAAATTTTTCCTTTTGTTATACCTTACAAAAAGTATTGTCTTAATTTTCAATTTCTATATACTATAGAAAAAGAATATGTGAAGACTGAAACATGAATGTGCTTTAAAATTTTACGAAGGTATTGTGGTTGAAACATATTAACAATACAATCATGCATAAATGCATTTACATTTTAATTCATTCTACATATAATGTTACTGAATGTAAAAGCTTTTTATTCTTGCTTTCTTTTTATTCATATCTCTAATAATGTACTTTGTTTCAGGTGAGTCCATGTTGAATTTTCTTTATTCAAATTATTGTAAGTAGAAAAAAATTTATTATTATTAGATGAATTTATTATTAGATACTATTTAACATTATAATATAATAACATTTTTATATCAGTACATAGATATTTCATATAAAATTATAAAATATATGTAATTTAGATTTTATGTAATTCAGTCTATCTGCTAGTGATATTTCAGTGAAGTAGTGAAGCTTTTTTTTCCTTCATATAAAAAGTAAATATGAACCAAAAGATCCATCAATTTACTTATTAATATTAATAATAATGACTCTTTTCAATTTAAATGAATGAAAGATATATCGCAAACATAAAAATGTATGTAGTAAATTTTTTGTATTTTTATAAAATATAAATAATAGTAATACTAAAAATAATATTAATTGTAAAGATGATAATAATGATTCAATTTTGATAAGCTATTATTTATAAAATATTTTTTAAATAATACCTGTTTTTTCAGAAAATTTTTTAATATCATTAAAAAAAAAGTCTAAATATTTTCAAGGATCACATATCAATCATAAATTTATTTATTTTTAAATTCATAAATCGAAAATAATTTTCTTATAACTTGTAATAGTTGAAAGTAAAATTTTTCTCGCAAACCTATCGTCGGAACTCAATCTGTATGAAATACTCGAAAACGACTTGAAGCTAAATTGCGGATTGCGGAATATAGGTAGAGGTAAATGGGCTGAGGGTCAGAACAGAAGCGACGATCGTTGCAATCCATCTTACGACCACATTATCAGTCACGAAACGCGTCCTAAATTGTCTTTATAGAAGCAACCGGTAATCCGTAGTGACTCGCGTTTGCCAGAGCCGATCTATTTAATTTTCGTAGACAGAATAATTGGCCCTTGGAAGGAGCGATTATGGGTTGGGGATCGTCTAACCCACTCAAACATTTTTCCGTGCGAGAGCCACTGAACTTTAAACTACCGGGGAAACATTGAATCACGTTAAGGGAGATCGCAATTTAGCTGTAAATTACTAAGTTTCACGAAAACGGTGCGAGAAAGATTTGAGAATCAACGCCGTGTAAGCATTCGCACGCGGTACCTTTAGTGTACTCAATTCGCGCTAAATAACACTTTTAAACATGCACGCATGCACATATAAAAGTATCAGGAATGTATATATTTTAGTATGTGTCTTTCATAGTCTCAACAAAGTTTAGGAATCAAGAAGATTTTGAAACTAATTGAAGACGAGGTAAAGTAATACTTCAATTATTGTTCTTACTTGAAAATAATTATATATAAATATAATAAATATAAATATATTATAATATAATAATAATAAGATTAAATTGATATTCATGAATTATTAATCAATTGATTTCATGAATTATTTTCTAATTGCATTAGAACATAATATGTATCAATTTATAAATATTTTTTTAATTTTAACATAAATGATATAATGAAGTTCGTTTTTGTTAATGTTATTTATATACAAATCTACAATATATTTTTGTTTTAAAATAGTTTGAGTGTAGATTAAGAAAAGTTTTGTCAGGAAATAATACTTTGATATTAGATTTAAGGAAACATTTAAGAACGCTTCAACAGAAACTTTATTAATTATCGATTTAGAATAAAAAATTACGATATTGGATTTTAGAATTTTTCGATTAGTGCCTTTGGTATAATCTTATTATATTTATGATATATTTTTTATATTTATATCTACATTAAAAATGTAATATAAAACATAAATGTATACCACCATATAAATCTCATATAAATTCAAATGAAACAATTGTAAATAATCGTGTTGTATTTTTCTGTTGCGCTTAGCTCCTTAGAAAACGGATTAAAGGGTTCTTTTCCCTGAAAACGTTGCAAGTAGAGTAGTAATATAAAAATAATAAATCTGGCTTACTCAAACACATTAATAGATGGAGAAGGCGTGAAAGATTCTAGGATCTGAAGATTTATAGTACAAGTCTATTTTTTGTTGACTCGAATTATCTATGAATAGAAAAACGGCCCATTAATTACCGATATATTATATTCTCAGAATTTTAAGTTACGGTATTATACAATGCGTTTTCTGTGATGTTAAGAATACAATTATAATTTAACAAGCTAGATGAATAATTTCTTTACGGAGACTTATGCCATAGTTACGTTTTAATGATGTTGATAAAATACTGACCAATTAAATCCGAGGTTGTGATATTATATGTTTACTGGATCATTGGTTTTTTTAAATAAATTTAAATATAATTAATGCGTTAGAAAAGTAAACAATTTTTTGTAAATACTTTTAAATTTTGTTTGATTATCTCGATTGAAGTTATACATATTATATTCATAATCTAAATTATGTTTTCAATTATGTTTAGTAAAAAATTTGAATATTTTAATAATGTGTATTAGAAAGTGCTTATATTTTTTAATGCTTTATTTATAATAATTTGTAGAAGAATAAGAATATTAAGAAATTCATGAAAATTGAATTGTTGGCATAATACATATTTAGCAATAATAATAAAAGATTTTACTAATCCTGTACATAAATACTAAAATACTTTGTATTGAGTTTTTCTTCTGTAAGCATATAAGGTTTTTAATAAATCATTATTTCATAGTGTTAACTTATTTCACTGTGTTTCATAATATTTTTATTCATAAATTTAGATAATTCTTTAATTTGATATGTACAAAAATAACAATATAATTACGGAATAATACTAAAAAAAATAATACATTCTAAAATAAACGAGAAATTATACGATGCAAAACCATCTATATTAGGCTAATAACACTTTCTACATTATTATGTATTTATTAATTAACATATAACAATACAAAATTTCAAAACTGGCACTTAATCAATTTATCGTAGTAATTAACTGATTAGTCATCATCGTTTGTAATTTTTTCGACAATCACAATAGTAGTAAAACGATAAGTGAAATCGACATCGTTTCTATCATTAAATCCATCATCGTCATTGAATTAACCATTATTATTATCTACACATAATCGTTTCTGGCTTAGAGCTCTTTCATTCTGCATAGTAAAGCTTTATAACGAACAGTCAATTTTATTTAATATTTTTGTATTAGGCATTGCTATTCGTTTATGATAAGCTTTATAACTTTCGTTTGGACAGCTCAAATCTAAACAGTCACTCTCACGGATTAATGAACTGTATTACGTCAACCAAATCATCATTAACGCGAAAGTGACAACTTTTTAGTTTAGTATAAATGGAAACATAATTATAAAGGCCATGTCTTAATAAAAAATGCTGAAATAATTTGAAATTATGTAAAAAATATTCAAGAGTTTTTAATATCAATAGTTTTCCAATCTAGAAAAAATTAAAATATTTTTTTGTGAAATAAATAGTTTTTTTTAATGTGTAAAAAAAATATTACTTTTTATTGGTTACATGATATGCAGTAAGAAGAAACTAAAAAAGGTAGAAAAAACTAAAAAAGAAACAAAAAACGTAGAATTAAGAACTTGAGGTTAGAATAAAAAACGTGCATGCCAAGATTAGTTTAATAGAATTTCATGCAGATTTAATAGAATTTAATTAATAAGAAAATAATTAATAAATTGTGAGAAAGGGGGATTGCTAGTGAAAAGTCTAACTTTAAAAATCGTTCTGTATTTCAGAGCAACATTTTAAGATTTTTATTCTTTTAACTATCCACAAAATAATATAAAAAAATTATTTTATTAATATATTAATGAAAACTATTTTTTATTTAATATATCATTTAATACACATAGGTAAGAACTATTTATGTTTTATAAAATTCTTTTTATATTTAAAATCATATTTTTAGAATCTTATTCATTTATGGGTGTTTAATTACTACGCATTGTACAAAGTTGTACATAATTTACATAACTTTCTTTTCTAATTATAAAAATCATTCAAAAATGAAATTTTGAAATTTAATTAAAAGTTAATATAGTTATTAATCAATTTTATTTCTTTTTTACTAATATGTATTGTAAAGCAGCATAGAGTTATAATTGTAATTGTATAATTGTAAAAATTGTATATTTAAAATTTAATACGAAATGATAAGATTTTTCTAACATAAAATGTACGCCTTAGAAAATAAAATATACAGTTGAAGTATTCTACTCGAAAACTTATAAGGCTAGTAGAGATTTATCAGAATTCCAAATTATAATTCAGTTGATGAGAAATAGAACGAAAGAGAAACAGCGAATGACGGAAGGGTGTCGGTGGAGAGACAGGCAGAAAGAAGTTAAAATGCGTCTCATCCCTATATTCTCAGATGGCACTAGAATTCAGCACAAGTATTACCATTGAAGATTAGGTTGGTTTACTCTATCTTTACGCACACTGAGATACGCGTTCACGCTTACGCACGCACTAAGGTGAAAGAGTTGCCATTCGACACTAATGGTCGAGGATTTTGAATGTCGCCAGGAACGATAAGGGACGAAAAGGAAGCCATTATCGTGCTACGTGATCTTCTAAGGACAACGTGCAATTGCCCTGGTTGCACATCTCGTCGTTGCATATTTGAAAAATGTGCGAGGACTAGATCACCTTTTTGCCGCATTAAAAATATGTGCGCAGTGGTGTGGATATGGTGCTGCACCACAAAAGTACAATAAAATTCTGTTTATTCTATTTAGTATTTTTTATTATATTTATTATATTATTTATTGTATCAAATTGTAGAATATTATTGTGACATTTTTAAAGTTTAACTACCTACTTTAGAAGTTTTACTGTATTCAGATTAAATGTACTACCCTTATTATATTTTAAATAGTTTTCATTCAAGTTGGAAAGAATACACAATTTATTTTTCATAATTTATATATACAATCTTATTTGAAGCATTTGTTATCATCTATAAGGGAACAATTGAACAATAGATCATATTAGTATGTTGAAGAATGAAAATAACTATTCACACGAAGTCCAGCAAACAAGTGCTGGCTTCGAAGAATGATGTGCGTTTTGCAAAACCAAAATATTAAAATCTCTCTTTTGATGTATGGATTTTTAAAAAATACTTTATGAGGCTTATCAGAAAAAGAGAAAAAAACAATATGTAGAATATAGGAAAGATACCGATTTTTATACTTTTACGGAAAGAATAAATGTTTCTAGTTTCATAAAATTAATTCTAAATTTAAAAAATTATTTTAGTTTTAAATTAATATTAATATTATTGTTCCCTATGATAGGTAAAATGAAGGTTAATACTGCATATTATCATTATTTCCTTTAAATTAATAAATTAGAGATATAAAATAATCAATGTATTATTTAACATAATATAAACAAAATTTAATTATTTTTAATTGTTAATATACATTTAAAAAAAATATCGTAAATTAGTTAAATATTATGTGAGAATTTAGATTTGTTATTTAACTTTTTGAAGGACTAACAAATTTATCTAATTGGTTAAAGCTGATACAGATTTTTTGTATTATTATTATTAGTATTATAAGTGCATCTTTAAAAAGTAATATTGCCTAAGAGACAAAAACTAAATTAAAATATCATAAAAGATTTTTTGTTTCTTCAAAATTAATGAAAGAAGAAAAATGGTTTGGGAGTCATCCAACGAACTTGAGCATATAACTCTTTATGTAATAAATTTTCCGGCATTTTGATTTTATGTTAATTTCAACTCTATACGTCGAATAGCTCAATTAGAGTAAGCTCCCAAGTTCATGATTTATTTTCTTTGTTTTAAAAATTTTTTTACGATTTCCGAAAGCTTTACAGTTAATTGTCTTAATTTAATCAAAATATATTCAATTGATATTTGTTGATCATTTCAAATTGTTCAGTATATTTTATGTATATTTTTATTAATACAAAACCGTAATAATATTTTTCCGCCTTCTAATAATGCATAAGAAAAATAATTATTTTTTATATAATCAATTATATAATCAATATTTGTTATATAATATCATCAATATTTAACTAATTTACGATATTTCACTGATTCCCAAAATCATTCAATATTCTATTAACAAAGTTTCGCATTTGTTTAAAGTATATTAGACCAAGCTTTCTTAAGTAGAAGCTTAACTTGTAAACTGAACAAATCCTATATTTCTTTAACTTGTAGAAAGAACGGTTCATGAAGGAAACGTAGTTGAACTACCGAAAGGATAAGTACCTGATTGTCCTTAGTGACTCTGAAAGTCCAATAAAGCAAGCTCCATTTGGATGAGGAAGCTCAACGCTTTTACGATATTCCATGCACCCATTTAGAAAAACAAATAAAAAATCCAAGTTCCTTTTCTACTTTCACTGTATTTTTTATTTAAACGACGAACCGCTTATCGAAAAATTACGGTCTTGCCAAAATAGTAATATTTTTTTTATGTACATATTTGATGTTGCGACAGTTTGAACTTATTCATCTACAACTAATATAAATGTATAAAATTATATTACAATCAAAGACTTTACAAATCTGCGGACAAAATGTACATAAAAAATATCAACAGTGTTCAATACTCTTATCAAATTCTAAACTGTACATGTATAAACATAATATCATCAATTATTAAATTAATATGCATGACTCATTTATAATTTTTTAACTGCAGTTTAACTTTTATAAAAATACTTATGTTGTTATCTTAATTACTTTATTGTGAATCAATATATGAGATATGAAATTTGAAATAAAAAATTATAATTTCTGGTTAATAAAAAACATAAAATCATTTTTCACGATTTATTATTTACAATAAATATATCGCATTTAGGCTTTACGATAAAATAAACTATTCTATAATCACTATTCTTACTGAGAGTTTTTCACTTATGTATTTTTTAAACTGTATGATAAGTATATATATGCATAGGCACTCGCCGTTGTGCACGCGTCTCGGTTATTTACGGTATTCAAGTGAGGCTGTACCTATGCCTCTATTGCCTCTTAAATTGTGTAATTTAAATACAATGAATATCGTCGTAGATTTGAAGAACAAGAGTTTGCGTCATTCTATTTCAAGGAGGTCGTTGTTAAGATTAATCATCACTTTTACGCTGTAAAGGGGAAGGTCGCTGAAGAAAACTTAAAAACGAGGTAAAGGTGTATACTGTGTTTTTTCTGACTGCCACTTACTTTACACTTACTCATTGTTCCTACATTAGAATTTAATCATTTCACGTTTTAAAATTTAATTTTTATTGTAACAACTTTGAATTTTAATAAATGTATACTTTTGATATAATGGAATTAATGGAAGATTCCATTAGCGTTGACGTCAATTATATTCTGTAGTATAATTTAATTAAACTTTTTTTATTTTAATTATACATTGTTTTTTATAAAACTAAAATTTTTACTGTGAAAATATATGTTGTAATCTAAAAAGAAAACCTTTTATTAGTTATGTCTAACTATTTTTCTCGTTTATTAAAATAAATCATGATTATAAATCTTATTGTCTGTCTTATATGAATTTTAAATTATAATTTGTAATCAAACATAATTTATTGTTTCCTTATTTATCCAGTTGTAACGTATCGGGTACTATTATTTTTTTGTTAAGTATTTTGAAAAGGTTTGTATTTAATAGTACATATTTTTATGTATATAAACCAAAAAATTGAAAGAATCATAATTTATATTAACACACATTTAATAGTATTCTTTGTAAAACTGAGTTAAAAACAGTTATATTTAAAAATTGTCTTTTAAAAAGCAAGAGCTATGGATGCGTAATGAAACACAATTTGGATCTCTGTAATTATTATTTTTTTAAATTTATTTTTAAATCGCATTAGTAACTAAAAATTTTGAGATAAATTTTTAATTAATTAATAAAGAATTGTTATATCAAGTCAATTTGGTAGGTATTTAAAAATTGAAAAAGGTTGTTCGGTATAAGTACTTCTTGGTTATCAGTGTAATAAATTATATAGTAATATCAAAAGTATTCAGGCAGAAATAATTAAGGTTAATTATTATATTTAATTTGGCAATATTAAGTTTTATCAATTTTTCAATCAAAATTTTCAAATACTGTCAAAGTTTATATCTGACTCTAAATGAAAATATCCTATCATGAAAATTATTTTTTAAACAAAGAAATGATAACTTATCTCTCCTTGAAAATGAATGCATACTTTTGTTAAGAGAAACGATTTCTAAACAAGTGTTTCTAAGCTGTTTAATTTGATTTTCTTTTATATCTTATTCTATCTTATATCTTACTATCTAAAGATATAGAACATTGACGGATATGATGGAAAGTGTACTTTTATAGATAAATATTTCCCTCTCCATTAAATTAATTTATTATAATCTATTGAATTATTGATATATAATTTTAAATAAAATTTGTAGCTCCTTATAAAATATGAATAATTTTAATATGATATTAAATTTAATTATAAAAGTAATGTTTAAAATTGCATATGTAATATTCACAAAAAAAATGCTAAATACTTTATGTGATTGAAAGACAAAATAAATCATGGGGTATTTAAGATTAGCACTAAGAATTACTACTTTAAATATTTTTAAATGAATAATTTTATACTAATATACTCTTTAATAAGATAGATACATTTTTTATCATTACACTAACACACACGTGTATATTGTCTTTCGTGAACTTTACTTACACAATACGTATTTTTTCTACTTTTTTTCGTTTTTTTATTATCCTTTAATTATTCGCAATTACACATATATATCGTGCAAGAGAGGCTTAAGTATATAACGATTCGTTCGATGTAGCACGCGTCCTTCAATGGCTTCTAATAGTATACGATTTTAAATAAACCTATTGTTGGCGCATGAAATTAAAAGCGTCTGTTTTTGTAGAAATATTATGAATTGTGCTGCTTATCCAATTAATTACGTCTCTTTGAAAATTTCATTTGTATAAATTACTACAATTACTATCTTGAATAATTTAATTTATTAATAATAAATTATAAATAAACTGATATTGCTATGTTTTAACTACCTCAAACTTAATTTTTAAATTATTATCTGATAAAAATGGTTGTATTAAAAATAAATGACATAAAATAAATGCACAAATTTGGTTTGATGCAATACCAAAAATGTAATATCTTATGGTACTATATATATATAAATTATAACACCAAATTACTTACTACCAAATTTTGATCATACAACAGCTACTGTTTAAATTACTTGCTTGTTAATATCTACGATATAAAAATATAGCGAGGAGCGTATAAATACAAGAAAAATCGATATATTATATTAAAGGTGAAGTTATAAAAGCTGTACAAATAAAAACTAAGGATAAAGAGGCATGCCTATGTAAAAGAGGTGGAGTGTCTCTTAGTGCTGGGCACTGAACCTGCTCTATTGATCGGCATTTTCAGGACGCAAGTTCAGGGTCGAAGCTTCTCGCTGATAGACGTGCACAAAATCTGACAACCCTTTCACCGTGGGGGCAGTTGTATTAACGCTATTACATTCCTGCATTTAATTGTTGTGATTTTTTTTACAGAAAAAGACTATTTAATACACAATTTCTAGTAATGATCTTTTTATATTTGGTTAATTTGACGATTTCATGAAAATGAATGATTTACGGTATTATAAAATAATTGTTAGCTGACAGTCAATTCCTCATCTGATTGAATTAAATTACTTTTTGTTAATTGTTATATTGAATACATAAATTTAAGAATAGTTTAAAATTAATTTATATAATTGCCTCCTTATCACTAATCATTATTGACCATTATTAATCATAATAGTTTAAAAAACTTGATTGCTTTATTTAACTCTTGAATAATAATAATAAGTGGTTTTGAAATAAATCTAAATCAATTTAAAGTATTTTTTACTAAAAGTTAATAATTAAAAATTAGAAAAAAACGTCCAAATGTTTATTGATATTATAATTAATTTTGTTTATAATTGTTTAACTTGTATTTTTGTGTATTTATTTATTTTAGTACATATGCAATTAAAAATATTACTAATAAAAGATCTAATAATAACGTCAATAAAATATCAAACGTATGTAAAATATCAATTCAAAAATTCAATATATTATATTTTATTATCTTTATACGTTTTTATATTATTTGGTATGTGATTTTACTAGGTAAGTACGTGAATCGACTATATTAAGCAACAGTAATAGATTAAATAAGTTACAAGATGATTAATTTTACAATAATTTAACTCGTAGACAATTAATTATTTACAAAAATAATTATATATATATTAATAATATATAAAATAATAAAAATAATAGTTAAAATAATAGTTTTTAAATTAAAAACTAAAATTTTTTTTTTAAGCTATGTTTAAGTATTAGATTTATTGTACATTTTTGACAATATATTTAATCATATTCAAATTTATATTGACATAATTTTATATTTAAAGTTAAATGAGGTTGTATGATTAATTTTTAAAACAATTTTAATGTTTCCTTTTAAAATTTTCTAGAAGTATAAAAAAATAAACTATATTATTTTCTTGACAATGGGTATTTATTATTGAACCAGTTCTAGTTCCAACTGTCGGAATGTCATAGTAAATTCACACATAGAGACACGCACATGCAGTTACAGTTCGCAGAGTGTAAACAATTTATTCCTCGCCAGCAACACTGCACATACATATTTCAGTGTCATTTTAATTTCTGCCCATGGAATATTTTACCCCTATATTTCTATGTACATTACAAAATGGTAGTCGTGTACTTTGGAACTAGCCCCCCTCTGAATCTTTTCATAAACATTAATTCGATGATATTTTTAGTTGAATTGGGTGGCGAAATTCGCGTGTAATAAATATATTAGATTTTATTTGTATTTGAATTTAATTATAAGTAAAAGGAACAAGAAAATTTATTTGAAACAAATCTACCATTACATACTGAGTAGTCTAGTACCATTACATGGTTGGAATTTCAATTAAACAACTTAATTACATATTTTTTATTAATATTGTACAAAAAATTATATATTTAATTAAAGAGTGACTAGAAATTCTATTAATCGTCTGCTTGTATTTAATTTTGGTTTTGAAACAGTTCTTATTATCTATTAATTATAATTTTATGAAATCAATTTTTTTTTATATAATAATAAGCTGAAAAAAGCTTTTAAACATAATACTTATAGTTATTAAAAGTTATGATTCTACATACCCAAGCAATTGCATATAAGATCTTTCATGTAAGTATATGAAATAGTATAAGATATGATTCTATTAAAGAAAAAAAATCTATAAATAGTTCAAACTATAATAAATATTAAAATTAGTATTATTATACAGATTATGCAAAAATATGTTTCATATAATACATGGAAGAAACGAAAAATGAACAAAAGAATACATTCCTGATGAAATAAAAGTTCCCTTTTTTAAAAGATAAAATTATAAGCTCAGTCTTGGTCATGTTTAGTATTTTCCAGTTGTCTTTCGTATTTTGTGATAGGTGCCTGTAATAAACCTCATTGACGCGATCACCGTGACGTCGGCAAGTGCCAAGTAATATTGTAAGCATTTTGAACATTTCCATCAACTTCTTGACAAATGTAATATAGCTTTAATCGTGATACAAGCTGTGGTTCTGTGCAAGCATTATTTATGATTACGGCCACATGCCAAACCGGGACATTAGGTACTATTTCGAGCTGGAGACGCCCGATGAATATTATTATCGGTGGCAAATTGAATGAAAAGGGGAAGCCTTTTGCATCGGTTGGCAAACGCACACGTTTAAATAATTTTGAGACGATATTTTATCTGCATTCTTGCAATCTTTTTATTAACTTACTTGATGGATGATAAGCTGCGTTTTAAAAATTTTTCTTCTGTTTGATATTAAAATTATTCAACGATATAATTTGTACTCCTCTATATCAAATAGTACTTTCGTTAAAATTATTCATTTGTAAACTTGTACTTAAGTAAGGCCACAGACTAATTACATGAAATGAAAATACAGATAATTTTATTAATAAAATCGTACATTATAATATAACAAATAATATAAAGGTCAACATCTATTTTATTACTGTCTATAATTCCATAATTAATAGTAATAATCTATAATTATTACTATTCTATTCTTATAGAGTATAAGTAAGGATCATCTTATAAAATCTTACATATATTATTATAATGTTTAGAGTGATAGAAAATTGGACATTATTAGTTTAATGAAATGATCGAGTAAATACGTTAATATTACGAGTGAATCTTATAAGTTTAATATAAAATTCATTTTGGTGGTTCATTTTTCTTTCTTTATATATAAGCTCTCAGTGACAAATTGATCTCAGTCAAAATTCTTCTCACAGAAATATGTATTTATTCATGTATCAATTTTTTTTTCTTATCGATTGTCGATGAACGTAACTGCCAATAAATCATACGTACAAATAAACGGAAGAAAACTTGGACAATGTTCATTGTCACAATTTTATTATGTGTACTTGTATTACTTTTAATAACTTATTGGAAATAGTTACGGAATCATCATGAACATATCTACGTTTATGTAAGGGCATCTCCATTATCTTAGAGTATCCCGCAACAACTTGGAGACCAACCAACAACGGAAACAGTCTGCTCTTTTATTTCTCCTTTCTCTGGCTGTAGAGACTATTTTTTTATATTTATATTTTCCTACGTCAAAAAATTTAGTAACAATTTTAAGTGATATTAAAATTTAAAAGATATAAATTTCTTTTATAATTAAAAAAAAACCGTTCAATGCGAATGTAAATATTTATTGGACTTAATTATAAAAATAACTTGCATTAAATACAATATAATAGCATTAGTTTAAATTAAAATTTTTTGTATATTTTTAAAAAAGTAGACTTTTTTGTCACTTTGAAATAATTCTTCTAACTATCTAATTCTTTTTATAATTAAGTAAATCAATTCGAAGATTTTTGATTCTCGTATCCTCAATTCAATTCGTAATTATTTCTAATTCAACTAATTAATATGTAATAGATTTTTTATAAATAATAATTGCATTACCCTTCAACAGAATGTAAGGTTCTTACTTCTATAATTTTTAGACAGTTTGAATAATCTAAGTATCATGAGCGTTTTTCTATTTTTGAATTCAGACATTGTGATTCTTTTTTCTCGATGTTGCTTTAATAGAACATATTTCTCTTTAATTTGCTGAATCTATAATTTTTTTATTTTTAATCATCGCTATTCAATTTTGCTAGATTAACACATAAGAAAGTAGTTTGCTATATACCTTTCATTTTTTGAAATTTAGTTACTCTCCAAAAAAATGTTTACTAAACTTTAACTCTGCACTACTTTTAAATATTAGTGAGCGTTAGCATGATAAATAGCTTTGTCGATATTATTATTTTTTAATAATGGTTATGCTCACATCGGATTATAAATACTTACTTGAGGATGAACGAAATGCCATCAATCGATTGAGTAATCGCTAAGATTATAGTGAAATATTTGATTTGGGAATAAAAACTTATTCCCGTTCTTCTTTCTAACCCAGCCAACTATTCCATCAAACATCGAGTCGACGTACATAGCTCTCGGGTCTACTCTTCAAGGGTGCATAGTCCAGAGGGATGACTTCGTCGACGTTATTGCTGATCCCCAGGATTTATGGGACTAGGGGCGCCCAAGCGAATGCACGCGGTTCTTTAATTATGTGTGTGACTATGTATTCGTAATAGCCTATGTACAGATGCATAGAGACGCGGTAAGAATGAATTGTCGAACATATTTTACACTTGGGTGCGACGTCAGCAGAATTTATTTCTTCGTTCCGACGTCCATGGGAATATTGTTATTTTTTGAGGTAGTTAAACCGAATTGGGATGCGAAGTTTTGGCTGACCTGTACTTAGAAATAATGAACTATAATTGACGTATGGGCAACTAATTTTATTGATTATATATAAATTTTGAATAGTTATAACAAACAAAGTAGAAATATTTGCAGTTTTAAGCGATTTCTTGCTATTTTGTCCCGAGATTTCAATTATATTAGGAATTTAGAATTTAGATATTTATAGTTAATGTAATTTTCAATATAAAGTAATTTCTTGTATATTTCTGTACGTAATGGCTTAATGTATAATAATATCAGAAATTCAAGGAGTGTATTCTTAACAAGAGATATTTATATTATGTTTTTAATCTGATTTTTTGTGACGTCGTAATTCATATTAATATAAATTATGTTTAATTTAGATTTCGCATAATCAATCAATTCTCTTTGTACTAAATAATGAAGGCGAGTCAAGCAAGTTTTGTTTCGGATATGAAATTTTACGACGTTCATTTTGAAAAAATGAAAAAAAAAAGTGAATCTTTTAATGCTTTGTGATTATTGAACTAGAATAGGAGTAATATTTCATCATTTGCAAGGGTGCATTATAAAAGGATACATTAATATGGGTTCGATTTAGTACGTTTCCCTAGTTTTGTTAATTATAGAGAATGAAAATCTAAAAATAAACCATTACGAGTATCGACATTGTGCTTGTATACCACATTAATTCATTTTATACATATTTTATATTTTATTTATAATTTTAAATATTTATTAACTTTTTATAACTTTAATGATAATTTTAATAAAAACAGTTTCATAAGCAAAAAGATTTAAAGATATTTTTGTAAATGTAGAAGAGATGAAGTATTCAAAAGACATTTAATCGATCACTAAAAAAATTATTTATTTATTGATAGTACACATCAAAATTTGTATGTGATTTCGACGAATTTTAACTATGAATATGATAGCTTACTTAGGATTTAATAGTCTCAGAAAAGAAATTTGATTAAATCAATATATATTGCAAAATAAAAATACTGCAAAATGATCGTACAATATTTATATATATATATATATATATATTAAACAATATATATATATTTATATTAATTTTTAATAAATTATAAATATTTTTTGTATTTCAAAAGATATATCAAAATTATTTAAAACGCAACTTCATAATTATGTGAATCACAAATACTTCGACCATATCTTTCGTATATAATACTTAACATACATAGAAAAATTTACGATAATTTGATTATATTAAATAAACTTTTAAAATTTTGTTTTGTAATTTGTAAAGGTTATATAAATCGTCAAAATCTAAATGCAAATTCTAAATAAATAGTCGTAGTAAATAATTTTTTGTAATTTATTCTCTTGCTTAAAATTTTTTGATTAGAGACTAGAGAAAACTAAAAGTTCTTTTGAAAATATTTAATGGATCAGTTGACAATGAAATATTACCGATTAGTTTGATATGTTGGACCTCATAAATATCATTTTTTATATATTAAAGTTTGAGTAATTCAAAATTTAAATATATAAATTTGTAATTTTTTTACCTCAACCTATTTCAATTACTCAATAATGATCAATTTTTTTTTATTCATCCTTTAATAGATTAATATTATTTATATATTATTTAAATTGTATTTCCTTTTTTTGGTATATAATTCATACGTATCTGCTGAAAAAAAATAATTTACTTATTAATATAACTATTTACAAATACTATTGATATGTAATCCGAAAATTAAAACCAATTATATCAATACTAAGAAAAAAAGTCGAAATTAATAAAAATAAAAATTTTTTTATAATTATATTTTAATAAGTAGTTTTATTGGCGCCAGAAAAATTATATTAATTATTAGTACCGAAAACTAGTTATAAAAATTTTTACTGTTGAACATAATGCTCGAAATAATAAAAGTTACAGTCTGTCATAAGATAATCAATGAACGTAATATTTTTTTATAACATTGATAATGATCTCAAAAAAAATCAAAAATTTTATATGGAACTATCTTACACCGTTATAACTGTAATAAGTTATTATCTTATCTATTTCGTATATACATTTAATTACTAGATGTAATAAATAATTTTTTACTCCTACGTAGGATAATTTTTCTGTTGGCTATTTTAGAATTGAGAATTTACTTATATACTATAGGCTCATAAATATCTTTGGTAGGAAGGAATAATTCTTTATTTATTGACGATTTTTCATCTATAAGTTACTTGGCCTTGTAACGGATTTGATTCGGAGCTACAGAATTACTATTAAAATCTTTACTTTGGACTATACTCGATTTTAGAAATTGACAATATATAATTTCATGTTACATTTTCAACATTATGCATTTTAATATTTTCCTCTTATTAGATAGATTATATCCTATTATTATATAGATACAGATCTTATATTAAATTGGTATTAATGTATAATATATATTACTTGTAATATATACAGAACTGTAATTTCATTTAAATGTCACATGTTACTTTTAATTGTATTAAATTAAGCAAAATTACGCCTAGAAAATCATTTTATAAATTATGTATTATTAACACGTCTATTAATGATAATAAAATTAAAAGAAAAGTTTTCGTTCTAAAATAAAACTTACATATTTTTCATATTATAATTATAATTTTTATATTCATTTTCATTTTTGAAGTTAGTAATACTAAAACAATATTTTAAAAATATTGTCTTTTATAAATAAATGATTTTTTTATAATACAATTATGTTGCAAAGAAAGTAGTTAACTAAATTTATATTCATAGTTTAAAATTTTAAGAATGTTAAGTTTTAAATATCTAAAAATTAATTAAATTCTTTTAATTTATGCCTTTATTAACAATACAAATGAAAATGAAAATAAAAGTTGAAATGATAGAAAGAATATTTTTTTATGCCTATGTTCACAGTAGAGACCAGTAATACGTAATAATACTAAGTTTGTAGTTTTAATATTAATTATAATAACAAAATTTTATAATTAACAAATATTGTTACTAATATTTTCTTAATATAATTATACTAATTTGCAAAAGAAATTTTTAATTGACATTTGGTTCATCGATATAATAAGTATAACGCGAATGATAGAGATAAGATATTAATTTGCTTAAACAATATAAAAAATATAAGTGTCATTGACAGAAGATAAATTCAAATATTTATAAAAGATACAATACTTTCTCTTATATTTCCATCCATATTAGTGGCAGGATTTTTCATTAAAAGTTCATTAATTTAATAATCAATTCATTCACCAATTTTAAAATGACTTTTGTACCGGGTAATTATGTAGGAAATTGTAGATCAGAAATGTTTGCACTTTTAGCTGTTTTAATTCAATATCTCGGAAATTCAAATGATACGATGTCTACTTCAACTGTAAACAGTAAAAACTATCAACATAGCCAAGATAATAGATACGATTTTATCATAGTTGGAGCTGGAAGTGCTGGATGTGTTTTAGCAAATCGACTGAGTGAAATAAAAAATTGGAAGGTAATAATAGTTCTTTTTGAGAACATATAATGTTATATATATAAATTTAATTTATATATTGATAGTTTAACATTTTATGATTTTAATAATTTTTACACAAATATATTTAACGCATTGCTCTAAAATATGGTTCCATTATTAATATATGACTAATATTTCTAATAAATTTGTTTATAAATTTTTTAAAATTTAAAAATTTTAATCCAATTTAGATAATAGTATTTCTTTTAGATATTATTGCTAGAAATCGGAGACGAAGAACCAAATATCGTAAATACACCAGGATTGTGGCCAATATTATCAGAGAGTAACCTTGATCACGGTTATTACACTCAACCAGAACCTGTAATATGCCATTTATATAAGAATAGTTCGTGTCACCTAACTTCCGGAAAAGTCATGGGGGGAAGTAGTTCTATTAACAGCATGATATATGCACGGGGTAATAAACATGATTTTAATGATTGGAGAAATTTTGGAAACATTGGATGGAGTTATAAAGATATTCTACCATATTTTAAAAAATCAGAAAGAGCAAAAATTTCAAATGTATGTAATTTTTTTCAGCCTAAAAAATCAGCTTAGAATTATGTATATGTTAATATAATTTTATATAACAATTTAATAATATTTTACATCAATTTAAATATTTACTAGTTATAATCCGTTATTTTCAAGAAAAGTTATTTCATTATGTATTTTATTTTTAAAATTTAAAATAGATTCAATCAAAAGGTTCAAAGTTTCATGATGCAGTTGGTTATTTACCAGTTGATTATCTTCCTGAGAAAGACAAAAATGCTGAGGTTATTGTTTCAGCTTGGAAAGAATTAGGACTTAAAGAAGTGGATTACAATTCAGGTTCTGAAGTTGGTGTTTCATATTTAAAATTCACATCTTATAACGGATCAAGATTCAGTACAAATCGTGCTTTTATTAGACCTATTCGTCATCAGAGAAAAAATTTAGTTATAAGATCTAATGCAAGAGTGACCAAAATCTTAATTAACAAAAATTCTAGGAATGCAATAGGCGTTGAATACATTTTCTCTAAAACAAAAAAGAAAATTCGAGTTTACACAAGAAAAGAAATCATCATTTCAGCAGGAGCCATAGGATCTCCTAAATTACTTATGCTATCTGGTATTGGTCCAGCCCAGCACCTTCGAGACGCAAACATAGATGTCGTTCAAAATTTACCAGTCGGACAAAATCTTCATGATCATACAGTACTCATTCCTTTTACTTATGATTTAAAGCACAAATCTGCAAAAATAAATAAACTTGACGACATTAAAACGGACTTGCTGCAATGGATAAAAAGCAAACGAGGGCCATTATCGAATTTGGGTATTCAAACAACAATAGCTTTCTTACAAACATCTTTTGAGAGACGCCTAGGAGTTCCAGACATTCAAGTTGGTTTTTCCGGAATAATGTCTGAAAAAAATATTTGTTCAAGTGCAATTAATAGTATTTCAGATTCATATTATGATCAAATTCGTCCATTTATTGTTTTCATAGCGCCAAAAAGTAGAGGCTATATTAAATTAAATATATCCGATCCAATTTGGAGTCAACCGCTGATATATTTGAATAGCTTAACACATTCTGCTGATTTAATGAGAGTTGTAGAAGGAATAAAAATTACAGAAAACATTTCCTATACTAAAGCATTCAAAGAAAATGGATTCCGCATAACAAAGAATGCAGGATGTGAAAAATTCGAAATTAATTCAAAAAAATATTATCATTGCATTATTTCAAAATATTCCTTAACAAGTTTCCATCCCGTAGGAACATGCAAAATGGGTGCAAAATATGATAAAAAAGCTGTAGTTGATTTTAAATTGAAAATTCGTGGGCTTAATCGATTAAGAGTTATCGATGGTTCAATAATGCCTACAATTACAAGAGGAAATACTAATGCGCCTATAATTATGATTGCAGAAAAAGGTAGTGATATGATTAAAGAAGATTGGTCTTCATGAATAACGGTCCAATTTACACTTTAAGTTAACTAAAAATAGGAAAGATAAAAATGCTTGTGCTAATTCTATTGCACAAACGATAGATATATAGCAATATTTTTTAATATGTTTAAAATTGCAGGTCTATGTTATATGTAATAGTTTATCAAATTTATTCATAAAAAAAAATAAAAATAAACCTCTAACAATAAAGTTGTATTATTTATCTTTTAATGTTTTTAATAATGTTGTAAATTCTTCGAATTCTAAGTTTATACAAATATCAATTTTAAATGTATGTACTTTATATACATATATCTTCGTACTACATTTTGTATAATGTATAAATGAATTATTTAAGTAACTCTTTCGCATTTCAGTTAATTGATTTACTAGTATATTTGGTGTCATAGTAATAAAATATAGTTTTAAAATAAAACTTGACTATTATTCATTGATTCAAATTTGACAACAATATTAAAAATTTGACTGATTAAAAGCTTTTACATTTTTATAATTAAATAAAGAAATTAATTCGAATAATTTATAATGTTCTAACAATTTTTTTATTTTTAAAAGTATTTACTTTTTAACGAACAATTGTAAAGTAAACTATATAAATATATAATGTAAAGTAAACTATATAAATATATAATGTAAATGTTTATATAACTATTTACATATTGAGTTTAAAAAATAATGTTAATGAACTTCTTTATTTGACAAAGAAAATAAACACCGGAAGAAATTAACCTTTGTAACAATGAGAAAATGTTAATTTTATCACAAATTTTATAATTGATATGGTAAAATACGGTGTCCGTTTTTTTGTGGTTCACTTCGCAAGGCTAGTTCATAGATTCAATATTATCAGAACGTGATCGGGAAAGCAATTACTGTTGGGAACGAATTTATAATTAAATATTTTTTGTTGTGCTTTATTCAAATCCTCTGTATAATAAAAAATATTCACAGCTTTTAATGATTATAAATAAATTTTTTTATTTAAAATTTGTGATAAAAAATTATACAAATGAGTTCTGTAGTTACTTTTAAAACAAAAGTTTCATTTTCAAATCCACTATTTAGCAAATAAAATAAAATGCAGGTATAACATCATACATTGTTCTATTTTACAAATTTTAAATGTAGATTATCTTTTTTAGATTAATTGTTTCTGATTTAATTCAAGTATTATACTACTAATATATTATATGATATAACGTACAATTAGTACGAAATGTTTTATACTAAATTTTTATAATTCATCAAATCGATTGCTATTTTTGTTTACTTGGTAAGAAAATTTAAATATATAAATACATAAATTTTATAATTAAATATTTTATATATAAGCATATTATAAATAACATATTCAGTAATTTACATTTACAGATTGTCGTATCTGTTTAAAAAATTCTAAGCGTGATTCTTTAAGATAACTTCTTACTCATTTGATTTCTCAACTTTTTTAAGCTTTAATATCTACTTTATCACTCGACACCTTAGTTTTGGGTAAGATAAAGCACTTGCTGTAATCTTTGTTAAGATCAAGATTTATTACGATGATCTCTTTTACGTAATTATGAAATATCTAACTGCTTTACATTGCATAAGATGAGAGGAGCATGAGAAAAGATAAAATAAAAATAAAAAGACTTAAATAAAGAGAGAAGGACAAATTAGTTAACGGATAATTTTAATCAGAAAGTTTTGAGTATTATATAATTAAAATATATATATGCATACATTTATGTATATTTTTTACAATACCATACTATATTTAAAACATATTTCTTTGTATAAATTTTTGTAATAAAATAAAATTTTGTATTGCTATTAACACAGTTGTATTTTACAGCACATATTAAATAAGATAATTATAAAATATTTATAAACATATTTAAGTGGTAGAACGATCATAAACATATTATGTATATTTTCTATTTACTTATGTATATATTTATATGCTATTTTTAAATTTTAATAATAGTGTTATGATTTAAAAAATTCTTTTAAAAAGTTAATCAATTTTAGATTTTTCAGCTATTATTTACTTTGTATCGTATATTACAAGTTAAATGTAATTTATTATACATTTACAACATAATATCTAAAATATTTTAATATTAAAATTTCAATTAGTATCAATGGATAAGCAAACATTTTTCATTAGAAAATAAAAAATTTATGAACGCAAAATAAAGTAACTGAATTATGTACTGACATATTATTATATTGTTTATTCACTAATATATACATTATACCTGAGCTAATATTACTAACTCAATTGCTCACTTCAAATTATTTATTACGCATCATGTAAGATTTTTACTATCAAATATTTGTATTATGTTTCACTATATTTTCTAAATAACTTTTCCTTGAAAAAAACTATTAATCATTTAAAAATTAGTGGAATGGTTTTAATTAATATAAAAACTGCCAATTTTAAACTCTGTTTAGAAAGATTCAGTTTAGCTTTTTAAGATGATGCACGAGTGCAAAATTTTTAACTTAGATTCATGAATATATTAAGCTATTTATAAGTTCAGTTAATATCTGGAAATTAAGAAATGATGGTCTATTTACTATCTATTAAAATTAAAATATTCTATCGATATCTCATAACCAAATAAATAATGATAAATTAAAAAATTTGAAATAATTGATTTGAATATTGAGTGTTTTTAGATTTTAGTATTGAAATAATTCTATCAAATTTAAAAGTTCGAATCCAATGAATTTAGTATGAAGTAATGAAGTATTTAAATATTACAACTAAGTTTTATTTTTATATTTTATATTTTTATTATGAGGTATATTAAAGATTTTATATTTAAGCATATTATAAATAACATATTCAGTAATTTACATTTACAGATTGTCGTATCCGTTTAAAAAATTCTAAGCGTGATTGTCTTTAAGATTTATTTTATATTTATACAAAGTAAAGGTACATAAATATATTGTAGAAATGGATTTTTAAAAATTAAAATGGTTTTAAATGACAACATTTAACTAGTTATGTAAAAAAAATATTTTAATTTAAATAGTGAATTGAACTATTAAAAAAAACTAAAAATAACATAAATTTTACAAAAAATCTAATTTTTTTTGGTCAAAAATATATTTCATGAATGTTTATTGCAAAACAAAAATCAGTTTAGCAACAGTAAATATTATCCTAAAATATATGTAATACATGTCCAATAAAAAATTTAACAAAAAATATTTGTTTTATTATTTGCGAAAAAACTGATATCGTTAATAATTTTCATATATTATAATTTTTTTATTAGTTAATTTATGTGAATAATCGAATATTTAATGTTGTTCTATTTTTGTATTAAAAATAAAAAGAAAAGATATTTTAAAAGTGGATGACGTGTAAAATTTTGTTTTTTTAACGAAAATAGATTAAAGTCAATTATCATTATTTATAATGTTCTAAAATTCATTCCAATGCTTGGTTTACTTTTCGCTAAAAAAAGCATATTTGTGAAATTAATTTTTAAAAAATACCAACGGGGTTTTTTAAATTAAAAATTTCAAATTTTCCAAGGACCTTAATCGCGAATAATTATGTAAATAAATAAAGCAAAAAATGTTTAGTTTTTGAATTTCTTAGATTTATAAAATTCAATTTAATTGTAATTATACCTTATTATGAAATAAGTATTTTTAATATTAAAATGTTATTAGCTTATACACTACGTAATATTATTAAATAATTATATTATTAAATATCATGAGAATATTAAAATTTTAAAAGATTATTAATATATAACGGAAGATATAGTACTAAATTGTTTTCAATTACTTTAAACATATAAAGATTTGAAAAGGTATTATTTTTACTTTGATTAAATTAAACCAAACTTTTAAAAATAAAAAACCAATAAAATTTTATTGGTATTTTTTAATGTAAATATAAATTCAGTATTATTGAGGAATAGAAGAGTCTAAGATTGGTAAAAAGTTTTATGTATCACCTTAACATTTTGTGAAAAAGTGAAATATAAAGAAATTTAATAACAGTGATAATTGTATTGATAATTTTATTAGTAGAATTAATATTTAGATAGCAGATTTTCATATTTTCGAATACATTTATTATATATTTTCAACTGAGTTAAAAAAATGTACTTCACCGGATACTTACAGATTTCACTATCATTCACTAGTTTGTTACTCACTATTATTCACTATTATTCACTAGTGTGTTTTTTAATTAATTACATACCAAAAATAGATTCAAAGACAATTTATTCGACTTATAAATTATTTGAAAATTGAGAAACGTTTTTAATTATATTTTTTTGTTTCTGTTTTAAAAATCTACCCTTATAGCTAAGTATTTTCCATTACTGTTTATATTCTATCCTTCTATCCTTGATTTAATTGAACCAGTCTCTATATACTGGTTTTAATCTCTAACTACAAGCGGTGGCGTTGGACGATCATTGTTTTTTTTAATAAGACAGAACCTATTCCAGGGTCGCTGTAGGTGTACGCACAAGATGATTATTACTGATTATAGGAGAAATCAATTTTCAGCCATATAATAATATAAAAGAATATAATAATATTCTTTTAATTTAAAAAAGTTAACAGTTTTACATTGTTGCATTTAAATTTTATATTCAATATTTTATTACATTTTTCATTATTTTTTTGTAATTGAAAAAGGGTACATTAGCAGTGTAAATGCAAAAAAGTATTTTTGTCTAAGTAAAAAAGACAATTATTTGGTTAAAACTTATTCATGAAGTTGATTTACAGATATTACTGTTAATATTGAAATATATGAAGCAGTTTAAATATAAAAAAATATTCATTACCATAAACATACATTTTCTGTATATTATGATAGACAATTAATGAAATAGCGTTAAATTTAAACATTTTTTTTAATAATTTTAATTATAATTTATTAAAAAATCTGAACCACATTTAATCTGAATATATTTAAGAATGTATAGATAAAATTTTAATACAAATTAAGAGATTGTGATTTTCATAATCATATTTCTACAATCGAATTCGCATCGTTTAAATTGACAGGGCTGCTCATTTCATTTTATGTCCTCCGCGTTCGCGCAAAGAATATTTACATGCAACAATATCAATAGGTATTTACATGGGTGTAAACATTTCCCGAAATGACAATGAGAAATTTCGCGGTCTTTCGCATATATGTCAAGGCCCTTTTATTCGACCTTGTAAAATATCGACATTAATATTGTCGTTAGTGGTTACGCGGTTCACATTACTGCCATGTTACGGGTTCTGTATAATCATTGCCCAAAAGATTTTGAACCCAATAGCTGAAAGTAGGCATTGAAGTATTATATTTATAGGAAATAGATAACCAATGCTAAATTTATTGTTAATATAAATCATTATATATAGACAATGCGTAATTAAATATAAACAACATAAATAACATGCAAAATGGAAATTATGCTTTCGTTTTTTTTTGTCATTACGGTAAATATTTTTTATTAATAATTGTATAAAATATATAATAAATAATTAAAACCATTTTTGAGCCTCAGAAATTAAATTTTCTTATTCTTTCAAAAAAATTTACACAATTACATATAATGTTTATTATGTTTAAGGAGCATGGCTTATTCAAGATATATATTATTTTCATAAAAAAAATCGCATAATTTTAAAATATTTTTTTTTATTATATAAATATAAATTATACTCACGGTTATTTAATACAAACAATTTCTAAGCATAAAATAAAAGACAGTACTAAATTTAATCGTTAGTTTATAAAAAGCCTTATAATATTCAAATTACTATCTGCAGGATTTAATTTGTTATTAACATTGTAATTAGTAAAGATATTTTAGTATCGTTTTTCTAAAATATATCTGTTTTACTATGCTAAGACAGTCGTAATTTAAGATCCTTCATCAGTCTCCGCATCTCTCCACATTTTTCTTAACTTGGAGGCTTGATTATCCATCAAGGTCGATGGGCTGTCGAATTCTAAAATATGGCCGTTCTCCATTATCAAAACTCGATTACATGATAATGCCGTATTTAAATAATGTGCAAGTATCAATACGGTCGTATTTGAAAATTCTTTGTTGATGACTTGATGAATTAACGCCATTTTTTTATTTTCAATTGCAGCATTCTCTTCGAACAAAAGAATCTGAAAAACGTAAATAATTTTGTTTTATTTTATTAAGAAATTGTTTATTAATATATTTTTTTTTTTCGTATGAAAATGTATATTTAATTATTTATATTAAAAATTACAAATAAAAAAAGCATTTTAATTAATAATCTGATTGTGCTGTGAATAATAATACATTAAATATATAACTTATTATATGTTTAATTGTATATGTTTTTTTTTAAAGTAAGATACCGTAGCTAATTATTATTTTCCAGCATTATTTAAATTTTTCTCTCTGGGATGACTTCTATATGTAAAATTTTAGATTATAATAATTTAAATTAGATCTTTAATGCTGAGAATAGTTTGAGTCTAAATATTAAAATGTAGTACTGTAAAAAATCATATAATATACTTAAATATTTTAGGTTGTAGTCGCTAATACATCTAGTTAGTTTAACTATTAGTATTATATATTTTTAAAATTTTAAAAAAAATTATACATATAAAATCAAAATTCATCGTACCTTATTACTCCGTAAAAATGCTTTTGCGAGAAAAAGTAATTGCTTTTCATAATTGTCAAAGATTTTCTCATCAATTAAATAATTAAATTGTGAAGTTATTGATGCTATTTTATCCTTTAAATATACCCTTTCTAATGCGCTCCATATTGCTGAATCTGTATATTTCATTCTTGGATCCAGAAAATGCCTTTATTCATAACATCAGATAATATTTAAAAATTATTAAATACTTAATTTTTTTTAATTTACCTGAATTTTTAAAATATTTGTACAAATACCTGATTGTTCCATAAACTATTGGATTTTGGGGTACGATAGATAACTGATTTCTCAATAGCTTAATATCAATTTCAGTTATATCTATAGAATCAATGTATATTTTCCCAGAATTTAATTCATATAATCTGTAGATTACATCAATAAAAAAGCTTTTACACGTGTCTTCCGTGGATAATATTCCTGCAACGCGATTAATCTTACATTAATTTAAATTCTTAGTTATTAAAATCTAGTTCACTCTTTTATTTACCAATTTTTTCGGCATTATTAATCGTAAAACAAATATTGTTAAAAGTGAGCTGTGTACTATCATCATAGTTTAAAAATACATTGTCAAATCGAAGTAATCCTATTGTAGGCCATTTAGTATCTGGAGTTATAGTTACTAATTTATTATTTTTTGAATCTAACGTCTGAAATGATTTTACTAGTTAAATATTTTCTCTACCAATTTCTTTTTACTTGCAAAATTAAACCTGATTCCATGGGCAAATTTAAAAACTGTTATTTAAAAATTATATTGAACGACTCAAAAAAGTAAGTAATTAATATGTTATTATTATATAATAAATTTTGATACAAAAATTATCCAACTTTTTTTTAAATTGAACTTGAGCCATAAATTATAAATAACAGAAACAATAGATAAAATTAATATTGCAATAATTTTTTTTTAATATTCATTGTTATGAAGTTACCTCAAGGTAGTCATATATAGTTTGCACACTGCTAAAGTAATATTCCATTTTTGAATAATATTTCATACTTATTTGAATAACGTTTGGTATTTGCATTACATATATTAATGTCAGTCCGGCAATTCCAGGTGATATATTTTCTTTCAGAATTACAATGAAATATCCAGCGACAAATAAGCAAGCTGTAGTAAGTATTTGCAATCTTATAGATAACCATCTTTCTGAAATAGCTTTAAAGAAACGGCAAGCACTATTACGATCAATTAGGTTCTGAAATCTGAATAGAATACTTTAATAATAACATTAATTTAGATGTAGTTTAATTAATGGGAAGAAAGAAAGAAATTAATGGGAAAATTTTTGAAACACTTGATGGTAAATAATTTTACAATTGATTAAAATTATTAGAACTTGCATAAATAATGTGTTTAATTTATATTTCTTTATTTTATTAAAATATTAATCATTCGATATTCATTTGATTGGTTAATCAGTTTGATGAATAGAAATAAATATATATATGTATATATATATATATATATATTGATGTAGTATAGTAAAAAAAACTTCTTACTTGCTCAATAATTCGTTTTCTTTTTAAATGTTCTAATCGTTGTAAGACCTTGCAAGCTATTATTAAGAAATTTATAATATGGTATCCTTTGCGTGTTTTCCAATTGTTTTAAATTTACTTCAGCAGCCCTTCATTATACATGCAATTATTAACATAAATTATAAGCAATCAAATAGTTTTTTACTTTATTTAATAAAATAATATTTATAGTTATTTAATAGTTTTTTACTTTTTTACTTTATTTATTTAAATTTTTTCTTTTTTCAATTTTCATTTATTAATATTGAAGTATTTTACGTTACATAAATGTAAAAAATTTTAAAGACTGATAATTTTTTAAATCATTTTAGAAGGGAATTAATCAAATAACAAATAAACGCAGGCAAAAATTATGTAAATTAAAATAATGTAGTATAATTAATGAAAATTTTTTTATGAAAAAATAAATACCTATATATTTTTCCAACGAAGAAGAAAAATACACTCATAAGTACAACGTAATTAGTGAACCACAGAATTGTACTGTTTAAAATAAAGAAATTAAATAATACTATAACTACGTATAACAATGTGTTATCCAACTTTGGTGGCATTAAAAGACTAACTAGAAACAATATATTAATATGGCTACGGATCAATTTGAAAATTGTATGATATAAAATCTTACCGTTATTTAAGTCATGTAGAAAAATTTTTTTAATTTTTTCCAATGAAGTACTATTTAAAACATTTACAGATGCATATATTAGCTTGTTTAAGAGAGCATTGTGTAATTTATTGGCAATTTTAGTTCCTACGTATTGCACTACAAAACTTTTTACTAAACATCCTACTATAACAAGGAAGAAATAGGACCCATACCACCTTTTATTCGATTCAAGGTTTTCCTTGTCTACCTGTGTCATAATATTTTTCAATACATGAATGTCGTTAAGTGAAAAATATAACAATTACGGTGAAAAATAGTAATAAATTATATTACAATATACAAATAATATTATTTAATTTAATTTTTGTTCATTTTTATTACGTAAATAAATATCACAAATATTTATAAATTTATGTTAAAACAGTTATATTCTGCATTAATAATGTCTTCAATAAAATACATGTATAAAAATATAAAAATGTTATGCATAAAATAGTTACTTACTGCATTGACTGATTCAATACACCAAACAAGCTTCAATAAACTGATAAGTCCAGTAGCTACAAAAACAATATAAATTAGTGTAATAGGAATAAGCAGTAAGAAACCACCAAAACACTTTATGTAATTGTAATATGTCACTGTCATTATTTCTTTAGGTTCAAATTCATTTTCATTTATTAACGAATAATTTGCCTCTTTCGATTGAATTTTAATATTCGAAATAGAAGAATCAAATAACTCTGCATTATCTATGAAATTTGTGGATCCATTTTTATTAAACTTATGTAATCTAAAAATTGAAAGATTCAAAAAAGCTGATTTTCAGTTGTAAAATGTTTAAATTTATTAAATATTACTTTTTCAATCTAGATCAAATATTAAAGGAAGAAAATATAATTCTTACTCTTCGGAATAATCATCTTTTGCATCGTCAATTACAGATTTAATTATAGATGCATATTCTCTACCCAAGCGCATCAATTCCTTGTGCCTTCCATGCTCTGCTATTTTACCGTCACGCATAATATACATGTAATCACATCGATTCACATACTAACAAAATCAGATATTGATCAAATTAAAAACAAAAAAAATTTATTATATTATTTACTTTAAAGTTATATATGGTTCTTAACATAAAGTTGTTGTTCCTTGTAAATTAATTTGTGCATAAATATCTTACACGAAATACTTACCTTTAGCTCATCAGTCACAAGAATAATAGTTTTTTCAGCAAGAGCTCTGATAATAAGATCTTCGAATATCTCTTCGGCAACAGTACTCTCCATACAACTAAATGGATTATCCAAAAAATATATGTCCCTGTTTATAAGAAAAGAGAAATTTAAAAAAAATAATGTGAATTTTTATAAAACATTGTCATATCATTTGTCATTATTTTAAAGTTTTATTTCGTTTGATCATTAATTTCTCTTGAAATTTAAAAGTTTACAATGTATAAAAAATATATTGATCTCATACAATAATGTGTATCAATAAAATTTTAATATTTTGCTGACATATCTTTGTTTTAAATCAACGTGTGAAATAAATAAAAAATAAATTAAGTTCAATTATATGTTTATACTGTTCATTTAGTTAGTATTATTATTTTGTATTATTAAATTGTTATTATATAATTATTAATAATTAAGTTAGGACAATAAAAGAATTTTCAAACGAACTCACCGATCAGCATAAAACGCTCTGGCAAGGACGAGCTTTCGCTTCACAATTTCGGGTATCTCGAGGCTAGTGTCATTGATTTCAGTGTCATCCTTGTATGGCAAGCTTTTGATGTCATTTCTTAACTTACAAACGACTTGCACCTCATAATATCGCTTAGAATCGTAAGCTTCACCGAACAAAATGTTTTCGCGAAGCGTAGTGTTTATGATCCACGGCTTTTGGCCCACGTACGCACAGGTACCTTGTCGCATTAACTGGCCACAGGTCATTCTCATCTGTCCCAGAGCTGCCAATAGCAGTGATGACTTACCGCTTCCTGGTAGACCGTATATTCCGATTAACTGACCTTTTCTTGCCTTAAAAGTTATGCCAGATAATACCTCAATGCGCCTTGATTCGAGAATGGAAGTGGTGAGATGTTGTTTTTCATCACAAGTAATACTACTTGAACTTTCACTCCTGTAAATATTTATTTACGTTACATTATCTAGTAATTATAAACTGAAAATGGCTTATGATAGTTTTAAGTCCTATTATTAAACTTTATGAGAAAATATGTTGAATACATAAAATTTTTTAAAGACTGCATAATAAATCTAAATGAAAATTAGGAACAATTGTTTATTTGTTAATAAATTTGGTTTTAAAGATAAATTTTAAATAATCGAAGGCTAGGCTCTAAAATATTTTATTACGCCATCATTTTAATTTTCCTATGACTACTTACGTCAACGATTAATTATTAAACTAATTTTAGATTAATATATGTGTAAAATACTTCAAAAGCCTATGCACTAATATATATTGACTTAGCATTATCTTACACTGAATGGTCAGTGAGTTCATCATCATATTCTTTTTTATAAATATCATATGAAAAAGATGCGTTTAATATCAGAATTGCTTGTGATGATTCATATGGCTTTGAAACGTGATTACTAGTGTTTTCCAATAATAGCCCACTCTGAATAATAACAATAAATAATTATAAATGTTCTATTGTATAAACATTTAATTACGTATATAAAAATTGAATTACCTTAATTCTTTTAAATGCTAATACAGAATCTCTAATGTGAGGTAACGATTTTCTCACGCAAATGAAAGCACCATTCATTTGCACTATAAAAACAATACAGATAGGAAAAGCCTGAAAAAGCGGAAAAATTTATTTGTAATAAACTATCTGTAGCTATGTTATTACACGTAATACAAATAAGTTAGATTTCATTTAAAATTATATTAATGATTGAAACGTTTAATATATTTATTAATTGTCTAATACATACGGAATACTTACTACAGAGGCTGTTAAATCTCCATTCATTGAAAAGTGTATAAAAAATGTAACAATAATTGCAATAAATGGAATTGCATAAATCATTGATGAGTTAAGACTATTCAAGTAATTTGATTTTAATAACCATTGACTCTCTCTATTTCGAATATCTAAAAGAATTCTAAATAAATTCTTGTATATTACAATTTTCAAAAATAAAATTATACTTAAGCGTTATACTTGAAATATTTTCTATGAAAAAATCTTCCCATCCATTAATTTTTATTAGTTTGATGCAATTTTTTACTTCAATCATTTTATCTGTTCTAGATTTTTCGAACAATTTAGCATTTCCTTTACAATATTTCACCATGTATTTAAACCGATTCTGTACATTAAAAAACATTTATTTCTTTTTTAATACATCATTATGTAATAAATATTTGCATAAAATTTTGTTTTTTTATTCTCATATAAACATTTACATACTTTTTAAACAGAAAAGAAAAATATATAGTCGTAATTATTAATGTATAAAACATAAAATATTTATTCAATTTGATTATTTTTAAGTAGTCGCTTAAAAAATAAAATAATTTAATACTATAAACATATTTTAATATTTATAATAAGTAATTGAATACCATTACCTGTATAAGGTAGAATAGTAGAAATGTGATTAATCCCATTATAGCTAAAGGTTTTAGCCATATTGAAATATAGATACCAGCACATAAAGTTACAACAGGACCATTGACTATGGATGTTCCAAAATTGACTGCATCATAAATTTTATGACCATCATTTAATAGCATATTTATAAGCTGAATATATCCAGAAAAATAAACCAGATATTTACATCATTACGTAAATAAAGTTTAATATAACATTAATGAAATAAGAAATTATTGATTTATTTTACTATTTAGTTTCTTTGTAATATACAAAATTTTTATAAAAAAATATATATTCAGTTTAAAAAAAAAAATTTATATTTTACTTGAAAAGTTTTTTTTAATATGTGTTTAATAAGATTATATAACTATTATCCTATTAATATTGATTTTTTTTACATTATTAGTTTTTTCACTTCTCAATTATCACTTTTTATTATTTTATAATATTATTTTGAATAATTGACCTGTGAAAACATATTATTATTTTTATTCAAAACGATGTTTCATCTACAATGCGTTTTTGATATTTTTCATATTACTTTATATTAATATTATAATTGTTTTGAAGGAACTAAATTTCCAGTAAGCATGCACAAACGAAAAATATACCTACTTCGTTTATATTTTTATGTGCAATATTATTTGAATGTATGATTTTTTTAAATAATAGACTAAGGCAAGCAGATTTTAAGCGTAATGCTGTTCTTTGATTCATAATATCACTCCAAGTATGGAGGATCATTTGAACTAAATCAAAAGCCACTATATAAATAACCCAGTGTATTCCATTTAAAACATGCCTTTCAGTACTTTCATTATATTCTAGAAGTTTTCGTAGCAGCATTGTCTGCAAGTACAAGATAAGAATAGTGTAAAAACTCTAATAATACGAACATACATGCACATTAAATTCACAACGCTATTATTATATTTTAATATGTGACCAAATTAATATATTTAAAAAAAAAGGAAAGTATGTGTTTGATAATTCAACGAGAGCTTTGTGAATATTTTGAAATATAAGCGTATATCTATGTTGCTTGTAATAATAGATTATTATAAAGCCCGTATTTATTTTAAATTCTTAAATTTTGGTCGTAAATAATAGGATATAAACATTTATTTAACGATTTATAATACATTGTCAATCATAGTCTGATAGTTATATGGAGTTAAATAAAAGTCTTTTATCTTCTTAAATCAAATATGTTTAAAAAATTTTAACTTTTATATTTGTTAAAAAATATACATAATTTTCTTTCATAGCTTAATAGTTTAATAGTTTAATTTTATAAAAATGAGCCATAAATTTTTTTAATTTTAAAAACAAAAATAAAAATAGAATAAATTGTTGGTAAAAATACTTTGGAAACATAAAGATTTATAAAATCTTCAAACAGTATGCATCTTTCTATATAAATTTTTAAAAAATATATAATTTAAAAAAAAATTAAACTGAACAATTGCAAATATTTTGTAATATTTAAAAAAATTTTTTTAAATCTTGAACTTAGTCTGAGAAAATATGTTCTACCCAAATTGACAGTATCCTTCAATAAGATCACGATGATGGGCCTTGAAATTGTTTTGCTTTATATGGTAGACGTTTACAATTTTAAGTCTTTGTAAACATAAAAACTCGTATTAAGATATATTACATTAAGCATAAGTGTAATGATTTTTAATTTAAAAAATGATAAGAAAAACCATTGACTTAAAATAGTTTCTCGTGTCACCTAAATATATTCCGTAAATTTTATCTTCATACATATATTCTATACAAAGATTAGTAAACATTTTGTATTTTAAGTATATTATAAAATTTAAGTTTGCGATTTTCATTTAGATTTTGATAGTTATAAGATAAGTATAATAATTAAATCAACTTTTTAAATAAAACTGCTAGTATTTTACTATGCATAATAATATGTATAAATGTATAAATTAACTTAAATTACTTTAATTTATGATATTAATTTTTTTTAAGAAGTAAAGATCTTAAACTTTGAAACTGTTGTCAAATTAAATAGAATTAAAAAAAATGTGTTTTAAAATATGTTTAAAATATATATGAATTGAAGTTATTTTTTAATGTTACTCACATATAACAGAAACTTTATAATTTGTGAACATGTATTTAAAATACAGGACACTATCACCCGCAATCTTACGAATTTCCATGCAACCAATGACAAATTAGCTGAAGTTGGCCCTCGTTGTCTTAATTCTTCATTCCATAAATTTTCAAATCTAAATGTTTAACAATTGCGTTATTATGATTTATAGTAAAGTAATTTATATTCAACAAAATTTAATATAATATATAGATTTTTCAAATATATTTACTTAAATAATTTTTAAAAAATACAGTATATCTTATACGTAACCAAAACGTACATATACATTTTTAAAAAAATGAAAAATATCTAAAAAGGCTTAAATAATTTTTTAACGATTGAAAATTTTTAAATTATAATAATAATAACAATAAATTTTGATCAAATCTTTTTTATAACATTGTATCTAATTAAAAGTAATTAACTTATTTATCAAAAGTTCCTATTCACATTGGTAATTAAGTTAATAAATACACACTTTCGTATGTTACAAGAGCAGCTGTCTAACGGCGAAATAACTGGGATATTTGATAAACTAATTCCACTTCGATATGCCTTCCACAAACACTTTGTGACCCATGATGAATATATATATGAAATAAAATTTGTCTTGTCTATACTCATTCTACAATTGTATTACAAGATTTTTTTTGTTTCCTTCAATATATTAAACCACAGTTAAAACTAGAATATTCCATCAGGTATAAAAACTAAGAGTAACCTCATTATACAAGTAATATTAAAATCAAAACAAGCTTTTAATAATAGTTCTTTTCTTAAATTCTGTTAGTTTTTTTAGGTTAGAATATGAAGGATGATATAATATTTAAGCAAGAGTAATGTTAAAATAAAATAATACACAATCACTAAAAAACACTATTTTAATAAGAATGCAACAGATACTCTTTCTTATCGTTTTACGTATTGACTCCTAAACT
This sequence comes from Kradibia gibbosae, assembly GCA_018907135.1. Taxonomy (NCBI): domain Eukaryota; kingdom Metazoa; phylum Arthropoda; class Insecta; order Hymenoptera; family Agaonidae; genus Kradibia; species Kradibia gibbosae. The sequence continues at coordinate 14,184,676 of JACCHX010000002.1, read as the reverse complement.
TCTAATGGTTTTTCACAATATTGTGTACAATATCATCTTGTATAGATTAAAATAACTTGCACAGATAATTAAAATTACGTTCGTTTTTACTCAGATATACACTGGTGCAACTTCAGAACTGACTAAACAATAACTGATAAGATTATTTATAAGAAATTTCTCATTTGCCACATGTTTCTACTGATACACTTAATATAAGTTTGATGATAAGACACTAGATTTCTCTAATACCTTATTAGATAAGATATTTTTTCCAAAATAATTATAAAAAGTAATAATATTCAATCGAAAATAAAATTAATTATTAACTTGCTATCTATAAGAAATTATCTAAAAGTAATTAACTTTAAAAAGCCATTTAAACTAATCAATTTTTTTTGTAACTTACAAATTTTATTTATATTTTTAATATATATTTATAAAGCTTTACAAATTTACAAAAACGTAATTCATTTAAATTATAAATTATAATTTTAGCAGATGAAATTTTAATTTTTAAAGATCGTTTATTTTGAAAATATTAATATAAGAAAATAATTTAATGAACACTAAACACTAATAGTAAAATAAATAATACTACTAGATAATGGATTTATATATTTCAAATATTTATTAATTACAATTCATCATATAATATGTTAGCTCACATTTATACTTTCTTTACAATACAATACTATATAAGTTCTATTTGTAGTATTTTAAATTTCATATCCTTTTTACATTGTGTAGAAATTTTAACACAAAATAAATCACGTAATTTAAAAACACGAAATATCACAAATACATTTTATATTGATTTATTTATTCCAATTCAAATATTAATAAAATTACCAATAAGTTTACATTAAAATTTCAGTGTACTGAAGTTCTAATTAAGTATATTATATATGTGTGTATATATTCAAACAAAATAGTTCGAGATTTGTGTTCAATGAAGTTTTATAAATTTTAGTTCTACAAAAATAGTAACAGCAAATATGAATAAATTTAACAGGTACTCTTATAATTTTGATTTTCACGGAAATAGTTTGAAAGGAATTAAAATTAGCGTTTTATACAATATTTACGTTACAATAAAATTAAATTATGCTGAATACATGATGTTTTTTAAATACTGTACAACATCCATTACATCAAAATAAAAATGACTAGAATTGTGCCGAACATGAAATTTTTATTCAAATAAAAATCAATTTCTCTTACCTTATATTATATTGTTTTAAAAATATTTAAGTTTTTACCTATTAATGAATCTGAACACCGTACGCGGTATATTTCTGAATGGTAGCAGAAGAATAAATGTTGGCCTTATAAGTATGAGCCCAAGAATTATTTAATACTAAATAAGTATTCAGGATCGTAAAAAGTATGCAATATTTATATTTAAATGCAACGCATTTCTGAAAATAAGGCCTATGTGTTTTATTATTGTAAATATATATAATGAAAAGAAACATTATTCTTTATATTAGTAAATACAATTTATTGTAATAATTAGAAATAATGCTAATATTACAATTTTCTGAGTAACTAATAATAAACATAAGCTTAATTATATAACCATAAGCAGTTTTTCCTTACAGAAGCGGAAATTCAGTCACATTTTGAAATGTCAAACACGCTAAGAGCCATTAATAATCGGAACCTCTTGGGAAGACTAAGCTAATGCACCATACAAAAGTCCAGTAGTTTACGGCACTTTTCTCCTTTCCTCTCAGCGTCAACGCTATGTTTTTTCAAACTCTTGCTTCTTTCTATTTTCTTACTCCTGAACAATAAACCACAAACCCACAACTAACCGCAATACTTTATTTAGCACAATTGTGCCATCGAAATAATACAAGTAGTATAAAAAAAAAATTAGTACAAGAAATTGAGAGAAAAAGAGAATTGATTGAAAATTTTTAAATCATTTATTCAATCTTGATTGAAACTAGGGGCGAATAAACTTGATAAATGTTAATAAACATTTTTTATTACATTTTTTTTTATTTTTCCCTTCCTAATATCTTCATCATGAGTTGCTTATTCTATGACTACCTATCATAAAAACGGGTCTAGCTTCTAATACTGGTCCTAGGTAAATAGGAGTAACAATAGTAAAAAAATTAGAATTTAGAACAAGCATTCTGAGGCAAAAATGCACAGCATTAACAATTTCACTTAAATGTATAAACTTCTTAATAATATAAGATATTGAAATATCTTTTCTTCATAATGGAATGAATTTTATCTTACAAATAAGTATGATATGAAGTAGAAAAACAAGATATCAATTGTTACTTAATATTCGCATATAAGCATTTATTAAAGAATGATTAACTATTACGAAGCATAAAATTTACTTAAATCAACAAGAAATGAATAAATAGAACAGCAAAATATATATTGAATGATAACAGAACAAATGCATTTAGAAGATAATAAATATATATCGTAGTAACTCCAAATACATATTGGCAAATTCTTATCCGTATTTTTTATATTTACCTTTAACACCAACAGTCCTGTACTTAATCTTCAATGCACTATGTTTCTAAATACAGTAACTAAAGTAGACAAAACAAAACGTTATGTCATGTAAATTATTCTTTATTTCGTACGTAGATGTTGTAAAAGTCCCCAAATTACTAGTTGGTAACAGCGACAAACGGGTCAATGTTCAAAGACAGCTCTATCTTTTTATTAAGAATTTAATTTCATATATGCTTTTCTGCAATTGAAAAACGTGAAATTAAAAAAATGGATATGTGCAACCTGGCTCCGCTCGGGATGATAAAAGTAATGAAAGTAGTATAAAAAGCATTAATGGGAGTAAAAAAGTGAGTGTACTAGATGGATTCTTCTAAAGAAACGTCACCTCAAGGCTTCATTTGAAGAAATTCGCTTTGCTGTCTTTTTTGTAACTACTACAAACGAACCTCGGTGTATACATTTTCAGCAAAAGTCTTTTCTTCTGACTTAGCGTGTAATAAATGCTTTTGCATGGTCAAAGAAATCGTGACCATTTTACAGCAGAATTTTTTTTCGTCCCTTGCATAGATGTCATTGGCATTCGCGCTGCATGGGGTTTATACAAGCTCAAGGAAATCTAATATTACACAATAATACGATTGCGATTGGTTATATAGTAAATTTCTTTTTTTTTCTAGGGCATTCTCAATATTGAAAATCTTCAAGATATAAGAAAAATCTATTTATGTAAAAGCTTGTAATAAAGAATTTTGTAATTCGAAGTTAAGTACGTAAAAATAAAAATTTAAAAATTGTAATATAACAAGATTAAAATATTTTATAAAATCAAGTGTCGATTATTTATTAATTTTATTTATTTATTTTACACATTTGCAAAAATATGTAAAAAAACGCAAATTAAAAAATTTTTTTTACTGAAAAAAAATTACTTTCTTTTTTTTAGAGTCTAATAATTATTAAAAATTTGTTATTATAATGTAAATATTTTGTATAACATATACTACAATATTTGAAGTCTTATTTCCGTATTACGATTGAGCTACCATAGGTAATACAATGAAACGTATTAAAATTATTAAATGAACCAATGTATTTTTTTAGAACAGTATATGAAAGAGCGGCCTTTAACTAAAAATTCTTAAAGATATATTCTTATTTAAACAGCATATAGTACTTATAATGTTTTATATTTATTTAAATTGAACATTAACCCATAATATATTTGATAAAAAGCATACAAAATAGGGTGAATGTTGAAAATCAGTTTAAAGGTAATCTATATTAAGCTGTTATAATTCTTGTTTATGCAAATTTCTTTAGATTAATTTTTACAAGTGTATATACAAGTATAATAATGAAAAAAATTAATTTCACAAACAATTTTTTGTTATTTCGCTCCTTCATTTATCAGTCATTGTCATACGTATCCTACTAAATAGTGCAAAAAAGAGAATTTAAGCAAAATTAAAAGCATTTAATGATGAAAAGAAAGAGAAGAAATATGAATAAAGTCACTGATGATTTTTTTTAAGTCATGACATAAATAGTGCATTTGGGTCTCAGTCGAGCGTATGTAAATAAACTACCAAGTTGTTAACTCGCATGCAATGTATTATTGGTAAAATTATGCAAAAAAATTTATAGTTCTTCATTGCTCAACTACTTACCATTATTAAAATATTTAGATCTTAACGAGCGACTAAGAGGGAGAGTGGTCATGACAAACATGACTGAATACTTTTGTGTTATTGTTCATTTGAAGTACTAATGACGTACTTTGATCTTCTTTCTAATACGAATGGTCATAATAATTTTAGAAAATAACAATTTTCGTTTTCAATTGCTTTTTACATTTTTAGAGATTCAATTCTTTATTGTGTCACAATTAAGTATTTATATTACAAAAAAATTATTTAAAATACTGCAATTATATTGTAGTAAGTAAAGTTTAAAAAAATTGTTTTAACAATTGTTTGTACAAAAAAATTACTTTTTTTATTATTGATCTAAAATTTTTAAATAAAATAAAATTTTCAATTGATGAAATAATTTGTTTAGTTTTATAATAAGTTTATATAATTGAATAACATTTTTTTAATAATTATTAAAAATGACATTTATATTTATTTTTTTCAACAAAACATTTTTTTTTATATTTTCATGTTACAGCTATATATGAATATTTAATACTGTTACCTACGTAAAAATTTCAACTTAACTTAACTTGAATTATTTACTTACTGTATTAAATAGTCTATAGAACAAAATTAGTAAGCTATCTAAATAATTATCTATCTTGTGAATCTGTCAATATCTATTGTTATTAAAAAACTTTCAAAATCTGTTATAATCTTCCTTTTTATGTAAAAAATGTATTTTTACATAAATTAGATTAATGAATAAATGAATAATAGAAAAAAGACTCAATTTATAACACGCAGCCGAGAAGCGACTGCTTTCATTTGCTCTTATCAAATGGTGCTCTAAAATTCAACAGAAAGAAGTAGACGACTCGCTTGGAAAATTTTGTAGAGAAAGAACAAAAAAAGAAAGATTTCATGGACTTTTTAAGAGCTCGTATACATACATATAGGCCAGCTAGTCACGAGTAACCCGAGTATTTTTTACCTCCTGCTCCTTTTTCCGGTATTCCTTCCTTTTTCTACTTCCCTATGTTATGAGAGACGCAAGCGACACATTGAAAACGAAAAAGAGAAAAAATTCGAAGACAAGAGCAGCTATTCAGTGGCGATGACAGACGAAAAACGGTGAATCGTAAAAAATAGAGAGAGAAAATGAATAAATAAGAAAAACCAAAATATAATGTACACAAAATGAAATATAACTAATAATTATTTATAAAATTTATTGTATGTGATTACATTCAATAAAATTTATGATTTATAATTAATGGTTTATAATTAATGATTTATTTTTCTATGTTTCTACATTTACATGTTTATTTATGTATAAATTTCTTAATATGATTATAATGTAATATATAAAAACTAATAATCTTCTTTTCAATATATTATATATATATTTTTTTTTTTTATTATATCTTAATGACATTTATTGAATATGAACCAAATATTTAAAATGAAAAATGTCATTGGTTCATTAATAAAATTTTTTGCTTTGAAAAGGCATGATAAATAGTCATTATAAATTTTTAGTGAGGGCGTAATAATTTGGCATGGAGTTCCAATGCTCTTCAATTTAGATCGGCAATCATTTTTAAAGCTGTGCTATGAGTCAACGAAATGTTATTAAATAAGATATATCGATCATCGATTAATTGTGCTGATATCTAAGATCGATTAGAGAGCTTATACGTATTTTATATTATTTTTTATAATTATAGATTTATATATATATAAATAAATAGTAAATAAGAAACTTTATATATCATGTGAAATTCATTTTACAAAAAATATTGAAAATAAAAATTAAGTTCCTGTTTATAAACTTATATACATATTTTTCGTGCATGACAGCTCAAATCAACAATTTATAATGTAAAACAAATCTATTATTCATTATTTTTCTACTTTTTTTGTATCTGAAAATTTTTAGAATAGGTCATGTAATTTTATAATATAGTTCAACCTGACATATTTAGAAAATAAACCTTAAATCATTGATAAAATATACCATGCAAGACAATTAAAAATCCATTCATTAAAAATAGATTTAGATTCAGTTTTAAACAATAAAAATATCGTAAAAAATCTTAAACAATATATAAATAATTTTTTTAGTTTTTCTCATTCGTAACATACTAATTTTATTAATTACAGGGTAGCTAAAAATATGGATCTTAAAATATAGATATTAATATGTATATTAATGAATTTTCAAGAAAATATAATTTCAGCAATTTACTTTCTTCATCCATTTAAATCGGAAATGATGTAATTGTTTAAGTACCGGAAAATGTCATTGATTTCATTTAGTAACAATGTGAGAAATGGAGGAGTTTAACGACTTGCGGTTAGAAATGCATATTCATGCTCTTCGACTTTACTCGTGTCTCGTTATTCAATAATACCGACATTATAACTTTTTAAACTTCTGCCGGCAACTCTGAAAGTCCACCTTTCTTCAAAATTTTAGCTGACTTGCAATTTATCATTAATAATTTTATTTAATTTTTTAATTTTTTTCTTTTTTTCTTTTTACTAACATCACTTTCTATCTGGAATGTAATAATTCCAAATTAAAGCGATGAGAAAACTTCTTTTTTTTATAAAATTATTCCAATCGAAACATAAAAACTAAGACATCAATACATTTTGTCTCATTATAACTTATGAAAGTGTAAAAATTATTTTTATTTAAGCATAATTGCAGATTCAATGATTGTATATAATGGTTTCTCACTGATCTCGGGAAAATTTAAGATATCTGCGATACTTAGAAAATTAATACTTTATTTACAACATGTATTTGTGGGCGGAGTTATTTTGTACTTCTGCTAAATGTATTGTTAATCAGATGTAGACGAATTATCAGCAATCCAGTAAAATACTCATTAAATTCAATTTATATATAATCCGAATTATTTTAGAGTAGAAGGGCCAATAGTAATTGTATTTCACAATCGTGGACATCAGGATTGAATGTCGCTATTTGCAACTCTTGTAGAACTGAATTTTGAATGAAATTACATATATGCAGATAATTTAATATTATAAACCCATTTGATAATTCAAGTAATGGCTTCCAATACCTGATTTCTTTTGGTTATAATTGTGTTCGCCAAATTAACAATTTTACATGTCTCAATAATCAAACATTAGTAAAATTAAAAAACAGTTTTATTAATATTAAATTAATATGTATGTAGTTATACGAAAAGCACAATATTAAAAATTATCATTCATTTAAAAATATATTTAAGTTACATATAGTTCCTTTTAAAATCATTATTTCTTTTGTTAAGATCTTAAGATTTAGATCAAATAAAGTTGTTAAAAAAGTCATATCAATAAAAATAATTGCTATAATTGTTGTAATTATTTAGTTACAAAAAATGCTTCATAATACTTTATTTTATTAGATCTATTCTGATAGTAAAAAGAATTTTCGTATACAAATATTAGTAATCCATGTTAAAACGTCGAAGTAGGATTACAATATGAGTCTCTTATTTTAATTTTATTTTAACTAGATACATTTATACATAATACATACATTAAAATAAAAAAAATTTTTTAAATACGTAATAATATTAAAAATAACAATAATAAAAATGTAATAATATAATAAAAAGATTTAAATCGTTTATTATTTAAATTGTTTATTATTAAGTACACATATGTAAATATCTATATAATTAATAAAAGTTACTGTTTTTTAATTAGGTAATAAATTTATTTTATTCAATTTTGTTAAAAAATTTATCTAAATATAAAATTTTCATAATTTTACAAGATAAAATAACATTTTGCAATAGATTGATTATTCGCTAATAAATATTTATATCCAAATTTTGTGTATCACAATTAGTATTTAAAACTTACTAGTTTGTTTATGAAACTATTATATTTTATTATTGTTAAATATGTTTAGTATAACATAAATATTTAAGTAGCAGAGAATATTATAGCTTATTATTTTTATTGTAAATATATACAAAATTTAGTACTTTGTGTCAAAGAAAAATCACCCTTAAAAAATAAATAGTATCATTTCTTTTTTTGTTAAACATCTCTTTACTTAGATCAGCATTTCAATTTCATATGTACGAATGAAATTCAAAGTCAATTTTATGAAATACAAAACTATTACAACCATCTTCAAGAATTCTGTTGACTTTGTACATACGTAAAATGTTTCTTTTTCTACATCTCGATGTCGATGTAAAGTGATATGAAAATAAATTTTACGAAAATTAATGAAACTCATCTCTTCGGAGCCATTTTGCAATAAACCACTGCTAATTAAGTATAGGCGATAACAATATTATACAATCTAGTAGAAGTTTAAGAAATTGAAGTAAATAATTATTGTATAAATTTTAAAAATATTGAGACATTGATATATAATATATCATTGTGTTACAGAACGTTTTTTTTTAGGTACATGAATATGAAATATGAATATGAATATAAAGCTTATAATATTGCAACATGCTGTGATTGAATACCGTGCAGCATTAATGCAAACATAAATAATCCTAATAAATAATAAAATAAAAATATGATAATATAATAACTAACCTGTCATCCACAACTATTTGCTGGTAAAACATAGATATATAGTAGTATTAGCGCAAAACGTAACTCTACCTGAGGCACTCGTGCAAACAAGAGTCCTCACATGGCCACGCCCCATATGCATGTACGAATGAAAGTCGAATGTTGGCTGGACCCCGGTTAATTACTCACCCCAAGTCTTACATACACGCACGCGTCTACATATCCACGCGGGCTCTCTCACACACGTATTTGCAGGAACACACACAACACACTCACTCATACCTATTGTGGGAGCATATCCCCTAACGGGAGAACGAGTTAATTCCCCTCTCGAGCTCTTCCCGTCTGAGAGGGCTGATGGATCACCGGTGCCTGGCTACTGAGCTACCCGCACAATGTTCAACAATATCTTTTTGTTTCTTTTTATTGGGGCGTCACCGTGTAGCCGAGTACTACTCTAACCCTCGTCCAGAATGGAGGAGGGCTCTATTGCTTTATACGTTGACCTCACTTCGATTCATTCCCTTGTTTTCAGGCTATGAACGACCGAGCCCCTTTCCATTGGCAACGCGACACTTCGTCAACCGATTGTCACAAAAGGCGAAACACACGATGATCAAATACAATGTTTTCACTATAGGAATTACCTTTCCTTGCCACATTTATTCAAATGATAAGATTCCGTGAAGCTCTTGCAAAAATATTTTCTTTCGTTGATATCTGGTTCAGACATTTTAATGTTTTCTTAACAGTGTGTAGAGTGTCTGAGACATTAAAATTTAATATAACTGTACTTTAATAAAAATATCATGTGTAATCTATATTTTTACTCTCTGGATGGAAGTTTTTTTAGTAAAGAATTGGATAAATTTAAATTTGGGTAAATCGTTGGACTAAGTTTAATATTAATTAAATATTAATCGAAATGAAGTACATCTACTTTCACATAAAATTGTAACATCGTAATGCTAAAAAGACAAGCAAAGATTATTTTTAAATAGTCAAGTTTATTCTAGAAAAGTAGTTTGGTTTAAGATAAAGTTAAAAGAATTAAGAGCTCTGGTATCATGCGTTTAAGCTTTGCAAAAGAAATTGATCTTCAAAGGCAAATTATTCGCTTAAGGTGGCTTGAGTATTATGAAGGAATGGAAGATAATGATGCAAACTGTCAACTGGAATTGAAGCTCATGGTCGATGAAATTTAGATTGCACTTTTCAAGGTGTTCTATTGTTGATACCAATAATTTCACCCTATGGTAATGTTAAAGAAAATACTTATTTTACATAATTTTGGATACCTTCATCGATTATATCGTCAATGAAAAATATTCATTGACTGTAGAAATGGATTTTAATATATCTTAAAAGTATTACTTAAAGATTTATTAAAAATTTATATTCGCAATATAAATTTATATATATTTAACTCGAATACTATTTGAAAAATGGAATTTATGTGAGCTATAAGAAATGTATGGTTACTTAATATGACAGACATGTAATTAATTATATTAATTTAATACCAAATATTTACTTAAAAATTTTGAACATCTATTACCATCCGATAACTTTATTATTTGTATCGATAGTCATTCATTTATTCAATAATCATTTGAATTTTATGTATTTGTGAGTAACTTTAAATCTAATTAATTTCGTTTAATTTAAATTTTATTTCAATTTGTTAAATTTTATCTTAAAATGATATACAAAATGATTTTGTATTGTATCTTCGTTTGCAGTAAAATAGTTGTATATGTTCATTTACTGATAAATTTGAGTAATTAATGTGCTTATCGATCTTTCATTATATATTATCTTTTGAGATTTTATATATAGGAAACCCTTCGTTCGTGGAGATAAAACTGTAATATCATCGAACAATAATATAGACATTTTCCTGTATATAATGTAATGTACGAACGAATTGGCTCAAAACTTGTTCAATAGTATTCTGAATAATGTACATACATTAAACAAGGGCTTGGTAAATGTACACATTAATCAGCTGTAAATTTACAGTTATCGACAAGGCTTATCTATTTCTATATTCCACACAGCCGTGCATGCACATTTGAAGCCATCTTAAATTATCTTAAAAGTTATTAGAAGTTCCAAATGATTTCGTAGATAACTTAACCGCAGGCTCATCCGTCGACTGAACCACTTGCCAGCAATTGAATTTGTGTCGACGACGGAAGGTCTTTGGTGCCTGGTTATTGTCCTTCGTTTTAGTCTCAGTAGTAATGATGACGACCAGTGCAAGATTTGTACGTGTTCTACGTTCTCGCAAATGTTGCAGACTGCTTCCAATCCTTCGGAGAGACTATGCTTATTATAGTAGTTGTTGCGAAATTTACATATTTGGACACACACGTATGTAAAGGAGAGAGAGTTCAAAGTCTTGAAAGCTAACTACAGCGTCGCCTGCACCATCATCCTTCTTATGTAGGAATACCTTCTGCAAGTATTCGTCAGTACAGCATCGTAGTTGTTAGTCGACTTCTGTGAATATTTAGTCATATATTCACAATCACGCGTGGCAGTACGTATCCAACAGTGTACAGAACGTTATTCCTCCTCGAACTTATTCCCATTGTAGGAATTTACTTCAGTGTCTCACTGAGCAACTTTTTGAGATGAAACTAGCACTCGGGAACGATTTAGCTGAATGAATTCGGAGGAGCAGCCTTGCGAATGTAGAAGCCTATACACCCTTTGCTTGGTGTCCTATTCTTCTGATAGCGGGACCATGAGCAAGGAATATTATTCGCTGGAGGTATAATTTCCAAGTGGAGTGGCGTTAGGAAACTTGTGAAGAGGGGTGCACCGACGATGGCAATTCGTCATTGTCATATTTTTTAGCTCTGTGCCGCTTGCAAATCGACTTACATTTCTAAATCCGTTCTTTAGAGATCTAGTAGATCATATAATGTAATAAAAATTAAAATCTCATTGTTTTAAGCCCTTAAAATTTTCCGAATAATAAATTACATTACGCTTTTAATATAAATAAATGATTGATTTATTAAATTTATAACTAAAAGAATATGTTTTAAATGTATGTGTATGATGTCAAAAAATTTTTTTTTAATAAAAACTCATTAAATTTATTATATAATGTTATTATTACATCAATTTCAATTAAATAAAGTCTATAAAAATTTACCGACAAATTTATTCAATCCTAGGTAATTCATTTTTTCTTAATCTTTTCTTTTATAAAATTTAAAAATATTTTTTTTATGCTAAATTTGCCTTACATTTTCAAACAATATGCAATATGCATACTTGAATAAATTAGTTAATAAAAAGAAAATTTTCTACATGTTTTTATGTGAGTTTTTTTATAATTGAAAGAAAAAATGGTATTGTTTAATTGTTACATTTCATTAATTTTGGTAAACAGTATTTGTCTTTCTAAATCTAGCACACATATAGCTTAACTCTTAATATTTTACTGTAAAGTCATCTATTACTTAAGATAAAATAATAATTTTCAACTATTGCATTTTGTAATATTTTGTTATAATATAGTCTCGCTTATTATTATAATTTATATATGTAGGATATTCTGTTTCAAAATTAAATTAATACTCGATTTCAGGTTTATTAGCATTAATGTAAGTGAAATATATATATTTTTTTTATTCTTAAGATTTTTTATTAATCGTTTTATAACTAACTATTAATGTGAATGCTAAAGTTTTTAATAAAATTTTCAATTTGATTTCAACCAAAAGATTATATAATATTTAAATATTTTTAAAAATTAGTGATTTTTTAAAGATTTGATATATGTTATTGAAACACTTTATTCTAAGTATTTTAATTATTGTGAATTCTATATTTGATGATAATATAGTACAAATTTATAAATTTTAGAAAATTTCAATAATTATTAAAAATATATAATATAATGAACTTTGATCAGTTTATTTATATTTTGTTTTAATTTAATGGTCTATAGATAAGATATTTATTATTATTATGTGTTCGATTAGACATTAAAACTTGAAGTTGGTCAAAGAAATTTTGGTTATTCGACTTCGTAGTAATTGCATTCATAATTAAATTTGATAAAAATCTTGAAACGTCTATTTTAATAATACAAATGACACATAGTAGTAACTTATTAAGATAAAATTTTTTTCAATCAAAAACTGGTCATCCAATAGATAGTAATCAGAACTTCAATGACCATCAGTCCTTGGTCTGGTAAATGTCTTCCCGATCTACGTACTCAATTGCAAACATAGAAAAACACACACTAGCCCGCTTTTATACCTTAACTGTAGTAGACCCATTCTCTATATCTCTTTATTCATAAAATTCTAAGATAATCTCATCCAATGCAGAGTAGTATGGGATCAATGAAGCTCTTCTTCAATTCCATACATTGCTTTTTGGCGTAGACACTTTTGGACTTGCGGAAGTCGGAATTGTCGAAGCAAGCCACTTTGAGGACCGCCAGACATTTTCCTTCTCCGTATTTTAGAGGGTCGACGTCTCAGCTTGGATTGCTTCCGCTTAACTTTCTGAATAAACTAGACACGCATAGGAAGAATAAGTTGCCTCGGTCAGCAGATGTACTATGTAACTTCGGCCTCGCTTCATTTTTTTCTGATTTGACTACGAGCCTCTACTTTTAGCGTTTAAGATGCTGCAATTTCTGATCCTTAAAATAAAGTTTATTGTACATAATCTATTCAATTTTATTCAATTCTTAAAATTACATACATGTTTGTCTCAAACAGAGTATAATATATATATTTATAATTTATCTTAGCATAATATAAACACAAAAGATAGTTTAGCTTCGATAAAAATTCCAATAAGATATATATACATTTAAACTAAGTTTAACTTAAACTTTAACATGAATTGTCCTAATAAATAGTTACAAATTCAATATTAAAAATATCAATATTATTAATATTATCAATATAAGATTATTAATATCTTAAACAATGAATTTTATAATATACATTAATATTTATTATAATCTACATAAAGACGTTGAATCAAAGTATAAAAAACTTTTTAATTCCTTTCATTAACTTTTTATAATAAAAAACTATATCAGAATATTGAAATATGGACATGAAACAAAGCATGTATAATTAATAATTATTAATTTAATGTTATTATTTAATAAATATTAATTTAAACATTTATCCTTAATTATATCAGTAAAATAAAATTAATAAAATATTTTTCAAAATTACAATGAAGAAATTCATAACGTTTATCGTAATTCATGTCTTTAAACTTTTAAAACATAAAACAAAGGAATTTTCAATAAAAATGCAGGAAAAACAAAATCCCCTGAGCCTTTTATTACCTGTATTAATATCTGCTAGTTTTTTTTATTAATTTTTATGTATTATGTTTAACTTCATTTAAATTCTATATAATCATATGAGAAATATATAAATATATAATAATAATATATAATCATATGAGAAGTTTAAAGCAGTCAGTTTGTTGTTTAAATACAACTTTACTTATTAATTCAACATTAATCTAAAAATCACCTTGTCGTGTCTCATTAAATTAGCTATCAGTACTCTGGTTATCATTGCTCTGGATTTACAAAAAAAGGCTCAAACATTGTAAAGGTTTGAAGTTAGAGAATGGCATTCAGATTTAATGGCTACTCGCGATACCATAGTTACGATCCTCACACAAGACTCATTGCTGCATATGCATTGCGCCCAGCCATTAACCCATTTATAACACCTCAAATCTTCGTTGTGCACTCGAAAATAATCGTGAATGAATATTTCATGTAAGCGTTCGAAATTGCTAGGCATGTAAATGCGATTTAACCTGCACGTTAAGCTTTTCAGGTGCAAATACGAATAAGCGTCCTGGTGACACCCGATCGCTTCTTTCGTATTGTCTTACACTATTATGTTAGCAGAAAACTAAAAGAGAAACAGTTTGTATTTAAAAGAGCATAATATATTATTTTAAGACTTATTTTTTACTAAATAAGTACGTATGCACATATATAAATGCATTTAATTGTTTCCTTTTATGCCTACTATTTTACATTATTTATTATTAGCTGAAATGATTATTAGAAAAAAAATATTACTAAGTTATGGACACATTGATTATTAGTTGGTTATTATATTTATTGGTTTATTTTCACTATACAAAGGTATAATTCAATAATTAATTATCTAATATTTCATATTTAAAAATGCTAGTAGTTCATAAACAAAATGCAATTAATTTAAGGTATATATATATGCATACATTATATTATATGTACATGTACATAAATAAAAATTTTTAATTTCTATATATAAATGTATAAAATGTATTTAATCATTTTTTCTTAATACATCGAAGTTTAATAATATATTATTATGAATAAATTAATAATAAACTAATATGTTTAGCTTTGAATTTTATATTGTTGATTAAGAAATATTTTAGAACTATTTACAAATAAATTAAAAATAAACGGTTAAATTTTTTTAAATAAAAACGTTTTTAGTTAGTATGGAATCATTTTTTTTACAAAATATAACGTAAAAAGTTTACTTCTATACCGCTTTCTTAAAAGCCAAATGCAAATTCAAATTTTAAATATTCATAAATTCTGATTATATGCAGAAATTCACGATAAATTTACATTTTGCAATGGTAAAATATGTAATACAGTCATACTACATGCCTATATATTTATTTTTATTAGAATAAAGAAAAAACATCAGATTTATTTTATTTTAACATAAGCTAATTTTGAATCAAGTAATAAGTATAATGAGTGTATTATATTTATTTGAGTTTATGCATAGCATGTATATTTATTTTAGAAAGGATTTATTTTTATTGATTTATTATTATGATATTTATAATATATTAGTTATTTTGTTACATATTGTTAGTATACATATACTATTTACTATAACTATAATTGAATATCATAATTGGTATAACTATATTTATAAACTATATATTATGTATAACTATAACTATATTTGAAAATCATAATTGGTAAATACATAAATATAATTCTAATATTTTTCTTATGAAAAATGTTCGTATGGTTTATTTTATATTTAAATATATCATTATAATTTCATTACATATAATATGCACATAATTTCATAGCAATTACATTGATTAATGCTACATTGTATGATTGAAACAATTATTTCATACATGTACAGGTTAACAAAAACAGGTTCTTATATTTTTTTATAAAAAATTTTTTCTTTTTACAATTTAAGATCATTCAGGTAATTTAATATTTTAATCTCTGATTTTGTCAAACCTTCAAAATAAAATATACCTTCATAGAAAAATAAGATCACAACAATATATAACGCAAAAATATTAATTTCACGTTGTTCTTATAATTTTTTAATACCGCTGCCTATTCTGTGTAGTTTTTGAATTTTAATAATATATATTTAACTATTTTTTACTCGAAATCTCACACATAATTTAATATATAGAATCACCATTTACGTTAAATTCTTGAACGAGAGTATGAAAGAAGTTAGCACACACCGTTGTTTTTTTTTATTGTATTCGCAGAGAGGTTTCTGCATGCCTTTGAATATAAAGTGATCCTCTAAACCCTTGGATTTCGCATCATCCGACAGCAATGGAGTATTGTCTCCGCTCATTTTGTAAGCCTTTTGTATTGTGTCAGGCGTATATTCTTCATTCTTTGTGCTTACATTTTTATGCAAACATTATGATTGAAACACAAACTTTTGAATGATAAGAGATTTAAAATAATAGTTTTTATAAATTTTAACCTAAATAACGTAATTAGAATTTAGGTAAACTAGAATTAATTATAATATTGATCCAGCATCTTAGATGTCATCATCGTGCTTGGGTAATATCGTTTTCATCTACGTCGTTGAGCGCTAATAAGTAAAAACTTTTCGGGTGTGTAACACACTGCTCTCATCATCTCACCCTTCCAGCCAAAAAATTCTTTTTCCTAACAGTCAACTTCTATAAAATGCAATGGTATCGCTCTATATTACTCAATACGTTGGCTAAAATTGGTAAAGAATAGGAGGTCTTCATATTTGTATAACTCATCTATGTATCCAAAATGCTATACTCCTTACTAGCTATTATTTTTTAAAAACTTTACGTTTGATATTTTATTTATTTTACTGTATGTTTTATTTAGAAGAATTATATATACGGATAACATAAGGATTAGAGAAAGTACTTGGATTTTGCATTTGGGTGACATACTAACGACTGTTTTTAGCAACTATAAAATTCGTAAAAATATATACCAAGCATTTATTTTCTTTTACATGTATCAGTTTTTTTTAGATCTATTCATTTAGCAATAAGTAATTTTAATAATAAGATAACCATACTAAAAAATGAAATTTATTAACCTTGTGTTTTTTTGAATGATCATTTAAAAGTAATATCTAATTTTATCTAATAAATATAAATGCAATTCCTTATTAATATATTCTTTATAATATTTTATTTTTAAGCACTACTGTGTTTCATTGATAACTACACTATAAATTAAGCTGAACTCTTCTTTTTTAAGCAGATAAGTTTTTCATAATCATTTTAATAATTCAATAATTATTAAATAAAATTATTCTCTAGAAACTGTATAAATTTTCTTTCCGCCTAACATCCAGGTTTTTTTCAGACGCAGCTTATATTAATCGCTAAAATATTTAATCCCAGGTGTATCGTACGTGCTTAAGATACGAAACGTTCCAACTTTAAGAACTTTATACCTGGTGCTAGTATCTGGTCTGGAACTGGTGCCTCCTATTTGTAGATCAATTGAATGTGAAATATAGGTTTAATCATACGCCAATAACTGCTTATCATATACCAGGTACTGCAGATTCTTTTATTAGTTCAGGAAAATATTGATTATGACGACTACTGATACTAGTTTCTGTGAAATTATAAAACTAAAACTCGACAGTTAAAAAAATTTTAAATGTTTGATTTACCGTACGATACTAAAGCGAAAATTACGGCTGGCGTAAATATGAGAAAAGTATATTTTATTTCTAGTAATCCGAAATGGACATTTATAATGGAATTTTTGTATTAATAGAGTTATACATCATTGTTCAATCAAGGTTGTCTATACTATTTTGTTAAAATCAATAATTGTGTATAATTATAACTACAGATGTTACCATATTTTTTGTAAAGAAATATCAATCGAAAAATTGGGTAATATTTTGTAGCAATTAAGTATAATCATTATAATTTCCTGAAATATTTTATTTATTAAAACTATAAAAATTACATTCTTTTGATAGTGCAATAATTATAAATCAGCTGCTCGGGTATAAGGAAAGAAAATTACTTTAAAAATATTGTAGTCTTAAAAAATATTTAGAGATAATAGTCTTAAAAAATAAAAAATAATTGTAATTGAAGACTTTCTCTAATTTAGACTCAAGAATTTATATTTATATTAAAATTTTATCGGCATATACGATATTGATTTAATTCTATATAAATTCCATGATAATAATACCTCAGATATTAAAAAATTGAATAGAATGAAGTTCACAGATATTTCTTGTATTCCAATAATATAAATTTTATCATAATGTATAGAAAATTAATTTATATTGAATATTTACTATCACTATACTGTGTGTTAATTCAATATTTTATTTTATCACTATTTTTTTATCATTATTTATTTAATTTAAACAAAAATTTTTCATCGACGTATGATCCTATTTTATTTTGCATTTGATTCAGTTAATTTTTTCAAATATATTAAAATTTATTTAAAGCTTTGATATCTTTTCTGTATATTATACCAAATTTTTGTATAAAAAATTTCAGTGAGAGTATTACAAAATTATTATCTATTTTTTATAATTTTTTTTTCAATACCGTGTACGATCGTAATTTTCCATATTTGACCATTAAAATACCCTACATTAGGAAAAATTATATATAACAGTTTGCATAATTTTAAAAAGAGATAAATATGATCTGAACTCGAGAAAAAAAATATAGCTAAAGGTGTAAGAAAAAATGACAGATATTTTCTAAATTAGGCTTGAAAAATTAGAAATGAGAAGAAAAAGTTTTAAAGGATATTTAAGGAAGCAGACAGAAATAGACACAGATCTAAGAAAGAGATATTGTAAGAAAGGAGATGGAACTCTAATAGAATCAAGTATTTGCTGCTACGCGTCCTGCAACTACAATCGAGAAACTTTTCCTCGGTAACTCAATCGCCCACGGATAGAAAGCTTAATTTCACATCGAACTCAACTGTCTTGATCGGGAGAAGGGCTGAAATCGCCTTTCCGACATGCATATTTCTTAAAGAATGAGGTATATAAAAGTTATATAGAGAACGAAGTATATAAATTCATTTTTCTATCTGATAAAATTAATTAATAGGTATTCTTTCAGAAATATACTATCAAATTATTGTAGAAAATGGTAGATTAAAAGTATGCTTTTGGTTACTATATTAGTCATTTGGATATGTGTAATTATGGAAAATTTTTTCCAATGATATTTAATAAATAAGTTCAATAACTTTTACGCATTTATAAGGTTATTTTAATTCAGATATAATTAAAGAATCCAAATACAAATTGCGTATTGATATTGTATTTAACTGTTTTCTTTTTAATGAGATATCATTGTAATCACTGTTCTATGATTGCTTCTATCATTATTAGATAAATTTGATTTTTTTTTGGAATACTAACCAATTTTTATTAAAAAATTCATTTATAAATGTACCTTTCCGTACATCTATATTTCTTTTCAATTTTTGAATTCTAAACTTAAGACCACTAGTTATTTTGAAAACAAAACATTATATCACACATTTAATACAAAGGCCATCACGTTTCGAATGTACAGTAAATGATCCTTTTAATCATATTTTAATTATAATTTCAAATATATATGTACAAAAAAGTTTTTTATGATAATTTTATAATTATTATTATAAAAATTTGTATGGATATTTTTAATTTCTATCTTAGAAACTCTTCTTTTTTCTCAGAAACAATGAAACTGCTACTAGCTTTGAAATAGAAACTTAGCTCTTATACTCCCTATTGTTTATAACGTTTACGTATGTTTATACACTACGAAGGAAAAGCATAATTTATATTGGCATGAGAATATTTACTTTATCTGTAATGTGAAAGTTCACCAAAGCGTACTGAAATAACAAGTAGATAGAATGAAAAGTTTTATTCACTCCTAATTGCATAGGAGTATGTAGTATAAATAATAGATATAAATATAGATATACGAATAAAATTTAAAATATATATATACAGATATAAATATATATATATTATTTAGCAAATTACAGGTAAATATCATATTCAAAATTACATAGTAAATTATGAAGAACTTTTTCCCTTTTACATAATATCATCAATAATTTCTAAGGAAATAGAAAAGTCTGAAGATGAATTAAACATTAAGAGGAAACAGGTTTAAAATATGAAAAAATAGCTCCTTTTCTGGTAAACTAAAGTACAGACGTGCAGCTGGGACTTTGGTTTTTTTCGCTTAGTAGATATGTCGAACTCAAATATAAGAGAATGAATATTAGTTATATATATATATATATATATATATATACCTGCATACACTTTTTTACAAGAAATGTCATGCGTCTAAAGCAAAAATATTTAGTAGAAATATTGATTGTTTGAATTTTGCTTCGTTATTAATTTTTTATTGAAAAAATTTTTTCTATATTTTAGTACAATAAATATGTTCTTTCATACGTCAATTTGCGATCAGATTTCTTATTCAATTTCATAATAATTATCATAAAAAAAAGAATAGATTTTCATTTCGTAATTTAATTCTATATATATTCATGTAAAGTAATTCTGAAAATGGATTGCATGAATAAACTATATCACGAAAACTAAATTTCTGTAAATACTTGTTAAATTTAGGCAAACTTGAAATTTTTTTTTGTAAACATTTCCATAATATTTTTTATAATTTAAAATCTTTCAGTCAACTTTCGTTCATTTTTAGACATAAATACAAAAATATGAAGCAATTTTTTTATTATATGTTTAAGTGTAGAAAAAATATGCTGATGAATCAGTGACAAAATAAAAACATTTTTGGAATAATCCAAAAACATATTCTACACAGCTGTACTTTTAAAAGAAAATTTAACTAAATTTCTTAAAACTGTAGTTGTTTTAATTAATTCTGTTTAGAAACCACATAATATTTAATCAAATTTTTTCTTTATGTTATTGGATATATACTTAATATATTAGGTATGCAAAGAAATTAATTCAAACAGATTTAAGTCTAAAGAAATAAACAATAATTATATCATTAATTAGAAAGTTCGTTAAGTAAAATTTTCAAAAGTGTTACCATAAAAACGAAGGAAGTCGAGACAAGTATGAAAATTATTATTCAAATGAGCTGAAGGTATTGTAACTGTTCTCAAAATAATTTTCACTCGGTCGTAATATTGGAACATGCACCAACCGGGTCGACTTCTTATTATATTTTTTTCTTTGCCTACTCTATGCTCAGTTTAACAGCTTCTTCCAAATAGACAGTAAGACAGTATTGAAATCATTGATATATTTCGACTAGACAAGTGTATAAAATTGTACTATATTATATATGTTTTCTCATAAGACTATAAGAATTACTCATTTAAAACTTTTCATTGCTATGCTTTTTAGTTTACTTCTTAAGAAAAATTAATTCTAAATATCTCAAGGTATTCACGTGTTTGACGAAATTATTAACGAAATATCAAAATTTACCTAATTTTGAAGCATGTTGAGTAGCAGATAATAAAACAAAAATGGCCTTTACATAACTTTTGCTTGAAGAATATATCTAAATAGTAAAACAAATAAATTTGGTCTCTTAGTATAAAGATGAATGAATTGATATTAATTTTCTTAAACGATACAGCATATTTTCTATAAAACAAACATTCTAAAATTTTTGTAATTTATTATATAGAAATTTTGTTTAAAATATTAAGCAATAAGATTATAACATAATAAATAGTAGTACAGTTATATATAATTATTAAATTTAAAGAACAGAAATTTCATGATTTATTTTTAAAATATTGTAGGAAAAAAAATTAGTTAAAAATTTTATTTAAAATTGAACGAACTTAAGTATTTCACAAAAAATATAATAACTTTGTAGTTATTTATGTTTTCTTTTAAACTTAAAGGCAAATATATGCAATCTTTTTATGAGAGTAATGTAGTAATTTGAATACTATTGTTTTTAAACTCATAACTTTACAACGAAAGAAAAATTCATTCGTTAGTTGTTCTTGTTTGTAAACTATTAAATTTGAATTATTCTTTGAGATCGATAGAAACAACTTTCAATGTATTAATTAAAATATTATATATTCAGTTATCAATTACATTATCAAAATTTAATAAATTTGCATCTTTTTTAAATAAATGCATGATTAAAGGGCTCCGAATAATTGCCTTATAGCTAAGAATCTAAATAAGCTATAGAAGAAGATCGAGTTTTCTTAAAGATCAAAAAAAAATTCTAAGAAAGGATCTTCAAGGGAAAAATAACCATCTAGCAAAAGTAGCCGGTTGAAATGTAAATATTTTACGATTCCCAATCGTAAAGACGAAACTGGCACTAGGCGAAATTCCGTTTATCAATGTATTAGTCGTGAATAGTATGACATTTTTTAAACCATCGCGTAAATGATTCAGTCCTTATACTGCAATTTTCCATTTTCACTCGTTGAGGAACATTATTCTAGTCAATCTTTCATTGTTTTCTGATTTTTTGTACTGTTCAGACTTGTACTTTGCTTTTCACGCTATCGGTTTTTTTGGGATCAGTGAATCGTGATTTTTTAAGAATATTCCTATTTAACTAATACCAACTGGTAATATAAATAAAGTATTATTTTAATTGTTACTACTATTATAGTGTAGAAATATTTTCGAATGCAAAAATCAAATCGAATTTGAATCTTGATTCAAATCAAGAATTTGCTAAAAACTATATCAAATTACTTTAACAAACGAAGATGATTCAACTTCGTACATTTCTTAAAAATTATATAAAATTATGTATATATAACCAAAGCTAGCAAGTTATTTTTAGACTGACTATGATTCGAACCTGTCCACTTGAATTGAGAGTTGTCCATTTTCTTAGCTACTTTTACACAGAAATTTTGAGTATCCTCATCTGAAATCATCTTAACATTCACTTTGTTTTACAGAAATAAAAACTACCTTTTTCGGAATAATCGATAGTTCGTACCCAAATATCATCCATTTGGAAACATTTTATTTATTTATTGGATTTAACAGTTTTTATCAGTCTAATATAGTTTAAAATTTTGTAGTAGAACTTAATTATAATGGTCCGTTTTATGTCGAAATCATCAATTAATAGAAATATCCTCTATAAATGAATTATCAATATTTTTTATGTAACATTATAATAATTTTATTATATTCTGGAAATCAAAACTAAACAATGCTAAAAATTATCATGTTGAAAAGCCTGTTAAGGAAATGAAAAGCTACATTGATTGAAATATTGAAATTTTATTATTCTGAAATAAATTTAAAACGTTTTTCTTATTATTTGCGTACAAAAGTCAAAAAATTAAAAAAAAATATTGCCAAAAAAGTGAGCTTAAAGTTTTAATATTACAAACGCCATAATGTACACTATATTTCTTTACTTAAACGACTATAACCTTAGCAATTCTTAGAATTTCTTCGTGCAACAGGTCAAAAAATCGACAAAAATGATAGATTTCTTCCTGGGAAATTATATATTAATAAAATTCAATTTCATAAATTTATTCTAATATTAAGAAATGTTTATATTCCATTTGTTCTATAGTTTTGTTCCTTCAGAAATAAACGATAAATTATTATGAACATTAAATTCAATATCAGTTATTACAACAGATTACATTAAACTGATTTATAAATATTAATATGTTCTATAATTTGAATCACACATTATAATTTGGTGTAAATAAAGTAATGTTCGATATGCATAAATAACAAGTTAATTAGATACAATAACAGCAAGAATTAGTAAATTTCAAATTGTATAAAAGATTTTGATAACTTATTTACGTAAAAATATGTATTAATTTATATAAATATGAATATAAAAATGTTCAAATGTACAACTAAACCAACTAAACAATTAGAAAATTTTTAGACTTCCAACAAAAAAATTTTATTTATAATCTTAACAAGCATTTATGAACTTGCTTGATTTTATTTGAAAATTTTTAAACTTTTAACTCTTGACAATAAAAAAGTCCTTTATTAGTTACTAATTTGTAAAATTATTGTAAGGTTAAATTTGTTAGATAACCATAATTTATAATATCTGAAACAGAAATTTAAATATAAACGTATATCATTATGTATTAATAACTGAAACTACACAATACTATCATATTATATATGAAAAATGACCTATTACTACTCTTACAATTTTTGATTATTACAAAAATATAAAGCGAAAGAGTTACGAAGTAGACTCTTCATTCATAGCTCGTTCATAAAATTCATAATACAGGCGAATAATACTCAAAATCCCCAAGGTTCGATCATTTTATGGCATCGCAAGATATTTCACCACATAACACTTTAACTTCGTAATTTCGAGACAAGTAGCGTTTTGCTTTGCAGTCTCAATGAATTTGCAACATATTTATAATTCATAATTTACAAAAATAGGATAAATATTTAAAAGAATATAGATTTCTTAATAACTAATTCATATGAATTTCACGCGCCCTACTTCCATATTATATGTTATTATTTTTAAATCGTAAATAGAGTTTGTTTCGAAAAATAATTATATAGACGCAATATCATATTCATTTGAAAAGTTAAAGTAAATAATAACAGTATTATATAAGTAAATAATAACAGTTTAAATACTTTACAAATGTTTGTTTATTAATACAGTTACAGTTTTTCCTATTCTTATAGATGCTGTAGTTATTAATAAAATCCCACTATTGAATTTATTATTATTAATTTAAATAGATTAAAATTAATAAAAAAGTGTAAAAATTAAGTTTTTTATAAATGTTTTATATAGAATATTTTATTTATAGTGTAAATTAAAAGTTAGATGTACCATGTAATATAAATAATATATATAATTTTTTAAATACAACATATCCATAATAAGCGCTATAATATATTATTCTATAAAATAAAGATCATTTTTACCAACAAGTACCAAAGAAGCCATTAATCGTCTAGAACAGACCCTACAGCCGGTATCTTTCGCTCGGGTCCCTCCTTATCAACACGTACTCCTATCAACAAGGTTTCTTTGCCTTTATTATCCTCGTGATGGCGGTTGGAAGTCTATGTATCTCTTCATAAGATGGCGCCACGTAACATCGATTGAATCGACGCTGTACCTTATTTTTTAACGATAGTGAGATTTCGTGCTAATTTAAACGATAGAATAATGGTTATCTATGAGCAAATCGTATTAATCGAAATTGCAGATTTCATTTTGAAAATTTCTTCCTCACTTAGAATAAAGGGTAAGTAATAAAAGTAAGGTAGGGAAGAAAATATTTAAAAAATAAATAGATATTTCGCGTATGAATTAATGTTACGTGAATTAGCTTCACTGTTTGTTAAAACGTGAAGCAGGAATATTATTCAAACTACAATATTTTAACTTCAGAAAAGTTATAAATAATAAATTACAATGTTGACTAAGGTAATTATTTATTTGAAAAATATTAATAAAATAACAATTTATTTTTATTTCAGCTTAGTTCCTTTAAATTATTAAAATTCTTTTCATATAAAACTATAAAATTACTTATGAAAATCATACTTATTAAAACAAGTTTATAACTTTACTGTATATTTAGTTTTAGAAAAATACCAGCAGATAAATAAATATATATTTCATTAAACCACACATATCATTTTTTTAATGTAGACGATGCGTTAAAATGTTATTTCATTATCAGAATCATTTTCCATTTCAATTATAATTTCGAAATTTGTGAATTAATGTTTATCGATAATATTACATATTACTTACTTAATCAAAATCTATTCAATTAATATTTATCAAATTTTTTTTGATTTTTAGGTTCAAAAATAAAGTATCATTGTTAAAACCTCCTCTAATAAGTTTAAAAACACTTGTATAAAAGCTTTTTTAAACATATTTATTGATTAAATTTTGTATAATTTTTCATGTATACAATATTTTTTCTACCTACTTCGTAGAGATATCATAAATCTCCTGAAACGCACTTTCTAAATTACATGTTTTATCATCTAAATAATTTATGAAATAGAAGATTTTTATGGTCAGTAAAATTAAACATTGATGATGCTTTAAATATTTTTTTATTTTGAATTATTTAAATTAAATTAAATTTGTTTTTAATTACTTACATTTAAAATTACGTGGAAATTTTGTAATGATTTACAAACTATTCAACATAAAAAACAATTTTTCATCATACTTAAAATTAAAATTCTGCAAAAAAATTTTTAATTAGAATTAATATTTTAATGTAATGATATCATCATATTATGTTTTTCACTTTATTAAGTAATAAATATTCCACATATTGTTTCTCATAATATATAAACATGTATCGTCTATAAATTGATAATAAGTTCATATTCCTACTCTAACAAATACTTTAGAATAAAAAAAACATATTTCATTAATTATAAACATTATGAATGAAATATATAGCAGAATTATGAGGTACAACTAATTTATATTTTAATTATATTTATATGTAATAATGATGTTCTTTAGTATTCATTTTAAAATTTTCAATTACTTCCATAGATTACTGGAAGATTGTAATTATCGAATATAATTTATGAAATGGAATTAGAATAATTTTATTTTTATTATTACAATTATCGTAATTTTACTATAAATGGTTAAATAAATTTAATTGTATAAAGTGTGTTGATAGATATACATCAATCTAAATGGCGCAGAAAACGATAAACTAATACGAACATGACTTTAATTTTCGTAAAGTAATGAAATTGCAATTAATTCGATCAAAACCTTAGTGTACTCTCCCTCTATCTCTAACTCTCTCAATTTCTCTCTCTCTGTCTCTGTTTTTATACTCAATTTATATACTACCTTTGTTTTATGCAAGATATAATACATAAGCATCTTTCATGAAAAATATTTCATCAACTGCTTATACGAGATCAAATGAAACGGCAATGTTTTAGTCTACTTTTACCTGCAGTATTTATGCGATAATGCGCTTACATATGCATAGAAATTATTGGCAACAGCTTGTCTCTCAGGACTTTGTCATAGTCAATGAGTGTTATTTCATAGTTGTTTTCTAAAACTGTTTGTACGTTAAGATAACTTTTTATTTAGCCGATCCAATATATGATGATGACACTAATTTAATGAAAGAAAGGCAGTTGACTTGTAAATGCCTAGACATTAACAAATACAAGTTCATTATAGTACGAATGGACTATTTAAATTAATAATTCTCAGCAATTATATTCTAAATATTTATCTGTTATGTTTATATAATTTATATGCATATATAATGTTTGGTATAGTCTTAAAAAAGACTTAAATTATAATATTTACAGCATTTAAATATAATTATTAAAAATAAAATCATATTGTTTTAATAAATGTAAACAAAATTGTACAATTTTACTATTTTGTTTCAATTAATTGTGCAGTTTTTTATTTGTAAGAGTGAAATAAATGAATCCTGAAAAAGTAAATTTTTCATTATTGATAACGGTGTATATAATGAATATATATACAATTATATACATATATATACGTTGTCATTTTGAAACAAAATAAAGTGCTGTTATTTTAAATATTTATATTTGATAATATACAATTCCATTAAAAATTATGTATTTAGCAAATGAAAGTTTAAAATATAATCTAATATCGTTATAATTAAAATATATTTAATTATAACTTTGTTCTTGATTAAAACTAAATTTATAATCATTTCTAGAAGAAATTTAATATTAATATTTATTTTTGTGAATTAGTATTACAATATTTTTTTTATATAAATTAATATTAAGTGATCATATGTACACAATTAATGTAATTTTGATGTTTTATTGGAATTCATTAATTGAAAGATTTATAAGAATTTTTCATATTAATCTTTTAATTACAATGCAAATAATAATTCAGATTGCAATAGTTGAGGAAAAGCTTTTCTAATGTTTGAAAATAATATTAACTATAAATTTGAATCAAATTCAAATTTTTTACTTTCCAAGTTTGATATATACGTATAATTTCAACTTAAACCATCAAGTAGTCGTTTCCAACTCCTTTAGAAACTTAGTCGTATTTTCGCGTATCTCTTAAATTGAGCACTAGTACTACAGTATCTGCTTTTATACGGCTAATTCACATGAAAATATATACATGAATGAATGAAGGATACATATAGCAGAGAAACAGATAGAAATAAAACCAGAGATATAAGGATCACAAATTATCAAATAAAAAAAAGTGAAGAGTGAAAGAACTAAGTATAATAAATAATGATTTTTATCTAGGTAACGGTATAGAAAGCAAAAGATAAACACAAAGTAATAGTGAATGTATAGATACCATATACATTTATGTTAAAGGAAATCAGCTTCAATATAAGTCATTTAAAATATTTAAATTCTTATAAAGCAGCTTTTCCAATAATTCTTTCTTGTCTTTTTTTAAATGCAACACGAATAAACGCAGTATAATAAATAATTAAATTAGTAAAAAAACTTTATTTTAAATAATAAATTTCTAATTATTTACATTATTAAAACTTTTATTGGGCAGGCACAAATTTTAATTTCTGTTTCTAATTATGAATTAAACTACTACTATAATTAATAATTAGCGTAATTATTGAAAAAATATGCATATAAATTTTCGAATGGAAAACCTTGTCAAAAAGTAAAACACATAAAAATAAAATTACTTGCACCATGATCATAGGAAATTAGTCCCCTGCACATGGCTGCATGCGATCGGGTGTTTGTGAGAATGGTTTAAAGAGAGAAATTCACGACAAAAGGCGAGCGGTGTCTTGGCAACCACAGCATCACGTACGATCTTCAATGTTCCGAAGATGGCAGTTGGATTCGCTTTGCAGGTGAGCTCAGCTTTGGCTATGAGATTCGAGGAGACGTCGCTGGATGTCTCGCTTTAATCGAGCCTTCCACGCAAACTTCGATCCAATCTGGGAGCCGCCTGTCTTTTTACATCCAGCCTCTAGGGCTTAAGCCCGAACAAAGAAGGCGCATATCCCCCTTTGAAAAATCGACGGGAATGAGATGAAATTGAGTGTACGAGCTTTAAGAAAGGATAGGCAGGGCGATCAATTTACGATCTATATGATGTTCTGCTATTGTCTTATAAACTGTGCCTAATTTAATACTGTTTCTTTCCAAAAATATACATTATTAAATAGGATTCGACAGGAAATACATTTGAAAAAGGCGAAATTGTCTCTATATATATATATATATATATATATATTTGTTGAAATTTTTATAGCTAAATATAAAACAAGCAATCAATTGTACAATTTCATTGTCAGTTTGAAATTATATTGCATTTATGATAAAATTTAGTTGATGATATGTATAACATGTAACATGAATGAATAATTCAAGAAGAACAAAATAATTTGTACATTGCTCAAAACTTTTGACTACTATACTTTAAATACTTTTCAAGTATAAAATATTATTATGTGATTTAAAGTGACAATACTGTTAGTAAAATTTCAAAAACATTTATTTACATTCTATCTTTCATAGTATTTATGTGCTATTGAGTAAGTTATTTAATATAAAAAATGACTTTTTAGTCATTTTTTATGTTATATTTTCTTATCGATACGCAGAATTTGATCATTAATGTATTTCAATTTGTATGATTTTTCATGAGAATATTAAAAGCACTTATAATAGTTTAAATAAAAAACTTCTTAAAATTCGTTTAATTTTTTTACACGTGTCTATTTTGAATATTTTGTTTTGATTCTAGCTTATATTGTTACTTTTAAATAAGTTTTATTCACTGTTGATATTATCCAATATTTGATTCTGTCAGTTCGACGAGTGTAAAATTGTATGGTAAATTTTAATTTTATGTATTTATTTTAAAAGTATCAATCTTTTTTCAATTATGTTAATTTCTCGTTATATTAATGGGAAAAATGAGAGGAGTGAGAAAAATGAGGTATGCAGAACATTAAAAATTGAATCATAATGAATTCCTATGTTGTAAAAAACCCCTTTGAAGTAAGAAGGAAAAGGCACATCACATAATGCACCGATTAATGTACTAGAAAAAAGCTATTTGATCTTATTTGTGTCCTGCTTACGCAGCTCCTTATTCGTGGGTTCCGGATTGTCAGTTCTACTACGGAAGTAACGCCACGCCTGAGATCCCAAAGCACGCGCCTTTGCAGTCAGGGGGAGAGTGATGGGGGAATCTCTAGAATCTCTAGAGGAATCCTATGTCATGGTTTTTTTTTTACCTGGATATCACATCCGCTCGCGTGTTTTTCATACATTCGTTGATTTTTATCGAAATCGCAACGACAAGAGTCAGTCCCGAACTAACCCTTCATCAACGTCGACGATCTCGCAACCGCCTCGCATCTCTCATCTCCAATTTTTGATAATATTTCGTCTTTTTTTAAAGCAAGAAAATCTTAGATCCCACAGCATGAAGGAGCCCAAATAGATTGTTTTACCTTGAAGTAAATATATTTATTGTAAAATGCAAATTTCATTTTTTCAATAACATATGTCAAAAATTTTATTATTGTAAAATTAAATTACTTTTGGTATTGCTATATAATAATACTAAATAGAAAAATGTAGATTTTTATTATTACAGTTTTAATAAAACAGCTTATAAAATATTAAAATCCAAATTTTAAACTTAATCTTTTGGATTTACAGATTTCGTAAATATTGATTATGATAATGCACGTAAAATTTTTTGTAAAACTAATGTATAATATAATAATTAACGAATACAAAAGACGCATTGGTAATAAAAAAGAGGTATACATATGTTTAGATAATAAGAATTATACACATGAAAATATCGTCGCAGATAAATAATATGTTTTGATTAAAAAATTATATTTCATGTGGGTTAGTATACTTATTTATGAATCAAATTATTCAATTTGAAGATAAACATGTGACGACAATACTTTTGTAATTTAAATTTGTTTATTTTTTAAACAATATGCTTACTTTTAATACCTTAAGTAGTAATGAAGATATCTCGTCTTTATCAAACCACACACATCCATGTGCCTATTCATGTGTTCATTTATTCCATGCAAAATTACAGTCACTTAAAAACAAAATACCGTACAAGCATATTAAATTTACTCTGTAGTTTGAATGTGTTTCACATCAGTGTCCTCTACATATGAAATAAATGGCGTGCACAAATGCTATTCGCAGTCGATCTGATCAAAAGCAACAAATATCAAGTATTCATTCAACTTTGTGAGCCAAATTATCTAATCAGTAAAACATTCTCCATCCCATTCAAGGATAACTAAATTCAGTTGTAACAGAAGAAGTTGATATAATAACGTATTTTATGTATAAAAAAGTACTGAATTCTCTTAGATATTTCACAATATAATATTCATTAATAAATTCTAATATGAATTTACAGAAGAAAATAACCTGCTTTGATTATCACGCAATAAAAACCTTAAAACATTTATTTCTGCATACTTTCATTATTGTTTTATATATTAAAATAACTTTTTTCTGTAATGACTTCACGATCCTGGTAAAATAAATTTTACATCTTAAATAAAAATTTTTTACATCTACATAAAATTTAGTATTTTCGTCTCCATAAAAATTATATTATGAAAATATATTAATTATTATACCTATTTGTGCAAAGAATTTAACATAGTGTATAATTAAGTTCAGCATTAAAAACAAAATAAAAGCAATAATTATAAAGTAAATCATTTAATTGAGGTTGAAATAAATTAAAATGATGTGGATCAAAATACGTCATTAGTTATAATCATCATTACAATCATCAGTAAAGAGACATCTATGATGATACAATATACATACTAAAAAAAAATTTTTATTGAAATAAAAAATTTATATTATTCAGTGCAAAACATAATATTTATACAAAACATTCTTTAAATAAAAATTGTTTCATTAAAAAATATGAATTAATAAAAATTAATGAAAATTGACGCTGAAAGGTTTACTTAACATTCTATATACCGTCGTGTACAGTAGTAGCCAGATTACTGATTGAAAAAATATAGTTAGTCGATACTATAGTGCAATTTGAATAAATCCTTTTATCAGAATTTTTTAATTACATATATTTTAAATATGTGGTAAAATGATTTAATTTGAATATGTTATTTTTAATTGTCTAAACCTATATGCATTTAAATTAATACACAGATTAAAGATTTACTATTGGAAAACATGAAACTTATATTTAATACTGATCGTTAAAAATTATATTTATAAATATATAAATAAATTAAAAAATACGGCAGAACTATTTATATGAGTATAATTAAACGAATTAAATAAATCAATTTAAATACCGTAACGCTTCATATAAATGCTATATTGTGTATTAACAGTGATACTCAGCAGAAATTAATTATTTAAGATTATACTTTATTTTATAGAATAATGGTACGCTTATTGAGTTTAAATAAGGGATATCCAATACCAAGAAGACTGATAATTAGAAGTTCGATTATGTCAATTTGTCGTTATTAATAATATGCGATTATATTTTGGTGAAAACGCTAATTGTCAATTACAAATGTGCCAAATCCAAACAAACCAAACATTTGGTAACGTTAACGCATATGTGGTAAGCGTATCATTCATTCCTGCGCTAACGCTAATAAATATATTTTCGCTACTAAACATTTTGATTGGGAGAATTAAAAAAAGATGATTCAAACATAAATTTAAGTCAAGTTCATTAAGGAAGGGTGTATAAAATATCTAATAAACGAATTAGTAATATTTCTTCAATAATATAAAAAGATTGGGCCGAGTAGTCTAATTTTCTGTATAATTATAAAGTTATTCAAAGTTACTCATTTACCTTTGATTTCATAATTTAGCTAGATATCTGATCTCCTCTGTGCATTATATTATAAATATTGTATTTCTTAACGTAAAAACATTTATTTAGGTTACTTTAAATATTATTTTATAAATTATGAAAGATATAAAAGAAATTTATATTTATACATGAATTAAGCATTTTCTATACAAAGCTTATTTAATTTACAACTTTGATATTCAAAATAATATTTCAATCTTAATGTCTAAAAATGATATTTTTCTGCTGAGTAAAACTGAGTTTACTTAATAGTAATTAATCAAACATTGGAATTTCATTCATTATTATATTAAGATAATATATTAATTAATTAAATAATCAATTTTTTGAACTTTAATTTAAACAGTACTCATTTTTATAACATGTATAATGAACATTTTGTATTTTCTACACAATTAAAGCGACATAATAATTAATCAAATTTTTATATTGAAAATTTATAGAAAAAAGTTTTTAACTGCTGTACATTCAGACATGGATAATAAAAAACTATAGATTTTATGTAGAATATTTTATTGACCAATATATTAAATAGAAATCATCTCCAATTCAATTACACTTGATAGGTTTGAAGAGTACAATGGTAGTATTTCGATATTACTGTTGAAAAGCAATCATATGCCAAATAGAGCTATATATCTGAAGTTCTCATTTATTTTCATATTATATATTGTGCTAGTAACTATTGATAATTTGCATTATATATTAGAACCAACGCTTGATCTTCCGTAAATAATTCATTTTTTTCAATAAATATAATTTAATCGAGGACGGTAAATATACATTTTAGGTTAATTAAATTGTAATTTATAATTGTAGTCATCAAATTAAGTTTATTGTAATTGATTATACGCAATTTTAATGTGAATTTTTTCTTGTAGAACAGTTTTTTAAATTAAAAAAAAATTAATAGAAATTTTTTAATAAATATTTTTAAATGTCGTTTTCTTATAGACATAGATTGAAACATAGTGTAGTCCGATTGAATGCAAATTAATATTCAAACCTCAAGTTGAATTCAGCGACTTACTCCTGCTTGATAATGCAGGCTTGTTAAAAAACGTAAACATTATGTTTAAATTAATTTATTTGTTAAACTTCAGTATTTTATGATCCTGACGTTATTGACGGTATAAAAATGACTAATCAAATTATATTTGTCACACACAAAAGCCTCATTGTTTTTAAACTGATCATATGTAGAACATCTGAAAATCAAGTTTTGATTTTTTTTAAATTAGGATCTTATATAGTAAAAGTTGTATAATTTGATGAAAATCACAGTTGTAATAATCGGATAATAATAATTGAAAAATTTATCAATATATATAAATTTAATTTAATAATTCTTGAATATTATGTAATGTAGCATGAAATTAATTATATAATACAATTCGTTTTATTTTTTTTAATATATTTGTATATAATTTAAATCATTATAATTAATTGACCATGATTCTCAACCGGTTAAACAAGATATTTAACAGTATTGTATACTTATATTTATAAAATGTCAAACCAAAAAAAAAATATATATATATTAAAAATATATATATATATATATATATATATATATATATATAGGATATTAAAATTGTTAACAATTTATGAAACAGAAGAATAAATTCTAAAAATTTTTAATTTTTTTATTGGATTATTAAAATGAGAATCTGAAAAAATATGTGATTCCATATTGTTTTTTTATTAAAAAGTGAATAAAATATAATATTTATGATACCTTTTTTAAATATAAATTATCCATTTTTGCTTCTACCTTTTCCACGATATTTTGCATTGCATATATGAAGGCATTTAGATCTTTTATTTTTTGTATCTAATTCTTAAAAATAAAAATAAATAAAATGTATTTATAGAAGATAATAGTATAATAATACAGATGTAAATATATGTATACTTTTATTATTTATAATTTAAAAATTTTTTAAAAATTGATTAAAAAAAACGATTTTCGTTTCTTTTATCTTAAATTATAATAAACAAATAAGATTAAAATTTTTTGCATAGATGTGATTATTTTCTAATGTTTTTATGCAGTTAATTGATAACATAATAAAATTTTATAATAAAAAATATGTGACGAGCTATACTCGTCACCTTATACCCCTAAATTACGAAGTGTTTAAACACCATTTATGACGCGCACTTAATTTGCTAATCCTTGCTAATATTTAGAGCGAATAGGTGAGGGGCAATGAGGGGATACGTTAAAAATATCTCGCCACTTGGTCAATGGCGGGCAACGCTGAACGCGCGAAATGTGTAACACGCGCCCCGAGCTAAAATTCAAGAACTAAATTCTTTGGCTCTGTCTAGTGCATCCAGACCGGCAACCAAACGAACTCTTGCGTTGGTCGCCAACGGGCCAGATTTGGGAGTTGCGAATTGAAAACTTAAAATAATAATGAGTCAAACAGGATGTAACCCCGAGCCAGCGAAGGTCAGAGTGCGAGCTTTAACCTCAGATTTCCCTGAGCTCCTACAGTATCTGGAGGTCGAAGGCATCCTAGTTAAAGGGACCGGCTAGCTGCTCCCCATCCTCCTCTAGCTGTGTGTGAAAGAAGTGCTGATGATAGTAAGGGCAGTGGCGGCCTAGACTTAGGAGGAGTCGTGGCGAAGTCGTGGATACCGGGAGAACGGACAAGGACCATCGGGAAAAGGCTTCTTCCTCCCTGGCCCCGAAGATGGAGTGTACCAAGGTGTGAGTACGCAAAGATTTTGTAGAGAAGATCAACGAGGGCCAAAACGAAAATATTATAATTTATTTTGAAATTTGATCGTGAGGCACCCTGTGATGCCAAGGTCGAGTTTCGGTCCGCCCCTCTGCCTTATTCCGCGCAACAAAAAGCGAAAGAGCAAGAGCCGCGATCGACTCGATAATAATATTTTTTTTTGCGGACAAAGAGAGTTTAAAGTAAAATAAAATTAAATAAAATTTTTTTCTTTTGCGGCCTATCGTTCTCGACGGAGTCAAGAACTGTACTTATTGAATTGTAAATATTTCATTAGGGGCATTAAGGAAGAATTTTTTAAAATTGATATTAAATTTAATAATTATTATTTGTTCTAATCTTTTTATCAAATAAATTTACGGTCCCACCTCGCGCCAACGAACGAAGGTGATTTAAAATCAATTGCTTTTTTTCCCTGCCACAATCCGATTTCTTTACTCAGCTTCTTCTCAATCCACCGAAATTTGAAGCTTTCCATCCCAGTAAGAGCTTTTCTCACTGTACCGCGAGTGGAGACAATTGTTTCGAAGATGTATTCCATAATTTTATTTTTAGAAGGAATTAAAAAAAAATTTAAGGGTAATACTGTCTAATATCTTCAACTCTCTAAAGTTTTTAAAATAGATTTTTATTCAATTCGTATGAATTTGTTTACAGGAGTTCATAATGGCCGAAGTTGAAAATCGGTTAGTATTACATTAGAATTCGCAAACTGCCAAAGTGTATTAAATGCCTTAACATTTATGTCCTAACTTACGTGTGGCTTATCATCAAATTAACAGAATAAAAATTTAAGTTGCAATTATGAATGAATAGGAATTATAATTAAATGTATGACTAAATTTTATTTAATGACTAAAATAAAATTTTACCTTTATGAGCAGTTAAATAAATGCATAAATAATGCAGTAAGTTGTTTATGTCCTCAATTAAGACTTAAAAATAATTAATTATTAATAATTCAATAATTTAGACAATTTTTAGACAAATTTTTCGTGGTTCTGACAAATCAATTCTACATCTTTTATGAATGCTCTACAACTTCTCAATGTAAAAGCTATGTTTTAAGAATTTTGTATACGAATATTTCTCTG
Organism: Kradibia gibbosae; assembly: GCA_018907135.1. Lineage (NCBI taxonomy): Eukaryota > Metazoa > Arthropoda > Insecta > Hymenoptera > Agaonidae > Kradibia > Kradibia gibbosae. Next base: position 14,147,935 of record JACCHX010000002.1, on the reverse strand, counting down.
ACGTGTGTATTTTATTACATTTTATTATGAGCAATACATGAGTCTTTTATTAAGACTTTCGCGTATAATTTGAAAAGATATAAACTCAAAAAAATTGTTAGATTAAAAAAAATATGTATTATAAAACTCTTTGACTGGATTTAATTTATATCAAGTAAATCAAAGGTTGCTTGATAAAAAAAACAGATAAATATCTATAGAGATTATTGGTATAGGAAATTTCTGTTTGTGCGTACTATAAATTCTGAGTACTTTAAATATTCTGTAGAAATTAATCGCGCAGTGATTAAGAAGAAATATCTTACCATAATAAAAAAATATTTTGAATTATTTGAATATTGAAAAATATGCTTCGAAACAATTTTGATATAATAAGAACTATAACAAAATCAAAATGATATAATGAATAACTACAGTTACTGCTGTAAATTATAAAAAACATATTGAGCGAAATTTCGATGAGAATTGTATAAATATATTTTTAATTTTTACAACTATTTGAACTAATTCAATTTTTTAAATTTGTTTTTGACATATTCACATTAATCGTGTTCAAAACAGGAGTTAAAAAATTTCATTTTCAGCTTATCTTATCAATAAATCAATACAGTTCTAGTATTAAACCAAAATTAAAAAAAAACATTATTTATATATAATATGAGTCCCGTTTCTTTTATTGCTTTTAATTGTTTTTTTCTTAAAATCACAGACGAATATTTAATAATATAATTATAATTAGATTAGATTTTTATTTTAAAAAATGTGGAGGAAATAGAAATTATCTTACTGAAACATTTTCCCATACAGGGCAGCAGTTTCTTATCTGAATTGATACAAAATTATAAAGTATTTTTAATTAATCTTTTATTTATATATTTATTTATTTTTCACGTACCATCGCCCAATACTATTGATATAAACAAAATAAATATCACAAATATTAAGAATTTCATATTTCATGTTATGAACATATATTAAAAAAATTTACTTATATTTTAAAATACATTTTTTTATTATATATACAAGGTACTTGTTTAAAAATTAAAGAATAATATTAATAATAGTTAAAAAATTTATGTGCACGACTTAGTATTAAAATTCTATTAATTATCTGTTAATATATTGATAAATTAAAATTACGTAAATTTGAGACAATAAATTTATTTAAATTTTAATGCTCTTAACCTCTTTTTGGGAGTGATTTCAAATTATGCTTTAGGTCCAATTAGTGTTCAACCAGTTGCTATATATTAAGGTTCGGTATAACCCTATCCCTAAAACCCTACCTCGAATCGAGGTATAGAACGATTGAAGGACTGCAAACTTGAGCCCCCGCGATGTTACTGCTCTTTTATCTCATGGAAACTAGTTCTGATAGTTATTCATATGAATCCTCGAATTGTATCAGTTCTAATAATACTTTATTTATCATTACTCCCAAAATCTGATCTTACCGTATAGTTTTAAGTCACACCGGGTTTGGAGCATTAAAGGTTTTACGAAATAATGAAATTTAGAGTATTTTGGTAAAAGTTTTTAATTTATTCAATTGTTTAGTATATTAACAATAATTATTTACGGTTATATTCGATCATTATCTTTTACAATGCACCGTTAAGTGAAATCACAATAAATGCTCAACTCCCTCGGAGGTACGTCTGTTCTACGTTTAGTTAACGGATCTGTAAAACAATTGTTTGCAGTGTTACGCAATCGGTGCCTAGACTCTTTTGTGAACAGCAGCATTGCGAATCGTGGATCCCATCTTGGAGGTATCGTGGATTTTACCTCTCGCGAATCACGGACTCTAACCTATGAGTATCATATATTCTGTCTTACATATATTACGTAACATAACCCCTCGCAAATCGCGGATTCCGTCCCTCGCGTCTAATGGATTCTATTCCCATGCGGGTCGTGGATTTTAACTCAATTTCAAGAAAACACGATGAAACATCATCACCATTTTAGTGATATTCACGTCACGGTTTCTAATTCAGATAAGCCGTAAAGGTTTCGAAGTCCATTATTATTTAATCAGAGTGGAAGAGAGAATCAAGATAGCTGCCTTGGCTAGCAGGACGACTTAACCCCGAAAAGAAAACTTTGTCGTAGCTAGTCGAACGTCTTCACTAGGGTGGAGGCAGACCTCCCAAACGACTTCGACTGGAGAATAATACTCGGGACCTATTAGCCTTCAGGACATATTTAATCTCCCAGGGAAAAGCAGAAAATCCCAATTAAATTCCCAATAGGAAATGTGTTTGAGTAACTAGAGACACAGGATAGTAAGTGACACCGTTCCTGGGTAGCCGAACGACTTCACCTCGAAAAGAAAGAATGAGACCAGGACAATCGAAAGACTTCTACGTGGTGGAAGGAGACCTAAAAAATGACTCGACCACAGAAAAGAAGGCCTAGAGATTACGGTTTCGACATAAATGGAAAGGCTGGAAAGACAGCCCCGATCGAGCTATTGAGTCGGCCTTTATAACCCAAATATCCGCCTAAATTTCTTTGCGATCAGCGCAATTAACCGCGAGGTACATGAAAAATTGCCGTTGCGCAACTCACGGTGGTAGGAGCGAAACGGCGGCGATAATACGGCGAACCTAACCTATGTATAAAGACTCCCTATGCCTAAGCATCGAACTATGCTTAAGCATGTTAAGAACCTCCCCTTCCATCGCCACGCCTAGTCGCCATACTATCGATTCCCCTTACTTCTCTCGCTCTAGTCAAGGTACTAAGCTAGCGCGCACTAATATCTTCCCTGCTTGCAAGTTTATGATTTTTCCATTCACACACATTCATATACGTTTGCGCTTCATTCGTACACTCTATATCTCTCTCTCTTTCATTAAGCGACGGGGCTCGTCATCGCCAACTATTTATCAATTGGAAACATTATATTGTAATACAGAAAAAATTCGGTTAATTATTAAATATAATTTTTAACATCATTTAATGTATATTATCAGACAAATTTTTTTAAATTGTATAATATTATTGTAAGGAAGTAAGACACAAGATTCTTTATTTATATAAGATTTAAATATTATCTCTTTAATTCCTTTACAATACATACAAGAAACTGATCTTTATTATAACAGAATAAAATTTACGAAAAATAATCAAAAAATTAAACCAAAAACCAAAGTTTTATTGTTTAATTAAAAAAAAACATTGTCCGTAAGCACAAATATAATTATTTGCTAACGACAAGGGAGATAAGCTGTGCTTTCTGGAATTTTGGTACAACGTATGATTTATATAATTTCTACTCTGATATTTCACGCTAGAATTTTTATTAAAAAATGGAATGAAAATGATAAACAATGTCGGAACTTCAATTCATTTCAACAAAAACTTTAAAATTTGATTATGAATAATTGTGTGCATTATATTTCCGTCGCAAATTAATAATAAATATTGAAATAAAACTTAAAGTAAAGATAACAAAGAAATGTGTCCTATAATTATATTTCTGAAAAAATTTAATTACTTTATTGCCTTTATAAATACTAGTAACTTTAATAAGTAATAGAAAATAAATGATGTTTATTGGTATTTCTAAAAAATAGTAATTACCAATTACCATGTTCATATACTCATCTTATATAAAATATTAAAAATGTCTGCTGCTGAAAAGGTGACAATGTTTAAAGAATTATAATTACTTAAGTAATGTACATTTAATCATTTAAATATCATCAAATTTATCAAAATAATTTACCGAGCAGTGATTCAAGTGTATATATTTTTAAACTACAAGTAATAAAAAATATTTATGTCAATCGTCACTGAAAAATTACCTACATATCTTCATTACAGTTATTGACGAAAACAACCACGATTACTCAAATTATAGTGATAGAGTGTACGATTTTTATAAAAATTCTGTCGATTTATTTTAATAAATTGTACATAAAATTTCAAATAATATGCGCTTTTTAATATAAAATTTTATTTTATAAAAAATTTTCGTAAATATAGAGGAAAATAATTTTAAATCATTTATTTATGATTATATTGTTACGTATACATGTACTATTACAAAAGAGTCTATATTGAGATCGCTTTATTCGATGTTTACACGAACACATTTTAATAAAAAAAGTTTTAATACATTAATATCTATATCATGACAACTTCTATAAGACATCAATTATTTTACAAATGCTTTTTATCTTGAATAAACGTGACGAATTTAATATTTAGTTGTTAATTTGTTAACCTGAAATTTTTTACGCAAAACATTAAATATACTTTTATTAATTCTTTCTCCAATAAAAATTTATGAAACTTTTGAATATTTGTACCAGAACATTTTTTTAAACATAAAGCTGTTTTGATTAAATCTTTTTTTCCTGTAAAAAAAAAATTTACAAAAATTTTTTAATGAAAATTACAACACATTAAATTGATAGAATAGTATGTATTCTTTTATTTTGTAAGAAATATTGTGGTAAGTATATTTGATAGGGAAAATAAAGTAGTAGACAGTGAATGATCTGATTAGTATAGGGAAGAGTGAGCAGAAAATATAGCTAGAATATATACGGTGATAAAAGGTCTAATATTTTATTATGATAATTGTAATAATCCAAAAAAAATTATTATTCCTATATAAATTATGAAACTTGCATAGTATTTTCGTATTTTTTTCTTTCATTATTCATTAAGTCATTAAGTGTTGTATTTTTATTAAGTTAATTAATATCTTTACAGCTAATATGTTTCTATACGTAATATATCGACTAATATGGAAATATATATAATGATGAGCTAATATATTTAATTCAAGTATCAAAATAATCAGTTTATACGAAAAATGTATTCAGTTTGTGATGAATAATTAGTATAATATTTTTATATCAACATTTAATTATAATATTTTTTATTATTATTAAATTTATTGGTATGTATTTATAACTATAAATTTATTAAAATTATGCAGCTTAAAACATTGTATTTAAAATATATAAAAAGTATTTTAAAAATATTAAAGAGATGATGAAAAAAAATGGTAAAACTAAGAAAAACAGCATCATGTATGAAAGCATTATTTCATGAAGTTAGGCCTAGACAATCGGATTAGCGCCGCTATATGTACGAACTACACGCTATTCCTCGAAAATTCTATGACCACATACATCGACTGTCCGTAACACTGTCCGCCGAATTCATCAATAAGCGATCTGAAGGATATTATTTTTCGTGGACTTTAATATGTAATAAAATTATTTTTGTTTTATTTAAAAAAGTAATTATTATTTGAATGATACATGATATAAATTGATATATAAATAATATATATAATAAAAAAGTAATTAAATAATAAAGTAATGATAAATTAATAGTTAAGCAAAAATAATTAAAAGAACGAACTCCAAGATGTTTATATATATAAATTATATATATACCGCATAAGTGCTACGAAAAGCCTGGCACCTGTACTAAATCTGTAGCGTAAGAACCTTCTGGCCCTGCAGGGAGATACAGTGAAATCCTCGAAATTTCAAAACAAATTACTGGGAGATAATATAAGAGCCGCAAAATCGCGTACAAAATCGTCATTTAGACCGAACCGATTTGGCAAAAGGACTATTCTTTACACTGTATATCTCACGCTATTCCACCTGGTGACAACTACCTCCTAAAGTATGCTTTACTTTGGCAGAGTCTGTAAGTACGTATCCCTTTCCTCATCCCGACTAGCTGTAGACATTATTGATACACTCAGTGTATTACTCAACGTATTGAAATTAATTTTTTTTACACGCTGTACAATGGCAAGTTTGCTTTTCGTAAAAAACCGTAACATTGAACGTATTGTCTTTTTTCTCTTGTAGACCCATTAAAAATTCACACCATAATACTTAAAAGTAAGCACCCTCTGAGATTTCAATATATATATATCCTCTTAATAATATAAGTATCATTTATTTCTGTGGAAAGATAAACCAATCATTTGGTAAATTAAAAACTTATCATCTTACATTTGATAAAACATACCAAACTGAACCCGAGAAAAACATCCAGCTCATTATAGAGTTCAGAAAGGAGATATAACTTTTTTTATAATCATTTTTTTCTTTCCATTTTTTATTTCAAAAATATATATGTATAATCATTTTTCTTTTTAATAAATAAAATAAAATACTGGTCAATAAATAAGTAAAATTCAAAACATCCATTATACATGTATATCTGTGATATGAAACTACGTTCAAATAAATTAATACTAATACTAAATTAATTTTTTTATTTACCCTCTGTAGGATGTTAAAATTCATCTAAATTTTTCTTTTTTATCTTCTTTTTAATATTACCTGCTAAAATAGTTAGTATTTTAAAGTTAGGGTTATGTTTTTTCGTCTTAACGTGTTAATAGATTATTTTCTAGTAAATGAATTACTTTACTAATACGTCATATGAATCTGATGAATTTTTATATATATTTTTATTATTATGTGTACAATAATAATGAAATTAATATTTATTATTTATTATTAATTATTTATAACTTACCTGAACATTTCTTGAAGCAGTCTGATAGGTCAGTAGCTGCGTTTAAACAATAGATTTAATTATAAGGCTGTAATTTTACGCTTATTTTAAATACAAAAATTTCGTATATATACCGGCAATAAGTAATCCATAAAAAGCAATAATTAATACTGCCAGTATTAAAATTTTCATTTTTTCAGATTAAAATTTTTCAGTTCAAATATTAAATATTTATTTTTGAATATTTTTTAATGACTACGTTATTAAAAAAAATTCACTTTTTTATAGAAAAATGTAGATACTAATAATAAAAATTATAGTCGATACTGATTACCAGAAATATCAAATACGTAATTCATTGATAGTATTGTTTTTCAGAAATAGACTTTATTATTACAATTTTATTTATTTCAATGTAAATCTAATTTTGCATTTGATAAAAAAGTATTACGATTTTTTTATAAGTATGAAAGTTAAGTATATGAAAATGTGTAACGTTATTTTTGTTTGTTTTTGTAACTGATGAAATGCATTTTTTGTTTTTTGTGTAGTTTATAATATATAAAATCAAGCACAATAAATTTTAAATAAAAAATATGAAGTAAATATGAAATTAACCTATATGAATTATATTAAAATGTAAATTTATGCAGTTAGTAAAAATATGTACAATCAATATTTTAAGTAAATAAAACTTTGATCTTTTAAAATTTGCACAAATGTCATAATATCATTTCAAGCCTTTGATCAAATCTTACAGAATAATGATCTAATACGTTATTCTATATTGTAGTATTAATATATATTCCATTCGTACTAAACTATTGCAAAATCTAGATTACAAATATATAACTAAATTTACATATACAATAAGTTATTTAATTTTTTTATCAAAATTCTCATCTGAATCAGAACCTTCTTATTTAAATCAAATAATAGTTAAAACACAACCTAGGAAGATAAAGAAAAAGTAAAATTTGAAGAGAAATATTAAGTTACAAAATATTATTATTTTAAATAGTTTTTTTCGTGTCTATATAAATATGTGAAGTACAATAAGTATATTATAAAAATTAATGATTATACGAAATTTCCATTCAATATGTTTATGAAGATACTATTGTTTAAATATTTATTTATAATTGTATATGTATGATTGAATATACATTTTGATATTTATTTATTTATACCTTGTATTTATGCTTGAAATCATTTTTTAATTTAACATTTAATATATAGTAATTTATATATATTTTATGTTCCATAACTTTCATCATATATATAATATAACTTATTTATAGAAAAATCAAAATTAAATTTATATATTATCTTTTAAAAACAAATTTCCAACAAGTTAAACAGACCATCAATATATAAATTATTATTTTATTACCTTTATAAATGTGATTTTTATAACAATCTTTCGTACGTATTTATTAAAAACTGAAATAATTGATCAAATAATTAGTATAAACTTTACCATAATTAAGGATTTAATTATGTAGATAAGTCATATATAAAGAAAATTAAAAAACAACATAGTAAATTTTTACCTTCAATTACTTGAAAGATATTACCACATAAGATTTTATTATCATCCAACTATTCAAATAAATTTGTGCATTAGTTACAATTTTTATCAATATTGTTGTTAACGTGAAAAAAAATTTTTTCAGTATAATTATACTTACGAATTTTATTACTACATTTACTTTGGCATATAGCTTTTTGATTTTCATCAGGTGCAGCTTCATAAAATAAATGTATATATGTATTATTTATTAACTGTTAATTATTTATAGATAAGCTAGTGAAGTTATAAAAGATCAAAATAGAAAGTATAATTTATTCAAAATTTTTTTTAATATATCGTTTCTCGAGATGTATTTAATTTTAATTTACACTATTAATAAACTTATATAGTCTTATAGATACATTATAATAAAATTAAAACTACGGATAAATATAAAAAATGATTAATTAATTAAATTATAAAACTTTAAAAAAACATAAATAATAACTATAAAATAATATTAATAAAATACAGATATAATTTTTTATTAAAGTAATAAAAATTTGTAAAATAGATCTTACTCTGGCAGCCTATAATGCATGATGAATAATTAGGGGCTCCTAAATACATTATAAATAACTTTCAAAACTATAATTTTATTAATTTGATTCCTTTAAATATAAATGAAGAAACGTAAACATACCTTCTACCAAAAAGGCCCAGGAAAATACAATCAGAATTATATAAAAAAATGTTTTTATGCCTTTTAACATGATATTTGTTAACAGAAAGTATTACAAAATTTATTTTCTATATGTAACTTCTTATTTTAGTTTAGAGTCTTTATTTTATAAGGAAAATTATACATGCACACTACGTAATAGTATAATGCGCACGATTTAAACAATTACAACTATTTATTATTTTATTATTCATCTACCAATTAAATTTATTAAGTGAACTTTTTAATTATTAACTTTAAATATAAAATTTTATTATTTATAAAATTTTATATGTTACTACATGAAGCTATGTTAATATTGAATCTAGTATTAAAGTAATTACGAAAACTTCATTTCTGAACATTCTTATAGTTATAAAATCTTATTATTATACATAATAATTGTCTAACTATACATTAATTTTTTGTTCTTTTAAAATTATTACGTCTAAATTTTTTTACAGCAGATTAATTTTATAATCGAAATTTACCATTACATTAAATAATAAAAAAATTAATATACTTATAATCTGTTCTAAATTCCATTTTATTAAAATATTACAGTTTTTAGGTACGGATTTTATTTTTAAATGCATTTACATTGATAAAAGTTACATTATATAACAGGAATAAAAAGCCATTTGGTTAAAATATAAAATTCATCCTATCAATAATATTAATTTATTTTCATGTATAAGTAAAAACATAAATTAAGACTTACATGTTTTAACTATAACCAGTTTAAATATTTATACATTTTTTTAAAAATTGCTTCAATGTATTATGCATAAATAACATTTTTTATTTAATAAGCTTGTCACCATATCTATCGAAGCAATCCCAATCGCATCCATCTTTTTTATATTTATCTGGTGCAACTGTTAAAAAAACATTTTTTTTTATTTAATGTTAATTTTTAAAAATGATTTTATTAAATTATTATTGTATTTAAAAAATATTATTATTTTTATAAAATGTTTAAAATATGTTTAAATCTTATTTTATTGAGCTATGTTAAACAAATACATATAACAATTTCATTCAGTTAAAATTTACTTTGGGTTTTTAATAATTAAAAATCGAATTAAAAAACGTAATCGATTTTTAAATGACGTTTAATTTAAATTTCTTTAGCTTCATAGATTCAGATCATTTTACAGAAATAATATGTATTCATAAAATGTATAATGTACTGATTTCTATTTAAATATGTAATAAAATTTATTCAGAAATAAACATTTGTGAATATTAAAAATTTAATCAGATTATCTAGTTAATATTTAAACTTATAAATGTTATTTCAGAAAGTTTAAATCAAATGGTTTAATTTTATACGTAAAGAACAATTCTGTATTTAAGAAGAGAGAAGTGGAGATTTGGAATATTTATAAATATTTCATACATTCATCTTATCATTTATTATAATAACATTTAACGCTTGCAATCTAATAATTAACGATTAAACTTACTTGAACATCTTTCTAAACATTCCTCAAGTTTTGTCGTTCCTAGTTTGCAATAAAATAAATTAATTAATATATATATATTTATTTTATTGTTTAACAATAATGTTATTTGTATATTTATAAATACCTTTTATAACCAATATACAAGCAGCAAAAAATAATAATAATGAAAATAAAATGCTCATTATATATATAATCAAAAAAATATTTTTAAAGTATAATCAATTTATATCTAAAATCAGAGTAATGAAAATATTATATACATTTTATTATTTATAGACATTAGTAATATATAGCATATATTAATATATATTAATATATTCAAGGTAAATGTGATATTACTGTACAGTACCCGTGAGGAATTGTAGCCAGACTTTTCATACACACTTTCGATATCTTTTTAAATCGGAGAGTATTTTACTAATTTATGAACCCTCAATGATTATTAATTCATAAACACTTTGTTTTATCCTTCATCGCTGTTTATTATCTTATCTTTCCTAAAAATTGTTCAGTTACAAAAATCATCTATGGAAACAAATTTTCTTATAATAGAATTGTAAGTAGAAAATTCTAAATAAATAATAACCTAAAGTGAACATCTGTCAATAATAGTTACTTAAAGCTTTATATAAACAGCAAAAGTTAAATTTTTTTTAAACATTGATTGCATTTAATTTCTTTTTTTTAAAAAAAGAAGATTAATATACAGTTTTATTATAAAAAATAATTTTTCGAAGTAGAGCTTTTAATAATATAGGTTAATATATATATCAGAACTAATAAATAAATTAATTTCTTATAAAATAAATGGTTTACAATATCAAATGAAATTTACTCTATGTTAAAATATTAAAACAAAATATTATCGTCATTATTATCCAATCATTATAATTTAAAATTTAATCAACACAATGATGAAGATACAATTACTATTTAAAAATCCTAGAACAATGTATCTTTAAAAGTTAATGAAAAATTGATCATTTATAATAAGATTTAGAGTAATTAATATATTTTATTTCATATTTATTAATAAAACAACAAAAACACTTATAAAAATTATAAAAATAAAAATATAATTCTAATTCATTAATATTATTTATTTCTAATGAAAAGTTTAGTACAATAAAATTGAAAATGAGTAAGCGTGTATTATAAAATATTTGTTCAAACCATTTCATTTGAAACTATATTTCATAAATTATCTCAAATATAATATGGATACAAGGAAGAGTTGATCCTGAAATACTGCTCGTATATTATATAGCATAACATTCTTTATTTAAGATTTTTAATAACATACTAGTGTACATATTTTTATAAAATTTGATCATTTTATAATAAATTAATTGAATTACTTGAGTATATTCTTTTATTGGTAATTATTGGAAAAATGTTATTATATCACGAGAAATAATGATATACCATATTTTTTTAATGTATTTTATTTTCAATGATGATCTGAAAATAAAATATAAGTTAAAAAGATTTCCAACACAAATTGATATATTTCTTGATAAGATGTTTTTACCGTATTTTTTTATGCAATTTCTATTGCACGAATTCTTCGCCTCTTGATTAATAACTGTAAGCAAAAAATGTTTTTTTTTATTTTTTTTTATTATAGCAATTTTTAAGATTTATAGTTTGGAAAAGGATCATCATTTAAAAATTAAATTTTTCTTTCAATATTTATTACTTCTTTCTCAAATAAAAATTTGCCCTGATATAATATTTATACTGAACAAATTTTCATTGATTCAAATGGAAACTGGTAATATATTTTCAAAGAGAATATACTTACACATTAAATAATTTTATTGTTACAAATTTAATATTAAAAAACTCCAGTATTTGAAAAATTCTTTCTGTACATACTATGATGTTTGCCATTATTTTAAAAACTAATATATGTACACATTATGGTAATGAATTTCAATTAAATGCGATATTATTCATGATTGATATTGGAAAAGTCTTAAGAATTTTTATCATACCTGATATTATAAAATTATAGTTATTTAGGTTAAAATTTTAAATAAGTTAAAAATAGGATCTCCATTCTGTTTTAATTATATTGAAGATACCAGTGCATATTTTTGCAAAAAAAAAAGCTATAATGTATAAAAACTTTGTTGATTTAATATTTCTTTAGCTACTTCAAATAAATTAAATACTTAATTAAAAGAAATGTTATTACATTTCTTATGAAAATTTCTTAATTAAGCATTACAAACTTTAGAGTAAAAGTTTTTTTGGTTTTCAATATCAGTAATATTAAAAACTTACATCGACATTTGCTAATGCAATTTTCCAATTGTTTATTTTTACCCGCAACTAATATACACAAAAAAGCAAATAATACAACAAAAAATATGAACTTCATTTTTAATTGTCTTTTTTAACTAAAAAATATTAAAATTTTTATTTTTATTCTGTAATCTTTAAAAAAAAGTTGTTTTTAATTCCAAAATATAAAATAATTTACAAAAACTGTGATGTTATATCTTTATAAAATTATTAAATTATAGCTAAAATATCTTTTAAATTTTGATGCACTTTAAAAGTACTCAGTTTACGGTTAATCTTATATTTATACGTAGCCTAGTTTAAATAATTTATCTTATCGATTTTAAAACAATATAATTTAAAGCTTATATTCATTTAGAAAAATTTAAATATTAGTACAATTTTGATTTTTATTCATGAAATCATGTAACTATTGCTTTCATTGCAAAAACATTTTAATTAAACATACATAATAACTCGGAGAAAGATAAAATATTTAAGTGTAATATAGATTTGTAAATATTAGATCACTTTCACGTAAACTTTTATTATAAAATTATTATAAAGTATAAAAATTTATATTTTATTACATTTTGAGTAGAATTTAAAAAGATTTTAAATAATTAGAATTGTAAACTACCTTGCCAACATAAATAAATAAATAAAATAACTATTACTATAAATTACAATGTTAACTACAACTAATTAACTATATTAATAGTTAAATACGTTATTATTAAAGTGTAAAACCTTTTTAACCTTTTATGTTAAATAATATAATTTATATTAAAGCATAATTTTTTATATATTTATAATTTAAAATATAATTAGTACACTAATTTTTTTAGTAAATCATATAAAGTCCATTATATTTTAATATAACTGTTTAATTTTGTGATTATTAACAATAGAAAATAATAAGTTTTTGTCATTTATATAAAGAAGTTCATTAGTAGTTTACTTTACTCTTTAATAATTCACTATTATTTCAATTGACTAGAGAAGATAGAATTATTTCAATTACTAGACTTCTATTTTAAATATATTATAAATCAACTTGAATATACAATAAGAATATGAAACCTACAAGCGATGATTTTACATTAAATATTTTTTAAACTAAAAATACTTTGTTTGGGGAAACGGGCCCGATATTAGCAGGAGTTACGACGGGTGCCGGCACGGAGAGAAAGTGTCGAAGAGAAAGTTAGTCAGAGTTAGAGAAAAAGGGAAAAAGGAAGGAAATCGGAATAGCCTGGAAGCGCGAGGGACAGTCAGGAAAAATCAGCAGGAAAAAAGATCTGAATACAACAAAAAAAAGATCCAATGCAAAAGGATGCGTAAAAATGCATCGGACGGACATCGTACGCAATTGTGTATGTGTGTTGGTGTGTGTGCAAGGTGATACCTATGGTATGACGGATCTGAGTTCTGCCACCCAGATGCGGGTGATACCGCAGCAGCACCTTGGGCAATTGGCGTATGAGGATCGGCCAGTGGCGTATAAGGATCGACCAGTGGCGATCGACAACTATCAGGCCACAGCGATCAACATCGGGGTAAACGCGTCGCAATTGGCCAGCGTAGCGTAAGGTTAGGACAAATCAAATGAAACTCGTTCATGTAAACTATCGGTTGCTTGGCCAAATAAATGTAGGCTTCCCCCCCCCCAACGTTATAGGGTTTTTTTAGCAAAAAATTGTATCCGCAATACTTGTAACTGTACCACCCGACATTAATGCATTTTAATTTGTTACCACTCGTCCATCCGTATAGCCTTCCGAAGCCAACTACCAGTCCCTTTCTCTCAATATCAAAATATACACTAAAGAAAGAAATATATTTATGTATATAAATATTTTTCCTATTTGGATATGATTTTGTGATAAAAAAATTGAATTCGAAACTATATACTTAAGCTACTAATGATTAAAAGTATATACTTTCATTATTAGCTAATAACTTTTCAAATATAACGTTAATAAAAATATTATATTACACTCACAAATTGTTTTGTATTACTATTGAAAACAATTTCAATTATTTTTGATAAATAAAATGTTAAAATTATAATTAAATGTATTGTAATTTGTGACATCAATTTGAATGATATTCACATTTAATCCTAAGATCATTGTATAATGATTGAATATGACTTTTTATACAAAATTTATAAAAAAAATACCATTGAATTCAGTTGAAAAAATTATACTTAGAAAACAGATTTCAGAATAATTGCTGTTATGCGAGTAACGATAGCAATAATTGATTATGCAATTACGATTGTATTATAACTTAATTTCGCATTAAAGTATATTATGATGTAAGTTTATTTAATATTTCATATCAAATAATTAATAAAACAAAAACCTAGATTGTAGATAATTTAAAAAAAGTGTGTATTAAAAAAATTGTCAATTATCATTTAATATATTATGTATAATTATGCATTAATATTAATTAAAAGTAAATTATGCATTAATAAAAAAATGTGTTTTTTTTAATGAATATACATTACCACAAAATTTATTGTATATTATTTGTCTATCTTACATACATATGTTCAAAATAAATCCCTTATAAGACAAATTAATTTTCATAATTTATATTTGTATTGAAAATTTTAAATATACACTTACTTAAAATACACAATTTTTCTTATTATTGAAACAAGTAACAAATCTAATTAAAAAATTGTTTAAAAACAGTTTCTCATACTATCTATATATATATTAAATTAAAAAATATTTTCATTTATGTAATATTTCTTTATGTTGCGCTTGTAGTTGAAAAAATTTTATAGAATTTTTTTACTACGTAGAATATGTTTTAAATAGATAAGATATAATAAATTACTTTGAATATGAAATAAAAAAAAAATAATGAAATAAAAAAGTATTATAAAATTTAGCATATAGTTGTGTAATTTAAAGTAAAAATATTATTATATAGTTTAAAATTATATAGTTTATTGTAATTATAATTATAATATAGTATAAATATATAATTATAATTATATAGTTTAGTTTAAAAATATATTTTAAATTTGTGTACGAAAAATATTTCAAAATTTTAAAAACATTGATAATATTGTTTATGATTATATTTTCAGTGGTTATATAATAAAAAATCGATCAATCAAAAAAAATGTTTATTTATTCTTTTAAATAAGTTAATAAAAAATTATATATTAAAATATTAATAAATAAGTATAAATATATTTACAAAAAATTGTGTTTTTAATTATTTACACTTATTAATAGAGTATAAATGCAATAAATGATTCATTTTATCTAAAATAGAATTTTCTCTAGAATTATATACGAAATTTCATTTCTAAATATTATTTTATATTATCTACTATAATCAAAGTAATCTATCTATTAAAGATCAAAGTAATCCATATCTATTTAATTATTACTTAGAACGTTATTTAAAAATTTTATTTATAGCAAATATTTCTTCTAATATTCGTTTTCTCTAAACATATTATAGGTAAGTGTTTGAAAGAATTTCATTGCAATAATCAAAGTCACATTACACATTACACATCACAAGGCTGTTATCGGAAAGAAGAATATTATATTATAATTTACGTTCCGTTGAGCTATTTGAAATGGTAATTATTTAATTTGATGAAGTATTTATAATTATGAATTATTATACATAACATTTTGGCACGAATTCAAAATATTGCAATTTAATCGTGCTAATTTTTAGAAAATTGGAATTTTTTTATGTGTGACTGAAGAGGGTAGAGTTAAAAATATTATCAGAAGATTATTAGAATTACAATAAAAAATGTATCGAAAAGTATTAAGAACATGTGTTTTAATTTATTGACCCATTAAATTTTCATAAGTAATAAATTACAAATTTACTATTTCCATTTTTGTATCATTGTTTGTTTAATGAGCGATAAAAATAATATTGACGAAAAATCGTTATTTTACATTCATATATTTACGATCGTATTTTAATGTACATAATAATTGAATAAAATTGTTTTATCTAAACGTTTATTTTTGATAAAAATATTATTATTATGTTAGTAATAGATAAAGACATTGTATATCAACACATATTTAACTTAAAAATGAATACATATCGTGGAGAATTTATGTATATTTTGTCACACTACAAGTATTTTACTGAAATAAAACCTTGTTATTCAATGTATGTGTTTAATTATAAAAAAGAACTTTTTATTAAAAATGTTTCATACTTTTTGTTCATTAATCGGTATATAAGTAACACTAAATATAAAATCACAAACGAAATGTTAAAATTTTAAAGTAATTTAAAAATTTTTTTATGATTTGTCTTTTTTACATGTCAATGAGAAACTTACATATTTATAGAAGTTCAACTATATGTTAATTTTTTTCGTATGAAATATATAGGAAAAACTTTTTACATGTTTATTCAGTATAGTTATATTTACATTAACAATTCATACTTTTTGAAAACTTTCAACGATTTTATTAAATATTAATTTACTTATGTAATATTAAAATTAATTACTTAAAAATAATTCTTCTATAAGTTTTATAAATATTCTTCCACAAGTGTTGCTCAACTTTTTAATATCAATAAATTTCTTTAAGAAATGAACGACTACAAACGTGAATGTATTAAAAATATTTCTTATAAATGATTTAACTAACTAGTTTTTGAATAATTAACATTTTATAGCCATTTATAGATTTGTATCTGGTTATTATATATATTTTTTTTAATATCGATAGGAAAAAATCAAACCATTTTTTTAATTAAACCGTTTTTAATTTCATCACACTTTTAATTTAAAACCCATAGTGTGAATATTATGTGATTACGTTTAAAATTTTATGAAGATAATACAATTGCATTTATAACATAAATCATAATTATAAAAGATTCAATAGTACCTGATTCAAATAATAATGTACTTATAAAATTATGCAATTCAACCTATGAGATAAAAATTTCATTAATTTCTAGATTCCATGTATCCATGTATTTTTTTGAAAAACTTCCAAATAATAATTAACAGATATTTAAAAAAATTAATGTATAAACAAAATTTGTTTAAGAATCCAATTAATTTTATATTTACGATACAATAAATATATAATTAAAATATATACATATAAATAATTTTGTTATACAAATACAGTTGTCTATTAAACACTATTCGGCTAATTTTCGATTAGTTTCTGAGAATATTGAGGAAATATAGGATAAGTATTTCGCTTTTACCAATATTAGTAACTTAAGCGAATTATAACAAATACATTTTGAAATGTGAGAGATTTTGAAGGTTTCTCAGGTCACTACATATTAAACTAGTTCAGTCATTAATCACCCGTACATCAGATTTGTAACTTGACCTAAACCAGCTTCATAGTCTATTCACAACATCCACCATCTGCGATAGTGTATGTACAAGTACGTATGCGGGGGTGAAGGCTCAGCTTCATTTGTTATGCCTAGGTGACACTCAATTATGTCTCGGAAAAGGGTTTAAAATGAGAAAGGCGCCTGGTTGCTAGCACCGCGAAACTCTCCTAGCTGCACCGTAACTTTTCCTTGTATATACAGTTACACAATTTTCTCCCAATCTTGTGTAAAGCTACGTTATACTCAATATTGCGAGGTGCTTGTTGAGTTGCGTAGAGATGGTTACAAATTTATAATTAAGTCTACGCGGCGGACAAAATTTCTGAGCATGCACGAAATTTCGTACCGCGTACATCTATGTGGCGTCCGAGAGTTTACTAAGGCTGAGGTCATACAATGTTTCCTTCAGATTCAAGTGCTATGATATAATAGCCGCAAGGAATGTTGTATGTTTTTGGAATTTGAAAATATTTCTAATCCATGATCTCGGAAGTAGTACTAATTGACATTCTAATTTTATAGAACTTCATATAGCAGTATTTTCATTCGCATTTTATATGAATATTTTATAGGAATATTTAACGTTTTATATGAATACATTTTATATCTACAAGATAATTTATAAATAAATATAGTTATTTCGTTTTTAAATTTTCACTAAATCAATAAATACATATCATAAGATAGTACTAAATTTTGGGCGATTTATTTATTAATTAGTATACGAAAATTGTGTAACATGTAGTACTACATTACTTTTATTATTAAATATTACATGCTGCATTCTTAAAAAAAAATTTTAAGATTTACATGATAAATAACAACTGCTACCAATTTGTAACTTTTACCAATAGTCAATAATTATAACTAAGAACTTCAAACTTACTTAAAAATAAAGTTATCGTACTCAAGAAAAATGAATGATTGATGACTATGTTATTATGAGACGTTCCAACAATGACTGTGTATTTTTTTCTTTAAATAAACTCTATAATTTTTTTATAATTTTCGGTCTTCATAAAAAAAATTTAATTTAGATTTAACAATTTTATATATTAAAATATATTTTTATAAATATTAATACATATTGTTGATACAAAAGCATAAGTAATCACTCACATATATAATAATATAAAAAGTTTTTCAAACTTTTTAAGACAAATGATTAGTACTCAATCATGAAATTAGTTTTCATACAAAACAACAGAATCTCTGATAACTAACAAATATAAATTATAACAAATGTAATTAAATGCAATATAATTTACAATAATGAAGAAAATCAATATAGAGTCTAAAATTTTAATCCTTGACCCTTTTGTTGTTTCTAAATAGTAAGATCACTAAGTTACCTATTTTTATTACTTTTTTATTGAATTGAATAAATTATTAATTTAAATTTTCTATCTAGAAAAATATCGGTAAATCAAGTTATGTATCAAATACATTAACAGCAATTACTAATATGTTGAAAATAAAGGTGATGTTAATAAGCTAAAGTTTTCACTCGTAGATAAAGGTTAAATATACTCTTTTTGTGTGACCGTGCTTTTTTACCATATTTTTATCAGGTATGGACAAAAGTAATCAGTACTGCAATACCGTAAAAGTTCTTTATCCAAAGGGCATTCTAACCGTAAGTAAATCGGCCTTCATTAGTTCTTGTAGTTTCCTTGTACATGTTAAAAACGTATATTTTTGACCGATTTGAACATATTACGAAATCAAAGTATATAAAATGACTGTTTAATCTCGTTTCTAACTACTTCACCACTACCATGAATATAACGTCGATGGTATTTTCTTATTAAATATCATGTGTACTTATGTGTTCAGTCTAGTATTAGTGGTTGATTGCACACTTGTGTGCATTAATAATTACATTATATGGTACTAATGATATAGTCGTCCATGTTACTGTTATACTGATTTTTGTATTCATTAATATTGTTGTTTTTAACAAAAATTGCTGTACTAAGTGATGCAGGAACATATCATGTATGTCTGATTTAAACGCAATTTAAATAGTCTATGAACTCTCGGTAAAGTTTGTAGTAGGTCAGGGCCGCCATCTAATTGATCATCAAGACTCTTGACATTCGTTTTTGCCGCGGTATCAAATCTTAAACGAATTTTATCGGGATTTTTGATAATAATTACTCGGCAGTGTGGGAAATTTCAAAATCTATCCTGCTTGGTTCTTTGATCAATTTTTCAAGTGAATTTAGTCTATTCCACGCCGTTATTATCCCATATGTCTCAAGCACGTCATCTAGTTTCCATAAAAGTCCGGCTACCTAACTTTTACCTGATGTTTTGTTGTTTTTAGAGGATTCATGCGCCTTCACTTTTACGGTTTCTTCCTATGTTATTTTTACTCATGGAATGATCCTCATCGAAATGATTTTTGCTGTCTTCGTATGGCAACTGCACCTTTAATAGATCCGTTTAAAGATTTACATTTCCCCACATTTCGCGTCCACCCATACAATCCCCCCCTAATTTTTAAAGTGATGACGGTAAAAATCGCCGAAAAATTATCTTTCCCGAGAAAATCTTTACTTCTAGGTCATAATATGAAATTACTTTTATCTTATACTTATCGCTAATTGTTTTTACAAATTCTTTCGATACGGTTTATGTCGGTAATTTAAAATGTTTTACTATTATTGTATTCCTTATGAACGTTTCTTCGAATTTTCCCATTACTACGAAGTTTTTTTTTCTACAGCATTTATTACCTCATCTAATGTTGCCAATCGAATATTTATTTTACTGCTACGTAAATCTGCATAATTTTCAACGGTTTCATCAATAAGTCTTATTGTTATTCCTTCATCTATGAACGCGTACGTATCAATAGTTGTATTTTTTCCTAATATTCTTACAGGGAGCATTTTTTACAGCGTCTAGTCTTTAATTTCTAGTCATGAAATCATATCTTTCGCGACACCGACTTGTTATGGGCGAATTGGTTGAAGTATTTTTTATATTTTTGATTATCAACCTTGGCGATTTAAAACTATTTGTCGCGTTTTTTAGTGGAAACGATTTTCTTACATACATCTGGGCTATTTATCAATTCATCATCATTATCGGATTAAAATATTGGTCATTTTGCGAGGAAGATTCCATTCTTTATAAAAAAATTTCTTAATGTCTAGAACTTGTACTCTAATTGGTTCACTAAATGGTAGATTGATATTTTTTGTACATGTTTTTTAAGACATATGGCATTTTTTTTTAAATCTGGCGTGTATAAATACTAATACAATTTATGGTATGTGAAGGTAATTGTTGCATTCTGTACTTTTAAAGCAAATTAAATTAATGAGATTTTTCCTATGTTAATGAAAGAAAGACTAGATAAGCCACAATTCTATCTGCAACTAGCTTTTTATTCTCCAAAGTCCAAGTGAGCTCATAACCAGCTGCGAGTTATGCCCAGCAGCTAACAATTTAGATACGGCTTCTTGTGCTTCTCCATTCAAAGCTTTAAATAATTGCGCAACTTTCTATCGATTATTATATTAATTTATTTTCGTAGATAATTCAAATACCTCTTTGAACTGCGCCTACTCTAATGGATTTCTATTGAATTACTTAAAAACATTGTTCGCTAAACAGTTTATATATCGCTGTCTTACAGTACTCGATGATGTATCGCGTATAGAATGAGAATTTTATTATAACGTCAAATTCGCTCAGTTATTTCCATTAACCCTTTGGATAAATTAATAGGCTTACTCTGTGGTAGCAATATCGTGTTATAAAATATCACAGCACCGCTTAACCACGCTATGATTGGCGAACCGGTGTACTGCTTCCTGGTGCGCCTCTACTAAATGTGACGTCCTGAATGGTTCATTAGGCTGAAGATAATTCTCGAGTGCTTCGATGTTGGCAATCGCGATCACAGTCTCCGATCGATTCCATCTCGAGCTCTGATGCAACCTCCAATTCCAGGCTTGCTCTGTGGGCTGCACTCCTCTTACTAGTAATCCTTTTCCTTGGTTCGTTAAAGACATGCCCTTTCGTGGACGCTTGGAAACTAACGATTCCTCGTTGCTACGTCTCACCTGAGAGTTGCGGCTATTTTGCGACTCTTTTGACGAGGAAGATGCCAATCAGTCGTGACCTGGCAACCGATCCGCACCGTTGCCATATAAGATCGTGCTATGTGCTTTCAAAGATGCTTTCAAGTTTTATTTTACGTTTATATGACCCACCGTTACCAATGGAGAATTGATCTGAAACTTATTCTATTTTATTAAAAAAAATGTTTCATGTTTTCCAAAATGCATTACAAATGTTTATAGCTCAAAAAAATTGAGAAAATAAAAATATTCACCATTTTCATACAATCCCTGAAATCAAGAGTCTTGTGTTTCGTCAGTAATATTGTTTAATAATAATTAGACAACAAGGGATACGAGCTTGCGAGTGAAGGTATGAGTGAACGAACGAATGGAAAGAAGAATGCGTAAGTGCGATAAAGCGAGACTGAGAAAGAGAGAGAGAGAGAGAGCAATCTTGTAGTTAAATGCATGCGAGTGAAAGAGAGATCATGAGTGTAGATGAATGAGCCAGTGAAAATAAGTGAGAAGAACCAGCAAAGTATAGTGCAAGAAGAGGGTAAAAGTTCACGGCGTGGCTAGCGCTGAGTGCCAGAGTGAGGCTTAGCCCGTAATGTAATGTATGACAGTGGGCATATGCGGCCCTCACACCCCAAAAATCTCGTGGTTGTTACACAAGTTACAAAACCGTTTTTGAATGGAATCTTGGCTGTTTTCCCGCAGCCTTCTTCCTAGTAGGACGTTAAACCAACCCTAGATCTACTCCTCGAATATTTTTTTTTCTCTTTCACACTCATACACACACACTTTTTCTCTTTCACGCTCGGAGCTATGACGATACGCAATCCCTTCTATACTCTCTTCTCACGACATATCTCCTATACTCCTACATATCTCTCATTCCCACCACTCCCACTTAATTACCCTCCTACTAGGCTAGGTAACCTTTTATTCAAGTTTTTTTTTCGAGTTCTAAATTTTTTTTTCGTTTACTATAGATTATCAATATTATTTATGTTGCAGACTATTGTTCTACATTTTTGTCGATTATTAATAAAGTTTATCTTCTAGATAGCAAGCAATTGAATAGATGCACTTGTCGCGAACGGAGTACAAATAGAGCCTGCGAATTCTTCTTTTGCGAATAGTATTACCGAATAAACCACCGCTAGGATTCAACTTGTCAATTTCGCACCCCAATTAATTGTTTCTTTACTAATATTTATTTCACCGAAATTCCAATTACGTTTTTAAATATTTCATCCTAAGTTTCTATTTTATATAATGTTTGTAGCTTTGCTTATAATTTCAGTAAAAAGAAAATACGTATAATATTAACCCTAATTCGTCAATTAATTAAATTCGGTTCTTGACAAGATGTTTTAAATTTTTTTAAACTAAATAATATTTTGATTGAAACTTACACTAAAATTCATAAATTTTTATATGTCTATATGGTTATAAATAATTACGTAAAAATGTAACGCATGTGTGTACATATCATTTCAATAAAAATGCTCTATTTTTATCTATATAACTGTTATTTACTATTTATATACATAAATAATGACATTAGATTAATAACATATTTTTAATATATAATTGTTTTTGCATATATAACACCGTAATAAATATTACTTACATAAAACCGAATAAATAAAACCAGAGAACTGTTTTCACGTTTATACTGAATCAAATTTTATATGCTCCTTCATACATTACATTATTTCGTGAGTGTATTCAATGACGTATATATAATCCTCTGCTATTTGTGCTATATACGTTTCATGATATCTTTCCAAACGTCTATCGTCAATTAAGTTTTCAAGAATCCCTTTCACAGCACACTGTGTTCAACGTTTAAATAATTATTGTAGTCTTATTTATTTTTATTTGCAGACTTTATTACATAAAAATAAAAGTAAAATAAAGAATACAATGAAGTGTCACATGACAAAAATTTACGAGAAACGGACGTTCAAACATGGTAAAGTTGTTATTAACCTTATACATTCATTTTTCCTTCCGTTCTCTTTTCTTTGACAATAAACTAACCTTCCTATCGCACTATCTTCTACAGTCCTATTATAAGTACAATGTTAAAAAGAGTCCCGACAAGATTGAATTTGTTAACAGAAAGCTCGAGCGACAGAGTGAAACGTATTTGCTTTTTATTCCTGGCTCTCGTCTTCGATTGAGGAGAGTGAAGTCGACCAAGCTACACTTTTCTACGACTTTACTTTTCTTTACTCTATAAGCATCTATATATGTACTTTAAACCAGCAATTTCCTGTCATTTTATTACTCCCTGCTTTCTTTTTTCTCTGCCTAACTGTTTCACTTGTAAAATTAAGTAGACTTGTTTTCGCGAAACCAGGATTCAGATATTTAAAATGTTTGAGTGGTGGAATACCTGATACAGTTTATTGATAGATGCGGGAAGGTAAGAGACCATACGTAATTAAGTAGTTTGAAAATTATCGGCATGCTTAATTTAGTATTGGATAGATTTGGAAGGATCAGTATGTACGAGTATGGCTGCTGTTCTACGATGGAATATCTTGTAAATAATAAACATTTATAATCGAAAGAATGCTCGGCTAGATGAGTCAGTTTGTCGTTTTTGCGAGCAGTAATTACAGTAAGATCGTCGAACCAAGTTCTAACTCACGTCTGCATAATTTTCCCTTTCTTTTCTAAAATATATTTCATCTACAGATCTACTTGTATTTCCGGATATTCTTCTAAGGCCACAATTACTCTTTTTTTATCGACTATAGAAAAATGCATTATTGTGATGCATTTATATAAATATTTTGTTTGTATAATAATTCTTTTTAAAATACCATTATTACTTTTAAAACTACTGTTGCATTCATAATTGTATTGAAATGTTTGTTTCTGTGCGTATCTACTAGTATAGAAAACTTATATGTTTGAGCATTTTAGAATATGAAGACTGACAGAGTTTATGACAAACCGGCAATTTTATTAGAAATATAAAACTGAACCAAAAATATCAATAAATAATAATAAAGTCCAAACTAATTGACTTGACTAAGTATGAAAAATTACGTTAATGATTAAAATAATTTTTTCACACGTAACATGTAAGTACGACCAATAAACTTGAGTACAGTTGCAATTTCATTGGAACCAAAGCTTTATAAAATTTACCTGAATAAGAAAGAAATATTTCTCACGTATGTAAGTCCATTCGATATAGATTAGTTTTCAAAAGTTTTCGATTGATCTTTCTTCAAATACCCGGAGGCATCATGTATACATGCATACCACGTGCATATAAGACGAAAAGGTATCTAGTTACTGTAAGAGATCTTTGTAGCAGGATAGTACTGAAGAGAGAAAGGGAAACAGAGAGAGAAAAAGATACAGGGAGAGAGAGAATTTATGGTGAAGAGGATTGGAGAAACGAGCAGGTCAGTCTAAGCAAGTGGTGAGAGGCATGCGCCTCCGGGGACAAGTCCTTTGGAAAGTGCAGTAGACATTTCGTGAAACTCTGGGTTTTCGTACTTTGTAGGTATCTTTCGTCAAATATTTCTCTTTTTAGGTTTTGTCTTGTTAAATGTAGCATATATCTACTTGTAACCGAATAAATTCAACGATGAGAACACATAGTGTTGTTATGATGATAACTGCACTCTTTCTATGTCAAACTTTACTGACATCCAATAAGCCTCTGATCTTAGAATGCCTAATATGATATGTAATTATATTTTATTTTTATAGCGCTTTCTCGTGCTGTGAATTTGGAAGTTACTAACGTACTAAATATTTCGTGTTTAATTATTTATTAAGTATTATATTTTAAAAAATTTACTTCTATTATAGCAGTTTAATCGTGATGACATGATATTCTTATTACATAATTCTTCTTTACATATTTTTCAAATACCCATAAACATTCGTACTGATAAGTACAGATTTTCACACTTGTTTTCAATCTTTCTCTCTCTCTCTCTCTCTCTCTCTCTCTCTCTCTCTCTGTCTCTCTTTCCTTTTTTTTCTTATTACACTACTTAGTCATCTCTTTAGATTGTACTCGTATTCATAAGATATCATTTAAATACTTCAAGCACAACTCCCTTTTGGGAACCGAATGGCGTCGGATTTCTTTATATTACCATACTTTATCCCGCTCTCATTTATTATTCACATACTTCATTCTCATTCCATATTACTTTATGTTTTTCTCCTTTATTTTTCCAATACCTTGCTCCTTCTTCTCAACTTATTTCTTATAATACTGTCCTAAGCAAAGTAAATAAAATGAAAAAGGAAAATTCCTTTGATTTTCAAAATAAAATAAAAATTCATTTATTTTTAACTTGTTTTTAATGTTTTTTATTAACTTCGAGTAAAATTAGATATTTTCAATATTCTAATTTAATTATTAAAATTGAGTACATTTTTTTTACATTATCAATACAACTTTATTTTAAAAAAATTACGTATATATTAAAAATTTATTTTAAATTAGTTAGCTTTTATTTTAATACAATACTTATGAAATAATAAAATATAATTAAAATACAAATATATTATTTATAAAGCTTAATATAAATAAAATATATCTAATGAAAATAATAGCTAATCAGAAAATCCTACTAAATTGTAAAATTAAATATTTGTGACGAATTTACCTTCTCCATTATGTCACTTTTATTTTAGAACTCATCTATTACAATCATTTACGTTTTCTTGTATTAGCTATTTGAGCCAGGTTGTAATAGAGTATTTGATTAAGAAGAGAGAAACGAGTCTAAAAATACTACATTAACGTGGCGCAATTCATTTTTCACACTACGGTGATTATAGCATCACTTCGAGGCCGTTAATATTAGAATGCTACAGGATAAAATCGTATTCACCGAATAGATGAGAAAATATGATACAACCTAAATAACATTAGTGCTTAATACATTTTGGATAAAACGACTACTTTTAAGGATTAGTAGCTCTTAATTCGTGGGTTGACATGAAATAGAAAACAAGAGAAAGAGAGATAAGTCCTTTGAATTGGTCGATGAGGACAGAACTAGTTAATAGTAGCATCACTATAACCTGTGTGTATCACATAATTCTTAGATTATGTCAAAATGTGATACCATAGTATGTAATTTTCAGGGGATCGGATTTACTGAGAATCTCTAATACATCAGCAGCCTATAGATATTACACAAATTGCCGCTTTTAAGATAATTTGGCGTAAATTATCTTTTTACCAAAGTTTAGCATTAGATTAAATGACTGTAATATCGTAACCACCTCAACGGTTATGAAAAAATCGTCGTTATTAATGCTGGATACAGTACCAATGATTCTGTTTTATCCATAAACACGTGAATATTATTATTTGAAACGGTTATGTTACAACAAAGTGCCTAAAAAATTTACAAAAATTTTTTTCTTAACATTTTAAAATCATATTAAAATAACTATAAAACTATACAATGAAAAAAATTATATATATATATAATTCTTTGTAACAATTCAGTTTATTAATAAAAACTGAAAAATTGGAAGGTTCCTATTCAAAAAGAAATCATTATTTTATGGATGATGAATTTATTCAATATAATTAATATTTTAAAAAATCATTGAAAAGTTTTCTGATATATAAATAAATATAATTGATTATTGCAATTGTTAATTACTTAAATACAAATAGCTTAATATTTACCTAAGCTTACTTCAATAATAAATCATTATCCTAACATCATTTTTATATACATTTACGCATTTTTGAAACTGCGAAATTTATCAGAAGATATGAAAATTATTATAATAGTTCTTTAAAAATAATCTTAAAAAAATGACAAGGTGCTTAAGCATCGATCATAATACTGTACTTGATATTTGTACAAAGAAATAATAAAATCTTTATCGTTGTAGGATAATAATAAGATAAATATATTTACTTACGATATTTAAGAATAAATATTATGTTCTTTTGAATAATGTAAGATAAGTTTGGAAATTATTTTCGTCATTTTTTAAAATACAGCTATTTAAATAAGACGATTGGTGGTAGCATAATTTATATCATAATAGTAAATTGTATTTCATTTTTACAGTTATATTAATGGTATTAATATAAGCATTAGTAATAAAATATATTTATCATATTACCCTGAGTTGAATGATGTTAATTATAATTTTAAGTGGAATGGTAACAAAAGATAATTAGTTATAATACAAATAGCAAGAGTTCATCCATCTTGAATTTACTGAATTTATAAATTATAAACTGCGATTGGAAAAAATATAATTAAAAAAATTATGTTTGATGTTAAATTAGCAAATAATAATAAAGAAGTTAATTATTAATTGATTATTGGTATATTGTATGAAATCTTATGGTTAATGAAATCATGTTGCATTTATTATTGATATTATTTCCTAATACTAATTATCATATCGAAGGAAGTATTGAGCTAAAAAATACTTTTTTTAATATCAGTAATATTTCTTTCTTGAGCGATGTGAACAATTGCATATGCCTAGATTTTTTTACTCAATTGATTTTTACAACATTTAGGATGTGCTAGTAAGATCTTCTCGTATCCCATTTTGTCTTGTTATCCCAATTTCTACTAAGAAAATTATTAATTACAATTCGCCGTACCTGGCAAATATCAATCCACGTGACACGATAATCTTAAAGTGTCATGGTGCAATAATAATGAGGCACAAGTGACTCCAACTTTTATTGCCCGACATCATTGACCTACATTCCTTCACGCAGACTCTCGACCCAATCTACGCTCGCCCCGCCTCAAACTCACGGATTGGCGCCTCGACAGGCACCGGAGGCCCAACCTATTCTCCAGATTCAGTTGCCGCACCTGCATGAGTCAGACCTCCCCTGGCACTGCATCGCGTCGACGCGCTAGAGGCTGGTCGCATTCCTGCCGCTGGCCCGTGAAGTATTTGCGAGTAACTTTGTCGGCTGATAGCCTCCCACCGATCAAGGCTCTGACGTAATGCAGCCTAATTACTTATTGCGTTAACATTTTCAAGATTTATTAGGTTTTATCATTTTATTACGACATATATGAAGATTTGAATTTGTTAAGGAATGTTATTTGTAATGTGCGATATTAAAAAATATCACTTGGTTGCTAATGCACTCTTTTTTAATTATGATTTGTTTATGACCTATTATTATTCTCTGACGTTACTTTTTATTTTTCTTATCTACGCCGTGATTAAAAAGTGCTAATTACAATGAATAAATATATTATAATCTGATTAATCTTTAATTAGGAGTCATTTATGTGTAACTCCAAGAACAAGTTGAAATTACAATACAACTACATGAAATAAAAAAATATTATTCACTTTAGTGTACAGACACACACATGCATATATTTTATACATATAGTTAAAGTGTTTGCTTTTTTACTACAACAATTGCAAAAAGTCATCAATATAATCAATTGATTTGGAATATTTGAAATTAAGATGAAATCTATATGTTTTATATTCAACAAATACACTTCTATACTTATTATATCATAGTGAAAAAAAATGCTACAAATTATCCAAGTATATAGTTTGGATATCTCAACACATTCATCTTTCACATTCTTTATATTTGTAATATGTAAACTGTTTTAGTCATTATTAATACTATTTTTAATATACCTCTCAAATACTTTTTCAAAACTAATAATATATGTACAATGACACTTCTTACCTTAAATAAATAGATTTGGGAATTACAATTCATTAAAGTGGCTAAGTACATTTGTAGATGTTATTGTTTCAAAATTTACTGAAATATTTACTTTACTAAAATATTTGCACATATTGAATTAAATAAAAATAGAGATTGATCATAAGAAAATTGTTATTAATTTAATAAATGTAAATTTTTTTTAATAATTATAAAGATAACATTTTTAGATAACGCAAACCACAATTTTTTATTTTAAAATTAATAAAACTTTTATCATTTAAAAATAAATAGTTCCTAAAAATTTAATATCTATAGCAAAATAAAAAAAAATAAAAAAAACATACAATCAAGGTATATTAAATTAATAAATTCATATGTCACGAGTACACTAAGTACGGTAAAAAGTAGATTAATTGGTTTAAATAATAATTATCTTATGCAATATTTCCGAAATCGAAAGGATTCTAATATAAAAAATAACAACCTTTTTCTTTTCATACTATTTTGAAATAATTATTTTTAAGATTAATCTGGAGGCTTATTATTTTTAGAAAAAGTTCTAAACTGAATTTGAGAATTCTAATTTATGAGAGAGTAATAATTTATGAATAACAGTAAATTTTAATTGCATGCTTCTAAATTCAGAATCGATGTAAATAATGCACATACAGTCAAAGAAATGAAAATTCGAAAGAATTTAGAATAAGATCTTGGATTTAAAATTTATTCCGAAATTTTCTTTCATAAAAGTTTCAAATTTATGTTTAATATGATTATAATTGCTAATATAATGTATAATTGACTCAAAATTTGTACAAATATACAATATTCTATATAAAAAAGATAACAATTCAAAAATACTAAGACGTTTGTTGAAATATGATTTGTTAGAGGTATTAGTATTGTAACGAAAGTATTTTACAAAGATAAAAATACCTGACATTTAATTTTTATTTATTTTATGTCAGACTGAATCAAATTTACTATGTTTCTTCAAAAATTCAAGCCTTCTAAATCATACAATATTATAAAATCTTTTGTAAATATATTAAAACCTGTTAAAAAATTATTGAAGTCGGAAAAGTTGGACTAATTGATTGACTTCTATACTAATTGGATTCATGTTCAGTAGTCGGAAGTATATGATGAAGGTTCCCAAGAATCAAGGAGTCTGCAATACATTTTTTAGTGATATTATATTGTATTTTCATTTTTTCACGTACCTTTAACACAATTTCAACTATCTGACTACAGTTCGATATTTTAATTTATAGTATATTATTATATTCGATCTTAAACATTTTATAAAAAAACTATTTAACTATAAAGGTACTAAAATATTTTTAAATTATTTTAGATAATCTATATTATAAGCCTATAATAACATAAGAAAACGCTTTCTATGAAGAAATTTAAGAGGTCGGCCTAATCGAAAATTTTTAACTTAAAATCCTCTTTATACATCGGTGAAAAAATTATTCAGTACAAACTACTTTATCACGTTGAAATTGAATCAGTAGATGACGTTTGTAATTATACTCAAATTCACTGATAAATGCTTTGGAAATTGAGCTAACAGTTGGCACCACCATCTGTCCTACAGAGAAATAATCTGACATCATGATGTCATGTATAAAGCTAGTAAATTTCACTGCATAACGAAGATAGGCTAGGACTGAATTCGAATCCGCGAAATCGCTTTTATGTGTAAGGTGGCATTTGATGGCGTGCGCATAAAAGTGAATGAGATAATAACACGTAAAATATTGGATAAGCATCCATCTACATTTTGCATTGGTTCCACGATCATGAAGGTCAAACCCTTAATTTTAATTGCAGAATAAGTTATGACAATTCTACAATTGTAAATAAAATAAAAGATCACTGAATTCAGTTATTGATTGTTGTGTTTAACATTTAATTCGGTGTGAAAATAATAATTACGTATAATTTTGATTTTATCTTCAATTTTTTCGTAAAAAAAAATTTAATTAATTTCAAAAATTTTTTATTTTTTATTCGTTGAAATATTTTTTAATAATTGTATAATAATTTTTATCGAACAAGTTATAATAAAATTAAATATCATTAATTGTAATAAAATATTTATAAATAGATCTTAATTTATTCATCAAATTTTGTAAGAATTTTATACAGACTTTCATTCATATAATCAATCATGTCTCAAAGTATTTAAATAAATATCTCTTAAAAAATGAGAGAAAAGATTTTAATAATGTTCAAAAATAAACTATAATATTATTGCTTTAGTTTGATGTATTATTTATAATTAATTTATCATAAAACAATAGTTTGATAGAGAGTTGGTCGAGATTGATTATAAAAAAAGTATTTTAAAAAACTTAATAAATGTTTACAATAAAATTTTAAGAACAGAAATTTTTATAAAATAAAAAAATTAATTATAATTATAAAATAAATGTAAAAAAATAACTATGAATAAATTTAACTTTATATAAACCAAAGAAACTTCTTGGTAAAAATTTACTGATTAATGATATAAAACAAAAGGAACAAAAAAAATTGTTGAAATTGGTAGACTGTGACGAAGTTCTTATTAAAGTTTCGAAGGGAGTTCAGAAAAAGAGTCATAAAAAGTTGTTACTTCATCACCTTTTTCCGTCGGGTGTCGTTTCTTCTCTTTTCTTCAGCATTTGATGAAAATTACGCATGAAAAATCAAAAAGAATTCTACTGAACAGATATTTCACAAGCAAAAAACGAAATGAATATTTTGTATAGGTTAAAAATTCCTTGGACTTCAGTCCATTATATACTTTAGTAAAAAGTTTAATTTCAATTTTACATATAATATAAGAAAAAAGTATTATCCGTTAACTTTTTTATAAAAGAAAAATTATATTATTAAAAAATTAATTATTAAATACAAAATTAAAAATTATATTCATTAAATAAAAATAAATATACTGCTTGAAAACTAGTACAATGAAAAAAGCTCAGAAACATAATTATAAAAATTTCTCATTAAAGAAACATAATAAAAACATCAGAGGTTGAGAAGCTCGATAAATTGCAATAAACCTCAAAGTATAAATGAAATAATTCAAATACCATATTTAGTCTTTTATCCTAATCAATATCTACAATCCAACAAATTATATTTTAATTGATATTTACAATTATAGGAGAATCTATAGTCATGTACACAAAAATTAAATCATAGCGTTAAAAAAAGCTACAATCTTCATTAATCTGTATTCATCTGGATTCAAATTTGTAATTATTCTATATAAAGTATGTTTATTACATCACCACTTTTAAAAAAAATAGTTGAATTTATTAATATATTAAAAATTAACATAAAATTGGACTAATTAATACTTGACATTATTTTTAATTCAAAATGTTGAATTTGATAACTCTATATCTAAATCACATTAATTGACAGAGTTTAGAGAATGTAAAAGAATTTTCCTTTTTATATAAAATTGAGCAGGATTAGTACAGTGCTTTCCTTAAAAGAACATTGGCAGAGGGCTAAAATAATGAGTTAAGTGTCAAGCGATGGGTCAGAAAAGAGAAAACTTTGAATATAAACGTTCCGATAATCCTTACAAAAGTGTAAATTCTTCTTAAATTGTAGTTGATTCTTCTTTACTTCATCTAGGTTACATTCATTACACAATAGCGTAGCGTTCACTTTTAATTGATCCCTTACATTATCGATCAAAGACTATCATTTCTAATGTAACATGAACAATGAAGATACAAAAATTTATCTATTTATCTATATATAAATAATTTGAGTAATAATTAATTTTAATTAAAGTAAAATAATAAATAAAAGCAAAAACTAAATAATTTAAAAAAAGGACTAGTTAAAAAAAATTTATAGAATAGTATAAGAATACTACATTTATATTTTTTAAAGTATTTTTATTACGCTTAAGGTTTGAAGAAGAAATTAAAAAAATAATTAAAATTAAAATAAGTGAAGAAAAAGTTACAGGAATATTTATTAAATGGAAAGAAGCTTCGACGATAAGAGATATATAACTGTGAAAACTGATCAAGCCAGTGCAATCATTAATAAATATAAATATGGTTTCTATTCAATTTAATTATTGTTAAATTAATGTTTTAAATTACATTATTCATTTTAACTACGTGTTTAAACAAATCTATACATCATTTGTTGCTTTGAAGTTTGATGATAAATACTACATCACAGTATACTAAGGTCAACGTAGCAGCATGTGCTTTTAACAAGTGATCCTAACCTCAGCCGGTTTGTAACTAATGATAGTTAGTAATCTCCCGCGTAAGAAATCAGGAAATTCGAAAAGGTGCGTACCCCACATCGTTGATCAGAGAACTAACTTTTTTGAATAGAGAAAGAGATTGTGCATAAGCAATCTTTAAAAATCTAAAAATTATATAATATACATCAAGCACAGATCTTGAAGTGGATTTTACCTAAAATATACAACAGTTTTAGTTTCTAAAATTTCCCTCAGATATATTCAATTCTCCTATTTATATTTATTTAATTACGTAGACTGTTTTATATATCCTATCTTTATTTATGTTTTCCTACGTCCAATTAGATTTGAACTCCATAGTTGACTTATGTATCACGATAATGGAAGTTTTATAATAATAAAACTAAACGTCTCAGTATGTAATAATGCTAGAATTTTACTTCTGTAAACGCCTATAAACGTTTCCTAAAAACGTCCCCAATAAATCTTGTAGCACAAACTAATAAAACTTTTTTTATCTCAAAGCCACCTTATGTTGTGTTTTCACTCTTCCTGCTTCTCCTTGCAACCCCTGTATACTCTAGCCAAGGAACTCCAGCTTGCTTGACACATATAGACCGCAAGAGACATCAGAAACCTTGGATAGGAATGATGAATTCGAGCGGATGCAATGAGCAAGTATACGTCATAACTTCGTCGAAGCAACACTGAGTATAAGCAACACAAAATTTTACATTTTACATTGAAACTTTTAAAATAACCATTAAAATTCTTTATAATTTATATCGTATTCTGAGTAAGAATTTAATCAAATTGTATCTATAATAATATCTTAATTTTTTTATATTTATAATATTAAATAAATAAATTAAGAAGCATTTTCATACGACATATTGGTTTAAAAAAAAATGTATTGATTTTGAACCGATTTTGTAAGAATTTTTTTGGTACTAATTATTTTACTCTAAAGACATATTTTATAATTACAGAATTATTCTAATGACTAATCATACTAATTTATATCATATAATTGTACATATTTTTAAATATCTAAGTGTTATAAATACACAAGTAAACTAAACTAAATATCTTTTAATATTAAATTAAAATGCTTACAAGAATATTTTAAGATTATATTTAATATAACTTTTATTTTTAAGCTAATATATTTGATTATGAGGTATAAATGATTATTTAACTTTATACGAATATTGGATACGGATAGTATAGTTTTAATCATATCAATTAAACTTTACTAACTATATCGTGTATATTTCATGTATACAATCAAAGCCATTCATTACCATGAATACATGATGCAGGGATTGCAAATTTTATATTAATAAAGTATTTTTAACTAACATCTATTCACTACTTCAATGTTATACATATAAGTTCATAGTTAAATTTACGACATCATTTAAGGTATTTACGAAAATGGGGAGATAAATCTGTGTTACTTCTTCATGATCCGTGAATCGTGAGAACGCAATGAATTTTATTTACTTTCATTCCTTTCTGCGCATCGCTCTATCGGCTCGAGCTCTTTCAAGAACACAGGACTATATTTCCTGGGAAATATACGTTACGAGAATGATCGGCTTCAGCCCATTCCCTTTTTCAGAAAACCAACGGAAAATTCCATATTTCGCAGAATGAGGATGAGAGCTTCATGGTTACGAATTCAGTCATGCGAATTCTGCGCCCTGTACTACCTCTAAATTCCCTAGCCAGCATCAGTTCCGGCATTGTTTCATGTCGTTTCTCCTGTGGAGTTTCCATTCCCAACAATCTTGTACCATCTGCTGTTCATAACGTGTAGATTCTGTTAGATGTGATTGCGATGTCAATCATTTAATTGGGCAATTGTCTCAAGCGTTCTGTCTTTGCATTTTGGGTAATATTTTTCCCTTCCTATTCTTTAGTTCTACATTAAATTCTGTTCGCTGAATTTTATTGACTTTATGGTATATTTTAAGCAGATTTACGAATTATTTGAAGTATTTTTGTATAAAATAAATGAGAATTAGGAATTTATGTATTTCAAAATTTATGTATTTACTAATAAAAAAAAATAATTAATTCAAAAGATAAGATATCGTAGCAAATTCAAACGATTTAAAGCATAATAAACTCCATCTGTAAAATTTTATATTCAACACATACATGTTTAATGAGCAATTTATATGATAGTTTTTACATGTTTCTTAAAATCAATCAAAATTTCTCAAAATTTCAATAAAAATATATTATATTTCTTAGATAAAGATATAGAAGATTTTATTCAATGAAATGATATGATAAAAATTTTAAGAATAATTATGTTAGATTAAGATTTCCATTTTACCCCACAACCCCAACAACCCCCTACCCTAATTATGGAAGTAATATTTTTATTATTATTTATAATGTTTTTTTTATATTCACAATCAAATAAAAAATTTTGGAAAGCGTTTTTCGATATGAAATGGTACTAGATTGCTTTGGCTATTAGAATAAAAAATATTAAATTGATGTTCATGACATCAATCAATATATACTATAGTAATAAGTTTCTTATTTATAAAAAACAAAATTAAAAAATAAGTATTATTGACATTGTTTTCAATACATTGCATTTTAAATATAAAAGAATATTAGTTAAGAATTTTCGTAATTCGAAATATAAATCATCTTCATTACATTATAATTACGTAATAAAATCAAATGCCGTTTCCATAAGTTTTGGAACATGATACATGGAACATAATTTCCTAAATGACCAAGAATAAGGATTTAAAAATAGTTGCAAAGGGAAATTTTTTTAATACGTAAATTTAATAAGACAAAAAATTTATAATATTTAAAAAATCCTTACTAAATAATTTAATTTATATTCAATTCAAATTTATTGTCATATAACAAATAATAGAATGTTACATATCAGTAACATGCAGGAATGTTATTAATATTGAAAATTCAATCTAGACATAATAATACCGTTTTATTTAGTTATTTCAGTAACATCATATACTAAAGATATTTGGTGTGAGTGATTTAATTATTTAATTGGTTGAATTTTCTTGGATATGTAAAATATAAGTAATAAATATATAAAATAAAATACAACACCCTGGATACATTAATATTTTTATTGATATTCCTTAATTAATCCTTAATTTTTTTAACTGTCACTATATTTAAAGGTTATGCTGCTACTATATTGTCATAACAAGTTTTTTTTGAAAATTATTTTGCGCAATTATAGCCCAGGCGTCAGACAAATGAGACAGTTCGATTGCCTCAAATGTCTAAATAACGACAGTAACCAAATAACGCTGAGTCATACAGGATGGCAGGGTCCGAGAGAATGAGGTCACGTTTTGCGTACTGAGGCGCATGAAAATGTCTTCTCGTGCTAGCGGACCTACCCTTAAAGTAACGGGCGAAATTTCAAAGCTCGCCAACCAGACCAGCGGCCTGTCTGGTAACGGCTCCCCGATGGGAAGTTCCTCGGTTAATTCAAACGCACCTTCGAATGACCAAGTGAGGGCGTCGACAAGAAAACGGTACAGATTTGAGACTCTGAGCGTAACGACCAAAACGATAAGTTGATCGCGGATAGTATTGGCGAGAAATACTCCCCCCGCCCAATCCCCAGCACCGTGGAGGAAAAGAAAGAGTCAAAAGCGATAACGGGATCCTCAGCATCTCAGGCGAAACAAAGTACTGCTGCACAAGAACCGAGCGAGTAACTAATTCGCCCTGCTGCCGAGGTCTAGCAAAGGCCAAAGGTGTATCATATAAACACCAGTATTTGTTTCTCTCACACACTGCTGCAAATGTTTTTCTTCTTTCGGGCTTTATAGGTATTTTGGTCGCGTCATTCTTGCGGACAGATCCATTGACAATTAATAAGCCTTCCGAGCAGATGGTTAGCAAAGTCGGCTGTCTCCAACGCCGAGCTCAGATCTCCCAACTCGTCTCGCCACGTGCGCCCACGAAGTTAGCGAACGAAATTTGTGACAGGCGGAATATTTAGTATTTCTTTGTATTGTTATATTATTCTTTTTGGTTTTAAATATATTGTTATATCATTATCAATTGTATTTTTGTAGATTTAATAAACGGCACAACCACAGATAACTCGGGGATAAATTAAATTAGATTTTTTTCTTGCTTTATTTTAATTACGTCTTTCCTCCTCCTTCTTCGCCCCGCTATCCCACATCTCGCCGAACCCTGGAGCCGGCGAGCTCCGTTCCAGCACTACTCCTCCCTCTTGCACCGCGAGCGAAACCGCCAGCGCATATGTAATAACTACAATCTACTATAATTGAGCGGTTATCAAACGTATAGAGAACCAATTTTTATTGAAGCATGTTTTAAGTTTTATAAAGGCGCTATGAGCAATGTGTAATGTAGGAACGAGGCGAAGGTAAGATCAAAACCTATCTACAGAACTCATCATACTCTTTCTAAATTGAAGCAAATCTATATCACTACTTGTTGTTGATAGATTTTCACGTGAAGTTAAGTAAATCTGTTCTATAATTGTATTTGATTAATTCATCAATTTACATAGTCGAACCATCGGGATTCTCTTTTGATTTTCTCTTTATGCATCGATTAGAAGTTGCATTCAAAAACTTATCTGAAAATTTAATTTACATAGCACAGGTTAAAGGATAAGCGTAAATTTAATAAAGTTAAATATTGATTGTGGGAATGGTTTTGAGATGTTTTTCTTTTGCACCCGAGCTAAAGAGTAATTAGTA
This sequence comes from Kradibia gibbosae, assembly GCA_018907135.1. NCBI lineage: Eukaryota > Metazoa > Arthropoda > Insecta > Hymenoptera > Agaonidae > Kradibia > Kradibia gibbosae. Next base: position 14,109,267 of record JACCHX010000002.1, on the reverse strand, counting down.
GTAGCTAAGTTTTTTTTTAATCCATGTAAATTACAACAGCGTTTAAATTGCACTGTAGACTATTTCTAAACTGTTGAACACACTGTTAGTCGATTACATAGTGATATACAATTCAAAAAAGGTCTTATAACTTGTTTGAACATTTTCGACTTTGGCAAATTATTTAATAATACACTCTCGTAGATTTTTACATTTAAAATAAATAATTTTTTATTTATTAAAAAAACCAAATTATATAACTATTATCTTTTTTAACAATCTTATAGAGAATTTTCTCTCGCTTTTTTCTCTTTTTTAGTTGTTTTTTAAAGTTAGCTAACAAATCCACTAATAGAAACTTTCGTGGATGAGAAAAAGTTCTGTATTAATTTATTTGTATTGAGGTTGTAGATAATATTACTAAAGTGCAATTATTAGTAATATTATCATTTGATTTTTCATTAAAAAAGGAATGATTATATAAACAATTTTCAGAAACAATAAAGGATAGCGGACCAAGGTTCAGGATTCAGGCCAAAGGATTAAGTATCGGAGGTACTTATTTTGACCCAAATACATAATATCTCCAACCAATGTGTAATCACTCTCTCTCTCTCTCTCTCTCTCTGTCTCTCTCTCACTCCCCCGTATTCGTCGATTTTTCAGAAAATATAAGTGAAACTGCGCTCTCTCTGTACCCCTACATTAAAGAGAGTAAGACAGCACATTAATATCCATTTATTATCTTTGCTAGAAATAAACAATCTTTTTTATATATCTGTGCTTTACTAAGAAGTTTTTAATTTGTTTAATTCTATATACTATTGTTTTTTTTTCATAATATTTTTTAAAAATTAGTAGTGACCGTAAATAGAAAATCAAAGCGTGACACAGTTTCACCGCGCGTAATGCTACCGGTGTGGGCAACATGATGTTGGTTTCGGATGTCCGTACAAGGACAGGAACTCCAACCCTGACTCTATGGTGCATCAGTGGACGCGATCGGATTAAGCTCGAGCTCGAGACCGAGTTTTCGAACAAAAGGTATCGGAGAACATCCACGAATCTACTGCCTATAAATCTAAATCTAGGCCTATAAAGCAAAGGTACATACTAAGAAACTTGGCCATGCAGAGAATTACGGATGAGGAGGTGAATAGAATGTTATAAAATGTAGAAATAGAGTCTTCTCCAATCATCCTGGCCCTATATCATCGGTTCTGCGAGAATTTCCGTAAGCTGAATGATATCATGGAAAAGGACGGGTACCCTCTTCCGCAGATAAATTTTACCCAGGAGAAACTACGCGGGGCTCCTTATCTGTCCACTATCGACTTGAAGAACAGGTACTGATAGGCACCTCTCACTAAGGCCAGTAAACCTCTAATGGCCTTCATAGTACGCAATCGGGGACTCGGCCTCGGCGGTATTTCAGCGATTAGTGGACAAGCTCATCATCCCCAAGCTCAAGCCTTAAGTCTTTTTTACCTAGACGATATCGTCATCGGGACCTACGACTTACCTAAATATCTGAAGCTGATACTACGGTGCTACGTCTACTCCGGAAAATCCAAGCTCTGTCCTAACTGGCAGAAGCTCCTTTTCGGCAGAAGGGAGGTGACTTTTCTCGGCCACAAGTTAACCGAAGAGGAGATGCGCACCGATCCTGAGAAGGTCACCACAATTTTAACGTTAACACTATAATTGAAAAATAAGGAATTAAGTAGATTCAATAGGATTATCTCATGGTATCGATGTTTTCTACTAAAAGTAGGCAAGATTAGAGCACCCCTCAACAAGCACTTGCATAAAAAGACGAAATGGAGCTGGAGAGAGCAGCAGCAGGCTGCCTTTGACGAGTTGAAGAAACGGCTAAGCGAGGCTCCAATATTGGCCTGCCCAAATTTGGAGCAAACTTTTATACTACAATCGAATGCCAATAACGAAGGACTAGGTGTCGTGCTATCTCAAAACAGGGAAGATGAGAGAGAACGAATCATTGCGTACGCGAGCCGAACCCTCAACAAAGCCAAGAGGAACTCCTCGATCATGGAAAAAGAGTGTCTTGCAGAGAAATGAGGCATCTGAAAGATGCGTACCTATTTGGAGGGCTACCATTTCATCGTGGTCACGGATCACCAAGCACTACTGTGGCTGGAAAAGATCGAGAATCCCTCCGGCAGACTAGCCAGATGGGCCATGGAACTGGTCTAATGGAACTGCGAGGTCAAATACAAGAAAGGAAGGAGAACGTGCTAACCTGCGCTCTTTCACGAGTATCAAGAAACCTATCCACCGTTAGTGCCACGTCAACGGACGAGGGCCATTATCGTCGGCTTTTTACGCAAGAAGTGAAGAAGGCAAATGTTGTTCAGCCAGATGAGAAAGGAATGACGGCCGTTGCTTTTTAATAGAGCAGCAATCGGTACGAAGAAGTGTACCAGGCAGTGTCAGGGGATCCCGAGAGAAACTCTGACCACCAAGTGACAAAGTAGAGGCTCACCCATCAAAAGATTCATTAGCTGTTATTGAAGGGTGCTCGGAAGCCTGACGAATGGAAGCTGTGTGTGCCGCCCGAGGAAAGGCAAGCTGTGTCTGGATATGCATGACGCACCAACGCATCAACCGACGGCATCTCAGGTAAGAAATGCTGCAAGAGTCCAGCAGGTCCCAGCAAACTCCACCTGAAGAGCTGCTGGCGATACGCTGTGATGGACCATAGGAAATGGTGTCCATTGACCTCGTAGGTCTCCAGCTAACCTCGCATCGTCAGAATACTTTTCATCTGATGATGCAAGACCAGTTCAACATATAGAAAGAATTGGTAACGCTAAGTAACGCTATCAATAAACCAGTAACAAGTAAATTCAGGAAACAGATGGTTCTGAGACACGGCTGCCCCTGTATATTTTAAGACTAGTTTTATTTTTTTATATTTTAAGTAGTATTTTTAAGACGATTGCGCCATCACCCATCGTAAAACTACACCTTATAGCTTTCGCTTATAACACGGCCAAATTTTTCAGCACGGGAATAGTCCAACATATGTGAATAATGGACGCGAATTTGTCGCACAAGAAACCCTGCACTTACCAGTGGGTAAGGACGGCCGTAGTAGGGAATCGAATCTGCAGAGGATTAAAATGGCCTTGGTCAAGGCCGAAGAGTATTTAGTGAAATATTTCCAAAAGCAGAGTTACCACTATAACCTTCATCGAAAGAAGCGGGCCCCACTAATAGGAGAGTAGGAGCTGATAAGGATACACATCCTGTCAGCTAAAGCGAAGGGGATAAATATTAAACTACCTTCAAGATACGACGGCCCGTATAATGTCTCGAAACGGCTCTTACCTGTCATTTTCAAGCTAACAAACAATAACGGTCAGAAAGTAAAGAGAGTACACGTCTAGGATCTGAAGAAGTATACGCGAGGAAGTAAAATTTCTGACTAACGATTCGGCGAGCCTCCCAAGGGGATGATCTAGCGGGATTTTACGTCGACTGATTTTATCGGCAAAGGTGATACCCGTAAGTGAAAACTGACTGCACAAGTGAACACAAGTGCAGGCATTCGTACCTGTAAAATATTTAACAAAAGTTCAAATGTGCTCGGATCAGGGTAGCGTGCCCATGACCAGTATAGTGTTTCAGAGAAACAATGGGAGGAGACACCGGTAGGGGCGATCAAAGATAGTACGGAAGGGAAGAGGCCTGGATGCCGATAATAAACAGGGAGTTTGGCTACATCTACTGCAGAGATGGGCCGAAAAATTGTACGGCAACACCGCCGTACCCTTACACCTAAACCAAAGGCTATTGAAGTTCTTAACAGCCACAGTACGCTTCGTGCTCCGCGTCAGCGGTCTACGAATATCGGCCGAGTTCCCTATCATCCCTAATCAGGAGGCACCACTGATACTAGGGATAAATGTCCTGCGAATCTTTGGTGAAAGAGTATGCACCAGGGGCTATCATGTCGACACCTCGGAGAAACGAGCTCGGCATCGGCACTGTCGAAGGGTTTGAAAATGGAGGGTCAAATACAAAGGCCTAGATGATAACTTCGGTGTCAAGTGAAGACGACCGCAGGCGCAGGCTAAGTGTCATTTTTGTTTGTTGATATAAAAATGTATACATATATACATCTATATTTACATACAAAAAATATAAATAATTTCAAATTTAAAAAAAAAATTTGTTTCCCAATGAAGTCAAATGTATTTTGAAGGTGTAAAAGTCCTCCAAATGGTGTCCTAGTGCCCAACTAGGAATATATTTTTATTACGTTAATACGAATTACATATAATTTGTTAAAAACAGCTAAACTTGGAATTTTGTATGTTATGGCATTTCATGAAAAGCAAGATCTCAAACTTATATCTACCCATATTATTTTGGATCGAAGTCCTTTATGGACAGGCTCATTCTTTTTAAATACATATGGGCATAAAGCGAAGACCAGAGCTTAGTAAGATCGTCAATAAATTATCTTGCAAAGGCCATAGTTGTACAACACACCTGTATTTTCAAATAGAGAATTGTCCGTTATATGAAGGTTTGCATTCGGTGGCAAATTGTCAACATTTTTTTAAAGGACCTATAATAAATGATAGGACCTTTTTAATAATGATGAGTTATATTTAAATTATTTCTGCTACAATTACATTTCAAACAAATGTTCTAAATTGCATTGTCTTCAATGCCGTTGTTCCATAATAGATGGAAGTCTCCGAAGTGTCCAATCGCCATACCATGTAAACATCAACCACAGCTTAATACTGTCTGTATTGTACTTAATACTGTACTAATAAAACAAGTTTTCTGATACAAGTTAGTACAGGACACTTCATAAGTCTGTGCCGTATTAATGTAAGTAAGAGATAGTATTTCTTTGTATTTACAATAAACATAGTAAAATGTTCTGTTACAATCAGATTGCGTATTCACGAGTAATGAATAGCTTTTGTTTTATATCATTAAATACTATAAAATCTACAGATTATTCGATGAAACGAATGATTTATTGACAGTATCATTTATTTTATTCTCTCAGATATCGTTCCCCTGTATTTGTATACGTTAAAATAATTATGCAGCACACCTGCAAATACAAGACAAACTAAAATTCCGAGAGACTACAGGAGATCCATGGTTATGGAGATATTTTAGTTTCCTCAAATCGTAACTTCCGCATATATATTGCAAAAAGTTGTGACAGAACTGTTTAAGGTCATAACTTATGCTACCCTCAAACAAAAATTAGCTGATGCGGTCTCCATCCAATTATGTTATAATAATTGTTTAGAATCTACTAATATTACGGAGAGTAAGACAACCATAATTGTGATTAATAATTTAATAGAGGATTTAATAATTTAATGCTATTCAAACATAGCTACCATCCAGTTGTAGCTCACATTCCAGACAAAGAAAATATTGCTGATATAATCATTCGGTTAGTACTCGGCCAAGTGTAAGCGTTAGACATAATATTGCGAAACATTCTCTTAACCTCCTATCGATCTTTCGAAGGTGAAGAGGATATAAATGAAAAATTATAATTGAAAAAAATGTTTATATTTTTAGAAGCCAAAGAATGCACTAATTAATGTTCATATAACGCTTCAACGTTAATCTCCTGAATGAATCTCCCGAAAAGGCGCATGCCTATCTATTTATCCGGAAAAATACCAAGTCTAACGATAGGTTGTCACCACGATGTTTCATCAATATGTCGATTCATATGCTTAGGAATTTGCAGTATCTGTCCTTCTTGTTTTGAAGGTAAAATTTAAGGGACTATAAAGTATGCGCTCTAAAAAAAGTTAGAAAAAAGAAAGATATTAAGCGAATGGAAACATCCTTCGCAATGCCGATGTGAGGCTTGTTCTCCCGGTTCGCTACCGATACCCCGTCTCAACAGTTTCTTCCCGGATTGTCCACTAATGTCTCCTTTGAAATGGGAGAACTCGGAGAGTGGGGAGAACTGGGAGAACTAAAAAAAATTAAATACTAACGCAAACGAATATATGAATGCATACTTGAGACTTTATACTTAATTTTTTTACATAGATGACTTTGCAGGTTTGTAAACATTAAAATGTGTAATATTCATACTGAAGAAATAAATAATCAGTATATATTAAAGGACTTGTTTTCAAATGCTTATATTCAATGTAGTTTTATCTTCTTCTTGACACATAGTAATCGTTGCTGCGCAAATTAGGCTAATGTGTGTATATATGAATATGTGTATACATGGATTGCGCGTTAACCCGCGTTACGATATTGCTGATGTCGTAAATCGAATGTACTGTTTCCGTGACTAAACCAAATCGGTTCCAACTCATTGAAACCCTATTTATTGTTGTAGCTGAACTTAAAAAATCTCGAATACATCAAAAAAACTTCCAACATTGCTCATTAGAAACCCTTACCTAAATTTAGTGGATTTTCTGACTCGTTCATTTCAACTATTCACAACAAACTGCATGTTTACTGCGCTCAAAAACTCGCCTATTTTAAATTAAGCTTGTCACGAAAGACAGCTGATATAATTGAATCCTTACATAACACATATGCAAACAATTCGGTAGCGTGGGAATTGATAAAAACATTTTTTGAGTTGACACAGGTATATTGTTTTTTTTCCAGACTCTCCAAATAATTTTTTTTCCTTTCAGTCTTTACTCTTATTTTGATCGCGTTATCCTTACTTCACCCGTATTGATAGTTAATAAGACTTCCGAGCAGATGGTTAGCAAAGTCTGCTGTCTCTAAGGCCGAGCGGAGGCTTCTCCCCTCTGCCTAGCCGCGCGCGCCCACTAAACGAGCTAACAATCGTGGGAATAGTCATATTAGTTAATATTTCATCGTCATCTTTATATTATTTTCGTATGTACTTAATTTATAGTTACATTTTTTTTGTTTGTATTTGTTTTATAGATTTAATAAACGGCGCGGGCATCTGAAGAACTCGCGGTCAAATTAAATTACGATTTTTTTTTTTGCTTTTATTTTCCGCCAAACTCTGGAGCCGGCAAGCTACCTAATCAGCACTACTCTTCCCCCTTTACACCGTAGCAGAAGATGCCCGCGTCATACTTTTAATAATTTTTATTAGAAGCCCTTAATACATATTTGCATCAACGTGTTTTTCTGCACCATTTTATTGACCAATAGCACGTAATATTGGACTTGAGAAACCTCATTCTACCGAGCTAATTTGTATCAACATTTGAAAATTTTGAATCAGAACAAATCGATAGGATCAAACTTATATGATTTGTCTGCTAAAGACTAATCAAAAAAGATTTTTGTAAATTAAATATTGTTTATTTATTGTCCATTTTCGGAGTATGCTCCTTATAACTCTACAACAGTAATTATGAACGAAAATTACCATAAAAGAAAATTTCCATTAACAAATAGATTTATGGTATAAAATAAAAATATATAAAAAACAATTTGCATATAAATTGCATTAACTGTATTATTATACTTTCAGTATTTCAATAGATGAAAATTTAATGAAATTCATTTAGTAATGGTTCAAGAAATTGTAAATTAATTAACTACAATTACTATTAAATTATTGAATTTTTACTGTATACTTTTAATAGTGTAATTTTGTTATAATATAATTTATTTATTATAGTTAGAACCAAAATTTTTTTATGTCGAGGAATAGTCGAAGAATACATGTGCGTAGCTAATAAAGAGTTTTATGAACTAACTATTTTACTAGAATTATAAATCCTTGTTATATATAACTGCACTTTTCACTGCATCTACTTCACATTAACTAATTAAATTTGTAATTAACCTACTCATTTACACACTTCCTCTTAGTATATTGAGTCTACTTGACGAAAAACAACCCGAAATTGGCTTTGCACTAAGACAGCGACTTGTATACAGAATCCTAGAATCCTTGGTACATTGCAAACGTCGAATCCCGAGCAAAAATGTATGAGTGATTTTTTGGAATTGGGGAGTAGCTCTAAAGATAATCGGAAGGATGCAATGATCTAGGGGAGAGCGAAAATGGCAATTATGTGAAAAATAATATTTCGCCCCTAGTATCGGGGAACTGTAGCTTCACCTCCACGAAGCAGCTACGGTAAGGGAAAGGGCCAAGAGTCGATGAAAGCTTGAGTCGGGACAACGCTTTGAAGTAAGCAAGTGACTTTGGGAGGATTTTGATACCCCCCTTAAACTTCTTTCGCCTAATGAAGAGTGACTGTTGCGTGAGTAAAGAGTTGCCTTTAACACTCTCTTCCTGGTCACAAAATCGATTATGTTGAGAGGTAAATTAACATACTTGCCTGGTGGTTACATTACATTCAAATTTGATAATATCATGTAGTAATTTCGATTATAATACTAAATTTCGTTCATTTAAATATATTAAAAAAGTTTAAAAATAAATTAAATATTTTTTTTATTATTTGTACCGACCCAATAAGTAACTTTCTTTCAAGCCTCCATTATACCATAGAGTCCTGGGATTTCTGAACGGATCTTATTATCCCCACCCATGCACGACGCATCAACGTCATAAATTATTTAACATTCAATTATCAGAATATTTATTTTCTTATTTATTATTCATTATGAAAAATTGCTATTAATTTTGAAAAATAAAATACTTTAAATACAATACAACATTTTGGTATTAAAAAAAATAAAGATGTTACAAATTTTTATTGCTATCGTCAAATGTATGTAAAAATAGAAATTACAGAAATATGACTGCGAAAGTGCAGAGAAAGAAGGAAAAGAGTCGTAGGTTACGATCGTCAAAATCGTTTGACTGGTTGACAAACAATTTCGTTTACGATCCATTAGTCAAAAATGTCAAGCTGATGGCTTGCCTATAACATCGAAAACGTGTGTACGTGTGAATATATAGGAATTTTTTCTTTGAAGAAAAGATGTTGGGTATAATGACAAAAAAGTAAAAGCAAATAGATTGTAAAAACAAAAGCAAGAAAAGCAGAGAAGAAAACTGTAAAATACTTACGGTTCAATTATGTAATATACTAATATTTATAAATAATAAATAATTTAATTACGAAAGTTATAACAATTGAAAATACTTATGTATATTTAATTTAAAATTAAAATTTTTAAAATATATTTATAAATATATATTGTTTCAATAGAAAGGTTTGTATTATAAATTTAAAAAAAATCAAGTATTTTTATTGAAAAAATATTTCAACTGTCATACTACAAAAACGTAGAATATTTATATTTTAAAAGAAATAAATAAACATTTTTATAAACAACATGATTTAATAAAATATTATATATGTATATATGTTTCATTAAATCTACTCAAATATGCAGGAATAGATAGATACCTTTGTTTCATGCTTTAATAAGTTATATAGCATTGTTGAAAAAGGTTTCTCTCCAATCATTTTTTTTAGTTTAAACTTTTATGCCTAAATATAAAATTCCCATTACCTGTAACGTTGAAGATTTGATAAGTAATACTTATCCTTTTCTAAATATTTTAAATTGTATTATTAGTAGATAACGAAATAATTGAGTATGCGTATATAGAGTAAAAAAGTTTTTTACTGTTCTTAAATTTGAATATAATACCTGTAAAAATGTTATGCAAATAGAATTAACTTATAAGAAATAGTTATATATAATCGTATTCCGTATATTTAAAAAATTTCTTATATCATTATGTAACAGTAATAGCAGTGATACCTAGTAGAATTGTCTTGATAGTATCTAAATACCAAAGTAATGGCAAATTTTGTTGTGTTAATCACAGCTTTGGCATGGAAGGTTTCTCTGTTTATTTGATCTACTAATAAGCTACTAATAATTAGTTTTGGGCTATTATTGGCTCAACTTCTTGCACTTGTAGCTTCAACTTTATTTAAAAAAAGTTGAATTTTATGTAGATTTATGTACTTTATGAAATACCGATGGTTGTACGTAGTTTCCGAAATTTAAAAAAATATAATCTTATTATGACTAAAAATACTATTTATACACCTGTCACATATTATGAATTAAGCAAGTTAATTAAGACATACTTATTAGTTAATATTAATTAATATTAGTTAAATTTAAATTTTATTGAACGGCAAATCAAATGTATGTGTAAATGAGGATAGCCACGCGAGTAAAAATCGATATCGCATTGCAATACGCAAATAATATGGTAAGTGATGCATGCCAAAAAGTCACGAGTATAAGAAAAATATCCGAACATAGGATATAACTAGTTTGCAGAGAAGCATTAGTCTTAATTTGCTACCTCATATTAACGACAGAATCAGGATTACAAAAAAATGAAAAAGAAGTTCTGACGAAGTACAGTAAAAATAATAAAGAAGAAGGAGAAATGCAAGTAAGTACGAAAAACACAAATGAATGGTTAGTCAATATCTACCTATCAATAGTAATAAGATAAAGAGTTCTGTTCACTGTCTGTTTATCTTTAGATGCCATTACGCTGCTTCAAGCCAAATATATCCAGGATTAAGAAAGAGATAATTAAAATAAAAACTACTGCAAAATAGTTGAGAACATAGTTCCTAGGGAATAAACATTTGTCATCACCAGTAACAATTTAACAATAGATACATAGTACTGATAGAATACCCAATCTCATAGTTTTCTTCTGCATCGTTTGCCAAACTATTATTATCGCGACTTGTCTTTCTTGCTCTTGTATTTCAATCACACACTTTTTTTTATTTTCTCTTCTACACTTATTCTTTGCATTAAATATTTCGTCTTATCTTCATTTATTCACTTCTTGAGTCGAGTGATTATTCGAAATTAGAAGAAAGTATTCAAATAAAGATTCTTAGACTTTTTTCGATTCACTGCATTTTCATAATAATTGATTACCATTATTCTTATTACAAACAAACTATAATATTTGCTTATTTATAATAAAAATTTTCTTAATTATTAATAAAATGTATGATTATTTATTATTATATAAAAAAATAAACGAAACTATACTTATGAAATAAATAAAGATATTCCATTTTTGACACTCCATTGAATCTACTCACTCATAATTTTTTGACATCGTACAGGTTTCCTGTTTTTCATATTTCTTCTACTACACATAAAAAACGCCCTTTTTTCCTATGATACTCATTGTTCAGACATACGTTTATGTCGCTCTGATAAAGAGGTGGTCCCGCATCCCAACAATATCGCGTCATTAAATTGAATTTACATATCGACAAGGCGTGCCTCAAGACAACGTCAATTAAAATTGATATCTTTGCAGGGAATGTAACCAGATACTGATGAGCATTCAAATTTTTTTACTATCTGGTAATGTATACGACATAATTTTCATGTTACTCTACTGTAATCAATTGAATCGATGAAGGGCTGATTAATTCATTGATTTAAATGAGAAAGTATATATCTATTTTCTATTTATTCTACTTGATTTGTATTACTTAGATTTTAATTATTGTTACACTTTTGTTCCGCGAATCGCTTAAATAAAATAATATAATATAAAGACAATATTTGCTTTTTTTTAATTAGAAATTGCTAAAGGTACAAAAATATTTTATTAAAAATAATCAAAGCAGGAAACATTTTCATAAAAAAAAGTTATTAAAAAAAAATTCGAAAATTTTTATTATAATTTAATTCAAATAGGTATTATATGCAAATAAAATTTTAAATATAATAAAGATTATTAATTAAGAGCTGACATAACTTTTTAGAAATTCAATAAATCACACATACAAATAAATGTGCAAGAAAAATTCATATTTCTTAAAAATTAAAAGGAAATGTTATGAAAATTGATACATTTAATTTATTAAAAAGGAAATTTTTTCATTTCTTTAAATAATGAATAAAATTATGAATGAAAAAGAAAAATTGGAGGTAATAAAGGGATGAAGTTGTATATATAAGAGGATTAGAGACGAAAAATGTAAACTTTATTTTTAAGAAATAAAAATGTTTACGGTTTACTATTTTATTTCTTTAATATAGTGATAGATCTACTAGTAATATTAAAAATATATTTTCTATAAGTTGAAATCTAGTCGAAAAAAATTAATTTTTTATGTAATAATACGTTTCCTTTCAAAAATTTAAAATAGAGTAGAAAAGAACGAACAAAATTATTTATTATTCAGAAAATTTTGCTTTAAAAAAAAGTTATATAGATACTTATATATCTATACATAATATATGACTCACATGGTAGGTAAATCCCTTTTTTGTTAGAAGTTAGTCCTCAGTAACGGAACTATGTATTAATTATACACTCATAGAAAAAATATGTTTAGGTTTTCTTTTACAAATTTATTTTATCATAAATATACATTCTGATACTGAAGATTTTCATAAATATATGAAAATTTAAATAAAATTTGAGGAGAATCTAAAAAATGATTAACTATTATATAAATATTAATCGATTGTAAACGCAAATAAACGATATCTTTACTAGCAAGTTGTGTACTTAATAAATCACATCTATCTTGTCAGCAAAAGCGATTAAACAAACTTTACATAACTTATAATATTTTATGTTCGCGATTATTGCGTCCTTCTACATCAATGTACTAGAATAGTTTATTTTTGCCTCGACATTATCGGTGTTTAGAAATATAATACTCGTAAACAGACGTGGTATGCATGAATTTCATAAGATGTAGTCATTGCAGTAAATATTGTGGATATAACTATGAAAAGCCTTATATATAACGACGTATATCTTACCACGTTCTGTCCATTTCACACAACCCTTGTATCATTTATTTACTATAAGTTAGCAAACAACTTCGATCCGTGATTTTAGGAAGGTATTGAAAATTGCTTTGAAACGTGATGAATCAAATATAAAAATTTTATGTATTTATACCATAATTTATAAAAATATCAAATCATTTATTATATAAAGTTAATAATTAATAATAATTTCATGTTTATATATATATGTGTGTGTGTGTGTGTGTGTGTGTGTGCGTATGCGCGCGCGCGTGTGTGTTTTATATATAGAAACGATTTCTCAAGTAACTGTGAATTCTAGATTTATAAGTTAAATTAAAAAATTATTACATACATATATGCAAATTTTTTAAAGTAAATCTTATTATCTTAGTATTTGGATTTTCAATTCTTTGATAATATTTTATTAAAATTTTGCTACTAGAACTAACATTGTACAAGAAAATCTATTGTCAAAAATTCTTTGAAAAACAAATGTATTATCTTTGTAATATGAAACTTTATAAATATAAAAAGAAGAAGACTAGAAAGTTTTTAAACTAAAAAAGGCTTATATTCATTTTGAAATTTTATGAAGAAAATTTTATTACAGATATGTTATACATGTAATTTATAATGTATGTTCAGTGAATTTGAATTTTATAAAATATAAATAATTAATTTTAATATAGCTTTTCAACTAAAATAAATAAAAATTTATGCCTTTTAAGCTTTTTCTATAAAATTGATATTTTTCAATTATAATTGATATTCGTTAATTAAAAAATGCACATTATATTATGTTTGGTAATGATATTTCAGTTTTGTCAAATTATAAGTAATATCAAATCAAAAAACTTAATATAAAATATTTCGAAATTGTCTACTCTTTCATATCGTCGTATATGATAATGATCGCTATCGAATTACTGTTATATTTCTTTATATTATATTTCATTTATAGAGATATTGGTAATTAAATTTTTAATTCAGTAGATAAAAATACAGTGTTTTGTTTGAATATATATATATATATATTTGATGCAGATTTTAATAAATTCATTTAATATCTATAACAAAATTGTTTTTGTTCTTATACATTTATTAAATATAATAAAAATATTTATTATTTCAATTACAATGTTTTAATTATTTCTGTAACATCTTACATATAATATTTTTTAAAAAATTTTCATTTCAAAATTTTAATGGTAAATATTCACTGCAGCTCTTTAAATTTAATTTAGTAAGATATATATGGTAATAGTTACTATTTTTTAATGTAATCTAGGCAGTTTGAAGTCCCCCTCTCGTATTTTTTTGAAATTTTTTTCTTTCTATACTAATTTTGATAAGCAGATTTTTTGAATGTATTTTCTTGAAGAAGGTGGAATAAATATTCTTGTTGCCAAAAAGTATTGATATGAAATATAAAACATGTTTTCGAAATTTTTTAATTTTTGATTCAATCATAATGAATATTTTTTATTTTACTTTTTAGACATTCAATTAATGTTCGAACTATTATAATAAAGTATCATAAAATTTTGATTTCTTAAAGGAATTCAATTCTATCCAAGAAAAAATTATAACTGTATTATTATTAAATACCACTATATATTAAGATAGACACGCTGAAATTTCTAAGTCACTACTATTGAATAAGTGAAAGCAAAAAAAAAATATCGATAAGATCATTTTATTATGGCTGATTACACAAAAAATAAAACAAATCATAAGATAAAGCTGGTCCATAAGAAGTTCAGCAAATCAAAAAATTTTTATTAATTAGAGATTCGTGTCCATTAGAGAACTCGTTAAAGCATCTAGTTTTCTTAGTCGGTATTTATTATTTTCTTTCATAAAAAAGGATACTTGCAGGAAATACTTTTCTCAAATATTATCAGTAGAAAATTTAGATCCCTAAGATTTACGATTTTCTCTGCATGAGCCAACATATTATAGACACAAACTTGAATCGTGATATGAACTTGTTGAGTAGTCAATACTGTGTATGCCTTCATTATACATCTTTATTGTTATTATATCTTAACTACATATTACAGCATGAAATTACTGATTTGGATCAGGTGCGGGTGGGAGTAGTTGTCTAATAGTATCCAAAACAGTTCTTTTAATTCCTTTTTTTAAATTGTAACATATATAAAGAAATTCTACGGAGATAATAACTAGTGATACCCTAGATAATTTAAGTAATTTTGAAATGAGATCTTTGATTCTTCTAAAGTTTTCTCCAAATTAAAGAACCAACTTTCTTAAGTTTTTATGCCTATGATTCAGTACTCAAAGCTTCAAACATAACTGCGAAATTTCTTTGAAAACAATTGAACCTAAAAACACAATATCTGTCACACACGAATAATCAACAACCTTCTTACGAACTTCAGTCATTCAAGGGATTTATTTTTTTTTACATATGTCCTTTTCGTTCTCTTTAACCGTATGTTATATATTTCTGACTAAGTAGCGAGTTTCAGTTTTTATAAATGGTTATTTGACTGTGAAGCGCAAACATCTATATTTAGCTTCGCGGTCGTGCCTCTATAGCCGGCTATTTAAAAATCCTAAACAACAACTGATTTTCAATTATTGTAAATAAGTATCAAAATAAGTATATGCTTATATTTACTTTAATCGTTGCTTATTATAATGTACTGGTTTATGATATAAATATTATCATATTAGAATTTTAAATACTTAGATTGTTCGAAAGAGTGAATATAATTTTTATTTGGAGGTGCAATTGAGTATAAACATATTGCAGTAACAGCATTAATGAAAGTTTAATTCTAAGTTTTTCCTTTTTTGTACTTTTTTTTGTACACAAATTGAAATCACGAGCTAAAAACATTTTTTTTTTCATTCCCTTAGATACTATTTTACTAAAAATCAAATTAAAATTAATAAAGTAACGTATTTCAACAAAATTGTTATAAAAGTAGTGATTTCATCATTTACTTTTAAATATATAAATATATATGTCTACAATTCAATTTTAATTAGTGAATGTAATTTTTAGTACGTTATTATTGTTAGTAAGAATTTGTTTCTAGTGTCGGATTGGCAGAACTACTGTATAATTTTTTTTCTTGCTCAAACAATACATCTTATTTTTCATTATGTGAAGCAGTTAAACTATTGCTTACCAATTTATATAATTTAGCAAGATTGATTGAAGATATTTAAAATGAAAAATAAATTACAGACCTAATGTGCTGGATCTATTTGTTGATCTTGCGACGTTGCAATCGACAATATGCAACATTGAAAGGGCTTATTTTAGCAACTTGTTTCTTTTTAAATTCTTAGAAAATAAAGCTTTTTTTCGCTAAGAAAATTAAATTCAAGCTACGTTGTGCTTAATGTAATTTTATTTTGTACTTGAAGGCCGCTTCAACCTTTTCCCAAGTCTCATTTGTGCCATAAGTTCGACAGAAAATGAGATTAAAACAGTTTAAGTGAAGGGAGTATAAGAATCTCTCATGCCTGCAACAAGGAAAAGGGGAAAAAACTCACCATGGAGGAAAATGTACATCTATCCTTTTTAAACTAACTGATCATTAGTAGCCTCTCATTTAATTTAGATTAGCACTCGACACAGTATATGTAAGCAGTAGCTTCCAAACTGATTACGTTTGAAACCATTTTGAAAGTAAGTTCTCAAATAAATGCTAAATCTATTATCTTGAACAGAAGTTTTAAATATTTTATATAATCTCAAAAACAACAATAATACATGTTTCGTGTACTTGCATGAATCCTACTGATCACTTCACTTTTATGTAACTCTACTACCAACATTCATATTATTATTTTTCTATCTGACGAATTAAAATAAAAAAAAATGTAATAATCTTTAATGGAAGCGACTTTACAAATGCGAAACAAATTCAATTAGATTTAATCAATTAACTTAGTCAAGAAACCATCGATCTTAATTAAAAGATCTTGGATTTTAGGTCGACTAAGTAAATATAAATTGTATATTTTTGAGTAACATTTAATCGAGAATGTTCGTAACAATATTTATTTCTCAATTTCTAATTTAGTCAATGATACTATTTATAAACTTTAATTTCTAATTTTTCAATATTAAATATAATTATTCTGCTGTATAATATACACTCATAAAATAAATATTTATTGTACCTGGAAGATACATAATATTATATATTGAAATACTCTTAAAACTATTATTCAAATAAAAATTCACTAGGCTGAATTTTCGAATCCCTTGTACCTCTATTTGATAATATTTCAATAATATATAAGTAATCCGATTACACTAGTCACTAGTGAATTTCTATAAATTGTTTGGTTGTTAGAAATGTCCTTTTGGATTGTTGTTAAGCGTTGTTGTAGTATTGGTACATTGATCGTGCTCACTGTAGTGAACCAGAAGGTATCGGAAGCTTCCGTTTTGAAAAGGAAAAATTAGATTAAGGTTCCAAAATTTAATTCAGATCAAATTTAAATGTTCTACGGATATTTTGATATAAGAGAACATAAAAATTAAATTGACACGTATAATATTTTACTTTAGTAAATGATATATTATGAATGATTTGTTGTGAATAAGAATCATATGAATTTTGCTTCCATAATCTGAAAAAATAACTTTTAAATAGTTTAGAAAAAAAAGTTATAAAAAATTGCATGCTCTGTATTTTGTAGAATATATTACATGAAATCGTGATTAAATAATTGTACACTAGAAATTATTTATGTCGACAATTATTAATTGAAAAATTGATTTAAATATATGTTTCAATTTGGTAATGAAAAAAGTTACCTTGTATACAAAATTTTTACGATAATAGATTAATGAAATTTAGAAACAAAAATTAAATAATTTTAATTTAATGCGATTATAGTTGAAATGTCAAAATATTAACATTAAAGAAATGACCCGAAAATGTTTTTGTTTAATACTATTAGACTTAAAATTATGCAAGTAGAATGTTAATTTTAGGTAGCTACACAGTATATAATATATAGAAAAGTTAAGTTGTATGAAAATTTTGTATAAAATTAAAATAAAGCATAAAATCGAATAAAAATAAAAAATTTATTTTTTTTTCTATTTAACTTTGCATTTAAAAATATTTAAAAAGGATTTTTTTTTAAATGTCTTGTATATATAAGTAAATAAATATATATAACATATTAATTGTTATGTATTATTATTACGCAAGTATCTATATAATAAATAATAAAGTAAACTATGTCTGAATAAAATGATGAAATCTTCAATTTATTACTCGTAAAAATATGCAGGATATAAATTCCGCTCAACTCTGAAGACACAACTTTGCAATGTTAATATACTATTTTGTCTTGTACATCTAACTACTTTTTTACATAACTAAGGTATGGAAGAAATGCCATGATTAAAATACTATTTATTACATCGAATTCCGACGCGCTTTTGACGAAAAAGATCCTATAATTAAAAAACCTGCGTTGAAGGATGTTGTGCAAAGGAATGAAAATTTGCGTAATTTAAAATCGGCTTTTTCTAAGGGCGCACGCGTTCTGTTCTTTTATATTATACCAAGAATGCGTCTAATTAATTTTCTCTGAGTAAAATCGACTCACAAATATATTTCGTCTTTAATAAAGAATGTAAATGAAGGGAAATAAAAAAATAACAGCCTACATAATTGGCGTTTCATTTATTTTCAATTTGTTAATATTCATTTTTATTACAGTTTTAGTACTAAATTTAGTGCGTATTATTTTTTTTAGAAATCATATGTTGATACGGAGTATTGAACAATATCGATTAATAATTTCCGACAGTAATTTTAAGATTATTAACAAATTTCTACGAGAAGAAATGATTTTTAATAACTTTGATTGCATTGTTACTACCTTTGATTAGAACAAAAAATACATCATCACATGTTTAATTTAAAAACTGCCATGTATTGTCAGTAAAACTCTCACGGTATACTATGGTCAAAATAAATTCAAAAAAGAATTTCATTGTCAAATTTTAATTTATTATATTCATTAGATTATTAATTATTAATGTCAAATTCAATTAGTATTATTTGAATAACAATCTTGTTTTCGACATTTTATTCTTTGTACATTATAATAAAAAATGGTATTATATAAAAATTATAACTAAAATACATTAAAAAATTATTTAAAGAATAATTTCCCAAGTTTATACTTTATAGAATATTGGTGCTTGGTATTAAAAAAAAAATATAATTTTTTTAAAATCCTAAATATATACTATAACAATAATTCATTTACTAGAGACTATTGACGATTAAATATTATTTACAATAATATTTAAGAACACAGCATACTCACATAATTTTTCTTACACATGCTAATATGTTATACGCCATTATAGTTTTATATATAATTGAGTTTTAATGTCTCCCTAATTATAAGGTAAGATAATCTACTGCAGCATCGTTTACGATTATACGTGGCAATGAATATTAAGCTTCGCGAATAATTATCAGAATATATTTAAAGAGAATGAGAGAAAAAGAGTCAACTTATGCTAAATTCTCAAACGAATGGTTTTAATTACTGTAGCAGAATGTAGGAGAAATGCAACGAAATGGATCAATTATACTTTTATATTTTGACTGCTTCGAAATTAAAAGTGCTATATGTAAGCATGTAAAATGCGTTATGAGATTTAATCGAAGTATTACTATTTTGAATTAATTTTATAAGTAAATTAAAAAAAAACTTACTTTTCTATCTTTTTACTAATCCAATGTTTGTATGAGTTAAAATTAAAGTCACATATTTCAACGATGTTTTTAATAAAAAAATGATTTTTTTTAGGCATATGTACAGAGATAAATTAGATATATTTAAATTTCATTAAATTAAATTTGATTTGAATTCATTTAAATTATCTGAATTTGTTGTTTTACGTTACTATTTATAATGTAACATGATCCATAACATACCCATTTTTTAAAAATAATATTTTTAAAACTTTGTTTATTGTTTTAAAAGGCCATCATTACATTTAATATCAATCGGATTTATTACTTGACTAAGCTTTATTTTATTTATATTTTATTTATATTTTATAAAAATTGTTTTAAAATTATATAGATGCATAATAATAATAATAATCTTAATTTTTTGTTTACTTTTTATAAATTAAATACATACATAAATATATCTCATTATCCTATGCTTCCTAACATTTAATATATATAAAATATTTCATAAAAACTCTCAGAGGATTTAGATAGCAAAGAGAAATATTTTTTTAGATTTTTTTTCAGACGCACATGGATTTTATTCGTTTAAAGATAACATAAGATAAATATAGATTCTGTGCACGTGTTTTATACTCAAGCGTTTTCTTTTCTGTGATTCATGTCAGATTTTGAGCTGGTGTATAGAGATATAACTTTAGGATTAATGGATACGTGGTGATATTACTGCATGTTTTTAAATTAATTTTTGAATTTTTCTTTAGTGTTTATAATAGGTCATAATAAAATTATCACTATAAATTTGAAATAAATTTACTCAGAATTTGTCGTTTGAGCTAAATCAATTTAAATATTTATCTAATCCCTATACAATTTCAAGTATCTTATCTGATATATCCAAATTTCTTACCTTAATGATATATATTTTACAAGATATATTTTACAAGAATCTGACTAATTCCTAGCTAAAAAAAAATCCGACCTGTATTATTGATGCAGCTATCATCTTTGTGGATCCCTTCGTCGCAGACTTTCGCGTTGGCATGTCGGTTGCTAAGGGAAATCTCTGAATTGGTTTCATTCGTGCGCTTATATTTACGCAACCGCTTAGACTTATATACTAAGGAGCAAAGAGCAAAGTATCTCTGTCACCTTGTCCCTAGAGCCTTAAGCCTATATGTTTCATATCATCGAACCATAACTAATATCCAAACTCCTCGATTTTCTTTAAAAAGTGAAGTGAGAAAGTCATTTCGGAAAAAATTTATATAAATTAATACAATCATACACTTGAATATTACTTATTAATTTAAGTAAAAACAAATGGTATGATAATGAATATTTACAATCTTATTTTAATTATCAGTTAATATATTCGGGTAATTTTATTAAATAAAATTAAAACTACATTCTGTGTTTTAAAAATAATGTAATTTTGTGATTGATTTATTTATATTAGCTTTATAAAGTCTTTAAAAGAAAAATATAAAAGAAAAAAAAGAAGGGAAATAGTTTTTTAATATTTTTAAACATAATTTGATAATTTCAAAATTGTATTATGTATGAACATAATAATTTCACGCTTATTCCTATGCTTACTTATTAGAAGTATATATTTACGTAATATATGAATAAGCCTTTTATTATAAAAATAATTGTATTAAATCCCAACCGTTGTTCTGGACACTTGTGTAGTAGAAGATAATACTATAACATATGAAGTAAAAAAAAACATACTTTTTATACTATAATAAGCTATTATAAAGTAAGAATGTGAATAAATGAATTCGTTTTCACGACCAGTTTAATATAATTACGTTTGACTTCCAATATCGATAAAATATATAGCTTATAAGCGACAACAGATTCGTATTAAGTATGTCATTATCTTTTAAATAACCGGAATTGTAAAACACATTTGTCAGAGAATCGGTAATTGGTGCAAGTATCGATGATAATAGTAAAAACGAAAAAAAATTGCTGCATGAAGTAAAGGGGTGGTAGATATCTGGCCGGTCAGGGATTGCAGGGGAAAGAGCTGTCGACTCTGCGCTTCAGACCACATCAAAGCGCGAATCCGTGCTTTGAACCATGGATGGTCGAGCGGCTTTGTGACACTACAGCCAATATAGTTGCATCGCCTCCCCCATTATTATCCTCCCGACGGGCTCACTATTCAATATCCTTAATTAAATTCGGAAGCTTATTCAGCGGAGTTAATTATGGGGGTGGGTAAGAGCAATCGACGACTGAGTCTGTCATTAAATAAGAGTTTCTTTGCGATGCCCAATATTCCTTCAATATTTTCGATGAAAAAACGAGTGTTTTATTATTAGTACAAGTACGAAGGCTCTGCATCTACTATCATTTATTTAAACTATTCCATTAATTAAATGGTGGACGATGATAATGTATACCAAACATTATAGATTCTCCTCTAATCTTATTTAAAGGGTAATCTTCTTACGTAATATTCTGATATTCAAGATAATTAGTTGCAATATCATAATTGTATAAGCGATCGTGATTACATTTTCGCTTCATCCGCATTTATTCAAAAAATATACATATTTAAATTTAATATTCATCAAACAATCAGTGTATGTCTGAATCAGACAAAAAAATATAAGAATATGCATAATACGATAAATAATAATTATGCATTTAGTATAATAATTCAATAAGCATTTATTAATTACTTATTTAATCTTACATGAATTTTTTGAATAAAATTTTAATTTATTACTGTTTTTGAGTACTCAAACGATTTTTTTTAATGGTATAATTAAAAATATTACGAGTGAAAGTTCAAGTTTATTAATTCTTACGTATACATCCTAAATTAAACTAATGCAAAAGAAAAATGTAGAAAATTCATCCACTTTCTTAAGAAAGAAGTAGTAGACCTTTAATAGAAAAACATTAAACCTGGTTAGCTATTACTTCTCTCGTAAAACCATTCGTCAACATACGAAAAGAGCCGTTATAGAAAAGCCCTGAGTAAAAATCGTCCTAGAGCATCTGCAATAGACCAATCCCTTTAATACATTTACGAAGCGGGAGTATAAAGAGTAGGACCAAACGCAACTGCGGAGAAGGTTGTAACTCGTTTAACAAGGTTGCAGGTAGACGATCGATGCTTCGTATATAACGCGTGCGAATTCTCCGAGGAAGGCATCGTATTGCGTAGCTATGAGGCAGACGACCAACCATCCTTTACTTCGCGGAAAGAGGATTTCGTAAAATCGGCTTCCAATACAAGCCGACATTGCTCTTCTCCTTCCCTACCTTTGTACACTTTAATTTCTCTCTCATTTTCCGGACTCACGTATCCTTTTCTCTGGCTTACCCTCTTTTAATTTCCTTTTAGTAAGCTCTCGCTCATTCTTATTTTCTATTTGTACTAATAATGACACCAAGTAGTCATATCGTATTAAATTTTTAATTTATCAATAAAATTCGTATTTATTATATTTTTTACATATTTTACATGTAATATTTTTTGTAAAATTTTTAAAATCTACAAAAACCGCTTTTATTTTCAAATTTTTTATAGGTTCTCTATTCAAACGTAAACTGTACCTTTCGCCTTATGCGTAACAATGAAATAGGCACGAAAATGTAAATCTTAATTATTCTTTTATCGTATATATCGAAGTCGGAGGTCTTCACGGCTTTCGTAGCTAAATTGCGCTGTCACGTTGTGTGGTCTCACGCTACACAGAAACCCAAATCCATGCTGAGAAATGTACCCTTTTACGCCCTCGTTATGCAATGCGTCCTCCATTAGCTTTCTTGAGTACTTTGACACTTATCAGGTAAGAATAATTTATTAAAACAAGCAATATATAGTTAAGTTACAGCAAAATTTACGCGGGAAATTATGAATCTAGAAGGGTTGTAGTGTGTAGCATGTGTTCATTTGAAATCCAACGTAGCACGAACACTTTTTGATCAATACAATCTTGTTAAAAAAATAAGATTCAATACTTTTTTTAATAAAAAAATAAGTAAGTTTATACTTAGTATTATTATTTCATAAAAAAAGAATGTTTATGTACTTTTATTAATTAATTATTTAAAAAATCAATGCTTTATTTTTTACGAATTTCCGGTTATCAATTTTAACGTGTATGGACAACAAATAAATGTCTACATAAGAATTTTCATAAAGGTTACAATTTTATAGATGAAATACATAATTCTACACGAAAAAATTATAAACTATCATACATTACTAACTAAAAATCCAATTATTTCCTATATATCCTGTAGAAATAATTAATGTATAATTTTTTAGTTAATTATAAATTAGTTATAGTAAATGTAATTTCTTTTATTATTCAATTATATTACAAAAATAATTTTTTCTCTTATTGTTATAATATCATTATCAAAATTAATTTAACATATTATACATTTGAAAAAAGCAAAAATACTAATTTAAAAATATAAATATAATTCGCGATAAGAACGATAAAGTAACTGAATTCTTAAGTAACTAAAAAAACCTGTCCATTTAATTTTGATTTAAAACCTCCTGTTTTTTAATGATTTTTACAGTCGATAAAGCTTAGAAGTGTAAACGGGAATTTTCCCAAATCGTCGGCTTGGAACAAAGGTCTAAAAGATACCTTGGCATATATTGCCCTTCTCGTGTAATGACTAGTAGATGTTTTTGTTTCACGGTGCCACTGTGTTTTATTTGTGTTCCATTCTCTGAATAATGGTGCAGTTCTCTTACTCTTATTTCAAAAGAACGCAGAATCACTTCTGATAGCTCGCTAAATGAGAGGTCTTTCTCAGTACTTATATATCTAGTCACTCGAGAAACCCAGAAGAAGTCTCCTATTTGATTTCTTTTGGAGTGCAACAGCAGGAGATTCTTCTACAAATACATTAGAGGCTCATTGTTACCAAACGAGACTTTGAGCTATTTGCTGGTTAGGACAGGTCGAGCATTAACTATTCTTTTGCTTCTTCAGGCAGCTGCTGATTGTTACTGTTTAATAAATGTTATTCCTAATCTTTTTATAATTATAATACATTGTGAAAAGATAGCGCTATGAATCATATCGGTAAAATTTTAGATAATTTTTTCATGTAGCTATATGTAGGTTAATTTAGATACATTATTGTAAAGCAAAGTATTAAAGTGTAGATAAAGTAAAATAAAAACGCAAGAGAAAGCCTGACAAGCACAGAGAGGATTTGCTGTCAATGGACGACATTAACTTAAACGAATGTTGGACATTTGGATCAAGTATTTTTTTAAATCGTAATGGAATGGTGTGGAAGTTTCTTCGTTATAATATGGCCAATTTCGAATAAATACAGGCTACAAAATTTAAATTTTGCGTCTACAAAAATAACCATTTTTTAAGTATTTTTATAATACAACGTAGATAGTGATTATGTTAAAATAGTTGTGTAAATTTTATTATAACTGAAATATATTTATATATTTACATTTATAACTATAAATATTATAAAACTGCATTTTAGCTAAATTGCATTTCATAAAAATTAGATGTTGGTGCAGAAGAAGGTTTACTTAAAATAATTCGAATATCAAAATATTCGATTTTCCCGATTATTTTATGGATTCTTTTTATTTTTTATAAGGGTTTAATAAGCTATAACCAAAGCTGTATCCAAAGCTAAATACCCATTTTCCCCGTACCATAGCGAAATTACCGTCTGCTTTCAACGAGATTAAAAATCCCGTTTAAGTACCGTTTCGAGATATCGGTGCTCATTTTCATGTGCGAGTGTTATCCATGGTTATACAAGTTACTGTTTTACCGATGCTTATTTTCAACAAGTAAACTCATTTAAAATAGGTATTCGATGCAATGGACATCAGAAAAATTAATTCAAAATTAGTATCTGCTGCAGCATCATATTGTCTTTATTGACTTTTAAATCTTTCATATTCTATACGTCTATACGTAATTGTATTTAATTTCGTTAAATTTATTACACAGCAAATGTTGTAAAATTATATAGTTATTATCAAATCATAGAAACAATTATCTCTAATGACACTGAAATAATAATTATTAAGAAATGAAAATATATGAAAATTTAAGTAGATTTTTCCATTACTAAAACGCTTTTTCGGTAATAAAAACTTTTACAAGAAAAGTAATATCTTACCCTGACATCTTTACTTATGAAAAATATATGAAATTACTGCATACTAAAGGATTCTTTTTTATACAATACAAACATTATATCAATTTTCGCGTATATTTACAGTTAAAAGTGAAATTTGAACGAATGGAAAAGATCATATCAGTAAAGTCTATTGAAACATCGTATAAGTCCGCGAAAGTATCAAACTTTCTGTTCACATTTCTCACGTCTCATCGGCTATTTATTTGTCAAAGTCATATATTATTTGTTCAGGACGCAGGCAACGGCTGAATATTTCGTAAAAAGGAAAACGAACTATGTGCTTTAAAAAAAATCCTGGAGATAGCCCACTTCATATACCTGTAGTCGTCAATACTTTATTCAATCATCCGTTGCTCACAATTCGATTGCAGGAAATTTGATCCTCTGTTAATCCTAGCCATTTTTTTTATTTTAAAAGAAGCAAAGAAACTTCCACTATATTGGAATACGCATGATAAGTTACGTAGTCAATTCTTTATCTAATCTATTTTTTTCAGTTTCGGTAAACGTTTAAATGTTCAACAATCTGAACTGAAATAGTATTTAATCAAAATGTTTGAGGGTTTCATATGCATTTTGTATTTATAATTTATAATAAGAAACATGTAATAATTCATTGGTAGTATATATGACCGATACTTATATATAATATTTTGTATTCGTTATTATTCATCCTTTATCGATTGCAATATTGCAATGGCTGTATATGTGTGGGAATTAAAGCATGGTACAATCAAATCTGAATAACAGCTAAGTTATTAGTAATAACAAGATATTAAAACTTGTTAAAATATATCTGTTACATAATTAGTTTTGGGCCTTACTTCTATCTACTAAAGTATTTTGGTTAAGATTTTAATAGGAGCAATGAGATATTTATAAAATAAGAATTATAATAAGAATTTTCAGAAGATTTACAAAGAAGCTAATAAGAATCTCGTTATCGTTAATTATTTTTGAAAGCTTACCCTTTGATAATGTCTCTACCGTGTAAATTGATATTTAGTATAAACCAAATTAATAATTCATTTTTCTAAATAATATTAACACTAAAATGTTTTAACACATTTAATAGCGTCTTTTTTTTAAAGTCAAATATAAATTCCAACGATTCTTTTATTCGAAGAAAATTTGATATTTTAAAATCAATGGTCTAATTTGAATGCTTAAATATTTTATCAGTTGATTTATTGATTAAAATTTTTACGATTTACTGAAATGTTACAAGAAAATTTTTTTTTTAATTTTACAGAATGGTAAAAATAAATTTTCAATGCGTTTATACTGCTTGTTATTATCATGTAATTAACCAAATTTAGATAAAATATAAAATATAAAATTAATTCAATTAGTATTAAAAATTGTCAATATTATATATAAATAAAATATTTTAATGCTATCCAATATTTTAATTATGAATTGTAAATTTATACTATAACTCGGATTCTAAAATTGACATGAACATTACTTTCTCTATATCGAATAATATGATATAAATAGCGATTAAAAGAATCATTTAATTGTTACGTTGTATTACGATTAATTTCATACAAAGAATATAATATTAATTTCATTTGCTTCGGCAGAATGAACAAGTACAAGATCTCAGACTTACATTATACTTTCTTGGACTTTTTGCAACTTGGTGAAGTAAATGGCGACAGCAGATTGCTTAAATTAAGGTATTTGAGAAGTTTATGAGATTTCAAGTGCTACATCTTACCATCTCTTTATAAAGCAGGGTTTCTCTCATTACAATCCCCATGGCATTGCTGTGTAATCTAAAAGTGCTGACAAACCGCGAAACTTTTCCCACCGGTGAACAAACACGAAAATAAATCGATGTGTATGCCAACTTCAAGACGCTGCTGCTTCTAGTTTGTCTAGGTTTATATTCAAACTTCTTAAGGGAGTTGTACCCACTTAATCATTTTTATTTATTTTTGGCTCTTTTTTTCTTTCTTGTTATTAATGTTCCTGATTTTACTTTCTATATTCATGATGCCTATGCACTTTTTTTATTTCACCATGATTAATTTACAATGATTTTTAACACCACGACGATCTACTTTGATGCAATTTTCACGAATATCCACTGAATTTCTACACTTCAAAATATTTACAACTTACTTTGTAGAATAAAAATTTTCTTTTAGCCTTATATAAGATTATTATTAAGAACTGTCTTTAAAAGTTAATGAATAAATATTTTCAAATGTTATTTACAATTTTTGTTAAAATATTGTACTTTTTTACTGCTTTATAATATTAAGTATATTACAGTAAGTGTATATATATATATATATATATATATATATATATTGACTGATTTTCACATATAATTGTGATAATAGGAAAATTTAAGCCAAAACATGAACAAGGTCACAAATCGATATTATTATAATTTAGAGAAATTAAACATTATATAAGTAGCTTTTATAACTATGAATGCAAACAAATGAGATTTGTATACGCTTTTGTTTGTCTGATAGATAGATTCTAAGTCGCATATTGTTTGTCGAAGTTTAAAATAGAGAATAAGATTGAAAGAAAGAAAGAGATGTACAGGATAAGAGATTGTTCCCTTGATGAGAATTACTAAAATAATTATATTACAATTGCTCAACTGTGGTCGGAAATAATTTTCTGGGTTTTAGCATTCCCGCATTTGCGTTTATCTCTTGTACTCTATTGACAGAAATGGAAGATTGAGATAGAAAATTATTTTAATGAGTTATCTATATCGTTAATGTTGCTGCTTATAGATGAGAGCTTAATAATAACACTTAGTGATATTTTACATTTTCATGTTTTTTATTAAATAAATTAGTTATTAAACAAAATTGTTTAATCTTAGATTCATAAAATTCGTATAATATATTTTTTCTTTCTATTTATATGTGTACAATATTTTTTTTATATTATAATAGATTTACATTTCTGAACTACTTCCGCAAAATAATAGAAGATAAATAATACTAAATAAGATAAATAATTCAATATTTCAATTATCAATCTTTATAAAGAAAAACAATATAAAAGAGAGTAAATATATCCTTAAAATATAATTTATATTTCATTTTTATAGGTTGCTTCTTATTTATACTTCTTCTTCTTCTTATATACTCAAAAAGAACGTTCAATATTAAAAAAATATTTAATACTATTTTATAGCATTTATATTTTGTAAAATGTATTTCTATTTTAAAAAAGTCTTCTATAGCATTAACCTTACACAGCATTTGCTTTTCTGTTCTTAATATTTCAGAAAATGTTCTAAGAAGCCTAAAAACATATTACAAATATAAAAAAGTTACTTAGTTTAAGACAAATATGATTAGTTCATTAAGATCGATATTATATTTAAACAAAAATTACCGAATTCTTTTTTTTTTAAGTCAATTAAAAATCACATTTAACCAAAATTGTACCAAAACAATGTTCAAATTGAAAAAAGATGAAGAATAATATAAAATATTAGTTGATTTTCAATAATATCTGAAGCAGCAAGTTTCAATCCAAGCTAATCAACTAATTTCTCGTCATGGATGTTTTACTTTTAATGATTTGACCTGATAAAATACTATTGTATACGAATAAAATTAGAAATGAATTTATATTTCTCGTTTTCCTGAAAAAATAGATTGATACTTTCTAATATATGATATTAATATTTAGGTTCACCATAGGGTAATTAATTGATAATAAATTTCCGCCATTGTACTATATATATGTGAACATCCGTATGCATACAAGTACGGAAATGGTTTCCTCTCGGTAACCACCTAAATATATGAATGGCCTACAGCTGCACCAAGAGCATATTTCATAATGGTGATGTAAACTGCTTTTCAATGTAAACGCGTACGTCCTAGTCTACATATCTCGATATACATACATGAATATGTGGGCAGGTAGTCGTACATGTAGATCGAAGTTCTTTTGTCACAATAAATGTTTAGTACATTTATACATAAAAAAATTTCACACTTTCATGAAATTTTATATGAATATTTTCTACATATACAAAGTTGGTATTACTAAGTGGGTGTAAGTATTTTATTAAATCTCAAATTCTATTTGTAAAAAAATATCTCGCCATTCGGCAATTACAAATAATTAAAAAAGTATAAAACTACCTTAGAAAGATTAGAATATATTATCAGCTTTGCATAAATTAAATTCTCATTAAACAACTTATATAGATATACTCTGATTTACACATTAAAAAATCATATGAGTTAGTATATTTACCAATTATGCTCAAATTTTGCAGTAAATATTTTTATATGTAAATTTATTCTTATAACCACGATTTAGACATTTCTTTGAGTTAAAGCGTTTTTGTTAATTATTTTTGTTAATAAATTTAAAGAATCAATAAAAAAATACTTTAACTGTATTTATTTAACTGTAATTATTTCATTTGACTATTGTAAATAAAAAAATTTTTCTGATATTTACTGTTAATAGTATATTTTTGTTAATTAATTTTTAACTTTCGTTAATTCTATTAATCATAAAATAAAAAAACTTAATACCTTTAATGTCATTTTGTATAAAAAAATCACATGTTATAGAATAAAAAGTTAATTAAAAATTTGTTAATATAATTCAGTAATTGGTAATCTGTTTTTAAAATATTGTAAATATATTCTGTGTTAATATATATATTTCAAAGCAAATATAAATTAATTTTTTATTTTTCGACATAAAACAAATACACTTTTTAGTACCCTATTAAATTTTGTCTTGATGAGGCAGAGTGAATATTTCAATTGACTTAGCAAACGAGATAATCACAATAACGAAAATAAAAAAACGTCAGATTTAATGATACTTAATCCTGCACAGTATAAATACAGAGAAAAGTCATGGGGACAGTGTCATTTTCATCATTAACATCATAAAATTATCTTGACAGAATGCTCACACATTGAATTACTTGTAAATAGCTTTTTCGATAACAATAATGTAGACTTAAAAAGTTTCGTAAACAGAGCTACATTGTTTTGTTAATTTAGATTGTTTTAACTTTTATATATTTAAATTATTTATCAAATTAGATTTTTGTTTTATAATTTTTTTTAAATACGCTGTTATAATTATAAATTTAGTAGTTCCTTAATAAATAGATAGATTCCAGTTGAAACGGGCAATTTTGGTTTCCTGACGTGAACGGCACAGTAAAGAGAGGAACTGCCAGGATGGAGCTTGCCGGCTCTAGGGTACTGTAGGAAAAAGAGAATTAGGGGAGGGGAGTACAATGGGGAGTTGTATGATTAAATGAAATGATAAAAAAAAACTCGATTTTTTCAATGAATACTCTTCCGATACGTCACGGCGTTACGGGGATACATTATTGTCCTAAAAATTAATTCACAATTCAACAATCAGTAACATTTGTTTACATTCGCAATATTTATATTCATGATAATCAAATAATAGTTTGATACCCAATTCAATCATTGTACGTTAACAATTCTTACTAAAAAAAAAATATTTATAAACAAAAAAAATAATAAGTAAGGAGTAATCCTTAGTGGGAAATATTAAAAAACGCTAAACAATCGCTAAATTTAATGTCGATAGTTTTTCGTTTATTTTTCGGTTTCTTTTTGACGCAACAATGAATTTCCGCGGAGATAGTGTCGATTTTGGCTATTGCATATTCAAACGCTTACACTAGGCATGAGACGCGAGGGAGGAATGATGATCGATCTCGACATAATAGGACGCCTCGGGACCGAGTCTGACTCAATTTTCTCTACAGTCCACACGATGCTATAGGGCTGGACACGCGTCTCGGGCGTTTTATCTCGAACCCTCGGCTTCTCTCCTGGTGTACATTGTCGCGAACCTGAACGCTGGTCCAGATTATCTCTACTCTTGCCGTCGCTATTTTCTCTCTATACGCAAGTGGCGGTGAGGGAGGAGTGTCAAGGTAGCCCTGTTCGGTGTGGGCCCCGCAACCGCCAGCTTCTTCGGGAGCTCGGCACGATCTGGTACTTTGACCTTGGCTTGCCGGGGTTTTCACACAACCTGGGTTACGCCGTGTTATGTCATATTTGGAGTCGCGTTTAAATTTGAATCTGCAAACTCAACATTTGGCACGTTAGCGACGAATTCAAAGGTTCGGTTGGTCGCTTGTTCGGACGCGCTAGAGGTGCCACGAGTTAGTTCCTGATGTCCAGTTCGGAACGCGGGCCGCGCTCTTCGCGCGTTTGTCGTTTTCTGCCGTCATTTTCGAGGTGGTACGCATTTTCATGGTTTTCCCTCGATACGCTCATCCCTCCGCTCCGAATGATTTTGTAAATTGGCGCGCCTTTTGTACGCTGACTACTGTGTATGCAACACTCAGATGGGAGCTGTATTGTGACAAGCTAGGCTCGTTACAACTTATAATAAAATTCCTTCATCCTTTTTTAATTAATTTAATAAAACTAATTAGGTAAATTGAAGTTTTTAAAATAATGTAAATTTTTTATGTATAGATATGTCCTTTGTGACGTTAATTATATTATTTTTTCTAAAGCACATTTGAGAACGCGTTAATTCAGACCATGATTATCGAAAGAGGCATTTGTGTAAGAAAATCGTGTATCATTCTTTATTGTGTGCGACACATCAGCCGAGGTCACAGATCCTATAGAGTTGTATTTCTAACGATTTTCATTAACAACAAAATTCATCTGAAAATGAGTTGGATTAGTACTAGATTACAATACAACCACATCAATGATAGGTATGAAACGGCAAAGGAAATTGAGTGTTGAAAAAGCGGTTAGGAATCAGAGGAACATGGACGTTCACCGAACTATTTATACATTAAATGAAGTTAGCGTAATCCCAATGAGGGGTATATTTGAGAAAATAACGAAAGTTTCTGCTATCTATGTGTAGATTGAAATTAACCTATTGTATAAATAAAATTTTGTACAAAAATCATACATAAGTCATATAGCATTGAACACTGACAAAGTTCTGGTCAAAATAAAATATTGTCTTCGCGGATAGCAAAGCTCTGGTTATATTTAGGTTATATTTTATTTTCGTGCAAAGTACGATTCGTGAATATGCGTGATTTATTCTAGATTAGTTATTAATGAAAATATATA
This sequence comes from Kradibia gibbosae, assembly GCA_018907135.1. Classification (NCBI taxonomy): domain Eukaryota; kingdom Metazoa; phylum Arthropoda; class Insecta; order Hymenoptera; family Agaonidae; genus Kradibia; species Kradibia gibbosae. Next base: position 14,076,527 of record JACCHX010000002.1, on the reverse strand, counting down.
TATTGGGAAAAAATTACAAGATAAATGCAAAATTAATATTCATTTGTAAATTATTTATCTATATTGACATATTCTTATTTATAATTTCCATATGACTTTCACGCATTTTCTTTGTTACAGGTGAGTTTTACTTGATGTTGTTGGTCATTATAAAATAAAGAAAGGTAAGTAAGCAACAATAATATTTGAAAACTTTTATGCTCATAAATTTTTTCAAAACATCTGTTCGCGCGATTTTAAGCCTCATCAGGCCGCAAGTTTGTCAGGGTTTTCAGGAGCAGGGAGTCGGGTTCGTAGGCGTTAGATTAATTTATTGGCCCACGCGGTTTACATTTCGGCATAAAAAACCCCCTCGATTTAGGGGGAAAAAGCCTCGCGTATACTACATAATTTCACACTCATGCACACACTCATTCTCGCGGTTCGCTCTACGCCACCCTACCTTCGAGTTGGCCAACTGCGCTCCCGCTGCGTCAGCCGTTCGCCGTGATAGTCGCTGGGGATCGCCACCGGTCGAACTTCCTTCGCCGTTACTCGTCGTGGGCCGATCGCGTAGATCGCCACGCACCGAGGTTTCGTTGCTGGGCCTCTTGGCGGTATCGCATCATAAGACTGAGGATAACACGGCAAAACTATCTTCAAACGTGAATTCAATCATCGAAAATAAGGAGCCAAGTACTAAGATAAACATGAATCGCAAATTAAGATTACTACATTTGTCAACGAATCGATTAATTTAACTCAATCACCATTGCCTTATTCTAATCTTAATTATGTAAAGATTACAATTTTTGTAATATTACAAATATTACAAACACAATTCTGCATATCCTGAATAAAAAATAATTTCAACTAAGAATATAGCACCACTTTCGGTAATGCATTCTGAATCCCAAAACGACTATAATTCATCTCAAAAAAATACTACTACAGCCGACGAAATTTTAAGTGATTAAAATATGAAAGTAAAATCCTCCTAGGACAAACGTCATCTCTCAATTTCGTCTTCAACAAATTCATTTCTTTTACACACTAAAGAAGCTCAATTATCCTTATTTGAATTCAGCATTTGTTTCCGTAATGAGGGAAAATAAAAATTTAAAACCAAAATCACAAAGTTTACACAAAAAAGACATTTGGAAATTCATTTACAAAAAATTAAGCACATAATAAAAGATCTTCTGCTTTTCTATCTCAAGCTTGTGCTAATCCATTTACTACTCTAGACATGGCAGACCCATACTCTGTTAATCTTACTGATCTCAGTTATATGATGAATACAATCTACCCTCACTTACCGACTAGTTGCATAAAAAGAAAATGTACCTAGATCATAAAGAAGCTGTCATTTCCAAAATTCACATCGAACATACTTACAGTGATTCAACTGAAAAGAGCTAACTCTAATCCTCCTGACGGAGCTCTAGTTTCATAATTTATTAAAAAGATAATCAATTAAGACCTTATAATATTGTTTTGGAACTTTAGAAGCATAATCAAAGGAAAAAAGAGATCTTTTCAATTCTCAACGAATTGGATATTTTTTCCTGCGTCGAATTTTGGTTAATAGATTAGAATCATCTGCATTTTAATTTTAGCTTTAATACTTTCCGAAAAGACCGGCAACATAGCAGCGGAAAAGGAATTCTTGTCCTAATTCGAAACAATATTGCTTACAAAAGTTTCATTTGCTACCAATAATTTGTAGAACTAGTTGGCGTAAAAATTACAAATACCGAACCTCTCATATCACTTCTAATTTATTACAGAGCTCTAGTCATCACTTTCAATCAAATTGTATGTAATGAAATATTTAAAATTGATAAAGATAAATACATAAGTCTCATGGGTAATATTAATGTACACAATCCTATTTTGAGCTGAAAAAAACTGACCTAAATGGTAAGAGACTTTACGATAACCTGAGTAATTCTAACATGTTGCTTCACAATTTTGATTTTATAACTCATGTAACTCTTAAAAGTTACACTCATTTTAACCAATCTCATATTTTCATCAACTAATCTTTCATTTAAAATAAACATTAAAACAATGAACGATTCCTTGGGTTATAATCACTAGCTAATTACAATAGACGTTACTATATTAAAGGTAGAAAATCATTTAATCTTAAGTAAAAACGAACTAATTTAGATAAATTTTGTAAATCCGATAAATTTGATAAAGTCTCAGCTAATGAAAAATACTCAAGATTGACAAATATTGTTTCAATGCTCTTGTCTGTAGTACGCCAAAAAAAAGGATTGTCAGTAAAAAAATTTATAAAATTCCTGTTCGGCAGTGAGATGCTGATTGTAACAAAATCAAAAGGTCACCTAAATCCGCCTTTAAGAAGCGAAATTTTTTAAAGAAAAAAATGACTTTATAGACTACAAAATAATGTTCTTTAACAATAGTTAAGTCACACATCTTCTAGATTCTGGCTCATATAGGGGTTGACATAAATGAAAGAGCAAAATAACTCTCCAAGAAGGCTACAGTTTCTAAACCTACTGAAAACATTAAAATCCCTTTCACTGATCTCTATGAAAGAGTTAAAAAGAAGTATTAAACAATACATTAGAAATTATATAAAAACAAAAATAAATAAATCTATTAACTATTTTAAAAATTACTATAAAGATACCTCCAATACAAGGTTCTATTGAATCAATTTACACCCAGAAATTATGTCTTTTGTCAATAGGTGCAGAGTTGGACTTCATAATCTTGTATCTTCCTTGGCTCGTACAAGGAAATACTCAATTTTTCAGTATCATGTATTTCCTAATATAAATACTGTAAAACTTTATATAAATATTTTATTAGTTGTAAAGTTCAAATTTAAGTGTCAAATTGCGTAGAAAAAAAAATTTCTTACGAAAGTTTGTATGCTAAAATAAATAAAAATAAAGAATACAAAGATAATTGAGAGAATTGATTCGATATTAATGAACAGTAATGATTGCCGTTAAATTTAAAAATATTTCGCGTAAAAATTCTGTTAATGGAGTGATTTTCAATGTTATAATTGAATTATCATTTTAAAAAGGCACCAAATTTTTCTCTGCATCCAATTTTTTATCTACTAAATGTCGAGGGGTAAAATAGAAAAAAGATAATGAAGCCAAGCCGAAATTAAGAAGGCGGCGCCACAGTAATGAAATTCTATCATCGAGTTTCTCGCGCAGTCGAACAATTCTTCCGTTGAATGACGCGTGACGGACCATAATGAATAAGAATTAACGAATCCACGACTGGATCAATTGATATTGCAGCACACTAATGAGAGATGCAATCGTTGTTTTGCATAAGTTACAGACCTTCTTTACTCTTTGCTTTCCTTATTGAATAATATAAAATGATTGGATGTATCTTATTTTAGAGGGAAAATGAACTACCATGGAGCAATTGGGTAACAGGTATAATTACGTTAATTAGATTCAACTAAAGTATTTTACAAATCCAGATAAGAATTTTGATTATTTAAAAAAAAATTTATTAATGTATGTGAATGTCAAAATTCAAAAAAATTATTATTTTTGTATAATTATAATAGATATCTTTAATATTGCTGTTTCAACACATAGACAAGACTTTAATAAAACGATGTTTTAATTTTTTTTTTAATAGTCTTAATATAAATACGTAATAAATTGTATTTTAAGAATACAAAGGTAAAAGTAGTTCTGAATTTACTAAATTTATATTTTAACAGTACTCAAGACGAAAATCTGCTCGGATATTCCTCTAATAAATAGAAATACGTATTCTTTAGAACAAAAATTACAATTATTTTCTAACGTTCCGCCGTCGTTTAATAATGAGGAAATTAATATTTAATAATCTCGCTCCGATGTCGAAATATATTGCGCCATTGCTCATGAAAAATACAATTAATTTCATGTTTAACTATTTTAACTCCTTTGCTGTTAAAGCACATTGGAAAATGTTTCATTAAGTTAAAGTACTTTATTTAAAAATTTTGGTCTTAAAGGAGCATAAAATAAAATCATATTATATTTATTTAATACATAATTTCATTCTCTCATAATGAATAAATATTTTTAAATTAGTTATATGTTTAAAAATCTTTGTAAAGTTAAATCGGTTTTTTTATCTGTGATCTACATAATATATTAAAAAAATTTTGTCACTATTCTAATTTTTATCATTAAATTAAATTTAAAACTTTTATTTTTAAGACATTTCATGTCACTAATTTTTGATAAATTTATAATCATTATTCTTACAGTATGACTGTATATTTAGACCATAATATATTATATTTATTTAAGTTATTAATTTTACTATTTCATATAATTTAATTGAAAGGAAATACTCTAATCTTTTCTAAATTATTGTGGGTTAAGATCGCCCATATTTTTGTGTTTTATAAGTAAGTCTATTTTCCATATTCCTGTGTTTATTTTAAACATTCATAAATTATTTGATGCTACTTAAATATATTAAAAATGATCTACATAAACATACATGATTTCAGTTCAAAACCATATTTTAACGAACGTTTATAAAAAAGATTATACTCAAATATATAAATTAAGTAAGCCTCTTGTTATTTAATAGCTGAGGATTAATAAATGTTGAAAATAGATAAAAAATTAAAAAAAATTTGCATTATAATTTATAAATTTATTTTAAAATGTCAATTCAAAAACAAATTTCTTACTAATATATGTAATATTTGTATTTCTATTATTAGAAACTGCTTCGATGTTGTACTTAATGTCCAGCTGCTTATATCAAACAAAATTACAAAAAAATTTAATGAACCAATGGAAATGCGTATTTCTATTCTCTTTTTGCAAATTAAAAATATAAAGAGATAGAGAAACAAAAAATCCTTTTCATCAAATGCCATAAATTCGTGCCAAACAAGTTGATATTCAATCAAGATTTGTAATCGAGATCGCTAGAAGATACAAGTAGATATGTTGATTAGTTCTCTTGTTTAATTCGGGACCTCTGAACATTTTTTTATCGCGATTTCCATTGCTTATATTATAATTTATTTTTCTTTTAAAGTTGCAACAGCCCTTTTATACGTTTATGTTCACATATATTTATATATATTCCGTACATGAGTTTACAAACTTACTATAGTTTAGAAATTTTACTTTAGTTTCTTTTGCAAATTTTTTGTGTGGAATGATAATTTTTTGGATATTTTTTTCTAATCAAGTAATAGTTTTAAATTTTAAAATGGGTTTACAAATCATGTATAGACAGTATAAAATACAGTGATTTTATAGATTTTACAATAGATAATAATTTATAACAAAATAATAATATAATAAAAAAATAAAAATTTGCTAATCAAATTAATCACATTATCGAAAATTTGTTGTATTTTCTAAGTACTACTTTAAAAATACGTACAATTTACTATTTAAAAATGTTTTGAATTAACTAAAACATCATTTTCATAGAAATAGTTTTCACTTATTTCGAATCAAATTTAGCGCGATTAAGCTGAATAACAAACATATCTTATAAGGTTGACAGTGGTTCTTATAAATGTAATACAACCTTGCCGCAACCGTAATAGCATGGGTAGAGGGGCGGAAAGTAGTAAATAACCAAGTCAATATGGACCATAATTAAACAGGAGGAGATAATTCGGAAACAAAGGTAAGGCCATGCGTTGCCTTTGTTGAGTCGCCCCTTGAATTCCATATTCGACCTCGCAATATCCGGTGCTTTGAAAGTGCATTTTCGACTCCCTTGAGGATGCCCAAGTAGATTAAACCGTGGCGTCAATTTCTTATTGCCGCTGGTTACAATTTACATATAATCTAGGACATGATAAATCCTTAGAAAAATTGTAAAATATTTCAAATATGTTTTAGGAAATTGATGGGTAATTATTTTATTGTTCTTGAGAATTGACTGTGCATTTTATTAAAGGTAAACGAGAAAGATGAACAAATACACAGTATGAATTACAGGTACAGGTTTTTTTTTATTCAATAATACGCTGGTGTGAGAAAGATTTTTTTATATTAATACTTGAATATAATCTACTGACTAAATAATGAATATTAAGCAATGGTTATTTATAATGAAATTATTATTCAGCTAATTATTAAAGTTAGATAATAATGTTGATATACTACCTATAATTAAAAAAGTTCTTTCTCGCATATATGAATCCAACTAAGTGCCATGTTAATATCAGCCAACTATTCCACACAAAAAGTTTTTATGGTAAATAAATCAGGTCTTATTTACTAACGAGATTAATAAATAATTTATATATGAAATGATCATAGATTTAATTTAAAATTAAAAAAAAATTATTTTGTTCTATATTTTTTTTCTTGTTAGTTGAAAATATAATAAATGATAATGCAGAATTTGAAAATAATTAAAAAACGCAATATATACACACATATAATATATGTATTATTAATATCGTTATAAAATTTCTACTATATATGTCTTTACCAAAATTTAAAAGAAAAACGTATCAGGAATATTCATATTTCTGCTTTAAATTTTCGTCTATTTTTCGATAAGTAACATTTTGTGTACAATTGAATATTTTTTTACCGATAATATTGTGGATAACTCCATTTGCTTAATAAGATTAAGCTATTAATCCAATCTCCGAATGGCATAAAAAGCCCTTTTTGGAAGGTGGGAAAAAGTTTGCATAAGGGTATACAATAAATACGATCGCACGAAAAAAATATATTTAATTGGTAGATGCACGAAGTTAAAAGGCTCGAAGAGAGCTTATCAAAGCATTGGGTTTTTGCATCTTTGCGTCACTCCATGCTCAAGAGTTCAAATGTTAGATTTGCTGCAGAAACAGGGACGCTGAAGTCGGGAGTGCGCGTCTCTAGACCCAGTTCCGGTGTCCGGCGGCGGTATAACTTGCGCGCCTGGGGCTCTAAGCTAAAGGTAACGGAACTTCCGTTCGGAAGATCCTGGTAATCCTTGTAAGGGGTATCACACACGTTCGTTGCGTAATTATACTGAGTCTCCACCCTCGCACACCCTTTAATGGAATTCCATCTCTCTTTATCTTTACGAAATTGAGTCTTAAAACTTAACCCTTTTGGTCAACCTCTAGAGTTTAGAGGCGACGCTTTTTCAATCATCCCCACCTTGCAGTGTGTTTTATAAGTCGCAAAGCTGCCATGTACCCGTGGGGGCTAACTATTTTATAATTACGTTTTGCGTTCGAACCTTTGCGTGTATATAATTGAAAATATTTTTGAACGAACTAATAAATAGCAGCTAGATCGATGAAAAATATTTCTTGATTTTAAAAGAATATTTTTCCATATCGCGATCTATAATTTTTCATACCATAAAATGTATATAGCAATAAAGTTATTAATCACTAGATCTCCTCGAAATCAACTACATTCAGTTACGCGAAAGAGTAATAATCATCAGATAAGCTCGGTCGTGAGAATAAGCTTGTTATCCACCTTACGCATGTAAAGGTCATCTAGGACGTATATTAGTTGATGCAACATAAAACATTTGAAAGGTGGTTTCGACTAATCTTCAATACGAACTGCGAGTTCCAGTGAACTTGTCAGGTTGTTCAATGACAAGGTGTTGTATCTTTTATTACTATCACTAATAGGAAATGTTTTGCCACCATGTTGCCACCAATATATAATGTTCTTTAATGGGAAAAACTTTTATAATATATTAATAATTGTAATTTAAGTTAAATTAAATCAAATATTATTATTACTTGTAGTACTTGTTACTTGTAAAGTTAAAAAATATAATTTTATTAAATTTAATAAAGTGCAATAATGATACAATCAACTATAGAGATCACTCAATTTCAATTTATTTCAGTATACGGTAATCCTTAATGAAATTTATAATATGGTATTTTATTCAGAAATTATTTTATATTTTAAAATTCATAATATGTAAATGATATGATAACATTTATAAACAAATTTTAAAATCACACAATATAATGATAATACAATAATTTATCTGTCTAAATATTTAATATGCATGAATATAAATTTATTTATATAGGCATCTTCGATGGCTTAAAAAAAACTTATTGCTTATTACTATTATTACTTAAAAAATGAATAATTTACAAAAAATAAATTAAAATCAAATGTAAATATATTAATGGGTAACAATTTTTTACTTTGTGAGAGTTTTATATTAGTAATTACATTCAAGTAATTATTTATACGTAATATGATAAAACGTGTACATATTATAACATACAAATAAGATTAAAACAATTTCGAAATATCTGTACTAGTAAATCTAAGATATTTTATGCATAAGAAAATAGAGAGACTACACATTTTTAATGAAATCGGAAGCAACTTTAATTATTAAAAAATTTCTGTAGTATAGTTATTCTGAAACTTATTTATTGCAGGTTAAAAAATTAAAGTTTCAAAGTCACCATCCATAAAGAAGCAGGTATAAATCGGATCCAATAGTCACATAAGATTTTTAATGAAGCAATATATATTTAATGAAAATTTTGTAAAAGTATGACAAACAAAAGACGAGTAGATGAGATGTATACAAAATAATTAATGTTACTGTCTGGAGATTTATAGTTTTATGAACTGTATAGAGGTTTGTATCTTTTTTAAATGCATTTAATACCTCAGTAATTGCTTTTAGACCTATATTTAACTTGTATCCTGAAAATTTTCCTTTAAATTCTTTTTTATATGTACTCATTTACAATTGCATCTAAGAGAGGTAAAAAAAAGTTTACAATCGAGGCTGATCAAAATATTTGCAGAAGCGTTTAATGGAAGAGAGTCATGAGTGATACTTGTCCACTAGGAAATAACTGTGAGAAGGTAGATATCAAATATCGGATGCAAAGAAGATATAAGAAGAAGACCAGGGATGGAGAAAAAAGAGAAAAAGAAAGCTTTAAAAGTAATTTCCCTGGAGTCTTTGAACTGAAGGGTTTCTGACACTGTGCTTCCTCGTACATTAACGTTCCTATTTCCAGACATTCAAAAATCAGGAATGAATTTGAACGTGCTCGTGTCTAGCTGTTTCATTATCTACACCTATTGTACTTAAAGAAATTGCTTAATGACAATTTTAAGACGACATCTTACCTACTTAAAAAAACAAAATAACATCACATAAATGCCCTGACCATTTAACATCTAAGAATAGAAGCATATTAAAACTAAAAATATAGTTGGAATATAGATGTTATAGGATTAATTAATAAGAATTTAGTATGATAAATTACTGAAATATCAAAGTCAGATAAAAAGTTTTTTAATTATTTATAATAAAAAATACGTGAATCATTTTAGTTGTATTAATTTATATAAGTTCTTCATACATTCTTTATTTTAAAATAATTAAACTAAAATTAATTAAAAAATACAAATTATATACATTTTTTGTAACTATTCGTCGATTTATAATTCAATTTATTAAATAATGTTTTAAAATATAATTATTATCTGTTCTATGTAGAATTTTATAATACCATAATAAATGTTACAATATAAACTTCGTTATGAGATTTTCCATTTATATTTTATTGTATTTAAATTTCGATATTTCTTACATTATAATATATAAAATATTATTTTTAATAAATCTAAACGTAAAAACGAAGCATTCAGCTAATAATTGTATGTTAGCTTTTTTGTCATCCATTTACTATTTGAGAAAAACACTTTGAGATCACCGATCTGAAAGCAGCTGGTTCAATTGGTGATTCGTTATTACTTTTTTTGCGATTTATCATATCGACTTCATGCGTTAAAAGCTTAAAATGCATGAAGCGTTAGCATGAAAATAATTCGCTGATATGATTTGTTTATATTGACAGAGTAGGGGATGTACCTATCGCAAATATAATAGATTCGAGTTGGGGGATAGTATCACTGAAATTCTTTTTATTGTTCTTTTTGTCAGTAAACAAAGAATATTAATTCTTAATATCGATTGCAGTACAATTATAATGTAAGGCTCTGTAGTAGAAATATTTATACATTTTAAAGCAATTAGTATTTGTCTAAAAAGTAACCCATCCGTATAGATACACTCGATACTCAAACAGATAAGTCACATATTTGATGTAATTAATATGCAGATCCAATTTGTGTCATTGTTCATAGATACGATATTATATTAAATATAAATATTTTCTAATTTTAGCTATATATATACGAATTTATATACGTATACATAACAAAGTTTCAAGAAAATTACGTCATGCTAGATATATAAATATTTACTTATCCTTTGTAAAAAGGAAGCTAGGAAAGTTGGTACTTCATCCCAAGCATATTTGTTCGTGCAGTGGAGCTGACACGATGGATATTCCTCGGGGAGAACGTGATACTGGTTCCGTGAACAGACTTACCTTTCGCGATTCTTACCTAGTACACCTTAAGTTGTAACTAATGTTGCCTCTCAAGACTTCTCCTTTAAATGTCTAGACTTCCCTATTTATCAAATGCCCTATGCATTTCCTTCCATAGGCGAATTAATAGCACTGCTATTGTATAACTTATATTGCAATAGTGAACGCTATTATACTTATACTGTATACGTAAAACAAAGTGCAATAGCTTAGTCTTAAGTAAATTTAGGAGTCATCAAAAATAATAGACGCAAGTAATTATGGATATTATGTTTGATATTTATTGGTAATGAGTGCAGTAGTAAAATATCTAAATTGTATATTAGTGACAGATTTTCAAAATTGTTATATAAAAGTAAAGTTACCATTTACAGAAAGTCAAAGTAAATTTTCTTTCAGTCTAATGAAATTCAATTGTTTCATTTATTTAATAATATTTACATAATTTTAGCGTTAAAATCTTTTAAATTTACCTTTACAAATAATTTTAATATTTAGTTCTTAAAAAGTAATCCTTTTAAAATAAAAATTTTTTTTTAATTTATTTTTTTAAATATGTAAAAATAACAAAATTATATCAAATTAAATATTTCGTCTTTCTCAAATCGAAAAGAGTGACTTTTGATGATTTTTAGTTCATACATTATTTTTATTTAACATAAATTTTTAAGTACTATTAATTATCAAAAATATACCACATTTTTGCATTCATCACTTGTTAATTTTAGCAGATTATCAATGGATCGCTATTGATTGTCGATGTTTACATGCTCTAATAGAGGGAAATAATCTATTCATTTTTAATAAAGGAGTGCGTATCGAAGCACGTTTATCTCATATTCAATCTTAGTCCAGGAATTGATTCATGTACTTAATTAAACTCTTCTTTGTTACGATATGTTCGCGCAGACAAAAGAGGATGTGGTCGTGCAATTAAGTTTCGTTTGTATTGTATTGTATCCTGTGGCTATAATTCTTCAGAGAGTTTATTAATTTATCATGTGAGGTGATTTTAAAGCGTTATAGTAAATAAATACAGAATTAATTTTTCCTAAAAATCATATCTGCTTTATCTACTTTATTATTAATTTTAACGCTTTATTTTCTTTTATTTTATATTTATAAAATCATCGTGTACAATAAATATTTTATATTTTTAGAATAGATTATGAGCAATTGTGAATGAATAGTAAAAAGTTTTTGAAAAAGTATTTCTGAAATATGTTTGCACTTGTTTGAACAATGTGACTTCTATTTGATATGTAAAAGTGTATTTTCGGTGTAAAATTGTAATAATACAAAAAAATAATTTGAAATTATCGAAATCTAACAATCAAAATTTTCTTAATCTTTTATATAGTCAGGTATAATTTAAAATTTATTAATGCAGTTCTTTTATTTTACTGTATATCGTAAATGATTTTTATTAATAAACAAAATTTATTTTTAATATATCTTACCTAATAACAACTTTCAAGAACTGATAAGAAAATTAATTTCGTATTTATAATTCGAACGAATTTGCGTAGTAAAGAAAAACAGTAAGGAGGATCAAAAGTTATTTCATATTTGGAAAATGTTATAATAAATAGACATCACTTCGTAGTCATGAACATTATTGTTTGTTACTTAGTTTTTTTATTTCGTTTTTCTTTTTGTGTCAGAGTAGGGGAAGTTCTCCAATAATTAGAAAATAAATAAATTAAAATTAATTAAAATGAAATGTATAGGCATAATATTTTCAAGTTTTCAATCGTTGTAATATTAATTTACAATATCGAGGAAACTTGACATTAATAATATTTCGCTGTCGCGTGCAAAACTTATCTCGCCGATTTGCTTTGTTAATTTTGTTAAAACGCCGATAGAAAATGGTCGATACACTTAAATTGTTTGGTCTTAAAAATAAATAAATGCCAGTAGATAACCACGAGGGGCTGAAACGAATGGTTATTGCTGAAAATCGGCCTTGGCGTCAGATATTATCGTGGATTGGGCTACATTTATAAATTTTCCTGACTATTGCTAGATTGGGGGAAAGAAGGGTAGTACTTACGTATCGAGTTGTCTGCCGTAGTCATGTCAAGGAAGAGAAGTTGAGAAGAAAGCATTGTCGTACCGACGAGCCCTTGCTTATTGTTGACCCAAGTCGCGTGCGAAGTCCTCCTTGATTCCGGTTGCTTGCAGCTAGACCGGCGGTGCCAACGACTGCTGCACCTCGCTGGATTTTCACGTACTTCGAGTTCAAATGCCTGTTCCTGGCAGTATCCAGAGCTTTGCAGTTCAAACACGCATTTCACAGAAAAAATATCACAAAAAATTGCTTCCACGACTCCCACTTGGTTTTTTTATATCCTTGGTAGTACATTTGCACTACACGAGGATTCGCCTACTTATTTCTAATTGGAGTTGCTTCCGTGAAATCATTCTTCAATCATCACAACCCGTTGGTCGTTTGAAAATTTTTGCTGCTAACGCGGAGGACGCGCTTACTTGGGGTCCAACTGCACGGCTATTAGCGTACGGCGACTCTTGACACCGACCCGAAGCGGGTATGGGAAGTGATTTTTCTCGATACCCCTCCTTGGGAGGATCATACACACATTTTAATTTAGAATCGATATTTTTTATTCATGAAGTGGATGAAATCTATTTAAAGTGTAAAATGGTTTCGAAGTTTAAAATTATCGTTACAACGAAGAAGAAATTTTTTAAAATAAAATTTAATATTTAAAGAATTAAAATATTTCTTTATAAGTTTGTTATTATACATATGAGTATCATAATATTGTTTATCTATAAAAATTGATAAAAATCAGATATAATGTAAAAGGCGTAAATTACTTAAATTATGAAAATCCATTTTTATTTAGTATTGATGACAAATTACAAACGTTAAATTAAGAATCAAAATGCGTAAATAATTGAAAAATATATAACTGTTCAATTATTAATAATTTTTTTTTTAATATGGATATATTATGAATTTTAGGAAGCGAAAGAAATAATTTCCAGATGAAATCTATCGAATAAGCAAGCCATCTTTAAACAAACATTGCACGTTTTATGCTTACCTCATTAAATATATTATTTTTTAATCAATCAATGAATCAAAAGCATAGAAAAATAAATTATATAAGTAGTTTTTGTGTAAGAAAATTTAGCATGAATAACGAGTTTTGCACAATATAACCTTTAACCATCCTTTAAATTAACCTTTGAACCATCAAAGTGAATTCCGCTCTGTGAGCTCGTAAAAGAAACGACTGGGTATAAAAACTCGCCCTCCACGAGGCCTTATTAAACGACAGACAGATAGTAGAAAAAGGAAGCGAAGAAGTCGCCAGGATAACTCAGGTGGTTGAACCTCGACTGACGCTAGAACTTTTTCTTGTGTTATGGGAGATACGAAAGAGAATGACGAGAAGAAGCGAGAATAAGATAATCTTGAGCAGAACCTGAAGACAATCACAAAGAAGCGGGAAAACGGGGTAGTGAATAACGAGCGTAGAAGCTATTGAACGTATAAGATAGTAGAGATACGAAGCAATTAAATCCACCTGCAGAAGACACATACTTCGTCTTAGAAGATGTGAGGATGGGCGATTGCGAAAGTTATGCTATTTAAACTTCTGTTCTTCTTTTTTTCTTTCGTCACTGTCACTCACTTTCTCTCCTTTAGAGTATACTTGGAACAAGATAGAAAGTCATATCAAACTTGCATTTATCTCTAAATTGTAGATTCTAGCCTGCTGTTACTGTTCTAGTTACTAATGTTGGTCGCCAAACTAACGGATGTATCAGTCAGGAATAGATTTCAACTTTTATGAAGTTCAAAGTACAAGTTTCAGATGCAGCTATTAAGAAAGAAGTAAAAGGTAAATAAGAGAATAATGGATATATTATTAAGTGAAGTGCATGTTTATGTATGAAACGATAAAATTTTTCCCTTAAAAATTCAATGTGTACAACAGAATCTAGACTGTTATACAAAACTTTTTTTTTTAAATGTAATGAAATTCAAATGTGTTATTTAAAATAATTATATAACTAAAAACCTTTTTTTAAATCTTTTTTTTAATTTTTCCCCCTCTTGTATAATAAAACTTATTTACAAATTTTTCAATAAAATTTGTTGAACTCTACAAAAATATAGTGAAGTATCGACATAAAAAATTAAGACTAATGATGCATTTTTGAATAAAAGTATACTTGTAAAGTACAAAAATCAAAATATAATAAAAAATCCGTTTTATCTGTAAAATAGAAAATTATTTTTAATTTATCAGACGTGTAAGAGTTGTCTGATGCATAATTATAAATAAGTAATTTATACGAGTCGTTGTTAAAATAGCTTTCAATAAACTATATATTGAATGAAATATATATTATTTGTAAAAGATAAAATAAAAGTATTCAGCTTACCAAAGAACATTAGATGTGAAATGTCCGTGAAAATCTGTCGAACGAACCGCCAAATCGAGTTGAAGCTAGCTAGTCATTTTTCTTAGCTTTCAATGCCGCCCGAGATTTAACGCTCAGGCCCGTGCGGATGGAAATTTACGATACTATTTCAAGTATAAGCACTAACCAGGTGTGGCTACACATAAATTTTCGATGCTGAGAAGTTACCTGTATCTTACTCGATACACAATCGACCTTTCATTATGTAGTCGGTGCTATGCTCCTTCTTGCGTTCGTCGTCTAATGTTTATACAGAGATCGGCTTCCGTTCCTTATTTTGCTGCATACCATATTTTATATTACAAACTGTCATTTTTTTGTTTCCGATCTACTTCATTATATAATTTTTTTCTAGTTGCTCACTTTATCTTTTACCTTTATCTATCGAGAACAATTTATTTTTCTTTATAATTTAATTTTTATAAGTAAATAATGTACAAAACAAATTTTTTATGTATTTTAGTATACTTGTTCTTGCATAAATAAAATATTTAATATGGTTAATCTGTATAATTTATTAGGAACTAAATCATTTCTATTAAAAAATATATACATTTTTCAATTATTCATTGAGAACTAGTTATCTATATTAAACAAATTAAATAAATTTTTAATAAAATAAGTACAATATTTTACTAAAACTTTATAAATAGGTTTAGTATAAACATTTAAGTATTTTAGTAATTAAGTATAAGAAAACTTGTATAAAGCACCGTTGTAATTATATATATACGAATACTAATATTGATATATTTAATATAAATTCTTTTTTAATAAGATATATTTTGTATTTTTTATTTTTGAAATAAAAAAAATTTTATTTCCAATTTTGAAGTATCATTATAAGTAATATTCTTCTAAAATAAAATATTGACAATATAGATCTATAAACACAATGTAGAATAGAAAAAATTTTACAATAATATAAGTAATATTTGGTATATCGTTTAATATTTCCACCTTATCGTAGGATCAGTTTAGTTATGATCTATGTTCCATTTATTATTCATTAATTTTCAAATTATAGCTTTATTTACGCAGATTATATTATGAGCGGATTAAATTTATACAACAAAGAAACATTGACCTTGACAAAACGTTTTTTATGAAAAATGGAGTAGGCATAGGAGCTGTTTATGTTAACAACATAATGTATGTCAATAAAACTGTTCCATAAAGTACGAATTCAGTTAAAAAACGTTTATTAAAAAGTTTAGATGTCTATCATTACTAATATTAACTCAAAGTAGAATATTTTATTAACAAATTTTTAGTACCAAATGTTTTTTTTATAGTTAATAAATACAATAGTTTTTTAATACTTCTATTTTCATTAAATTAAATTTGAGAAGAATAGCATTAAAAAATTTGGTCCTTAGATAATATGTATGTTAGTGTATTTATATCAAACTAATTTTTCCAAATATTACAATTAAAAAATTTTATTAACAATTTATGCAACTATTAACGTATTAAATAAAAGATTTAAAAAATTGATTTATTTGTAAAATTAACCAATAAAATTCATTTCAAAATAAAGGAAAATTAATCAGTCGGAATAAAACATTCTCGAACTATTGCGCAACTAAAAAGCAGATAAATCGACATTAATTAGTTTGATCGTTTAAATTTTCAGTTTGCTAAGAATAATCTCTAAGTCCAATCTTTCGACAACTACAATTGGGATTCCTGACGATGCCTCATTTCTTTCCCGTACTCTCAGAACTAATTTTGGTTTAAGTAATTCAAACGCAGCGACGACTTTAAGCAATTACGAAAAGGAATTTCTCAGGCTGCTTGATTTAGAACAGCGAGCGTAGATGAAATAAAAAGAATATGAAGCTTCTGACTTTAGATTCAGCTTACTTTGCAAAAAAAAATTATTTGATAATTTGTTTGTACATAATGATGTTATATTAGTATATGTTTTTTAAATAAGTATGATTTTAATTTTAAAATTATTCGGGTTTTTATTTTTTTTAATAATATACTGAATAAAAAAAGGTTTTAACAAAATGTTTATAAAATAAGAGAATTATACATTAAATTATTATAATATGTTAAAATTTAAAAGTTTAAAAATTTTAAACAAAAATTTTAAAAAAATATAATTTTATAATACATACAGTTCTTAAGTATAGAGTTTTAAGATTGAATTTTCCATCACGATTTTTTATTGATTACTAAATTTTATTGTAGTAGATATTATTGTTTTTTATAAATAGTTTTAATATTCATGGTACATTATATTTAAGTAATGAAATATTATAGTAGATACATTGTTGTTGTTTGTTCACGTTCAACTTTTTATATTTTATAAAAAGCCTTGTTTGGTTAATATAAATCTAAAATTTTTTTTTCATCTCAACGACTTACAATATAAGGTAATAAATTTAAACTCCTATTTGTTTTACTAGGTATGAAGACTCATACTTTTGTGGTCATTGTGCGAAAAAATAATGTAAGGGATGGCTAAGCGATTAGAACGAAAAAATAATATTTTAGTTCGCACACTTTCTCGTCGCCTTAATCCATGTTTTAGATCTCATTAACACCACTAGGAATGAACGTTACGCAAGTAAAGTGACACGAGGTACTAACTAATAGAAGTATTACAATTAAATCTAGACCTTCATCTGTTCACACACGAAGTGCCGATTTACTAGTCAGTATTCCTTTTTTATGATGAAGTACCGTACCGTAACCATCACTGGTCATACAACCAAACACTATATTACAATTTACTTCTTATATTCAAGTGTGTTCGCGCGATTTCTGCCCTCGTCAGGCCGCGAATTCGCGAATGGGTGAAGGAGTGGGAATTCGGGTTTGAAATTAATTACACAGATAATTTGGGCTCGGTAACAATTATTTATTCGCCCACGCGTTTACAGAGGCATAAAAACCCCCTCAGTGAGGGGGAAAAAGCCGGATGATTCACCGCTCGTTACAAATATACGCACACAAATTCATACCTCACACCCCCCCCCCGTTCCCCGGTATCCCCCTACCTGTTGGTGGTTATACAACCCGCTAGTTAGTAGAGGGTGCTCATCGTGACCCGACTGCTTGGATCGTCACGCACCGAAACTTCTGGCTATGACCCAATCTCTGGGATCGTCACCACCAGTCCGTTGCCCAGGGTCCGCTCTCTTTCAAACGGCCTGAGGTACAATGGGTCGCTTGGACTCAGCGTCACCCTCTTTTCCTCTCTTCGGAGTTACGCCCGCGCACTCCTCACTCACTTCACTGGATCGTTAGTAGTCGTGACGTTGAACCCTTGCTCTCGTCGCGATATCGACTAACGCGTGAAAACCCGTCGAAGTACTTACTTCCACTCGGTTTTACATACTACCCTTTGATTGACCTCTCGAGCCTTTTCCGACTCCCCCATTCTCCCTTCCCATTTCCTCGCGGCCCGCGATTACGCCCCTTCCCGCGCCGCCGCCGTCCGCTTTTCAGGCGCTTATCGGTCCATTTGTCGGACCTAGAAGCCATTTTTTTCCGCCGTTCATGTATACTTCGGGCCATTTTGGCCCGAACAAAGTGAATTGATACTTACTACTAGAAAAATTTGTAGAAATAATGCAAAAAATAGGAAGTATCAATTACTTCAATATAAATTTACAATTTAAGTAAAATAATAAGGTGCTCTCGATACGTAAACATAAAATGCTTTAACTGCGATTGTAGAAAGAAAACTTAGGAAACATATCCAAATTAGATAAACGTTTTTGTTATAACGTTTTTGCTTGTCCTTAATCGTTTTTACCCCTTGTGATAGTATAGAATTTCAGCTAACCCAGGGTTCTTTTATTTAAAAGGGGTTTTTGTTAAATTTTATTCAGTCATTTAGATTGGTTACTTCAGTGATATCCATAAATATTTGAGTCAGGATTTGTAGTCCGCTTGGCCCTAACAGAGACGAGGGTGATGGGATTCGATTTGGCGAAGACCCAATAGCTATTGGTGAAAGCATTCGTACGAATATTATTCTATTATTGTGATACTAAAGGAAATCATCTGTAATAATAATTTTTACATATAAAAATATATTAGTATAAAATATTACCACACGTTGCGCTGGCAATAAATTAATTGAAATGCGGACCGGAGAACAGATTTCTTTTAATCTGCTATTTTCGAGGCGCAGGAAACAGAGATTTTATAAAGTATTTACGAAGGAGTTGAAGAAAATTCGTCCTATTATTATTTTACAGTTCTTGTTATATTATCGAGCTCACGTCGGCAGCTCATCTTACGTTGTGGCCGGCTCGATATACAAGCTTATTAATTACATTAAACCTAATACATGTGTTTGTGTTTAGCAGACGCCCATTACGGCATAATGACGTGCCGTTTAATGCGCGAAAATATTGATTTCCTCGCATCGGCGAATATCGCCCTTTGATCGGCCGATTACGTTTTAACATTCACGGTGAACGATGTATTGAGCGCTAGATTGGCCACTAATTCCATTTACTGCACTGGATAATTTTCATCCAGATCAGAATCCATAAGGTACTGAAGGGCAGTGGATTGATCTCTTTTCAATCGGATTCTAGGGTCTCGGATTCTGGGACTCGCAAAGAAGATGAGAATGAGCAATCGGAGCAAGTATGCAAGGAAAAGTGCTGAAAATAGGACATCTAAGAGGTGAAGGATCGCAAGATATTTGTACATTGAGTGCGAACACCAATAATTTATTTCACACGACCATTTTTATATACTTGGAAAAGCGTTGACACGGGGGAGGAGCTACTTGTATATAGTAGGAAGCACCAAATAATGATTTTTTACGCGATTCTGGTACACAACAGTGATCGATTACCGTTGACTCTGCTATTGTTTTGTCGGATTGGTTTGAGCAACGCATTTTGCCACAGCTAGTGTAGCAATGTACCACAATTAATCGTTGCATACTACAAATTGAATCTTGAAAAAATTAATCTTATAATTATATGAACAAAAAAAAAATAATTTGAAGATAAAATTTTAGTTTACTGTGTACTACTTAATTAGACTGAATTAAAAATTCGTAAAAGGATTTTTATGCACGAAATACTAAAAAATAATAAATTTGTAATATTTGCATGAATACATGTTTAACCAAGCTTACACATACTATGGAGAAAAAACGTTTTACTATATTATATATTAATTTTAATTTATTGATAAATAAAAAAATTCAACCAGATGTCTCCATTTAAACATTTTTTATTTATAGAGAGGTGTACGCTATAATTGTCACTCAAATTTCTCTCGGTTATTTTTTTTTTAAATTAATTAATTTTATTACAAATTCATTTTCTAATTAAGGTTTTTGCATTTTAAAATTAATTATTAAACGGATTATTCTTATTTTCTTTTTAGAATAAATCTGAATGAGCTGCACAAAGTGTTATTTAGTCATTTTGTATTAATTATAGTATCCATCAAGTTAAAAAAATAATACAATTAAGCGGAATAGTTATTAGTATTATATTATTAGAACTCTTCTAGAATAGGATTTAATCGTTTTTTCAATTTTTTTTTTAATAATTCACTTTTTGATTTTATGTGTAGATTTCATTATCTGTAGCATATATTATTTAGCATTTTTAATGTATGATTAAAAATTGTAAATATATTAATCACAATATCATGGGTAATTTAGCTGATTTAAAATTCTATTTTAAATCCTTAACTTAAAATTATTTGTAATTTATGATGCGATTGTAATAAATTTTCTAATAACCATTGTATTATTTTTTAATATGTCTTAATAATTTACACATTTTTCAAGTTCAATTACCAAGATATGTAGAATTAATTATATTTTAAATCAAAGCAGTCAATACATTTTAATTAAATAGGTCATCAATAAACATTTTACATTTATGTTTTTTTATAAATTTCTAAATTATACACACTTAACTGTATTATGATTTTTATTTACCCAAAACGGAGAAGCAATACCTAGCTATGAAACTTTATTTGCATAAGTTCTTGTAGAAAGTGAAAACATAATAACTATAAAGCAATTACATTATCATTAAAAAATTATTTAAAGTTAGTAAAACATTTTTCTTTCTTTCAATGAATAACTGTTAATATTAAATGAAAATTGAGCAAACATCAAGCATTTTAAATAGTAATATTTTGTCAGAAATCTTTTCTTCGACGAGGATCAAGGGGTATATCTGCCGGACTTAAGGCTTTTGAACGAAAACGAAACTTTATTGGTTGTAAAGTTGTAAACTACGGGAAGTTTGGCTGTTGTAGCTCGGTTAGAAAGGATCTCAGAAAGCCATTAGAAGACTTGCACGGTCTGTTAAAATTGTTCTCTTAGTCTCTAGAAAGCTTGAAATATCCCTGGTTACGTAATTGGATGCTGACTGTTTCAGTCCTTCTTTTCTGTCAAGGTAGTCTTTTTATTCTTTTAAGTAAGTAATTTTCTTTTTTTATTTCTCAGTTTTAAAAATTTCTTTATTATCCATCTATTGAAACGTACACATAAGAAGATCAAGGTGTTGAAATGCAATTAATATACAATAATTTTTTTTTATTTAGAAATTTAAAAAAAGAAGTATTTGGAAGTAACAAATAAAATGCAAATACTAGATTTAACAACAATAATTTAAAAATAAAATTCTTCTAAAATACGTCTATGTAAAAAATCAAATTTTTTGTATAATATTGCTGACAAAAATAATATAATAATGAGACAAATATGCTTTTTTTATAAGATTTTAATGTACTTATATTTGAATTAAAAATAATAATAATTGAAAAAGAAATGAGCTTTTTTAAACAAATTTATTATATTATAAAATATATTGCTACCAATTTTTTAGTATTGTATCTTTAAAGATGTTTTCGTTTAACTTATTATGATAAAAATACAAATATTAGGTTTAAATTTCACTATAAATGAATCTTAGTTGCGAATTCATGTTTTAAATATAATAAAAATTAATTTGTTAATAATAGAAAATAAACTATACTATGTTAAAAAATATAAATATAGAAAAATAATTAATAAATTCTATAAATTTTGATTGATACATGGTGCCAACAATACATACATCCCCAATATATTTTATTATATAATATTAGTTTCGACCAGAGTTCAAATTATGATAATTTCAAGTTCGTTGTGATTTCTGAAAATTATTATATTTTTCTTATAAATATTTTTATAAGAGAAAAACATTAGTATAGATTTTTACAGTCATGAACAAATTTCTCTTATACTGAACACTTAAAAATATGAGGATAAACCAAAAATATAATGTAACAAAAACGATGTGGATAATTTGCATGATTTACAATTTTACGTCTCTTGGCGACAACTGTAGACATATCACAGATGCCTTGTATATTTAATTATCTTTCGATATAAGTTATATTTAATACGATAATATTTTTTAAAAGTCATACCATTACGTTAGATGATGTCAATCCATCATTAAATTTAATGAAGAATCCTTGCACGTTTTTTGATCCTGACATGATTTGAACGTTATAAACTTTATTTAAGAACTCCCAAGCTGCATCATAGTGTATATAGTCTCTGGAGTATTAATTTTATTGGTTATCTTATATTTTTTAATATATGTGATGATGAATACATTTTTGCCCATCACCAATTTGCTGGTTTTTATAAATTACTATTACATTTATCAGAAAAAATCGACTATGCATCGCACAAATACTACAATTTAGGGAATTCCAGATTCGGGAAATTAATTTCAATTGGATGCGCTACAAAAATTTTTCAAGAAATAACTGTTTCTATATTTTTTTCAAACTTTAACAATTTGCATAAAACATTTTGTAAATTGTTTGTTCAATTTTAGTTTATAGTATAAAAAATGTGTCTATCTCTGGCTTAAATCTTTCCTTTCTGTATGTTAAATCTAATATCCTCTTAATGAAGTTCCTCTTAATTAATTTTAATCGTTTAATAAATAACTGATTTATAATTGTTTTCATAACTATAATTGTATTTTATAATAGATTAAGTTTTTTATAAATTAATGTCTTATTTCTTTAGATGAGGAAATGAAGGTATTTTATGCAAATAATAACCCAACTGCTTATAAGATTGTGTTAATTTGATTATTGTTGGATGTTTATTATTTTTCATTATCTGCCACTGTTTCCTGATTAGTGATACAGTTTCAAAATCGAAGGATCAAATTTTTCGCACAAAGTAAATGTAGTATGTACACAGGCAAAGCTACATGTGTTAAATGATTAATTTTCTTAAATATGGTACTTATCACAATCAAAACTAACTTTTACTTACAAGTTAGATGTTAAAATATCGTAGCTGTAATCTATTTTATAAGTAATTTAAAATTTTAATACTGAATGAAAATATTTTACAGTTATTTAAAATTGCTTTAATTGAAATATATCTGTAGTATAAAAAATTTTAAATAAAAATTACAGAAAAATACGTTACGCAGACTTATTGAAGAATTGCGACAAATCCACTTTCAGATTACGACAAAGTGATTTAAGATTGTATAAATTCAGTAGTAATTAATTGTATAACGAAAAGTTTACGAGATATTAACGGTATTATAATCAAAATTTTTACAGTGAATTTTTGTAAAGAATTCTTTGACCCGATTTCAAGTAACATAAAGCGATTAGAACATCGTTAGGATCTTTTATCTTTATAATCAAGCTTTGGCGATTACCACCCACTGATTGCATTTACAACAAAAAATGCTATTTGACTGTAATGTCAATATTATTCGCGAACAACCTTAAAAAAGAACACATCATTATATTTATCATTTTTTGGATCAATAATTCTTAAATCGATTAATTTTTTGTATTTTAATTTAAAGCTTATTATTTATTTGAAATCAAAAATTGTTCTTTATAGAATCTGCTTTGATTATCATTGCTGTAAAAATATTTTCTCTTTAAACTCTGCTTTCATAAATTGACAATATTTTGTCGGTGCAGCACCGTAAATCCACATGGACATATCTGGATTTATCTTACAATGCATTCGGAAATTCCAATTTTTAATTATTGTATTATTAATTTACTATAAGATGGTTGTAAGTGAAAATAATATAAAAATATTGTTAGAACTATTTGTTCTAGATTTATTTTAGTAGGGTTAGTAGTTAGGGTAGGCGAATTTTATTGATTCTATATGCACGTGTTTTGTAAATGATTAGTAATAGTCTAAAACAAATGTTTAATTTTCACACGTAAATAAATATAAAAACACAATTGTTACTAACTAAAAATCTACATTTTGGTTTACATAATAATAGCAAAAATTTATGAAGTGTTACAATAGATACTAAATTTGTTATATCTACGTTGAAAAATTATGTAGAAAATGTAAATGTGCATTTTTTAATGATTTTAGGTATTAACAGAAATATGAGACAATGGATGCAAACAATATAGCTTTTTTAAACTGATGATTATGGTAAAAATTATCATAAAATATTTGAATAACAATAATATTTTTTAAATGTTGTGTAATTCTATTTTTAAACGTTCTCAGTATTTTAGAATTGATGTAAGATCAATTTAAAGTCAATAATTTCTTAACGACTATTTAATAACCATTACTTTCGCATACGTTTTGCCTATTGAATCAACAAAAATGCCAATATTGATCGTCAAAAAGATTTAAAATAAATTTATGTCATTGTTGTAAAATTGAATCTAATTTACTAATAAATTTACTTCAGCAATGTAGGAAAAAAAATAATTTTTATTAGGTATCACTATAACACTGCAAGTGATATAGCTAATTCTTTTTAACTAAAATACTCAGAAAGAAATCTAAAGATTGAATAAAATGAAGATTAAGAAGAACATTTGAGTAAATTAAAAAGATAATTTGAATCTAAATTCAAACCTTATAAAAAACATAATAAAAATCTAAAGAAGTTTTCAATTTAACCAAAAAAATTTATTTATAAGTTATTTTTATACTAGTAATTGATGTTAAAGAAAGTAAATTATTGATAGTTAAACTTCCAAAACTTACTCACTTATTTAAATTCTCAGATTTTAATATAATAAAGATTTTATAATTAAATAATACGCTTGTTTTTAGGTAATATTGCCTATTACTTGAAAATGAAAAAAACAGCAACCGACTAGAATAAAAGCAACAGTAAAAGTAATTTTGAGTGCAGAAAATTTATAGCCATAAATGACAATTTAAACCTGTTACATCAGTGGTACATGCAAATATTCACTGATCTTTTGATTAGTTATTGCTCTTTTTTTAAGGATTTCATTTTACTGCAAATAAGATGCAATGAGCGAAAAAACTGATTGGTATCATTATTTTTTATTAGAATAATGAAGCTTTGTGTAATAAAATATTATTAGGATACTCTATTATACATTTACTAAGAAAATGAGTGATACCGAAAAAAACTCTATCAAAAAAGAAAATAAACACACACAACAATACAAATAATTTACATTTTGTTATCTCTAAAATGTTACATTGTAATTTAAGTTTTTTTAAGAATTTTTGAATAATTTTATAAATCTTGATAATTTTTTATTTCGAACGTTTTAATATAATACTAGTTAGAATTTTGAAATATTATTTAAATAGTATATGCATATCATATATACCAACTAAATTTATAGAAAATACTACATAAAAATTACATTTTTGATTTTTTACAAATTTGTATGTCTTCGAATCCATGGTAAATAGCTAATAACTCTAGTAAAAACATCAGGCAAGTCACTCCAGGCAAATGATAATATACCAATTTGAACATTATTATTTACCAATGCACCACCAGAATCGCCCTATAATTTAATATCATAATTTAATTAAAAACTTAATAGGAATACAGATTAATCGATATAAAGGAAGAATTTATCTTATTTTGTAATATAGCAATATATTGAATGAAATTAAACTATTAAATAATGTTTTTTTCAATCTTAAACAAAAACAAAATTAATAATTCTGATAAGGAATTACTATTTAGATAGATAGACATTAAAAGATTAAGGAAAACGAATCAAATTTTTTTGTTTGTCATCTAACGAATTTCTAATTAAAAAACATAATTTGAAATATTCTATAAAAAATTCAATTAAATCTTACACGAGAAACTACATTCTGTGAATTTAAACCGGAAGTACAAAGATGTGTTTTCAATATAGTACGTTTCCTCTTTTGCCTCCACTTCTTAGCACATTGCACAAGGTTTATAACTCGTAACTGTACATGCTGTAGTATTTTAGATGGAATGCTATTATTCTGAAAATTTAATTCATAATAATTTTATGAAAAGTTTATTCTTGTGCTGATATATAAGAATTTGTAAATTTTTAAATTTAAATAAAATATTAAAACAATTACTTTATCCATCGTTAAATTCAAATATTTCAACTTACAGCAACAGTTCCCCAGCCGGCCAAAAGTGCTTTACTATTTTCGTAAGATATTGATCTTTGATTTTTAGGTAATTTTACAGGTTGGATATTCTGATTAAACTGAATATTTTTGCTGACTTGTATTAGAGCAATATCATGAGCATGATCGTAAATCTGATCCTGATGAAGCATATTTATAATAAATAAACATATTGATAAAGTTTATAGATTTGTATAGAGTTTACTTTGTTAAGTAAATTTGTTCCATTTTTATCTTTAGACTTATTTTCTCATTAAATTAAATTTGATTTTCTATTGTATTAGAGATATTTTAGTATGATTTATATATTCATATTATTTTTAAAAATAAATTTACGTTTTAAATGGATAAGGATAAGCTGAAATTTTCGATTATCAGCAACTGTAATGAAGATAGATTCTTACCTTTTATATATTAAATGTCAAAATGGAGGAACAAAAGTTTATGTAGGTTAATAGATATTCGTTTTATAATAAAGGTTAAATAATGATAAAAGTTTTGGTAATAACAAACTTTTTTTAAATTGCTTTAATCTAATATTGAAATATTTCAATTGAAAAAGAATTTATTTACTACTATGATAATATTTTATTTATTAACAATTTATTTTTTTTAATGTTTTATTTTAATTGAAAATATGTAAGTTTCAACTATAATATAAAAATAATTTTATGTAATGAAATGTTACTTACATATTTCTCGTGCTGCAATATTTTTTTAACTGCGTACTCTGTACCATTTGTACCATCTACATAAACTGTGCCAACTAACACTGTTGCATCTGTTGGACTTTTAATCCTGTGGAAACAGATAATTGAAATAATTATTAAATTGATAGGATTACTTATAAGTATAATTTTATAAAATATTTTTAATTACAAGTTAACACAATGGGCAGCGGTTAAAAGCCAGTCTTGACTAATGATAGATGCTCCGCATATAAATTTAGAATTGTGTCTGAGCGCAGCTTGATACCGATACTTAGTGTTTGGAGCATTTGTTCCGCCACTTTCCTTTTGAGCTATTCAAAATATTAAAAATACAATGAAAATATCAGAGTTCATTATCTGCTACAGATGTAGTTTTTACATGTATATAATATATACTATAGTAGAATTATAGAATAATGAAATATATATGTTTTTTTTATTTTATTCAATCAAAAACTTTTATTTCAAATTATTATTTATTTTTATTATTTACCATAAATATAAGTTGCCATAGAGATCAGCAGACTTATTAGTAAACATCCTTTCATCCTGAAATAAAAATACTTAAATGGCAAATGAAAAATATTTTAAGATTTTGCTTCTTTTTACACTTAAATAATATATATTTCAAGATATTATAATTTTTATGGATTGCAATATATAATAACTTAATGATTAATAAGTATAACCTTCTTACGCCGCGATAAACATAAATTATTACATAATTATTGTATAATTTGACAGGAAAATATATCGCGATACTAAAACGATCCAGTAACATTGAAAATAATAATTTATGTGAATGATAATGATTTGAAAAAAGTATAGCAGTTTTATAATTCATTAATCTATATTAGCAAAAGTATTTTAGTATTTTTGTAAAATCAAAATATTGATATTTGCTAAAAATTATCAATTTCTATAAATTTTAAAATATATTAAAAATTATTATGTATAAATTATAAATTTTTTATACTATTAATATTTTTAGTTGAGATTTGTTATCAAATGTAATTAAATTAAATTAATCGTTATATACAGATTTTTAAAAAGCAGGTTCACAGTGTCTTTTAAATGTTTTAAAATTTTATTCAAATTAAAAAAAAATTTTTTAATAGATTTTTTAATAGATTTTTATAACCCAATATATTTTTAATTTAAAAAAAAGAATAAAAAAATCAGAATACGATAATTTAAAAAAATGTTGAAAATGTTCCCACTTCTTTACAATAATTTTCTGTAGAAAATCTTATTGATAAAAAATTTACGTACTAATGTATTTCTCAATATATGCCTTTTTACTAATTACATAAGTCAATGGATTAATATTTTATTCCAAAAAATAAAATAGTAATAATTTTTTATAATAACTTATAATTCTTAATGAGTTTTAAAATCTTAATGACTTTTTACAATTTTATACTGAAATTTATCATTAACTATTTAAAATGGATAAATACTTTAAATAGTAAAAAATAAAGCGGTAGTATAATAATATTGTTTAAAATATAAGTATGTCATATGAAGTTGTCGTTTCACAGTAACCGTTTTAAAAAGTAACAGGCTACGTTTTGTAATGATAAAGAAGAATCGGACATTTTCAATTTTAAAGCTAAAACATCATTATGGATTAATTGATGAGGAAAAAAATCCTTTTTTATATAGTCTCCTTTCTTTATCCGTCAAGCCACATAACGAAGCGACAAGCCTTTTAGCGATGAAACAATGCGATTTCCTCAAATCAGGTTCTCAGTTAAAAGGCGTCGGCTTAAAGGGTAAATAAAAAAAATAAAAAATGACCTGTTGATTAGCGTTCAATTCGATTGTTGGCTCACGCATATAGCCATTTCTCGTTGAAAAACCTCTTCTGATAAAAAAGCATATCACACGAGCAAATGCTTGAAAATGCATGATTTACGCGTTCAAATAGTTGGAAATAGTACTCCAGACTTTATTGTTCCCGAAATATATACTGAAATGAAGTGAATTTGTGTGAGAGCTGGTGTTGTATGGGTCATAGAGAACCAACGGCTGAAGAATGTCATAAATACATGGAGGTATATTTTTTTTTATTAAAACAATAGATGTTGACATTCATATGGTTGAAATATATTTAACGATTTTACTTTGAATTTTTATGGCAGATAAACTAGACATTTTTAATATATTTCAATGGGTTTTAAATAATTTTAAGCATATATTAAATCCTCTTTCAAAATATTTTCAATCAGTTACAACAAAATATTCATTAATATAGTAATATCTACTATTTTAAAATTGGCATATTTTTAAAAATTTATTGGTAAAATCATATTATATTTACCTTATTAAAATTAAAAGTATATATAATAATAAATATTAATGTTAGGGCGATCAAAATCTTTTTAATTTTATTAATTTAATGACGTTTTAAAATATGTAGTTTGTAAGATTTTAGTACTATTATGCGCACACACACACACACATATATAAAATTTTTAAATATATGAAAAATCCTAATGATAATTTTTATTTTACAAATTTTGTTATATTATACTTTTAAAAATTATACAAACTACTAAATAATAACTATTTAATTTATTTGATTAAGATATTTTTTGTAAAATTTTATTAAAATAAATAATTTATTATATAATACTTATTTAAATAATATTTAAAATTTCAAGAATAAATAGCTAAACATTACCACATAACATATATTTTATATGCACATACTCACATCTATAATATATATTTTTACTACTCGATGACAATGAATTATTTTAAAATAAAGGTTTGGTAAATTGAAATTTTTTGTTGTATTACATTTTATATACATAATAAATAAGTTCATTAATTTTTAACTTATCAAAATTTTCGTAAGTTTTTTTTATGTTTTAAAAGTTGTATAATGATAACCAAATATGCATATTTTGAAGCTTTATTTTACATTTGTAGAAGCAACAATTTTCAACAATTTATACATTTTCTTAAAAAATAAACCAATAATGAACGTTCTTAAATACAAATTTATCCTATTATAATGGATAGGGACAGAAAACTTAAAATTCATTTATTAACAATATTCATTATTTATTAAAATTTACAAGCAGATTATGTGGACTATAACATAATGCCATATAATTAAATAGCTGCAAGAAGTTTTTATGACGGGACGTTATAGTATTAGAAACATTATATTTGATTTATATCATATATTGCCTACTAGTGATAATGATTGATATATAATTCAACTTCAAACGAGTATTAATTTTAAATAAATCTATTTAAAAGAAATTAAAATTCGAAGTGATATGTTAACTTTTATTTTTACCCATTTTACACAAGAAAATTAATAGTTTTTCACAATTAATATTTATATTTTTATATATATATATACGTATATACACACATAAAGGCATTCTCACAAACTCACGCACATTATTTTATGCTCAAATATGTATATACAAATATAAATTAAATAAATTGGTTAATAAATTTGGTTAGTAAATTAATAAAATTGGTTAGTAAATTGGTTAAATAAATTAATAAAATTAAATAAATAAATAAATTGGTTTTTTATTCCGTATATTAATGATATTATATTATATGAAGTTTTCTGCATTTATAAATATATTATTCAGTTGTTTTTTTAAGAAATCTTTGTATACACATGAGTTTTAATATTTTTACCATATTTTTAATTTAAAAATATGAAACAAATTTAATACTAAGAAAATGTTTACGTTAATATATTATAATTGTTCAGAGACTTGATGAAGCTCTTTAATTTTTTGATAATCTACGATTTATACGGTTAAGAATGCTTTATTTTAAAGGTCAATAAAAACTAAGACGATGTATTTTCGTAGGGAATACTGTTACCAAAAAAAGAAGAAAAAGACCAACGATGCCGAAACTTTTAGTGACTAATAAGCAGGCTGAAGACGAAACTGAAGTTAATGCTGAGGTGGATGCTGAAACTGATTTAGATACTGATGTTAATGCTAATGGTCAGTTATATTTTATTCGTAGATTAGTTTAACGATGCTACACACTAATCAAGGCGGTATTTAATGAGTCAATCGGCTTCCTTCGAAATGGTTTCGATTCAATCAGTGAATCTCGTGCTGAGGCAATCGACGTTATGTCTATCTGACACACATCTTTTTATAAGCTTCTCTTTCTGTATCTTTTCCATCTTTCTATGTAATTCGAAGAAGGGGAACATACTGATTATTAGTTGATGAGACGGTGAAGAAATCACAGAGTAATAAAAATGTCATTATACTACTGTGATATTTATATTTAATGATCACTAAATTAATAATATATTGAACAAATATCAAACAATATTAGAATAAAAATAATAAATGCCATTTTGTAAGATGTTTGGCTATATTTTACGCTCAATTTTGAACTCTGAATTTTTTAAAAGACATTATTTTGAGATAAATGTAAAAAATTAGACATAATTAAATCAATTAAATAAGCACCTTAAAATGCATCAAAGTTGAAAACAAGTTAATATATAACACTAACAAGAAAAGTGTTCATAAATTAACATACATAATTCATATGGCGAGCAGTGTTTTGAATAAAACTCTTTGATTTTTAAACACTTATTATATAAAAACACCAAATAACATATATTCTTTAAACAAGGTAAATAGTAATTCTTTAAAAAAATCCTCTTAGTGAAACTAAATTATAGTAAAAAAGTATTCTATCGAAAAAAATTTTAGCGTGCATTCTTTTCGATTTCGAGCAATGCCGAGCTTTATCCAGGCGTACAACTCCTGATAAATATGTATATAAAAAAAGTGAAAGAATTGAACAGTAAATTCTCCTATACTTTTTTTGTGTTACTAATTACTTTTATAGTGTATATACATTTGCATGCAATTATATAAAATAGGAGGTTAGCTTTATCTGTATGTTTGTCTATACAAATAATAAGAATAACGGTGTATTTTAAAAGATATTAAAAAAATATAATTACATATCATTTTTATGAATAAGTTCAATTGGCATATTGATTTATCTACTTAAATATTTGGTAGAATATGATTTTATTTTAAACTTTGATTTTAAATTTGATTATTGATTTTATATACAAAATTTTTTAATCAAAAACAATTGTTTTAAAATGTTTTTAAAAAAATAATATAATTTTCTTTGAACAGTCAACTGTAAATTCAAATGTTACGTAAAAATCTTACTTGTTCATTGTGTGTGTTTTACAAAATTGAATTTCATTTCATTGAAATATTCTGCAGATGCTTAATTAATTCAATTAATAAATAATTTTGAGATTAATTTAGAATCTGTAGTAAGTACCTTAAAAAAAATTTTTATATATAATATATCAAATTTTTATATATAATATATCAATTTTTATATCATATATTCAAAATTATTTAAAAAACTCTTAAGTAGTCATTGTTTGAATTTTATTAGCAGCCTTATTGATTACAAGCACTTTTTTATAAATGAATATACACCCAACATGTAAAATTATTACATTGCTCAACTTGTTTATATTTGCTAGCAAGTTTTTTGTTAACAAAAACTTAATTAAAAGCAGTATTATAGTTGATTTACGTTGAGGAGAATCTTAAACTTAAAATATTGTTATTTATTATATTATTATTTATCCATATAGTTGACAATTTGACTATTTATTACTACAATATTTTTTTAAATTGTAGTCATACTACCATGTATTATTTTTCCTTCAAAAAATTGTTCTCTAGTAAACCCATCGTTTTTATTCCTGATTAGAAAATAAAATGTTATACAAAAATTAACTTCATGAAGTATAGTTCAAAGTTATACATTGAAAAAAGTGACTAGTAGTGATTAGTCTAACTATAAATTTACATTTACTAAGATAGGAGCTACTTGTAGAACAAAACTTTCTTATGTTATTATGTTATATTACTTGATGTTATTAAAATTTATTACAAAAATGTTTACCTAAATTGTTTATAGTCTTCTTCTAATAAATTCTAATACTTTTTAAAATTACTTTGCATGATCTGATAAAAAACATTAAAGACTTTAAAATATATAGAATCCTTTGAATCTATCAAGTTTTTAGGTTATTTTTTTACATCTTTTTCATATCAAAATTAGTAATAATTGAATTTTTTTATATTACTAATTTTTATCTTACTTATATCAACATTTTCTGTAAAAATAAGTTGTTTCATGGATATTTATATGATTATATCACATCACTTTTTATAACGAATTCAATACAAAAAATAGGGAAAAGTGATTATGCAGTTTTGATATAATGGCAAGTCGTAAGGAATTTCAAAGAATACAATTAAAAAAAGAAAAAAAATTGAGAAGAATAGAAAAAAAGGACTATATGATTTTAAAAAGAACTTTGCATTTATCAATTATGAAAGAAGCTATTGATTAAGAGCTATTGATTATCAATTATTGAAGAAGCTATTTTATTCATCAATTGGTATTATGTTCAAATTAATTAGGAATTTGTAATAACAGCCATCTTTGTATTTTCTAAATAGATATTTTATTTTTAGGGTTATATTTAGGATTTATACATGTATATGTACAAACTATTCTCATATAGAATTTAATATCTAGAATCTTTTTTTTTTTAAAAATGAAGAAAAATATTTCTTTGATTATCTAAACACTCTAACTTTTCTCTTTATACGCTATTATTACATTGCTTCGACTTTTTCGGACTTTTTTTACATTTCTAAATATATTATCATCGTTATTTGTTCACATATGTACTTCAGTATGATAGCGATATACTATCAAACATGATGTGAAACCTTAACGATGAAATATCAAGTTTCTTTGTTATTCTTTTACTTGTTCCTCAACTGCATACTACGTAAAAGCTGCTAGCGTAATTACAATTTATCTACGTCTTGAAAAGAGGAGAGAAAGGAGAAATGGAAAAAAGTTTCAGTTCTGAGAATTTTTTAAGTGATATGTATGGGTTTACATAAATAAAATTACGTGGGCCTTTATAAGGAAGAATTTTATGTACTTAAATGATTATTATCAAACTTATTTACAAAATAATATTCGACATATCGATAAAGCCGATTATTTGTCATATTAGCGTTTTTTTATTATGAACATTTAAAATACATCTTATTTTGATTCGTATCAAATTGATTAATAACTATTAATATGTCTTTATTATATGTGTCTGCACTTATTAGATGATTGAGCGATTTCATTTTTATTAATATTCTTGTATTTTTTTTTATATATATAAAGTGTAAAAATGAAAAATGAAATGAATGATAATAATGAATTATTAGGTTTTATAACGCATTATTAATTTAAAAAATATTTTTATATACATATTAAAGCATGAGCTTTTAGAATCACAGATAGTTTGATTAATATAATGATCTATATTAAAAATTAGTTAAAAAAACGAAACAAGTATTATTCTTTAACTTTGTAGTCGCCTATAACTTATAAGACTTAAGGAACTTTATGCTTGAATAATATGTAATCGCAATATTATTACAGAAGATGGACCTAGCGTGTATTTTTAGTAGTTTCACGTTTTAACCGTTTCATTTAATTTTTTCAATACTTGTCAAATGATGGCAGCAAAATAAAACGAGTTTAAAATTATGAAATTACAGAATTAATGAGTGTACTATAGATAGAAGTAAAACAAGGATTAACGTGATTTTTTATATTTTATGTTAATTAAACGAATGAAGTTAAAAAAGTAAGAGGTATTTGTACTAATTAATATACTTCAAATTATCTTAGTATTTTTTTAATATGATACTCTAAAGAATTTTATCTATATACAGATATTCTGTTAATAAAACAAGAAAATAAAGCAGGATGTTTTAAATAAAACAAGTGACATATCTTTAAGAAACTATTCTACGACATGTTCATTTTTTCTTAGTAGAATAACTAAACATTGCATTGACTCACATAATTTATTTGCATGTTTTATCTTCTTATTTTAATAAAGATGCTTTACTTTATTTTATGCTTTAGTTTGCGTTACACTTTACTCTATATTAGTATTTTTTATTATTTGCCAGATTTCATTGCATTTCTGTAAGAGCTTCAACCATTGTGATTGGCATTTTATTGCACAAACAGTTAATATGAAATAAAGTACGCTGTGTCGGCTTAATTATATTATTTATGTTATATCTAGAATTGTTATTACTTTTACTACCTTCTTATTTACAATGTAAATTTATTACTAAACTCATACGCTATTCTTAATACCTTATAGGTAATACTATACAGTATTTGACACGTCTATAGCTCATTATTTTCTGTAAGCAAAATTTAATGTACAGTATAAAATAAATTCACTGCCCTTTTTAACCGAATAATTGTAGATTTATTAGTGCTAAATATATTGTAATAGTTTCATTGTAAACTAGAAAATATGACTGCATTAAATGTAACTTATGTATAATTAAAGTTTCTATTTATATTATCGACTTCGTATACTATAAGCGAAGATCATAATATAATTGACTATTAAATTTAATCTGGCGTCAAATGTAATGTGTCTAATTAATAATATTTGAATTCTTTAATTTTAATATAAAAATTAACTAAGCGAAAATTAGATAATTAAATTTCATCGAACATTTTAATTTAAAATTATTAAACTAATATAACAATAGTTTATTAATCGTTTTTATATTTGTAGATAATATTGAATTGTTTATTATATATTAAAAATTTACTAAAGGTATATATAAATTTGTTATGAACGTAACAGCGAGTCGCGGAGATACATGCAGAGAAATAAAACGGTATTCGCTGATTAATTATTACGTAACAGAGTCTATTAGGGATAAAAATTACGATGCTGGGTCCGGAAATAAATATCAACAGCGTTCATAAGCAACATAACAAAAAATACAAACAACCCGAGTAAAGCGAAACGCCGGAGTACCTATAATACTCGAAGGGACTAGAAGGTGGCAAGTGCCTAAAATTATTATACAAAAGGGTCGGCGCGCAGCTAAAGTTTACGAGCATACTATGCAATAAAAGGCGTTGGCAATACGTAGATGTGCGGACAGATAGTGAGCACCAAAGGTACTATGGTAAAAGTTCGACGCGTAACTAAAGTATGCGATCTAAGCATTCAAATATAGACGTTGTACGAATATATGGGAGGCTTTTTATTAACTCTGGTAAAAGCAACAATATACGTCAACCATATAATTCATATTTCGTCGAACTTTCGAACCGCACATACGTACATAGATAATTAATTAATTTACTTTATATTTTATTCTTATTTAATATTTGGAATAATGCGTATTCGACCAAATTGACTAACTTATACCTATCACGAAATTACGAAAGTTTTAAAAAGCGTTATTGTCAAACATTGTAAATATATTTAGCAGTTAATAAAGGAATGAAACTACGTACCTTCAAGCCTTATTAAGGATTCTTTAAAAAACTTGATAACAAACAACGTGCATAATTAATTTGTGACGAACCCTGTTCTTTCCACTGAACTCCTCTCCCCTCAGAGTGTAACAATAAGCAGCATACAAAAGCTGCGCCAAATTTAAAAATCACTCGGAGTAGAGAGCGAGAGGTAACGAGTGGAAACCGCGAAACTGCGTCCCGGCACGAAATCGGCGGCGGGAATCAACGAGCTTGTAAAAAGAATGACCTGTGTTCCAAATTGGGCGCAAGGAACCGACTCCTACGCATCCAGCGTGTCCGGATATACGACCAACCGGACTACTGTGTTGGTCGCCAATGAGCGAAATTTTGGAGTTGGCGATTTCAATTTAAATGCAACTTCCAATGAAATAAAACAAAGCGTAACCCCGGGTATGCGAAAATTCTGACTTTAGATCGTGACTAGCTCAAGAAGGAGCTGAAGGTCGCAGGGTTCTCAGCGAACAGAGGTATCACGCCGCTCCCTTCTAACCACTACTTGCGTATGAAAAAGATCGTCGTGACGGCAAGGGCGGAGATACTCGGGAGATACTACGGGGCAGCGGCAAGGTCCACGACAACCTATACCGAGACAGAAGTAGACACCCTCGTCATCGGAGATAAGACACCTGAGTCGCATAAGTAGCGACAAGTCCAGCCCCATAGCCGAGTGCGAACTGTAGATAGACAAAGAAAACCAATTTAGACTCGGTCGCAAGGCATCTGTTAACACCGAGACCGAGCATTGTCCCACCCTCCGGTCGCATATTTCGTACAAGCCCTTTAAAACGCGACAGTCGCAGAAATATTTTATCGCATAAAAGAGAAAACAAAAATTTACGTCGAGAAATTATTAAATTAAATATTAAAGTGTTAAGTGTCAGTTTCAAGTGTCACAGATACCATTATAATAAATTCGTAACTATTAAATCGGAATACAAGTTTGATCATGTAAAAAATCCTATACTATACAAAAATGATTGGTCATGGTGTAGGTTGTTCTATTTATTATAATTTTTTACTTAATTATCTTTTCATTTTCTGGTTTTATTTGAATCGAATATAATAAAACAAAAACAGATAGTGTTTCATCGCGAATCAAGGTCATCATAAATTTAACGGATAAACTTGTAATTGTCTGTTTAGATATAATGCATTTGTATAGTTGTTATATTGACTGAATTCGTATACATTTCATTGAGTTGCAATTGAATTCATTATTAGAATGTGAAAAATAAATTATTCACAGCGTAAAAATTTAAAGATCGATTAGCTTATTATTGCATAATTTATAACATATGAATGCTCATAAAGGAGAAAAAATCAAAATACATACATTGTATTATAAAAACTAAAGAAATCGAAAAAGAAAAAATTAATGAAATACAAAATGGAAAGTAAGCAATCGAATTAAAGAGAAAAATAGATTTTCGCAGCCTAAATTAATAAATTTAGAATATCGTAGAATATTTTATTATCCGTAAAAATTATTTCAACGTAACATCACTTTCATTATTCAAACTCTCGATTATTTATTATTGAAGAAAAATAAATATATGCCAACTGCAAATAATTTTTGCAGAATAACTCTAAATAGATGACATTGACCTAAATATATTACTTTCTTTCTCTTATTAGGTTTGCTTTGATAAGTAATTATTTCAGTTTCCTCACATTTAATTTTCAACATTCTTAATTCACATGAATGTTATGATGTATTTTTAAATCTCCTTGTAGCTTTTAATTCCAGTAGCAGTCAAATCATTATAACTTTTCCTATTTCACAATTTCCGTATATTTCAACCTCTCGTAATATTATCTATCGCCTTAATACTCAGATGAGTTTAAAGCAATTTTGATGTCTTCAAAAACTTGAATTTATCTAAAAAAATTTTTTTTTCCCGTAGTAATTTAAAATTTAACATAAATCATTAGGATTAAAATTTTTAAATTCATAAATACAAATTCATAAAGTATTTTATTGCCAGTCGCTTAGTCAAATTGTAACAGAAAGATAAATAATGATGATACTGAAGACTTTCCAAAGTAGATTCAAAAAATGATTCGAAAGTATATTTCAAAGTAAGTTTTTAAAGAAAATTTAAAGATTAATGGTAGCTAAGGATAATGACTTATATTTTAATATAATTTGGTAAGGAACAACATATTATATGAGTACCCTGTTAGAGAATTTAAAAGCTAATAATTAATTAAAATTTAATAGTAAAAATTTGTAGCATTAAGTTGTAGCATTTAAATTATTTTAGTTTCATCAAATTTTGAAAAATAGATATTAAAAGTGCATTTTGCCGAGGCTACTGATGGTAGTATTACCGTAGCGTAGACAGTAAGAACCTCACTGTCTTTACAGAAATCGAGACGTGTCTCCATTATATTTATATTAGTATCATTCAAACGATTTGTATATCGGATAATTACAATAAGCGAGAGTTGTGTGCTTAGCCACAGTTATGTACTTTATATTACCTTGACGATATTGTCGCTGTACCAACAGATTCTTACCGCCACTTGGAATTGGTGATGGTTGTTCTACAATGGTTCAGAGAGGTTAATCTATAGCT
Source organism: Kradibia gibbosae (assembly GCA_018907135.1). NCBI lineage: Eukaryota > Metazoa > Arthropoda > Insecta > Hymenoptera > Agaonidae > Kradibia > Kradibia gibbosae. The sequence continues at coordinate 14,037,524 of JACCHX010000002.1, read as the reverse complement.
GAAATTTTAAGTGTCTCTTCGAACGCAGATAATTTATTTTCTTGTTCAATAAGTCATTGAAATTGTCGCGAAAATTGAAAAGCTCAATTAACCCTGTAAACTTCAATTTATCTGAAGAAACTTTGGAAGGTCAAATAAATTCATTATGGTACAGATAATTTCTACCACACGTTGTTATGATATCAGATCTCATCAACTAGCTCATGTTCAAGAGGTAAAAGTAAAAAGTCGAGGAAAACTGATATGAAGAAATGTTTTAATGATTACATGTGTTAATTTTTGGAATATAGTTAAATTGTTCTATTATAGATTAATGCGAAGAATGACCAGGAAAGGTGTGGAATATCATACAGTTTATCTAAACTTAGCTTTAACAAGGCCGAGGAAACGGACAGTCACACAGTAGTAATGCCTACCAGTAAATTGAGGTATCTATAACATATGAGTTTACTAGAGGATAACTAGTTTATTGTGATAAGAAACCTTCCATTCATCTTTGGATATAAAGAATATAAAAAAAGTCCGATGGAGCTTATAATTTAAGTATAAATATAAGATGTTGTTTTTACAAAAATACATTTATTTTCTAATCAAAACTATATTTCTAAATTATAAGATTTCACGGTTTTTAGATTTGAAGTCAATAGAAGCATTTATGGAGTAAGATAGTAATTGTTTCACAAAAGAAGCTTTATAAGGCAATATTATATTAACTTTTTCTTTAGTAAAATCCCTTTTTAATATTTACTTAAATTTTTTTTTTTATAATTTACCAGATTAAAATTTATAATTTAGTTCTATTTAATAAAAAAATTAATTTATTATGGTTGATTTGATACATTATTGAACCATGAAACTCCTAGTAAATTATAATGAAAATTCATGAATTTTTATTTTTATTGATTTAGTAACATTAAGTTAAACTTTATTTTTCTTTATTTGCTACAATAGTTTTTAAGAAATATATAAATTCTTTCACTATTCTTCATATATATATATATATATATGTAATTTTCTGTTAAACTTAATATATCTTCACCCATCTCATGCCCATTTCATTCTGCATCTCTCTACTTACCATTTTCCTTCCCCCTTTATCATCTCCAAATGTGCTGCCAGTAGTACCGTTTCTGAGACGCTATTCGTGACGAGCATAAGTTATTCTTCGTCCAACAAATTTCTGAGCCTCTATATCGACGCCGATGTTTCGACGAGTAAGAAAACTACATGCAAATTGTTAAAAGAGTATAACATCAACTTTGCTCTATAAATTTCATTCTATCTGTTTATCTTTAGTATCAATGATAACACAATACGTCAAATTAATTAGTGTACATACCGTATCTATTCACATGCAAAGCTGTACACTTATAATAATTGTATGCACAGCACTAACTCTAATTAAAACAATAAGATATTATAGCATCAGAACGCATGTAGTATATATATATATTTTTCTCTTTTTAATCATAAATTTTAACTTTATTTAAATCTTTTACATTTAGTTAATCACTCTTATAACTTGGTTTTCTTTTTATATTTTTTTATTTCGTCCGTATTTAAAAAAATAATAAATTTGATTTTATTTCAAAAAATAAAATGTGAAAATATGTATTCATGAAAATGAGTATTTAAAAATAAAAATAAAAGAAAAAAAAAAAATTGTGTTATTTCGCTTGCTCCATAAAGATCTCGCCGTCTTGCCAGGTTAAATAATTCTGGGTTATTTTTTTATGGTCAATTCATGAAGAGATTAAAATAAGAAAGAAAATTTTTTTTGTTTTAAAAATAAAAAAAATTGCCTGTGTTTATTCTTTATCTGATTTTTATTAAAAAAAGAGAAAAAATAATTTTAGTGTTTTATAATTTGTTTGGAGATCAGTTTTGTTATAGATTTTGTTATACATTATACAAAATTTTTTACAAATTTATGCAGCAATAGAAAGTGTGTACGCTAATAATACAAAAATTTACAATAAATATTACACAGATGGTGCCAATGGTGATTTGGGATGAAGGATATTAAAAAATAATTTTTTATCGTTTATTGAAAATATAAAATATTTTATTTTTATTTTTTAATTTATAAAAGCTTATATTTTTCCCTCGTTACAACTCTAATTGTTGCCTATTTTATGCTGAAAAAATAATGGGATAAATAAGTGATTACCTAAAATTTTCAATGAAAACTCCAATATTATATATATATTGAATATTCTATAGAATTTCTCATTATATAAATATTTATATAAAATTAGAAATATGTTGCATTTACTTTAATGTTTTTTTTTAAGTAGTATGTTGTAATTTAATTAATTTTTTCACTCATTAATCTATGGAATGAATAAGATGCTCAAAATTATTTCTATATATTTATTCCTTTTTCCATTACATTGTTTAATTGAATATAAATTTCACTCGCTTGACGCTCTTGCAACGATTATAATGTACTTCTAGTATCTTGTATGATGAACGCAATAAGAACGGTATTGCGTTACGATTTCCAGCTTTATAAAATAAAGCTTAAGCATTAAAATCATAGAGGAAGTCTGTTCCCAGGTGGCAGTCTGCAATGCTGCAAGAGTTTACGAGTCTACATAACAATGCTTACGCACTGGTGGACACATCCAAATTGCGACTTCCATCGGTGCGTCGATGATGATAAAGCTACTAAACATTTCTTTATACCACAGTCAGGTATATAGATATATATAGCAGTATATATAGCTTCATCCAAGCTTCCTTTATATGATATCATCGCTCGGACTGTTGTACAATTCATTTCCTCAAATTGGTGCCAAAGCTATCTTTTCATTTATATTACATAATTCTATTTTTCATTTACAATATTAAGTTTTTCTTATAATTTAATTTTAAATATATGGTGTTACATGTAGTATACAAAATAAGATTTTTTTAAATTTATTCACAATGAAAAATAATTATTAAAGAACTGTTATGTTTTTTGTACATATTAATCAAATATATATAACTTGACATCAGAATTGTGTAAGAAGTCTTAAAAAAAAAGCTTTTTTTTTATACTTATTTTGATATTTTACGAAAAAATTGTAAGGCTTTCATTTTAATACAATATTTATAATAATTTTTTACAAATACATATCAATAATCTAATCTAATATAATTTCTGTACAAAATTTCAATATATATTCAAGTATTGGAATTTTTTTATCAACATACATTTGTTGACATGCAGTATCCCTTAATGTATATGGATTTAATTCAAATTGAAAAAATGGAAACTATAAACACGGTTCATTAGTGAATCTGATGTAATATTAAAATTAATTTTCCAAAAACTTTCATTGTTTTGATAAATTATTATAGATAATTTTCTTATTTAAATTTTTTATTATTTGATATTATATTGTAACTAACTAGTAGTATATAGTACACAATATCATATAACTAAAACTTATAGCTTCTAAAATCAATTATCAATTATTAATACTAATTCAATTAGTCTACCCTTACGATTTATTGTTCAAGTGTTGCCTCCTCCATTAATACACATCAGTACTTTAACTAAATCTCACATTTATTAAATTTTTCTTTCATATTCCTGATTTTCATCTTTGACAGCATTATTCTTAAATCGCTTAAAAAGCGATTCAATAGTAAGATACTATTTATTACATTTTATATTAAAGAATATATAAATATATATATATATAATGTATTCATATTAATAGGATTTTTATAAAAAACTATAAAACAATGATATAATAAACTTAAAATTAATTTTTATTTTGATAAACATCTCTATTTACGTAATATATTATTCTACAAAACTAGAATATTATATCAGTGGTTTATATCTTAACTCAAACAAATATTTTGCGGGACTTTAAAAAAGGGACCGAAGCGGGTGCTTAGCGGGGGTGTTTAAGGACTAATAGAACAATTCTTCCTGAATTCCAGTCATAGACAGTGTTCAAGACATCTTGCGATACCTCGGCGTGTGGAAGCGACACAATATTTATTGTATTTTTTGTAATTTCATGCCAACTAACAGCAAACAAGATACATTGGGCTGTTTGCATTGCATCAAACTTGTTTTGGATGCGCCGAATCACGACCGCCTTGCAAACTATCCAAGTCTGATTACGGGGCAAGGACTGTCCTTAGCTTTACCTATTATTCATGGACCCGTTTGCCACCATTCTTACACGAACTATCCCCCTTCCTCAATGTATAAGAATTAAAATCAAAGAGGGTATTGTAGAAATATAATCTTCTTATACAATATTCTTCTAAATTATTCATCCTCTGCAACTACTTTTTCCATGATAAGCCTGAATCTTAAGTGAAAACATGATTAATAAAATTTTTTTTTATTTTCTCTTGTTAATGATACGAAGACAATATTTCATATATTCAGTACATTCCGTAGTATATAATATAAACAATCTAAGTATACTTAATAGAAATAAGCTTAATCAAATGAAATTTTGGTTTAAAAAATGTTTTCTTAACATAAAAAAAACTTTCATAACATTTCTTTATTTCTGTACAATTCGAATATTTCACATTAAGGGTGCATTATATATGTTAATAGACAAACTACTTTAATTGTTAGTCTTTTTAAAAATTATTAAATTATTATTCAATTATTGTTCAGAATTGCGAATCTTATTTTTTATTTTGTTTTAAAACACTTTATTAAAAATGTGCAATTGAGACTTTCTTATTTGGTGCTATCAAATCAAAATTCTTTCATTTATTATTTTAACTCATATATATTTAATGTTTTTCTATGTATAAATAAATATAATCTATTATTCTTAAGTTTTTTTTAATAGTTACACTGTTTTTTTCAAAATGTTCTTTTAATATTAATTTTTAATATATAATATAACTGAAGAAAAATATGAATTGAATATAAATTTTTATAAATTCATAAATTAATAAATTATTCAAATCTGTTATTTTTTATCGATATTTTAGAGCTTGTACATTTAAAAAATTTTATAATATTTTTTTTTTTAATTAACAAATTAAGACAGAACATTTAAGATACATACCAGAAACGAGATGTTCAATACATGGAATTTCATGATTCTATCATAATGTATTTGCTATAGGTACTTAAGTAATACGATGTTTGCTATGCGATTTTGAGACGCATCTATGTATAGCATTTCCGGCAGTCTAATTTCAGTAGCCCGTTCCGCTTGATACAATAGTACAGTATTACCGTATGTTTTCAGAGAATTCAATTCTTCTTTCTAATTATGCCACATAATTTAATATATATATGCGCATAACAATAAAACTCATTGAATTCCTTAACTCATTAAAAAAAAATTGGTAATTTTTATTTTATTGATTGCTTTCTTTGAATGATTAAAAACACCGCCTGAATTTATTAAGTATAAAAATATTTTCATTTATAGTTAATACAAATAAAATATGTAAAAAATGGTATAAGAATAAATATGAATTTTCAGTATGAATTTATTAAATTGCAAATTAAAAAAAAGTACATCATACTTGTGTTTTGAAATGATATTTTGAAATTGTTACTGGACAGTTTTATTATAATCTTCAGAAGTCAGTAGAGCGTAATAACTAAATATAATTCATCAACGTACTGCTGTACTTATAAAATTAGCTAAATTATAATTTAGATATATCATCAAAAGTGATATTTAATTATCAAATAATGAACCATACTTAAAAATGTCAATTATGCAGATTCACGCATGATTTAAAAGAGAAAATATTTAGTTATCAAATGCAAATCCGCGTAATTATAGAAAGCGAAATATTTGCGCCATTTAAAAATGATTATATAACAATTTGTCATATAATTTGTCCTGTTTACATAGGTATTTATGATGATATTTAGTGTACATCTGTTTATTTATATATGTAACTTTCAAATATAAAATTAAAATATTTTTCTTCGCACAAATGCAATAGTTAATATATATATATTTGTATAAATATATAGAATGCTTATGCAAAACTAAAATATTTCTTTTTTAAATTTAGATTTACATAAAAACAGAAGTATTAATAATAAATGCTCACATGCATACATCATTTCTGTCAAGAATTGCTAAGCTGAATCGAATATACTCAACTGCATACGAATAAATCGATAGTATTGCATCATTTTAAGTCATTTTGAGCGCTTAAAAGTTTTAAATGTGGCTTGATATCTCAATATGATTTTCCTATGTCATGAAAACTATCGGAAACAAACCGAATATGTACCCAACGTATTAAACGATTGCGCATGTAAAATTCTCGTTATATATAAGTCAAAGCACTGCTAACATAGAATATGCAATATTACACAGTGACTCAATAAACTATGGATATAAACTATAAATATAATTTTGCCCTTGTACTTTACAAATATTTGAGACAGATACTATGATAGTTAATATGATCGTTTAAAGTCATGTTACAATTTCGTATTGCAAGTAGGCACAATCCACACTGGGGGGACTTTATTTATCTTTAATGCATATAAAACATATATATCTTCATCCTCAATTGAGCAACTATAGAACCTGGGCTACATTTCTACGATGGTCTATTATAAACAAAGTATCTCTTATTAGTACTAGTTTATTAAAAGTTGGTGATATTGCTTAAGGAATAAAATGAGATCTGTTAACATGATTAAGCACATAAATCATAGTCCACTTAAACATACTTACGTGACTTCAATTTTAGATTTTGTCATATTATGACAAAATCTCGTTATATTTAAAAAAAAAACCATTACATTTCCACTTTTTTTGATGAAATACTTTTTTAATAAAAGTAAATAATCATACTCTGAATATACATTAAATTTTGCTAGTTTTTAACACTATATTGTCACGAAATTTTTAAATAAAGACTACAATACAAAATATATAACTATTCTAAATCTCATAATTTATTTAATATTTGTCGATATTATCAATTATTCTAATATAAGGCTACTGAAAGATTTATTAATATCGAACAAATTTTTTATTGTATTCATTCAAATATGTTAATAAGTTTTAAATTTGTATTGAAATTTGATCGTACATTGTAGAGCTGGGTACTACTATTATCAAGCAATATATCTAATAAGCGAAATAATTTAAAAATAACCAATATACATTTGCATAAAGGTGTACATTTTTTTTAACATTTTTTTAAAAATTTGTAACATGTTTTGTCTATCAGGCCAGTTTATCATATAAGGATAAACATATTTACATTTAATAGACAACGTATAATGAATTAATAAATTTAAATAAAACAATAAAATATCCAGTTACCATTAAAATTTAAAATTGATTTTTAAATTATTTTTAAAAGGAATATATATATATATATATATATATATATATATATATGCGCAAGTGATTCTTGTTTACGCATATATATCGATAGATTACATATACATATATCCGGCTGAATATCAATGCTCTAATTTGAAGATATCTTGAGATTAAGCAGTAGAGGATTTAGCAGAGAGGGATAAGTTGAAGTGTCTCCAAGTGCACGGAGACCGATGATCTTTCGGAATTCGGAAGCAAGTGTACTGGAAATCGAGTGCAATACCTTATCGATGCAAATATAAACTCTCAATATATATTATGTATGCACTTGTACGTCTAATATTTGAAATTTTCATAGATAATTTAATTTATTCAAATAGTTATAACACAAAAAAGTACTGTTTTTTTAATGTGTTTTATAAATAAACATTACATTTGTATCATAATAAAAAGGCTTTGAAAATTTTGAAAATATAGTAAACTAATTCATATAAATACATTGATAAATTAATTCAGGTATCATTATTAATATTATTAATAACTGATATTTGTATACTGAAAATAGCATACACAGAAATTATGAGCTAAAAGATTGAAATTTTCTTAAATGTGCAGTCAATGATTTAATTACTTTGAGATTAAAAATAAATTTAATATTCAATTAATGCTTGAACCAAAATAGAAAGTTAAATATGCGTCACAATTAAAAAACAATTTCTACGAAATTATACTCCTACCTATATAGTTCTATAAAAATATATCTCTATCTATATAATTCTGTAAAAATATACCTTCTGAACAGTTTCTTAAATATAGATTATGATTAATAAATACATTATAATATTGTTTTAGAAATTATGAAACAAAAGACCGCGAAAATATATCATCAGTGATAAGGGCACATTTGAAAATTAATGAAATTCACAATATCTGGTTAAATCTCTTTATTAAATATTTGTACAAAATCTTTAACCTATACATAATGAGAATTTTAGTTAAAGGGAAGAAGATGAGGCACAACACACCGGCACAAAATTAAAGATGGTAAAGGTACGAGTCTACGAGCGTTCATTTGTCGATTCGAGACGTAAATTCAATTCGCGAAATCATCTTGAGATTTTCGCTTAGAAAGCTGTTTATTAGATCGATTTAATAAGCACAGGATGGTCTTTGTGAATGTAACATTGAACGATATGATAGAAATCGATATTGTTTCAGAGTAACTAAATCTGTGAAAGCAAAAGATAAGAGCACGGGCTGAGTCTAAGATTCATGCAAGAGTGATGGCGAGCTTGAGCTTTACGTCGTGCCGGTCGTGATCGGACGTTAGAGGTGCGTTTTCGGCGACCGCGTAGCACGACCCACACGACCGGTAGATTGCCCGGAAGATAGCGCCAACGCGCGGTAAAAATCAGCAACATACATTTTTCATACGACAATTTTCAGACATTGATAAATATTTAATTATTACTTCTCCTTACAAATAATTAAATATTAATTATTATTTTTAAACTAGAGAATGGTAGTTTACATTGCTCTACCGAATTATACAGTGGTACTAGTAGAGTAGAGTTGTATGAGTTCTCTATAAGCAAAAAAATTTTTTCAAAATACAAGTAGCTTCATACTTATTTTGTTGCTTTTTTGTGTTATTATACATTAATATTTTACATATACTATATTTTAAGATCATCCGTTTTCAAAAATAATTAACAATGTTAATAACCGAATGAAAAAAATGGTCTATGAGTTATTAAAACGTCAATAAATAAAATTTTACAGGTATGTCTATATATATATATATATATGTATATTAGTATAATTATCAATACAGTTTTTTACTAATAGTTATAAATGTATTTTTTTTAAATTATATAAATGCATAAGCAAACATTTAATCATAATGTTGGTGATGATATAAATTTAAAAAAAATGTAATTTATCATATTTAACTAAATCAATTTATTTAAATACATTAGGTGTTTTATATAAATATAAGCTCTGAAAAGGATCAATAAATTTTTTGGCTATTCCTAGGTCACTTATTGAAGCCTCTTAAAATTCAAAATCTCTCGACGACTTTATGAAATCGATTCGGAATAAAAAAATTCTGAAGCTCACAAGCGTGAGCTTTATAAATCTGTCTGCATTCGATGGCCACTTAAAAGTTAAAGTGCGTTTGTTATTTCAGTTCTGGGCTTTCACACTCAATCCATACATATGCCTCCATGCAACAAAATATATTCCAAGTGTCGTGGAGCAATGTAAAGGTAAATCTACTATTTAAGTCCATTGGGCGTTAGAGGCATTTACGTGTACTAGCATCGTAAAGATTCCGGTGGGTCGTGTTTTGCACTTAAAGCCTTTTAAAATGAATATACAAGAGCTTCTTTTATTTTAACCGAATTGCTTAATCAGTAGAATATAAATGGATACGTGTTTCATAAATCATATTATTTTATATATATATATATATCTTTAAGAGAGAACACTTTTGATTAATTATATAATTTCGAAAAACTAAATACTGATTCTTTAAATATTATTTATCAACTGCAATAAAAAAATAATTGTTCGAAAAATCTTTTTGTCTAAAATAATTATTTTGTTACATGTACGTAAATTTCTAAATATTTAGGTATATATTATACATTAGCATATTTAGAAGAGAATCATTCATAACTTAGTAATTATTAATATGAGCATGTTTTTACAAATAAATTTTTCTTACAATTTACATCACACAATCTGTAATTTCGGTTCATAAGCTTAGCATTTATACATTAATTTTTTGCAAAATCAATTGCAAAGTATAATATATTTTATATTGTACTTAAGAATTTTGATGGTAAAATACCGATGACATTCAAATCGAATAACCAAAGCTTCTTTTTATTATTTTTACTATTCGTGTTGCATAGAGAACATTTTTAGTAGTAAGAATTTAATAAATAGATTTTTAAACAGAGTAATGTTAATAAGAATTAATTTTTTTTCAGTCGCGACAGTTTCCGTTAATTTTTTTAAATATTACGATTACTGTAAATGTATTAGACAGAGTATTGAATTACTTATATTAACCACCTTCAAGGAATACTTTATGTAATACGATAACTTGATAAAATTCTAAAATTTTGATAAAATTCTTAAAACCATTTAAAAGTGAATGTTTTTACTTCTTTAAGATTCAATTAAAAGTATTATAATAAAAGTCATTTTTAATTACTGTAATTATCCTTCATAATTATGTAATAAAAGTGAAAAATTAATACTATATTATCGATATTATAAATATATAACTCATACATATATTAGCTTATATTTTTTCAAGATTAGAATTTTTAAATTCATTACCTATTTATAATAATTTGTCATTATTTAGTAACATAATTTTAAATTAAAATTTCTATTTTAAATCTGAATTGTACTAATAACTTGTATGCATAAAGTTTTTTTAATTTTGAAATTGATGTTATGCATTTAAACAAATGTACTAATGTAATAAATTAAACATTCACAAGGTATTTATATTTCTAAGCTACGCTAATGTATTTATTTTATAACGATCCGTTAATGATTATTTATTCATATTGTAAGGCTTTTATAAATTACGCTCATATATTCGTATAAATTAAGTGCTTTAAAATTAAGATTGATTATTAACTTTGATTCAGTGGTTTATTTGTTGGTATCTGTGATTTTAACTTACAAATCATATGAAAGTAGTATTATTTTTTATACATCGTTTTTAATATGTTTTAGAATAACGGTTTGTAATAATAAAAGATATATAGATGTAAATAATACTAAAAATAGTTTAATAGTTTAATTTTATAAAAATTAATAAAAAATAATAATATTAAAGTTTTAAAGAGCAATTATAAATATTTTAAGTACTGACAATTAAGATAAATATTTTATTATACACTTATATTATAAATTTAAACTTTACAAATAAGAATTCCCCTTGAATAAGTAAATTGTTACTGCAACTATAACACTATCCAATAAAAATTTGATTCTTAAGCGAAATCAATCTAAATTTAAATTTTTGCAACGCACAACTACCTCAAATGATTATTTTTCAATTTTTCCACCTCTGTAATTTCACAAACGTTAAACGCAGAGCGATGATCATGAGGAAAGCAAAAAGAGCTGCTCGCAACTGGGATTAACATATAAAATTCTTAGAGCTGACTCGGTGGCTCGTAAATATCGAGAGGGTACATACCCGGCAATGGGAGAAAATCGACGCGAAGCTGAGCGAGATATCACTGTTATGTCTCTTCTGTCGAATCTAGAACCATCACCATGCAAAATATAAAGTTTGTAGACTATAGGGCACACGTATTTTTCTTTTCTCCTACTGGTTCGAACTTTTTATCTTAGCCTTTCCACATCTTTATGTATTTTAAATTGCTTTATCTTGTTGTTTACTACTATTTTCGATGTGACTTGCTCAGTTTCATGATCTGCTTCATTATTAACTACTATTTCTTTCAATTCACTAATTTCAAGCAGATATTTCTGATTTGTGTTATTCATTTCAAATGTCCCATTGAATTTTTCAATTATTAAAGTTTTAAAGCGATAAAAAATGATACAAAATCCTTATTTATTTTATTTGCGAAGTTTTTATTATAGTAAATATAACGTTGTCGACAAATTCTTATCAACTATTGATAAAATACTTTTTGTTAGTCTAATTCATGAAATCGTAAACTCAATTTACAATTAGATTACACGAACTAAGTTAATAGATATATATATGTAATAATTCAAATTTTCATTTTTTCATTGCATAAAATATAAGGTTTTCCTAAAAAAATGTTCTCTTTATAAATATAATTAATTGAATCTTAACTTTATCTTTAACAGTTACTGTTTTCATCTAGAATGTAAATTAATAGTAAGTAAATTTGAATAATCTTTCATAAAAAATTTACAATATTTATTGGATACAGTTGTAAATTTTAACTTTAAAAAAATTAATAAAAATTAAGAATGAAAATAAAACAAAGAGATACCTTAATATTTATGATGTAAAATTGTTTAAGTAGATATATCTAAATTTATAATTAAAATTATATGAATATATATATATATATATATAAATATATATGTATATATATATATATATATATTACTACGTATATCTACAATTAACAAACTAAATTTCACTTTTAATACGCAGCTATTCATAGAAAGAAATTAAATATAAATTATGTACTTCTAAAAAACAACCATTCTTTATAAAAGAAAACTTGATAAACAATTTTACAATGCTATAATATATGCAAGCTTTATCACAAGATCGTTATGGAAAGTAAAGTTTTAAAAAAAGTACAGTATATTTACTTTATATGTACCAGACCAGTTGGTTGAATGAAATAAAAAAAAAATAAAAAAATAAGAGAATGTAATGGAAACATAGAAGGAAAAATCTACAAACGTAAACGACGGTAAAAAGGGTTAGCAGCTAAATGTTCATGAAGAAGGTCAAAGCAATCGTAAATGCCAGTACTAGTTCAACCACATTGCAACAGCTATGATAGAAAAAAGACTATGCTATTCTAGAACAAGCCTATATATTTGCAATTGCGGTTGTAAGTTCGATCAATATCTGGTAAATAAGTTTCAACTGAATGATTGATATGTGAGATCAGATTGAGTGAAATAATCATTTTCCACCTTAGAAGCTAATGTTCTGATTTAACAAAATATTAATATGAAACTAATAAACTGACAATAACGCTAATTTACAATTTTTTGTAAGATCATAGTATCTTACTAAATTATTTAATTATATCTATAATGACACATTGTTATTTTAAAATATTATACAATAACTTCTATTACTAGTCTTCTATTCTATTCTAATTCTTTTAAATATAGTGCGTGTAATAAAGTATTATAAAATTGAAAAATTTAAAGAAGATAATATATCTTAATTTTTTTATTGCTAAAATTAATTAAAATTAAAAATTTTTATTAACACATTTTAAACATTGCTAATAAAGTTATTATAAATCTTTTACATATATTTACCGATATATAGGCATATATTCTCATTCACTGTTCATTCAACTATCTCAACTGTTTAAACGCTGATTAGGTTCGCATCCCATAAGTGGACTTTATTATACACGATTTTGTACTATTACAAATACTTAAGATTAAATGGAAAGAAATATAAAATAACAAAAAACTGGCTACATTAAATCATGTACTAAAAATTAGGCTTAAATCGATACAATGAATATTAATTAAATAAAATACGTCGTACATTTTAAAAACGTTTTTAAATAAATTATGAGATAAAATTAGATACTAAATTATACTGGATCTAGATTTATAACCGACACAAAAATAAGTAATTTAATTTTAGTTACTTTAATAAATATAAATTACCAAAATAAATGTTAAAAATATTTACAAAATTCAAAAAAAATTATTTTTCTAGTAATTATAAATTTTTCTTCTAATAAAATTCTTTTTGTAGAATAATGCTTTTAAACTAAATTAAAAAAAAAATGTTAAACATTTTAAGTACTGTCAATTTTTGAAGGTTTTAAAAAAATTTATGCATTAATATATTTATTATCTTAAATAAATATTAATAACATACTTATACATTTTTAGTTCAAAAATTATTGAATTTACTTTAATTGTTAATTTACATAAAATGTATATGGAAAAAATATTTGGCGATTTTTTATGGAGTAGTAAAACAACAAAATTTAATTTAATAATTTTAATAATTATATGAAAAATTATAGTTGATAGTATACATTTACAAACAAAATCTTTATGAACATATCTTATAATTTTTTTAAATAATTTCAGTCAGTTTTTATCATCATTTACTACGTTTTTAAATTATTTACTTCAAAAAGCATAAAAACATTACACAAGATTATGTGAGTTATGAAACAAAAAATTTAAGTATAGCTATAAAATATTTCATAACTTTTAGAAATATTGTAATAGAAAATAAAATTTTTATTTACTTTAGTATAGTTAGCCTTTAATATTAATTTTAAATTAAAAGTTACTTGGAATCTATATGATATTACTTGGAAAGGCATTTGAATACTTTATTATTTTATTTGTTTTTATACATTCAAAAATTATTAGAAAATATTAGGAATAATTAATAGTTTTTTCATTTATGATAATAAGTTAATATTTGTTTAGTTATTTTTTTGATAATTAAATTTCTATATAAAAATAATTTTATTCTTTATTTATAATATATAATATACAATACACACACACACACACACATATATATATATATTGCTAAATAGCTAATGCAATACTTCTGCATGTATCTAAATTATAGTAAATTTACAATCAAGGCAAAACAATGTATAAGCAAGTTGTAAATTTAATATCTAAAGGTATTACGTACTATCGTATACCAAATATTAAATCATGAATGTAATAAATTACAAAGTTGAAATTATAATAAGTAATTAAAATTTTTTTGAATTTTTTTAAGTTTTACGAAATGTTTTCACAATACTTAATTATAAACTAAAATGGTATATATTATTTGTGTTTTTTTATATAATTCACCCTTTCTACTCTTTGTTGTTCTTACACGTTATTCCTACCCCCCCCCCTCATTTTCATATCTTTTGTTACATTTTATCTCATTTATTTCTTTTTTAACTTCGCATCTCGTTGCTTATTTCTTGATCTATGTGGAGACTCGAGTATTATTTCAGTTGAGCGACATCCGTCAGCTTCATTTCTGTTTCAGTTCTAGGGTATACCACGATTGAATTACTCACAATCAACATCAAACATTTTTAAACTCGATTTTACGTAAACCACGATATTCTTTGCATTCTTATTCTCATCAATTTCGCGAATGAGGAGGATCTGCCTTATCGGAGAATCTCAGTAGTAGTTAATAATAATTTTACACGAGCAGCGGTGCTTCTAGAGAATAAAAAGTGTCTATGCAATCTCAATCAATGAAAAATTTTGCAAGGCGAAATGAAAAATGAAGAAAAAGCGATTCGAATTTTTTCTAGCGATATGTATAAATGATAAGAATAAATGAAATACTGATTTCATGGTACCTAAAAGAAGACAATAGGATACACTTTATCTTTTTTTTGTAAATATTCAAAAATTGTTGTATAGAAAGAAAAAATATGCAAATTTTATTCTGAGTATTATTATTAGATTTTTTATAAAAACTATTTTATGTATTTATTTTTATAAGATAGAAAAGTTGGACAAAAATTTTTATCTCTTCAATTTTAAATCTGTATAAATTGTCTCTGTTTTACTACATATAATAATATTATTTCAGACACTAATATTAGGACATTAACAATAGATCGGTTTTAATGAGATTGATTAATGATCTAATTAAATTGATAATATTCTTAGATTTTTAGAAATAAATTATTATACTTTGAAAAAAGATAATTCAATTAAATCATTTCTTTAAATAATGTGACTATACGAAAAAAAATTGTATTTATTTAATCAAAGTTTATGGTATTGAAGATTATATATGAAGATTATATATATTAAATGGTAATTCAATTCACGGACGCTGGTGAAAAATTAGTTAAAGTGACAGTTTCATCGCGGGAAATCGAATAATGGTAACACGTTTGTATAATTAGTTGGAATATAGAGTATTTATATACAAATACATTGGAAGTTCATTAGTTTCCAAATACAATGTTGCTACGCTTTAGTATGACGCTTACTGAATAATTATAAGCATACTTGGAAAAGTGCTTAACCAGATTCCTAATTAATTTACATTTGTATTTGAAAGCAAGGAATGCACGTACAAAATTAAATTATCGTTCGAACCGATTGTATTATTACGTTCCACAATATTCTGTGTTAAATTCATCATAAAACATGGTTCATAAAAAGTGGTTTTCATAAATTATTTCATAATTCAAGTTTTCAATGTTGATAATTCAATAATTTATTTCTAAATTTATTTACAATTAAAAAAGTATATATTTTTTTTAATAAAATTCATAATATGCAAGTATTGTAATAAAAGTAAGCAACTGTTATACCTAAGCAATGCGTTATTTGATTTTCCTTTTTATGCCTACACAACGTGCAATAGGATGGGGAGAGCAAATATCTTCGTTTGCGATTAAATAAAAAAAGTGAGAAGAAAAAATTAATTAAAATAAAAATAAACGGATTTGATTGTTGAAAAATTGTAAATGAAATTACGTACGTGGAGACAATACGTAAGATTAGGCTAAATATAAGTAATACATTTTTAATTTATCTTGCAGAAACTTCGTGTACAATTAAAAATTACAAATGTGCGTACTTCGGAAGGGTTGGTTA
Source organism: Kradibia gibbosae (assembly GCA_018907135.1). Lineage (NCBI taxonomy): Eukaryota > Metazoa > Arthropoda > Insecta > Hymenoptera > Agaonidae > Kradibia > Kradibia gibbosae. The sequence continues at coordinate 14,020,878 of JACCHX010000002.1, read as the reverse complement.
GCATTTGTGTACTAATAATTTGAATAAAATGTAAATAAAATTTAGAAAAATACTATAACACTGGTCAAACTTCTAATGTAATGTTGTCGTTCTAATGAAGTCGAAAGAGCGGTAAATATATAGCTTATTTATATGATTTTACAAGGTCAAAATTTTTTTATTTCTGCTTCAAGGGTTCTATTTTTTCCCTTAATTCAGTCAATTTTTTTACGTTTCTGAATTGATCTTTTCTTTTTAATTCCTGTTGAAGTAGTAGATAAAATATGATATCATTATATAGGGCACGATTTTTAATGTGTATGAATATGTATACGATATATGAATATGCATTGTTTTCTGGTAGCAGACCCAATTTCGAACGGTACGTTTCTCGGTGGGTTCTCCTAGGGAAAACTTTGCGATCAAAAAAGGGGACTGTGTAAGCATTTGTAAGTCTTAAAGGTCTAAACATGTGTTTTTCTTTGTTTGTTTTCTTACTTATTTAACGTTAATCTGTAAAGAGTCTTAAGAAAATTTTTTGATAATGAAATTTTGTAAGTGATACATGTTTTTAGCTGATGTTTACGCATAATGTTCTCATTTTTAAGACTTCGATTTTCACATAGGTTTCTATTATTTTATTATCCTGGAAATATCCTTTTTTATTTTTTTCGTTTGATTTATGGTAATAATAAATATATCAAATTTTGTTTATATATGGATACTATGCATTTTATATGTATAAATAATAATTTAAAAATAAAAAAGGCACTACGTTTTCGTCACATAAAAGTATGTATATATATGAAATATACATATATATATGAAATTATGATCGAATAGAAATAATGCTTGAGTTTAGAACACTTTTTTATCAAATGTTTCAAAGAGCTTGATCTAGAAAAAAGAAAAACAAATAAATTTATTACGCAAATAAATTTACATATAAATACATATAAATTCAGTTCAGCTTATCCTATTAATAATAAAATTTCCGTAAAATTTAATGATAAATACTTGTATTTACAATATATGTAATATAAGTACTTATTATTAATAACATTTAATGAAAGTAATCATATCACTAAAAGAACATTTATGAGTGCATCAAATTTATATTTACAAAAATTCAGTTCGGCATAACAAAGAAATGTTATTTTAAATTTAATATTTTTATTATGTTATTAATTGCTGTTTTGATAATTTTATATTTGTGCATTTTCATAATTTAACTTAATTTTAATTTATTTTTAGTATAACAAATTTATCAAATCAAAATATGTACAAAAAGAAATAAATTGCTAACTTTAATTATCATTTATATTGATATGAAAGCATAAAATATCCAAATCATTATAATTTTAAACTATTGAGATTAAGCTTTGATTTTGTCTTATAGAATAAAAGTATTTCTTTAAATTACTTGAACCTTTCCATTATTCTTTAATAATTAATTATGATTCAATAATAATATATTATATATATATGAATGATTAGAAAAATTAAAGTTATAAATAGATAGGTAGATGAAAGAGAGAGAGAGAGAGAGAGAGAGAGAGAGAGTCAGAAAATGAGAAGTGAAGGGCAAAATATAAACGTTTCTGTCCCGTTTAGTCATAAAGAAAATCAAGAGCTTGAGACAAGCATGTCAATTCAATGACACTTCGTCGTCGGCATTGAAAACGTTGCCAGAATGTGAATACACTACACAAAGCGACGACAAAGACGATGTACTGTTAGGATGAGAGGGTTAGAGAGAGATAGATCGACAGAGCAAAGTTAGTGGCAGATAGATGGACATACGAACCAACAGACGAACGATAAAGAGAAAGATAAAAGAGAGCGAGTAGGAAAAAACCATTGCCAGAGAAGGAAGGAGATTCAAAGTGATAGAGACAAAGACAAACGGATAGTACGTAATGCGCGCAGTCTCTATGACAACGGGTGACAGTTGAGGTGTTGGCGCGCAACTGTGACCACGCCTACGTCACAATGTATGTGACGTCATAAACCCACTCCACTGATTCGGTAGTTTTTTATACCAGCCGCCGTTGTCGGAGCCATGCGAAAGGTTACTAGATGCAACACTATTGATAAAGGGGGGGGGGTGAATGTATGAGACAAGCAAGTACAGAGGTAGAAAAAGATAGACATACAGAGAGAAAGAGAAAGAGAGAGAGAGAGAGAAAGTAAAAAGAACGTGTGTGTCGATCAGCCTGTTGCTACATCCCCGATGTTCGCCCTTTCAAGATTTCTCTCTTGCTACTCTTCTCTTGCCTGACCCTCTCTCCCACTTGCAGAACTACCCCCTCCGGAGGACGGCGAACCTCTCCCACCGGATTGTGCGCCTCACTCCGCCACTATCCCTACCTCCGTGGCGTGATCTACACCAACCCTCAACGCTGGTTCTCACTCACTCGTGTTCAGAAGAACGAGACTTGCTTTACCAGCCAGTCAGCTATATTCGACTCGCAAGCCAAGTCGCGATTCCCGTACATTTATTCCCGGATGCTTTGGTTTTAAGCAAATAATGAGCATTATCGATCACTTATCCAATAGTTTTACACGCGACTGTCATTTACAATTGTTTTAGTTAAGGACTATAGTTAAAGGGTGACGTGTCTCTGTTTAAATTACATTGGACGAATTATAATTTGGCGATTGACATGAACTGTGCAAAACGTTCTGGTGCCAAAAAGGAGTTTTGGCTGTGAGGAATGAAAAGCAAGAAAGTTTACAAAGTTGATAATACGACGATTGAAAAATAGGTGGAAGTAAGCACGGAATTAAGGAATCCGGCTAATCTAGGGGAGCCGACCGGATGACTTCTAGCGCGCCCGAGGATTTTGAAACCCAGCTTTATGGATCATAGGTTAGCACCGTTCTCCATCCGAACAGTGATTTTAACGCCGAGGAACGACGGCCGAGTAAACGTGGTTCCTCGTTTCGTATACTCGTGGCAGACACAGTTCGGAAGATATTGTACCATGTGATTGTAATAATTGTATCTTTTATTTACAAAGGCGTGTATTTATAAAATATAAATAGCTCAAGTATAATGCAGAGAAACCTTCAATATATTAATTAATTACTTGTATCAGTGATTTTTAAATCATTCTTTAGTAACATTTAATTTAATACAATTTTGTAATACTTTAAATCCAGATTCCAAATTATTGATAATAATTTAATAGATTGGATCATATACCAGATTATACAATTCTCAAAGGTTCATAAAATAAATAGTAAATAGTAATATCTAAATAGTAATTTATAGTAATAATTAAATAGTAATTTATAAAAAAACTTCTAATAAACATTATAAATAATTAATTATTGCATATAAATTGACAGTTGTTTAAATACACATGTTTATAATAAGTTAAATACGTTTATTTAATAGTATAAGTAAATTGTCGTAATTCTTTTATTTTTGAATATCTCTTTTAACTTGATTATATACTCATTTTGTATATAATTAATTAATTTATTTAATATTTGTTAAATTTATTAATAATAAAGTCATATTTTAATAAATTAAAATAACAATCTGACTTTTTATCGTTTGATATTTAGTATCATAAATCTAATACAATAGTACATAAGACATAATTATTAAATGCTATGTTGACTGTTTATAATAAATATTTTATTTCTATTATAATATATAATATTTTAATGTTTGTTATCTATATATATATGTGTGTTACATAATTAAGTACAAAATCTTTCATAGACAATTAGTTTTATTCTTCTTGGCATTGATCAATTTGAAAATACAATAGTTTTCTATGGTGATATAAATTTATTGCTATGATTAAAATGAAAAGTGAAGTCGTGTTAAATAATAATTTTGAAATTTCAACAACTTTTGTGTTAATATATTATTATGTTTTTATTTTGATTAGAAATAAATGTTGCTATATATCAATTAACATTTTTAATTATCATAAAAAAATATTAAATGCTCTAATTTTTAAATTTGTAATATAATAAAAACTTATAAATAAAATTTGTCTGTTTAAAAAAAAATATAATAATTTATTTTATTTTAAAAATAACATTATAATAATACATGAATAATAATAAAACCTAGAAAAACATTAAAAATAAATTCTATACTAATATATCATTTTACGTAAAATAATTTTGTAAATTATTGAAATATTTTGATAGCTTTATACTTATTCGCATTCATTTCAAATGAAATGTTTACAAATTTTTTAATTATACATAATTGAAATTTTTACATGTGTTCGAAATATTAAGATTCAGTTTCTACTTCAATGTTAAAATATGAATGGAACATCGAAATTTAAAGTTCACAGTCATGAATTTGATATAAGACAATGATGACAGAATAAGTAACTGTGAAACTGGATATCTCAATGGAGCATAGTAACATAATTTACGGTTGAAACTTTAAGATCTTTATTCTATTACTGTTTGAAAACTATTTTATATGAATAATTTTTTTAGATAGATCTTGTGCGCAACAATATTAAATATTATTTCTACTTTTTAAGAACTTCTATTTGAACTTCTTAGAAAAACAGCTGTACAAGGAGTAAAATTTTACTAATTTATTTAATGTATACTAATAAATTATGGCATGTACCATGAATTACGAAATCATTTAAATAATAGTAAAGTGTAACAAAATAAAGATTTTCAAATTGAACTATAAACATAGACTATAATTTTAATGACTTAACGAACTATTGTTTGAGTAAAACACTGGACACTATTGTAAATAATTATAAGATAAATGGAACTCAATTAATATTTGATATAGAAATAATACTTTAGTTTAGTTACGGTAAATTAAATATTATAATAAATAAATAGTATAATTACCACACGATTATGTTTTTTTCTTCTAGAATCTTAAAAAAAATTTCCATAATTAAGTACTCAATTACCAATACTCAAGTAATTTTATTTTATTAATGCTTTTTTCTTTTGAACAAAAAAATATCGTTGAATATAGCTTCTTTTTATGTATTTTGATGAAAATTTAATGTATTATATATATATATATATATATTATATTTATATTATATATATATATTTATTTATTTATTTATATTTATGGGTGTATATTAATTCTAATTTGACTTATTCAAATTGGTATCCGTGATATTATTTAGAGTACAATTCAAGATTTAATTTTACTTTTAAAGTAGTACCATCAAACATAATATTGTACTACTTTGCAGGAGTTTCAAACGAATATGATCAGGCATAAATAAGTCGGACTGATTTTTTTCTTGACGTTTCATTCTAGTGCAATAATTATTTATTTGAAAAATTAATTTATTTGTCAAATTATTTACCTCTTGTATTATTCAATAAATAATTTATTGAATTTTTGTTATACTTAATACCATTCGCTATTAATTTTCATAATAACATAAATTTGATTTAAATATATATTAAGCATAGTTAAAATATACATTATAAATAATTGACAGTTTGAAAAAAAGACCACTTATAAAAGTATTAATAATAATCTTAATTATAATTACTGCTGCGATTTTCCTAAGTATATTATTCACAGTAGAAATTGAAATTATAATAACTGTACACAGTTAAGGATAAATAATTACAACATTCAATTTCCCTATATCAGCTTTGAAGCTGACCTTCAATCGAAGAATTTCAGATGAGCGAGACACAAACAAATTGAGGTGGAAATTACGGTTGTTGGTTATGTTTTAGCGTAAGAGTATAGCCCTTTCCGAAAAAATAGGTAACAAATCCGCCTTTAGCTAGGTGTAAAATTCTAGTCACGTATATACCAAAGATATATGGTTACTTACGACGCATTGCATCGTTTCCCCCATGCCACGTATCACACCTTTTAACCTCATTTATCGCTCGTATTCTTTTCTCTCGAGTTATCACGGCTGTCTCTTTCTCTACTTCATTCCTTTTTTAACTTTATTTTATATTTTATTTACTTCTTTCAACGAAAAAAGAAACTATTTTTTGTACTTTTAGTAAACAAATTTCTTTTGGTAAAAAATATCTAGTAATAAAGCATTGACTTTTACGTTTATTTATGTTACAAAAAATGTAAATTCTATAAGAAATGTTGTGTTTTTAAAATATACGGAAGTTTAAGTCCAACTATTTCACTACAATCTAGGTACTTTAAGTATAGTATGCGAATATTTTTTTTTTAAATTATTAGATCTTATTATTTTGCAGCAAATTTTAGTAATATATCAAAAAATGTTTAATAAATACATACGGATGTTTTATAATAAAGTTGTGAATTTTAAGAATAATGTACTAATCTATAAAATTCTAATAAATAATTATAAGATCAATTTATTTAGCCTTATTAAATTTTAATAATTTATACTTTAATTTATATTTTAATATAAAGCTTTAAAACATACATATTTTTTATAAAATTTTCGAGATAGATACTATGATATACGGTCTCAATATTGACGTACAAATTACATAATACATCTATGAATACAAACACGGAATACCTCCAATCTACCAAGTAAATTTTAAAATAAAATTTTTAACTGTTAAAAACTGTTATGGGCGTGAAAAGTCTTTAATTTTTTACTTTATCTAAATTATTGAGCTTTTTTATTTTTTTTAAACATGACATACTTGAATATTACTTTCCAAGAAAATCTCAGTATATCAGTATTATCTATTTCCACATTTCTATGTAAATATGTGTAGAATCATCAAAATTATTAACGTAAACTTTTTTAATTATTAAAAAAATGATAAATTTTATAATACAAAATAAGGTGTAATGCTTATAAAATAAAATAATTTCTAAATACTTTTTTTAAGTTAGAAATTTCTTTTTAGATTGTTAATACTCAAAAATTTCAGAATATAATCAATTCACAGACAAAATTCTTCTAAATCTTTTAAAAATATGTTTTAAAAATTTTAAATATTTAACAATATGGATCTTTTTTATCATCAAACGTAAACAATGTAAATAATAAATTTTGGATTCGCTTGTTTTTGGTATAATGTAAAAATTATTAATTATTAGATGGATTCAAACAATTAGATAAAGTTAATGAATTATTATTTAATTTTTAATCGTCTAAAATTTTTGTAAATATGCTCTTTAACCTGTTCATCATTAAAATTAACTGTATAATTGTGGTTGAATATAACATTGTAAAATGTTATCAATAAATTTACATAATTTATAACTGACTGTATATAACAAATCTTTTGTTATGACAAATATGTACTATGACAGAAAAAAATATATCTGGTCTAAAAAATTTTATCTATAAAATTAGTTTAGAAATACGAGATAAAATTTTTTTGATACTTTTATACCAAATTAAATTCATAAAGGGGCAAACTTAAGTAAGTATATAATGCCAAATTCAAAAACTGAATTACCGCACAAACGATACATCAGTAAATAGTAACTCGGTGTAGGCTCCAATTCATGACAGTGATCGTAGCTTTACTGACTTTCGTGCACACCGAGGATCCTCCAGGATTACGTTATCGTTTATAGGTGCGCGTCATTTACTGTCACATGGATAGTTCAACACAACTACTGTCCGAGTTTCGTAGCTTGTGTTTTAAACGAATTGTAATGGACGGAGTTTCGATTTTATACCATTATAAATGGAAGGATAGAAGGTCGGTCGATGAAAATTCATTTGTTTTATCCATTAATGCCTATTGCTTAAGTTGTTTAAACGATGTCGTAAAATTGAATCATAAAATGGTCTAAAAGTACAGAACATTCGTGTAATTGAGATTTACTAAACGCAATTAAATGTATCCGATTAATCGTATCCATGATTAGATTCAACATTACCTCAAAAACTTTTTAACAGTAGTTTGGTACTTTGTTAAAAATGAAGAATAATGTTTAATATTAATTAAAGAACATTAATAGAATTTTAAAGTTTATTATTTAATATGATATTACCATCTAGCGGAAATTTTTATATTGTAAAAAAATATTAACCTGTAAATGATTTTTTGGAGAAATGTGTACTAATACATATTGATTTCCACTCATTAATTCAATTAAAAATTGAATTTTATTCTACAATATTCTATAATCAACATACTTTTATTAACATCTATTATAAAATCATGAATAAATAGACAATCTTTAATTATATATGTGCTTATCAAAAATAAACTGTCTCATTTACAAAATGCATTAACCTTCAATTTAACTTTTATGTCGGTGTAATTATTGTTGATTTTTTAATGTAGTTTCTTATTTTCATAATGACGTTTACTACTGCTATTTATAGACAATGAAAATAATAGAGTTAAGGATCTCTTCTTTTAATGTATATTCGAAGTAAGAATAAGATTTGAAATATAGTTTTTATTATTAGAAACAGTAATTATGTTTCATTAGACAAATTGTTTTAGACTTTTTTACTTGACATTTTTATTAATATTTATAACAAAGTTGATTAGAAACGTTTCATATACATTAAAAAATAATAATAACAATAATATATTTATACATAATCAAGCTTACTTTTAAAATAAAAATTTTTTTTTTCTTTTAATACACAAACAAATAATATTTTGAGCCTAAATTCATAAAATGTTTTAGATAAATGAATTATTCTTACAAAATACAAACTTACAAAAAATATATTTTATAATATATTATTGATGATAATTCATAAATAATATAATCAAAATATCAAATTTTTTGTGGATAAACTTACATTATACAAAATATAATAAACAGTCTTTTTTTTTAACTACTTTTATAATAGTTTTGTGAGTATATAGTTACATGTTTACACATTTATGTAATAGCGAAAATATGTGCTTAAATATTTCTTATAGTGCATAGGATATTGAATACGTCGTAACCACAATCTAGAAAAAAAAGACAAGTTTATGAAAGGATATGTGTGAACCACGTACTTACATAATATAAATAAGACTTTTGCTAAATATTATGGGCGCTTGAACTACAATCAGTCATTTTTTATGAATTGCTAGTTTTCGAGAATGTCACAATTGTTTATCCTGTATTAAAAAACGTTAATTTTCTTATTTTATATTCGTTTTTTAATCATGATGCTCTACTACTAGAGCTGCATTAACTACTAATAATCACTATAGGTTATAATATATAAGAAAATACTTCATAAATGTAGTAATTATTTGGAATTTCTATGATTCCTCTTTTTTATAATTTACGGAATTTTATTTTCAACTGACATTATAATATTATATTTAAAGTTTTAAATTAATATTTTATACATATATAAAGAATTGTGTAATACAGAAAAAATTACCAATAGTTATTATTTACTAGTTATTCATGTATGCTGATAAATTTGTTATGAATACTTTAAAATACATTTAACGAATAATACACAAGCATAATGCGATATCCTGGTTGAAAATTAATATTAAAAAAATCATAAATACTTCTCTACCCAAAAATTTTATGTAAAAATCTATGGAAAAGATTTGTTTCAATAGTTGAATCAAAAAGGGCCGATGAAAAAATTCTTTTTTCTCATAAAACCTATAATTAAAATCCTAATATATAGTTTTTTTATACAAATTTTTTTTTGTATACTCATAGCAATGTTATTATAATCAGTATATCTAAGTTTAAAATTTTTTTATAAAAAATCTTATAGTTAATTGTCAGCAAAATCATTATCTCTCATTTTACCAATATTAATCATGGAAATTTATTAAATTTAATACAAAATTCACTCTACTTCTATGTCATGTGTCCTTGTCATCAAAGTATTCAATTAATTCAATTTAATGATATTTTACTGATTAATATATATGATAGTTATGTGAAAAAATTAATTATATTTCACGAAAGCTTTTATTTTTTAAAATCCTATCATAATAATACGTTTATTAAAAATTACTTCATTTAATATGTGAACTGAGATATAATTTAATTTATTTTCAAATTATTTTAAATATTTACATCTAATTAATTTAACTTTTCGATCATACTTCAAATCGCTCACATGTTATCGTCTGAAAATTTTTAATGGTTATTTTACATGTTTTAATATCATTTTTAATTAGAAGATTTCTATTATGAATCACATTAATTTATGATGTATCAATATTCTTAAAATTATATAAAAGCTTATTTGTCTGCTAATTTTACAATGTCTTTTATTTAACTACACTAGTAATATAAGGAAATCAAAACTATTTTTATATAATATAATAATTTACAATTTCTTAAAAAATAAAATTTTCTATACAGTAACTTTTTGCAGTGATACAATTTTATCATAAATTATTTTCTGTATTTCAGGTAAGTTTTCAACCACGACTAATTATTACTTCGACTTCAAAATGAACAAAACAAGCATCCAAAATAATAATGTCAAGTTTTACAACGAAGAGTGTCAAGCTATGTGTAAGTTAATATCTTATTCGAGTAAGAATCAGAGTAAATTTTATAGTTTTTTTTTTGGAAATCCTTAACCTATCTGCTCATCTATTTTATTATAGTACTTTTATTTTCTCTGTTACTTATTTTATCTTCACATAAAGTTTGTTATTTTCAAGGATACATTAAATTATATATAATTTATAATTTACATTAAATGTGTATCGTGAATCCCAGAATAATGATATTTAGTATTTATTAAAAGCATATTATTCGATGAGCGATTAGCAATTGCGGATCAAAAATTAATTGATTTTTTTTTTAAATATTATTTATAATTATAAAGGCAAATAATTATTACTATATGCAAATATCATATTTTATATTTCATTTACAGCGTATGCACACAATTTATTTTACTCCTAGTATCTAATAAATGGTTGTTTTCAGTAGAACTTATAGAATACGAAATCTTTTCTATGATTTTCGATAATATTTTTAAAATTATTTTAATTAAACACAAAAACAATTAATAAGTAATACTGAAAAAAATTACTTTTTATTAAATCAGTTTTGCTGAGAGTTTATTTGCATTTATTTATTTATATAAATTTATAATTTTGAAATTGAATTCTGAAAGAACAAATTTTTAGTTTTAATAATTAAATTAATAAAAATATGATACTATCCGTATACAAATATCAATTTTTATAAAATTATATATATATATATATATTAAAAAATTTATATGCCATGTTCTTTTACCTTTATGCATATTTATTTATATGTAATTTTAAATGAATTTTTTTTAGAAAATTAATTTTGTATTTAATAAATGCATCAATAAATAATTTTCTCGTCATATAATTGATTAATGGAGAAACATTTTTTCTTCAAATATTTAAAAGAAATTACTTTTCACATATTATAAATATCGTTATTTTATAATATTCTTTTAACAAATTTTTTAAACATATACGATCCTATAATTAATCATAAATGAATTTTTTTTAGAAAATGAAACAAAAAATATATATGTACAAATTTTATTTAATAACGTAATTTTGTGAATATTACTATCTTTGAATATTTTGTTGCAAAATCACCCAACAATTAATGTATTTGTTTTTTCTTTTACATAACTCCAGCTTTTCCATTGTTCCTCTCACTTTCAGAAACTTATTTATCTCTACCCGTCTCTTCCTTTTATATTCACTTGTCTAATTGGGAGTTTCAAATATACTCGATAATTTTTGAATGCCAAGTTGATGTGTACAATTTAAAATTCAAAATTTCAATCTGGCTTGCAAATTCACTCCATCGAAAATATGCTCAGTCTTTCATTTATTACATTATCTCTCTTATTTTTTTTTAAGGTAGATCTTTTTTTTCTTCTGCTTAATTTCATAAGCTGAATTGTATTCTTAGTCATAGTTCCTTATATTTGTTTTTGATCATCTTATATTATTCATTGTAATTTTTATAAATAATTTTATCTTCGCATTTTTTCTATACGCCAGTTGCGGCTTGCACAGTTAACCTACAATATTATCTAAATTTACCCAATATTTAAAATAAAATTTTTAATATATATTTTCAAAAAATATTAAAAATTTTGTAAATGTAAATTGAGAAACTAATTAAATTCTTCTAAATACTTTCTTTTTTAAAACTATTGTATGTATTTATAAATATTCTTCAATCTTGCACCATCTCTTTTTCTCTTTCTTTGTTTATTTATCTATATCGGGATTAAAAAGAGTTGTTAAAATAGTTGAAATTTATACCTTAGCTGGAGGAAAATAAAATATTTTACAAAATGTTTATATAATAATGATATAGAATTTTTTTTAATTTGATGATTAATAAATATACGTTTAAGAATAAATGTATTTAGAAGACGCATTTATGTGCTTAAGCAAGGAAAATATAATCAGAATTTTTCTTGTTTTTATTACAATTTTATAATTATTTTTATTATTTTAAATTTAAATCGATTACAATACAATAATAATGGATTTTATTATAAGTATAGTAGTAGATTCAAATAAAATTTTTTAAAACTGTATATTGCCTTATTTATTAAAAAACGAATAAAAATTTCATAATTTTGATTGTATAGTTAAAAGTATAAAATATTTATTAGCAAAATTTTCAATTTGTATTAATTTAGTCTTTCCTAAACGCTTCTACAATCTTAAGTCTCTTTCACTTCCATTTGTGATACATATGTACCAGATGAAAACCTATTTAAGACCTGAGCTCCTAATAAATATCAGTTACAGATGATTCTAGAAAGTAGTGACATTTATGAATGAAATTTATGTATGCAAATCAAATTCAAAGATCATTAATTGGAGTCGTGGAGTTAATTGGAGACGTTATCAGTCAAATATAACGAAGTAATTGATCGTCGGTTTAATTATACTGATGTTTGTAATACACTAAATATAATGCTTGGTGGTATAATAAGCAAAAATATTAAGTCGCTCAACTTGTCGCATAACTGGTTGTGTACATTTTCAGAAAGTGGATCGAGCGTCAACATAAAAAGTTTGAAAAAGATTGGGTTGTCCAAGAGGGCAAGCAGTAAGGATGAAACTTTTCGTAATGGACTCGTTTCGCGAAAATGTCGCCGTCGTCGTCAATATGTCTGCCGAACTATTCGATTTCATAGTCATTGCCGGCGCCTGCCCTAGAATGACGTCGCCTCTGATCAGCAGTCTTCGGGTAGTCTCGGTAAATCGCCCCCCCCTCCAAACCCGACCAATTGACGAGCTTTTTCCTCTCGCCTTGGACGTTTAAAGAAGCTTCGAGACGAATCCCAAACTTCACTATACTAAGAGAGAAAATGGAATGGAATTTTTCCGAGAATCGGCTTTTGGACTGCTATTGCTTCCGCATGAATGTGTCCGAAGCTTATTTATGCATAGGCTACCTCAATTGCTTCTACTACTAGTCCGTCGGTACAGTCATTTAAAATATTTAGGTTTATACCGATGAAATTGAATATTACTTTGAGAAAATTGGTAATACTAATTTATTATATATAGATATTTTAAATGATAATAAAAATCTAACCGCAATCTTCAACGAATTTCTGCATAAACTAATGTTTTTAATATTTACGTTTGAGTTAAATAAGTGTTCTATTTGATTGAAAGGGTTACTAAATTCAAAAAAATTTTAACGTAGGAAAAAAGAAAAATAGATAATAGAAATTTTATTTTTTTTCAATTGATTTTTTAATCGATATATTTTAAATAATAAGTTTATTTAAAGAAAGATAAAAATTTTAGAAAGTGTATATTGTTCTATATAATATAAGATAAATGTAATATAAGTAAAGATCAAGATGCTTTAATTTTTAATTTATAATTAATAGGTGAAATAAGATTACTCATTAACAATGTAAATGAATTTCAGCATATAAGTACATAGACTATTCAATAAAAAATAGAAAAATAATTTAAATAAACATTGAGGTATTTTAATTCATATCATAAATAAAAATTTATTATTTATCTAATCTATTTTTTCATTTATTTAAAAAATTTTCTTTAAGCTGCGAAATGAAATAAGTGCTTTAATAAAAACAAAATTCGAATTATTGAGTTTTCTTTTAAATTTACATATTTCATTATCATTTATTTATACGTTTAAGAAATTTATGATCCTAATATTAATAAAAAATAATATACTAATATATTATAAATTTTACGTTCATATACATAAAATAATTTATTTAAGATTTAAATGATTTCTCATTATGAAATAGTATTAAATTATATTTCAAAACAATTATTATCACTATATAGTGACTCCACCACGTATCAATTTATTTTTGTTTTTCCTTAATTCATTTTTAAATATAATATTTTAATCTGAGATTCAAATTAAAAATGTATATAAATATATTTTTGCTAATTTTCATAATATTAATATAAAAATATTTGATGAAATAATTTTATTAAAATAAGAATATCATTTCAACTTTTTTGTGATATTGTTTATTTTTTTTTATTTACATAATCTGAATTACACTTTATAACTTTCAACTTCTTTAATATTGAATAATTTCATTTTTGATTTATTTTCAAAATATAAAAATATTTAGTTCAAATCATTAATGTAATAGAGTTATAATAAAAAGATTCATCAATAAAAAAAATAAAAATAAAAGTTGTATATATATACGCATTTAGCGATTTTAAGTTCAAATCATAAAGTTTTTCTAGTCTTTTCTCTTTGTTTCTTAATCCCATTTTTTATTTTCTCTCTTTCATTCTTTACTTTGAATGAAAAGCTTCTTTGGCAACCCCTTTTTCACAATTTGTAATGATCGACTGATGCTTTTATACTTATACATATATACATCATCTTCGTAAAGAGGTGGTCCTTATTGCAGGCCGATTGAAGGGAATAAAAAAAAATAAAAGTAGAGGGAAAAAATGAAAAAGTAGGAGACGATACGATGTTCTTCGTTTTAAATTCTGACTCAAGGGAAATTTAAGATGCGACGATGATGGGAAAAGGAATTACGCAAGAACTGAAACTAAAAACAGGTACTTCCTATGAATGAAAATAATTCGAAAGAAAATAATAAGAATAAATATAATATTGAAAAAAATTAAAAATTGATTTTTTAACGTTTATTAATTATATAATATTATATTATAATAATTGATATTTCAGTAAATAAATGTAATAAATTCTTTATCGATTCTAATTAATTATAGAGAATGTGTGTATATATTATTATCATCTACAACGTTCATGTGTTTGAATATTATCTTGATTATCACGTCATAAATATATAACCATTTCTTTATGATATGAATGAATAAACGTATAAAATAAAAAAAAATTATTAATTTACATATTTTTAAAAATCAAAGTTTTAAATCGAATTTTACTTTGAATAAAACTGATTTCATCTTAATTGAGTTTATGTGAAATTCTCTTAACATTTTATTAAAAAAATAAAATGAGAAACTATTTAATTTCAAATACAAAGATAATTTAATAATACTTATAATTTGAAAAAAAATTTTAAAGATAAAATGAACAAAATTATAAGGGTAAATAGGTAGCTTATTCATCATGCTATTGAAATAGAAAAACAACTAAGCCTGTGCATATAAACGTAAAACTGTTCTCTTGTATACTGAACTTATCCTTTGTTGGTTTCATTCTACCATTCTCTTTATTTGCTTCTCTTTTTTAATTGTTTTTTTTACTCTTGATTTTTTCATACTATTTTCTTCTATCATTCTTCTAAAGTATTATCAAAAGTAAGAATAAGAGACAATAAGTAAAACTTCTTGAGACCTAAAAGCTACTGATGACTTATTTTTCACTTTCATTTACTTCATATCATTTTTTCCTCTTATGTTAATTTTTAAATTAGTGATATAATCGTAATTTAATTCGTATATACATATACAATAATAATGAATTAAATAATGATAATCAGTAATAATTAACAAGAAAATATATTACAATTTTATTTCAAAGGCTAAAAACTAATAAAAAGTTTAAAATAGAAAATATTAGCATTTAGCAAGAGCTTATACGAAAAATTATCATTATGATTGCTATCATTCAAATACCCGTAATATTTTTACTTTGTTAAAAATTCGAAACTAATTTATTTTAAAGATACGTGTAATAATTACAAAATAGTGATAAAATCAAAATTGACCGAAAATGGACCATCCAACAATTAAGTAACAAAGTTATTATACGACTAAATATAATTAAATAGCTTTTTTCTGCAAAACGATTCAGGCATATGCTGTATTGTGAGAGATTCGTACAGAGTGTATCAAAAGCAATAAGGAGAGTCAAGTTGTTGTAGTGTTAGCAGTGGCGTCCGGCATTAATCCTTGTGGATTACGGGTCAAACTTGCCGCTATGAGATTATCTCAATTCCTGGAGCTTTATATGGAAACTTTAGCAAAGGATTACAAGAAGTATGAAATCGTATTCACTGGGTCTTCTCTGAAATCCTGGACAGATGTTTCTATTTGCGAGGTCGAAACTCGTAAAGGTGACAAATTTCAACACCGTTTGGTCTCTTTGGCATTGCTCTATGAATTGAGTTCTTCGCTTCATTCTTGATTAGAAATTGACAATCGAAAACTCATGGCACATTGTGTTTTAATAAGCATTTCACTGCTATTTTTATAGAATATTCAATTAATTCAATTATTCAATTAATCTTGTTCATTATTGACAATTATTTTACGTAAAGAAACGTTTTAATATAAACATTAATTTCATGTGATAAAAAGTGTTTTTAAGTATATTCAATTTAAAAAAATACGCTTAATTAATTGTACAATAATTACTTCACTGCCTTTATTTTTTATTATTATTTACTTATTGACCATTTATCAATAAAAAATATGAATATACACAAATAAATAATATTTATTGTCTATATAGAAATAAAGTACGGTTCTCAGGATGATAATATACTCTTCTTATAAATCGCTGTATTACTTTTGAACAAACTTGATTGATAGACAGACAGATTGACTTCATCAATTATTTAAAATATTTATTTTTGAAATTTAAGGATGTAAAAATACTCTCAAATCATTTGGACAATAAATGTGAAAAATATTTTATTTTATTTTTCACACACGAAAATGAAAAATGAAAATGCCGTAAAGTAGTTAAGAATAAATACTATTATAGTAAACAAAGACAAAAAAATATATATTTGAATAATTCTTACAATTTTGATTTTTTTAAAAAACTATTTATAATATTTTATCTCCATAAATATATATTATTGTGTTGTTATAAAGTTATAATACGTATAACTATAAATAAATTATATTCACACGTAATTTCTACAGAAATATTTATTATTTATTTTGTTTCTTACGTCCTTATATAATACTTATCAAATATAAAAAAATTGTTAAAGAATTATATAATTGTGGATTGTTGATTTAAAGCTACTTAAAATGCTTTTTTTTTAAATTTCATAGGTGTTATTATACATTCGTTGACATATTTACATTAAACTTTTTTATAATATAATTTTTAAAACTCATATTATTATGATAATTAAAGTTGAATATCATAAAAAAGAATAGTGAATACGACTTTAATACAAATTTCAGGTACATTAATATTGAATGTAAACAATTGATTTATTATTATGCCTAAATTAATTTAATCTAAAAAACCTATATTTAATAGGTAATTTTTTTACATTATCATAATAAAATTTGAATTCTAGTCTATAATATAAATAGTTTAAGAATTCAATAAATCAGCCATTGAGATTCTATCTGAAATACAATTATATAACACAAATCTTGATCTTGAATAACACAAAGAAGCTCACTTTTCATCAACAATGGCTTTTAGTCTTGATTATTCTGGACAGTTATCTCCAGAGTTTCTTACCCTCTTATAGTACAGTAACGCATCCCGGCAAGAAAACACATTACTACACATCAGCGCAACAGCTTCGAGGATTACTACATTAATTTATACAAATTTTGGATCTTTTTTGGGAAGACGTCAACTTTAAAGTATATTTACAAAAGGATGAATTACGTTGAAAGTGACAATTGATTCCTTTATTTAATTATTTATCTTTATGTGATGTGATAATATGCAGTGCAAATATAGTTTAGCTAATTATGAAAGATATCTTTTTGAATACTATTTGTAATATGTATATATTATATTATTTATTTTGCTCGTAATTTATTTTTTACGTTATATAAATGTACATATTCATTATAAATAAATATATTCTAAGACATACCGCTAACGATTTTAAAAATTATTAATTTCATAAATTAAATTCTTGCTTAAAATACTATAATTTCTATATTTATCCTATATAAACAATGTTTATGTCACTACTACTATTCCCTTCATAAATCAGGTAAAATGTTATTAGAAGAAATATTATTATCATTTTATTAGGAGTAGAAAAATATTAAATAAAAATATTAAAATATTAATAAAATATTAATAAATCCATAATGGATATGTTTCGAAGTAAAAAAGCTACAAAAAGATTTTTTAATGTTTTTTTTCGCGTAGAAATAATGAGGTAACGAAATTGATTTTTTTTGGAATAAATCTATTAAGCTTATTCCATAATGAAGAATTTTAAATTTATGTATGTTAAAAATAAAAACCACTTTTCATTTATTTTTCCAAACCTTTATAATTATTAGATTATATAATATAATTATTAAAAAATAAAAATAAAATATATAATTATTATTAGATTATATAAATTATATCTGTAAAATATATGATTTTTGTATATAAAATAAGGACATAAATATACATAAAAAAGTTTCCAAATCAAAATAGAAGTTCTATAGTATTATTTATTTTATAAAATTTTAATTATCTAGTGACTAGTTATCATTTTTTAAAGTTCAATTAAATTAATTATTAGTATTAAATGTTTTGTTAAAAAAACAGTATATTCAAGTATCGAAAATACGATATTATTATTTTTATTAGATTAAATATCTTAAAAGTAAAGGAAAAAATGATTTTGTTTTCAATTTTACCCTTTAGATAAAAGCATATAATTATTTCTTAGTATTATATACTTAGTTCATAGTACATAGTACTTCTTAAATTCTCATTTTTTTATCCCGTTGTTTTTCTTTTAAGAAAAAAAAGGAATTACGACTGAAAAATTTTACTAAAAGGAATGAAAGTGATCCATAGAGATTATAAACGATAGATTCTGGGAAAACACTCCCTTAAAATCAATCACGACATTCAGTAATTAATTAAACTTCAAGTTATTAGGTCCACAAAAAGTGGCACGATCGGTGTCTCTTCTTATCCAATTTCCGTTTAACTATTTTTCTATATTTATTTACGTATCTACCTTGTGACTTTTATTCGATTATTTTACACATCTTATGTACTAAAGCACTTTTGTTTTGTCTACCTTTAAGTTTAATCGCATATATTTCCATTTTTACTTAACTATATAAGTAAAACACAGAGAAAAAATTAAATTTTAATTTTAAATTCCATTTCTATTTAAGATAAACTACATAAAAAAAGATTCGGCGTATGAAAAAGTTAATATTTTGTATGTTATAACATTTTATAATTATTATTTAGAAAATTGATTCAATATAATATCTACATAGGCCTAAAAAAATTTTTATTTTAAATATTTAAGCATAGAGGTATTCTTGAAAAAAATATTATTTTTAATTTAATGAAAAATACATTGATAATTAAAAAAATTCATCATACTTTAATAATAAAAATAATATATAAATTAAAAAAATATATAATATATAAAAAAAGATAGTTAGAACAAAAATTATTATAAATAAATCATCTTATTTATATACCTAATATGTTTATATTTAAATAAAGAAAATATTTTCATTATGTTTTCAACAAATTAAATAATAACATTTAGAAATTTACCCACATATACTATAATAATTGAAATTAAATTACTAAATGTAACTTCTATTATTTTTAAATTAAAAAATATATTTTCATCAAGATAATATCAACTCAGGATAAAAATAGGATCAAAGGATAAAAATAAGGCTTGATTTATTTGCATGTGTCACATATCTAAATTCTTCATTTAACAATTACAATGGTCTCACATAATTTGAAGAATTGGGGTATTTTTTAAGTTGCAAACAACTGATATTGATTGGATCATTCTACCACATTATATTGGTCTGTAACACTTTCTATTTACGTATTTAAACTGTATTAAGAAAAAAAGCATTTACTGAATTTCGGAACAGAAAAATAAATTATATTTTTATATTTTGTAACGTAATTTAACCATAGTATTGTTCATAATATTTAATGATATATACAAATATAGATTATTTAAGTTAGAAAATTTTTACTTTTGTTATAAATTAGATTTATAAATATTATATAGTAATAAGCTTACATAAGAAAAACATTTTTTCTAAGAATTACTTTATGATTAATATATTTGAACTGGTCTAGAATTCGAAACAATGTTCTTATTTTTCTTATACTTTTTGTTTATGGTAAATTGTTTTGTTAAATTAATATTGATTAAACTATATTCTTAGCCTATTAATTTATATTCCATTAGTATTGTACTCACTAAACATAGAAAATATAGAGATATTAATACTTTTTTTGATTTACGTTGCAGAATATTATAGTGCTAACATAACTGAACATTTTTATTATTTAAAATAAAAATATATTAAAATTGTCATGTTTCATGAAATACTAATAATAACTTATCCTTATAAATTATATATACTTTTAAATTTTGCAATATATATTTTTCAAATAAATGTTATTTGTCAGTTTAGTTGTAAAAAATTTTCAGAATGTACCGTATTCAGAGCAACTAAATTAATGAAATTAGGATATATTTATTTTGTGGAATACCCTCTTATTTGTTACGATGTTTAATTATATTTCATCACTGAGTTATTATCTGATATATGACAAAGAATTCCTTTCCTTTAACATTTTTTAGTTTACAGCGAGTTAAGAATAAAGTAAATCAATCTTCGAGTATCATTCAATCGTATATTTATGGATTTCTTGTTTCCACACTAATCTTTATATAGAATTCGATACTTAATGTAATACTTATATAGACTTAAAATCTGTTTAATATTTTGTTTTCATAATTGTATAAAAAAAAGAGAAATATATATTGATAAGCACTTAGAAAAACTTTGAAGTCGCATTATTTTTCATTTAAATTCATGATTCATTACTAAATTAATATACGAACTATAGGAATGATTTCAATTAATATTAAAGACTTTAGTATTTTTATAAGTGCATACAGCGTTAAAATACACAAAAATACATTAATTAAGGTATGACGCGGGTGCTTACAGCCGCCGTGCAATATGGGGGTATTTGATGGAAAGGAACTCGCCGGCTCCTGGGTTGAGTTCGAAGAGGGTTAGCGGGGTTAAAGGAGTTGAATATGGGGCAACGCAGACAAATAATGATGCACTAAATAATGGTATTTTTCTTTTCCTTCATTCCGATAACATGATCCTAGGTTGTCGATTTAATTACAAAACTATAAACTAAATTTACAAAGAAAGATAATAATTAAGAATGAAGTAAAACGTTATATATAATACAAAGTCGGGCTTACATTTATAACCCGAGCCTCGTAATATATATACAATCGCTAAATAAAATGTGAAGGAGTTTCTCCTTTTTTAATTTCTCCAGTTTTAATTTATTTGCACGTTATTTACGCAACAAGAAGTTTCCGTTGAGATTACACCGATCGCAACTCTCGCGTATTAGTCGGTCGCCGCTAGGCGTGAGACAGGAGGGCGGGGTGATGCTCGCCCTTGGCATCAGTTGATGCCTAGCGACCGATTCTGACTCGATTTGCCCTACAGCCTGCATTAGCCTATGAGGCTGGACGTGATCGTATTTACGCATCTCAGGGGTCTGATCTCCGTGATGAGGGGGGAAAAGACGTCTTCCCTGAGGCCCTCGATTTCTCTACTGGTGTATGTCGTCGCGAACCTTGACGCTGGTCCACTTTGCCTCCATCCTTGCTGTCTCTCTTATTTGCAAGTGGCGGCGGGAGGGGGCGGCTTATCGCTAAGGGGCCCGCGACCTCCAGCTCCTTCGGACAAATTCTGAGGTCAGAGCGTACGTTCTGCCTCCGGCTAGCCAGGATTTTCGCATACACGGTATTATGCCCTATTTTATCTCTTTGGGAGTCAAATTCAAATTTGCAACTCCCAAATGTTGCTCGTTTTTTATCCGGAGCATTGCATATGATACACTTGGCGGGGAAGGGTGTGGAGGAACGAGCTGGGCTAGTTACAAAGGTTTTGGACACAAAAGTCTATCTTTCAAGCAAAAACTTCTGATCAGTTCTTTACTTTTATGATACTTATCTGTCAAATTATTTAAAGGACCTACATATATATGCACTATATCTCTTATTATCGTATATACGTGAATCTTGGCACTAGTATGACGTGCCGGGCGAATGAAGGACATTCAGATTTGTTTTAATAGTTGAATACTTTTGTTTTGATCTTATTATTTTACATTGTATTTCTAAAACAATTCAGCTAATTTTTAATTTTATTTTAAAATTGTCATGTAAAAATTACAGATATGTTATAATAATTAAGCTGAAAAACTGGGTTTTTAATCAAGTAAATTAATAGTAAAATAGATCTACAATATTTCAATATACTTACCGTATTTGGTTATCGTTATTTATGTCTATCGATTTTTCAATGATAGCGACGCTAAAAAATTGTATGTAACGTTAAATTTGATATTTAATAAACTTTGTTGTAACGAACAGACTCAAACTAAGAAAATTTCGATGCTGAACCTCCGCTTCCTTGCACCTGCGCATAAAATTGTTTGATTCAATCTACAATTCATTTATTCATGTTCAAAGATTCTTCGGCAATTTTATATTAATTACTACTTTCGTTTACTTGCTTACTTTTTATGATTGGTAATGGAAATATCAAAAGCAATTAAGGGCATCTAAGTCCTGATAAGCTAAACAATAAATATTTTAACCTTCTTGATTTTAATATAGTATTATACATGTTCGTTCCAAACATTAGGTAGTTTATAAAAATAAAATAATAAATTCAAAGGATTCAAAAGATTTCACTAGGGTTTCATTACAGTTTATTCTACTACATCTAGTATGATGAATTATTAATTAATGTAATATGAATGCAAATATGCATAAGTGTAAAGATAAGATTATATTAATATAAAGTATATATTAAGATAATTTTTGTGACATTAATTTATCTCAAATTGGATAATTTGTATCAGATCGATAATATTCAATAAGTTAAACTTACTAATATATGTAAGTTATCAAGTTTTCATGTACTCACATACCATCAAGATACTTAAAAAATACTATAAAATCAAAATTATGCACCTCTGATCTCATAAATCTTAATACAATCATACAAAATCATTCTATTCAATTAATGATAAAGTTTATAAATTTTTTATAAATTTTATCTTATTATTTTATTATTTTTATAAATATTCTATGCACTAAAGACCACCTTACTCAACAGCTCTTCGCTTAAATTTATACTAGTGCTTATTTACCACTCAAGTGCCATTATATATAGCCTTAACTTGGTTCACGCTTGAGCTAACCACGTAACTTGACTTTTGATCGTGTGCACTATGAAAGTAAATTGTATTTTCAATACAGTATTACATAATCAAATTATTAGTACTCAATAATTAAGAGTAATCAATTTTTATTTATTTCAAAATATGTTCATTTACAATTTTATATTTGTTCACATAGAAATTAGGAATGTATTTTATCATAATAAACTATAATCGTTTTAAAACAATAGATCAGATACTACTGGATTTTATTTGATCGCACCTCCCCTATAAAATATTAGTAATTTATTTACACAGAGTATTTAATCACGTAATTTATGCATAGATGACATCGCTTGAAAAAGTTGAAACTATCTTGAATAAGCAGGCAAATATATATAATCATGTATATATCAATTTTATGTATGCACAAACGCATAGAGAAATATATTATAAAATGCAATTTTCTCGTAACGCATTATTCCAGTGACTATTTATTCTTATATTTTTTGTGATGAATGTATGATTTCATACTATTGTAAAGTAAAACTAGCTGAAAAGCTTCTATGTAAAAATTTATTTCTATGTATAAATTTATTTATTTATTTAAGGGGCGTGAAACGAGATAGATTAACTAGTGATTAAGACTAATGGGTAATTGTATTTAAATATGTATGACAATACTGTCTTATAGAATTATACAATAGGTAAAAAGAAATTTATATTTTATTACGTGGTAAGTTATGTTAAATTTTTAAATCATGGACGTAATGATAAATGCAAAATAAAATGTAGTAGAATTTATACAAAAATTTTAAATAATATGTATTCAGGAAATTAACACAGTTATTAAAATTAACAATCTAATGATTACTTTGTCGTCCTTTATTATAAATTTTATATTTTAATTAATTAATAAAAAATAAATTAACACAATTGTATACAATATTTAATTTATAGAAATCAAATATGGTATTACATGATTTCAAGCCATTTAAAAATTCAAAATACTAACTAAATTTTTTTATTAGACTAATTAAGAATTACAAACATTAAAATTAGAGAATTTATAAAATTTCAAGTATCATTATGTATAAAATTTTGTATAATTACTTTATTTTTATTTTATCACAAAACTATATAGGTATGTATTTATAGTACACAGTGATATATAATCTTTTAGTATTGTTTTTTACTATACTTTCTATTAAATTGTATAAATCAAATTGTAGACTACAATTATATACTTCATAAAAATATAATTATTTTTTTTATAATATATTATGTTCATAAATAATATTTTTATACATTCATTAAAGAAAAGAAAGTAAATATTGAAGCAGGAAAATTATATAGATAAAAAATGGATGAAAGGGAAAATATATCAATCAAGGACAATATATCAACCACAATCTTTTTTTTCATTAATAATACTTAGATATAATGGCAAAGTGATTGGAAGCTGCTTCACTTTAAAATAATTTAGCTTTAATAGAATACCCGAAAAGTTTGGTGCTCACCCGACCCTGTATGTACTATTCTTACTATCACGGTTTTCGTAAATGTCATGTCTCTGAAATGGGGCAGCTAATAATATTAATTATATCGTATTTTATGCAAATCAATTGACATTAATATGACCACTTTTCATCTTTATTTATGAATGAAAAAAGAATACGTATTATAATTTTAAAATAATTTTAAATAAATTCAAACTTTTGAAAATTGTTTGTTAAAATGGTTGTACACTGAAAATTAGGTAAGAATGTGTACATATATATTACTATTTGAAACATGTAGTGATAATACTATAAATTTTGAGTTTTTAAAAACTTTCAAAATACTCATTTTTTTAAAAAAATAATATTATAAAATAAGTTTGTTATTTAAAAAAATCCCAGAGTTATGAAGAACAAACTTTGACAGACTAGATATTTATTAAATTTATTTTTTTTATTGATCCTTAATTGTTCAGTTTAGGATCAAAAAATTAAAATGTATTAAATTGTTAAAAAATTGTATAATAAAACATTTTATAAAGACTTAATTAACTGCTAAATAATTTTAATGAAGATTGATTTTTTTAACAGATTATGTACATTTGACATGTACATAAATGTGTATATGTATAAATATGTATATATATAAAGATTAATTAATTTAGTACATGTAAAGCTAACATTAAACACATTAAATAAATCAGATATTTTCATCTTACACTAAGATGTCATATACATTGTTCATATAAGCATTCTGAGTGTTAAAAGAAACCTCAAGGTTAAGTCCTTCTCTTTGTCATTACTGTTTAGTAGACTTCTACAAGATACTAGATTTTACAAGGTATAATATCTCACAATTCAGCAAAAAAAAGAAAGTAGAAAATGTACAATATTTTGTCTACGTCAAGGCAATAAGCGCACCTAATTAATGAATTACTTTTTTTAGGGCTAGTCGTGCATTTTATTCTATTAAGCAATAATATGATGGATTCTTAAAACACGATTGCTTAATTAATGTCCAGATCTAGTTCTGCTAAAGCTGAGACACGTACTTCAAAGAATGTGGTCTCTACATATTGTATTCGAGGATAGGTCGAATGCCGAATTGTCGTATATGTATTAGGTGTTGCACTAGTAAAGCTTCCATTGAGAAGTCATGAAAGGAAAATATATAGGAATCAGCAAGACAATGTTTTCGTCTTAGAAATGTTTCTGAAGCCTTTTTGTGCAATTAAAACTATTACATAACTGATAAAGAATTTCAATACGATAATATGTAAGGGCTGAAACTCCTCAGGTAAAACTACAATACATGATAAAATTTTTGTAATAAACAAACTGATATGGTTTAATTATATCTGCGATTTATTATGCATTTTTATTCTGTATGGTTATAATTACTAGTATACAAATTAGTATAATATATTTAAAAATTTAGAATGCATTTCTATTGTTTTCAAATACAAAAAATTTTAAATGTATAATTTACTTTACGTCCAAATATATATAAATTATATAGGCATTACTTCTACTTAAATATTTGTGGATTAAATATTTAATTATAATTAATATTTATTAAACTAAAAATCAATGCCTTTTTATAAATAAGTACCTATAATTTATATAAAAAGCCATTTTTCATAGATAATTTAAAATTTTTTATAACTAACGTAATCTTGATATTTCATTTTTTAGTAATCTAATTCTAAAGAATTGAATATATGAATTATAAGTAGATTATTACATTTAAAAAAATTATTTAATTTTCCATAATTATTTGTACATCTATCTAATTTGAAATACTTCTAAATAAATGTTTAGAAATCATTTGTAATAAATTAAAAACATTAAAACTAAAAATATATATTACTAATTTTAGTGAATACAAGAGAAAGATAAAGCACTTAGGGAGATTTCCCACCTTCAAATGAGAAAATGCCAAGCGCGATGAGCGATTATCATTACCATGTCAAATTGCTCGTACTAAAACCTTTTTAACTGCAAGTATTTAAAATAGGGTAAAATTAATAAAAGAAAACGGAAAGCAAATTAAGCCGAAGACGGCGATACTAACCGGCTTTATTCCTGAGAGAGTCTGCATAACAGTCGAAGCCATTTTACTTTCATGAATCATGAAAGAGGTTTAAAAAGAACTGAAAGGAACAAAATTTACGTACAGTTTGCTCACAATGAATTATGTTTTTTTGTAAGCGAAAGAGTAAGGTCCTTTTGTCGATAGATGCAAAAATTTTTTAGCATACTACATATATTTAGATACAAAAGTATTTCTAAGTACTTGAGTTTTGTTTCTGTTTATTATCTATTAATTAATCCATTACTATTATTCAATATATTAATTAATTAACGATAATGATAGAAAAAGAATAAATGCTCACTCTTAATATGTATGTTATATGTATTTTTTATATATAAATAATTATGAAATTTAATAATCTCATTAAATATCTTGAAAAAATTAAAAAAAATTTTAATAATAATTGCACGTTTTCTACTTTTAGGAGAGGTAGACAAGTTTCTTAAATGTATGTAACTTCTCAAGTATTCTTGAAAACTTCTGTTGTAACTAGAGATAACTTCAGTAATTTTACTTGTATAAAATACAATTAACTGCGTTATATTACAACTCTGTTGATATTAATAAAAAAAATATAGGAAATTTTTTCCTTGAATTAATTATCTATCACGCTAATTATTTTATATCTAGTTTCAAAAAATTTTATGAATATATTATTATTTATTAAAAAATATAATTATAATTTTTTTTTATAATATTGAATATTGAAACAGTAAATACAAAATTATTTATCATATAAATAATATTAATACTTTGTATTAATTTATCATATTCATTATTTCTAGAACTAAATTATTGTAAAATTTTTCTTTACAAAAAAGTATTAAATGATTAAGAGGTTTTTATATTAATGAACTTTTAATTATCAGTTATCATTACAGACAATTTTATATATTATTATTCATTTAAGTAACTATTTATTTTAATAAACTTAACTATTATTTTTTTAAATTTTATAATATTTGTGAATAGAATCTTTTCAATAGACATTTTAGTTTAAAAAGTTTCAATTTTCAAATTAGCTATCGAAAGTTTATATTCTAACAATACTCATCGTTATTTGAAGCAAGAATATAGAAATATAAATACCTTACATAAAGGCATCTATATCTTTTAATAAAATATAAAGTCAACAATATCTATGCATACGTATACTAATAAATATATGTATTTTATTATGTCAAAAATTTTCTGAAATAAATAATAATAATTGCAAATATCTCTAATTTTGAAAAGATCTTATTAAATAGTTAAATAATCAAAAATAAATTACTATTTTTTTTTCTTTCCTCAAAAAATTTAATCAAAACATTATGAAAGTCGTTCTTATATTATTTATTTTATTCAAGCAAAGTAGCTCTGGTTTCTCAATTTCCTTATCAATAGTCAATAATAATTCATTGAAATAAAATTATGTTAATTCATTTCATAATACTTAATAAACATCTAATCATTAAATCTAGACTATTCAATAATATTACTCGGAGAACATTTATAGTTAAACAACTTCATAACTATAATTTTTCTAAAGGATTTTGTGTAAATTTATCAGAATTTTCTTAAATTGTTCTCCGAAAGTTATAAGACGTTTGTCATTATAAAAATTGTCCATTCTCGTTAAATTGTACTACTTTTTTTTTACTTAAAAATGACTATATTCTTATCAAGTGAGAAATATTATAAGAAAATACACGAAAAATAATTCTCAAATTAATAAGTATAATTTAAAATATTACAATAGAGAAATATAACTTTATCTTTATGAAAATTTTTTCGTGGATATAATATAAGATATTTTACTAAAATAATGAAAAATCATATGTGTATATTTATTTTAAGGAATACTTTAGAATTTTTTAATTGTAATGCTTAATTTTTTGCCTTTTAGTAAAATGGGATATTTGTCTTTAAAGTTGAATTTCAAAAACCGATTGTAAAAGAAAGTCTTCATATTTAACGTTATTTATTACAATAATAAATTTAATCTGAAATTGATTCTATATAATGAAAATCTAATGAATAAGTAAATCATTGATAAGTATCTTCTTTTTTATTAAAGATATTAATTGATAATAGATATTTCCTTTAAAATACCCATTCTAAAATATTAATGACTTGTTAGGTTGGATTGCTACGCAGTTAAGAATCGGATGTCTGAATATAAGAAGATACCAAACGAAAATGAATGCACCTTCACCATGTACATTCATATATACTACAATATTCATACAATTCGTAGCAAAGGATCAAATAACGTAGACCCTTGTACGAACAGAGGGAGCATCAGAGCATCTAGGATCCGTAGGTGAAACGAAGTACAAGCGAGATACTGTGCGTCGTTCATTTGGTGCTGTTTGTTCTTGGTCGCGTCGGTCCCGTGGGAATCCATAAGGTCACAGCACCGGACATCAATGTTGTGACTTAATTACACGCTATTCAACCTCGGACTATCCCGTTTTCTCACCATCACTGCTACTCTCTGTCTATTTCCACTACTTGAGCGTTGTTGTGTGCACTTTCCATTCAAAGTCATCTCTGTTGAATGGGGATGTAAATTGTCGACCATTCGTTCACTTGTTTAGCTTGTCGAAAGATGGAAGAGTGACTAAAACCTTCTTTTTTTCAAATTCAATGCCACGTGCTTTTATTCGAAGAATAAATTGTCCAAAGAAAGTTTACTTTAACTTACAATTAAGTTTTCTGTCTATTACCATTAAATAAATACATATAGAATTTTTCATATTTTTATAAAGACATTGGGAAATTAGATTTATATAAATTACTAAAAAAAATTTAATTTACGGAATTCGCTGTGTTAAGTATTATCATGATATTGAAATTTAAATTGTATTCAAAGAGTCTAATTAAAATTATTTTGAAAAGATTTAAAAATACAATTATTTCATGTAGAATATGAATCCACTACCTTATATTTTAATCTTACTATCTAATTGTAGTTATTTTAATTAATTAATTATAATTAATTTCTTCAACACCATATCATATTAAAAACATTGCTCTGCTGGTATTTTTTAGATCTGTAAAATATAGCTTCGATTTGCGTGTAATTCTCTTTAAAAAAATCGACTTGTTGCATGATTTATTATGTTATTTAAATGAAATTTAAAAGTATTAGCAGTAAATATAAATTATGCTCTTGTTATGTTAATACCAAGATGGTAAATAGTAGAAAAATTTTGCATTTAAGTTTATCACAGAAATATTCATAAATACATTGTAGAAACAGATGAATATGAACTAACAACGGAAAATCATTTCTTTCGTCTATTCAAGTAGAGAAAAAGATTGAGGCACTATTAAGAAGTCTAGCAAGTCCAGAAGTATCTAGCAAAGATAAAAGGAGATAAGGAAATGCTGGTAAAAATCGATGAAAAAGTTTTCTTCAGCAGGAAGAGAAGTGATTTATCCATCAGATATTCATTCTTTCTCAGCATCTGTCAGGGACGAATTAGTGAACCTAGGACCCTTTTTCCTTCTTCTTTGCCTCTCTTTTTGCTTGATTGCTCTTTACTTCTTCTCACTATATCTTTGTTTCTCTTTCAATCAGTAGTCTCGAGTTCTTTACAAACAATTTAGCAAGACCAAGCTCTTATATGCACGTTCTTATGTCTACTTCCACGACATAAAGTTTTAAAAAAGATGGCCTAAGCAAATTGGTTTTTTACTCTTTTAACTACTTTTTAATAATTCATTTTATTTAAAATAGTTATAATTTAATCACATAGTCATAATTATTAAGCATAATTCGTTATAAAAATTGATAAGTAATTCATAAATTTTAGCACTATATTTACACTGTATTAAAACAATATATTTTACTTTATTGTTAATATATTATAACAATGGAAAGATTCTCTATTAAATATAAAATTCTGTACAACCTAAAATAAATCTGAATTATTTAAAATTAAATAATTTTTTAATCTTATTACGACAATAACATGTTTTTTTAAGAAATATGGAATTATTAGAAACTGATTCTAATATACAATAATTCAATAGTCAATTTTGTAATTAAGACTATCTGCATTATGCATGAAAAAATATATAATGAAATTTTGAATTTGACATCATTGCAAATATATTTTATTTTAGCATGAAACTTATTATTTAGTTTTACGGATTTATCCTATTGCTCATGAGATTTTTCATTCATTTAAAAAGCATGTTCATTAAGAAATCATATTATATTACCCTTTAGATAGAGTAAAAATCGCATTCTTATTTGGCAATATAGTTGATAATCAATCGATTACGTTAAAATTGATCAACTATTAATTTACATAAATATGAGTTAGTAATAACGAAATTAAAAGATATGTAACAGATGAAAGAAAATAAAGTAATCGCAAAAAAGTGGATTGATGCAGATACAATTAAAAATTAATATTTCATTGTTATTGAATTAAAGATTGTAATTGATGAAAATTGCGATTATAAAAAATATTGTTAAAGAGTCAATATTCAAAAATTCATAGTATAAAATGCAAAAATATAAACGTATAAAAAAATTCATATTTCGTGTAATAATAATTATTCATAATACTCAATAAAGATGAATATTGATGTTTGAAAACATGCTATAAATAAGGGAATCTAATTAAAACCGCTGACTATGATGCATTTAGTTTTAAAATCGTAAAAGTCGTTTACCCATTCCTTGCATACATATAAAATAATATTTTGGACCAATATAGTATAAAAACCAATTTTATGTTCTATACATGCTATTGAATTTTATGGAAAAGTAGCTGTATATTTGCTAGATTTATTATCACAGGGTGTAAATATCTAAATTTCAATGTTTATATATTTTATGATTATGTGTGTGAAAATATAATCACCATTGATATTTGAGTGCATATCAGGTTTTGTAACAGACTGCGAAATATATCAGTATAAGCGCATAAAAACTAATTCTTGTTTAGAAATAAATGTCTCATTTTTTTATAAGTTTATAAGTATAAAATGTTTAGTAAAATAAATAAACAATCATTTGATGGTAAACAAATGTGATTCTCTGCTAATTTTTAAAGTTTTTTGAAAGTGTATAGATTTTGTCATTGCATAAATAATATTGCTAATAGTAATACTACCTTAGCAATATTAAAAAAAATTTTGATTTCAACCTTTTATACTAATAATACATAAGGTTACTTCAAATTTTTTTAATAATTACCTTCTAAAGTTTTTTACATTTGAAGCCAATTTGTGTTTTTCTACACAAATTTTATAAAAAAAATAGTAAAATTAGAATAACAATTTTATAATTACATACTAAATTTATTAGAAAAAAATTCAAAGATTCAAATGAAAAAAAAATTATTCTCTTTAATACAAAGAATTCAGAAATTATTGTAGAATAATCGGTTTAAATCTTTAACTTAGTGTGAGTATTTCCTGAGCAATCAAGAGTTTGGTTCCGAATGCGGTGGTGGTGTTGATTAAATATTTAGAATAAACACATTTACGTAGGTTCTACTTTAAAATAAACGCGAAAAAACCGAGTACTTTTCACCATAGCGAAGACTTAAAAAACAAAACTATTGTTATTTTACCGCTTCTGCTTGAAAATGCAAATTAAACAGAGCCAGTTTAGTATGCGGGAAAAAATCGGCGCTTTCTTTGCTTTGCTTTCAGAATGCTTTTGTTTTTGTTTCTAATGCCTCGGAAACTTTCATTCGAAATTAAAAAAATGGGTCTGTTTCGGATATTGTTAAAGCTGATAAATATAATTTATATATTATACTTTATCTTCTTTGAATTTATTTCATACTTTCTGCATTAGTAAGCTATTTATAAACATTTATATTTTTGAAGGTGCGAAAATGCTTCTTATGTTAAAAAGATATTAAAATTGATTTTTATAATAATTATTTCTTAATTAGAAGATGTACATTGATAAAAATATTTTTTTTAATTTCAATTTAACTTGAAGAATGTTTATAGGTCAGTTAATACAATAAAAATACTGCGGTATTTCTTAAAAAATGAATTTATATTATTTCCTGGTTTTTATTAAAATTGATAATTTCAAGTTTGCCTTTTATGTAAAAGCAAACCGTATTTTTGGATCTTATAAAAACAATCGTATTTTGAAGAGCGACAAGAAACGTAATGTAATTTTTTCAAAGATATTTCAATAATAATTACGCGGCCACACGAACAACCGAATGTGAAATTCGAATGCACTCCTGGTCGGTGCAGTTAGGCTGAACAAATAATTCAATTTACATAATTTCGTACAGACTATGGGTGAAGTCGCTATGCATAATCGTCAAAAGCCCTCATGGAATCAGTATCTAATTGCTCGGAAAAGGAAGCATGCATACTTTAACAATAATTTTCCAAATTCATTGGTGATTTTACACTGTCCCAAACATGCCTTTTTCCCTTTTATGCTAGGAATAATTTTGTTATGCTTTTTTAATGCATTCTATTCATTATTAGTTTACTAAGTTCTTCAAACACACGTTTGCACTGTTATTATTAATTATAAATATACATAAATTTATATTTTTATTGAAAATTATGTTATAATGTAATATGTAACAAATGCAAGTCTAATATCACGAAAAATTATTGATTCAAATTTATATTTAAGTCATATGACCGTTAAAAGTTTTGGAAATTTCTTTTATCATATTATATTACCGTATATAAATATTTTTTACTACATTTATATAAATTAAAATCAATAATAAATATATATTTATACCATAACAGTTATACTAATCGATCATAAATATTTATTACACTTTTTTACAAAAAAGTAATAACTTAGTTATAAGTTATATGCGTGGTGCGAGTTTCACAAGTTTTATAAGAATTTACACAATAGATATATTTATTGAACGTATATTGAAAATATTATTTATACGAAAGATTGATTTGCTTAATTCTTATACAAGTTTAATTATTTTGTCATAATATAGCAAGTACTTTAAGCACTAAACTACGAATATCACCTGCGTAACATGAACAATGAAGTTTTATACTAATTGCTTTAAGAGGATATTTCAAATCTATACTTGTCACAATCGATCAGAAAATCCATCAAAGTGAACTTTACTATAAAGTAATTAAACTTTATAATAATGATGATAAATATTCTTATTATTGTATTTTATTATTTTTATGAATTAATAACTTTGTAATGTAATGCACTATATTTTAGATATTTCACGAATATATTATTTTGCATTAAGAATTAAGTTCTTTTTTTAATTTTAATACTTATCTTTTATACTATATCTCGTAGTTTTACCTTAGACATAAATATTAATTTTTTCTATCTATGTTGTGAAAATCTTAAAAATCTATCTTGTTTCAATAATTAGATGAGAGTTAAAATGTCTTTCAATTCATGTCACGTAACTAGTTCAATTTTTTGAAGATCTATTTTATTTCTGATTTAATGAAATAAAGGTCTTTAAAAATATTTTTTAATAACTGTATAAAATATACCATTCAGACATTATCAAATAATAAAATCGCATTACAAAAAAAATTATTTAACTTAAATTTTCTTTCTTGCGTATTATTAAGGTTATAATAAAATTTAATAGCGATTAAAATCATTTAATAATCCTATGTATAATATAAGACCCATGGTTCACCATATTATTTTTTCATCTACTATATATTATAATTATACATTAATATTATATGTACCACTGTGTATCCTAATTATTTTTATTTGTGATTTTGTTTCTTCTCCGATGCAGCACGTGACAAAGCTTTGCATGATCATAGTGTGTCGTAATGTTTGAGTCGCCGAAGTTGCAGTGCCATGGTGAGCACGTGACGAGATTCCCCATGGTTACCATCCAGCAAAGAATTTTGCGACTACTACCAGCTAGATCCAAATCGTCCACTCATGGATATTAGCTTCCCCAGAATTTCGGACTCCTAGATAATTATAAAAATGCGCCCAAGCAACCTGTCTAGGGGGTAATACAAAAACGAGCCATTTGGAAGAAGCAACTAATCTGTCGTAATAATTGCCGGGAATAAATGCCAAAAATCATAGAACCTTACACAATCGATATTGGTTAGATCTATTTTCCTCCTACGTTGCTAGGAGCCTACTAGCCAGGAGAATTCGGCCTTAACGCCTTATTGCCTTTTACCGATCCGACGACCTCTTAAAGAAAGGTTCATACTAATCTGACCCCAGTTTGTACTAAAACCATCCGATTGCACCATGACAAGATTATCTCGGTCCACAACAATTTATTCGCCTCAGACAACAGACAATTACAACAACTATAACCGGGCAGCGGTTATCCTACAGTAGCCACCATGACAAAAAACTTATCTTCCCTTTCGTAGTTGACGCGAACCCGTCTCCCATTTATGAGGAGCCAACACGAAGAGTGCATTAGAGAAGAATATATTCATCGATTTTTTTTATTAATAAAAACCAATTTCTTTGTCTTTCTTAATTATTCAAATATTATGTGCAACTTATTATATAAAAACTTATTATTATTATTATTATTAAAAACTTATTATTTTTAAAAAAGCAGTTTTTTAAGCGAAATTTATTCTATTAATACGTAGTACGTATTAATACGTACAGTACGTGGAATTTTCGCACAATATAACTGGATCTTAAATGTTTCTTCTATATACCGAATTATCCATAGATTTGATTATCTTCGACAGCCAGATCATTTATAATTAAAAGAAAGATACCTTGATTGGATGATACCGAAAATATGCAAATTATTACATTCGAATATTTTAATACTTGTGATTTACCATATTTATTTTTTACGAGGACTGGATTTCGGTTTTAATGTGAATTTACCTCTTACTCTAAAGTCCCTCGTTATCTCTGATATTTTCTGAACTAGTAAATGAAAATGAATGAGGAGAAGAATGCATTCGTGTATAAATACAAAAAATTTAATCTATATGTATAAATGTATAAATACACATATATGCATGAATTTAAAATTATATTATCAGATACTTATATCTAGAATTCTGTAGTTGGTAATGAATAAATAATTAGTATTAAATACATCACTTAAACTGTGCTATTTGTATGGTTTGTATTTTTTATATAAAACGTCACTATCATAAAAATCATAAAACCATATTGTTCATAAATAAACAATGCTAAATTATATTTATTTATATTTTTTTATTAAATTATATTTATTATATTTTTTTTTAATTTTATATTAAAAAATTATTTTACAGTAATTAATATCAATTTTATATGATTAATTATATTAACCAATTTCAATAATATTGTAATTTACATTTAATAATATGAATCTTTAGCATAATACGAATCATTTGCTATGAATCGCAAGCTTATAGATTTAAAAAAATGCACAGTGCATCGTACAAAGTTGTGATTTTATTTAGCAGTATTGCCATATCGTAGTTTCGCATAGACGTGCGACATCAGTAATAATTTATCTATCGTAGCGTAGACAGGTACAACCCGCCTGGAGAGCTATCAGCAACATTTAAAGGGAGAAGAGCCATCTGAATGTTTAATTGCCGTAACTGGCAAATCCAAGAGGTCCGTTGGGATGTTTAAAAAGATAAAGTGAAATAATTATCCACCTACTGCATGTGCATGACCCTGTTATCATGATGACATTATTGTTTCTGTATTCATTAATTTAGTTAACAATAATGATGAAATAAGCAAATCTTTGAAACTAAAGTGGTAGTTGTTCAAACTACTTTTTACATTGAAATTTATGATCAAATTTAGCAAATTATAATAATTAAAAAATGTCAATCAACAATTATAAGGAAGATACTAATTTTAAATAAGTAAAAGCTGTATATTAAAAGATTTTTAAATTAGATAATTTATATCAGAATGCAGATATTATAGCATCGACCTATAACATAATGTACGTTATGTAAAACGTAAAACCTATAATATACACTAAAGTTTATTTTTCTCAAACATTGTGTTGCAAACATTTATTAAACCAAAAGTTGAAATGAATTTTGACTATACTCCTAGTCATGTGAGTTATAGATATTATTAATTACATATATTATTTGTAGTATTTTTTTATAAAATATTGGTTGGCTTAACAACTTTTTAAATTAAAATTTATTTACTTGTAATTCTTGTACGACAGATCATTTAAATTAATTTTTTAAAACTGATACAGAAATGTAGATATAAAATGCAAAAATTTGAATGTTTCTATCATAATACAGAAATGTAAATATATAACTTTTTCTTAACAAATTATTTTGATACTATCATTATAAAGTAAAAAAAAAATTGACAAAATTAACATAATAAATCAATCGTTTCAAGTGTTGAAATTTTTTTTTACTTCTGTGCAAATTATACATTTTTAAGTTGTAATATGCTTTTGCATAAAATTGGTTGGATTACATTATACATTTTTCACATTTTTTAAAATATATAGTACTAATATTAAATTTTTTGTTATTTTATTAGTAATTGCAAATAATAATAAAAAATAAATATTTAAAATTTAAATAACATTTAAAATATAAAATAATTTTTAAATACTTAATAATTTTAAAAGAACAAAATAAATACGCATCCTTTTAAAAATTTATTTTACTAATAAAAGTAAAAGATGTAGCTATAATCTGTGATAAAAACATCTCTTCTGCTCTTTTTTCAAGTAAATGTGGTATGAGGGTATTTAGCTTAACAAGAAATATTGACAACTTCTTCGTTCGTAAACCTATCCAAACTTTCAACGGTGTGTCGGTACTTTGATCGTGCATATAATACAGGATAAGCTATGACATGGGACTTGGCTAATTATTCGTAGCTCCGGGCACTTGATTTCCCCACGGACGAAAAATACGGGAAATATGTGTATAGTGGTCCACGACGAGAGTAATAAGCTTTATTATGTCCCTCTCTTCTTCCGATTTTGCAACCATTTATTCGTATTCTTTTTTTGCCTTCTATGGAGATCATAAATCACTATTGCTTTTTGCACCAGTTATATAAAGTAGTAATTTTTAAGGAAAACCTTTTATTTCTATTGTAGATAGTTATAACAGATATTTTAATTGGCTCAAATCTTTTGTTTTTATAGGTGTTTTTTTCACTAGGAAAATTATTTTCTCCGATTATGTTTCATTATAAGAGTAATTAAGATATATTACATATGTGTATAATAATATTATAAATATTCAGTCACAAATGATTTAAATTTATACATATTAAAAATAAGTTACTTTATAAATTTAAAGTAACTTAAAGTAAATTTTCCCGTGATTTCATACAAAAATTTAATTTACAAGTTATTACTAAGAAAATAAAAAATGATAATCAGAAATGAATTGAAACTTTAAATTTTAAATGACTTTTTATGAATAGACATTTTATATAATATTATTATAAATATAATTTTAAAATACATATTATGTACATTTTAAAGGGTTTTAAAATGACCAAAGAGTGCTAAAAAACTTTCAGTCGTTTATATTCATTGAAAAATTGGATTATTTTACTGAACATACAGATTACAAGCATTTTATTTAATTAGAATAAATCACAATCTCTTATGATGTAGATGCACAAGAGGGAGCATGAGATGGTAACCCACCCTAGTACATGGTTTGTGTGTCCGGTCAACCAATACTTTTTGTACCCCAGGGTGCATTAAAATGCAATTAGTTAGCGGGGTGTCGCAAAGACTTATAAAATATTTCTAATTTGAAATTCTTGCTCACCGCATATTCTAAATGAACTAAGATGAACTGTGAATTGTCGTATCATTTTTAGAATTTGATATAAAAATTATCTCATAATTACGTAATTAATATTACATTAACATTACATATTATATTTATATATTGAAAATTAATTTTACAGTAAAATAAATCGATTATTGAATTTTTTTTAATTTTTTAAAATTAAAAAATTTTTTAAATATTGAATTGTGCAAGAATTTGTAAGAATTCCTTACTATTCTATTTATTCCAATTTATAGTTTATTTGACTTATCTTTAATGACAAATTAGATATAGTAAATCTGATTTTAAAATTAAAATAAGTAGCACAAATATCTTTACATTAATTTAATGAAAAGAAAAAATAAATTTTTATTACTTTTGTTAAGATATTATCAAAGAAAAATGAAAATTAAGAAGATACTTCCCGGAGTTTGTACTCTTGCTTTTAAATAATAGTTATGGTTCACTTGGTGTTCAGACCACTAACATAAATAGATAAACTTTTGCGCAGATCTTCACTGAAAATTTCGAAGCTTGACACAGAAATACTTTTAAGAAGGATTTCATTTATTCGTGAATTAACTATAGCATTTGACAAAAATAAAAGATATTAAAGTAACGGAGAGAGGTTTTAAAACATGAAATTAAGTACTCTTACGTTCATAAAATTAAAAACGCGAAGCTTGCATAAAAAGATAGAATGGATCTTTAAAATACATTTCCAACTAAAACTGAATGAATCAAATGAATAATAATAATTCAGATAATTATAATTTATATTTAACTAATTTTTTCAATAATTATGTATACAATTTAAATTTTACTCCAGAATCTGTATTAATATATGTTGAAATTAAAATGAAATTTATAAAATAAAATGCAGAAAATTAAATCAGAAACTACTTTTCCTTATTTATCAATGACCAGCTCTTTATTTGTAATTTTTTTTATTTTATCAATGGTACCTATTCTTTTTATATATTTCTCGAGGAATAAAAAGGCTTTTAATTATTACTAGCATGTAGATAAACATAAAAATAATATCTTATCAAGTATTTGTTCAACTATCGTCGCCTTTGAAAATATGAATATTTTCTTTTATCTATTATTAATTATAATAGAAACTTATGGAGACAGCTAAGAAACAATTCAACATTTAATGAAACAATGCAGTCGAATCTCGATGCATCGCAAGCTCGCGTTTCCATTCGTAGACGGTAATCCTGGTGATGTCAACATCTTCGCGAGTTGAGCACTTTCAGGCCAGAATCCATTTCACGCCTCATTAAGCTACGAAGCCAACCTGTACGAGTCCTTTGCTCGACGTATCTCCGAGCGATTCTCACACACCTATAGCGACACTGCCACTTACACTTTTCAGAATGTAGGCATACGACTACCGAATAAGAGCTCGGGATCGGATGGATGAATAAATGGGGCGGGTGAACCAGGTGGAAAACCAGGGGGTGGACTGAAAGGAGCTAGAGAAAGCTTTACTTAACCCATAATCGGAAGATATTGCCAGGAGGCACTTTACGCGAGCCGCGTCTTAAGAAAGCAACGCGTTTGCTACCCTCGTTGCTTGATGCTATGAGGGTTGCTGGGCCAAGAGCTGCTGACGCCCGAGACATGGATCCCTTATTAAAAGCC
This sequence comes from Kradibia gibbosae, assembly GCA_018907135.1. Classification (NCBI taxonomy): domain Eukaryota; kingdom Metazoa; phylum Arthropoda; class Insecta; order Hymenoptera; family Agaonidae; genus Kradibia; species Kradibia gibbosae. Next base: position 13,980,395 of record JACCHX010000002.1, on the reverse strand, counting down.
CGCCCCTTTCATTGCTCCCTTGGCATCCCCTTAAGTTCTTTGTCCCTTTATTCCTCGTCCTCCATCCTGACTACTTTGCTGCGGGCTCTTTGGTTATGTTACTTTTTCAACCTTCTTTATCTCTCCTATTCCTTCGTAAATCTTTCTCGTTACCTGTGATATTATTTTTGTATATCATGTCATTCCAATCAGCAATATCAATATTTCATACAATTATACGCTACCAATCTGTATTAATTTCTTATTTATTTGATAAATTAATTTTTACCAATATTTTGTTTCGCTGTAATAAAATCAATTGCACTGATAATAACAAACGATACATAAAAATATAAAAGAAATTATCTGTATCTAATTACTTTATTTCACTAAAAATATTTTTGTAATTATATGTATTAGAAGCAGAATACTTATTTACGATAAGCTATATAATTTAGATTTGTTTACATTTTATACAGCCGAGGAAAATTATTATGAATTATACCGAGAATTAAATGTAATAAAATGCGATTGTAGCTACATTTTTATTTATTTCAAAGCAGGTCAGTTTTCTTTTTTCCGATAGGAATTAATGCAACACTTAAGTAAGTAACAGGAAATTATTAATAAGAGCGACTCGAATAGAAAAGGATCATTTTACTAATATTTAAAAGATATAGTTTTATTAAAAGTATCACTAATTGAAACAAATAGAAAATGCTCTTTTATGTAAATACATTTAATTAATGAAAAACTTCGATCACTGAACTGCGATTTCAACATTTCTCTATGTAGTGTAATTTTTTAATGAATATGTAATAAATTTCTCTTTAAAATAATGAGTTCATTACAATAGGCATTTTAATGGATGAGTTCAAAAATCGTTGTACAAATATTTATATTAATTATTATTACAATTTATAATTTGAATTGTCTGATTAAATGTAGATAACAAAAAAAACTAATTTTATTATCAATATTTAATTTTTTACTTTTATATATACATATATTTCCTTATAATTCCCTATAATTTACGTATTTTCAATGCATCACATATTATCTACATATAAGAGAAATAACAAAATGTTAAAATTCTGAGAATTTCAAAACAAAAATCATTGCAGCAAAATTATATTAATAAAAACAATGTATTCATATATAAGTAAAGCATTGTAATAAAATTTAAATTACTTTGTTTTTTTTCGTACATTTAAAACACATTTTATCTAATTAACGAATAAACATCTACCCTGTTTTTCCCTTTAGAAAGGAATTTCATTCATACAAAACCGTTAGTAAAAACTTTCTCAATGTTAATAAAAACTTTTATTCTCATGAAAGAAGTAATAACGGATCAGGAACAAAAAAATAAATAAAAATAATAACAGAATCATCTAGCATCTGCCCCTAGAGAAAGCCGGAATTGGCTTTTCCCGCGGGGCTCGCCGCTTGATATTCCCCCACTACGTTTTCCGTTTGAAGCTGCACAGACATATATGAACGTACATATAGCTCGATTCGAATTTTATATTCCCTCGTGATGATATTTCCTTGGCGAGCAAGATACATGAGTTGCATTTTTATTCCCTTCGAATGAGTCCAGCAACTCTAGAGTTTTAATTAATACGGGGGGGGGGACAAATTATAATGGGGACATGTGAGAAGAAACGAAAGGGGGAGAGAGAAAAAGAGAACGAGCATTACGTTGTGCGCAAAAATGCCTGTAAGCCCTCATTAAAATTAACTTTAGCGGAGGCGGCATTTTCCTTCTGATAATGAAGGGGATGGCAAACTAAGTATGCCTATATGCGTAAAAAAAAGTCTTTGTAGATTAGCATATCGCTTTTATCTATACAACGACTTTCTCTTGATCCGATTATTAACCTTTAATGATCAAATATTTCATTTCATATAATAATTTATTTAAAAAATTCGAGATTAACTTTATATGCATTATATATGTTGCTTGTGTGAGTGTGTGTATGTGTATTGAAAATGTTTTTATTATTTACATCGCGCTAACTCAGAAATGCTAAACTTCTTTAATTGAGAATGTCCACAAAACGTGTCATAATAGTATAAATAGTAAATAAATATCGAGTATTTAACGCATGAATCCTAAAGTCAGTACATAAGCACATATTATGCATTTAAAGTACAAAATCCAAATACTTCATAGATAAGGTAGTTAAATATTATGTAATACATAATATCTATCTAGATTTTTTCAATGTGTTAAAATTTTGTACAAGAATGTACTAGTATATTTTCATGAATCAATTCTTGAATTTTCACACTTAATAATTTTGCAATATTTTAACGTGATTAAATAAATTAAGTTAATATTATTATATAAATTTTCAAAAATCTCTGACAGTTTTAAAACAGTAAAAATAATTTTTCATTCTTAAATCAATACTAGGTTAGTTCGACATACAAACAAATGTAATATTTTTCTCTTAACAGTATTCTTTCAACATTTATTATTCTGATTAAGCCTATTTATAATTTATGAATCATAAAAAATGTTCGATAAAACTATATATAATATATAAACATTTTTTCCAGTAATTTTACGTTATAAATCGTATTTTTTTAACTCGTGTCAAAAATAATGGAAGGAAATAAACTTAAAAGTATTTGATATTTATTATAGAATTATGATATAAAATAAATAATTTAAAATTCGCTAATTATGAAACTGTTTTATAATGTGTCTGTTATTGAAATAAAACAATATTTTAATAAAAAAAGGTGTAAACCTTCTTTTTATTACATATAATTATAATTATATATAATTGTAAAAACAATATCATTATTACCTAATACCACTTGAAGAGATAGAAATCACTTAATAATGGTTGGGTGTAACATTTTTACTTGTATTTTTCAAAACTCAGATTTTGATTATTGAATTACAAATATCATATTCTTTATGAAATCCTAATCCATACTTAAGACGAAAAAAATTTAATTAACGGAAATAAAAAAATTAATGGATACAACTTAGTATAGGGGTTCTTCAGACTTTCTGTGGTCTGACTTTTCTCTACGGTTACCTCTTCATAAATTTTGACGTCTCAATTCTATAACTATTAATTTGAACTGTTATTGTACTTTTTTAATTTTATTTTTTAATGCACCATCCAAACAATCATAATTTATAATGTAACATAAATTTTAGAGAATAAATATTATGTTTTAAATATCATTTTTTTTAATTTAATTTTCACAATTGATTTGATAGGTAAGAAAACATAGAACGTAGTTGTAGGGAGCCAATAATTTATAAATTAATCCTAGTGATTTTAATGGTTTAATTGAAATAAACTATTTATAAAAAATTATTTGTAAAGTTTCTTTATTTTACAGTTTCATATTAAATATTATTATTATAGTAAATAGCTTCAAGTAATAGCAAAAAATAACTTAAATTTTGTTATATCATTTTAATGACAATATATGGATATAATAAAGTTTCATTTATAAATGTATCACGTATCTTTACGTTACATACTGAGTAAGCAAAGGCATGAACTGTTCGGTAAACATCAGAGGTTGATTGAAAATGTCCGTAATCAAATATTAGATGATATTATCGACGAATACTAAGCAATATTCACTCCTGAATCTTATCTGAACTAAAATATTTACTATATTTAACAGACATGTGAATTTTTTGATTCTAGAATATATATTTTATAATCATAAGATCTTCATAATTGATTACTATTAGTTTTGATATAAAAATAAAATTGTATTATTAATTTTAATGTAAATTATTATTAAAATTATTGAACTATCAAATTTCCAATTCTGAATAGTTTCTACATATATCTACTTTTCCTTCCTTTTTTGGTCTTTTTTATCCCTCTATTACACTTATTCATATTAATATTGCATATAAAAACAAAACATACAAGAAAACCTCTTTATGTATAAGTATATGTATAAGTATTTTTTAAAATTTCTTAGATATTTTGTCATATTCTAGTATATAATATGTGTTATAAATATTTTTTACTGCAATTTTAATATTTTTTATTATAAAATACTTATTATTATTGCAACATTGTTATTACTTTATCTAACTAATTTGTAATTGAAAATAAAACTATGTGAGCCTACTATGTAACTGAAATTAGTTAAAAAATAGTTTTCTTCGAGAAGCCTTTTTTACAAATTTTTTAAAAGCTTTTTCTTTTGGGTTTTGGCATACACTCATTAAGGCAATTTTAACATCCATTTCATAGTCACAGAAAGACTGTCATATGAAAATAAAAGTTAAGTTAATAAGCAAACTAGGTAGAAATGTAAACCATGATTTAATGTTTCTTTTGCAAAATTTAAGTATGTACTCCTATCTTCAAATATACTAACAGCTTTTGAGACTGACATATTACTAATAGGTTCTATAAGTATAAATAAATAAACATCGCCCATTTGTTCTAACTCCAAAACTTATGTAAATTTAAGATAATTACAAGAATAATATACTTTAGATACTTTTGAATATTAAAAAAAATGTCTACTTTCTGAGGGTAGTATTAAATTATGTAAATATACTTTAAGTAATAAAAAAATTTTCTTCATTAAATATAGGGATCTCATATAGTCTTTGTAGCTAGTAACTAATGATTCTCAATGATTCAAAACTAATTTAAAATTATTAGACCATAATTCCAACTGGTATTCAATTCTTTGATAAAATGATTGTATCTGAGATATCTGATAATACAACACATTCATTTAAATATTATTTTAAATATATCAATGCATAAACTAATAAAAAAAGAACATAAAAAGTAATATAGATATAATATAAAAAGTAATAATATTTTAGTCATTCGAGAGCAAATGAACAATACACGTACAAAGTGGTACTTGAGCTCCTGATTCGGAAAAATTGTACAATATGCTTTTCAAAGTTTGGTGATGAACGTATGGATAAAATATCGTATTAAGAGCTCTGTGAAGAATGTGCATGCAATATATTCACGGTACAATGAAATGACGCTGAAAACAATAAAAAAGGTTCCTCTGACACTCGAGTCACATCCTAAGTAAATGAAAATTTTTTTGGGTACATAGAGCATCGATGAACGTACAACCTACTACTTTATTATATTTTCTTTTAAGAAACAAGTTTAAAAAATATTCATTTGATGAGGTTTGGCCGGATATTCTTTTTCATGTTTTATGAATCTAGGGTCGTTTAATTGTACATTAGTATCTAGCTTTTATTTATCGTTTTTTTTGTCTAATTGTGATTTGTCATGCAATTGTGGAATTTTAACAATTTTTAGTGAAGTTTTTTATTTTTATTTTTTTCTTTAATAAGGATAAAATACAAACCTGTTCTCAGTAATACATATTATATTATATATTATGTATAAAAACATAAATAAATAAATAAATATATATATATATATGGGTACGTATATTTGTGTGTGCTCCAAATAATGCTTTGTTAAAATTTTATTAAAATAAAGCTCAACTAAGTCAACACAGATTTTTATTAAAGTAAATAAAATATTGTTTGTAAACTCATTTATTTTAATCACATATCGCATAATAAAAAATAATTGTATCCTTCGATGATATTTAAATTACTTATGTATGTAGTTTATACTATTAAAGCGGTCTTCTATAATGGAAATTTTACATCACCAAAAATAGATGGCTGTATTAAAGTTATATAAATATATAAATAATATGATTTTTATTTTAACGTATCATATATTATTTTATTTAAGGTAATTGTGAATTTAAAAAGTTTTAAAAACATATTATTAGCTAATAATTAAAAATACTTATTATACATGTTTGAAGTTAATCATCCTGGAGTTTGCATTCCTGGAGTTTAAATAAATTTGAAGCACTAATAGATAATAGAATTACAGAAGCTATTGAAAGCCGTTTTGTTTGGCTTCCTTTTAAACTAGGAGCATTCTGAAGATGTATACACGTTACGTCTCTCGAAAAAAATGTTTAAAGTTTCGGAACAAGCAAGTCGATTTTCCTGTCGGTGAGAAAAAATTCAATTGCTCGAGGGCGAATTCACATCAGTTCTGGTGGACTTTCCTACAAAAATCCTGAGTTTCTTCTATTGAATTTGCATGTAAAAATCTGAAGAAGATAGACCCAAAGTTACTTTTTTTTAATATTTAATGCAACTTGAATTTGAACAGCAAAGGCGATCGGCTATATGAAAATTAGAAACTACCTTTTCATTTGTCTCGTACAACCGTACAAACGTAAATTAAAAATTTTACGAAATAAAAATGTTTATTCCATATGCTTGAAATAGAAGATAAGTATTTAAATTAAATTAATATTTAAGATATTAACGTAATAGTGGTTTTTTAAAATAAATTTAAATTTTGCTGAAAATTTTTTTTCAGTTATTCTACTTACGAATAAATTGTATGTGGACAAGCAGCATGTATAATTTTACTTCCTTTTCATATGGCATCAATGCGCACCCAGGTAAAATTTTTCTCTGACTAATTGATGTCAATAAATTCCACTTTCAATGTAAGGAGATCTTAAATATAATTTGAATAAACATGCTTAAATAAAAAAAATTAAAGAATTCCATTTACCATGTAAAACTCATGAAAAATGATAATATATGTCCGGAGACAGCGAAAGAATTTTTGATGTATTTTAATGATAAAGCTACAATGGTCCAAATATTGTCGGACGGTAACTTCAACAGACAGCACAACTTTTGTTTAATCTTTAAAGATGGAATGGGCAAAGCAATAAAAGAGTGAGGAAAAGCTCTTCCTAGCATAATAATGCAATTTGAGAAGCTTCGTGTAAACGGCTTTTAGCGAGCGTGAGAACTCAGTGGAAAGAGAGAAATCATAAAGAAAAGAATGTGCAAGAAAAATAAAGAAGGAGCAAGATGAGGAATGGGACGCATACTCGAAAAAATTTTTATGACATTAAACGACGAATATTTTCTTTTTGCTTTTTGCTAGATTATTTAATAGAATAAAATGTCTATCGAAAATTTACATTGTAAATATTATATTTTTCCAGTATATATAATTATTTATTAAAAAGGTCTTTAATTAAGGCTTTTTGTATAAATTATCAATAGTATTTATCAATTTACAATTTTATGCAATTATAAAATATTTCTTTTTCAGAGTATTCTTTTATACATATTCTTAAAAATTATAATTCTATTTTGGCTAAAATTAATACTCATTCCAAAACATTAATTTTGAAATATTTATCTATTAATATTCTTTTATATTAATATAATTTAGAATTTAATGCATTTTGATAACTCAATTCATCAGTTTTTGCTTTATCGAAATTTATCTATGAACACTAATATAACACTGCTGTTGGAGAAGTAATCTAATAGAACCAAACTAATGAACTCATTTTTCAAAAAAAAAAATTTGTAATATATTATACGGACAATATAGTAGCATTTACTTTAACATACTAAATAAATTAGTAAAACTAGAGCTTACCAAGTAGATAAGCAAATCATAGTTAGGAACGAGAAAAGAATAAAATTCATCGAAAGGTAATGAGAATACTTTGGGAAGTTTGTACAATATTTTTCCAAAGATATAGAAAAAACCTAGAAAAACAAAGTAATTTTACGGTCCTGAAGTTCTCTTTTACTTACAGCATCAAAGCTAAGAAGATTTGGTCATGGGACTATTTGGATTCGGAGCATAATTTTTTACCCGTACTTACAACCGCGTTTTTATTTCATCTCTCGATATATTGTCGCCTCTGGCGCGATTCCGAATAAAGTGACATTTTAAAAATTCACATCGCTTTCTCCATATTTTCCTTGTTACTTTTTTCTTCTATTGCACTATCTCATTCGGATCAAAATGAATTTGGATTTGCCGGTGATTTTCATCAAAATAAAATTATTATTTAATATTAATTAAAAAGTGTTTTAAGATAATTCTAGAAAAGTACATTTTACAAATAATAAATTTGCAATATTTGATTACATTGTTGTATTCAAATATTTTAGTATAATTTAATTATACGCTTACAATTTTCAATTGATCTAATTTATTTAATTGCTATCTGAATGCATTTTAATCAATAAAATTAATTTACTACCTAATGATATATAAAAATTATTATTTATTAGAGTACATTGCAATTATATATTTATTTAAAAATTTTTGTATATTAATATAAAGTTTTTATCGAGCATTTATTTCAAGTGAGTTAAATCAATTATACTTAAAAAACTTGATTAGCGTTTAGAAAAAGTGAAGTTTTATTTTTACGACTTAAATTCATAACGATCCAATAACTTTTAATTTCTAAAATTGATTAAGTTATTTTCACAATACATTTTAATGTCATTTTTAAAAGAATTGTAATGTACTAGTAATTTAATACGTGCATTAAACTATTTTCTACTGTAATTCATATAAAATAACAAATGCATAACAATATTATCAATAAAAATTTTTATTTTATTTTCTAAAGTATATTATAAAGAGAACTGTAAAACTTATCAATTATAAAAAAAGTTTATCATGGAGGCGGATAAAGCTATTAAAATTGTTAATACTATTAATAAAGCTTGATATGAATATCCTTTTTTTTATATTTATGCACTATTTTATTTTCAACACTCAATTTTGTTAATTTTATTACTTCTTATAGTATCCATTTAAAATTTATTAATTTTTTCTGCTATTGTATTTTTCGAAAAATTGTCAATCAATTAACCAAAGTAACTTAAGTTCTTAAATGATATTATTGATTATTCTATATAATATATGAAAATAAGGCAAGTCTATTATATAACAAAAAATTTTTCTGTAATTTTATATCATATCTTAATTTTAAATATGTACAAAATTTCATTCAAAAAATTAATCATACAATATTTACTATTATTGTCAGTTAGAAGATTATTTCTATCTATACCAGTAGAAGCTTTATGTAAGGAAGTTTTTTTCCAAATTTCAAATAGAGTACCTTCGATATTTTATCTTTCTTATCGACATCTTTTTTATAATACTTCTTTAAATATTCAACTCATGAAGTTCATAAATCCTTTATTTCTTTTTACCTTTGTCAAGTGCTTTCTGATTTCAATTACTACAATGCTCCCTCGTAGAAGTATCTTTCACTTTTAATTTATACTTTACTTGAATTTATCTTTTTATAATGATTTTTTGTTAATTTTTGATAAAATATCTGTCTATTAAGCTATCCTCTAAAAACGTTTTGTTCTATTCATGTATATTTATTTATAAAAATATTTTCATCACTATAATTAATGTCATCGAAGGAAAACAAGTTATGTTAAGTACAATCGTAAATTTGAATGATTAAATAATTAGATTATATACTCTTTCGGAAATATTCGGAAAAAATCATCATTACAATACTTGTGTACCAATATTATATCATAAATAATAGATAATGAAAATGTGAATACTTACATTCATACCAAAAATTGTGATAAATATGTAAATAAAAAAAATATTCAATATAAGATGTTTTTTCAAAAATTTTACGATATACTTCAGGATTTGTACTCAACATAGAAAAAATAATTATTTTCTTTATGCATTAAATGAAAATTAAATTTGCTTTATTTTAAATTAAATAATTATATTTGGTAAATTTAATGTTATATATGGTAATTAAATTTTCAGTAAAAATTGCAAAATTTTAATTTATTTTGGATACAGCTGTTCTAGATTAGATCATTTTTAGAGATTGTAAGGAAGAGATGTGTTACTAATAGAATAATTGAAATAGTTGTTTTAGGAGAAAAGTTAGTTTGCGTTGGAGAAAATTTATGACACAATATAATTATCAATTTTATCTAAAAAAAAATATATCGGCATCTACTCTTACGTAATTAATAAATTAGTTTACAAATGTAGGTAATACTTATAAATCTGTTATTTTATATAGGAATACGATAAATCATATTTATAAAAAAAATTAAATGTTCGTATGCATAAAATTAATTCCTTTACACTGATAATATATCACGATAGAAATTTTTCCTACAGAACAAAAATAACATTTAATTCTAAAATAAATTTTATATATGTATTGACTAATATAGAATGAATAAAAAAAGAGAAATAATAAAATTTTCATTAAATTGATGAAATTCGAGCAACGGAAAAACGTTTATAGTAATTACAATGGTAAAAGTTGTTGCATAAATACTAATGAATGTGTAGAAATTAATTCAAGTCTTGCACAGATCTTAGATTTATTTTATAATAATAAATTCTCTAATTTTTACCTAATTTTATGTATAATATACTGGTACATTGAGATACCGTATGATATATAATGTAATTCATTCAGAATTATTAATGACGTGAAAAAAGTTTTAATTTTCACCTCATGAGATATCTAAATTATACTTTTTAGTTGTAGAAAATCATAAGTTTAAATTAAACTTGAAAAAATCAAAGACTTTGTATTACACTGTATTATGCGGTTAAATAAAAGAAAGTGTTTATCGTGAAATTTTCACAACTATTTTTTTAAACAAGCTAACAGTTGATAATTGTCTTAATAAAATGTATCATCAGTCGGAAAAGTTTGCATACATAATGTTTGAAAGTCGCGAACACCGCATGAAATAACGCGAGAAAGTGCCTTCGCTTGGATTTGGAAAAGTCGTCAGTCATTTAGGTAAGTGATGCCGTGGGTTGCGCATCTCAATTCCGGCAACCTACACGGGTCATACTGATAACCGCAGTTTAATTACAGGTCGGGGCCGCGATGGGGTTGTAGGGTGATTCAGTTTACGGAGAGGAAGCGTGAATTGGTTCGTGGTGGTGCGCTGTCACGCACACAGCGCTCAAATTGATCAAGGCGTCTGGAGGCCGCTTATACACCTGCCAGTTCACGTCGGACTGTCAACGTCAATTGGCTGAAGCTCCGACGAGTCAAATACAGTTCAACTGAGTAGAGCTGGCGACATGTAACGGACTGGGCGATCTTTGAGGAAATCATTATGAGCCAGGAAACTTTTTTTTCTGGAATATGCCTATGATGGTGGTTCTGATTCAAAATAACACATTCACTTTACGGTATAGTCTAGACCCTATGCGTCGATGGTTCATCAACAGTTCTGAATATGCTTCGTGAATAATTTACAGTTCACCATTCATATCGAAACTTCAAACACTTACGATTATTTATTATATTGAAAAAAGTTGTTAATTATTACATAATAAATTTAATTACTGTTGTAGAAGAATATTTTAAATTGAATGTTGTATTACGCATAAGTACAACAATATAAATAAAAGAATATTTATTATTAAATTAATCTTCAAAAGTAAAAAAAAATTTGTCTCCCATATCTTCTGACAAATTATTTATTTATATTTAAGTAATGCTTTATACCTGAAATGATAGTATAAAATTTAAGCGTAAAAAATATTAAAAATGTCATGCCATATTTTGATTTTATGAATTAAAGTAATAAATTAATCCAATTTATATAATTATCAATATTTATTACAGAAAAAGAACGATAATCGGATATAAAACAAAAAAAGCATTGTAAACGATTATAGATAATTTAATGGTATTATAAGCGACTTATTATTGTTCTCTAACTGAAGAGAGTAACTCATGGTATATGAGAAAATAATGTAGCTTATTTTATATATCAATGAAATAAAAATATTACAACATTTATAATTTTTAATAGAAAAATTTTAAATCAAAACTTTTCGTGAATTTAGATTTTTTGCAAAAAAAGAAGGAAAAATCCATCAATTTAGAAAATATTTATTATATAAATTGAATTTAGAGATGATATGTCAAGATAATAAATAACAAATCTAAAAGATAAAAAGTTCGTTTGAGTCAAAATATTTATATAATTATAAAGTTTCGTAATGAACTTTGCCAAATAAATGAATACCCAAAAATTACAAGATGTTATTTTCATTCCTGAAAAAATTGTTTATTAATTTTAATAAATATAAGAATATATCGTCTTCTGATCTCTTGGTTAATCAAAAAACTTAACTTAGTATAACTTAATTATTAAAAAAAAGACGAAACTGTAACATTAAAATTGATATTGCATGGAATATTAATAATTCAAAATAATCAAAAAACTTAATTACAATAATCGAATAACTATTATTGGTTAGTATTTAGTTTTTATGTAAGAGGCTAATACTAAAACTTAAACACTACTATTTATATTACTTTTGATGATAATTTTAAAAACAAAAACATAAAATTCATATTTGTAATTTTAACGTAAATGAAAATTTGAAAACTTATTATTAAATTGCAAAAAAAATTGAGTAAAATTTAATATTTTTTACAGAATATCTGGTAATATATAGTTAATCCTCTCTTTACTCCTCAAACTCCTTTAAATATTTTAAGCATTTTTAAATTCTTTTCTTTGCTAGTTTTTGACAATACTACTTTATTTTATTTTTTTTAACTTAATAAAATATTTACCATAGTAAAAATTATACTTAAAAAATTATGAAAAAAAAAGGTTTTTTTTAATTGTATGAAATCAAAATATGTTAATAGTTTTTCTGATTTATGTATAAAGTTTTTTTTTCAATGTTTCTATTTTATGCAAATAGTTCTATTATGTTAGTCTTTTTGAATATTTCCTATAAAAATGCAATGTCATAGCACATATAATAATTTGCTGCTTACAATAACTGTAATTTTATGCCTATGATTGCTTTATACATACCTAGTCGTGATTTTTTTTATCAATTATATATATATGCATGTAATGTATTTATTTACCATTATAAATAATTTCAGATTATAATGATTAAAATTAATTCAAAATCGATAAATATATCTTTATAAAAAATTTTACAACAAAAATCTCATCCTATACATAAATGATTATTTGAAAGTATATATAATAAATATATACTCATATAATAAATATATATATATATAAGAAATATACATAAAATAATGAAAAAAAATTAAAAAATCTAATACTACTCTTTGTAATAATATTTCTATTTGTGGCGGATATAAAAAAATCGTGTTAAGAGTTTTTAAGTCTGTAAGTTTTCATAATAATTTAACGTCGGTTGACACACCGTTTATCATCATTATCGGTCATTTAACACACAGTTATTATTATTATTATCATTGTTATCATTATTATTTTAATGAAAAGTAGTATCTTTTTACCTAGAGAATGCTCTATTCAAGTGGATTACAAATGACACTAGATTGCAACATCGGTGATGGGCATCAATTTGGAATAAAAGCATTAACAGCACCACTTATTGAAAAATAATAATTTGTACGAGATTATTAGTTTATTATTTAGTTGCGTTTATAACCATAAAATTAGTACAGACATAACCTCTATAAATCATGAAAACTACCTACTAAACTATTCCTACTAAACTACGAATTGCTTATTACCTCTTTAATTTTATACGCATGTATGATTCTATTATCTTTTCATTACAAAGATAACAAAATCTATTGTATTTATTTTTGATTTTTTAATATTTAATTATAAATTATTTTTATAGTATAATTAACTATTTTTAGAAAAATTAAGTAGAATCATCTGACAGCTAACAAAGTCAACGTGTAATTTTTTTCTTGATCACGAAATATGGTGTTCAGTCATTGTTAGGAGGATGATATAGTATTTTATTAATACATTTGTAAATTTAGATTCTCGCCCAGGTATGAAAAATCACTATAGTTTTTGGATCTCCTAATGTAAGTATATAATAGAATATATAATAGAATAAAACAGCAGCAAAATGTCGTTACTATAAATACTATATATAAAGTGTCCTTCCTCGAGGGTATTCCATCTTAATCGGGAGGAATTGAATTCGACACAAGTCCTTTTATAACCACAAAATCTTTAGATTATATGAAACATTTAGAACTGCATTACTTTCAATTCGCAACGAAGCAGTTATATGTAAAATATTTTTTACTTTACTAATTTTATTTGTGCTATGAAAAATTTCTAAATAAAAGCTGCAAATTTTACGCCTGTCATAAATAAGCAACGCCAAAGCTATAAGGCATCATGTAAGCATTAATATATAACAAAAATTCGTAAACAATAATATTGTATTTTATTTTTAAATATTTATATTTTTCTCTTAAATAAAAATGGTAATAATTATTCAGCATTACAAAAAACTAATATGAAACATGATGTTCTTTAATGGTTATTTATATGATTAAATGTTTATTTACAGATATATGCATGTGATTAGTACACCTCACTTGTTTTTAGAATCTGAGAGAAATAAAGAGAGAAAAAGAGAGATTATGTATTTTTTTATGGATTGTTTCAACTAAAATAATAATAAAGCTTTAAATAATGAGTGTTTATAATTATCGTTTCATGAAAATTGTAAAAATAGAAATTCTCCTTATATATATATGATCACGAAAAAATTTTAATGGACTATTACTGGGCTGAAGAATATTCATGACCTTTTAAATATGACTTAAAACTTAACTAATTAATATAGTACAAATAAGAGTACAATTATTTCAAAAATGCTAATGATTTCGTCAATTATTATTCTTTATATCGTCGTCTTAATATATGTCTTTGATGCTGACTGAAATTTCATCAAACTCGAAGCCTTTACTGTATTCCTCTTCGTAACATTGCTCTAACGCTAATGGACTTCAAGGAGCCTCTTAATGCTTTTAATTATTTCCACCTCTCGTTCCCATCGTAACTTCAAAGCATTCATAAATCAATGTTCGTTCACATTTCAACCCAGCCAATCGTTTGCCTTTTTTATTTTTTTTGCCTTTCATTCGATATTCTTCATTCAAAACAAACATCTTCCCAATCACTATAAACTTGTTTTCTACTTTGCTCACTTATTTTTCATTCTAATGATTATATTTTATAAGAAGATGAGATAATTTTTGAGAATAAAGTTTTTCACTACAAATTTTTTCTTTACTTTTTTTAGACTAATAGAAATATTTTAGATTGATATATATATATATATATATATATGAATTCAAAATTCTTTTTTTAGACGTAAAAATGAATTTAATTTTTTTTAAATATTGTAACAATTATTTTAATTTTTAAAATTATTTGTACATAGCTTTATTATTTAATATATAAATTTTTTTTGTAATACATACACATTTTGGGTGTATTAATAAATCATAAATTTATACGTGTAAATATTGTAAATAATTTACTACTATATACTACTTGTTAACAATTTTATACCATTTAATAATTTTATTATAATTAATGTATAATAATGTGAATGTTCGTTTGAGAAAAATTATTAATTATATAATTACTCGATCTAAGGTCGACCTCATAATATGTTTGTAAATACTAAGTTATTTGTATAAATCAAATTTTGAATTCTTCTAAAATATTGAACCTGTCCGACATTAAAAAAAGATTTGGCATCCCTAAGAAAATAAAATTAATCTATTCGTAATATCACTGGTTTACTGTGAACACAAATATTTCGTCATATTCCATAAAATGTGTAATTTAGCAATAAACTACACAAATATTAAGATGTTTTTTTAATTAAAAAAAATAAATAAATTAAAAGAAATAGTTATAGGAAAAATTAGCAAATATAAAATTATAATTTAAAATTTTTCATGAGGAAATAAGATTAAAAATATTTTTCTTATTTTAAGATCCAAAAATAATGTTTTAAGTTACATCCTTTGTAGGATTTGGCTACATATACATTTTGATGAAACGTACTTGTACAATTTATGATTATTCAATACAATAATATTAATTGTTAACACCAACGGACTCCTGTACAGCCATGCGCACAGTCCGAAAAATTCGGTTCACTTATCGATCCATCAACCCCTCGCACATCCTTCGTTTATTTTTACGCTTGACGTTATAGAAAAGAAGAATAGACATAATTATTTCAGATATGTTTTTCATAACGCTATACAAATTGTCAAACTTACTTATTAAGGCTTTAATAGGTGAAATGTAGTCTTAGTACTAAAACCATCAACTTAGATATATATAATTATACATTTTTATTATATTTTAAAATATTAACCAAAATTTTACTATTGTATTATATAAAATCGTTGTTCGATAATGGTATTCATAAAATTTATTAACAGCCAGTTGATCCATGAATTTTATTTACGTAATAGAATTATGAATTATATGGTAAGCTCATTCATTCATAATAATTGTCAATATTAAGAAAACATTATTTTTACTAAAATTTTTACTAAAACTAAAATATTTTTACTTTTTCAGTAAAAATTTAAATGTAATGTAGATATAATGTAGATGTAATGATAAAATATAATTAGATTATAAGAAAGGTATGAAAAATGAGATTTTTAATTAAGTGCAAGTCTTCAAGGTTCTAAATAAAATTGTAAATGATCTTCTATTTTAAATTTAATTTAATTTCATAGATTCAATTTCATAAAACATGGAACTAAAATCAGCATTTAAAAAGAAAACATTTGATTTTAATAGAAATAAAAAAAAGAACATGTTTAACTGAGATGTTAAAAAAATAGAATTTTTATATATTTAGACTCGAGTACAGTAATAAAAAAATGGTACTAAATATTTTTATACTTCAAGAATTGTCTCTTAAATTTATTCTTAACGATATGTATTTTGTAATTTATACACTATTGTAGGATATCCATAATATATTAGTTTAATTTTTTTAATTTTATAACGTAATAATTATAGCAGTGTATTTTCATTAATTTAATTATTCTTTTAAAATAGTTATAATATTTAAATTATATTATCAAATGACTAATTCCGTATATGAAGCATATTCACAAAATATGTACATATCAGTTTAATTTATATGCTGACGTTAATGTATTTCAAGAAATGCCTATTTCTGACAAATATTAAAGACATAAATAATTACAATGAAGTATATTGTAAATTAAATATGAATATATATGGGAATTTTAAAGGAATTTAGAAATTAAAAAGGATTTTATAGTACTACTTTTCACAAATTTTTTGAAAACAAAATTGAAAAATAACAAAAAAAAAAGAAATAATTTTGTATATCAAACTGTAAAAAATATAAAATAAAATTGAATACAAAATTGAGATAATTATTTATTTATAGATGTTTACATATGAAAATTTATTGTGAAGCATAATTAGATTTCATTAGACGGAATTACTTGCCAAGAGATCACAAATATAATTATTGGCCACATTACATGTGAAAAGAAACTGGACTTAAATAGATCTCGAAAATTAATGCATTTAGAAAAGAAAATGTTATCTTGATAAAAAATGCTAAGCAATTATTTTCGAAACTACTCCTAATTTTTTTGTCTAGATCTTTTTTAAAATATTCTGAAGCGAGAATAAAAACAATTTTTAAATTCCAATGACCGTTTTTGTCTTTTATTAATTAGTATGCAACAAAATCGAGAGGTGGGGAAAAATTACGAGAAAAAATAGGCACAATGTCAATAGGCGATGCCCATAGATACTGACAAAGTAATCCGTTACCATTACTATAGTCTAAAATTGTGTTAAAATAATCGTATTTACATTGACTCAGCATCATTGGTAAATTTTATTTTACAAAAAGTAATCCTGTATTTCTAAATTCACTATTATTTTGCTTTTTTGGCAATCCTACCTTTTAATCACTTACTCTCCAATAGTAAAAAAGTTTTAAGACTACAGGGAGTTAAAAAGTCATAAATTTTATTTAGCATTACTTTTATGAGTAAAGAATGACGATGTATGATTTTGATAAAAAAAATAAATTTTTTAAATAAATTAATATTCACGTTCACAATAATTTAAAGGGAAAAGAATTAATAAAGTAGCTTGTTATATTTATAATAATTCCGTGTATTTGTTTATACTGAGTTTCATATTTAAAGTATTCTACTGTTCAATAATTAAAATCAAAGTAATTGAGTGATTTTGACATACATATATAAAGAAAATCAA
Organism: Kradibia gibbosae; assembly: GCA_018907135.1. Lineage (NCBI taxonomy): Eukaryota > Metazoa > Arthropoda > Insecta > Hymenoptera > Agaonidae > Kradibia > Kradibia gibbosae. Next base: position 13,962,433 of record JACCHX010000002.1, on the reverse strand, counting down.
ACTTTTTCAAAAAGGTCATTTCAAAATATTGAAAAATTATGATGTCCTTAGTATCAGAATTAATTATACAGCAGTAGATTCATTATCAAAGCTATATCAGAATAGGACATCAAGATACCTACAGGAAACCACAAGTTTTTTCTTCTGAACTATTGCGTTATCGCGAACAAGTGATAGATATTGACCGCATCTTTTCGCATATTGTTTCCACTTCCTTTTGCAGCAACGAATTGTCGCTAAGTCGGAGAGACATATAGAAGGGTCGTAATATTACATTATGCCATACAACTAATGGTGGCGCTAATTCCATTTTCCAACCATTATTCCAAATATCCCCTGCGCAAGTACGATGGTTCAGATAGCGAAGAATGCAGGAGAAATGAAAAATAGTAAAATGGATGTGAGATGCTGGATATAAGTGAATGTCACTAATCAAAGGGAGATAGAAGTTATATTTTTAGAGATTTATAATTATAAGAGAGTGAACAATGGGAGGAAGATAGTAAAAACAGATATTACTCGAAAGATGTATAATAATTACACGAAGGCTGTAAGAAAAATTTTAACGAATATAAGGTTAGATGAAAATTCACTGAATACTTATAAACATTTCAAGTAAAATGTTAATGCATGAATAAACAGATAATGCTAAAAAATACATTATTTTTTAGAATTTTATTTTCATTACATATTAAAAAAATTACATTTTCATGTGTTAGTAAAATTTTTTTATTATTTTTAAAACTAAAAAAATTAGAAAATCGATGCAGATTAAATTTGTTTCTGAAACTACGTTTTGAGTTGTAAATCGTAGCGTAATCATAATAATTAGAAAAGTTGATTTAAAATTAATTCACAAGAATTTATAGTCAATCGGTTGCGCTAAAATTTTTTAAAAATATTTCTAAAAATGTATGACGAGCCCCGCTCACCCCTCAGTGTCCCACCTCACCGAATACTGCATTACTCTGGTCTTAGAATTTTTTAATGATAGTATTTTATATGAAATTGTATAATTTCACGTCAATTTCGGCGAATTTTGGACGAATTAACCCAAAGCATTGACCATGCAGGATGAAGCGGCTCGAGGAGTCAAGAGCGAGTCGTCTTATTAGTTGAGCGCGCGAAATGCATAGCCCGCAATGCCAGCTGGGTGCCAAATGGGCTTCCTCGATGTAACCGGTGAAATTTCGGATGCGGCTAACCAAGCCATCGGACTGGTTGATATAGGCTCCAAGATGGGAGCAACTTTGAGAGATTTAAAACTGACTCCAATGACAAGACGAGGGCCTATCACCATGAGAAAAAAGGGATCGGGTACGTGGCGATAGAACTGGAAATCATGATGGAGACTCCGTTTTGAACTTGAAAAAATGACACCCAAAACTAGAAAAATTCGCTAGAGTACTCCCCCTGTCCTGCCTGCGACGAGAAGGGCCCAGATCTTCATGCAGGATCGCGACAACGCAGCTATCCGGAGAATAACTAAGGGTTGTTGGGAAGAGAAGTCTTCCCCCCTAGCAAGCCAAGAGAACTAGCGAGTCAGTATCTTGCCCTGTAACCGAAGCCCATGAAAAAGCCATAATTGTGAATTATATTTTATTGTACATCATACGAATCTGGCAAACCAGCTCCTATGAAGGCCAAACATCGGTAAGTCTCTCTTCCTTACTGCGCGCGCCGGCAAACTCGTCCAAGCGGGCTACCAAAAATTACCGTTTTCAATATATTATTCTGTCAAATCTGACAGCAGCGACCCAGAACAAATCTTATTATCGTTTTTCTTTATTTAATTATTAAGTCTTAATTATAATTTAGTGTAATAAATTCTCGATTATAATTTTTTTTGTTAATGTTGATTCAATTTCTTGGAAAATAAACCAATATTCCCTTGCGTCGATGGAACGCAGGATTTGAAAAATTGATTAATTTGTTATTATTTTTTTAGCATACGCCCTCTGTCAACCCTGTATACCCCCTCCTGTCAAAATCCCTGCTTACTGTGGGCTACTGTGTTATGCTGGGTGGAAGCACCCGCACACAAATTAAACAAAATATTATTTGTATGAATAAAATGATTTAATTTAAATCATAAATCAAAAAATATGATAGAATAATAAAAACTTGATCATAATAGAATATAATTCAAAGAAATTATAGTTAAAAATAAGCATATTATTCATATAAGTTTTTCATTATAACATTGTCTTATTAGATAACTTGTAATATTATTAAAATAATATCATGAAAAATTATCGTGAAAAGTTTTATCAATAATTAGCCAATATTGTAATGAAATAAGTGTCAATTACATAAAAAATTTTTTGAAAAATATTCACGCAAATAAAATGTAACTTGTAGGAATATATTTGTTCTTTTTTACTTAATTGTAACTCTAAAAGACAAGAATTGATAAATTTTAGTACATTAAACTCTTGATGACACTACAGTTCTTATTTTATTAAATAAATTATCCTTTTTTCCTATATATTATGAGTAATTGTCTAACTTATATAAAAATACTATATTGAACAATTGCGTAAATGCGCAGGAATGGTTCAGGATATATCTTATTGTACTAAAGTATTTTTGCATCTGATCAAATTTAGTATCGAAAGCGATATTTTTATAAATTAGTTATATATAATTAGTTATAAATATAAATATTTGTTAATTTTTTTAGTAGTTGAATTTAACAATACCTTTAATTTTATTACTATTATTATTATATATTATTTATATTTTTATATTTATATGTAGTTATTATCTACTTAGTTAATCTATATATTTTATATTGAAATTTGCAATTAATAATATATTATAATTTTTGTCTACAGGTGAGTCACTGAAGCATCTTGCAATCGCTAAGCTATCAACATTATTGATCATATGACACTATCAGTAAGTGAAATTTGTCTCCTATGAATAGACAAAAAATATCTAATCTTAAGAATACTTTTACAAGTATAATAGTAAATTTTGGTTACAAAAATAAAAAATTGATTTTATTCGATAAGTACAGAAAAATTTCAATTCAATTCAATTTTGAAACTGATATAATATTTATAGTACGCAAAACAGGCAGTCAGCTGTGTTAGAGATATTTATTTATCAATATAAAGATCTTTATAAAGAATGAAATTTCAGTAAGAAAACATAATTTTCACGAATTTCTTTAGCAATTTCATTTACGACCAACAATTTAAAGCATCGTTTTATTAAGTCTTTACAGTATTAGCGGAGAGGCCGTGGAATTCGATGATTTTAAACAATTGCACGAAAGGTAACTAAAGAGGGTCTGAAAGATGCAGTCGAGCTTTGCGGTGCAGGGCACGCTATGCGTTTGAATATTCCATTAGACATGCTAACCTTGGCATCTGTTTGTCCGGCCGCGAATAAATCATGTAGCCTCGCCCTCATGATTATGAGTTGATGATTACTCCCTCGTCGACTGTTTCTTATCATTCTTTATACTGGCTTCCTACGTGTCACTTGAGATACCATTCGGACTCAATTATATTTTATGTAACAATTGAAACATTACATTACTTCTGAAAAAACATTTAATTCTAATTATATGTTTCGACAAAGAAAGTTACGCAAAAAAGAAAATCATACATACAAGAATTATAAAAGATAATTTGTGACCAATCAGTAGGTGTTTGCGAAATTTCAACAATTGAAAATTAATTTATGGCCATTGAATAAATAATTTGTTAATTATCTGGTATATATTTCTTTCTCCTCTTTTTTCTTTCTGGTTCCTTGGTTTCACACGTTCCTCCCGAATCTGTTTCTCTCGAGCATCATAAATTAATAATCTCAAATGTAGCCGAGTGTATACAGCACAGAAAACAAGAGAATGCACTCAAGGCGTGACCGCGACGTCGTAGCTTGTGTCCTAAGTTTCCTTGAGCTCGACTTAACCTTGCCGAATATCCTATTATCTGCTACATTAATGGAATCTCGCTGACCAACTATTTTTGCCCTGAAAATTTTTGCGGGCATAACAAACGTTAACGTAGTCTGGTTCGTTGCAGTGATTTTTTTAAAAAATCTTTTTCTTAATATTAAAATTTTTTTAATATTTTAATGATATATATCGAAATTTGCTTTATACATAATGCCATGTATAATTCTATAATGTAATCAATTCTATTTTATAAATAATTGAAATTAAAATATTTTAATTACTTAATACTTGATTTTATCGACTACAATACACAACTACATCAATAAATCTACAACAGATATTGAAATTCCACTAAATTAAAATTTCTTGTCTTTTAAATTAAACACACTGATTAAGTAATCATACACAAGCTAAAAAAAGGATTGATTCCTGTATGAATATTATAAAATTAATTTATAATTATATAATTAATTTTATAATCCCAAATAGATATTAATGTATACTTAAATAGTGACATTTGTAGTTGCTCATAGCAGTAACCAGAAAAAATAGCAAAGGAACAAGTAAGAAGTGAAGTAATCAAAACCATATGACCGCATAGAAGCAACGAAGTCGAAGTACAGTTAAGAAGTTCACTTCTTGTATGTCTTCTGGATGACTAAACATCCGATGCGCCGGGGCTAGTGGTCCATTTTCACGAGTCTGATGAGAAAGTGTTGGTTTCCTGGGAAGTAATGTACGCCTGTAAAACAGCGAATTATGTGAGATATCGCGTTATGCCATCTAGGAAAGTGTCTTTCCGTTGTAAAAATTGCTTTCCGATATTGGATTCGCATCATGTTTTGAACCGACAAAACTGCGTGTCTAACATTGAGTCGACAACGTGATGCCAAAGATGAAGAGAAATATACCGACTCTTTTTGTTGTACTGTTCACATGAAAAATCTAAGCTCCCGATTGCTAGTTCGGATTTTCGTATTTTCAAAAATTTTATTTCGTGATATATCTTTGGTAATGTGAGCTATTTCTTAAAAGCCTTTTGCTCAGTATCCAGGAATTTTCTTGGAATAAATTATAATAATTCATTTAAGAAATTGATTACGAAAAAATAACAAAATACATTTATCTACAGATCCTTGATCAAAAACATTATCGATGTCTAATTTTTTTTTCTTTAGAAAAATAATTTTATCTCGTTAAGAGACTATATAAATAAAGAGATAAATTAACTCGGCATATTCTTATGTTACTTTTCTTCTAAAATAAAAATAAGTTAATTTAAATTACATTATAATTATAGTAAGTGTATTGTAATTATAATGTAATAATTTGACTGTATGTTGAACATAATTTTCATATTTCTGAAGATAACTTCAATCTTTATTATGTAATATCTTCATACATTAGTTAATTAAAAGAAATTTGATTTTTTAACAATTTGCTTCGTTTATATTGCTGATGCATACACTCTTTCATACATCTATAAAATATAATTTTTTAATTATCCAATAATTTTAAGAATTTACAAGCTTCTTCAATGTAAGACTTTAAAAAAATTTGTTTTTATTATAAATTATAAAGTTTTATATTATGTTAAACATAATATATATTTATAGATCCATATTTACAACATCCCTCCAATTTAAGGCCCGTCATTAAAATAAAAAGTCCCATATGACGACGAAATAGGGTCTTGTTTCAACGGTAGATGCCCGCTCTTCAATCCCTCCTACTACCCCCGAGTGCCTACCTCAAGGAATCATGCTCCGCCAAATACACCAACCTAGTACCTCCTTACGTACTAATCCGTAACTATTCGTCCAATAACTCCATTGTACAGGATGAAACAGGTGCCCTGGCATAGAACGTGGTAACAAAAAGTCTCTCAAAAACGGATAATCATTAACGGTATAACTATTACAAAGAAAACTTCATTTATTGATTTCAACTGTAAATTTTTCAAAAAAACTAGTAGCACTTTATACTTTATCATCTACAAATATAATTATGATGAAGGATTCAAGCGCTTCAGCCAAATTATGGAGATGAGGCCGTAGAGTCCCCTCCGTTCCCCTAGGAGATACAAATTCCAATCTATAGAAGGTCCAAAGTGAAGAGATGGGTACTAGTAAATCTCAGGACCAACATAAGGACAACCAACCACAAAGAGGCCTGGGCTCCTTTCTAACTCGGCAAAGAAGCTGAAAATCGAAATAGCTCACCACATAGGTTGTGTAACACCTCCACTCAAAGGGAGGCGTCGACAGCAACACAAGATGCGACAGCCCAGTGTAATCTGCCGCATTCGGGTAGTGAAATGGGGACTCAGATTGAGTCCCCAGAGACAACTGCCGTTGTTACCCGAGGCACGTGCGTGGACATGGAGGTTTGTAAGATTTTTGTATAAAACGCGATGCCCCCGAGGAAAAATGATGAAGTTCTCGGGATTTAATATTTTGGTGTAGGAGGAATATTATACGGTTACCCGAACGATATGACCCTCAGCTTCAAGTAGTTTGTGATGCGTGTGTTTTCAACCGTGGTACAGTAAGAGAGAAAAGTTGCTGGGATTGAGCTCCCATGGAAGGGGGAAACGGGGTGAAGGGATCGGATTCGTACAGCGAGATAAAATAATGAAAAAATAAATCAATCAATATAAGTCTTCCGTTCGCCGGCGCGAGTCGGGGTGTCAATTTATTAATGTAGCTAAAAAAAAATAACGATAAAATAATAATTATAATAAAATAATAACAGGAAGTAATAATTTGATCGAATAATCGCCGCTCGCAAATTATCTGCAGATAAACGCATGTAGTACCCGCCTCCAGTGAGGCGAGTAGACGCAAAGAGAAGGAATTTTTTTAAATAATTTTTTTTAAAGTTTAATCGTCGTATTTCTCTGTGGACGGAGAGCACGCTCTGACCTCTGGTGGCCAGGGTTATCGCCAACCCCGGGTTACGCACTTTTTCGGTTCATTGGAAATTGCTTTGAATTTTCAATTCACCAGTTTTGCGCTTTAGCGACCAACGGGAAGATCCGGTAGATCGCCGGTCCGAGTTCTTAGCACCCAGCTCAAGGCACGGGTCGCGCTTTTCACTCGCTTGGTGTTTCCCGCCAGCGATCCCGTGGTGGGAAGCATTTTCGAGGTTTCTCCTCCTTGCTCCGCACCTCTGCGCTGCAGTGTATCAAAAATTAGTGCACGAATTTCGCAGCACAAATAGTTTATACAGGACGCGGCAGGACAAGTAGGGCTCGTCACAAGTTATTAAAATAATAATAAGTTAAACTTAAGTTTTGAGGATAGATTTTTAATAAAGGGAAAACAAATTTATATTTGAGAACTTTTTTGACACTACCGTATATTAAATATAGCATTTGGCTATTGCTTGACAAGTTATACAACGTACGTTTTTAGCCATATATGGCATTTCCACATTTCAAATACAAATGTGCATTCAATCAATGCAAAGAAACAATATATTGGTTATTAAAGTCTTGGCAATTAAATATTTGTGAACGAGAAAATGAAATGCTATTCGCTGGATGCCTAAATTAGTATATTAAAAAAGCCTGTTAAATCTATGTACCAGTCTTTTATATTTTAATTTTTGTCGCTCGCCTTTTGTTGGTTGCCTTTTGATGGTTATATTTCTGCTTCTTGCTGTTTTGAATCATTAGGCTTGTATACATTCATAGATTTATTATTATTTTTATATATATTATTTCCTATTTTCCTGTTAATCCAGCATGTCACTTTATAGATCGCTTAGCTTAATTTATAACCTTTCAATATCTTCGCTCTTCTCGGGCACTGCTTTTGCGTACTTGCCGGCATAAAACCTTCATAAAATTGTCCCTTGTGTATTCGCAGACTACAGTACCTTCATAATATCGTTCCCTTTAAACTTTTCCTCGAGCATTCCCGAGTCCCTAAAACCCAAATTCATTTTCCCAGATGCTTTACGTGAAATAGCTTTAAATTTTACATTTTTTTTGATAGAGAAATGTTGAATTAAGTTTGAAATCACAGTAACCACTTCCATATCTACTCTAAATATAACCTGTGCTTTATATTAAGAATAATATTAATTTAAATCTATAATATTTATAATTGTAAAAATCAGAGATAACGAAAAAAGGCTTCAAACAAAATCCCGCAATATATAAAGGTTACAACAAAACTCACACTCGTTATAAGTTATGAATTAATGTTTTTTAATGATTATAAAATCGAGACTTAGAATTTTAATTTAAATCATAAATTAAATTTTATTACAGTAATAAAAATGTATTTTAAAAAAATATAATTTAAATTGATATGCTTACATGTTTTTTGTAATTCAAATTATTTTATTTTTAAGCAACATCAGTATTCAAATTTTAAAACAAAATTTAAAGCTTCTGTAAGCTTCTTTTTTTCAGTCGCTCTTTTTCACTCTGTGTACTCTAGAAAGCGTTACCGGACTAACGGACGCATTCATTGCCCAGTTAAGCGACATTTTCCTCTGAATATTCATAGTTACCCCCTCCCTTTCAACGTTACCTTCTGCACCAGTTGAAGTATGCTCGCTTTCGCTTCCTGCCGTGTAAATATCACTCTAAAAGTTAGTCGTGGCCCTTGCCCTTTCCTGTCCTGTGAGCATCCAACATCTCAACCTGCTTTGCTGACTTTTTGGAGGTTGTCACGCGAGTAAGTAAACGTCCGACATGTCTGAGCGAGACTACTTTTGCTCATGGAAATCAGAACGCGATTGTGTTGGGTAGCTCATTTATTTGCAGTTTAACTGCACAATTATTTGGTTTACAATATTTTCTACTTAATTTTATATTTATAGTACAATTGTCAATTTTGAATATACACTCACTACATTATTCATTATGTTTTGATTCTCAACCTTCATTATTTACTTGGGTTTGATGATAATTTTATTAGCTAATATTCGCAAATTTTGATTTGCTTGATTGAATGATTTTTTCTTTGAAGTGTCTTTTTTTTAATAAGATTAAATAAAATTAATTTATATTTTAAAAAATATCCTAATTAACAAGGTCACAAAAATGGAAGAATAGTGTACAAAATCTTATAAACATATCTTTTGTATTTATAATAACATTTACTTTGATATTCTTTGCAGTGTCAATTCAAATTTACTACTATATTTTGGCGGTAATTTAGACATACGTTTATCTTTTTTGAATCCATCTAATAGATGGGTTAAAGGTCTACCTATGAGCGAAAGGAAATGCAGTAGCATTTAATTTTCAATGTTTATATTTAATTAATCAAAAACTCAAAACTGTGTATTTAAATAATTTTTAAATTACTGCAGTGATAATATAAAATACGAAATATATTTCCAAATTATATTTGATTTAAGGAGTTAACATTGTACTTCTTTTTTCAGCATCGATATACATACATATATATATAATCAGTGGCTAAGAGATTCGTACTATTCCTTTGATACAGTATGTAGGCAAAGGCATATACAATATCATTACTTGATTGCTTCTGTAGCACACATTCTAACTTTTACCATTTAAACCATACTATCTTATATAATTTTCGTTTTGTCCTCTCTTACTCATTCCATCACCTCTCTGGATCCGTCTCTTGTTCAACCCTCAACGTTACTGCATTGTTTAATATTCCGGCTGTCAACCAGTTAACTTTGTTCTATTCTGACTATAGAGAAGTAAGGCTACTTCTGCGCCGGCCATATATAAATTCTACTGGCCATCCCTGTTCTTCTTTCTGCGTTTAGGATTTCCAAGATAGAACTAATGCCGACATTCGCATTTGTCGTGCTTGAAGATCAGCTAAATTTTTCGTAAAATTACATGCAGTTTTGGAATTAACTCTTGAAAAATATAAATAAAAGGCTTCAGTTTTTTACTACGTATGAAAATACATAAGCATTGGTATTTCACGATAACAATTGAAAAAAGGCCAAGTATGATGTATTTAATATTTAACAATTGTTTTTTTATTCAATCATTTTTTTGCGTTGAAAATCCTATGAATTTGAAGAAAAGACTATGAAAGAGCATCACTTCTTAAAGTTTTAACTAATAATTTTAAATTCGTAAATATTTTTTAACATTTAAAATAATATATAAAAAATTAATTGTATTATTATTAATTAATTAATTGTAGAAAATAAATAAGTAAGAAGATGTATTAAACTTCCACTTAAAAATTATTCAGAAGACGTTTATAACAAATTTTTTTTAGAATAAATACAATAAAAAACCATACAAAAATTAATTATTACAAATATACAAAATAAACGTACGTGTTTTTATATAATGTCGTAAGACGAATTAGTGAAAATGTTTAATTTTACTTAAAACCATTACAAATAAAATTGAATTATAGTTTTCAACTTGTATGTAGCAGTTTTGCTTCCAGATATAAATAAATTATTTTATCCTTAAATGTAAAATTCGCTGATATATTATGTTGTATTCTATAATTTTACATAATTAAACGGTTAATTTAAACCAAAAAAAATTGATAAATCTCAATTAGAGTAAGATTATCAATCGTCTTCGTTTATTTTTATTTCAATATATATAATTTCATAAAATGTACATCATTACAAATTTTTCATTCTTCGTGAATTGATCAATGGAATAGAAAATCTAGTTACATCGCATTACAATTAGTAACGAAACCATCGGCAGTTCATAGTATTATTTGCCTAAATATTTATTTTTGAATAATCCATAATTATATATAAATGTTTGTAATTATTATGAAAGTGTAAAACTTAGTATAAAAAAACATACGAATATATTTAAAAAATTCATATTGTTTTTAACGACTAATAATAGTCTGTAGAATAGAAATAACTAAAGAAAAAAATCAATGAAAATTAAATTTTTAATTTATTGTGTAAAAATACATAATTGGAGAAAAATAAAATCATACGTAATTTCGTAGGCAAAAATATTCCATCCATTAATATGGCTAAAACTAATTATTTGACAAAAATTATGTTATTATTTATAATGCGAAAAAACACGTAAGAGTTTTTCCATGCATAAATTATTTGTAGTATTTATACAATAAATTATTTTAAGAATTGGAATTAATATGTTGTACAATAATCACTTCACTACATTTTATTTTCAAATGTAAAAGTTCAAAATAATATCGAAAGAGTCATTATAGTTTCGGGAAGAACGTTATCCCTCTCACACAAAGAGAAATCTAATACAATAAAGCTTTTTCAAAATAGATCAAAAGCTCAAAAGGATAGTAAGGCCAGGAAAAGCCCAGGTTCAGGTATAGACTCACGAATTTCGTAGTGGCATATCAAAAGGGAGAAGTTCGAGAAACTGAGATGAGTGAGAGCATTCAGGAAACGTAATAGAAATGTCGTCGATTCGACAAGAATCCCGAGGATAGATAGATGAGGTAGGATACTTTGTTTAAAAGAGGAAGGACGACACTATGAGATTTGAGGATTGTAAATTTCACTTGTATTTCAATATACCAAGCATTCGACTGTATTTCTCAGATATATCTCTGAGTCCTTTCTGTGTTCGTGCTACGTAAAATTGGTTGACTCGACTTTCTGTATCTTAGTCGACAAAATAAGGTGTATTGAAAAAATTCAACATTATTTAAAGCAGTAATTATTTTTTTATAAATTATATCTAGTATTGTATTTATTAATCAAAGTAATAGCTGGAACCTTAAATACTGGAAAGTAACCGAAATAGCTGCAGTATAACCAAAACAAAATAATACTCGAGAAGAATTAATGACAAAATTATTAAGTTAAAATAAAAAGTTTGTGAAGTATTTATCAAGTCATATTGTCAAAAAATTGATTTCCCGAATAAAAAAAAATTAAATCTTGTATATGCTTAAATGATAAAATATCTAACTATTAATTTTTAAATCTTTTTTCCGAACCTTATTATTAAAAATTATAATTTATAAGTTTTTAAATTTGCGCTACATAATTAATTTTTAATAAACGCATAATTAAATATATTATAAATGTATTATATTTTACAAAATTTATGCTATTTTAACTCACGTAAAAACAAGAATTTTAATTACAGAATTATAGCATTTCTAGAATACTGGATACCTTATTATACAATAGTCAGTGATGAATGCATCTTACATCACATACGCTTATAAAATCCATTTTTGACATAAAATAATTATAGTTATTTAAATAATGAAGTATATTTTATACTAAAGTTTACAATTAATGGAACATATTTTTAAGAACTATTTCCAAGAAATATTAAAAGCAATGACGTATTGTGAATAATTGTATTATACAAATGTTTGAATTATTATTATTTAATGTTACTTAATACATGTTATAATTTTACATACATAAGGTTCATATCATTGTTGATCAAATCAAATAATCAAATCATCAAATAAAGCCATCAAATAAATTTGTGGATTCCACAGATTTTTTTCTCTACATTTGAAAAATTCCTATTGAAATATTTTCACTAAAAAATTGACAATAAATTCATAGTTGGCGTATAGCACTAAATTTTTACCGATAGTAATTTCATTCATTTTTTGTTTTATTATTTTTCTGTCTGTCTGCTTATTGAACCTTTAAAAAATATATTCAAATGTAGTGAACTCTAGTAAATATTTTTTTAAATATAAAATGATTACATAAAATTAAAAAAAGTCTTGCAAATTTCGTTGAATAATTTTGTTATGAATAACATTATTTTAAAGCATTTTTAAATTAGGTTGTATTGTAATATATGCTTAATATACAAAATATAATTGATATATTTAATTCAAAAAATGTTAATTCAACGAAAGGAATGATATGTATAAAAAAAATATAAAATATTATGAGAGGAATATACTTCAATTCCAAAATAATAATTACAAATAAAGTGAATTACATTCTAAAATTCAAATTAAAAAAAATATCAAAAAAATCCTTAACGTTAATTAAAAAAAGACGTCACATTTGAGAGACAAGTTCCATAGAAAATAGAAAATGCAATAATACAGGGAAAAAAGTGACGAATGCTCTTGAAAAATAGTGAAATAAATTACTTTAAGAAAGAGTAAAAATAAATGAAGAGGAACTGGTGTATCCTGGTCCGCCTAAAGGTTGGGGGGCATGAGTGAAAAATGAAGGAGCGACACGAATAAGAGCGGCGCGTAACTTATAGGAACACGAGCACAATATACACGCACACAAATACGTGCCGCCAAGGATACACATTCTGCATAATTTACGAAGACGAAACGAGTTTCCCTCGCTTCGTGAGACATGAGAGCCGAGGAAGTGAAAGAACGAATGTTTTCCCATATTTTCTTATTTACGCATATTTTTATATGCCTCGGGCGTCGGGAGATTGCAAACTTCTCATTTTACTATTTCAATGAGGAGTGTCTTAGGATATGCAGATGGCCGTCCTATTTCTAGTATCATACTGGCGAATAAACAAAAGTTGAATGTCTATTATGCATTAAACATTATTTGAAAGTGTTTGAAATTATTTATATTACTTTTCGAATTTTTAATAAAATTTAAAAAAAAAGCTATAAAAATATTTATAAAAATTTATAATAAATAGTTAATTTAAATTTTTAATTTTTACTGCTATTGTGTATTAAAACACATGCAAAATATGAAATTGTCTTACTCTTATTTGAATATGATAGCTGTAAGTATTAATGACTTTTAATTAAATGTATTGTAAAAAAAATACTTTTAAATATTTTACCATATAAAACTTAATTTATTAATATTTATTAATATGGACTGTTTTTTAATACTTATTTTTCGTTATATCATAAATATTTTAATATATTATTTGTAATTGATTAAACTATTTAAAAGATTACAGATATCATATTATATATAATAAGTAGTTGTAGATAAAAATAAAAACACACGAAAAAAATATTACAATTTAATTGAGTGACTGAATATACTAAACTTAGTATATCTGAAAAAAAATTTACCTATAATCCGACATTATTATAGAATTTTATTAAAACTTTATTTTTATACCAATTTTATCATTAATAGCAATATAAATTTAAGTGTAAATAATCATAAATTTAAGTTCTGTCTGGAATTTGAGTTTTGGGTTTAAATTCCTTAGACTCACAAACAGTTATTTGGCGTCTCTCCTGTGGTGCTACAAGTGTCAAACACTTTCCAGAACTTCAATATTACGAGGGAATCTTTCTCCTGCATCTTTTTCGCTTCGAGGAATGATGCCGAGTAGCTGTAGAGAAGTGTTTAGGGATCTTTTCATCCTAGCAGCAGAGGCTACAATATATTGCTAGTGCCATCGTTTATTTGCGAGTCTTGAGATAATCATATAATATAAGAATCTCTTTTAGTCTTCTGGCCTTACTTCTACTAAAGCAATGTATCATATTGGCCTAGCCTTTTGTATCAAGAATTTCAATTCGTATTTCCGAATGACCTAGTCATACAAGAATGTTTCATTTCATATTCAGCTGGTCCGCATTTCCACACAGTGACATATTACCCTTTTGATGCGACTCTATTCCGTGGTAACTACTTTCAGTCGTCAGCCTAGCTAGGTCGTCCACCGTCTTGCTTCCATTGATATCACGAATTCATATTTACTTAACCTTGGCCTAGATTACTCGTCGATTTAGCGACTTGTAGCTATCCTAGACAGGTCTAGATCTTGTTTTAAAACTTTTGACCACCCTAAGGGTCGGATGACTCCTTTACCACATTATCTATAATACACTCTACTTCCTTCTATTCCTATCTTTGGTCCCATCTGCATAACAGACTTGACTATTGCTAGAGACATAAATTTTCTTAATATTCCATTCTTTTCTATAGAAGATACCAATCCTATACTTTTTGTCGAAGAAAACAATTGTAGTCGTACCATTCAGGTTATCCAAAAGTTAGTGATTATATTCAGCATTTTTTGATCCATAGCTCTGAGATCATCTTTAAGGTTTAATATCAAGAAGTATTCCTAGCGTCACTCAAGGTGTTGGTGTAATTGCGCCAATGGCACTCATAATAGACGTCTAAAGCTTACTAGGATTATGTTAGGCGTTGAGGACCGTTATTTTCCATTACACTACCATCCGTAGATCTATATAGGTTTGAGTAAGACTTTTTACATTCATCAAATAATTTTATAGCTAAAACCCGAAATTGATCCTGAGACTGTTTCCAGTTGAAAAAGGTTTATCGTGATTTTCTCGCTAATATGTTCCAGGTGTTATTTTCAGAACAGTTTAATGACCATCATAATACCTAAGTATTTCGTATGATCTCTGTGAGTATCTCTGTCTGGTACATTAATAAGCTTCAAAAATAAGGTGATCTTCAATATTAGATCTCGCCATTCTTAACATAGGAATATGGCATAGCGAATAAGTAATATTAAATAAGCTTAAAAGATCGTATTACTGCTTCTCTCTAGTGCAAAAATCCCATTAACCAACTTACTATTTACACCAAGTTTGATACATGTACACCTGTTGGTCTTTTCGACCTATTCTTTTCCATAGATAATGTACGTTAGTCCTTGAAAGTTAAGGAAATGTTTGAGGAGTAGATTTATTTTTCTACGTTAGTTTGAGAATATCTATCATCTAATAGTTTAAACATGACTTGCATAGATTCTGGATTCTACGCCAAGATTCTATTCATCCTGAAGCTTCTCTAGTGATATTTCTGGATATAATTTTTATTTTAATTTCTTTTCATCCCAGTTGGCCCTATATCAGATCTACATTGCTCTGTACCACATTTTCTGGCCTGTTTGAGAGAGTTAAAACTCTACTACCTCAGTCTGAAGGTCCATCAGCATACCTCATCCTTTACTCGTTTAGATGAGTAATACTTGATGAGTATTTAATGAGTAATAATACTTTGATAGGAGCGGATCATGAAGTATGCGACCCTTCTTCTTGCAAATTCCTAGGTTTATTTGCCATTGATGCAGTTTTAGAAGACATATATATTTTGGATTGGATGCACTAGTGCATTGTGGTTTCACGAACGGTGACTCTAGGAATGATGGTAGTGTGGGAGTAGTCTAAAATCAATTAACAGAAATAATTAAGACGAAGTAACAACATAGATTGGAAAAATGCAATGTTCTCGTACCTAAAAACTTAACAATACTTTTTTTTTAATAAAATCGATGATGTTATAAACGGTATACTCTTTTACTAATAGACATACGTCTAAATAAAAGTTTAGCTTATACAGGTGACTAGTACACGATTATAGTTGGTGTAATAAAAATGAATAAGAGGTTAGTTATCTCATACCTAGCCGTATTACGAAATGAAAAAAAGTTTTCTACTGGAGATATTAATTCAAACATAGACAATTTTTTTATGTGAGTATAAAATTTGGACTATTTTTTAGAATCTTTAAAATGCTATTTCGTAAAAGTTTAAAAAAACAATATTCGCGCCGATAAATTCGAAAACCATGAGACCAAACATAAGTCCAATGCCCAAATTATAACACATTACTTTAACATCACAATGGCAAAAAGCAATCCTATTTGAACAGCAGAATCTGCACTCAACACATTTCAGAACGGTGCATACTTTCTTCATAAATGCGCCCCGAAATGGAGGATTTACATAATAAGCTAAAGCCTCGCCGAATTAAGGATAAAAGGTGGTAAGCATATAAAACTCCCCATTCCCTTTTATAGGCATTTTCTGAGATCGTATAATAAGGCCATGGCTGATGGGTTGATGACTGTACAATTCAGTACAAAAGTTTTTGATTTTAGTCTTCTGTAAATGTATTGAATATTATCGGATTAGAACTGCAAAACTTATCAATTTAATACTTAAAATATATAATTATTTAGATTAAATAACCAAAAAGTTAATTTATTTTGTTAATCTAATATTCAATTTTGAAGTTTTATACAATTGCAATAAAAAACTTCAATCAATGATATAAATAAATTACATTCAAGATAGAATAAAAATGTTTTAATAATTATTAACAGCTAATATATTAATACTTTTTTTTAGAAATTTAAAGTAAATTAACTTTAAATAACTTATAAACATTAAATTTGCTGATTACTAATGATTATTATATTTTTAAGCAAGAATTAGATTCAAGATACCTTAACAGGTAATAATTCCGATATTTTATCAAATGAAAAAGTTGACATTAACCAAAAAAAATTTAAAAAGTGAAAGTAACTTTACGAATGCTTCTACATGCAAAACAAAATATCATCATTACGATACGATATTTATTTGTAAACGTTCATTTAAGAAACACTATATATATATAATATCAACTTCAACGGATATGAATTTTATGTGAAATAAAAAGTGCTATTTATATTTAGTTTTTGCAATTTTATTTTAGTTTGTCGAGAATTTTCTGATTGTGTAATATGTATTTTAAGTATGGAAGTATAGAAATTTTTACTCTGTTCTATTAGAACGGTAGAAAGAGAGATTTGTAAATCATCAAAATTCAAATATTAATTACCAAGGCTAACTTTTTAATATGAAGGTTAGAGGAACTTAATTTTTCATTTTAATAAATAGGTTCAAGAGCTAAAAATTCTTATAAAAATAGTTTGAACATACGAATAAATGTAATGCTATTCTCTTTTTCCTCCGATTTTGTGATTGTAAACTGTTTACTCATGTAGAGAAGAAAACGTAGAATTAAGTACTTGGTAAAGCAGGCTTAGGGCACATTTACTGAACATCCGCTTTTACACACATACATCGATATATCTCTATTTCTTCTGATGAAATCGGATCGCCCTTATCACTTGGCATGTGGTTACTATATACAAACCGCGACTTATACTAATACTATATACTAATTGCGAAAGTTTTGTTTCTTTTGCTAATTATAGGATGCATTATGTAGTATGCAATTCGGAAAAATGAATTATATTTAAAATAATGTATATATTCATCCCATTTTCATAAAAGTATATAATTCCCTTTACAGTATTTTGTTTTGTGTTTTTTTAGTCTATTAAATTTGAATTCTCATTAGAATTAAAGTTTAATAAGTATTTTAATTTTTTTAACTCTTCTTGGAAATAAGGTAGCAATATTTTAATGGCATAATCAATAAATAGTATTAATTTTTTCCTACTTGCAAAAGTAATCGAATATTTGAAAATTTCCAAAAGCATTATGGAGAAATAGTTTGTAGTGTTAGGAATTCGGATTACTTATATGAACAGTTTTCTACTCATTATCTATCTTTATTTTTGTTAGAATAGGATATAATTTTCTGGTAGTTACATTCATTTATTCATATGAGAGGCTCATGATAGTGTAACTATTAAGTTATTAAATATCATAAAAATATTTGATGTTTGATTATCTTAAAAATTGTAGACATTTAATCTCTATTAGTACGTATTATTCAGATTAATTTTAAAAAATTGTTAAAAACATTCATCTATTAAGAGTAAAATATTTTTGAAATTTTTTAAAACTATATCATATTATATATCCAACGTTTCCTTAAAATTTTGTAATGATTAAAATTTGTTTTCACGTTTTACAATTAATACGCAGTAAGTAATCAAATTAAATTAAAAGTTTTTGATAAAAGATAAATTTTTGATAGTGAATAATCATTATTGTTTTATAAATACTTAAAAATTATCTCGAATGTTATAAAAATATTAAAATAAATTATTAATAATTGGCTGTCATTACAGCTTTCATTAAAAAATAATAAACTCTTAAAAATTATAATGTAAAAAATATACCTAATTCGCATGCCATTGAAACAGTAATGTATTGTTACATAATTTTAATAAGGAAAATATTTAATAAAAAATTTTCTTTTATAAATCTGTAGAAAA
Source organism: Kradibia gibbosae (assembly GCA_018907135.1). Taxonomy (NCBI): domain Eukaryota; kingdom Metazoa; phylum Arthropoda; class Insecta; order Hymenoptera; family Agaonidae; genus Kradibia; species Kradibia gibbosae. The sequence continues at coordinate 13,943,660 of JACCHX010000002.1, read as the reverse complement.
TTACACATTTTTAAATTAATTTTATTTTTAATTTTTCAGTTATTATACATTACATATATTATATTAAAATTTGTAGATGCTCATGTTTAATAACAATTATATAAAAAAAAGTTTACAGAAAAATTTTATATTTAAATAAAAACCATTTTTAACGTACGCATACTATACTGGATATATATACATTATATAAATAATGATGTTCTTTTTTTTATATATCACTTGTATGCTTAATTTCATTGAAGCAATTTTCTTTAACATAAAACATTAATTTAAATAAAATTAAATATAAAAATCTGTAATTTAATCACTTTTATTTATTAGTAAATTTTATTTTTTTAAATATTTAGTTAAGTATTAGAATATTATAATAGAACTATAGTTACTAATTTCTATAATTCAGTTAAACTACTAATTTCTATAATGTATACCTTGCGCGAATAATTTATGCGATACAATAAGTATTAAATGCAATATTTGGAAGATTATGAAAGATGCAATAAAATAAATAAGTAAATAATTTTCGAATTGATCTAACTTCCTGTTTTTTTTTAACCAAACTTCAGTCTTTTACTAAATGGTATTTAGTGTAGAATAAGGCACAGAACTAATTGTACAGTTATCTATAAAAATCTTTAAAGTTTTTATGCCAAAATAAATTTTTTTATTTTATAAATTAACTTTTATTATTAAATTATTTTTGTATAGTTTCAACTACTATCGTACTAAAAATATTTTGTACAAAATTTCCCATCAGAAATTATTTAAATCAATCTAAATTTAATTACATTTCATGAATTAATCAAACTTTAGTATATGGTAAATATAAAATTTATTAATATTTTATTCATAGAAACTTTATGTATTTATTTAAACGATGCAGAAATGAAAAGTTTTTTTTATGTATGTATTTTTCTTTAAATATTATTTCGCTTATTATTTTACCTTGTATTCTATCCTTACTTAAAATACTTGTAGCAAGTGCCCAACTATACAGTTGAACGTTGGAACTAAGTACTTTGAATATTTTAACGTAAAGTTATTTAAAACTTAAATGCTATTGTGTAATATGTATATGTAGAACTTAATTAATTCTGCTTTACAAATTTCTTAAAATAAAATGGTCTTAGTTCTAAAATTAGAAATTCCAAGATTATAAAATAGTTTGTTTCTATTTAGTGGAAAAACATCATAGTGTACTTGCAGTTACAAAATAGCTTTATGATCAATAATAAATAAAAGGCAGTGCAACTAATCCCCTTTGCATGATTATTATTCAGCGTTATGTCTTTTATAATTTTGTAAATTTAATCTTAAAACAAAAAATTTCTTTTTTATTTAGTAGCTGAATGTATGGGTTAATATTTTTTTTAATTATTTTTTTATTTTTTATGAAAAAAATTATAAATCAAATTTGAATATTTTTGAAAATTTAGAAACTTGTTAACGTAATTAATTCATATCAAGAACCTCTTTAAAAGGGAACTTTTAATTAACAATCAATGATTTAGCTACGTATCATCACCAATATACGTATTAATAGTAATGATTAAATCGCGGTTTAATAATATTTCAATTTTTTATTTCTTACATTAAAGTATTTACTGTATTCAAAAGCTCCATTTTAAAAAATACAGAACAAATATCTGCAATATGCGTTTTTAGCTACAAAATATTGCATATTTGCAAATACTTATTGATAAAGGCAACTTAACTGACAGAAATAGTAATGGCTTGTAATATAAAAATTTGTTCTTATATTTTCTGGGGGATTTAGATAGTTAATTCCACGCTAAACGACTGAGGTATTCTTTCAAGCTTTTTCTTTCGTGTTCAAAAACTTTTTTTCATTTATCCTACGACTGTTACAATTATTTTTTAACGATTTAAGGGGATTTTTACAATAGCAGGTAACTAAATTTAGAACTCATATTTGAAGTATAAATATTATTTGTTTTTTTTGCTAAATTTACATGGTTTTGTTATAATTTTCTGAATATTGATATTATTTTATATTTTGGAAATAATAATTTAAGCATATTTTACTATTTATACTTGTTCCTGTAATTTCAGAAGTATATTTTAATTTGGATTTACATTTTAATAGAAGTACATTTTAATTAAAAATTTAGTACTTAAACAATAATAAAAATACAATTTTCAAATTTTAAACTTAAAATTAATATTTTTTTAAATATTCCAACTTCTTTATTGTATATAACTACTATTGAAAAAATCTTTTTTATGATAATTCGATTAAATATTTTTTACAATTTTTTAATAATATATGTTATGTCTATATTATACTTATATTGATTTACAAACTACCACAAATTGAACACAATTTTGTGGTACAAAAAGTATACACAAGTATTCTTATAATTTAAACATAATCATTTTATAGAGACAATAACTAGCAATAGAGCAGTTGACAGTAATCACTCATTCTAATTGTACAAAATTGAATTCTTCTTTTTAATTAGAAACAAATTAACGAAAACCAAACCGCTAAATAGATCTATGTGCAAGAAAATCCTGTAGTTCAGAACCTCGAATGATTAAACTTTTTTGTGTAGATGCATTTACAATTTCTATGCATGTATATGTTCCTGCAAACTTACGTGGATAGATTTCTAAGTATGAAAATGGATAATTTATTAGATCCAAAATAAGTTATATCATTTATTATTTCAAGAAGACTTTTCCGAGTTTCTACATTTCCATTCTTTTCTTCACTTTCCTTATTACATTTTTTGTCATCGTTTACTAATTTTTCTTTATCTAATTTAGATATGGAGCATTCTTTAAAAATAATCGTTGTACACTAAAGGATAGATATATTACATAATATATAATTTATTAAATTATTGTACGCGAATTTAATAATTATTAAAATTTGTACTACAGAATTGATTGGCAAGTATAAATATTACAAAGAAGAAAGTGATCGATAATAATACAATACATAATATTTAAATTACTTTCGTTTTCTTATATTTTTGCTTTTAATAATATAATATAATAATAAATAATAATAATATATTAATTAGTGTATATAATTAAATTTATTATAAAACTGATTAAAGTAGATTTAGCTGAGTACGTAAATTCCTACCAAACAATAATCATTTGTTTTCTAATTCATAAATAACTATCAGTAGTCCAGCTTCACTAACAACAAGCAATTTTTCCTCTAATTCTTCAGATTCGGTTGTGCAATTTCCAACCCTTCGGGCGTAATTATTTCGAGATATACTGGCCCTCAATGGCACGTACACATTGCCAGATGAAAAAAACACGATTAAAAGAAAAGAGATGTAAAGCAGATTAATTTGCCAGGGGAATGTTTTCCTAAATAGAAGTCGGACGAGCGTTATGCGTATGTGTACTGTAGCTTCGACTGAACACCATGTCTAATATACACGAGAACCCTCCTCCATAGTTTTTACGCTCTTGTACTTTTCCTTCTATTTTCATCGTCTTCTCGTATTTTATTCTTGCACTTTAGTAGAGCACAAAAACTAGCAAGTTAGTTACAAATACTCCTCAATGAAAAAATTTGTGTTAAACTTTTAAAGATTCAGAAGATCTAAGGATCAGTGCATTTGTAACTACTAGTACTAATTTTCTTTATATATTATATGTATAAATAGTTTTATACTTTTTAACTCTAATTGATGAAAGGATCTTCTAATTTTTATTTTGTAATTTATATAAATGTTTGATATAATATATTAATTTGAATTTACTGGTAATAATTAGCGATGCATTATTTTTTAATCCTGATTTTTTAAGCTTAAAAACGTGAGAAATTCTTACAGTTTAGAGATTTAACTGAATTTTTATGTGCAAATTTAAGATAAAGGGAAAAGCGCAACTAAGCCTCTCTCTTAATTCTGCACGTGCCACAGGCGTTATATTCTACAAACATAAAAGCGAGCTTCTATGTGATGGAATCGGGCACGAACATTCCATATACAAACAGCTTATCTACAAGAGTCAAAAGTGTATATTTGTATTTTTAATTTTCCGAACTTACACGACTACTCTAAAAGAGAATGAATTGATATAATTTATTTTTTTAATTTAATAATTTTAAAACCTAAATATTTTTAAAACCTGAATAGTATGGAAGGATACAAGAATAAATATGAGAAAGCATTAATAAATCGATGTGATTATATCATTGCTATTGTTAATGTATATAAGATAAAATTATTTATGCAATTATTTACCATGCAAAAATAATGGATTACGTAAGTCTAATGGTGATATGCTTGAATTTTATTTATTTTATTTCAAAATAATTGTAATCTATATTACTGTATTTTTTAATTAAAATAGATAGTTGAAAATTGTAAGTAAATAAATAAAATTGGTAATTGATTTAATGTAAATATATAAATTTAAGTAAGTTACATAAGAGATAAAAAAAATTCAAGAATGATTAAAGTAAATAATTGCAGTATGAAAAATGCTTATAATTTGTTATCATTATAAGTTTTTTTTGCAAAATTTGAAATAGTATATTTTAATAAATAGATTATAAATGTAGAATACTACAGTGTAAATTTGTTATTAATAAAACAGCATTTCCATTATCAAGATAAAATTTTATCCACCCTTTAATTAACAGCAATAAAAATTATAACATTTAGACCAATAAAAAAGAAGAAAAAGTGTAAAAACTACGCAAGTTCGTAATACATTTTTTATTGCAAAGCTAATTTCTCAAAGCGATTAAATACCACCGTTAGTGCATTCAATCTTCAAAAAGCGTAATACAAGAAATCTGGGTACATCTTGGCAAAGCAAGCAAAAGAAAGAATAATGTTGGATTCGCAAAGTACACTGGCCTTACACTGAAAGAGGCTCCTGACGTTGGGTCGGGTCGAAGAGAGCAGATGCACTATTCCGATAGAACTCGTTCCTTCCGCTTTACGGTTTTAATAAATCTACGGTCGCGGGAGTAATTCGCGGCCTGCGCTATCAAGCATTAAACTCTCTTTACTATTCTCTCTTTTCCTTCATAAATACGCTTTCTTCTCACTTCTTTTCATTTGGGACGCTGGTATTTGCACGCTAACGCTCTGTTAATTACTTTTTGTCTCGTTCTCACACGGATTGCACGGGCAATTCTTTGGATTAACAAATTTTTCATTTAGAGAATTTTTGAAACCGCATACACAAAGCTCGGGATCGTATCATTTTATTGAGTTTGAATTAATAATTTCATGTTTTTTCATTTTTCAAACTCAGATAAGCTATTTGCATACAAAAACATACTAGTTACATTTTCACCAGTTGCAATGTTTACTATAATAAAATTGGTTAAAGTTCATTATCTTTGCATTTTAAATATTTAATTTTTATTTATATTAGTAAAAATAATTAATAATATTTTTAATAAAAAATTACTTTATGTAAGAAAGTCCCATATAAAGACGAAATAAATATTCATTTAGTTTTTTTTTACAATTCTACGAGATCGATCAAAAGAACTTTTACCGTGTGTCAATAATACTCCACAAAAATAAACTTGAGGCATCTGCAATAGAGCAACAAATTTTTATTTTTATTTATATCAAAAGTTGCTTGCTGTAAGGTTCTGTGTCACATATATATTTCTAGCCGAGCTGAAACCAGACACGTCCGTTTTTCGATATCTTCGCGAGCTTCTCTCTCTCGGTCCATGAACCCGCTCACGTACGACGTACTTTGGCAATTAAGCTCCCGACTCTTTGTTTATTTCTTTATTTGTCCCCGGCTTTCGTGTCCGCTCTTAATTCGTCCGAATAAAGTGTAAGTAGATAACCCCTCTCGAGCATTTTCACGGACTGTCGGTCAGAGCGAACGCGACGGACGCCGAATCTCTTTTTGGCGTGGGGAGCAAAAGACGAAGAGCCGGACTCGCTGTCCCTGGGATTATCGGGATTTGTCGAGTCGATGATTCGGAATTTTTTCCGACCTTAAATTCCCCTATACTATTACTTATGTTACGTTGGCCTGGGTTGTTTCTACTCGTGGTTGACTTCAAAATAAGTGTCGTGAACTTACGGGAAATTATGTTGATGGATTTTGACCAAAATCTTGTCTAATGAACGGTAAGGTTTATCTTCATATTTGTCTTAGCATAGAATTTTAATCAGATAGAAACTAAAGCTTATAAATTATATATGGGTATACAAATACAAATACAATTACTATATTTTATTATAATTTTCTCTAAATACTTTACATTATTTCATAAATTGTTAATATTACAAATGTATGCTATTTAATTTAATGTAGGTAATAGGATTAAATTTCTTTAGGTGAATTATATATTAAATATCTTTTATTTAATAGCGAAATTAGTTATATTATAATAAGGTGCACGAAAACGTCTTAAAATTTTCGCATTATGTTAATACTAAACTTATTTTTAAACTAATTGAAGATTTTAATGTAAACAACATATTGAAACATTTGATTCAAGTATTAAACTATAAGTCAATTTCATAGTAGTATAAAACTGGTCTTTTTTATCAATAAATATATTAAAGATTCTTATAAATTTTCTCTAAAATAATTTTAAACGATTTATAACTAATAATTTTTATTGTTAACGAAAATGAAGTTCATTTTTAAAATGGAACGAAGTATAAAAATAACGTAAGAAAATTGGAAACATAAACCTATCTTTTGCATCCTCAAATTGCATCCCAGCACATGCATTTTGTCAAATTTATTTTGTTAAAGAGAAGAGAATATACGATTGACAAAATAAAGCAGTATTCGAACATATCAACGGAAAAAGCTACCGTGATCTTAAAATCCTTCCTAGAACTGATCGTGTACCCAACTTTCAATACTCAATAGCAGAAGTCAAAAGAGAAAAAGTACGGCGCGGAAGTAAAATTCCTTCGAAGGGCTCACATCGACTTCGCCGACGACGTCGCCGTCGCCGCGACAAGTTTTTCCCGCGTCCGATCGTCGTCGAAAAAGATTTGGAGGTCCGCCAGATCCGGACGACCACGTCACAAGCCATTGCGCACGCTTAATGCAAGAAGAGGGAGAAAGAGTGGGATCAAGAAAACGGGATGGAGAGAGTAAGAGAGAATAGCCAGCAGACACGCATTTTTCATTCGATTTTCAACCGTATCTATAACAGGTTGACCATTTCGTCTTCCGGCGCCGTTTTATCCGTTTTCGCCGTGCTGATGATGATTACTATAAAATGATTTTTCAAATGAAATACAATAGATGAGAATACCCCTCAAGTGTATTATCATTGATTGCAAAATTGTATTTCAAAATATTTTTTATCATTTTTCCTCTTTTTATACTGTATTTTACAAATCTGCTGTTTCATTTTCTTGGTGAATTATGAAATGCAAGAGTTTTTTTTTTTAAAGCTTAAGTAGAAATTGTGTAAGATCTGTAAATCATGGAATAAAAGTCATCTTTAAACATTAATTTGTTAACTGTTTATTTAAATTCATTCTTAAATAATTGTAACTATTAAATTGCAATACATGTATATAGTGTAAATCCCAGGAAAAGTCAATAAATTATTCTATTAATATACATAATGCGAAGAAAAACTTTTTTTACAATATAATAATTATAATTTATTATATTATAACTTATTATATATATGTGGATGTGTGCACATGTAAGTATATTTATAATATATTATATATTTTACTTAATTTCTTTTTTATTAATTTGAAGACTGTTTGCTTCTATATATGTACAAAAAAGATTTTGAAAGTATTAACACTTTTAAAAATATCTTAAAATTATTAACGATAATAAACATTTTAATCTCTTTAATTATTACGTACTGTTTAGGAAATCCGTATGTTTATAATTGAGAATTTATAATTGCTAATATTTAATTTAAATGAAAAACAATATTTTTTAAGAGGTTTAATGATTAAGTAGAATAGTAGAATTTTATTATAAGATATATTAAGTTTAATTTTATTAATTTAATAATAATATTGACAATATATTACTGTAAAAAAATTTAATTAGTAAAAAAATTTTTTTATCGTAGATTAATTTATTGTTTATAAATAAACTTGTTAATAAATATTTACTAAATATTATATATAATTTTTTTGTTGAATCAATAAAATTGTAGCTCGATTTTTGTAAAGCTCCATTTTTTTGACAATTGCCGTTTTGTTTTTGGAAATTATGTGTATTGCCTTCACAGGCTTCATTGCCAGAGAATTATATCTCTGTATTGCCAATATTATGAAAAAGCTTTTATATGTTATTTATAAAACTTAAAAAGTGATCTACTTAAACCATGATAAAATAGTTTTTATACTGCTTGGTAAATGTAAGAAATAAAAAACAATAGATGTTTTGAAGCTGTTTTACAAAACATCGAACATTACATATAAGTCGTAATAAACGCACTCTATTTTAATAAATCCCATACCAAATTCATGATCGATCTATTATAACTTTCTTTTTTCGCTTTTTTATAATTACTTTCTCTAGCTTGGTTACTTACATATGCCAGACACCAACAAAAATACAACATCTACATATTCCCTTCTCCCTGTTTATCTTATTCTTCCTCTGGTGAGTGCGTTATCTTAAGGACTATTCGAGTTCGCGAATCGATGCGCCGTATCCCTGGAGTACCCACATTTTCCTGCAATAGCCATTATCTGGTTCTTACCGTTGTGTACGGCTGTTTTCTTCTTTCTATGCGTAATAAAAGACTGCAAAATCTTAGCATTTTCTATCAGGTTTGGAAAGTGTATTTGCTCATTCAGATTACTAGGAAATTGATAGAGTTACGCGTAAAAGAGAAAAGGCATCACGAGAATAAGGTACAAAGAAAAAGGAGGTAATTTTATAATTTCTTATAAAGTTACAAACAATAAGTATTTAAAACAAATTACGACGCTTTGATATATTTTATAAAAGTTTTTTTTTAATACTTTTTTTATTTAATATGAATTTAACATTAATTTTATTTCCTTCTTTTTCCTTCTTTTTAATCCTTAATGATTGATTATAATGATTGATATACATAATATAATGTAAACAAATAATAATATAAAAATATCTCTTTAATTACATTAAATTACATGGAATTAACTCTACATTCAATATTTTCATAAGCAAACTTATAAAGCTTCATGATAAAAATAAAATATATATATACATAAATTAATTGTTTTTATATAAATAAAATGTATATTGTATGATCCTTAATTCAGTTTGTTATACCACTTCATAAATCGCAAAATATTACAAATTAAAAAAATACATTAAATTAAAATTAAATTATTAAAATATTTAAATTGAAATTCATAGACCGATCCACTTTATACGCTAGTTCTAAAATCTATTAGTCCGTTTTTGAAGAAGTATCTGACTCTCCCTTCATCATACCATACATTACGAATATTAGTATGGGAATAACAGTTGGGTATAAAGGAGTAGTATGTATCTTAAGTACAGAGAAGACAGGAAACTCTGTCGGACTTTTCAAGGTTAACACTACTTACTAATCTCGCATCTACTGTTCCATGGTTCCTAATTAACTCACAGCTCTATTACTTATACTGCATTTCACATTTTTTACCGCTTATCTATTTTTTCTCATTAATCTCAAAAAATACCACCATTTGCAAAAATCTACTGACATGATTGATAAGACTATGCTTTCTCTATACATTTAAACTTAAAATCTGTTTATTTTAAAATTTATTCAACATTTTACTTATTTTATTTCGGAATTTTTTTTAAAATTACACACACACATACACATATATATATATATATATATATATAGTAATGCGTGGATGTGACAATAAATATCTTCATTCGTTACAATGAATTTAAAAAAGTTTAAAAAAATTTTCTTTACTAATACACTTAAATACATAAATGTATTAATTAAATGTATCTATTATGTGTCAATATGAAATTTAGATATACCGATTAAAGATACTTTATATTCTTCATTGTATATATTGTACACATTCTACCTAGTTTAAATGCATTACATCAGTTTTCATATAATATTAAAGTTCTTTTCTTTTACTATGCATTGTCTGTTCGCATACTACAAGAAATATAAATTGTTTTTGGTATTTTACTAATAAAATTTTTTTGTTTATTTCGAGTTCTTTTCTTCATTCATAATTATGAAACTTACATTCTTTTATAAAAATATTACGTTAATTTCATACAATTAACAGCATTTCAAATGAAAATATGCTAGCGTAAACAAGTGCATTTACATACACAACTTTAGAGTATGTAGTCTTCATGAATATTTAACTTAATTCTATCTCTGAATACGAAGTGCTGGTAACTGGGCTTTATTTATACCGACAATACTGTTTCACCATATGAAAGCTCTTGTTAGTAATAATTTTGTAAAATATGTCCGATAAAATAATGAAATTAAATTAAGAAGCAACTCCAACTCTGAAACTATTCTTCTGTATAAGCAATACCAACGGGAAGAAAAGTACTTAAATATGTTAAAGAAAAAAAATATATCGTAATTAGTATTAAACTCATTTTCAAGCTAAATGGAAGCGTGGTATGTTTTTTTTTCATAGGATCACTTTTAAGGTTTTTATTTACCTTTACCTTAAGCTTCTCGTTGATTTCCTTATAAACTGTATACTTTAGCTATATTCGTTTAAACACACACACATACTCACACAGTCTTTAGCGCATAAAAAATACGCAGAGCAACGAAATATCAGAATTAAAGTTTGTAATAATATCTTTAACTATAATATTTTAAAGAATTTAATAAGTAATTAATAAAGTAGACATAAGAATCTTGCTGTTTTTTTCTGTAAAACTAAAATACCGTAAATCTAAAACACCGTCGAATCAGAGCAAAAACGCTTATTATTTCAAAAAAATTGTATTTCATATTAAAAAAAAAAGAATAATAAGAAAAAAATATATGTACTTTGTCTGAGATACAAATTATAATTACTAAAAATAAAAATGGCTAATCCTTTAACTTCAAGTGATGTATTTTCGAATTATTTTAATCGCTATCTCAAATATCATTGCTCAGCTTATAGATTCTAAAAATAGTAGTCAGAAAACAAAATTCAGCAGACAAAGTGAATTATACATTATTTAAAAAAACACATAAAGAGATGGAATCAAAACACATCTTATGTGTTACGTGACCTATATATCTATCTTTTTATAAATTTTGCATTCTAAGAAAATTATAATTATGTATGTGAATCTGTTGCTTACAAAGCAAAAATTTTACTTTCTAAAATCTATCTTAAAAAATCTTCCTCTATCATTAAATAAATTTATTTTATGATTTATTTATTTTATTTAATTTATGATCAATATCAAGCTTTTGAAATCGATCTTTTCCGATCTATGTATACATGTCCTTTTTGATCCGCCCATATGGCAAATACTTACAAGAGTTACAATTTTTACCTCCACACAACTCATCTTCTCAACCTGTGTGCCTGTATGTGCTTGTCCATTTAATTTTATAATATTTTAATAAATATTATCTATTATATTAAAACTATGTTTAAAAACAAGCGTCACAGAATTGATTATTAATTTTTTTTTTTAATTAAGGCATCTTATATGTAATTATGATTACGTAGTTATAAAATATGTGAATAATTTCTTATTAAACTAAATTTCTAATAGATTTCATGACATAGTTCATGAGATAGTCAATTTAATACTATATAATAATATAGTAATATAATAATGCACAATTAGCTTAATACATAAATGCTATTTCGGTTTCTATATACTAATTTTAAATTAATTGAATTTGGCAGGTATACTGTTATTCATTAATTTATAAATTTGTTTATATATACTACATTATATAAAAACGCAACATTTTCTAGTGAAAGATTTAGCAAATTTGAATAATATGAATAATTATAATAATAATAACGATAATAATAAAAATGTAATCCTATTCATTTTCACTCAATTCATACTATTATATTAAAAAAATTATTCTTAAAATTATTAGAAAAAATACAAGATTATTAGAAAAATACAAAGTTTATTAGTTGCGGAAAAATTAATATATTAATAATGATCGACTTTATGTCTTATTTCATTAACAATTACTTATAATTCGTTATAACAAACCGTTTAATTACAATACCCATTACGAATATTCTTATGCACATGAAATATTCGAGCACACAATTGTAATATCCGAAATCTCACGGAAAGTGGTAAACATTAAGCCCACACTAATATTCTTCGCTTATTGAGCGGATTCCCAACAACTAGCCAGCAAAGCAAATCATAAATAAATAAATATATATATATATATATATATATATATATATATACACTATAATTTTCGTTCCTCCCGCTGCCGGTGCTATCCATGCGGTCCCTACTGTCATCGTCCTGCTAAGACTCCCTTCGACCGAGGGTGCATATCTATTTGTATACGTCGGTTTCAGCGACCATCCCCTCCACCACCATGTCAATGTATATATTCATGTGTGTGCCCAAGGCTGATCTCCTTCATCCCTTTCCCGTGTCAGTTTCTAGCGCGTGTTTGCCGTGCTCGTCCAGGCGTACCTCCAACTAAACGAACCTCGCCGTGTCTGGATCGTCCCCTGGCATGTGGGGATGATGCCACGAGGACTAACCCGACTCATCGCATTGGAACGGGGTTACGAACGTCTTTTATTGAGGTGAGAAGACGACAGATCGCCGGAGATAATAATGTGACACGGTATCTTTTGCACAGTCCTACATTCAAGTGAAATATATCAAAGATATATAGTCCTGTTTAATAATCTTATGTTGTTAATATTATTAAAGCTGGCTATTATTTCGTTTGGAATTTTCTTATTCGTAATTTTTTCTGATCTACGAAAGACCTTTCTTTGTAAATACATTTTTGTGAAGAAATTCTTTCTTTATTTAAAAGCTTCGATATTTTTTCGTAAAATTGTGTTAGATGGAATTGATGATTTTGAATTATTGGTTATATTTATACTAATTATTTTGTATAAATTTTTAAAGCTTGGGAACTACTTATCGAATGTTTCATATATAGTGCAATAATTTATAAATAGATACTGGCCGAATTTCATAATTTTTAATACTATAATTGCTGATAAATGTTATGAAAATAGTTCATTGTAAATAAGAGTAAAAAAAGAAAAAAGTAAAAAATTAGCTCAATTGCATAAAATGTGACAAATCAGTTGACTGAGAAAAGGTCTATAAAAATGTAGAAAAGGGGAAACGACTTTAAACGAATTTTAAAGTCGTTAATATTGGTGAAAAATTAAAACCTCATTTATAAAAGACTGTGAGTATAATAAGTGAAAGAAATAGCAGTACTTGCACTATGTGTTGGCACAAGACGAGTAGAAGGAACGTATAGTCGAGGGAATGAAGGTAAATAAAAGGCTATTCCGATTGGGTGATCAATTACATAAAGTCTACATTATTCATAGTAGTTGGTATGGACTTGTGAAAGGCTATGCTTCTCTTCTGCTACCATAGTCTCAACCTCAGTTATAAGACCAAATTCAACTTTATGCTTAGAATATAGAAAAATTTACTTTTGATTTCTCAACAAATGAGTATGATATACATAAATGTGGATGGCAAGAATTACCGAAATTCCATACAAAAAATAAAGGGTATAAGAAGAATGTGAGAAAAATTTGAATAATTTAATGCAAGAATATTTAATATATATTTTCATTGAATATGCAATAGTATTAGTTTTTTAATTATATCAAATTATTATGCAAAAATATAATTAAAAAAATTTATTTATATTGGACGATATTTTGTATTTATTAAAAAACATATGCTAGTTTTTAATTTTATATGATATTTTTAATTCTTTATTTTTAATTATGTTAAAATTATTTTGAATATTTAAAGTAATATAGTAAGTAATAAGTATAAATATAAAAAATTAATAAATAATTAATTTTCACTGATAAATGATGATATAGGCAAATATTTTAAATGTACACCCGTAGATTATTTAATAAAATATGCCTAAAAAAAGTACAAGAAAAGTAACAAAATAGACAATACTAAACTAATAGTACAGGATAGGAAAAAGAAAAAATCAAATAGTTACATTTATTGTTTTTTGGCATGAATTTTACACAATTTTATCAGAGCTATCCCTTTCTCTGAGAAAAATTAATGATCTTTTAACAGGCATAAAAATGTTAACCAAACAGTATACGTTCTTTTCTAAAGCTCTTTATACAATAGTTCGAATAATTTGCATTACGTAAATGTAAGAAGCAAGTATACGTTTGAAACTATTGTTATTTTACACTTGTCCGTGGAAATTGATACCAAAACACATAAAGAATTGTATTTTGTTTAATCATTAGAAATAAGATTTTAAAATAATATTCATAATGACGACATAACTGATTAAACCAAAGCTATTTTATAAACAAATTCTTTAAAAATTAAATATCATACATGAATTTTTTTCCACAAATGAAATTATTTTACTCACTAATCAATTTTTATGAATGAAAATAAAATCATAATTATATTTAAAAAGTTTTATTTACTGCATTATGATATATGAATATGAATATATTTACATTCTGAATATTAAAATGAATTATTTTCTTTAATGTATTTTATATTTTGACATTCTGGTAGATTCTGGTAGAAAAACACTATAATATTTGAATTCAATTTTATGAAAATTTAAATTTCTTATTTTTCGCAAAACTTGTTTTCATTTCATATACATGCTTTAAAATGTTTGATATTAAAAATTTTAATTTTATTTCATTGCATTAATTCTAAATGAGTTAATAAATAATTAATGATGCATTATAATTCTATGAAATATTATATTGAATCATAATTAATTTATTCAATACAGTCATTTATATTAATAAGACATATTTACAAAACAAAGATGTATATATACTAATAAAGCTTTTTAAATAATAGTGATAATAGGTAAAAGAATAAAATCTTCATCTGTTGCTTTAAAATAAAAGTGATTTTACTTTGTTAAAATTAATAATAATGACAATATATAAATCTTTTACCTGAAATAAAGAAACAAAATTTATAGTTTCACTTTCTAATTTATTATTTCACACTCTTTATTGATTATTTTCTTATTAAATAGATTCTATTAAATTTATATTAATTTCTAAAATTAAGATTAAATTTACTCATAATATACTATCACCTATATATATATATATATATATTTCTTATAATAATTCAAGTATGTATGTATATATAAAGTATTAATTTATCATAACTAGTAAGTAATAATAACATTTTTAAATAGAATCCTTTAAAAAAAAATAATATTTAATATACTAATTTAATTTAAAAAAAAAATTAGAAAACTGTTGTATTGTTAATTTTATCGTGTAGAAAAAACTTAAAACTTGATAAACATTTTATTATTGTTTTTATAGAAAAACAATATTTATATCAATCGACAATCAAATCTGTCTTCATTATTCTAATACTAATACAGTATTTCCTTAAAGAGTAAGGAAAAATTTTAAAAAGATTTTTATCAATTTGATATGTCGCATAATGGCTTAATAATTATCGTTCAGATTTCAATTGCTCAGCAGTTGTTATTTGCTAGTAATATTTCCGTCGTATTTTCTCTAGACTTTTACGTAAAGCTAGAGAAGGGATAGGGCAAAAAGGTAAAGTGAACATGGGAAAGGAACGAAGGGCAGAGAGAGGAAATTGCCGAAGACGAGCGAGAGCTTATATACTATGTCAGGAAATTGCTCACTACCACTCTTGTCACTCTACTGTAAATCTGCATACGGGTAGAAATGAAGTAAGTTAGAGGGAGAAGAAAGAATAAGAAAAATCAGTCTTCATGCTCTAGCAAATGGAGTCCGAGAGAGGTTGATTTTACTTGGTGGAAGCAAGAAGCGGAGTAAGCTATTCTACAATATCGTTTGTTTCTTCTTACTTTTATGGTAACTTTTTTTATTTTTATATCATCTAATTTATAAGATAGGTAAAAGTATAGTATTTATTTAATTGCAGTCCCTATAACTGTAAAAAGAGAACTGAGTTACAAAATTGATGTAATACAAGATCCTTTAGTTGCCATTAGGTCTTGTACAATTTATAACATAATAACCTACTACTGGTCACAATATCCTTTTTTAAAAAAATACAAAAACTAAGCTCATGAAACAGAAGATTGAAGCTTGTGCATGCAGGTAGAACATTTTTATATTAGCCACATACATTGTCTATTATTATTACTATAATTGTATAACTGTATAACTATGATGTTATTGCTATTTTTAATTTTAAAGAATAACGTTTTAAAAATGTTATAGCCGTAAATTTAAGGTCCGTATTGAGAGTTGCATCGACTAGCAGATAGTGCTACTTACCCATTTAAATATCATTTGGGAATGTGTAGCTCTGATCGTCAGCTGAATCTGATCATATGTACACATGTATAAATTATTTTTATATTTTCTTAAATTTACAATATGCAAAGTGTTAAAAAAAAATAATTTAGAGTTAAAACATTTTAATTAAATGCTTTTTCAATAAAATTCCATTTTCATAGCCTAATTTAGAAACAATTTTGTACATTGGTATAAATCAAAATTATAGTATAGTTCGATGTATACGAATAAATATAAATACAATATTTATAGAAATCTATAATTATTGTTTAACATTATTTTCAATAATTATAATAGAAGTTAATGACAATTTAAAATAAATATATATATGGTTATTTCATAAACTTTAAGCAAAATGTATAGCTTTACTTAAATTAAAATATTTTATGTATTTTTTAAATGCATTATATAATATTTTTTTATTAAACAATTGAATCAAATACTATTACCTTTCGAAACTATTTTCGAAAAATATATTAAAGCCATAATGATTGCATTTTCTTTAATCTACGTAAATCCGTAAATTCATTAGTTGTAAAGGTATTATATTTCCATTCAATTTTAATTGAAGTAGTTACCCATAAAAATTCTCCATATTATTAAAATTTAAAAATACATAATCCATGGTATGAAAGAGAGGCTGTGGTTTAAATTCAAATTATAATTGCCGGTTTAGACGTGGATCCTAGAAGAAAGGATGGACAACGGGGAAGAGAAGGAGAAAACAGGATGAGAAGTTGAAGAGAAGTGTGGAAGAGCTTCGACCAAGATAATACAGTTATTCCATACTTGGGCACCGGTAATTGGTTTGTGGCACGTCTGTGTACGCAGACACTGAGCCTTGTCTTTTTCGGGATGGTCTATGATCTTGGCCCGAGCCAATTTCTCAGTTACGGGGTTAATGGCTACTTTCGTCGACCCCAGGAAATAATCTCCACTTTTTTCCCGTTGCAGCTCAAGTACCGCGAAATTCGATGATACGCAGCACAGCTTGTGAATGACTAAAAGCTTTATTGGCAGCTTCTTTTTCTACTTAGTAAGTATATACGGGCTAACAGATGGTTCATAAGAGATAATGAAAAAGAGACAGAGAGAAAAAAAGGAGCGTCATTTAAAGATTAAAAGCATCAGATTCAGAGATTACTATTTTATATTTCCGTAAAAATGTTTTTACCCTGAACTCAGATTTATGAAATATTACATATAAAATATTGTCTTAAGGTGTAGTTGTAATTTTAAACATAATTTTAATATAGTATATAATATACTGGTTCATAAATAATTTTAATTGTAACTTTGATAAAATTATGCTTTTTAACTATTGAATGTTTTTTATGATTTAATTATAATTGTACCAACGATAATTTTCAAAAAATTGTAATAGGTCATAAGAAATACTTTTGATAGTGTTTTTGATTACATAAAAATGGTTTACGAAGTTACACTAATTAACTTTCGATTTTAATTTATAATATATTAGTACAATCATTAGTTTTAATATAATGTTTTAACAGAATAAAGTTATCAGCTCTACTGTCAGTCGTCATAAGCTATTAAATTAACAATAGAGTTTTTGTTACAATTCAATCTACAGTTTTTTAAACTTATTAGAAGATAGGCGAATAGTAATAAATACCGCTCATAATTATATGAAATAAATTAGCTCTATTAAAAGAGAATCTTTATGAAATATTAGGTTTAGAAATTAGTAAAAATGTTTCAATATTCAATGATTCAATAGCTGTTTTCTTGTTATTGCACTTATTCATTTTTATTTTTAATTTTTAAAAGTTTAACTTTAAACGTTTCTAAATCCAGGATAGGATAAAAATCTATGATAGTAAGATTTAACGAGATTGCGCTATTATCGTTTACTCGTTTCAAGAGTTATCTTAAGGTTTAAGGGATTTGAACTTCCAACATATCACTTTTCTAAGTCTTGCCATCATATGCTTTACGGTGTGATCTTCTGCCAAACTTGCAAATGAAGAAAATATTAGCAGCTGATATTTTCTTCATGTTTTCAAATCGTTTTATAAATGAATGTTGAAATAGATATGTGATAATTTTCCACGATCTTATATTTAATTTTAATTAAATTTTGTATTAAATTTTATTATATGGATTTTCTTTCAAACTATCTAATTTACAAAATACTTTATATTTATACTTTATTTATAATTTTTATTTATAATAAAATGCGAGTAACAATAAGCATATAGAGATAGTTTTGTAAGTCTATTGGTATTTGTAAGTAAAAGAATATTCAATATTAATATTCTCATTGTTCCCATATTAATTTCCCATTATTGAGAAATAAATGGGAAAGCAAAGAGAAAATAAAAATCAAAAACCCTTTGTAATTGATGTTTTAGAATGAAGACAAAATATTTTAAGTAGTTAAAAATAGTTACTAATTATTAAAAATTTTATTAATAAACAATTAATTTCATAATTTATTTAATACTATTTACTTTACGACAATTTAAAAAAAGAGTACTGAATTATAAATAGCTTTGAATGTAGATAAATTAATTGAACTAAGATCTATTGTACGTAGGCTAAATTTAGGAATACAAGTGAATTATTGTTGGAATAGGTCGAAGAGCTCATAAGGATTACATTGTAATGTTATTATAAAACAATATCAATATCTACGATTAAAAGTAATTTTATTCGTATGATATAAATAGTTCATGCATGTATAACATACGCATACATAAAACAAATAATATAAATTCATATATAGCATAAAATAGGATGGACTATTAAAAATTTTCACTTTCACATTAATGAATATTTAATAAAGAAAGAAAGTTATATATATATGATTTAAACGAACGTAATAAATAAGCTTTGATGAAATGTAAATTACAACTGAACAGGATTAAAATAAAAGTAAAAATAAATTATATTAATTAAAAATTTATGGATTTTAAAATCAAAAGAAATCAGCGTACGAAATAAAAAAAAGTATTCGTTACATGAGTAGAAATGAAAGCGAAAAAATGAAGAGGACCCCAGAATTCCTGAATTTTCTCGGATGAAACATCCCAGGGTACCCATCATTTTTCATGTACGCTGGCGTAAAGACACACACAAATATAACAAATAGAGTGCCTTAATCTCTTGGTACATACGGCGAGACGATTTCTCTTGGCTTCATAAGTATTCCGGCAGGTCTGCGCACGTTCACGAATAAAACGTTTAAAGTAACATCAAGCATAATGGGAGGTGGTAAATCCGAGCTGCTTACCCTTTCTTTTTCATGCTATCCTGTATTTTACATTTTGAGGCGCCTGTATGTCCCTTTGCACGCTTCTCTTGAGCACGATACGCTGATTTCATAGCTTAGGAAATAAAAATGGAATCAGAATCACTTGACTTCTTGCCGCGATTATTTTGGTAAAAATTTGTCCTTAAAAAATTATTTGTTCATCAATAATGACTGAGTAAGATGACTAAAATATTTAGTAACAATATTTTAAAATTCCATTAAGGTTTTATGCTGTTTAAATGTAAATTTCATATTCAAGTACATACTTTATGTCACCAGAAAAATCGGAAATTTTTTCTTTTTAAAATATTTAATACCTAATGTTTAATACTTATGAGTCAAAAAGTAAATAAATTAAAATCTTATGGCTTTCGATATAAGGTATGCAATTTGAAATAAATCTCTAATATTGTGAATTAGAAAGAATTCTTTAAAATTAATATTCATTTATGACGGATTTCGAAACCAATATTACGACAAATATCTCTTTCTTAAAACAGTTGATCTCTTGATAAGTAGAAACAACACACATGTTCAAATAAACGCTTGTCGCACGAAAGTTTTAACATTTCAACATCTGAATAATTTTTGTTACTTCCTTCTGAATTTATATTATAATTATAATCAAACACCCCGTCTGTTAGCTTTAAAAAACTGGTAGAGCAAACTTCAACCATTCATTCTAATCTACCTTCCACACCTTTAAGGCGACTTTCCTCATGGAAACAACATGCTAGAATAAGAAGAACATCGCCATGCGACATCTCCGACGTTTAATATCCAAAGAGCTTCTCGCTCCTCAGCAAATTGCACGTCCGCAAGCAATCGAAGCCACCCGTGGGGCAAAGCGCTTCCGGCGCATTCGTGCGCAGACCACCGCGCGTGTCTGCCTTCTGGATACACGTACGCTTAAGTAATTTAATTAGAGCGCCTCCGGAGCTCTGAGACGTGTGTCCTACGCCTCTTTGTCGGTCGCAGCCCCTAACCAATTTTCCGCAACCATCGTCATTTTGCATTACCTGCCCTTATTTTCATCCATTTCCGGGAGCAGGAAGCTACGGTGGTCGAAGCTCAAACTCGTGAGACTCCAAACGACAAAAATGAGGAAGCACCGAGAAGACGAGGAAGAGGAAAGATCCATTGACGCTGTGTCCTCTGAGTTTCTCATTGGATTCGAGAAAAGAGTTTAATTGATCAACAGTACTAGAGTAGCTTTGGGTCTGAATTATTTATGAATTAAGCGCTCTGTATAAAAACGTATTCTGATTATTTTTGCGTAATTAAAAGAAAACTCGAATACTACCTGTAATGCTATGGATACTTACATTGATTAACAGAAACAATATATATATGTAATTAAAAATGCAAGTATTTATTTATTTTTAATCTAAAAAAACTTCTTTTAATGAAATAACAAAGAAGTTCTACATTAATATAGATATCAGAAGCTTAAACTGAAATATAAGGTGAAATAACGAATTAAGTTTTAGACGAAACAAACTCTCATGTAGACTGCTCTCGAGAATTGTTATGAGTTTGTGATTGTTATTTATTTACTTTCGTAACTTTTCTAAGAAATTACACTGAAATGAACTAGCAATGATATACTGGAATTTCTACAACGTTTTTTTTCTTTTGAAAAAGTGTATAAAAAATATTAAAAAATTTTATTTAACAATGTGTTGTACTCATTATAAGATAAAATTTTGTATATTATATACATTAAATACTAGTTCAAATAATAAATATAAAGTAATTGACGTTCCTAATAATTTCTTTATTGTTTAATTGTAAATCCGATTTCGTACAAAATGCATAAAAGTTGAAGTCAGTAAAGTTACTATTTATTTCTGAATAAGATTTTAAATTTGTTAAATGTTTAAATTATTTTTACATAATAATATTGAATTAAATCACAAAGTACAATTTTTTGATAAAAGTTTAAGATCCTGAAAATGAAGTACTACTTTTGTTATGTAAGGTATACGAAAATATAGTCATAAAAAGTTTCAACAGATTTTGTTTTTATAGTTTTTAAAGTTCATTATGTTAGTAACCTAAATATTCGAATATAAATTTATTTTATTTAGGATAAACTTCTTTATTAGAACCTTAGAATCTGTAAAAATAAAAATATATTTATTTTCATGCATATTCATAAGATAATTTTTCTACTTTGATACTATCTGATTAACGTAAATACTTCTGATTGAATTTTTTTAGGCAAAAAAAAATATGTTTATATTTATTAACTATTCATACAGTAAATAATTAAATACGCATTTTAAAGTATATTTTATAAAAAAAATTTTGTTTGTTATCGTATAAGTATATTTAAATGAATATTTTAATGCACATATACGTAAGCTACATTTTTAACACACTATAATTTCCTCCCATATTATAAATAATTTCTTCAGCATCTTTTCATGATTTTTTCAGTTTCAACGAATAAGGATAAACACTGTTTCGATTTAATCAAATCTCCGTCAGAACAATTTTATAGCCCACGTAGTAGCAATTTGTATTATTACATATTCATTAATACAAAGGTTTCTTTCGGGAAGATTAGCTTAATTTATTTAAAGTAGCGAAATCCATTGACTTAGATTTATCGCATCATCTATCAGGTCAGTAAATCCGATATAGAATATAACAAGATATAAAGAAAGATAAAGGAGAATGATATAACAATTATTTGGAAGCAGTATTTTGTCATACGTGGATGATACTTACAAAAATTTAGTCTTCTTGATTTTTAATTTTAAGAAAAAAAAATCATACTAATCAGAAAAATAAATTGCCACTTTTCATTGTATGAGTCATTAATTTATAATCCATATTTTTGCAATATGTGTTTGAAGGAGACATTATTGAATATAATTTAATGTTAACATTTTATATTACGATAATGATTTTGAAGATCTTTTTTAAATAAATACTTTATTTGAAAAGTATCCTTTTAAAATTATAATTAAATAATAATTAAAGTATTTATAATTAATTTAAATTTCGTATAGATTCCTTAAAAATTATGAGTTTTACTTACGTTAGGAAATAAATAGTATGGTAATTACCAAGTACCGATCAACAAATACTTCCATTTTCTCTTTCAATTTTTGTACATTCTTCTAATATTTTGTCATCCTATACATCTATCGCTATCTTCTGTACATCTTAGTTTTAAATTTATTTGAATCCGTTTAAATAGAATAGAACATTAAATAGTATATATAATAATATATTAGTATAGAATAATAATATATTAGTGTAATTTTTTGAAATTTAATAGATAAATAAATAATTAAAACAATGATAGTAACTTAAAAAATATTCTTATGAAAATTGCAAGGTCATAAATTAGAAATTACCTTCATAGAAGCTCTTTTAATTCTTTTGTGTCAAATGATAATCAAAAAATGTTCAAGTTGACTGCACATTATTATAGGTTCATTCGCTACAATATATACTACAACAATAAAAATAAAAATAAAAATATTTCAATATAATAGAATATAATATTTAGACTTTTACATATAAAACCAGATTAAATAGTGCAAAATTATGATATCAAGAAAAAGAAGTATTGATAAGAAAAAGATAATAACTGTTAAGCATAATAGAGAAATTTTTTTTAAGGAACTCTGAGTTTCATAACGGCAATTTAGAAGAAATAAGTTTTGTTTAATAAATAGTTTTGAATATTCAGATGTAAGAAATTTGTAGGTCTCCGACTAAAGTCAAAAATGTTTTTTTTTTAATTTTGGAACTGTAACTATAATAATTAAAAACTTTAGAAATTAATTCTAAATTATGATTTTGAGTGCTTAATTCCTCCCTAAGAAATAAATTATTTAGTATTTTTTAAATATTTATTCTAAGATATAAAATTCAACATTTAATCAACAATTAAATTTAAATATTTTTGCTTAAATAAAAAATTATAAACATTGTTCTAAATTTTTAATTTACCAGGTATTCATAAAATTGCGGTTAAACATGGCAGGAATACGTTTTGCCTATTACTCTACATTAACTAGTCTAAAAAATATTTGTTTAAAAACGCATCGTAATTAATTCTTAGGACAAAAAAATTTGACGATGTCTTCATTTTTAGAGTAAAATATTGATTATATATGTAATTATTACTTATTTGTTTATTAGTGCTTTTTATATATAATATTTGAAAACGAAATTTTTGTATATTAGATGCAAAGGTATTGTTTTTAAGTATTTTTATTTGCATATGTCCTCTCAAGTAGAGATATATGCATACATAATAATTAAATTTATATTATGATTAAAAATTATTAATTTATTATCAAATTTAGTATTACAAATTTTCTTTATTGAAAAGTAAATTTCTCATTTATCTTTACACTATTAAAAAGCTATGGCTATTCAATACCCAGCTTATAGAAGAATATACATTCCAAACAAAATTCCAATCGCTAATTTCAAAACAGCGATGTTTATAAATAATTATGTATCAAGTGTATGTAGATAATATATTTAAATAATATTTAGAGATTCAAAATAAGCTGTTGATTTACCTCTTTGCAGTTATCGATTTAATTTTAAATCATGTGCACTGCATAAATACTGTATTTGAATTAATAATTAACAACATAGTAAGCAATATTTCGTACTGTTTATTATGTACTACATCAAAACTTAATCATTGAAGCCGTATCTATTATAAATAATGTTAATACACTATTATTATTTAAAATAAATATTACATTAAATCTATTCATCCAGATTCTCTATCACTGTTTTTTCCAACCTCTTAACGCTCAGCCCTTTCAATATTCAATACGAAGCGTATATATACATGCATCAATATATTTATATATACAATCTGTACTTCAAAGAGCATTCGTTGAGCGTCGACGTGCGCTCGACTGGCTCGCTCTCATCATTATCTCGTTGTCGGTACGAGTGTTTTCAATAAAATTCGCGTTATTAATGGCCGAACGGGCGCTTAGATCGCAACTCTAAGCGATGATGAAAAAACACCCGCCGCACTCAACTAGACTGAGATAGACGAAGGACATCAAGAATTTGTGCAAAGATGAATATGACGATTATTATTTTTTAAATGAGGGGTATAATATTTTATATAAATAGTTGAACAGTATTAGAGTAAGATCAAAACGTTTCATTTTTTGTATTTAAAGAATTTAACCATGTAAATGCAACAGTTTTCATGTTTGTAATTTAAAATATAAAAATAATATATATTTATTTATTATATATTTATTGACAATTATAAACTTAAAAAAAATAAAACCTTTAAAAAATTAATTTATTCTAGAACTGAAGTTGAATGAATAGAAAAAAAATTTGATTACATTAACAGTGAAATTACTTGAACTTTTTTAAGCCCATTTCAAAAAACAAATTCAAGGTAAAACGCATAAACTGTTATTATAATTTAATTTTATCTAAAAAGGACAAGTCAGGATAATAAAATTTTTTATATGTTAACGTTTTTATAATAAATATAAGTAATAGACCAAACAAAGAAAAATTCTTAAGCTGAATGTGTTTTTAACATCAATCAATGCTGTACTGCATTGTACGTTTATTAATTAGTATTCTTATAGTCAATATTCAGATGAGAAATCACTATTATTTTTATCAAAGTCATGCTTTGATGAATAATTATATTTTGAACAAATTTTTGGTATCTAATGCTTAGACAATTTTCTTCATAAGGCTTGTGACTAATTATTGGCTATATTTGTGTTAGGGAGAATGCTTCATTATTTATTTTAATACCATATTAAAGAAATTGTTTTAGTAATGCATCTTTGGATGCTGAAGCTACAATGCTAGAGCCAGTTTGTAAGCAATTGGCAATTGTTATTTTCGAAAAAGCAGTTTATTAATTCAATTCGGTGAATTATCAATTCAATAATTTATTAAATCTTTTTATACAAATGACACCTAAAAAAACTTACAGATTTAAAAATTCGTATACAATATCAAATAATAATGTAGGATTAACATGAATAACTTTTATTATAATGTATTTTGTGGCACTATATTACTCATCAAACCAGAAACTTTATATAAAATAATGTCAGAGAATTTCGTGTAACATTTGATAATCAAATTTTGTACGTTTTACGTTCAATGAGCACTATAAACTCTATGGAAGCAGAAAATAAATTTATCTTCGGTTCGAGTTATCTTCGATTCACGAAATGTCGAGCACAAATCAAGACATAAGTGGGTCAAGTGTCTGAGATCTGCAACTTACTTGATTAATTCAGAGAATGCACGATTTGAAACGATGGAACTCGAGTGCAAGGCTAATCAAGGTGTCTCATTTACATATGTGACATGCTAAAGAAGCGAACGTTTGGTATCTTTTGAGCTGATAATTATATAAAATATCTCTAACTAACATTTTTTTTATACTCAAATTTTTTCTAATTGGTGTTTAAGAACAAAATTTATATTTAAAACCATAAATATTATTTATACCATA
The DNA here is from genome assembly GCA_018907135.1 of Kradibia gibbosae. Taxonomy (NCBI): domain Eukaryota; kingdom Metazoa; phylum Arthropoda; class Insecta; order Hymenoptera; family Agaonidae; genus Kradibia; species Kradibia gibbosae. The sequence goes on along the minus strand of JACCHX010000002.1, from coordinate 13,917,457 downwards.
AATATTCTACAGTTTTTTATAAACAGTGTATCATGAAAAAATTGGTTGTAAATCTTCATACATTATTCCAAATATTACAATAAAAATTTATTTTTAGATCTGTATGACTGAATATAATAATCAATTTTTTTACTATTAATATAACTATCAAATTATATTAAATAAAAAATATAACCTGTTTATTATAATATAAGTATACTGAAGCGATTTTTCAATAAAAGGAGAATTTCAAGAATTCCATCAACATGAAGAGCTGATCAACAAACCTTATTCAGTTGGTTTTTAAGCTTAATTTTCATTATCATTCGTAGGACGAAAATAACGTGGATATATGGGGATTGATCGGCCAAGTGTAAGTTAGCTCGTGTCTCGGAGAAAATTAACGAGATTCTAATGCAATTAAAGTCTCCTTGCCCTAGAAGGCTCATTCTCTCCTGCTCCCGCGGAAGCACGACTACAATATTATATTCGCGTGACGAAGTGAGGCGGCATGTCTAATTAACAACGCGTTACCCTGGAGGCTACAACTTACACTTTATTCATCGTCGTAAATTAGCTTTGCTGGAGGCACTTTTTTCTTTATATTAGATCCTATCTAGGACCTATATTAAATAAACTCTTTTCCGAACTTTTATTTGGTGTAACCTGATTGATGAGTAGTTAGTGAGTGTATTTGTTAACTCTTGATTCAGGATTAAACCTAATCAACCGTGGATTAAAGAACATTTTAAGCTATAAATTTAATAATAGAAAAACATTATAAAAACAATTTTTTTCATTCTTGATTAATTGAATTTAAAATATTATTTTGTGAATTATATTAACGAATATCTGAATTAAAAAATTTTGAGAAAATAATGTTGATATCTCGAAACTAATTTATTAATTGAGTTTACTAATAATTTTTTAATTGTGTGCATATACGCCATAAACAAATGAAATTTTTTAAATAAATTTAATATAAAAATATTTATTTCGTATCACATCTTATATTCATTTATTTTTAAGAATTTTAAGTTGCAATTTATATTTACATCATATTTGATTTATATCTTATAATAGTAGGTTTATTATAATACTTTTATAGTACTGCGCACAAGCGATTGTTTAATTACCGTCTGATTAGTAAAATAATAGCATCTGGAGTAGAAAATAACCTATCATTAATTGTACTCACAATAATCATCTCACAAGAATTCCGATTAGGTAATTCGAGGATCTAAATTTATAACTAGACAGTTTGATGGAACTTTGCTTGAATAAAACTGTGGTTATTGCTGGTTCAATTAAGAAATGGTATAGAAAGAAAAATCGATCTAAAATTGTAACCATTAATTTTCAGTTAACGACGATTTTAACGCATCGTGCAAAAATATTATATATATATATATATAATATATATATATATATATATATATATATATATATATATATATGTGTGTGTGTGTGTGTGTGTGTGTGTGTTAGCAGCAACTTATAATAAATTTTTTATATAAAAATGTAATTAAATTAAAAAAAATTGTATAAATAAATATTAATATTTGATATTAAGAAAAAAGATAAAAAATGAAAAACCATTGTCAAATTAATTTATTTCTCTATCGAATAATTTAAAAAGTTATTTATTAATATGAAAATTTTTTAAACTTTTTTATGATGAATTTTACAATTTATATAACATGTATGTAATATATGCATGAAAATTAATACTAGCGATAGCACTTGAATTTCCACATATTGAAATGCAGAGTCCTCCAGGATGAGAGCTTCCAAATAAACCACAGAAGTATATATATACATTATTTCCAGCATCGCGGTCCAGTAATTGATGTTAGCAAGTTCGCTAATTAGGTGCACAACTAATTGGCTATTACAATATAGCTTTGTTTCTTCCTCTTAGCAACTTTCTCGTCATTTCAGACGTAAATTTCGAAACTCGCCACACCTTATAACTCCAGACATGATTCCAATTTTCCTTCATATTTCAAATATTCAGATACGCGATTGATAATAGGAAGAAAATATATTATTATAATATGTAATTATAATTAATTAATTACATTATTAACGAGTCACATTTTTATTTATTAAAAATATTATACCTAAACCACTTTTCGAATATTTCTTTGACTTCAATTTGAAAAAAAAATACATTCATTATATAATTATCATACTTTTTAGATAAGAGTTTATCAGAGAAGCTTAAAACTTATTAATTTATTGTTTAATAAAAAATCATTAATACTGATGAAATACTTATGAACAATAAAATGATATATTATATAAGCCATTATCATAAAGTATTGATAATATTGTATAGCTTCAGAAATTTTCTTTTGAAGCTGCTCTTGTACCACTTTAATAATTTATAATATATTAAAACATACATACATATATAATTGTATAATATATTAGATAATTTATAAATTAATAGTATTTATAATGCCATTAATAATTATTAATTCTCAGATACAAGTATTAAAAGTATTAAAATAATGATAAACAAAATAATCTGACAACGTTTATCAATAAAAATAACAATACGTATAACTACATTCACTATAGAAAAAACATTTAAAGCAATAACAATAAAAGGTAAAGAGCCGAACTACAAGTTCTTGTGAATGGATAATTTACGGCATCTTGCAGAATTACGAGTACGATTACGAATACGTTTTTTTGCAGAAACACGTATGTGCAAAAACGAACACTAACATAAATACGTTCACACATGCGTCATATTAGTAAATATGTAATGTGACATCTATAAAAAAACATACCATGCACTTCCTCGAGAAAAAATGAAGAGGATAAACAGTAGGAGCTTAGAGGTCACTTTAATGGCATCATAAATTTTAAAGTTTGAAAATATATTTATGCTCTATGAGAATGAAGCAATGGCATTAGACACTCTTTAGCTTCCACCAGCAGATTATTGTACACAATTGAAGATCCCATGAATGCAATAATCAATAAATAGCTTAATCAATATTCACAGCTTTTATATTAACCAAAATTTATTGGAATTATTTTATAACATATACAGTAAATATAAGTAATAATAATCAATTAAATAATATTGTAGAAGAAGGTGCATTTACAATTGCAGCGCTATAAGAACCTGAAAGTACAATACGAATAATTTGTATGAGTATTTTTTGAAATTTTTCTTAACAATATTTAAATTAATTAATTAATTTAAGAAAATTAAAAGAAATTAAAAAATATACATTTTTTTCTCATTATTTTTCCTTTTCTTTTAAGTTCATAGCTAAATGTCTTTGAATTTAATATAATAATATTATTTTAAATTAACAAATTTTTTAAATGAAACCGTAATTTAAAAAAATTAACTATAAAAAAATTCAAATTTTTTAAAAATTTAAAAATAATATTTAAATATCTATAAAGTGAAAATATTAAAATTTCTAAAGACAATACATAAATAAATGATGATTCACTTTTTAATCATGTATAAACTTAAACACTGTAGTTCTACAACAAATATAACAACTCAAGTTTTAGTCCCAACTTAATAATTCTTACAATGATTTTGTAGGACAAATTGAAGATTAAATTTTCGTGCTTAAATATCTACTATATAAAAAAATATCTGTTCTAAAAAATAATATTTGACAATACTCAGCTTTAAATTAATTTTTAAGTCATACCATCACGGAAAAGAAGTGAATCCATCACCCCTGCTAAAATGCTATTGAGATTGAAGTAGTACGAGCTCAGAAACGAAGCGCAGCGATATTGGAAATGCTGTCATAAATATACAAGTAGCTTGAGATTGATAACGTAGGACGTATGTTAAGCTAGTCATGTGAAGAGGTTTAACTGAGTAAACGCCCGACTAAAAAAAAACGCTGCAAGTTTACGCAAGTATATGGACGTGTAAGTTTAAACCGGTATAGGATTGATCGATACGAGATCGATTGGTTTGCGGACATTACTAATGAACAAATTGAGCGTTAAGTTCAGTGAACATTATTGGAAAAATTTCATCCATTGAAGTATTTCTCAATAAATCTAGTTATTAAATCGAATAAATATGGTGATTTTAATTAATATTCAATGGTTTTTTTAATTAAAATATAATAATTAAAAAAAGAAACCATATGAAATATTAAGTTTAGTATTCTATTATTATACTTAGAAAAATATTAAGAAATTTCTGTTATAATTGATTAATTTAGGTAATGTAACATACAAATCTTGTAGGAAAATAATATTTGAACAACTGCAATTACTGAAAATTCATGAAACCATATTTTCAGATTTTTTTACATAGATTGATTATCTGTTCGTGTGAGTATAAAATTTAGTTGAAAAATTAAATTTACACTTAATAAATAAAAAGTTTGAACATTTTTTAATCTTGCAATTTTATAAATAATATTTATGCATCGATCGATCTTAATTTATTTATATTTCTTTATAATTAATTATCATTTCAAGCTTAGAGCTTAGTGTTCTAATACTTGGAAATTTGTTTGTAAATAAAATTTTTATTGAATTAATTTAGTCATGAACCTTTAAAATATTATACATAAAAAAATCGAATCTATTGTAGTATTTATAAGATTCATTGAAATCATACATATTTTATGATTTAAAAAATGAATAGCAACACTACATAGCATCTTAATAGGGGAAAAAAAAGATATTGATCGGACAGGAGCTTATAATTTTTCTCGCTGGTGTATCTCTCTGACCCTCCGGAACGTCCAGTGGTTCCTCACGAACTTCCGTAACTTCCGGCAGCCGGAAATGATTTGGAGAGTTTCCAAGAGGTGGAGGCTCCTTTTTAGGATCTGCCTTCGATACTCCACTCACATGGAAGAAGTACAAGAGCTTCGCAAATCGAACTTAAAACATCGTTGAAATCGCTCTGCAAGTAACGAAAGTCTTCATGTAGAATAATATATGTAGAAAAATGTCCTTTCTGAATATTGTATGATTCATAGACGTTTTGATTTTCTTTTAAGGACTCATTATTTATGCGCTCTATTGCAATGTATATTTTACTTTCACAGTGAATTTTGTTTATACATTTAGCTCAAAAATAATTTTAAATATTATAAATTATAAAAAAGCCATTTAAAAAAAAATAATCAGTGTAAATATTTAAAAGATATATAAATTAAAAATCAAACAGATATATCGTATTTTATAATGCTTATCCTTAAAATTAACACTACTTCAACCATGACAAGGTTTTAGAATTTGTGTTTATGAAATATACCACTATTATTAATAATTAAATATAAATTCATCCAAAGTTTCATTAAAGAAAGCAACAAATTACGATTTGTGAAAATACGCATCGCGGTATAAAAGAGTATTATAAGAGAATAGTAAAACTGCGCGTGTATTAGTGGGTGTGTGCACAAGCATAAATAATTCATTCTTTAAAGTTAGCGGGGAGACATGATAGGGGATAAGGGAGCAGGAAGACTGTAAACAAACTTTTGAGTTTATCGAGCGAGGGACCGCGAGAGTAGTTCCGAGGTGCCGCGAATATTTGATAGTCTTTGCCTTTCTTCCTGACGCCGCAGGAGTCCTTTTACTTCATCTTGTTCTTCTTCTTGTTGCTCTTTTATTCGATAAAGTCCCCTTCACTCAACGAATACCCAATCCATGTTTGTCTTGATGATTTGCTTCATTGTGTTCGAAATTTATTATTTATTTCCCAAGGTTTTTATTTTAATAATTAAAAATACTGATACATATAATTATTGATATTTTTCCAATTCAATGATTTTTAATAATTCAATGAAGAATGAAATTATTTTTTTTTTAATATTATTATATTATTATTATATTAATAAAATAATATCGAACATTAAAAAGAGAGTGTAAACTGATTACGATATATTTTTATTTTGTTCTAAATATGTGGCCAATATTTATTATTTAACGTACGATCATCTAATCTTTGTAAATTTCCTGAGGTCTAACGTATGATTTTATTCATGCTTTATATTAAAATCCTTGGGTTGTTCGACTACTGAATATCTTATTTTATTTTTTCAAATTTTATTTAATTAGTTGCATTGCACTGTGATTGAAATTGTATACTTGTACTGAGCTTAAAATATTTACTTAATAATTCCTATTTATTAGTACCACATTTTTATTTTATAATGTAATTTTAAAAAATTTTTAATTGTAACTACGGTGTAAATAGACAAGTTAAATGCATTTGATCATGTATGCTTACTTTATAAATTATGGTCTATAATAAAATTCTTCCATTGCAAAAAACATAATCGTACTAAATGTTAATCAAAATGTACTTATTGATGGATAATTTAGTAAGTGAAAAAATTAATAGCAAAAACCACATCTGTAAACTAAATTTAAGCTTGTTTGTCTCATACATTTATACACGCATCTTTTTGCAAACCTAAGGTAAGTATAAAAAAATTGAAGCAATCGATGCAAAGGCGCCACACGTCTGCTGAATTCTATTATGACAAGTTTTTCAATCTTCGTGTTTGTATTTTCCTTCGAATAGATTCCATAACGAAGTAAATAAAAAAAGCCAAAGCGACACATGAAAATGAAGAAAGAGTAACGAATTTTCATCGTTTCTAAAGGTTTCATAATATATATTCTGCTTTTGATAACATTTTCTTTTCTGTATACTATTTGATTACTTTGTTATCCTCCCATGGATAATTTATTATACACAATTCAGAAAGAATCGCTTCTAGATAATAAAAATTTATATTAATGATTCGGAAAATAAATCTAATAAAACTCTTTATATACTGCTTTTTGTTTTACTGTTCCATTAATTATTGTTTATGCACAGAGAAAGCAAGTATGTGCATATAAATTATTAAAATGAAAATATATATAATTTTTTTTTATTCACCGTCATTGCATTGCTGATCATAGTATTAATAATACCTGACTTTTATAAATTCATTTACATTATTTTTTTAAAGAATCATTATTAATACAATTGATCTAATAAAAAAGTTATATTGATTCTAAATTGCACTAGTTTTGACATCATTCACTAGTTTACTAGCAATTTTTTTCGAATCCCATCATTTTTTCTTTAATTCTAGGTTATTAACAAATCAGCTAGCACAATCTGAAAAACTACGCTTCTGTCAATATTAATATAAGTTAGTAACCAAGTACAAGATGTTGACTTCACATCTCATTAATTATTAACATTACTTAATAGAGCTACGTAAAAATTAAAATTCCTTTGTTTACGTACAAACAGGTTAATATATTTTATTGTTTAACATAATTAACAAAGTTTTCGCTTTTATGTATATATATATATATTTTTTATGTAAGTACACATAGGAATTCTTAATTTTAATTTGTAAATACGTCTTCATTGTGAAATTTAGAGCTTTGTATATTAAATGTTAAAAATCTTAGTCCAAAATTGCACAGAATCGCATATTAAATAATTTTCTTCATCAGACTACATTCGTGAAAATTCTTAATTAATTTATATAAGTAAACAAAATGGTATATAATCTTTTAGATAGGATTATACTTTTATGAATGCAATTAAAGAATAGAATACAAGAACGATTGAAAATACCTTGAATCAAAAGATTGATGAATTGATTTAAATGAAGTTTTTGTTTTTATTGAAATTATCAACAGGTATGGACCCAGCAATCTTCCACTGCGCAAGTGAATGCTTGTATTTGTTAAATATAATATAAGTCATAATTAGACATCATGCATTCCAGAGGTGCTGTCTCCACACAAGAGCAAGAGAACTATCCTACTTAACAAGTGAACTGTGTTCTATACATCATTCATACGCCATGTGATGATTCAGTTCAGATACCTGGGGCACCAACAGGAACCATGACTATCATAGACCGAGAAGTATGTAAGAAAAAGCTTACACTTTTAGTATATCAAGAATTAACATGCATAACTAATGAACTGATATTATATCTATGTTTAATGGGCCCTGCAAAATCTCTATCTAAATTATGATTATCGTGAACGTGAAAGTCTAGATTATGACTCCACTATTGCATCAATCCTGACTTGCTTATCTGCATTTGGATCTAATCAAGATTTTCGCAATATGGGAGTCTATTAATATATAAGGTGAACATGGAATACAAGTTCAGGCAGAGTATGTTAATTATGATGAAGCACAAGAATGGTAATTGAGACATTGACCAACTTTTCTTATACTCATCGGGTAAGAGACCTTATACATGTGCTTAAATCAGTACTATTCCTAGTCCTAAGTTTATTGCTTTTTATATCCAAGCGGCTAATTGAAGCATCGATTGTAAACTAGTTTCGTGTAAGATGATATTCAGTAAGTGGGGCAATTGATGTAAAACATAAGGTAGATAACAATCTATCTCCACTAGACTATCTCAAAGTATGTTGATATTTTTCAGTTCGAGTAGGCCAAATAGCTCGTATCCACCTCATAATTGAACACATATAAGCAACCAATTTAGAAGTACTTGCAATGCCTGTATTAATGGGAGATGAACAGATTGATATGGAACGCGTGATCAAAACAATGTACGACCTAGTACATTGTACGACCTAGACGAGCAGGACACCACCATACATGAAATTACTTAAGCCAAACAAAGAGCTTGAAATAGTGAACTAGGAACATTTCTTTAAATTCACTATTGTCGATGAGACTATTGCTGAAGTGTATGACCCCTCCATGTACTACTACAAATTTCGTAACAATTCAGAATTAGAAGCCTTTGCCCAGAGGGTATAAGATCATATTAAGACAAAAGCACCAATTGACAACTTGACTGCTGCACAAGTGCGACGCATTGAAAGCGTGCAGGGCCTATAATCGGATGAAATTATCACTACCATTCGAGTTTAATGTTAATAACATGAACAAAATCAGCAAATCTAAAGGAAAAATATAATATAAGCTAATGGAACAGAACTCTGCATTCAATAAACAATTGGCTAGAGTTCCTGAATATTTTCAGTTATTTCAAAAGCTGCCCCTCTATTTCATACATGTTACGAACGTCATTGGTTAAACATATAGCAACAAAAAAAGTACACAGACACACCCGTGTAAAAAATGAAATGTCACTGCGTCAATAGTTATTGCAAAACAGGCTCCAAAAGATACAAAATTACATAATTCATAAGGAGCGAAAAGAATGCATAAGGCAATATAAACTTGGAAACGAACATTAAAACAATCATAATGATGAAACGACAATACACTATAAAAATCCATTTATAATTAATATATTGTAAATATATGTATCATATATTCAGCATAAAAAAGTAGCGCAGTACTTTTAGTACAAAAAACGTCTGGTAGGTGACGAGCACATATCATTACTTTGCTAAAGGGTCCGTGCGCAGCCAAATTATGCCAGCGTAATATATAAACAATGCGGCCATAGTACGTACAGCGGCATGTAGATAGCATACGCCGAATATTTCTGGGCAAAAATGTTGACGCGTAGATAAAGTATGTGACTGTAATATATATAAGTAGAAGCATGTACGAGCGGTAGACAGCTTTTTATTAGTTTGTACGAAATAACAAATGCTGCTTTTGTAACATATTTATTATTACTTTTATTCTATTGTACACGAAAACTTTATATTTTTTATACCTACGTTATGTTGCTCAATATCGCGTAATATATCATTCGTAATTTTCTGATTAATCTAGGAAATATTATTATAAATTCTTTATAAAATATTCGCTTGGAAAATTCAAGTTTATGTTTGGAACTAAATTCAGTATATTCATTAATAGAAATGATGAACTTCAGCAATGTAAGAAATACCTTTTTAAATAAGAATGTTTTATATGGAGTCCACTGAATCATCTACTAGATAAATTTGTTGTAAAAGATCCTTAATAGCCAGAAGCAAATACTAGCTGATAAGATGTATGCACTTACATTTGCACAAAACCTAAGGCCAAAAAAAGTTCTACAGAAATTAATACACGTTAGAAATTCACTCCTACATAATTATTTTATTATTAGAAAAACCCTAATAATAAGTGAAAAGCTACACGTTATATCATGTAGCGATCCCTACTCGTCCCTCTGCACTCCTTTCCGTCGAGTGTTGTAAACGCTATTTATGGATGCATACTTAATGCACTAATGTTTGTCAACAAGAAGAAACTGTGAAAATACGTCCAGCCACTAGTTATCTTTGTTGGAGGACCTTCGCGTTAATCGCCAAACCGTAAAAATTAGGAGTTGCAAATCGAAAATCGAAAGAAATTCCAAATGAGGAGAAAAAGGCGCAACCCCGGGTAATTGAATGTCCGGGACAACACCTCCGATTGTTCCGATCTTCCGAAGGAGTTCGCGGTCGAAGGAACTCTGGCGGAAGGGGTAGGCGAGCTGCTAACCCCCCCTTCTCCTATGGTATGTGGTGAAACCATTGGCGATAATAAGGGCAGAGGCGACTCAAACCAACCTGTAAGTCTGCGAATGCGTAGAGAGCAGCCGCTGGCCGACGGGAGATGCCTCTTCCCCCCTCGCCACAAAAGGCGGAGTGTACCAGAGTGTGAGGACGCAGCAGAATTGCCACGAAGCCCAGAGAGGGCTTTCCGGGAAGAAAAAGCCTATTGTTGGAAAATTCAGTAGCGAGACACCGGTTGTCGACAGAGTTGAACACCGTTTCGCTACTCTGCCTCACGACACCCGCTAATGAACGAACGAGTGTTAGCCGCTTTCGGCTTGTACATAATATTGTTGTTGTCGCAACATTAGTAAAATATTCTTGCCCTGGAACCGGCAAACTCAGTCCAGCAATTCCCCCCCCCCTTATTATGACAAGGATGTTTTCACCCACGTCACAATTACTTTATTAATTTACTTTTACGTAATACAGTATAAAAACTGTTCAGTTTTTTTTATATCATTAGTTATTATTATTTTGCTTATTAATGCTTAGTTTTACAGATTTTGCACTATATTTTATGATGATAATACGAAATTTGATTACGAAAAATTTCTTAAATAAAATTTAATGGCAATGAAAAAATTATTTAATTCTAATTCAAAAGTTCAACTTCAAGTTTTTTTTTTCTTTTTACTATTTAACATTAATTTTTTTAACCACTTGCTAAGAAGTTAATTTTTTATATTTTCAAACTGCAATTTTTTGTATAAAAATATATTGTTTTTCTATATTTTGTATTAATACTAAAAAGTAATTATTACAGTGAAAAAAATTTTTTCATATACAAAAAAAATTTCTGTTGTATTAAATAAATTAAAAAGTTCAATTTATATAATAAATTTTGTTCTCTTACATTTAAAAAAAAATTTTTGATGATTTGTATATTTCTATATTTTGTATGTATAACAATTTTTTTTTAGAAATTTTATTCTTAAAATGATTTTTTTATAATATTTTTCATTAATATATATAAAATATATATCCATAAATTATTTAATGAAAGGAAAACTTTTTTATAATGCATTTAACAAATAGTTTTTGTAATAATTATTCATAGTATTATTTATTACAAGATTTATTTTTGTCTATTCGTTTAATTTCAGTCTAAGTCTATAATAAACTAATGTATATATGTCCCTTCATTAACTTGATTCATCGTATCTATTGAATTTTGGAGAATTGTTATTTTGAGATCAGCTAGTACATGGTGCATTGGAAGTATATTTTTTGGAATCCTACATCTTAATTACAAAATGTAATATATATAGCTATTTAGCTTCTATTGCCCAAAAAGCCAATCAACGAGTAGAAACCATACAAGCAATTTTCTCTTCTTCCTCTGTGAATTGATATGATTTCTGCATAAATAGTTCTTATATATATACATGACAATATAACCATGAAGTAATCAGAGAGTCGAGAATGAAATTTGACATAGAAGGCTTTGCTGATTGATGAAACCTGAAGCTACCTCTGATCGTTTTTCGCTGAATTTCTTCCTTTTTTTCTCTCTGTCAGTAGTCGCTTGTCAAGGAAAGAGAAAACTCGAACGAAGCCATTTGCTTCGTCTCCGAGATCCCTTATTCGTTCCCCGTTTTCTTTTCTTTTCCTAGTTACTTGTGTCTGAAGATTTGAGTAATGCTAGGAATGCATAGAGCTTCAATAGTTTTATGAAAAAAAAATTACATGATATTTAAAAATTTTAAAATGGTGTATTACTTTTATTTGAATTTATATAACTATCCAAACTAAAGAAAATATTTTAGCTAAATTCTAAAAATAAACTACAACTAATTAACCTACGCAGAAATTACTCTAATTATAGCAGCTATGTTTAAAATTTTAGTAACTAAAATCTGTACATTATTAATAATAAATTAATGATGTTTTATCATAAAATTTAATTCGATTTACCATGTTCAAAATAGTATAAAGGAGGTACAAATAAAGTAAGAGAGAAATATAAAACGAGAAGATAAAGGACAAAGAGAAAAATGGATCTGGCATTAGTTTATCTGTATCATTTTATTCTAACAGTATCAGAACCGTCGCCTTTGATGCGAAAAAGTCGTAACATAGAAACACGAAGCAAAGATTTATGTAATGAGGTGAAGTTAACTTTACTTCTCCTTCTGACTACTATTTTAGATTATTGTTTCTTTTTAAGTACATTCGTGAACAATGAAAAAAGTGCCGATGTGTTTGTCCCGAATGGAAATTGTCATGTATTTGTTTCTTTTCCTTTCGTATAGTATATGAAAAAAAATTAGAACATAATTTTTAATGTATAGTGCACTTTGGCTTCAACATTATTTTGTAACACAACTTTATTGTCTTTAAATTTTCTTTATTAAATAATTCAATATAATTACTAAAATAACAAAGCAATCTTTAGCTAAACATCTTTAAACAAAAATTGTGATTAAAAAATTTTCAATTAATTTCAGTTTTCTTGCTTATAACTTTCATATTTTGTGAATAATAACAATTAATTATGAAACATTTTCAATTACGTAAAAAATCGATAAATACCTTAGAAAATTGTTGATCCACATAATTAAGAATTTATTTTATTTGTTTTGAAATAAAGTTTTTGGACGAAATTAATGTAACTAATACAAAAAGAAATTGTCACATAATAATAAAATATAATATTGTATTTGATATAGAAAATATAATAATGTACGGTTGATGTGTACATGAGTCCAGAAAATGGAATGAGTTTCCTATGTTTTTGAAACTGAAGTAAACCGGAAAATTTTAATCTGTACGATGCGTTTACGAATCAGAAGTTTACTGCGTACATTATTTTGGTTGGCTCATTTTTTTATAACTTACGATATTTGGGCGAAAGTGATAAATACAATACTGATGCCACATTATAAAATAGGTTGCAGCATATATAACAGTGTTCTATTAGAAATAATTTTATTCTTATTTTTCACTGTCTTCTAGGCTTTGTTTTCAAAATTTTTATTTTCTGATGTATCAATGGCATAATATAATTTTATATTTTTTGGGTACTCTAAATGAGTTTAAAAAAAATTTTAATATTAACAAAGAAAAAAAGTAAACCAAATTTGTTTTATAATAAGCAATTATAATTTATTGGTATTTTTGTTATTTTTCATGATAAAATTTTTTTAACTTTAATGTATTTTATTTTGAAATAGATGTACGATTTTTGAGAATTTATAAATACAAATTCAGAAGATTGCATTCAATATAGGAAGATATTAGGTGTATATATTAAAAATTATATCCATGATTTTTCAAGTGTTAATGATTCGACACATTCTTCCACATTTGGAAATTTTGCAGTATTCTATCCTCTTTATATCAAAAGTAGATAAAAAACATCGTTTATAATATATTTATCTAATATTTATACAAGATAAAAAATTTATATTTAAAAATTTCAATTTATATATAATGGATTCATATTTATCGTGATAAAGGAGTATTCATTAAATATAATTTTTATTAGATTAACGAAAATTTATGTTAAAAATTATTGTAAATTATCAATGAAAAATTAAATTTTAATTTATCTTGTATATTCAGTCATTAAAAATTTCAACATGATAATGTTAAATTTTAAAAACCTTGGAAAAATAATTGACTTTCATCTCGTATTAAATTACAGAATATACTTTTTTAAGAACAGTGCATTTATGTAACATCCTAAAATACAGAAAGCTTATGAAGAATGAATCCAATAAATCAAAACTTTTAAAAATGATAGTAGTGAAGAATTCCATAATATTATGATATATGATAATTTTATTTATTACTTTGTTGATTCAAATAATTTTTTATATAATTACAATCAGATGTTTAAGTAAATATTGATATATTATTCATGCATTCTACAAAATGATTTTTTTGTAAGAAAGAAACGATATATAAAATGATCATGTAGGTGTTTTTGTACTTTAAATATTAGGCACAGACCCGTATTAAAGTGAAATTATTAAAATATTTTTGTGTTTTGAATTAGCATCTTTCATTTTATTATGTTCTTTATTTAATCAAAGTCGAGTACCGGATTGTAAAACACATTTTAGTTAATACACCTACCACAATTACTCTATTTTAAAATAAGGAAAATTAATTATCTTAATTAAAATTAAAATTCTTAATGTAATACATTATTTTTCAAACATACAAGGTACACATAACATAATATTTGTACATGAAATTTTGAAAATTAAATTAAAAATTATTTTTACGCGAAATATAAAAAATATAATTGAAAATTTTTTTATATCGTCTTTCTACAAATTTAAAAAATTCTAATTAATAATATAATGTACCTTGAAAATTGGGATTTGAATATTTTTCATTGAAAGAAATCAAACTTTAAAAAAAAATCGTTTGTAATTGTTATTTTTTTATTGTTATGTATTGATAATAAACTATAAATATAAATCAAAATTCAGTTTTAAGCATCAGACTATGTGTTCGTATTTCTTAAGTATGTTCTAGTACATTCATCACTGCTTAAATCACAGATTTAATTACGATATATTGATAATATTTAACCTAATACATGAATAAGTCTAAAAAATTTTTAAAAATAATGATAATTATATATTATTTCCGTCATTTATAGAATTTTAAATACAAAAAATTTATTAAAGCAAGCTTTCTTACTAGGTTTATTTTTTATTTATACAGGTGAAAATGTTTATCATGATTATATTATCATTTTACTATACTTAAAAATATGAATTTCGTATATTCATTTACTAAATTAATGTATAAATAAGGTTTTTCTTAATTCTGTATTATTAATTAAAATGAAAAAAAAAATAGTTTTTCAGCTTTGCCAATTTTTAAAATATTGGTTCTCAATTTTATTGAGCTACGAATGTCTTATGTACATCGTAAAGGCATTTCTATTCAATAAAAACAACTTATTCTTTTTAATTAAGAAATACACTGATCAATCGTTTCGTATTTCAATTCAAGAAAGTTAAAAGCCACTTCACTGAAATAATAGATTGCCAGGTCATGGTTCTGAAAAAACGAGGATGGAAAGAGTTTTGCTATAAGAACTTTGAAACGAAACTGTCGACGTGATGGACGAGGAGTTGAACTAGAAGGGTATGTAAGTGTTAAAGATCAACTGACGTATTTTCAGACTCTCTTTCTTCCTTATGCAAGTATAGACCAATACAAAATGTAGTTAGAATGAGTTAGAAAGATTTTGTTTAAAAAATTAAATTATTAATTGGCTTTTAAAGCATATATTTTAAAAAAATAGTAAATATTTTTTAAACAGATCTTAAGCTGAGATTGTTAAGTTTCATACGATAAGAAATAATAATTAAAATAAATGTCTTTTATTTGATAAAATATTTTTCAATATTATAAATAAATATATAAATAAATAAATATTTTTATTTCTGAATTCTTATTCTCAATTAAACTAATGGATAAAATAAAAACATACGATTAATAAAATTCATTTTTCTTAAACAATTAAAATGAGAAAAAATGATAATTTATTCCTAAATAGGAAAGTTAGATACTTCATAATTAATAAATTAAAATTAATAAATTAAAAGTTATTTTTTTAGAGATCGTACTAAAACATAATTTATTTTTTTAATATATATATTTAATTATGAATATATATTACGAATATTATGAAAATTTAATGTAATTTGCATATGAATACATGATAAAACTTAATTACTAAATGAAAGTGGTTAATGATTTTAAAAATGCTGAACTTAACACAGATGTAATATTCAACCAATTAACTATCAGATTATCGTACAAGCTAAAAAGATACTATACGAACATGTGTAACATTTAATCATCATGTGTAATAGGTATTAAGGCAATAAAATTTGCTAAATAACAGGACATAAACCTCTGTTGTTGACGTGCTTACCAAAGTAATGTATTCTTACGGTTTTTATATAGATGATTCATTACATTGATTTATTTCTCCATGGGTATGTCATAAAAAGCATCTACTGCACCCACCTTTAGAACTCTTGTGTGAATTCGAGGTAGGCAATGCGCATGTACATCTGTTCCATCACTTTCCCATGTGTACCCAAGAGGGAACTATAACTGAGTATGGGGAGAAAGAGACTCATAAAGAGAGGGAGAGAAAGAGAAATAGGAAGATATGGAGAGACGATGATGTATATCAGCTGACCGACGGGGGTCAAAAGCGCTGACCCTCGCTATCATCACTGCACACGCTGTCTATCAACATACTTTACCACCTCCAATGCATTCGGGTCTGATGCCACTCGCATAATGAAACCCGCTGCGTTTTACATTATCGAGTTCACGTGAACAACTTGAATATGAATAGTCGCCCAACTGACAGCAGCCCGTAACCCACATGACGCGTGCAATTATGTGCCAAATTTGATTCTAGATTTCAATCAAAAATCGTATTTTTGAAAATTAAAGCGTTTGTTACCAACTTCGAAAACCGTGTATAAATTATTCAATTACCACTTATATATATATATATATATAATAAACTATATGTAGAGAACTTTAGTTTAGTAGAGTTAATAATTCTTTATTATTTATTTTTAATATCATTAAATAAATTTTCAGCGATACATTATTAAATAATTTATGTTTCTGAATACTATGTGCATGCTTGTTAAAGTAAAAATTTAGAAAAATACTTGGATTTATGCAAGCCTTTATATCTAAAAATAATAAAAAAAAGTACTTAAGAACTGAATGTAGAAATGGGGGACTTGGAAGAATATTGACACATTTTCGGGCTACACATAATTTGATATTTGAAAAGAGTGGGACACAAAGTGTCTATCATAGATATTTTTTAAGTGGTTTTAGTCTTCCTATTGACAAATGCTGCAGCTTCAGCGAAAAAATAGTTCGTCTCAATAATATAAAATTTTAGCTGATACGTAAGTGAAAAAGAAATAGTTTTAAAAAAACTGTTTATTATTTCAAAAATCTTGTATGATTTACTACTTCGAATATATATATATAGAATTCTTAAATTATTTAAATTAGTGGCTGTTATGCAACAAAATAATATATAACACAGGAAACTTATACTTTTAATTGAAATTAAAAAATGAATGTTATTTTAAAGACACATCTAGTATTGTCTTGTATGCACATAACATAAACGTAGTAACATAAGCCGTCGTAAACGAGATTCATCTCTTCATAGTTCGAGATATTGAGAAGGAAACGTCAGCATCTGAATTTAGGAATGGAAGGTCACTGAGCGATGCGAGAAGGATGAAGAATTTCTCCAACTGCATACTAATGATCTCTCGAATTTGTTATATGTCAGCTTGAAAAATAGTATAAGATTGAAGTTTAAAGTCAAAAGTAAGGTTGGGTACAGTTTACTGTCATTTTTATTATAAAAGTAGGAGACAACTTAAATAAATACTTTAAATTAAACATTATGTATATTCACTTATAAAAAATGTAAATAACTCGCATGAAATTTGTTCTTATTAATGCTTAAATTAATTTGTAAGCCATAAATTTATTTTTACTTTTTACAAATAAAATAATTATAACCAAGTAAATTCTAATAATGTGATGAACTAGTGTTATGATTGCTTGTATTACAATTACATGCATTACAAATGATATTATGAAGTTTTATTATATATTTCTATTTTTAATTAATACTAATATTGATCGAAACATTTTTTTAAATTTCCATATTTTTTTTATTTCAGGTAAGTTAACAACAGGCATCATTTAAACCTCAACGATTTAAATGTACCAAAATTTTCGGTAACTAATTAAAATTATTTTTTTAATATTTTACATAAATAATTTATTTTTGTATAAGGACATCATTTTAAAAAATATATTAATTACTGGCCCATAAGAATATTACTACATAATAATACTGGCTTAGAACTGGACTGGTGGCTTAAAATTAATTTTTATACTTTTACCATAATATAAAGTTAACATTGTTGAATAAATTACTAATTTTTTTAATTAATATTTTTAACATGGTTATTAAGATATTATAATGGAATAAAATTATAATTACAGTGTACTCAATTATTCAATTGCAAAAAGGAACTGTCAACTAATCTTAATCGACTAATATTTTATTAATTAGATAATATTTCATTATTTATAATGGAATAATATTCCAGGAATTGAAATAATAACGCAATTGATATAAAATGGTAGCATACTTGCATATTTTTTTTATTTCAATTTTACAAACTAAACAAACTTATATACAAAAAAAGTATATAATAAAAACGACCATAAATACCATGTACGATATATTCCCATTACAAAAAATTAAAAACTCTTGCTTTTCTTAGACTTTCGATTTCAATTGAAAGTTTTCTTTATTTATTAAAAAATTGATTAAATTGATTTGTATACAAAAAACTAAATAATTATTTCCAGTATTTATTCTTTTATAATTTAAAAATACTAAAAATATTTTTAATACTCTTTCCAAATACTTGTCAAAATATTTCATTATTACAAGCAATTGTGCAAGATGACTTAAACATTGCATCGATCATGGTATTTAAATTTAAATATGATATAGAAGATACTAGTAATACAAGCATTAGCTGATTACTTATAATTAATCACGCGGTAAATATTTATTAAGGTAATAATACAATTTTATAACGAAATTATTATTTCCCAAAAAAATTATTTTGAATTTTTGGAACTTTTAGATTATTTTCAAATTTTTGACAGAAAATATTATTTTATAATGAAAAATTTATTTAAAACTATAAAATCAGCTCTCTAAATTCTATAAAACTATTCTAAACGTACTTTTCAGCATCAAATTATAAATTCTAATTATTTAAAATAAAATATATTTTAATTTTTTTTTAAATAAAATTTCCGTAATGAAATTGTATGAATTCTTTAGTAACAATATTTTTTTCGATATGAGTTTAAAAATTTTACTCATAATATACAAATTGCAGTTGCATTTAATGTGATATATTGTCTAACAAATTCATAGTTATGTTTAAAAGTGTTTTGACGGTTAGGTAAAATAAAATATGGCAATTTACATTAGCTGAAACAATAATTCACGTTGCATAAAACGATCACGTCCATAAGAGTAAGTACGTAGTACCATATGCAGACACAAAATAAAATATACAAGTTTGACCCTAACGCTAGAGACGAAACGAATGTAGAAAGAGAAGTACGAAAAACAAAGGCTTTTCATGTTGATTCATCTCGCATGGGGTGTAAGGAAGCGTAAGCATCTCCACATCCGAGAAAATATCAAATAGGGAAAAATGTAAAAAGGTAAGCAAGCTACAAGGGGTGAAAGAGCGGGCAGCAGCATCACTTTTATACCCTGCCGTAAAAAGAAGCCTTCGGGATAATAAAGGAGTTGCGCGTCACGGGGGCCGTTGTAAAATATCGGTGTCGACAGGACACGCGCTTAGCGCCCTCGAATCCATAATTCACGCATTTTATACCGCTTTGAGCTTTTTCGCGCGAGCAAGCGATCCAAGTGGAAAATTGTGTTTGCTGTGGGTGAATAGACGCCACCGGAAACCTTGACTCATAAAGCCACTTTTGAAAAATATATTTTTAAATAAATCGAGCTAAGTATTCTTCAATCAACTGCTTACAATGTTTTCGGCTAATAACGTAGCTTTATTAAATTATTGCAAAAGCAAAAGACCCAGGATATTTTATACGTATAATTTAGTTAATTTTATGATAATGGAAAAATAATCATTCAAATAATTACAAAAGATCGCGATTTGCAGATATAGTAAGAGAGTTTTATGTTTTAGAAATTGTCCTATCTTGTTTTAGAAACTTTTTTTCAATAAATTTTGTCTTTTTATATATAATTGGAAAATTTTTTTTATTTGGTAGTGCAAAGACATTGTTTTTAATTACTATTTACTTAATTTGGATACAAAACACTCTGTTTTGAAAAATGTATTGAAAAAAATCTAATGAAAATAAATTGGAAACATTGTAGAAAATATTTTATTATTTAAAACTAACCCTTATGAGCATATAAGTAAACTTTTGTAATCTAACTAATTTAAGGTCATAAATACGAGAATAAGTTTCAAATTTAACAGATAAATTTTAAGTAACGTATTAGTTTAAATAATAATAGCAGTTAAAACGCAAAAAAGAAGTAAATGCCGATAAAAAAATAAAAATTTTATTTGAATAAGGAAGTGGGAATGAAAAAGGTAATAGTCTTCAGCTATGTGAGTTTTACCACAGCATATGAAATGAATGACACTTGTTCTAAAAATCAAACTGCGTTTACCTGTAAAATATTTAACGAACGTAGAAAGACAGATAAAAAACATCTTAAGAACTATGTAAAGTTAAATGAAGGGAATAATAATAGGAAAGCTCATGAAATTGACAAATGGGAATAAGCGAACGATAAATGTAGTTTGTATCTTAATATAATTTACCGTATACTTTTAAAATTGTTTCGTTTCATTTAGTAATTTAAATTATTTAGAAAAACATTCGAACTTAAATATTAATCAGTAAAATTGTTTTCTGAATTTACTAACTTCAATAATATTAATGATTTTCAGTATAATTCTTAGTATATAGGTAAAACCATAAATTTAAGCGTTGAACATTACATTTATTACTGAAAAGATCTTCAAAAGTTTGGAGCTTATTTACTGTTTAAAAAATCGAATAATAAAATCAATAACTTAATTGATTTAATTTTAATTTTGTTTTGATTAAAAATAGTTCTTTAATTTTTAAACTCATTATTTTTGCTTAAATTAAATCTGAATGGATTATATAAAAAATCGTAAATATTACATATTTTATAAAAAGTTTAAAAATATTTTAAATCAATTCATTTAAGGTCGCTATAAACTAATGCTTAAATGCCCTCTCCATTTTAATATACGTTATTTCACCAATTCAAGCATTATCTGCAAGACTTGTCACTATTACTATATATGCATTATTTAGGTAACAGTAACATCACTAATTCAGTGCGTATAATTACTTTTACCAGATCAGAAATCTATCTCTCCTTCTCTACAGGATGAATTGCCTCGTGCGTTCGCGACGGACAGGATATGAATCGCATGAGCGGCCCTCGAACTATTGTAAGCACAGTTGTAACGATGCAAATCATTTCAATATCCCTCGCTGATCCAATGATCACTAATGCACACCTGACACTAGCGTAGGATCAGACAGTCCAACTTAATCAGGGCTCAGCTATTGTAATAGTATTCTCTGCTGTATGTATTGGTTCCGATCATTTATGTTCATGGGTCAAATTGACGCTTGTATGAGAGGACTAAGGATCTGGATTATCCCATGTATTGGCAGGTCAATTAATGAAATACTTACATAAAAACTTGTTTTTGAGAAAGATTGTTTTCGAGTATAATATCATCCGGGCTTGAATGCAAGTGGATTACCTAACTTGCACAGCAAGGTTTAACAATAGTTGCTAAATTGCATTTTTTAACATAAAAATGTGTAATTATTTAAAACTTCTAATAAATTTACATTAAATACACAATTTTTTTGCAATTTTGTTTTAACAATGGCAGCACCAGTCTATTTTTTAATAATAATTTAATTAAATAAAGATATATACAACAGTGTAGTAAGGCATTTTTGCTACATAGACTATATTTGTCTTAATTGTTTAAAAGCTTTAATGAAAAGCAATATAATTTAAATGTTTTCTAATCATAAAAAATAAGCAATTGTATGTTTATATAAAAATTAAGTCATATTTTTTATTTATAAATAAAAATCAGATTTCTATTTCTATAAAACAATAAAACGCAAATACAAATCAAAATACATTCAATATATTCAAATGAAACTATTGAGTTGACTAAAAAATTGTGCGTCTCGAATTATTACTTTCGATAATTCAGAGTGGAACAAAATATATAAACACACCACCAATTTCTTATCCCTCTCGTTTACTATCTCTCTCTCTCAATCTTTTTTACTATCTGTCTCTCTCCCTCTGTCTTTGTCACAATTAGCTTTGTTATCGTAGTTGGTCATAAAAAGCTGATCGATACCTCAACAACTTTCCTTGATGTTCCCTTTAAATGGATGATCCATGTATATTTTTTGCATATATGTAGCGGTAAAGATATTCATTCACGACTGAGTGTATATATTGCTTAAGAAAAATTGCATGTATCAATGCTTATTTTTATATAAATCCATATACTCAAAATCTTCGAAGATAAAATAATTGAATTAAAAATATAAACAATGACAAATAGATTTAATTAGTATTTTTAGAAAAGCTAGTATTGAAGTGCATGTTTCCTTTCTTTATTACATTATTGTATTGTATTATTTACACTCTTTTAATATCTTTAATATATTAATATTTTAAATGTAATACAATTATATCTGATATAGATTTATTAAAAAAGTTAAATACATTTAGATAAGAATCGTAATTTCTGTCAAATCGATACAAATCATATACAAACTCAATAGATATATTAGATTTGATTAATTTTTATTTAAATTATACACAAAACTTATCAATCTATGATACTTTTATATTTTTCACTAATTTAAAACAAAAATATATTTAATTACAAAAATTAAAACGTATAAAATTTATTCTAATTAAAAAAAGTAACAAGAAAAATACGATTTCAGTGAAAATTGATTGCTTTATCGATATGATTACCAGACTAATATTGCATAATAGGTACTAAATTTAAACATAAATGAATCATTGTTTTTATATTAGTACATCGACATATGTATTACAATTATAGTATTTATAAGGAATACATACGTTCTAAATTTAATATTATATAACACAAATTTTTTTAGTGGCACATGACCTATTCAAATTTATTTTACCTATTGTAACATTGTTTTCATAAACTTTATTTAAAAGTATAATTATAAATAAAAAAATTTTAACAATTTATCCACGAATGATAAATTTTTTTATATTAAATTATTGATTGATTTAAATGTTTAAATTTAAAATTATAGCAAAAATATAGTTTATAAATAATTTATATAAAATAGTAAATTTATAGGTGTTAAGCTGTAAATAAAAATTGGGTTTATGCGTATTGTAATTATTTTTCCTAAAAACTATTCAGGAATTTTTGTTGTTTTCTTAATCCATTCTGAGAAATAAGTAACAAGTGTGTAAACTGGTGTAAGACCATTGGTACTACACGCTGCTGAAGTCCAGTTAACAATACCCACTAGTACGGGATTATTTTCTTTATCGTATTGAATGAGAGGTCCACCATGATTACCCTAAAATAAGCGAACAAAAGAATTCAATTATCTTTTAATGTTACTTGTAATACTAATTAAAGATATTCTTTAATCAAAATTACAATTGCAAATAAAATTGTAATTATAAAAACATGTAATTATTTTTTCAAAGAGAAAACTAAATATTTTAAACTTCATTTGAAAATAATGTATGAGTAGCTCCTAGTAACTTTAATATTTTTAAATGAATATAATAAAAGTAGTTATTTAATCGATAATAATAGCAAGCGTAACCTTGCTTTATTTATACTATAATATTATTTAAAAAATTAATAAAATGAATAGATAATCATTAGTTAATAACAATATCAACAATACACAACAATCTTTTATCTTACTTATAATCGTTAGATATTTTAAAATGAATGATAGAATGCTAAAGTATAATTTAATTTTTTGAAAGTAAATTATTTGCTTAGAAAACTTACAATGCAGCCAGCGATATTTCCGTCTATTGGTCTAGTACATATTTGCATTTCTGATAATGTGATATGAGGAAAAATAGTCCTGATCGAGGCCTGACAAACTTTTTTAGGTACAACGGGTAAGTGAACCGTACGCTTAGTAGTAGGCTCAGGTAACATTTCATGGGGAAACAAACCCCAGCCGCTTATCACCAAATTATAGTCTAGCTTCTGCTTATTAATCCAAGTCTTCGATTTGGCAAGTTTAATTGGCTTAACAAAATCATTGAAAGTAAGTGGTGTAGCTCCTTTGACCAGACCAATATCGTAATATGCAAGGTTTGATAATACTGGTGATCTTCTACATATCATAATGATAGTATATAATTCAGAATTTTATACAAAAACTACTTTTTATTGTAATATGTATAAAAGCAATTATTTTTAGGAAATTTTTAATCTATACTGCATGTTTTTTACTGCAGCTCTATTACAATATTATTCCTTTGATAGTGATCAAATAGTAAACTGGGTCGATATTAGTACAAATATTGATGTTGGTTATATATACAAATTTATAAAACTAAAAAATATTTTTTCTATATTTTTATATTATATTACACAAATAAATAATCTGTGTTTAAAAAAAAATTCAAAAATAAAAATTATTTCAAGTACGTACAAAAATTAAAACTATCATAATGAAATGATCATCGTTATAAACATATATATATATATATATATATTTGTTTATGTATATATACATACGGATAAGAATTTAGTCGCAACTTAATACGTCAATTACACCAATGATAAATTATATTTAACTATCCGTTAACATAAAATCGATAAAAACATGTATGTGAACGGAACATATCACCTGATATAATTCAATAAATAACAAGAGAATATTATCTACTACGAATTATATAATTAGGCTTAGCTTTTGTAAATAGCATCCAATTATAATTAATGCTTTATATATCTATTTATCACATTCTAATTACCGTGGAACAACATAATAAAGAATTATGTACTATTTTTTTAAAAAAAAGCTTTTTTCACATAACTTTGAAGGAGTTACAAATTAAACTAAAAATAAAAACTTACCCGGGATATCTTTCGTGAGGAAGAACCTTTTCTATTTCAATAATCTGCGTATGTGGTTCATTTGCATTAACATTGTGTGCACCAGCTTTGATAACGTTGAATCCAAGATCAGGTACGTAGGCAATACAATATGCAGAAGTTACATACCAAAATGCATTGACGATTGCACCGCTACACGTGGTGAAGTGTATAGCGACTGCAGAAGGTTTCCACATAATTGCTACCTCGTATGGAAATTCGCCAGGTGTAGCAAGCCTTGGATGATCCCATGAGTACACAAAACTGACTGTTTACCACAAAGAAAAATTTTAATTCATATACTATTATAATACTTTTCTAATATAAATCCAAATATAGAAATATCAATAATGTTTTAAAATTGTTTTTGAAATTTTTTTTTCAATATCATCCGATATGAAGATATATAATTCAGGTAAACAATCGATTAAAATTTAAGTAAAACTATATTTTTCAATAATTAATTTATTATTTGGCATAAAATTGAATTAAATTAAAAAATATTTTATTATGTAATAACTGTTAAAAAATTAATAGTGTAAGCAAATTCTTACTTAAAATATCGTAAAATTAAAATAAATTCTTATTCGCATGTCAATCATTACCTAACACCAACAAAAGGGCTGTTGTTATTCTAATGTCCAATTTCATAGTGAACGTAGAATTTGCAAGCAGTTTTGAGATATCTTGTTAATATAAAACATGTGACCGAGGCTAAAGTATTTATAAAGCCAAAATCTATTCTTATCAAGATAGCGTGTGTTGAATTTATATTATATAAACAGATGGTTTTATTATTTTATGAGATATATGATGTTCTATTAAAAATTATAATTAAACAAAAATTTAAAGAATAAACAATGAATAAACATATAAAGTACAAATTAATTTCTAACATAATTAAAATATTAAGGAATTAATAGTTTGATCTTAATTTTTACTTATTTTTACTTATGTAGGTTTGATATAATTTTCTAATACAATTTACAAATTAAAAAGTAAGTAAACTAGTACTTATAAGCTTCATATACGCATCATAGGTTGATATTTTAAACAAAAACCTATTTTCAATCATTCACATTATATATAAAAAAAATTATTTTAAATATTTTTACATTTAAAATTTATATTTATTTTTATTTAAATTTTATTAAAAAATTATAAAGTTGAAAAATAAAACAAAAAACTACCTAAAAAAACAAACCACTTAGTTTAATTTCTATATTTACCCATCGTTTATTTATAAAAAATAATACATTAATAATGTGCAATTTATATTTTTTTTGTATATTGTATAACTAAAAATATTTCAGTAACAAAAAATCGATATCTATTATATGATATTTATGCGTTACTATAGAAAAAAATCAAATCAACTACGTTTATACATTTAATTTTTAGTTCTTATCTAGATAAATATTTATATTTCTATCTTTTTTTACTTTGATATTCCTTTATCACATATCAAACGAATTAAAAAAATTCAATTTAGGAATTTATAAATAATCTTATTTATTCTCAAATACATTTTTTGTTTATTTAAAAATTCATTCTGCGATAATTTTATAAACACCATGTAATAAATTTTTTCTAAATTGTATTAAATAGTACTAGTAATACAAATTTTTTAATATTATATTATATATCAAATAGAATAATAACACTTTATAGAAAAATATTTTTTTTAAATATAGTATATAATTTTCCAGATTAGAGAGTAATAGCATTTATAATATTTTTTACGTATATTAATAAATCATTTTAGACTGCTTGCCTATGAAGCTTGATAGCACATACATATACATAGTTATGTATATTTATATAATATAATCATAATAAGTAATACTTCAATGGCACTAATTATTTATAAACAATAATCAATTTACGCGTTACAAAAAAGGCTTTCTTGAAATGAAGTATAATTTGATGCATTATCCGTGGTAGTGTAATTATGTAAGCTTTTTCATATTTAACTACGGCTTTTATTAAATTTAATATAATTTTATTAAACACTATATTTTAAATATTTCAATAACAAAAAATAAAAACGAATTCTTAAAATATTATTAAATATATATATATATATATAATTTGTTTTTTAAATATAATATTATATTATGAAAAAATTTTACGCTTTGAAAAATAAATATAATTCTTAAAAAATAATTTACAAATATATAAATACAATTTACAATTTAAAGATCTGACATAAAATAATTATGGTGAATGATAAAAAAGAAAAAGAAAAAATATTATATAAAGGACACTGCCAACAATTAAAAGATATATTTTTCAGAGCCTTTATAAAATAACAAATTTCTTCAATTTAGTTTAACAATAAATCTTTATAATATTCATATTATTATAATATTCATTTTGCATGTTGATTAAATTCATTAGTATATATTTGTAAATGCTTTTGTTAATTTAAAATGACAGTTTTGTAAAAAAGCTTTGAATCAATTAAATTGATAATTGAATTTTTTAATATAAAAATATATTTATATTTTCCTATTTTTTATAGTGCATGAGTCATATATTTAGTTTTAAAATATCAAATTTTTTTTGCTCTTTAATTATATTGACAGTAGAGCTAGTTTTATGGTAAGCGTAAGAAAGTTTTTTAAAAAAAAACGTAAATATCGCATGAGTACAATCATTTTGGGTATTAGTATTCAAATATATTTTTACTTGTATTATATTTCTAAATATATTTTTATAAAATATTCTGAAACCATGTTTATATTTTTTTTCAAAGTAAATTTTTCAAGTAGTAGGTTTTTTTAATACCTAAGCTTTAATCACTTCTTTGAGTTTAAGTTAATATTTTTGCTTAAAAATTCAAATTATTTGCAAAAAATACAATAGTTATTATCATTAATTTATTAAGGTTTTAATTACAAATATGATGCAATCTCATGTTTTTATTACTCATGAAAATGATTTTAATGTATTAAAAATACATATACTGATACCAAAGCACATAGCACTCCTCTACTTTTTTTACATAAATTTCAAGTAGAAATACATAAATTTAAGATTCTGTTGATGAGTATTAAGTATTTTTAAAACAAGTATTATATAATTAGTAACATAAAACTCTTTAAATATTAATTAATACATGTTTACGTTAATTTCCTATCAATATCTCATCTTTTTGTATCTCATACATTGGAAATATAAATTAAGTATTAGAATCGTTTCACCATATAGGCTAAATTAACTTCTAAGTATTCAATACAATTAGAATTTATATTATTGATTTTCAATATCTATAATTAACTTTATGGAACAAAAATTTTTTATTACTTATTATTTAAAAAAATATTCGTAAACAATAGAACATGAGTAAAAATTATATTTTCGGTCGTATGGTTTGAGTATTTTATTATAAAAATTTGTAAATAAATTATAATGTTTTATGAATATAATTAGATACTTAAAAATAATTTATGTCTAATTTGTGTAATTATTTTCTTTTAATTTTTTTTCAATCCACTTTGTATAATAAGCGATACGCGTGTAAACAGGTGGTAAACCATTGGTGTTACATGGTTCTGAACTCCAGGACAAAATACCTACTATCACAGGTTCTTTTCCAATCTCATGTTCAATAACTGGTCCACCAAAGTCACCCTAGTATAAGTAAATAAAGAAAGGATTTTAATTTTTATAAAAAAAAGAAGCAGCTTATAATTTCATTAAATTAAAGTTTTCATTTATTATGTACGAATTTTTCTTTCAACAGTTTTTCAATGCATAGTAGTTCAAATTTAAAATTACAATTCTTTTATGTGAATTTATAAATATGTATTTTTAAATTTGAATTAATAATTTTGTGACAATTAAAAATTTTTTAAATAGTAAAATATAAATGAACTCTTATAATATATCATATCTCATTTTATAATACCATAATTCTTATAAATAAACATTATGAAAAAACTCACAATACAAGCAGCAAGACTTCCATCAATGG
Organism: Kradibia gibbosae; assembly: GCA_018907135.1. NCBI lineage: Eukaryota > Metazoa > Arthropoda > Insecta > Hymenoptera > Agaonidae > Kradibia > Kradibia gibbosae. The sequence continues at coordinate 13,888,195 of JACCHX010000002.1, read as the reverse complement.
GCCTCGTACACATCTGTGTGCTAGACATTTTGAATGTGTTGAAAATCGTCTTAATAGAATCTTGACATATTTTATTGGAGATAACAGGCACATTCACCGTACGTATAATTTCTGGATGTTCAGTTAAAACTCCATACGTGAGTGACCCCCAACCGCTCAGGATTAAGTTAAAGCTCAGTTTTTTTTTTGATAACCAACTGGCAGGCTTCGGAAGCAAAATTGATTTCACACGATCATTGAAAATCAGTTCGGTTTTCAATTTGATTAGACCCAAGTCGTGGAGTGCAAGGTTTATTAGCGTATGTGCTCTATTTAACGAATAATAATTGGTTTAGCCATATTTAAAATAATATTCACAATTAGGGTTTTTACTAAGCTATGCTTTTTACGTTTGGATTCGACATACATAAAGAGAAATTATTAAAGAGAATACTAAAAAGAAGAATAGTGAAATTAACTTTATTTGCAGTCACATAAATATTAAATACTACTGTTATGTTTAAAAACACTGCTAAAATTAATAATACCTGCTAATATTGAAATATGTAATCAAGTATAAGAACATAATATGAAAATAGATGGATTTCTACGTATTAATTTCTATTGTTACATTAAGATCTGTTTTAAAAACCTAGATTATAATACATCATCATATATTATTCTTCATACAATTGTAAAAATCTATTTTATGTTACTACTTGTATAATATAATATTAAAACTTTTAATGATATAAATAATAAAAATCACAGTTTTTAATAGATTTTTTTTTATATTTTTAATACATATTTATTTAAATTAATAAATATTTAAAAATTCATTAGAAAATTAGTTAAAAATTTAATAAATATTAATTATTAATATGAAAATTATTATCTTATTATCCGTACTAATTTCATACATTAAATGAATAGTTATAGATTATTTTTAATTGCTATTTTAATTTTAAATAAACATTATTAACTCTGTTAGTGAACGTATTAACATAATCATTTTATCTACACAAAAACAGTATCTACCTAAATATTATAATTATAATGTAAAAATATTTTTTTAAATAAAAAAAATTTTAATGTTAATGATATAATAATTTGTATATAAAACTACATACAAGTGAATTTATATGAAATACTAAAAAAAAATTGAATTTAAAATATATTTCTCATTTAAAAAATTGTAATTTTAACCATACTTAAACTAAAATTATTGTGATAAAGCATTACTATCGACAAATAGAAAAATCTTACGCTGGATACTTTTCATGGACGACCATCTTTTCGATCTCACGAGACTGTACATGTTCATCATTGTCACTGATATTATGAACACCGGCCTTAATCTGTACGATTCCCAAATTTGGTACATTTGTAATACAGTATCCAGAAGTTAATATCCACAATTTATTTAGAATAACACCGCCACATGAGTGAATAAGAGGAATTTCTGGTGGTAAACTCCATGACATCGATATTTGGTGTGGAAATTGTCCTGGCGTGGCGAACCTGGGTTGATCCCATGATAATACTAGTGCAACTACATAATAAAAATGAATTTAATTAGTATTCAATTTAAGTAACAAATATCAAAATGAAAATTTTGATTTGATTTATGAGATTCTATTTATAATGATTAATTATTATTAAAAATAGAATTAATATAAAATTTTGGTCCAATTTCTGACGGTACAAATGAAATAACATGTGAATTTAATATATTTTTTTTAAGAATAATCAGGTTATCGTAATTATCGTAAATCAAGAATAAAAAAAAATTGATATTCACTTACAATTTATTATTAAAACTGTAACCAAAGTTTTAGTTGCAAACTTCATTGTTCAATGGATTCTTTACGAATAGATAATCTTTGAGAATTGAATAACTATTTATAAGCAGCCTTGAACAAGTCAAAAAATTTATCGTATGAAATTATTTTCTTACGTAAAATTCTTATCAGAGAAACCTAATTTTTTTATATTGTATAAACAGATGGTTGAATTATATTTTATGATAGCTCATGCAATTTCCGAAATCAAGGGGATTTGGTAATTTTGTTAAGATTTTGATAATTAGGCAAAATCGCCAAACAATAATTTAATAGATTGTAGTAAATATTCAAATAGAAAAAAGATTAATAAAAAAAGTATTTATGCACCATATAAAATATTACTGCATATAATTACTTTATTTTTATTTATTTCATGAACTAATAATATGCACATACCTGTATAAATTTATAAATAATATTCATTTTGCTCTGTATAAAAAGTTTTTTTTTAATGTAGACTGTGAGCCCTATAGATGTTTAATGAATATGTTTTTTAAAGTTTAATCGCTCAAATATGCTTCCGGATATTTTATACGTATAATATTTTTTTTCTATTTAAAGATAATATATGTTGTAATTATAATTATCAAAAAGAAATATCGAAAACATTTGTAAATTTCTTATTAGAAGATTCTTTTTGAATTAGAAATGGATTATGAATTAAATTTTAATTGCCAAAATGTATTTTCATCTTTCCTCAAATAAAAGGTAATAAATACATTAAATCATTAATTAATTAATCATAATGGATATTTATAAAATATAATATTTCTGATTTTTAATAATTAAGCTAATAAGTAAAAATTTAATTTATTTCGAAAACAGTGACATTATTGAAGAATAGTTTAGAATTTATTTATACCTATATATTTCAGTAGAATCTGAAGAATTTCTATTTAAAATTCTGAATTTAATAAAGCTTTAGCTGAATTTTATAGCTGTTACAATACTAGTTGGGATAATTCATATGCAATTTATGAAAAATTATGTATTATCTTTCATTAATGCATAAATAGAATGTATTGGTAGCTATTTTTAATGTAGCTATATAGTAATACTCAGCGCTTATAAATAATTGCCAAAAACATAATTGAATAACAATCTAACGAACACATCATCTATTTCAAGCATCGTTCTACTAATGAGAATGGATTTAATACGCACTTCTAAAGGATACATGCTAATAGGATACATACTCCATCCTTATTTATGTTTGTCTATTATTATATTTTCAATTAATTTATAAAAAAAACTGTTCGTAAATATTTACAATCTACACGTTTCCATATGACTTTGTTCACGTGTTCCTTATGCAAACTTATATCAATTTTACCAACTTTATATATTATGTTTGATATATTTTAAATAAACTCGTCAATAATATATATTATAAAATGTATTGTAGTGTCAAATATGAAAAAAGTTTATCATACGTCAATAGGAGGAAAATAATACTTTTACACAAGTTATTTAATTTGGCTCAATTCTTTTGTCAAAAATTCTTAAAATATATTTAAAGATTGTATAGAATAATTTCAGAGTCTGTTAGAAAATTTACCTTACTTTTAATAAAAGATACAAAATTGCATATCAAAAACTAAATGCACCAATTCATTATCATGGTTTTTATTAAGCGAACATTATAAGTATTCAGTGACAATCATAAATTTGTAAAAATGTTTCATAATTAATACATTATTTTTAGAAAAAAATAAAAATTTAAATTATTGAATAATGAATCACTGAAAAATATGTCTAAATAATATAAATTAAAAATTTTAATTGGATTTTCATTTTAACTTATAAGTATTAGATTATAATATTAGACAAAATTATATTTTTTCAATTAAAAATATTAAAAATTAATTCGATTTCAAGGATAATTCATTAGAAATAGGTTAAAAAAACTCATAAGATAGATCACTGCAAAATCCATCGTTTTTAAATGATCAAACATCAGTACTTTTTTCGTAGAAATTTGTATTTGTAATTACTGATTAATTATTAATATTAAAATTTATTCTTTCATAATTTAATAACTAATAAGTTAAATATTTATCATAATTAATATAAACGAATAAGAGTAACAATAGTTATATTGGTTAAAGCAGAATTATGTATTAAGCATTACAGAAAATTTAAACAATGAAATTTGAAAGCGATTTTTTTAAATACATTAATTTGAGCTTGTTTTTGATAAATATTTCTATTCTTCTTTTAGTTTTAAAAATACTACATTTGGGATATCATATATTATTTGAATAATAAATTTCATTCAAAAAATCAATTTTTCATATGTAATAATATGTATTACAAGATGCGTGAATAAACAATAATTGTCGTTTTGAATATTGTAAAAAAAGTTTACTTAAATAAACAAAAAAAGATTCAAATATAATTTTTTTGTATCATTTTATAGAGGATTATCTTCAAAATCTAATCTTTAAACATTTAAAATAATGAGTTCAGAACTAGAATATTAATTAAATATTAATTCAGCGTCATTAATATACCGAAAATTACATTTTAATCAAATTGATGACATTTTTATAAATTAAAAAAATAATTAAAAACCTTATTCTATACATTTATACTTCTGATTTACTACAAAACAATTACATTTATTACAATATTACATTAATTAATTACAATACATTTATTTTATTACATTTTTTTAATTGTCTTAAAAAATATTGATGGATTGTATAAAATTTGTTTTAGATAAGTATTCCAGAAAAATTGCTAAATTTTTTATTTTGCTGAATTAAATTATTTTTTTACATCTACAATAATAATCAAATATTCCTTTTATGAGCTCATATTATATCAATTCTATGAAAATTATATATACATATTCATTTTTTAATAATCATTTTTCATACTTTTTCATAATTTTTCTGTATATTTAATTGTTAATACTATAATTATAAAAATGTTTAACTAAAATTCAATATTATATTGCAACTGTACATTATAAATAAATAAAATCTAGTATAGTAAGAAAAGTTTTTATCTACAGCGTAGAAAATTAACAAAAAATGTTTTAACTATATTAAGAAATACCATAAAAGTAAATAAAATGGTAAATAACTTTGTTTTTATATTAAATTTTAGTAGCTCTTAAACAAATGTATTTTTAAAATATTTTCAAGACAACAAAAATATTTGACTTGCAGAAAAAAATTGTTCATCAGATCACAAAGTTCCTTTTAACAAAACTTGATAGAAGACAATTAAATGTCAAATAAGTTTATTTTAAAATATTAATTTAGTAAGCTTTTAAAAAAAGTAAAATTGTAAAATATTTTTTCATTGACAATTGACTCTTTTTCACTTTTCAAGTTATTAGTATTTTTATTGTACCCATAAAAACATTTTATCTAACTGAAGACTATTAAATCAACAAATGTATTGATTTATTTTTAATTTTTAATTAATCAATTTTTAATTTTAATTTTAAGAAACTTTATAGTAATAAAAGAAGTAGTAAAATAAGAAATAGGATTTCATTCATATTAATGTTATAATTAATATACACAATATTTATATAATTGTAATATCATTGTGATAAAAAAATTTTCGTGTATAAATCGTTGTGTACATCATTTAATCAATCAGAAATCAATATATGAATATTTTGGAAAATATTTTTTATTATTTTACAATAACGGCATATAATTTTTAAAAAAATGTAGAAGTACTTTTAATTATTTTCAAGGAATATACAGATACAAATATAATAAATGTATTTCATAACTATTTAAAAATGCTTACATACTATAGAAATTCGTTTTAATTTAATTAATTTTACAGTTTCATTTTGCTCTTATATTTATTATTCAGATCTACAGCACCATTTTTAAATTATTGTAATCATTAAATCATTGATAGTGTAAATTTTAAATTATTTGCATTCTTTTTAATTATACTTATCAAGACATATTTTCTAATCATTATTTATATTTCCCAAAATCTTACAATTTTTAATCTTATTTAATTCTAAAAAACTACTTACTCTAATGAAAATATTCAAATACAAAATGAAGAATCTGCTTTAAGAGCTTGTATTTATCAACCAATGTAAATAATTATACTGAAATTTATGAAGTGATTTCATAAGGATTATTTATTTTTTATGCGAATGTGATATCATTATTATTTATATACCTTTACAATCTAATGTTTACTTATTTCGATTCGTTAATATAATACGAATACAATTAATACATAAGGGATTCGTATTTAGTAATTTTTTATGAAATCTACTCACAAAACGATGCACAATATTATATGACAGTGAAAAGGTTTTTTTAGAAATTTTTACGTTTAATATATAGAATAATATTATATTTTAAAGATAAACTATGTAAAGTATAATTTAAAAAATTGATAATGGCAATGAATTATCTTAAAAAATGACTAATTTATATATGTTTTTTGGAATTTACACTAAAGGTTATTGGACTTTTTCAAAATACAATTAGTTTGATATTCAATACGTTTTGCTCATATTTAAAAAGAGTGAATTAATTAATTATATCGTTATCATGTCAATTAAATTATTATGTATTTCTTTTATTTCAATTATTATTTTTCAATATAAGAAAAATATAATTTGTATACGAAATTCAAAAAAGGCTCTCAATGAATAATCTAAAAGAAATTTTCTAAAAACATAAAACAAATTCACACAATAAAAAATTAGATTCATTTTCTATAATAATACAAATACGTTGCTTTTAATGATTAAACAATTTCTATATTTTAATATCTTAAATAATATTAAATAATTTTAGAAGTGTTTGTCCGTACGTCCGTCTTATAAAGATAAATATTCAAAATAATATAATTACTTTTATATGATTATGCAAAAATTTAAATTATCTTTTAACGCAAATTCACTCTATTCTCTTTTTAATCCATTTGACGAAGTGCGGAATTCGTGCGTAAACAGGTGGAATAGTCTCAGTGTTACATGGAATCATACACCACGTGATGATCCCTATAATCACAGGTCTATTATTTTCGTTATATTGGATAAGTGGTCCTCCAAAATCACCCTAGAATATGTAAGCAGACAATAATTTTTAAGTATCTGAAATACTAAATTTTTAAAATGATATATTTCCTTAAATTTGTTTTTATTACATATATAAAAGTAATGTATATATTTATAAAATATTTATGAAAATATAGTATAGATAAAAATAAAATAAAAGTATTTATCTGCTTATCACTTATATAAACATTATATTTTATATAGATATTATTACTGATACTTATATAAACTCTCTCTTTATTGAAAATAATAATTCATAATTGCTAATTCGAAAGCCAGACACAAATATTGTTTGTCATTCTTTACTCGATGAGATATGAGTTTTAACATTAAAAAGTTTTAATTTTTACATTATAAAAATTAACTGTAGATTATTAAATTTTAAATATGTGTATAAATATAATTTAAAATGTAAAATATTATTTTCATAAAAAGTTTGTTTTATAAAATTAATCAAATTAATGATGGTTATCATTCTAATTATTCAAATATGTATATTCTGTACTATGTTTTTTTAAGCCTTAATGCATTCTCCTAAAAGTATTTATTCATAAACTAATTGTTCATATGGATAAACGTGTTCATATGTCAGATAATAATATAAATAGCAAAGAAAATAAAAAATGTTTAGATAAACATTGATTCTTATGTATAAAGTAATGAACTCGGTATATACTACGGTATAAACATGTTTTTTAATGAATTTTTCCATCATACGTAGTTACACAACAAAGAACTAAAAATACAGTACCAAAAAAAGTTAAACTATTAGTTTTTTAATATTTTATTTAAATCAATAATTTTTATTGGAATATGCCTGATGTTTAAAAATAAAAAATTTACATATCGCACAAATTTACAAAAAACATATCATACCACACAAGCTGCGGTGCTGCCATCAAGTGGTCTGGTGCAAATTTGTCTACTGTCTAACGTTATCCAGTCGAAGTGTTGTTGAATAGAGTTTTCACAAATTCTATTAGATACTACAGGCACATTAACTGTGCGAAGTATGTCTTCTTGAGGAACGACATCTCGTCCAGTCTGACCCCAACCCGTTAGTACCAAATTGTAATCAAGCTGAGTTTTAGAAATTACGCTATCAGGCTTCGGAAGTAAGATCGATCGTACTCGAATAGTGAAGGTCAGTGGTATTTTAAGCTTGACCAGACCAATATCATAGGGTGCAAGATTCTGATTCTGGTGTTCCCTAATTTATATTTTTTTTTTAAATTGAATAATGATAAGCTATTAAAAAGAGGCTTCGTCGAAATATTTTATAAATAGTATTCAATGTATTTTATCATTAGTTTTGCATATAATTGTATAATACCAAAAATTCTATTTAGGATTTTTCGTCCATACAAATTTTTATTCTTTTTTAAATAAAATAAGAAAAAATAACTCACTCAGGATATTTTTTGTGAACTATAACAGTTTCTACCTTGCTAGTTTGCACATATTCATCGTCTTGGCTAATATTATGACTACCAACTTTGACGATTACCAAATTTATGTCTGGTATATTAACAATACAGTATGCAGAGCTTAAAATCCAAAAACGATTGAGGATTGCACCTCCACAACGATGGAAGTTAGGGATTGGTGGTTGACCGATCCATAGCAATAACGCCTGGTGTGGAAATTGACCAGGTGAGGCTTGTCTGGGTCGATCCCAAGTAAATACGTAGGTTACTGTATGTTTAATTCAATATATAAAATTACATAATCCTTTAATTAAGTAAAATTCAAATATGTAATTATTTTAATTCCGAATAGATAAGAAAAAATTTGCACAGTAAAAAATGTTATACAATATATTTTGAATATGAAAATCTTCAGTATAATTGGTTAATAATACTGTAACTTTTAATGTTCGAAACAGATACGTCTGTACATTGTTCGTCTTGTACCAAATTTATAAATTTTAGATTGTTATATGACTATTTTTTACCAAAATAAATTTTTATTGCATATATGTGCGTATATCTGTATGCGTGTAAAAGAGGTTGTAATTTTTTTTGCACTCACCTTGTAAAAATAGAAGTGTAGCCAGAATTCGAAATAAATTGTTCATATTATTTATATAATAAAAAACTTAATCTAAAAATTAATACAAAATTAGTATTCTGGAATTATTTTTAATACATAAATTATAATTATTGCAATTTTTTGTTTCTAATATATCCTACATGATAGGGTCAAGGTAATTAAAAAAATAATTAGTATATTCAAATATTTATAATTCATGTATTCTTGTACAAAATACATGATTATATAATAAATTTTGTATAATTTAAATTCAAATTATTACATTTTATTTAAAATTATTTCATAAATTATATTATTATTTAATAATTATAAATAAAGCAGTAAGTATGTTGTAATATTTATTCAAATCACTTAAAAAAATTGAGCTAAAATTTTATAATAAGGAATTGAAAAAATATTTAATATTTTTAAGTTTTTTGTTTCAAACAAAAAAACAATTAATATACTTTCGAAATGGAGTATCTACACTCATCAATGAAGTATGTAAGATCGCAGTTAAAAATATCAGTATTTATGGATCGTTTTATCTTTTAGGTATGATCATAGCATGTTTGCTGCAAACGAGTATAAAAATATGAAATAAAAATTTTTATATAATTAATTTATTCGCATAGATGAATGATCTTTAAAGTTATTAATATTCAACAACAAATATTTACTATTGTTTCAAGTGTGAACACTTCAATCATCCAATTATACATTGAATTCCAATTTGTTTGCTAATTAAATATAAAAATATATATTTTTAGATTAAGACAATTTTATTTATGTTCAAACGCGGTTTGCAACTTAAACGTAATGGTTAATTTTGTTTTAAGGAAACCTTATCTGTTCAATCGTGGATTATATTTATCTATAAGCTTCAAATAACTGTTATATACTCGTTTGACTTCAGAATTAATTAGTATTTCATAATTAAGTATATTTAAATTATAGATATGGCATTTAAAAGTAAATATTTGAAAAGTGCAAAATGTGTATCATTGCATTTATGCAAAGTACCATATATTTCATTTCTCCGAATGAATGAAATTCTTATGTTATATTATAAATAAAATTTAATTTATTTTATAATATTTTTTTGGTTTTAATATAATTTTTTTATATCGATTAGAAATTGTTTTATTATTGTACATATAAAAATATTTAAAATCTAAATTTTCCATTTTTTGTAAAAACTAACATGACAAAAAAGACTAAAAATAGTTACAAAGTAGTTTTCTAAATTTTTAGAAATTTAATTATTTAACCAAATATCAATATGATGAAATAAATATATATTTAAAATAGAATATTAATTAAATATATATTTTTTTAATACTTAAATAATTATAAGTTATCTATGTTAATAAATTCGTTGACTATTAAAAATATATTATGTATACTGTTTGAAAGTAATTTTATAATTATAGAATTTACGCTATTTGTTTAAAATATGAAAATGATTTAACTGTAAATATAATTTTAGAATAAAATTTTAACACTAAAAAATAATAAAGATAAATTCATGTAATATTTTTCTGTATAGAATTTTAAACTCTATGATCTAACACTCGTAGTAATTAATTCAAACTGATTAGTTGAATCAATAAACTAATTAAATAATTTTCCCAAGCATTTATTTAATGAATACTTTCAAGTTTGCATATATACATTATAGAATGATTTATATTTAACAGAAAGTAGTATTACTGTAAGGTCAGAAATTAAACGCAATTGATGGAAAATATTATTAAATACGTCTTATTTACTTTATAAAGTAAAAAGGCTTACGACATATATTTTAGAGACTAATGTATTTTTAATATTAGAAATATAAATCTATACAAGATGATAAATTTTTGTATTTATATAATTAAAACTATGTTTTCATATGATCTTTTATCCATTTGTGGAAGTAGGAAACACGAGTATAGACAGGTGCCAAGCCATTAGTGCTGCAAGGTATTAAAGTCCATCCAAGGAGACCGATCAAGACAGGCTGATTATTTTTGTCATATTGGATTAGAGGACTGCCATAGTCACCCTACGATATAAAAAGTATACATAAACATAAGCTTAATAACTATATATATATAATTAAACATAATTTTTACTGTTTACTCATAAGGAATCTAAAGGATTCGAAAGGATCAGTTCTCTTTTTAATTGATTTAATATAAATCAATTAAAAATTGATCGAATCGTTTAAATTATGATAGATTATCCATAGCTACAATTACAATTTTCTAATATTTATAGAAAATGTATATTTAAATAAAACGTTATTTGACTTTTTTATTATTTTTATTGTATCATTGTTGAAATTAAAAAATGAAATAGCTTAAATATTGTTTATGGTAAAATATAGCAATTAATAATTAATTTACTAATACTATAATTAGACATTTTAAATAAGCATAAAATTATTTAACAAATAACATATTAATAATGATTGGCATATTTCATTAGTTCAAATTTTTTTATAAATATTCGACTTACAATGCAACCACCCAATGATCCGTCCAGCGGTCTCGTACAAAGTTGTCTATCGTCTACTACAAAATTTGGTATAATGGTTCTGATCGACTGTTGACATACTCTGTTGGGCACAACCGGTAACCTAATGGTTTGCAAAACTGTTGGATGATTTTCTATAAGTCCGACAGCCAAAGCACCCCAACCACTCAATACAAGATTATAGTCAAGTTTGCATTTGTCTTTTTTTGGGAGTTGAATTGGCTGAACTCGACTATTAAATTGAATCTCCTCCGTTGACCTAATCATGCCGATGTCGTAGATTATGTAATTGACAAGGGCGTTAAATCTGAAATATTTTAAAAAGTGCTAAGTAAACAAGTAATATGATTATTTATTGTACGATTCGACTTTCAAATATAATATAAACTTGTTACCAATAATGAATAACGATATAACCCAGATGGCGACTTATTCGACTTATAATATTTGGACTTGTATTATTACAATTCAAAACTTGTTTATTTATTAATCGTATAGTTCACAACGTTTGATAATTTAAACTTATATTCTAAAATTTTATTTACTTTATCATCAAATCGATGATTTACAAACAATTTAATTTCAGTATCAGATATTACTATTACTTTTTAAGTAATATATTTATTATTTCAAAAAAAAAATAATCAAGTAATTAATTTTTATTCACATTTTTAATATGCGTTCATGATTATTTGATAATAGCTAAATTTTTCCTATCGTAAACAGAAATATTATAATAAGAAAATTAATATCGGTGAAAATATTTTGGCTGAAATTAGCGTTAAGATATTACTATTAACAGAATAGTCAAAATTAGGCTATCCGAGATCTGGGTCTAGTTTTTTTTACTTGGTACATGTACTTTTTCGATATAACTAATGGAATGCACACGAGGACAAAAAAAAAGCTGTATAAATTAAAATATCTTTGGTGTACGCAAGCTTATTCGAGAACGCTATCATCTTAACGTATGTGTGCTTAAATAAGTTATTCCTATTGGTTGCACAACCAACTTAATCGCATTAAGGTCGAAATTAAATATTTCTTCTTTAAAGGATGAACTACATTGAGAATGGAGAATAAAATAATAACAATTGTAACCATGAATAATGTTAATGATAATAACGTGGCACAAACTTCTTATAGTGGCTTATATAAGACATTTATATTAGAAGTATTTGCGTTACTTTATCGACATACCACATTGCTTCCTAACGGCGGTAAGGATAACTAATTTTAGATGTAAAGCTAGTAGCCGAGCATTCAGGCGCTGAGCAACCAAGCACACTATTAAAATGCTATGTATATAACGAAACCATAAATATCTTTAATATGTAATTGAATATGATCTCACCCTTCATATTTTTTATGGACTACTATCTTTTGTATAACAATAACTTGCACATGTTGATCATCTGCAGCAACATCATGGCAGCCAAGTTTTACAGAGCGGACCTCCATACTTTCTATTTGAGAGGAACAGTATCCGGTGCTGACAATCCAATGCTTAGAAACGATCGCGCCAGCACATGAATGACCGAGGGGTACTGTAGGTGGAGTACCCCACAGTAGACTTACTAGAAATGGAAACTGACCTGGAGTGGCAGCCCTGGGAGTGTCCCATGCTACGACGACATTGTCTGAAATTTATTTAATGTTATGAAAATTATTCATATAAAATTATATGATATAAAATTAAAATATATAAAATATAAAATTCATAGAAAATTATTTTATAAACTGAATTATGCATTGTTATAAAAAATTCAACGGTACGTACATGCAAACACATAAAAAAGTAATTAGGTATTATACTCACATTTTATCAATAATATTGTGACTAATACTTGAATGACTAACTTCATAGTGGCTAAGCAATAAAGTAAAAATTAATGGACTAGCTATTTTGTAAATATTTTACGATGAATAAGAATTTACTTATGAGTTGCAAAATTACTTTTTAATTTTAAAATTAATTAAACTATATTTTTTTCTTATATAAACAAATTTATAATAGCTTTAAATTGCACTTATTAATAGCTGGTTTTCTTAATTCCTTAAAATAAATTAAAGAAATGAAAAAAAAAAATTTTTTTATTGCACAAAAGTTGTAAAAAAAAAATATATATACATATTATACACATGAATAGTTATGTATTTTCATTAAAAAAAAACTTTAAAAATTTAAAACAAAAATATTATTAAAAAACTATAAATTCATCTATAATTTTTTTTATATCTATTTACATAATATGAATTATTTATATAAATAAACTACCAAACAGTAAAATATTTTATTTAAATATTTCATCTGTTAAAAATTTTATTTTACAGAGGGTTATACATTGATTAAGATTATTTTTAATAATATGTAATGTAATTCTTACACCCTTATTGTCTCATCAATAATAATGCACATTAATTATTCACTTTTAATACAACAATAGTTTTTGATCTACTTCATTCTTTTATTGTATGAATACTGAAATTTAATCGAGCTAAATAGTTTAAAATATACCTTTTTATAAATATTGATATGGTTAAATTAGGTTATCAAACATAAACATACTAAAGTTATTTTAAGTTAATAATTTTACCTTTTTTTCATAATTTTGTGAATTTTTTTTATCAGTTTTGATTATTTCGTGAGTTTAATGGTTTTTAAAATATGTATTTAGTTAATTAGGTTATCAGTCATAAACATACTAAATTTTTTTGAAGTCAATAAATTACCTTTTTTCATAATGTTATAAATGATCAAATTTAGCTATTTCCTTATTATTCCACGGTTTTAAATATTTAATAAATTACAATTATAGAACTAATATATAACACGTTATTTTTTATTATTATTCAGAAAGTTATGAAAAATAATTGCATTTACGACTGTTTTGAAGAAAATTGATTTGTATAAATGTATAATCATTATTTTTAATAACGTTATTAATAGATATTAATTTTTTTATTTGTAAATTATATCAAATTTCAGGGGGTTTGATTAACTTTAATATGGTTTGTAATACCCCACATTAAAAAAATATTTGTATTTACTATCACAAAACAATGTATAATTTAAGATATATAGTTAGATTTTGTATGTAATAAAGAATATTAAATCTTTGTATATATAGATATACATATATATTTAGATATATAATTCATACATGCTGAATGAAGACGTTAGATGCTAAAAATCACTGTAAGATATTTCTAATAAAATTAAAATAGTAGAACGAAATAATAATTACGATTAAAACAAAAAAAAACATTAAAAGAATTTTTATATTGGAACAGACACATGTGCTAACAAATATCTTGTGCATGATTAAATTATCACTTAGTCACGTAAAATTCATAAAAAATATATCTGTTTAATGTTAAAAATCGGATTTAAAAATAGATTTAAGGCAAAAAATATTTATGAACAAAATTTATGAAAGTAAAATTTTATTTTGTTATGAAGTAAATATATTTAAATGTGAATAGTTTATATTAAAAACTATTATGCATGGAAACTCTAATATGTCAAATAGGACTTATAAAAATTATGATTTTCATTAAAGCTTAATATAAGTGTTTCTTATCATTAGCGATACTGAAAATTCAATGGAATTTTGAATAACGAGTAAACTTGAATGGTATTATTTCAAAATAATTGTGTTTCACGTCAAAAAAACTGTTGAACTTCTACCTGTCCTAAAATTTACCACTATTTATCCTTAACTTATCTTATTTATTAATATTTATTTATTATAATTTACTTAATTACTACAAAAACATTTAATACTGCTATAATCATAAAATAATCTACAATTAATACTCATATGAGTATAAATAAATTTTTTTTTAATTAAATAATGGAAAATGTTAATGAAATTGAATATTTTAATAACATGCAATTCAAGATGGTATAGTCTATTTATTAATTAATAATTATAATTTAATTTATTAAAGTAAACCTCAATTTATTTAAAAGGGGTCGTATAAATGAATAAAAAAACAAGTTTATCTTTTGTTGATAATAGTTTTTAAAAAATAAAATTTTTTTATATTACTGCTTAATCATATGTTTGAAACATAATCACATCGAAAATAAACAGTAAGGAAATATAATAATTTAAATGCAAACTCTAATTGTCAATATATTATTTAAAGAAAGACGTGTGACTGACCGGAGTTAATATATTTAAAATTTTTTTAAAATGTTTTTAAAGTACTCTTGTGTTGCTACTGACTTACATCACGGTGAGAAGCCTAACGAAATTTAAATAAAAAATACTATTGTTTGAAAAATTATGTGGGCATTTTTATGTGTACTCTTCACCAACGAGTAATTTTATGAAAATGAGTTATTTTTTAGTTATGTAACATCAAAATTTTTATCAGGCCTTTATTCTCTAATTTTTTTATGACCAATAGTTTAGACTATGTAACACACTATTAGTCATTTTCTCAAGTTTAAAAATTATAAAAAGTAATTTCTGCTTAAGTACATATACTTTCCTTTTATTAACTCAATATTTTTAATTAACTATATTCTTGTATTGTTTTTCTAGAAATATTTTAATTGATCGTAGTTAGTTAAATAATTTTATGGGTTTTTTCAGCATTTATAACACAAACTTAAAATTTTTTTTTCATCTTTTATACAATTTTTCAAATTAAATGTGTACACCGACTAACCTTAGACGCGAGAGATTTTTGAAACACACAACCCAACAAGCTGGATCAGCAATATATTTTATAAAATTTGTTACCGTCGAAGCTTCTTAAAAATTATATTACTAGTTTACTTTTACAAAAACTTTAATATTTTAATGATGATCAGATTGGTGAACTTGATTTCCTCTAATTGAAAGCTAAATTTTACAGTATCCTACACGCTTTTTCCTATATTTGAAAAGAGATTTCCTCACAATGCTGGCATTGTTAATAAAAACAATGTATACAATTGTTTTTAAAAAATTTTTTAAACGTATTTAACATTTTGATGTATATAGCCATGTTAATATTTGTTACTTAAAACTTTAATCAATTGTTTTAACAAAAAATACTTTAGTGTAGTCTAATAATGTCACAAAAATTGCAAAATTAGTCATATGTGCGAATTTTTTTTATCTTAGGTATAGCAGTTTTGGTCACTGACATACAATGTTGTTTTTATGTGTTATGTTTTTATTTAATAGCAAGTTTAAAGCTTCGTAGTTAAAGGAAATGCAAAGTTTGCAGAAAAATCATTAAAAAATTACATTTTATCATGAGCTGCATCTGTTATTAATGCGCTTTTTATTTGAATAGTCAATGTTTTGATGTAGTTTAAGATTATTATGTAAGCAAAAGATATGCGCAAATCTTTTCTGATTTTATAGAATTGAATATTGCATTTTTCATTTCACGTGTCATGTTTTTATTAGGATAAGAGCCATGTATTATTATGTATGGCATGTATGGCATATATGCTATGTATATTATGTATGGCATAGTTGTTTGCTTAATTTCATTTGCAGAAGAAGAGTTCGGGCGGGTGATCTCTCACAGTTTAAATTGCAGTCTTTATCTTTAGTTCAATCTTAGAACATCACCTTACCAGACTTAGCGCAGGCGTGTTATTACTTGTAGTGAGTAAGCATAGATGACCGAGCGGCGTCGTCCTATCGCGCGTCGTCTTATCGTCTATATATCAGGACCATTATTCACCCGTAAAAGCAGTTCTGATTTGATACCGACTACTTTGATTGGTAACATGCCCAGTGTAAATTATGGGCTTTCATTTGATATTTTATTTGGAAAAAAGTTTTCTAGGTAGTTTTTCTTATTTGAAATATAATGAAAAACTCTATAGAATTTGAATGACAGCAAAAAGTTTTACTACTAACATGATTTGTTTTTTATCAAAACGCTAGGGTCATCGAAATGGGAGAATAAGTCGTTTATTATTTTCAAATTATTTTTTATTAATACTCTCTATATTAACATAATCATTAGTATTATATTATATAAACGTTAACATAATTAAAACGCAAGTTACTTAAAATGATGTCCACAGATTTTAATAATGCTACCATTTTACATTCTTGTATATCTTATACAACATTTTTATGATTATTAATATTCATTTAATTTAAGCTTAAAAAATCTACGTTATTGATAATTCGTACAATATACATATTGATAATTTTATCTGTATATTACATAAGTATAATAATTTCCGCAAAACACTACTTAATTTTGTTTAATTTAAAATATTTATGATTTGATAAATTTAAATTTAAAATTTTTTAAATTTTACATGAATTTGAATCATTTAATTCCACTGTTGTATCAATATTTATAATAGTTAAAAATACAATAATTTTCTTTAACAATAGTTATAGAAAAGGAAAGTTAGTTTAGTGTCAGCAAGTTTATCATTTAAAGTAAAAAATTTTTAAATATTAATTTTTCTGGAAACCTGTATTTTATCCGTTGCATAAAAAGCTCTAGTACATATGTAAGTTAATTACAAAGTATACAATGCGAATACGCATAAAAAAATTATATAAATATTCGAATCGAAATATCACTTGACCAATTAATTCATATAATTTACGTCATTGTAAATATTATTTAACATATGTTTTTTTTAAGTATGGGATATTAAACAGATTAATTGTGACTTATGGGTTTTACAATTATTGTGATTAAAAATTTAAGATTCAATTCATACTTTTTTCAATCCATTTAATAAAAGGAAACACAAAAGTGTAAATTGGTGGTAAACCATTAGTATTACAAGGCATCATACTCCATGCATAAACAGCTACTAATACAGGTTTGTTTTTTTTGTCGTATTGAATTAGTGGCCCACCATAATCACCCTAAAATATTTACAAAGAAAACATTAATTTAATCTTTAGGATAATTAATAGTATCTTAAATATTATAAGATGTAATATTATATATATATATATTAAAGACGTATAGATTCAAAATTTTACTGCATAAATGATTTAGTATATATAAGATTTTTATTATAAATATATGATAAACCGATTATTTATAAGCATGACCAAAAAATTTTTTTTATATTTATTCATACAAAAATTAACGTAAATATATTTAAAACTTACGATACAAGCAGAGACCGATCCATCGATGGGCCTTGTACAAATTTGTGAGTTATCAAGTTTAAAATGAGGGTAGATAGTTTTGATAGAATCTTGACAAATTTTATTTGGTATAATGGGCAGCTGGACTGTCTGTAAAACTTTTGTGTGATTTTGTAGGACTCCATTGGAAATGCCACCCCAACCACTTAAAACTAAGTTGTAGTCAAACTTAAATTCATTCCAGAACCAAGCATTTCTTTTCGGTAATTGAATTGGCTGCACACGTTCATTAAAGATCAGTGGAGTTGTTAATTTTATCAAAGCAATATCATGGGACCCAAGATCTAAAAGCACTTGTACCCTAAAAAAATTCGTACATTAAAAAAAATTTCCTTCAAAAATAATTTTGAATTGACTTTTTTATTAAAGTAATATGCACAGTACAATATTATTTCTTTGCTTTTATATAAATAATATAATTTAAAATATGTTATTAATTAATTTTCGAATTTAAAAGGAAATGTTATATATTAATATTTTCACTTTTAAAAATATGATTTTGAAAGATCATTATTCTAGAAGAATAACTGATTTATTTTTTTAATATTGTTTTTAATTACACTTATAACCGATAGATATTATTTTAATTTTCTATAGCCCTAAATTATAAAGCTGTAGTCTTTAAAAAGGTCCTTTTAAGCTTATAATACAGTTTTATATTATTTAAAATTAAATATACAATATCTACGTACTATTTGTTTAAAATATGAAAATGATTTAACTGTAAATATAATTTTAGAATAAAATTTTAACACTAAAAAATAATAAAGATAAATTCATGTAATATTTTTCTGTATAGAATTTTAAACTCTATGATCTAACACTCGTAGTAATTAATTCAAACTGATTAGTTGAATCAATAAACTAATTAAATAATTTTCCCAAGCATTTATTTAATGAATACTTTCAAGTTTGCATATATACATTATAGAATGATTTATATTTAACAGAAAGTAGTATTACTGTAAGGTCAGAAATTAAACGCAATTGATGGAAAATATTATTAAATACGTCTTATTTACTTTATAAAGTAAAAAGGCTTACGACATATATTTTAGAGACTAATGTATTTTTAATATTAGAAATATAAATCTATACAAGATGATAAATTTTTGTATTTATATAATTAAAACTATGTTTTCATATGATCTTTTATCCATTTGTGGAAGTAGGAAACACGAGTATAGACAGGTGCCAAGCCATTAGTGCTGCAAGGTATTAAAGTCCATCCAAGGAGACCGATCAAGACAGGCTGATTATTTTTGTCATATTGGATTAGAGGACTGCCATAGTCACCCTACGATATAAAAAGTATACATAAACATAAGCTTAATAACTATATATATATAATTAAACATAATTTTTACTGTTTACTCATAAGGAATCTAAAGGATTCGAAAGGATCAGTTCTCTTTTTAATTGATTTAATATAAATCAATTAAAAATTGATCGAATCGTTTAAATTATGATAGATTATCCATAGCTACAATTACAATTTTCTAATATTTATAGAAAATGTATATTTAAATAAAACGTTATTTGACTTTTTTATTATTTTTATTGTATCATTGTTGAAATTAAAAAATGAAATAGCTTAAATATTGTTTATGGTAAAATATAGCAATTAATAATTAATTTACTAATACTATAATTAGACATTTTAAATAAGCATAAAATTATTTAACAAATAACATATTAATAATGATTGGCATATTTCATTAGTTCAAATTTTTTTATAAATATTCGACTTACAATGCAACCACCCAATGATCCGTCCAGCGGTCTCGTACAAAGTTGTCTATCGTCTACTACAAAATTTGGTATAATGGTTCTGATCGACTGTTGACATACTCTGTTGGGCACAACCGGTAACCTAATGGTTTGCAAAACTGTTGGATGATTTTCTATAAGTCCGACAGCCAAAGCACCCCAACCACTCAATACAAGATTATAGTCAAGTTTGCATTTGTCTTTTTTTGGGAGTTGAATTGGCTGAACTCGACTATTAAATTGAATCTCCTCCGTTGACCTAATCATGCCGATGTCGTAGATTATGTAATTGACAAGGGCGTTAAATCTGAAATATTTTAAAAAGTGCTAAGTAAACAAGTAATATGATTATTTATTGTACGATTCGACTTTCAAATATAATATAAACTTGTTACCAATAATGAATAACGATATAACCCAGATGGCGACTTATTCGACTTATAATATTTGGACTTGTATTATTACAATTCAAAACTTGTTTATTTATTAATCGTATAGTTCACAACGTTTGATAATTTAAACTTATATTCTAAAATTTTATTTACTTTATCATCAAATCGATGATTTACAAACAATTTAATTTCAGTATCAGATATTACTATTACTTTTTAAGTAATATATTTATTATTTCAAAAAAAAAATAATCAAGTAATTAATTTTTATTCACATTTTTAATATGCGTTCATGATTATTTGATAATAGCTAAATTTTTCCTATCGTAAACAGAAATATTATAATAAGAAAATTAATATCGGTGAAAATATTTTGGCTGAAATTAGCGTTAAGATATTACTATTAACAGAATAGTCAAAATTAGGCTATCCGAGATCTGGGTCTAGTTTTTTTTACTTGGTACATGTACTTTTTCGATATAACTAATGGAATGCACACGAGGACAAAAAAAAAGCTGTATAAATTAAAATATCTTTGGTGTACGCAAGCTTATTCGAGAACGCTATCATCTTAACGTATGTGTGCTTAAATAAGTTATTCCTATTGGTTGCACAACCAACTTAATCGCATTAAGGTCGAAATTAAATATTTCTTCTTTAAAGGATGAACTACATTGAGAATGGAGAATAAAATAATAACAATTGTAACCATGAATAATGTTAATGATAATAACGTGGCACAAACTTCTTATAGTGGCTTATATAAGACATTTATATTAGAAGTATTTGCGTTACTTTATCGACATACCACATTGCTTCCTAACGGCGGTAAGGATAACTAATTTTAGATGTAAAGCTAGTAGCCGAGCATTCAGGCGCTGAGCAACCAAGCACACTATTAAAATGCTATGTATATAACGAAACCATAAATATCTTTAATATGTAATTGAATATGATCTCACCCTTCATATTTTTTATGGACTACTATCTTTTGTATAACAATAACTTGCACATGTTGATCATCTGCAGCAACATCATGGCAGCCAAGTTTTACAGAGCGGACCTCCATACTTTCTATTTGAGAGGAACAGTATCCGGTGCTGACAATCCAATGCTTAGAAACGATCGCGCCAGCACATGAATGACCGAGGGGTACTGTAGGTGGAGTACCCCACAGTAGACTTACTAGAAATGGAAACTGACCTGGAGTGGCAGCCCTGGGAGTGTCCCATGCTACGACGACATTGTCTGAAATTTATTTAATGTTATGAAAATTATTCATATAAAATTATATGATATAAAATTAAAATATATAAAATATAAAATTCATAGAAAATTATTTTATAAACTGAATTATGCATTGTTATAAAAAATTCAACGGTACGTACATGCAAACACATAAAAAAGTAATTAGGTATTATACTCACATTTTATCAATAATATTGTGACTAATACTTGAATGACTAACTTCATAGTGGCTAAGCAATAAAGTAAAAATTAATGGACTAGCTATTTTTTGTAAATATTTTACGATGAATAAGAATTTACTTATGAGTTGCAAAATTACTTTTTAATTTTAAAATTAATTAAACTATATTTTTTTCTTATATAAACAAATTTATAATAGCTTTAAATTGCACTTATTAATAGCTGGTTTTCTTAATTCCTTAAAATAAATTAAAGAAATGAAAAAAAAAAATTTTTTTATTGCACAAAAGTTGTAAAAAAAAAATATATATACATATTATACACATGAATAGTTATGTATTTTCATTAAAAAAAAACTTTAAAAATTTAAAACAAAAATATTATTAAAAAACTATAAATTCATCTATAATTTTTTTTATATCTATTTACATAATATGAATTATTTATATAAATAAACTACCAAACAGTAAAATATTTTATTTAAATATTTCATCTGTTAAAAATTTTATTTTACAGAGGGTTATACATTGATTAAGATTATTTTTAATAATATGTAATGTAATTCTTACACCCTTATTGTCTCATCAATAATAATGCACATTAATTATTCACTTTTAATACAACAATAGTTTTTGATCTACTTCATTCTTTTATTGTATGAATACTGAAATTTAATCGAGCTAAATAGTTTAAAATATACCTTTTTATAAATATTGATATGGTTAAATTAGGTTATCAAACATAAACATACTAAAGTTATTTTAAGTTAATAATTTTACCTTTTTTTCATAATTTTGTGAATTTTTTTTATCAGTTTTGATTATTTCGTGAGTTTAATGGTTTTTAAAATATGTATTTAGTTAATTAGGTTATCAGTCATAAACATACTAAATTTTTTTGAAGTCAATAAATTACCTTTTTTCATAATGTTATAAATGATCAAATTTAGCTATTTCCTTATTATTCCACGGTTTTAAATATTTAATAAATTACAATTATAGAACTAATATATAACACGTTATTTTTTATTATTATTCAGAAAGTTATGAAAAATAATTGCATTTACGACTGTTTTGAAGAAAATTGATTTGTATAAATGTATAATCATTATTTTTAATAACGTTATTAATAGATATTAATTTTTTTATTTGTAAATTATATCAAATTTCAGGGGGTTTGATTAACTTTAATATGGTTTGTAATACCCCACATTAAAAAAATATTTGTATTTACTATCACAAAACAATGTATAATTTAAGATATATAGTTAGATTTTGTATGTAATAAAGAATATTAAATCTTTGTATATATAGATATACATATATATTTAGATATATAATTCATACATGCTGAATGAAGACGTTAGATGCTAAAAATCACTGTAAGATATTTCTAATAAAATTAAAATAGTAGAACGAAATAATAATTACGATTAAAACAAAAAAAAACATTAAAAGAATTTTTATATTGGAACAGACACATGTGCTAACAAATATCTTGTGCATGATTAAATTATCACTTAGTCACGTAAAATTCATAAAAAATATATCTGTTTAATGTTAAAAATCGGATTTAAAAATAGATTTAAGGCAAAAAATATTTATGAACAAAATTTATGAAAGTAAAATTTTATTTTGTTATGAAGTAAATATATTTAAATGTGAATAGTTTATATTAAAAACTATTATGCATGGAAACTCTAATATGTCAAATAGGACTTATAAAAATTATGATTTTCATTAAAGCTTAATATAAGTGTTTCTTATCATTAGCGATACTGAAAATTCAATGGAATTTTGAATAACGAGTAAACTTGAATGGTATTATTTCAAAATAATTGTGTTTCACGTCAAAAAAACTGTTGAACTTCTACCTGTCCTAAAATTTACCACTATTTATCCTTAACTTATCTTATTTATTAATATTTATTTATTATAATTTACTTAATTACTACAAAAACATTTAATACTGCTATAATCATAAAATAATCTACAATTAATACTCATATGAGTATAAATAAATTTTTTTTTAATTAAATAATGGAAAATGTTAATGAAATTGAATATTTTAATAACATGCAATTCAAGATGGTATAGTCTATTTATTAATTAATAATTATAATTTAATTTATTAAAGTAAACCTCAATTTATTTAAAAGGGGTCGTATAAATGAATAAAAAAACAAGTTTATCTTTTGTTGATAATAGTTTTTAAAAAATAAAATTTTTTTATATTACTGCTTAATCATATGTTTGAAACATAATCACATCGAAAATAAACAGTAAGGAAATATAATAATTTAAATGCAAACTCTAATTGTCAATATATTATTTAAAGAAAGACGTGTGACTGACCGGAGTTAATATATTTAAAATTTTTTTAAAATGTTTTTAAAGTACTCTTGTGTTGCTACTGACTTACATCACGGTGAGAAGCCTAACGAAATTTAAATAAAAAATACTATTGTTTGAAAAATTATGTGGGCATTTTTATGTGTACTCTTCACCAACGAGTAATTTTATGAAAATGAGTTATTTTTTAGTTATGTAACATCAAAATTTTTATCAGGCCTTTATTCTCTAATTTTTTTATGACCAATAGTTTAGACTATGTAACACACTATTAGTCATTTTCTCAAGTTTAAAAATTATAAAAAGTAATTTCTGCTTAAGTACATATACTTTCCTTTTATTAACTCAATATTTTTAATTAACTATATTCTTGTATTGTTTTTCTAGAAATATTTTAATTGATCGTAGTTAGTTAAATAATTTTATGGGTTTTTTCAGCATTTATAACACAAACTTAAAATTTTTTTTTCATCTTTTATACAATTTTTCAAATTAAATGTGTACACCGACTAACCTTAGACGCGAGAGATTTTTGAAACACACAACCCAACAAGCTGGATCAGCAATATATTTTATAAAATTTGTTACCGTCGAAGCTTCTTAAAAATTATATTACTAGTTTACTTTTACAAAAACTTTAATATTTTAATGATGATCAGATTGGTGAACTTGATTTCCTCTAATTGAAAGCTAAATTTTACAGTATCCTACACGCTTTTTCCTATATTTGAAAAGAGATTTCCTCACAATGCTGGCATTGTTAATAAAAACAATGTATACAATTGTTTTTAAAAAATTTTTTAAACGTATTTAACATTTTGATGTATATAGCCATGTTAATATTTGTTACTTAAAACTTTAATCAATTGTTTTAACAAAAAATACTTTAGTGTAGTCTAATAATGTCACAAAAATTGCAAAATTAGTCATATGTGCGAATTTTTTTTATCTTAGGTATAGCAGTTTTGGTCACTGACATACAATGTTGTTTTTATGTGTTATGTTTTTATTTAATAGCAAGTTTAAAGCTTCGTAGTTAAAGGAAATGCAAAGTTTGCAGAAAAATCATTAAAAAATTACATTTTATCATGAGCTGCATCTGTTATTAATGCGCTTTTTATTTGAATAGTCAATGTTTTGATGTAGTTTAAGATTATTATGTAAGCAAAAGATATGCGCAAATCTTTTCTGATTTTATAGAATTGAATATTGCATTTTTCATTTCACGTGTCATGTTTTTATTAGGATAAGAGCCATGTATTATTATGTATGGCATGTATGGCATATATGCTATGTATATTATGTATGGCATAGTTGTTTGCTTAATTTCATTTGCAGAAGAAGAGTTCGGGCGGGTGATCTCTCACAGTTTAAATTGCAGTCTTTATCTTTAGTTCAATCTTAGAACATCACCTTACCAGACTTAGCGCAGGCGTGTTATTACTTGTAGTGAGTAAGCATAGATGACCGAGCGGCGTCGTCCTATCGCGCGTCGTCTTATCGTCTATATATCAGGACCATTATTCACCCGTAAAAGCAGTTCTGATTTGATACCGACTACTTTGATTGGTAACATGCCCAGTGTAAATTATGGGCTTTCATTTGATATTTTATTTGGAAAAAAGTTTTCTAGGTAGTTTTTCTTATTTGAAATATAATGAAAAACTCTATAGAATTTGAATGACAGCAAAAAGTTTTACTACTAACATGATTTGTTTTTTATCAAAACGCTAGGGTCATCGAAATGGGAGAATAAGTCGTTTATTATTTTCAAATTATTTTTTATTAATACTCTCTATATTAACATAATCATTAGTATTATATTATATAAACGTTAACATAATTAAAACGCAAGTTACTTAAAATGATGTCCACAGATTTTAATAATGCTACCATTTTACATTCTTGTATATCTTATACAACATTTTTTATGATTATTAATATTCATTTAATTTAAGCTTAAAAAATCTACGTTATTGATAATTCGTACAATATACATATTGATAATTTTATCTGTATATTACATAAGTATAATAATTTCCGCAAAACACTACTTAATTTTGTTTAATTTAAAATATTTATGATTTGATAAATTTAAATTTAAAATTTTTTAAATTTTACATGAATTTGAATCATTTAATTCCACTGTTGTATCAATATTTATAATAGTTAAAAATACAATAATTTTCTTTAACAATAGTTATAGAAAAGGAAAGTTAGTTTAGTGTCAGCAAGTTTATCATTTAAAGTAAAAAATTTTTAAATATTAATTTTTCTGGAAACCTGTATTTTATCCGTTGCATAAAAAGCTCTAGTACATATGTAAGTTAATTACAAAGTATACAATGCGAATACGCATAAAAAAATTATATAAATATTCGAATCGAAATATCACTTGACCAATTAATTCATATAATTTACGTCATTGTAAATATTATTTAACATATGTTTTTTTTAAGTATGGGATATTAAACAGATTAATTGTGACTTATGGGTTTTACATAATTGTGATTAAAAATTTAAGATTCAATTCATACTTTTTTCAATCCATTTAATAAAAGGAAACACAAAAGTGTAAATTGGTGGTAAACCATTAGTATTACAAGGCATCATACTCCATGCATAAACAGCTACTAATACAGGTTTGTTTTTTTTGTCGTATTGAATTAGTGGCCCACCATAATCACCCTAAAATATTTACAAAGAAAACATTAATTTAATCTTTAGGATAATTAATAGTATCTTAAATATTATAAGATGTAATATTATATATATATATATTAAAGACGTATAGATTCAAAATTTTACTGCATAAATGATTTAGTATATATAAGATTTTTATTATAAATATATGATAAACCGATTATTTATAAGCATGACCAAAAAATTTTTTTTATATTTATTCATACAAAAATTAACGTAAATATATTTAAAACTTACGATACAAGCAGAGACCGATCCATCGATGGGCCTTGTACAAATTTGTGAGTTATCAAGTTTAAAATGAGGGTAGATAGTTTTGATAGAATCTTGACAAATTTTATTTGGTATAATGGGCAGCTGGACTGTCTGTAAAACTTTTGTGTGATTTTGTAGGACTCCATTGGAAATGCCACCCCAACCACTTAAAACTAAGTTGTAGTCAAACTTAAATTCATTCCAGAACCAAGCATTTCTTTTCGGTAATTGAATTGGCTGCACACGTTCATTAAAGATCAGTGGAGTTGTTAATTTTATCAAAGCAATATCATGGGACCCAAGATCTAAAAGCACTTGTACCCTAAAAAAATTCGTACATTAAAAAAAATTTCCTTCAAAAATAATTTTGAATTGACTTTTTTATTAAAGTAATATGCACAGTACAATATTATTTCTTTGCTTTTATATAAATAATATAATTTAAAATATGTTATTAATTAATTTTCGAATTTAAAAGGAAATGTTATATATTAATATTTTCACTTTTAAAAATATGATTTTGAAAGATCATTATTCTAGAAGAATAACTGATTTATTTTTTTAATATTGTTTTTAATTACACTTATAACCGATAGATATTATTTTAATTTTCTATAGCCCTAAATTATAAAGCTGTAGTCTTTAAAAAGGTCCTTTTAAGCTTATAATACAGTTTTATATTATTTAAAATTAAATATACAATATCTACGTATTATTTTTTCTAAAGGTATTATAATATACATAAAAAAATTTTCAGTTGAGACAATAAATATGCATTTATAAATTATAATAAATATCAATCATCACTACCTCAAATTATTTAGTTTACACACATTGCTAGCATAGAAATAAAATTCTATAATTATATCTTATAATTTTGTAATTACATTAAATTTAAATACGTTTACCAATTATTATATATAAAAACTTTAAATAATATAATTGAACAAAAAAGTGATTTTTTTAATGTTGAATTTTAAATCTACATATATGCAATACTAATTAAAGAAAACATTTTTATTAGTAAATAAAAAAATTAAATTTTAGTATAAAAATTTTAATTAACTGACATTTACTGTTTCATTAACTGACGTTAAAATAAAAATTTAGTTGAATACATTGTTTTAATACATCATGATGACGCACAAAAAATGATAATGTATGATCTAATTTAAATTTTTATGCTTAATTAAAAAAAAATTAATATTTATATTAATAGAATTTTACAAATCTGCTGAAATATAACAATTCCATCTATATAAGTTTTTTATTATTAAATCAGATTTTTAAAGATTATAAATGTAAAGTTTTTCAAGATTCGATAAGTGTTAACAAAGTAGTACGTGATAAAATATGTATAATTTTATATAAAAAATATATATCTTTTTATCAATATAAATTTGATTAAATGTTCTAGATGAATATCTACTTAATATCTATGTAATGAAATTTATACATCAATCTCTAAGTATAGAAAAACAATAAAAGTATTTCTCAGAACTATAAGAATGAATATTGAATTATAGAAGCTTTCTAGACAATATACATCAATTTTGCAATAAAAAAATTATTTAAAAAAAAATTAATTATTTAATACATTATATAAATGTTGAAATTATCAAATTTTTTAAAAATTCTTTCTGCTTCTTCAATAGAAAATTCACTTGCCAAAGTCATCAATTCCACACACAAACACACACGCGCCCTTCCTCTTCCTATTTCACAATATATAATCTAGATTAAAAAAATATTTTTAAATAGTCAATAAATTTAAGAATTATATGTATTGAATAAATATTAAATTTTGAAACTACTCACCCTTGATATTTTGGATGAATGATTATTTTTTCAACATGACCTGTTTGAACATAGTCATCATCTGCGGAAATATTATGTCTCCCCACCTTGATGTTTAGAATCCCGACTTCTATATTAGTAACGCAAAAGGCAGAAGTTAAAATCCACAATTGTTTTAAAACCGCACCACCGCAATAATGAAAATCATTGATATGTGGTGGCAAGTGCCATTCCAGTGAAACTTGGTGGGGAAATTGTCCAGGATTAGCATCCCGAGGTCGATCCCAAGAATACACAAATCTTCCTAAAATAAAATTTGTTGAAATAAAAGAAATAAATATATTACTATAAATAGATTATTCATTAAACAGTATATTTTTTAAACTGTTATTGACTAAATAAATTTACCATTTTCCTATTATGTTTATTCTTATATAAAACATATGCAACTTCTATACCTATTACATTTATTCTATTATATAAAATTTAAAGAATTAATTTTCCATATTTATAGAAAAACAACATAACAACGCACAAAATATTACTGTAGTATATTAAAGTTCAGATTATTTAAGCATATAAATATAAAATTAATGAACTAAAATAAATTAAAATTAAGCTAATTGATTTAAGTGAAAGCAAAATTTAAGATTATATGAAATTATTTGACGAAAAATTAATATAAATAAAATGTATTGTATTAATAGAAATTATTGGTTGGGATACATACCATTGGTTACTATAATTAATGTAAATAATATTTCAAAGAGAAGCTTCATTGTCACTGAACAGCATATATGTTGCTAAGTTCTTAACTATTCAAACTATTTATATACAAGCTTCAAGCAAATTTTAATTTAAAATACTTTTGCGTATAAAACTTATTCTTATCAGACCCCTTACCCATTAAAAATGCCATGTAAAAGTAGCAATTATTAAGTATTTATACATTAATTCATACAATTTAGAAATTAAAAGATATTCATTAAATAATTATACGCATATATATATATATATATATATATATATATATATATTATTGATATATTAGAATTAAAAGTTTTCAATAGATTTTAATTATAAAAAAAATCATTGGAGTATAAAGTAAATAAGGTCTTTCGTAGTTTTATTATGCTATTCCATTGATACCCCGATATATGTGCAGTACTTTAGTCTCATATAAAAAATATTTAATTACCGAATACCTTAATACAAATGGACGTTGAGTTATATCCAATGTCAGACTATATCTACATTTTCCTTTATCAACCATGTAAGATAAAAGAAAATAAAGCATAGATAAGATAATTACAATTCTCACAGTTGACATAAAACTAATGTTAACGCATTTGTGCGTCGGAATTAAATAATTAATAATTAATAATTTATCGTATTAATTAATTAATAACATTTTTTATTTATTTCATAATTCAATTTAAAAATGATTAATTAAGTTTTTATCAAATCAAAAAAGTTAAATACAATGATTAAATTTCAAAATTTACATTTGAAGGAAGAGTAATCCGGATCATGACAAATAAAAAATTTCTTGCTCGTTGCAAATTCAATTAAAAATAAATTGTGTCATTTTATCTACGTTGTACAGTATAGCCTTGTCTTTCTTTTATAAAAAATATATATTTACAGCTACATGGAAGTATTATTTTAATTATCCTTACAAGAAGACGAGCATTATATAATGTTTCCTATTATATATGTAGTTTGAACAGAACAATATATGTACTCATACTACTTTTTTCACGTTTATGCAGCTGTAGTTTTACAAACAAACTCCAAATTGTCATGTCTTTTTTTAAAGTATTAATAAAATTGAAGAATGAGAATTGACCTATACCGCTTTCAACATTAGCGGTTTAATAAGTTAATAACCAAATATTAAAATAAAACTACGTACAATAATCATTGACGTACGTAAATCTTTCATTCTTATATTTGCACAAACTATCATTTTGTATTATGCATCTATTGCAGTGAAGAAATGACCACTATTTCTTTATTTATAATAAACAATATTAATTAAATATCCAAAGTACTTTCAAATTTAAAAAAGCTACTTATGTACATAACAATTTTTTCGACTAAATGTATTGAAAGAAACTCATTTTAATGATAAAACATTTCGATTACGATTCCGCACTTTATTGACCTTATAAAAATTCGCATTTTTAATAAAACTGATCTTCTTTTATTGTCGTGAATTTATTTAAATTAAGTAATCTCCATAACAATACTACTTTACTATTATTTTGATTATTTGTGTTTATTATTCCAAATAGCAAGCTACTTTAATTTAAAAAAATTAAAACGAAATAATAAAAAATAGTACCTTGATAACATAGGATATTGTTATCAATGTTAAACCACTTAGATTAAACTACAACATTAAGCCACAATAATATTTTTATATTATTGTTAATTTTATGGAATTTTAATTTGATGTCATTATTTTTTAAAGTATTTTTAAGTGAAGAAAAATTTAATGTGCGTAAATATAGATTCAGTAATGGATACAAATCATGTTTTATCCTCATAAAAATGTACTAATACTTATGCAACTATTTTATTTTAATATATATATATATATGTTATAAAAATATCAAAATATTTATTTTTATACATTTACAAGAAATATTTAATTTTTTCAAACAAAAATTATTTAAGAGGTTGCATGTTATAATTGTTTTGGCGAAAAAGATTCATTTTACGACTTTTTTAATCTAATCATTTTATAGAATACAAAATAATAAAAAAATTTTCTCTAGACATTTCCACATTTAATATTTCACTTAAAATTTCAATTAAAATATTCAAAATAGTAAAAATGCTGCAATATTTATATAAACTTATGTGTATTATGTTGTATAAATTTAATTTTACGTCTTTTTGGTGGTATTTGTATTAATACGACAATCGATCGTATTGCTATTAATTAGTCAAAAAAATTTTTATTTTGCTACAATATTCTAATTAATAATAGAAATTTAGTAATAAATTCAACCCTATCAAGTAAACCTATCATTATTGTTGTTTACTACTACTACTACAATATAGTAGTTACCACATATTTTTGTGAAAATATATTGTTAAAACGTGAAATAAAATTGAATTAAATTTTAATAAATTAACTTTAAAAATGATAAATTTTTTTATTACAAAATTAAATGAAGAATGCAAAATGCGAGTAATAGTGACAAAGATGATAGGCGCTGAAAAAGATTTTCGCCGACCGATCGTGTGGCCGCAAATGAAACTTTAGATTACCGCGAGGGGCAAATGGTCATCCGAGGATATTTAAAGGCTTGCTCTGGAAAGTACGGGGTGGAGTCTCGCGGATCCCTCAGCGGGAAAGTACGGGGCTGCGCGAGAGTGCGGAAAAAGGGCGAGAGGCCACGAGCCACGGCTAAGTGCACGGCTTGGAACGCACCACCTGTAGCAGCCCGGCGCTGAGGGTATGCCGACCATGATAGTGTTTGAGTCGATTCGCGGGTCGCGGATGTATTCCCCTCGCCGCCTCTTCTGCATTGCGCGAACGTACTGAGTACCCGCTCCTCTCTTTCTATAAACTTTATTTTTTACTTTATTATAACTTTATAAAAAAATTTCAAAAAAATTCCTCCGTAATTCTCCTCTCCTTATTTCCCGCAAGCGCTGGAGTCGCTGAGATCTTCCCAACACAAATTCCCTTCGGCCCTAACGCAGACGTAGGTGCAAAACGGTCCACCGCTTGGTCAAAAGTTTACGATTACTTATAATTTACGTTATGTTAGAGTCATTAATATAATTATCAATAAATTATTCTATTTAATTAATTATTTTCATAAGTTTAAAGAGTTTAAAGTTTAAAGTTAAAGTTAAAGTTTAAAAACAGTGAAGTACAAACTAATAGTACTATTTAGATACTAGATTTCATTATGCGTATGTAGTTAATAATTTCCAGACGATTTTTATTTAAAATATGTATTGGATAAGTGAATTTTCGTAGAAGACAATATTATTTTATGTTTTGATTTCTCTATTAATAAAATGCATTTACATATTCTGATCTACTTGTTATCGATTTATGTAAATGTCTTATTTTAATGTTTCATTTGATTCTTTTTAAATACTTCAACTATTGATTTATAACGATCATTTAGTAATTACATACTAACAAAATTTCGATAGTAAATTGAAATCAATGTTAATGAAAGGCAAAATTGTAAGAATAGAAATTTTATTTTAACTATTGAAGTAAGTTTTAAGTAACGATACATGCTTTCACTAGAAACATTTTTAATCTTAATATTATATATATATGTATATATATGCACAATGCACAAAATATAAATTATATTATTTAAATATCCAGAATAAAAGATAAGATGTAAAATTAAATTACAAAAAATTATATTAAATAGTGAAGTGACCTATAGGTAAAATAATTGTGACTAATTGTACTTCATTGTACTTTTGATCCATTTCATATAAGGAGCAACACGTGTATACACAGGCGGAACATTGTTGGTGTTACAATTCACCGAACTCCAACCTTGAATACCTATTAAAACAGCTTCATTTTGACTATTATATTGTATTAAAGGTCCTCCATAATCGCCCTAGAATACAGAATTATAAAACAAGGCTTAATTTTTATTTTTCGGATAAAAAAGGTTTATTTACCAATATATGTTGAAAAACTTTTTATATTACAGAAATACGGGATTATTATAAAAAAACTCTGTTTACGAAGCTTTTTAAACCATTATTGTAATATTTGAATATTTAAAATAATTTATTATATTATTTTATATTATATTTATTATAAAAAAAAAGAATGTATATGTGTATTATCCATTTAAGTATAAATTTAAGTAAACAAAGAAATTTTGAAGTTTTGAATCACTTCACAAATAAAATCTCAATATTTTGAATTGAATAGCTTATTTATTATTATTTGATACTACTATTATTATATTGTTAAATAGTTTATTATTATGGATTATTAATATATAAATAATTAGTAAATTATTTTATCTTTCCGTCACTATAACTTACAATACAAGCAGATATACTTCCATCCACCGGTCTTGTACACATCTGATTTTCGTTTAAACAAAAATTATGAAAATGATGATTAAGGGATACTGAACACACTCGATTATCTATAACTGGTAGATGAACAGTCATCAGCTTTGTTGGATGGCCCTGAATGACGAGATAAGTTGGGGAGCCCCAACCACTCATTATCATGTTGTAGTTTAGTCTCTGACTCCCAAATACAGTATCTTTCTTAGGTAGCTTTAATGCTCTTACGCGGTTGTTGAAGATCATAGCCGCTGCTGATTTGACTAATGCAAGATCGTGAGGTGCAAGATTTATAAACGCATTTACCCTAGTTTAAAAGAAAAAGCGATTCGCTTAATATACATATGGTCAACTTTTTGTATGCACAATATTTTTTACAATAACATAAAAGTCAATTTTTTTAACATACTTTCAATAAATGAATATTATATAATCGATATTGTTAATTTTGCAACCTTTTATTACTCATCTACGAGATTGTTTTAGTTTACATTCTTGTATACTAAGGAAATTTATTAACCAATAAATTTTTTTAACCATCCAAGTCATTTAATCTAATTTTTAAATTTTAATTTTAATTTTAATTAGTGAATTAACAAGGTAACACGAATAAAAAAAAATAAAGCTGATTCCCTATTAGTTAACAATAAATTTAATTATTTTAAATTTTGTTGAAAATTTGGACAATAATTTTTTTCTATAGATTTTTAATTATTTTCTATAATTAATTATAAATTATCTATATAATTTCTATAGATTTATAATAAGTATATTATATTTTACTATTTAATTTTTCACTCAAAGCTGTAGTATGTAACTAAAAAAAATGTCCTCATAGTTATTTGAAGAATTATTGTATTAATATTATATATTTTTGAATATATTAACAACAATATTAATAAATTTTTGGACTTCTATATCGTACACAATTTTAAAAATAAAATATTATACATAAATTTATTTATGGATAATAAAATTGGTTAAAAAAATGGTATCCTGTTGCAGTATTATTTAAAATTAAACAAAATTTTTATATTAATAGCAATATTTGAAAAACGTTTATTGCGTGTTTTTTACAAAAATTCTTTTTTTAGTAAATTGTTTGCTTATGACCAATACTCTGATACACGTTTTAGGATTTAAGTTCAGAATTCAAACAAAAAAATAATAAAAATAGAAAACTATAGGCACAGGTAGTTAATCTTATTAATTCGAATTTTTATAGAAAATGAATATAATAATAATATGATACTTAAGACATTTTTCATGCTTTTTTTAATTATAATAATATATCTAATAATTTCTGTATTTATATTTAAAAAGCAAAATAAAAATTTTTCGAATTTAAGAAAATGATAGTTTTATATTCAAATATTAACAAGTATTCTATAATGATAAAATGTAAGCCTTTTCTTGACGATTTTTTACGTAAATAAATCCAACAGTTAAGTTACGAGAGAAATAAATAAACTAATTGTATATTAAATATATGTCATAAATAAATAATTAAAACAGGGTTCATATCTATGAAAAATTATAATTGTAGCTGAAAATTTTTTATATTAAAAAGCCGTCTTGTTTATAGCGAATACAGCCTTAACTGTAAAATTCGAATACTAAAAAAAATATTACCCTTGATATTTTGGATTAATAATTGTCTTGTTAATTCCAAATGATTGTACAAAAGCATCATCTACATTAAGGTCATGCCTGCCAACCTTGATAGTGAGTACCCCAACTTGTATTCTAGTCATACAATATCCAGAGCTCATTATCCAAAATTCGCTGAGAATAGCTCCGCCACATAAGTGCCTTCTAGGTGTAAGCGGTAAATTATGCCACTCCAAGGAAACAACGTATGGAAACTCGCCAGGATTGGCTTCCCGAGGAGTATCCCATGAAAATATTACATTCACTACTTGGGAAAAAAAAAGTTTTTTACAAAAAAAAATTGTATATTAGCTTAGACAATTAATTAATATATTAAACACAATATGTACTTGGTAAGTCGTACAATATATTAGAAAAATTGATCAAGATAAATTTTTGTAATATATATTCAATATTCCTTTTTAGTATTATAAATGTAATTATCGTACACCATTACATTGTGATAAGAATGTCAATATATAATATTATTATAATATTTTAATGTTAATTATACATATTACATTTTCAAACCATGTTGTTAATCATTCAATTAGTTGGTAAATACTTTCAAAATTTTCAACTGTAATAAATGTAAATAAAATAATACTATTTTATGCTCACATTAAAGAAAAAATTTTATAATAAAATTATAGTTCAAATGCTTCTTTTGAATAACGTAGACCAGAAAGCTAATATTGGTATACAAATTATTTCAATTATAATATTAACAAATTTTTGTACAAAGTAATATAAACTTACAATTCATCAAAAGAAGAATAGCAAATACTTCAACAAAAAATCTCATAGTGGATAAAAAATTAGTCAGTACTTTAGAATATCAAGTATCTAAACTCTCTGTCACTTTAGAGATCTTATATTTGTAAGCCTTGAAATAAAAACTGAAAAATATTTTATTATATTTTAACATAATAGAAAATGTATCAATAAAACACTAAGCTCATTTTTAAAGTATTTTACATAATGTACAAATTCATGTTCGAACTATGAACTACTATATTAATCAAATTTTATTTTAAAGTAATATGTACATATACCCGCGTTTCGCATCACACTTAAAAAATCATGTATTAATTATTGGATTAAATTGTATACGATATATTTTGATTTTTATTTAATAAGTAGGAATAATACTAAGCCGTCATATTATTATCTGCGTAATGATCAAAATTTTTTAAATATAGGATTAACTTTGTTTCAAAACTAATGTCTATATATTATCCATAAATAAATTTAAGTATAACATTTTATTTTAAAAATTGTGTACAATATAGAAGTATAATACATCCAAAATTTATTAATATTGCTGTTAATATGCTCAAAATTATATAATATTAATACAATAATTCTTCAAACAACTATGAGGACATTTTTTTTGAGTTACAATAACATACTACAGGTTTTGAGTAAAAAATTAAATAATTAACTATACAAATAATAAAAACAATAATTATAAATATTTGAATATGTATGTATAGATCCCAAATCTTAATGCACTAGCATTACTTTGACAGCTAGTATTTGAATATTGGTATACGTATTGGTTATAATAAAATGATTATACATATGAATTATTTATTGGTTATGTCCCATATAATATTATCATATTAATATTTTAATAATATTACAAATTAATTTGTTTTTTAAATCTTTTTAGAATTTCTTGCAGTCAAAAATGTTTTAATTATTATAAACATATTTACTGTACTTTAATCCGGTATATTAGAAAATTTCTTGATTGCTTCTTTTTAATTTCTATGTATAAAGCCAATTTACATATAAATTATTCTTTTTTTAAAACATTTCTAATATTAAATCTAATAATATTTCTAAAAAAGATTTCTAATATTTAGTGTAAATCTATAAAAATATTGTAAACAAAAATATATTCATTTAAAAGTGAGCACGAATGTAAAACAAAAAGGTCAATTAAAATTAATTTTCAGTTATACTGATCATTTAATGCTCTTATTAAATATGTATAATACGCCATCAAGTTTATCGTAACGTAATTTAATAATAAAAAAACATTATATGTGTAGATAATATAATATATATAGATAGATAATTCGACAAAATATTACCAATTCCAATTAAATTTAAAAAATATTGTATTATAAATAATACTATGTATTTTATTACAATTGTACAAATTGTATTTTGATACAAAAAATATTAAAAATAGAATATTATACTCATTTAGAATAAAAATATTATTAAATTTCATATTTACAAATGTGTTCTGCAATCCATATAATTACTTTCTCAAAAAATAATAGAAAAGATTGATGTATTTATTGACATTTAAAAAAAAATTTGTTCATAGCTTAAAATAGATGTACTTTCGTGTAGGATTGTTTTTTACGATAAATATCTATTACAAATTGTTTAGCTTTGCACAATTAGTTATAAAATAAAACATTTTAAAATTATTATTTGTAATTTTTAATTTGTATTAATGGGTAGAAATAAAATTTCCAGGATTCAAGTCACGTGTAAATGATAGAATCGTGCTTAAATAATTTTATTTTATTGCAGTTTTTAACTTTAGTGAATATCTACGTTTAATATAATAATATGTTTCTGTTCTTTTTCAATATTTTCAAAAAGTAATTTATTCTGGCAATTTTAAATCATTTAACTATCTTTTTTTTAATATAAATATTAATATTGTAATACTTTAGTATTGAAATTAAATATGTATAATCTTCTTAACTTTAAGAATAAATAATTGTCATCATTATATATGCATCATTATTGGTACGGCATTAATAAAAAAACTCAAATATTTTAACATAAAACTCTCTTACATTTTTATGAAACCTAATTGAAATGTGAATCTGTAAATAGTAATACACAGTTTTTATGAATTCTTTACTACATTATATCCGAAAAAACCGTTAAATTATGAATTTAGTCTGTTTTTGAGTTTATAATAATATCTAAACTGCATTTAAATCTTTAAGAGCCAATATTGAACTAACGTATAAATTAACTGTATTATATTTCCATAATCTGTATATACATTCGTAAAAAATTGATGTTTTTTTAACAATTATTAATTTTTAAATAATTATTTCTATTCAAATTATTATTGCAGAGTACACATTATGTAATATACTTATGAATTGTTAGAATTGCAATACAGTTGAAGATGCTAATTGCAATAGCAAGCAATAACAATGTTAATTTAATAACTACAATATATTCAAAACTGACTTGCAACAAACTCAATCAGATTAAATAGTTTAGATTTACACAGTATTAATGATTGTTTACATGGCTTGATGTACATATATTTGTGATGGTTTGCCAAAACTCTTTAATTTTAATATTTATAAAAATATCTTACCTTCTTTTGTTTTATTCCGTTAATTTTAATTTAATTTCATGAAAGTGCAGATATCTGTATTCGATTTTGTTTATTAATTACTGAAATTTTAATGCAATTTTTATTCAAAATTTTTTACAAATATTATATGATTTTAAAAATATATATTAAGATGCTGAAGCCTTTAATAAATCATTTAAAAAAAATTATTTCGTAATTCATATTCTGCAGTTCGAATTTGTTTTCTATTCTATAGAATCTGTCTAATTTAATAATCGATTGTATTATACCTACATATACGTGATTACAGTAGTATATATTTTTATTATTATAAAGTCGTGAACATAATATTAATTATGGTTTTAATAAATTTTTCTTTTTTATAAATTTAGTTTATCTTAGATAGATTTTACACTGATTTCACAATATTTGATTTGAGGATTAGATTTCAATTTTACCTTAAGATATGAATAAAATTAAGAAAAGTTGAATA
Organism: Kradibia gibbosae; assembly: GCA_018907135.1. Taxonomy (NCBI): domain Eukaryota; kingdom Metazoa; phylum Arthropoda; class Insecta; order Hymenoptera; family Agaonidae; genus Kradibia; species Kradibia gibbosae. Next base: position 13,848,341 of record JACCHX010000002.1, on the reverse strand, counting down.
AAAAAAGTTTCTCATTCATAGATATCACTCAAATACTAAGTTACAATGTATAAACCTTGACTTAAAATTGGAATAAAGTAAATTATTTATAACTGAATAATATATAATCTGATATAAATCTGATCTAGAGATTCATTTAACCTGTAAATTACGATAATATAACAACTTTTAAGATTATTTAAGTTGCTGTGGTTTATTGTCATAATTGATAATTTACGAATACATATAAAAAAATAAATACTATAATGACTATAAAATTATAATATGCTAATTTGAATAATATTAAAAAATAAAATGAAATAAAAAAAATTTTTTCTTAAATAAATAGAGTGAAAAGCCAGATAAACAAAAATCATTAATGGATAAAAAATTATCGTACGAAGTCATTTAAAAATAAGTCTTGAAAAAACCACAATCAAAGATAAAAAGCCTATTACGTGTATCTGCTTTGCTTAAATTTTCTCAATTTTATAAATAAATTTTAACTAGATGACAACTTTTTCACTAACTTTATTATCAGATTCATTGGTACACAAAAACCATACACCAATTGTAAGAATTAATAACACTGATTTAATTTATTTATCTTATTTATCAAAGTAAATAATTAAAAATCTAAGATATAACACGATTAATAATGAACAAATACGATTCTCTAAATACTATATCAACAGAAATGTAAAATTCAAGATACAAATTTTAAGCTTTGTATAATATAATGCACTTATCTTAATAGACAGACTAGAACTAACGACTTTTTTATTTAAACGCAGGAAACTCAACAAAGACTGTCCTAAATTTATATAATAATAACTCAAAAAATTTTATGACAATGTTTGCAAAATATTTTTAGATTAATTTATTAATTATATGTTATAATTAAAAAACATAATTATTGCTTACGGTAAAAAATTTTAACACGTAATTCATTTTATATTCAACCATTAATAACTCTATAATTTGTTTTTTTTTATGATACATTATGTTATAAAAATTTATTATATTTTATATTCACACGTTGACTTGTCTTTTTCTTTATGTTTTTATTTTGTTATTCATTTTGTATAACAAAAACCTTATACCTTCATTTGTCGATTAAGATTCTGATACATCTATCGTTTAAATCTAGCACTGTTTTAGATTTAAACCCTAAAGTTTGATAGAGAAAATCTTAATAAACACAATTAACTTTTTGTATTTTTAATATCCTGAATGTTGTAAAAAAGGAAAAATAATGAGTCTCTGTTTTTTATTTTTTTATAATATAGTTAAATAACTTTTTTTATTATAATTTATTATGTTTCAATAGTTAAAACCAATAAACTTTATTAAAAGTAATCTTATGTGCACATATTTTATTAGTATAAATAGTTAATAGTGTAACAGTTAGTTATATTGTTGATACGTAAATTCATCCGGATTCGAAAAAAACACTTTTGATAAATAATTACGATAAACTTTGTAGAAGAATTATATAGACAATGAAAACAATTCTTCGACACTCTTATCATAAACTGCTTCGCTTCATTATCTAAAAGTACCTAAACAATTTTTCGAACTAAACACTGGTTTCACAAGCTAATTCGAATTCCATCAAATTTATTAGTCATATATTTAAGAGCTTTTTGTCTTTGGAAAATATTTCCATTAAATTTTTTTTCTACAAAACATTAACTAATAAAATTTTATCGTAATTTCTTTCACATTCATTATGTTTCACAAATTTAAAAAAATTATTAATCTTTTAAATTTTTGAGCATATAACAAGAGAGAAAGAAAGAAGAAGAAGAATTGTTACATAAACTAAATCTAATAAATGGCAAGTATATATAGTAGTTACATAAGAAAAAAACAAAAAATAATTTGTATATAAAATTATTCCTGATACTAGTAATATAATATTAATTTTAGAACCTTTCCTTATTAAGTAAGAAAAAAGTAAATTAAATAGAATCCAGATATAATAGAATTAAAAAAATTATAAAGTAATTTCGCAAGCGATTGATAAAGAAGTCAAAAAATTTTGTTATAATGGATAATATAAAAATAAATAAGTCAATTAATTTTAAATCTAATTAATTTTAAATCAGTAATTGATTTTAAATCTAAAAAGATATAAAGATAACAGTTGAAAAAAATTTCATAATTATTGATATAAACTACCACAATCTGTTTTCCAATTCAATCAAAGATGCATAATATGGGGTCTTAATATACAATACCAGTAGAGTGTAGATGACATGTGACTTATTCTAAGCGAGAGACAAAACTCTAAAATTCATAAGAATAAAACATAGTTTATACAATCAAAAAAATTTATTCAAAATTCCACGAAAGTACAACAAATATACAAGGATAAATTTTCTCAGACATTAATTTTTAGAGTCAATTTTCTGTTTCGTAAGTTTAAATTTAGCCCAGATAAGCTACGACAATAATAAAATTAATGTTACTACTGTAACATCATAAAAAGAAATATTCTGTTCAAATATTTTTTTGAATATTAAAAAAGCATGAAATTCTTTGAATTTATCAATACTTATTGCGTTGTATACAGATTTTCTTATAAAAAATGACCTTACTCTTTGTTTGAACTTACGCATTAAAAAAATATTCATTTTAATAGATTTATAAAAATCATCGATCACAATAGAAAAATTCATATATTTCTTATAAACGTTGTAATTTTAACATACATACAGTATTTTTAAATCAATTGGCTTAATGTATGTAGGGCAGATGGGCAACTACATAGTACATTTTAATTAGTAGCTAAAACTAGATTATTAAACAAGAACAGATTTAAAAATAACGTACATTACGTAAGAACGTCGTCGGTGTGATAAAAATGTATGTATTCTATTAGTATGAAATAAAAATATAGTCTTATTTTACATACAAATTTTGAAATGTGTTAATATATATCATCAACTCCTAAATTGTAATTTTCTTAACACACAACTTACATCTTAATACTTTTGTAATTTCAATACAATTTACGATAAAGACGGAAATTTCACAATTCTTGTATATTACATAAACAATGCTCCTGATTTCTTAAATTATAGTTCCATTATTCAAGCCGTCTCAATTTGGTATCATACTTCCTAGATGCAAACACGTTTTTTTAATAATTTGCGCGAGTGCATACTCATAATGTATAATTTAGCCATTTAGTTGTCTTTCTTAATTTTTATGTTTATTTATATTGTAGATTATTTTATATTTTACACATTCTTTTTAAATCAAATTACAAATTTTAATATTAATAAAAATATTCTTAAAAATTCAAAAATCAAATGTTATCTTTATTGAGATTGAAAATAATAAATATTAGCTTACACTTACTAGAGGTCATGTATATAATTACACATTATACATATTTTATTTAAGTAAAATTAAATAATAAGGAGAATATGCTAAAGAAAACAGAATTTGTTACGATAATATTTATTATACTTACGTATGAAAATTATTGATGCATTGAATCTTAAAAGTTAAATGTAACAGTTTTCATTAAATTCAGTTTTTAATTTCACACAGAGAATCGGTAGCATAAAATTTATGGTATTTGGGATTTTCAAGAAAACCTCGCATCTAATAAATTACGAATCTATTCTATAACTCTATGTAACATAAAAAAAATTAGTCTTAAAAATATAAAAAAAACATTAAAAAAAACTATTACATTACAATTATTTGTGTATTTAAAACATTTTGAATATCATTGTGAATGTTCTTGTGCTCAGTTCAGAAACTTAGTAAGAAAAATTACACTATTCTTTTCATTATAAAAATTATTTTAAAAAATTAATACATTTCTAAACATCTAAAATAAAAAAAAATAATAAATTTTTTTATAAGTACGAATTTTTAACTGTTTGGATAATTTAGTAAACTGTTGTCAGTTTATTTTAGAAGTGTTTTTACTAGTAAAAAAATATTCATTCAAGTGTATTCGTCCTGATAAGAATTACTTAAATGAAGCAATATTACAAATGATATAGACAATCACATTTTGTTAATATTATTAAATTAATCCACGATCCAAGGATTCTAAGAAGTAGAGCTTCTTCTAAATAATAAAAATTTCAGTGTGTATTAGACAGAATATTACTTAATATAATTTCAGTACTGTTTAAGGTAGCAGTTTAAGGAGTTTTTAAAGTATGAAAAATAATTGTATAAACAGTAAATTCATTTTAAAACATTTGAAATTACCTTTTATTAATAATAATAACGCTTTTTCAAGTTAAAATGCTTATAAATTTAATGCCAAAAATTAATTACATAGATAAAAATGTACTGGAATAAAATTTTTTTCGTTTATCACGCTATGTCAATAAAATTATTAATCACTTGAAAATATGTAAGGTAATAATTTATTTGATTTAATAATTAATATTTTTCTAAAAAATATAAATTAATAAGATAATAAAGAATCATATTTTGATAAATGATTTATTTTAAAACTTATCAAAACATAAGAATTTCATGATATACAACATTTGTAGTTCTATGTTACAAGTCTTAGTAGATATGAAGTATAAATTAATAAAAAGATTGCGAAAACAGTATTTATTAATATGCATAAAGCTAACAACTTTTATGCTGAATTTTGAAAATATATTATACAAATTTATTGACAAATGAATATTCAATTAATAGCAGTGATTAGAAATTTAGTCATTGCCGTGTCACGAAGGCGATGCATCAGGAATTAAATAGACTAATACTTCCAAAAAAACAACAATTTGGAGAAGTTTTTTAAATATTTAACATATGCAATAATTATAAATTCTTTAAAGACATTATTTAAATTCATAATTCATTCAACATAAGTAATAGCTTTTATATAAGCGAATAAAATTCCTAATAGCTGGCAGTAACGATCAGAATTAGACTAAATGTATTTTACATAAAAAATTAAGATTGTAACCCAAAAATATAGAAAAAAATCCAATAGTAAGGAAAGATAAAATGAATAACTCGAAATTTAAAATATTATAATAATCAATATCAGATGATTTAAAATACTAATAATTGTATGAACAGTATTTTCACTCTACTCTATCTAATATGATGTATTAAATTATAACGCATTCCATCAATCCGTAAATATAAGTTATTTCTTTACAATTATAAGATTATTTATAGGTAGAATGTTAATTTGATTCTAGTAAAGTATTTTTTTTTTAATTTTATTATTAAAATTAACTAAAAATAAATAAGTGTTTAATATATAAATTGATATACTTATATACTTATATATAATTTAGTCATATTTAAAAAATGCAAAATAATTAACGAAATAAGGCATTAAGTTAAGGCCTTTTTTAATCATAAAAATAAATGTTTTAGTAAAATATTAATTACATTTAATGCGTTTAAATTTAGTAGTTTGAAAATATAAATAAATAAAAAAAGTTTTTTTTTATTATCAATAAAGTAGATTATAAGAACTTTTTTAAAACCTGTACTTAACGATTACTAATAATTTTAAATTACCTAACAATCTTTATTATTGCTACCGCTTATACTATATCATTTATATAAATAGAACATAATATGTATAGTTGATACACATTCTAATATTACTGACAATCCAAATTTTCAATAAATTGTTTATTTTAATTACAATATGAGACATATTTATATCTTCATTTCAATTAAAATATATATTTATCATATAAAATTATAAAATATAAATAATACCAAGTAAAATAAACTTTAAAATCTTTTTTTATTACAGCAATAAGTACAGTAATAATGCAATTTAAGAAAAATTATTATCAATGTATCTTCCACATGTAAAATTTTAATTATCTATACTTCATAAAACAGTATATTTCATGAAAAATGTATTCAATAAGCTAAGAAAAATAATCAATATAAAAGAATAAATGAAAATTTTGAATTACTGATTCCCCATTAATACTTGTTTACAAAATTGTAATAAGTTGCTTCTGTTTGTTCGTTAAATTTTTTTTTTTTTCGTAGTTTTATCTATATATTTAAATAATTTTGTTGTTGTAATAAAAAAGAATAAATACTTTTTTTCAATTTTAACGAAAATTTAATAACAAACATTACATAAATGATCAAATTACAGTACTTAATTATCGAAATACAGATAAGAAATTTACTAAAGGGAATAAATAAAAAATAAAAAAATCGATAGTTTTGATATTAATCTATAAATTAAAAATATATTCATTTAAAAGTTACAATATTTGAGATTTCCAATACAATTTTTTAAACTCATTTATATGATTCATAAAAGCAATGATAGTTTTTAATTTAAGATGAGACGCAATTATTTTATATTCATTGAAAATTATGATTAATTATATCTGCATATAAGATAATTATAGGTATTTATATTAAATTATATGTTTGCAGTAATCCTGGAAAAAATAAAAAAATAAGTAATAAGATAAGTAACTAAATGTTATAATATAATAAGATAAAAAAATTATACAATATTATTAATATTTTATGAATTATTGACTTTTATGATTACACATCATTTCAAGAAACTTTTAATTTGCTAAATATAAAAAAAACTCATTACTCGTACAACAACAAAGACTAATAATAAGATTAATTACATATCAGTCACTATTATCTACATTTAAATTACAATGCTTTTATTATTTATAAATGAATATATTACTGAAATATTATTGTTATAACAAGCAAAATCAGTTTTAAAATATATATAAATTTAAAAAAAAAAATACAAAATTTGTTTTAATTAATGAAAAATACAGGCAATCTTTTGTCCCGTATATAATGACAATCATTTTTAGATATTTACTATCATATCAATTATATTATAATCAATCATTTTAATATTTAAATATTAACAAATTATATTTATACTGCAAATTTTATTAAAACTCAATTGTGCAGCTTCCATAAAAATTAATAAACTTATCTATTGTATCACTTTGCATGCATTTCTTGTAATATTTCCTTTTTTTATATACTTTCATTTAGTTTAATTTATTCTTTCTCAAGAAATAATTAAAATAATTAATATTAATTAAACACTATGAAAGTCATATATATTAAATATAAAATATATTATTCAAATAAAACTCACACCAACAAATATAATGTAAATATCTAACATAATGAAAAAATATTGTACCTAAAAAATCACATACCCTTTGTTAAGGAACTCAAAAACTAATATAAAATTTTTGCATATATTATTACTTGTACAAAAAATCTAGCATTATTTAAGAATATTGTATCAGAATATAATTACAGACCTATTTTACAGATCTTTTAATAGATGCCTAGAGCATGGGTCGGTTGCTAGACTTGAATCTTTGTCGGCTTAATGCGCAGTTAAAATTTACATTAATATTAGTATTAATAATTATCATTAACAGCCGCCCTTATATTAGGTATCATAGGATGTGCAAATTTATATACATTTTCTTAATTGGGTTTGATTCAATCAATTTCGATTTATATCGGTCGCGATCCGCTAATTGTCTTGGACTCGGCCGATTTCGATTTCAAATGGCTACTTTCACGACGAGCATATTTTTGATTATTTCATCATTAATAATATAAATACGCTTATAGATTATCTAATCGTTAAAAAAAAATTTTTCGTTAGCCACATTAATTTATGTGAAGTATTGACAAAATTATAACTTTCATCTAACGAATTTTTATATAATTTATTAAAAATTACTTCAAATATGTACATGTAGCTTAAGTATATCAATGTTAGAAATGACTAATTTTAATTTGCTTTTCGATCCATTTAACAAATGAGGAGACACGAGTATAGATCGGCGGTATACCGTAGGTATTGCACGGATTCCAACTCCAAGTAAGAATACCGACTACTACAGCAGTGTTGTCTTCGTATTGAATAACAGGTCCGCCGTAATCACCCTATAAAGCATTTAATGTATTAAATAATGCGTACGGATATTGAAGGAAATCTTAAATTATAAATTATTTAAATTTTCAATGCTTAGACAATTTGTCAAATTAAAACATTCAGCCGAATCCAATTGTAACAAATTATTCATACATCATTCATACATATAAATCTATTCCACTTACGATGCAAGCACCGAGGGTTCCATCCAAGGGTCTTGTACATAACTGAGAATCCCGCAACTCAATATGTTGAACAACCGTTACAATTGAATCAGTGCAGATTCTGTTGGAAACAACAGGAACTCGGATAGTCCGCAAAACGTTGACACGCTCATTATAAACTGCATAACCTATCGAGCCCCAGCCACTTAATACAAGGTTGAAGTCCAATTTATGGCTACTCAAGCCCCAAGTTTTCACTTTTGGAAGATTTATTGGACACAAACGATCGTTAAAAGTGAAAGGGGCGGTCACTTTGATCAAACCCAAATCGTAAGGTGCCAAATCTCTTAGCTCCATATACCTATATTTAAAAATACATATTTTATTATCGGGTTGAAATAAAAAAAAACGTTTTTTTTAATTTTTATGATCTGTATATTAATTATATATATATATATATATATATATATATTAATGCAACTGCTCAATATCTTCTAAAATTCGCTAAAAATCCAATATTATAATATAGGCTTCATTGAAGAAGTAATGATTTACAAATATATTCCAATTAAAAAATCAATTTACAGTAATCAAATCATATTTTAATTACTTTTATTTATCATCATTGATAAATTTAAGTGATACATATATCGATAATAATTACATTCAAAAAGTTCATTTTCAATATTTTGAATGATAGAAAAACTTATCTAATACAAATAATGAATACAGAATGAAATTCAATTTACACTTTGATATGTCGTATTTTCTTAAAATAATTTTCCTTATATTCATTCTAATTAGATGATTAATTAATAAATTTAATTCAGTAATCATTAAATATAATATAACTCAATGTTATATGTGTTTATAAAAGTATTTTATCAACTAGTTTTATTAATATTAAAAAAAGACAAACTTGAATAGAAAAATGTTCAATGCAAACAAAGTATATTATGTTTACAGATAAATGTAGTAATATGAAATCAGATTATGTGATTCTAGTGGTTATAAAGTTACTATAAACAAACTAATAGCAATCTTACTTCTCATATTTAGGATAAACAATAGACTTCACCACTCCTCTCATCTGCGAATACTCATCAGCACTGGAAATATTATAGTAGCCAGCTTTAACCCTCAATGTTTCAACTGGTATTTGAACAATGCAATATGCAGAGGTTAGGATCCAGAGTTCATTTAAAATTGCACCACTGCAGGAATGCGTATGTGCGATGCCCGGCAGAAGACTCCATTCTATCGAAACTTGATGGGGAAACTGTCCGGGCTCAGCAATCTTAGGATGATCCCACATAAATACATTTCCGACTGTTTGTTAAATCAAATTTTTATATATATAAAATAGATTTAATAACTTATCAATAATCATTGTTTACCACTACATTTACGAGAAATAACATTTCGATTCAAGAATTTTGCAAGCATAAATTTATTTAGCATAGCATATACTTCATTATTTTATTCAAGTAAAATATCTAAAAAAAATTATACTTTATAATTAACTATTAAAATAATAAACGATATTTTATAAAAGATTTATTTTTTCTTTAAAATGTATTTTAATTTGATACCTTTTAATTTTTGTTATTAATTGTATATTTATTATGAATATTTGTATAAAAAATTTTATATAAAATTCTCCTACATAGCTGTTATTAGTTAGTAGCTGTTAGTAGTTAAAAAAAATTTATTAATAAAAAGAGCTCATAAAATAATTTTATTTTATCTCAAATCACATTTTTAAAGATCAAATAGGCCGTTCGTAAAAATGAAATTATTTTACTTAGCAATTCATGATTGCATTTTGCTCATTTAGAAGATACCTTTGCATATTTCATTATAGAATTATTTTTAATATAATGAAACTTAAATTATAGGTATTTATACTAAAAAATACTTATAAGAACCTGCATAGTCATAATAATAAATAAAATAGATGTAATTTTCATTTAAATATGTAATAAAACAAGTAAATGTGAAATATTAAAATTACAATTAGGAAGTCATAATTATGCAACGTACCCTGTAGCAATAAGAGAAGGCAGAAATTTTCAATAATGACTTGCATTGTACTTGGAGAACATATGAATACATCTCATTCAGTAGTTTTTAAAGTATTTATAAGTAAATTTAATGGAAAATATTTCATTACATACGATTCTTGTTTACCCTACCAAAATATTTTCATACATAAATTTCATTCTTATCAGAATTATTTTTCATAAGATTTTCGTTATATAACTCTATACTTACATTATATGTTAAAATAATTGATAGAACGTTTTACGAAAATTTGTTTTATTGTTTGTTAATGGTATGTAAATAGCAAGTTTATATACTATATATTCTTAAATATAAAATTTAAATTAATGTAGATATATTGTTTAATCTTCTGTAAATTTATGCACTATATCATCCTAAATGAAATAATAAATTTTTTATGTAAAATTTTTTTTAATTTCACTAGCATAATTATATAAGAATATAATTTTTATCAAAATACTTTTTAATTGAACCTATCCGTATGTTCATAACTTTTATCTTACACACGTGTGTATCAAGCATTGTTATAAATACCTCGAATTCAATATGAAAATAATTTATTAATTACCCATTAAAAAAAAATGAAAATTTTGTAAAGTATATATGATCTTATAGTGTTGTTTTATAGTAATAATATAAAGTCTAGACAAATAAAATTGAAATTTCAAAAACAAAAATGTAACATAAATTTTAATTCAAAATAGACAAATGAGTAGATTTTAAAATAAAAACTTTTCGCATTTTTTTAAAAAAAATATTCAATGTATGCACATCGGATTATATTGAAGCTATATTATAAATTTGCATTGATTAATAATAATTCTATGCATTTATAGTTAAAAATTTACAGCGAATTGTAATGCTGAATGAAATATCTTATTGAAAATACTATAAACTATAATATTTTACGAAGTCCTCCACATTTTAAATTTAGTACATCTTAGTGTAATTTATTTAACTAGTATAAATTATTTTATTCATATAATAACTAAACTTTAAGAATTATTTGGAATTTTATTATTTTAAATTATAGAAACGATATTTCTTCATATTAGAACGAATATTTGTGATATTTAGTATATCAATAGTTGTATTTGATAATGAACATAAACAATCAACCTTAGCTTTGCTATATTAAAAGTTTCAATACTACAATTTATGAGTAGAGTTATAAAAATCAAGTTCTAAAAGAAACGTTGCAAATATATATATATATATATATATATATATATCTACTTCTTAATCTACTTGTAATATTTTATAAAACTTGCATCATCCTTTTTCGGATTTAAAAGGTAATTGTATTAATAGCAATATAATATACTAAGTACATACGAAATTAATACTCTATGAAATTAAGTAAAGATAAGAATGCTAATTAATCCATTTATATTTAACAAACTGTGACTATCTACATTAACTAAATAATATTTAAAGTCACTATGATACATTTGAACAATCTCTAGTAATTGAACATTAAATCTTGATTTATTCTATATAAATATATTTTAGTAATTCATCTACATTTTATTATATATTCAGATTTTTGCCTATATCGATTTGAAATCTCGTTAAAACAATAAATAAATGAATTGTTAAATAGTTTAGTTCAGTTAATATTAAAAAATTACACAATAAATCTTAATTATAATGTTTAAGAAGTTTGATATTCCAAAAAGTAGGAATTTCTTCTTTTCAATAATTATTACCAATTTTCTATTAAATTAAATACAAACACAAAAATAAAATCTTATGATTCATCAAATGCAATTATATAATAATTTAAATTATCACAGAAAAATATACTCAATCGATTATCTCAATCAATAAAAATTATATTATATATTTATATCAATACATAATAATGAACACCAATCCAGATTTATGATATATTCAACAAAAATATTGAATATAATGACTGAGCATTAATTTATGTACCAAAAAATATTAAAGTTAAAACATATTTTCTTAAAATTAAAATTTATTGATAAAAACTAATATAAGTGTATAATTAGTATTTGTTATAATAACTAAACATTATTAATTTAAAAAAAAAAAAATTTTTAATTTAAAGTATGAAATTCTCACGTATGTAGTCTAGCATGAATGACTAAATACACATAAGTATTTTTCATTTTCTCAAAAGAAAATTTACTATGATAATATAATAAATTGAAGATAGTTACACTCAGAGTTAATCATTTCTTAATAAAAAAAATTATATACAATGTAAAAAGTTATCACGAAATCTGATTATAAAACTGATAGTTGTAATTAAAATTTCAGTAGAATTGCTTATAATACTCATTTTTAAGTATTTTTTTATATAAAATAATACTAAGGTATTGTACTATTATAATAATATTTGAATCAATATTTCATCTAAGAATTTTCTAAATTATATAATAATTTTTTGAATTTATAAGTTTACATTCAAAAGGTTATGTACAAAAAGTTATTGTTTTCCAATCATATGATAAAATAAAAAAGGCTTAAATATTTTGGGTTAAATAATACAATGTAGCTATTACATTATACAATAAAATTAATATATCTAATTTAATTCTACACGCAAATAGCATTAATAATTTAATTATAATTAATTTCAATCGCTATCAAACTCAGCTAGAATAGTTCTTCATCGCAAAATCGTGAAAAAAAATAATTAGAATATGGATAGTCAATTTAGTAGAAAGTTTACATAAAATTAAAAATTAAACTCCTCTGGTTTTTTCTTCAATCCAATCGATAAAGAAGGATACGCGTGTATAGATGGTCGGAGAAGCACGGGTTGTGTCTTTGGGTAATAAATCCCAAGAAGTGATGCCCAACTGGACAGGTATGCCGTCAATGATTTGAATAAGCGGACTGCCAGAGTCACCCTTTAAAATATGAATTATATATATAAATACTGTAAATGGAAAAAGAATGAGTCGGAATATATAACATCAATTTTCTAGGTATTTTTTTGAATTTATAATAAAATGAAGGATAATCAAGATAACCAATGTTTCCTTACTTATAAACTATATCAATGTATTGTTATCTAAGAAAGAACTCTTCTAAAATAGTTTTTATATTATTGAAGTCACAAGCAAATTTTATTTATTTAACGTGCACATTCAATCTTAACAATTTAGTTTGAACGATTCTTTATTTACTGAAATGATATTTAATGAAATAATGAAAAGATGATTTTCAAGAGCTCGCTTTTGAGAAAAACTCTACTTACGGGACATGTGCCCATACCAATTTCTGCTATAATACAAAGCTGGTTTGGGTAGATGGTTGCACAATCTATCATAGTTTTACAATATGGTTCGCATCGGTCATTTGGTACTATAGGTGCAGTGAAAGTTTGTAATATATTTTGAGAAGTAGATTCGTTATTCTCACAGTACGTCCCCCAACCGCTAAGTATAACAGTTCCATTGTGACAGGTGTCCTGCGCAGGAAGCCTTATCTCATTCACATGCTCGTTATAACTTATGTCTATCTTCGACTCTATAACCGCGATATCGTAAGGCACTGCTCCTCTAAAAATTTAATTTTTTTGTATTAAGGATATTAAATCAAGCAGAAATTTCACAATTAATGTGGATTATAAGATTTGATAATTCATTTTCGTTCACAATAATGGGATTACATTTCTCTTCAAAACGTAAAATCAAATCTATATACATCCATTATTTTAAATTAATCAACGGAATGTAAATTACTTTGACTTAATAGCACAAAATACACAAAAAGAAAATCTTGAAATGGTAAAACGACAGTCTTACCCCAAATAACGATCATGATTGATTATTCTTTTAATGGGGTATATCTTCTCATGTGGACCTTTACGTGCCAAATCGTGAACACCGACCTTGATAACGTATTTACCACCGGCTGGTTGATCTATAAAGCAGTGTGCAGCCGTCAAGATCCATTTTGGCTTGATAATCGATCCTGCGCAATCATGTCTTAGTGGAATAAAAGGTGGCAAACCCCATTGAACCGTAACTAAAAAAGGGAATTGACCGGGATCGGCAAAGGAGCCTCCTCTCAGCGAAAAAACGATATTCGCTGAAAAAAATTTTCATAAATAAGATGTATCGCTAAAAACATTATTTTTATTAATTAGAAAAGGGACTGTGGCACTACATAAAAAATCGTTAAATGGGCTTATAAACATTGACTTTTAAAAAATATACTTCAATTATTTTCAAAAAAAATTTTTTACTTGCAATGCACAAGTTTGAACTAGTGTTACGGTGAAAACAGTAGCTCTTGAAAATCATAATGGCTAAAAAGGTTTTAATGAAACTGTTTTTTATATTTTGTATCTAATTAACAGCATTCGACTAATTTATAATTTTTAAGGCATATTATTTTTAATATGCTGTTTAATATATTGTTACTCTTAAATTATACAAGAAACAAAAACAAGAAAAAGTGACTGAATGAATTTGAACAGATATGATGTGCTCTATCAAGAATTTAATTCTCATATTTAAAATTAAATTTTACAAGTAACGTATACTTAAAGAATCAAAAAACAAATTTTTTTATTAATATAATTGCTATTTAAAAAATCAATATTCTCATTTGAATAATTTCCAGTTATTTAAACGAAAACTTTCTAATCATAGTAAATTACACCTACATTTTTTTAAACACATTTCAATAATTTTATAAATACAAATATTATTAAATTACTTTAAATAGATACAATTTATTATACGTTCTAAAATTCATTACTGCTAAATTTGAAAAGAACCCTAAATATTTGAGACAGCTGAAAAAATCTTTTTAAGAATTCAGAAATAGAAAAACATGTGTCTACTCAAATCCTTAATTATCTCTTTTTGTATTTATGTTTTCATTTTTTATATTTTTATTTTGAATTTCCAATATTATATGACTTGTATCTGCACTATTGTATATAATACTATAGTATTGTAAGTATTGTATATATACTTGTATATTATACATAATAATAAATTCGAGATTTAAACCAGTTAATAGTAACTCATTTCTAAAAGCTATTTCTTAAAGCGTTAAACAATTACCTTTACGTTCATTCTAAAATCTGAAGATTGATACAAGTTCAATTGATTCTTTTACTAAAAATTTATAATATCCCTAAACATAAATGACTTTTACATAATATTAAAAATTTTTTAAAATAAAAGTAACGTTACTTAAACAAACTAGAGCTTTTTATTATGATTCTTTATTTTGATATTAACAGTTAGACTGGAACTAAGCTTAAATTAATTAAGTATAACCATTTTTCATAAGTTAAATATAGAAAATAAAAGAAATTTTCTGCATTGTAGTATTTTTAGTAATAAATTTACCTTGAAGTAATATAAGCACAGCTGACGATATAACAATAAACTTCATCTTATCGAAACAAGTTTTCTATTAATAATATTCCCGATGCCTTTTCACATTTATAGTCATTACCCAATTCCATAATCCAGAGGGATACTAACAATATAAATTAATATAAATTTACTGAAATCATTTATATGTGCGTAAATCCGTAATTAGATATTCAACCGATAAGAAAATAATGCACTAAATATGTAGTGTAGCGTCCACTTAAATGAAAAATTTTAAGTAGTAATAAAACAAGATTATTTACTAACAAACATACATGACATTCAAATTCTATGAAAAATAATTTTAATTAAGATAATCTAAAAAAATTTTCAAAGTAACTTTTTAAATAAAATTAACTTATCGGTATTTTATAGTTTGTCAGTTTATATGGAAAAAATCAAAAATATTATTATTTATTTTAGGATAACCATAATTTTTTTAAATATCTCTATTTATATAAGCAAGAATCAAAGATAAAAAATATGGAAAATTAAAATTACAAGTTAAGAATATAGTTAAATTTAAAAGAAAGAAATATTGTATTAAACTTGTTTACACATAATGTGTATGAGTATACTATTTTATCAGACAACACGAAGTATAAGTAAGAACAAAATGGTTAATAAATGATTTTGAAATTGTTAACTGTTACAGCTTTAAAAAAAGTATTCGTATATATATTTCTTTGACTGAAGTAATTGTTTTACTTACATTATTAAGTATAAGCGTACGAATTGAATTATATAAAACAATAATTGTTCTTGTATTATATATACGTATCAGATTAAAGTATCTGTACTATTAAAATCTCAAATAAAGATTATTGTTCAAAAAGAGACGCTGATTATTTGAATTAATAATTAAGTAAATACAACATCAATATTTAAAAATTTTAAACAGTATGAAAAAATAAATTTTAAAGGATTTTTATCAATATTTTGAAATAATTTTTCAATTATAAAAATCGAAGGTATATCTGTGAATAAAATTCCAATACATAAAATCAAGTATAAAATTATAAAATAAATTTAAATAAAATTGTGATATAATAAAAATAGTAAGATTCTAATAAAATATTTATTTATGCAAAAATAAAGAAAATCACATTAAATCGGATAATTCAGTAAAAAATGTGAACATTAAATGTGCAAAAAAAACAATTGAATTATTGCGCATATTTTAAAAAAAAATGATGTATAATATTTGAAGCATTGCTATATAGGGTAAGAGTTCCAAATCACAGGTGCCTTATTACTTAAAAAAATGAGCAGAAAGTATTAAGCAGAAATTTAGCGTGATAATTAAATCCAGAGTCATTTTGTAGGAAAAAAACAACTAATTGAGTTAATATTTTGATTACATAATTCTTAATTATCTACAAAGCTTAAACATTGTTTTAATAATTTAAGAATAGCTTAACAATAACTTAACTTAATAAAATAATAGGTTAACAATAACTTTTCATTTATGTAAGAATAATATAAAAACTATAAGAACTAATGTTATGTATTATTCTTTTCTCAATGTATCAGTTTCGTAAAAGAGTATACATGAATCTAAATTGATGATCCATTAATCGATCCATATAGCAAGATATGTACAAGGAAAGATTTGCCTACTTGAATGGTCAAATAGTCTAAATACTAGACAAGTAAATTGTAAAAACCCTGCAAATAATGTAGTAGATAAATTCAATTAATCAGGATTAATTTATTGTTATTTTAGTCTATTGTATAATATACAATTACTAAAAGGTAAAGCTAATATTGATATACTTTGTATTCTATTCTATAGAATGTAAATCTAGAAAGAATAAAAAATGTTTTTAATTACTACAAAATATTTTTTTGCTGAATTTATAATTAAAATAAATGTTACGACATGTATACACAATTATAAATAAAATTTAAATAAAGGAACCTATCAAATCGAAATTTAAAATAAAATGTGGGAACTACTTCCAAATTACAAAAGTAATAAAATTTCCATTTTATTATTTTATTGTACTTTTCTTACCTGATTATGACTACAGTTCTTTGAAAAATGTAATTGTGTTTACAATTGATGAAGATCAGATTTTAAATTACTAAAAATTATTTAGTAAAACCCTCAGACCTGCTGTGCCATAGCTCTTGATATAACCTTGGGAACTGAGTTCTTTTTCATTCCGAGGCTACCTCAAATAAATGATACATTGTCAGTTTCAATTAATTATCAGATACTAAAGTTAAGTGCGCAGGTGGATACTATGCCAGAGAGGGGGCCGGTACACATCTGTGTGTCCTAAATATTGTTAGTGAAACCAATGACCGATACGGTGCAATCTGTACTAGCGATCACGGGATATTTGCTCTCTAAGACATGTTCTAACTTTGATAGATAATCTTTAACGTGGCAGCTTAGTTATTATTCGCCGATTTACACATTGCCTTTAGTAAAGTAACCATATGAACCGGTTGTTGTATAATAAAGCTTTTTTTAATTTAATAAAGCACTGCCATAAAGTCCTATGCTTATGATAAATTATTAAGGTAGGGTATTATATCTTACTTAACATTTATTTCACACTACAATAGTAATAAAAAATATTTTCTGCAACTATGTATACTTGTCAATGTGGCAAAAAATAACTATTGTAAAAACTTGTTGGCATTAAAACAAGTGATGAATCGAATAACTTCTCATTGATTTGAATTTTAAAAATCTGAAATTTCAAAAAACAAACTAACCATTTCTTCGAAGAAATTCTTTTGAGCTAAATAAGCTAGTATACTTAATACAATAATATTAATTTAGTTTATAATTTTAGCAAAACGAAAATATTTTAAAAAAAAAACATAAGTGAATATATTATTATTATAAATCATCTAACTGCAAATTATGTAAAATCTTCTACTATCAGTGTGTTTACCCAGAATAATCTTCGTGAACAATCATTTTACGATATTGAAAAAATCATACATACCTTTACGTTTGCTTTTTTAGTTTTTTTGTTATAATAATAATGAAGTGTCCAGGAATTAAGCCGCAATACTCAAGGATTATATAAATAAGAACTGACTTATCGTATTGCCTTGATATGTGGTAGAAACCTCTCCAACCTCAGTATTTAATTATCCTGATTTCAATAAGTTTTCTGATCGAATAGGCGTCATTTCTGAAACTTATGAGAAATATGTTTATTCAAATTGCAAAATATAGTGAAATGTAAATCTTTACTTCAAGTCATATCTGATTAATTGAATGCAATTACTTCAATCTTACATAAATCTTACTATTATATAATAATAAGAAGAATTATTATTACGTAATTAATAAAATCACTAACAAAAATACAAAACGTTCTCGAGAATGTTTAAACAAATTAGAAAGTTTTCATTTGAGACATAGAAGCTTTATTAAAATATTATTTATAAAACCATGATGTAGAAAAGCATCAATAATCAAATAATTTTAAATCACTAATGTTAAAATTATTTTTAGTTATATTTAAGTCATATTATGAATCATTTAATCTTTCAAGTGTTTTTTTTGACTTTATCTTTAATAAACGTCAATGAATAGCTACCTACTACTGACAAAAGTAATGATTGTAATGAAATATATTACATAAAATTTATTTTCAGCATATCTTGATAAAAAATAAAATTATATTTTAATTTTTTCATTATAATTTTTTAAAAATATATAAACTAATTTTACAACAAATTTTTTAATCAAATTATGGTTAAATTTTAATTCCTTTGAGTGAATAAATTATTGCTTAAAATAATTTAAATTCATTTCATACAATGAAATTTAACTTATAGAAAATTTTCATTTATTGCTTAAATAATAATTTAAAAATTGATCCATACCAATATTATATAGAACTAAAATATAAAATCAAATATTTAAACAAAAAAATCTACAACAGATTCACGATTTATATTTTAAAAGTATCATAAATTTAAATAAATAAAAAATTATACTAAATCATATTCACATACAGAATGCGCAAGTTATTTATATAATATTTTGAAACCATTAATATTTCATATTTATAAGAACAAATGATAGTATATAAAATAAAATATTTAAATTAATAATAATTTAAGATATATTAATATTAATTCAAAATCCAGTCAATACTTTGAAATGTTTAAGTAAGATACTAACATTAATATTTAATTCAAAAAGTTTTTCTCTCATTGATCCATATAATCCAATAGTAGATAAGACAAGTACTATGAACATTGTCGATAAATGATTTTTTTATAAATAAAAAGGCAAGAACGTAGTTAAAACAATAAAAACTTGGAGCTTTGAAAACTAATGTTGGTTAGAATGTTTAAAAAACAGAAGAAAATATACAACTGAAACTATTATATAATATATGATATTTTAAATATTGTCTTTTACATTAAGATAAAGCTTATTATAGCTTATTCAAGCTTGTTAAAACAAATATTAGTGTTACAGTAATTATCAGTGATCAACTGTCTCTCTATCTCTCTTACTAACTCTCGTTAAATTTCTTCTGAATGGCATTATTGCACTCATTCAGCCGACGGTGATAACATTGAACGTCTAGATGAAAAACATCACGATAATAAAGTTTGTTTGCATTACTATTCGGGGTCTTACAGTTTACGATTTCAATGTCTTTTTTCGTTAGACATTTTAAATATTATCTTAATAGGAAAACCAATAACATGATTTAAATTTATAGGCATACATACGTTTTAAACAAGATATATTATTTTTTTACAGTATTTAAGGTAGTCGATAAACAAATGAAATCTACTTGAAGAATTAGATTGTACAAGAATTTTTTTTTAAGATCTATTTTTAGAGAAAACTATATAAGTTTAGCAGTAATAAATCATTTTTAATTATTAATTTTTTAATATAGAAGAAGACAAATGTACTGTATTTCAGTATATTAGAATTTCATTAGAGTTCTTGTACATTATCAATATTATTTTTATTTTGGATTTGAAATTAGAGTACAACGGTTTGTCAAAATTATAGTTTTAACGCCACTGTAAAAATATAAAATTTATTCCAACTTAATTAATTCCATACAGTTAATAGATTTGAAATATAATATTCGATTATGAATTTATTTCAAATGAAAGATATTCAAGATCAAATAATATTTTTAGTATATCCATTACTTATATATAAATTACACACATCTCATTGAATTAATTTCTTTAAGAAAAATGAGAAATCATTAATATTTTACAGCATTTTAATTAATTTTAAATACAATATTATTTAAATACAATTATTCATGGATAATAAATACATTAGACATTTATACTTATTGCTTTAATGAAGTTTATTTTTTTTTTAATTACTAGTTTTCTTTAATTCGTTCTTGAATCCACTTTATAAAAGCAGAAACTAATGTATAGACAGTGGGTGAACCTGTTGAACCACAAGGAAACGATGCCCAAGATGCAATTCCAATTTGAACATTAGATTTGTTTAATTTTTGAACCAATGGACCTCCGAAGTCACCCTTTAAAATAATTATAAATTAATTAGAGAAAAATAAGCACAAAGAGAATTTATAAGTTATAAAAAACAGTCAGTAATAAAATCACAAGATTTTTTTCATTTTAACTATAAATGTTATTAAAATGTATTAAAAGAAAATATTACAAACGTTTATGACTTTTGTATATAACTTTTGTAAGATTTTGCAAAATCTTTTTAAATCTTTTTAAATCTTTTTTTTTTAAATAAAATTGTAGAAATCACTATTAAAATAAAAATTGTGTCTTTTTATAAAACACAATTTACAAGCAGTGCTTCAAATAAATTAGAAAAAATATGTTGCACATTTATAGTTACAGAGGAAATGTTATTGTAAAGACAAATAAAAAATTGAAAATTTACCATTAAATAGATTGGGCAATTAGAAGAAAAAATAATAAATGAACCGCTGTCGGTATGATGAACTAAATTTTACAGCAAAATAATACTTACGACACAGGCAGAAATCGTTCCATCAAGCGGACCGGTGCAAAATTGTAAATCACCGATTGTTGCCGTGGGCGCGACGACTCTTAAGGCATCTTCGCAATTGTGCTGGGAGATAACGGGTACTTCGGCAAACTGAAGGACATTAGGTAAATTGACTATTATCTTTTTAGAAACTGATCCCCAGCCCGTGAATTTTGCGACGCCTTTAGGGTGAGATTTGGCTTCAGGCAGCTTTACGGGATGTACGCGATCGTTTAGTCGTAATCGTGTTTTCAGTTTTAGCAGTCCGATATCGTAAGGCTTAATAACATTGAGAATTCTGTCGATATAAATTATAATTTGTATTTACTACTGCTATATATGCATAATTATTTTTAAAATGTTTAATAAATCAGACACTCGTCATTGTATTAAAATAGAGAGAACCTTATAATAATGCACTTAAATATGCGGTATCAATTCATTGATAAATCTCTTTTCGTTTTTCATTAAATTAATTTACTTTAAATTGACATAATTACATTTCAAAACTTACTCTATTATGAACTTCTACAAAGTGTAATAATAAAAAAATGTTACCCTCTATAATCCTTGTGAACAATACGCAAAAGGACTTCTGAAGTTTGGACATATTCACTGTCCTCTCGTAGCTCTTGCTTGCCGGCCTTGACCACAGCTTTACCGATTTTCGGGATAACAGTGACACAATAACCAGAAGTAAGAATCCATTGATTATTCAGGATAGATCCTCCACAAAGTGGCACTTCTTTTGTGATTGGTGGAATACTATGTAGGATTAATGCTTGGTATGGATATTGTCCTGGAAAAGCATCTGATCCGTCTGTTATAAAACTATTATGTACGTGTCCTACTATACCAATGATGGATTGGAATCCTATTGAAGAAGTACTTATTTGATTAAAGAGTCTCTAAAATTATTATAAGGTATTTTTTAATGAGTTACTATTAAATTAGTTTTTTAATTATTGAATTAATAAAAAGCTTTTTAAAACGACGGCCCAAAAAATAAACAAGCTTACCATTTAAAAATTGTAATATATTTTCAATTTTTGTATTTTATAGATACATTATATTTATTTGGTATAAAATATATTATATACAATATATAGATTTACAATAAATTATCATGTCGTAACGAAACTGACGCGCAAGTGGGGCCACAAATAAACAATACACTCCCACGCATACACATAAAAGATATGTTATTTATAATCATATCATTACCTTGAATTAGCAAAAATGTTGTACATATATAAGTGATGTCCATCTTTTTTAAACTGCAAGGAATATGACCGATACATTACTACATATTTATACAATATTCAGCTCCATTAAATGTTCCTAATAACAATTGCTTATCAGAGCTTAACGAATCGCATAATTTAAATACTTAAGATCAAGATCAAGATTTTCAATGAAAAAATTTATATAAAAATATTAGATATATAAAAATAAAAGAATATACTTAATTTATCAGTATTATAAGAAGAATAATAAAAATTATTTCAATCAACCTGTACAATTACACTCATTAAAATCATGCATGAATTATATTTTCGTAATATGTAGTGAATTAATAATTTCTTAAAATTGATACGAATTAGGTGAATTATACGTCATAAAAAATTTTTTGTTAAATTTAAAAATTGTTTAAGTTACTAATTTTATTTAATTTCTATGAAGACAAAGGTATTTAATCATACGCTGATATAATACGCATATTTGTTGGAGATTTCTTATTTATTTCTTATCTACTTTCATATTATCAGGTTTTAAATCAATTAATTTTATTTTTCAATTATAATATATATTTATCAGTTCTCTAAAAAATTATTATTAGTCATATTTGCCTTAATCACGTGAAATCAACAACGAAATCAACGAATAAATCAATAATTCTAAAAATTGAATCGGTGTTTGAAATAGTTAAGGTACTATAAATAAAATACAATATATTTATTAATAAAAATACCTCCATGTAATGTATTGATGTATTTTTCTAATGCTTTAGGTAGAAAAATTAGAAAATTCAACAAATATGAATGCAGGTATAAAAAATGCTGCAAATTTTGGAAATAAAAAACAATTGTAATTTGTAAATTGTAAATTAATTAAATCAACTATTGTTTTAATTAATGTGGTATTAAATTTGTTCACAAAATTAAATCATGGCATAAATTTAGAGACGATAAACTCTGGAGAAATTAATTATTATAATATGTTTATATAAATTAATATTATATGTTTATATAAATATTATTAATGAAAACTGCTCCTGATATGTTTCAATGTATTATAATATACGGTATATTTTGATGCTAATATATCTTCAGAATATTGCGATGCAACTCTGATTGGTCAAAGAAGACCTCTTACTTCCAGAGAATTTTCTCATCTAATTAGCTCTTAAACCTAATATATCGCGAAATTATGCAACTCTTTACACGGATAACTCGAAATTGAACCAGGTTCTACGAAGGAGGTATCACAAAAGACTGGGATAAATCACATAAACTAAAGGACAATATTTAAGCAAAAGATTTATCATTAATTTTTAATATACTATAGAGAATACAAAGAAAATTGAATATATTCGCACTCCAAGAAAATTAACGTAAATTTTCGAATTAGTAACCGCATATAACGAATTCAATCATACACTATAGGAGGTGAACACAAGTCTTTAGATTTTAAGTCAAAAGGAAAAGTTATACGCATAAATAAACTTATGCACTAGTCCAAACTAGATAACACGTGCTTTTTATTTATTAAAGATTGCGAGCCCTAAACATTTGTATCACTCACGGTCAAAATGTGCAAATCTTTTGCAATGAAATACTGACTTTACGTTAAATCAGTTAAAGTTTACGTTAACGCTTATATTAGTTTAGAAATAGAACTAGCGGTTTAATTCATGGTGTCTTTAACATACCGGTTAGGGATGCGAAACATTTTTTCCAAGAGAAAGCGTTCCGTGAGCCGTTGTGCCAATTTCAAAATGATGAGAAGTAAGATTTTGCATGCCCTCACCTTCTAGGAAGCAAATTTTTCAAGCAATGGTGAGATTTTTTCTTTGAAGTGCAATGCGTTAAAAGCATGTCGGTAGAGCCATCTCTCTGCAAAATCGTACTCCGCGTTGGTTCCAGGATCTTCTCGCAGTTCCCCTAAGATGTTTTACCAATCAGCTTTTACCGTTACAGCCGCAGCTGCTGCGGAGGCTCATGATAAAGTACCGGCTAATTCGTTTTTGCATTCCTAACGCTATTCTATGAAAAAAAAACAACAAAAGTTCAAAAGCCCAGCAGCATTGACGCCTGGAGAAGTTTTCCATTCTATATAATAATTTCGTCACTTGGGGGTCTCTATTACCTTACACAAATGTAATGCTCACACGAATTCCTTTTAAATTCAAATTTTGAACTCCATGATTCACCTAGAGGCAGCCCTTCTTAGTTTCTGCATCATTTATCTTCACTTTTAAAGCTTCTGACTTGATTATACAGTATTCCGACTCTTCTTCTTAATATTGTGATGATCGTGATTCCCTCATCACTGGAATTCATTTTAATACGAATTTCTTTGCAAAATCGGAATAAACCTGGATAGGTGCTTCCACAAGTAAGTTTCGTAAATCATTTAAATCGCATTGTTTTTCTCACCTCAGGAATCATTGATGTAAAAGTCCATTTAAAAATGAAATAATAGCAGCTGCACTGAAAAGAAGCCTTTGATTCATCGATATAATTGCACAAACCACTGTTGGGTTACTGTTTGGAACAAAATCATGTATAATACGGTTCGTAGCTAATCGTGATCCATCTGAATTATGGTAGCGATAATATGGCACCCCCAGATATATCAATAATCTCCTAGCGAAATGAAATTTGTTTCAACATGGTTGTTATTACGCGTCCCGTCTCCCTTCCAAATTTCCTTCATAGCTTATACAATACAATCATAGTCAATCGTGATCATTACAATATCACTAAGGTAACATAATACACTTTTCCCCGATGAAATAATGAGCGCTAAAACGCTGTGATAGCTATCAATAACCATTTTGTAGATCGTTTGCTGATAGATAGTATGCCTCTCGTAGCCTTCCTGAAAACTTCCTAATGTCAGGCAGTGGATACGTAATTGTTCAAACAGTAGAATCTATGTAAAATCTTTACTTATATCTTAACTATAACTACCAGTAAACACCACGATCAGATGAATCTATAACTATCATCTCCGATAATGAATAGCCTAACATTGCGGCAGTTGGCACAGATATGTACCCAGTGTTTACATCGCCAGCAACATTGACATCTATCATATGGTAATATTGTATTAAAATAATTCGCTTTTGCCCTAGTAAAATGATTCAGCATTTAAGCTGTTAAATTCCCTTTCATGTTATCTATAATTCACCGAATTTTGTTTAATCGTCTATTCTCGATCACGTGTCACGCTTTTTGTTATGAAATTCAAAAATTTTGCTTGAAAATACTATCTTCTCAATTCGAGAAACGAAAAATTCCCTAAATTAGCTTTACCTTTGATTATAATATTCCTAACTGCTATCCCAAACAAATGAATTTCCTTGTAGCAATTCCAGCAATCATTTAAAATCATTTAAATTTAAAATCTTTTCTACAAACCCCAGAAAAGTTTATTTGTGCTTTATTATAAAAATCATAGTTAATATTAATATCAATATTAATATTAATTTTCATTTGCTAATGCTACGTATTAACTCAATAATTAACACAATAAGAAACTGTAAAAATTAGTAAAAGTTACGATTATTTTAATTTTAGTATACACTGATTTTAATTGGAAAGTACAGGGAATTTTAATTGGAAGCACACGCTTCATGCCCCTTCAATTTCTCATCATTTCGCGAATTTGACAGCTTTCGTATTGAAAAATTTTCCGGTCTACAACCCTGAAAGCACGTTCCAGTAAATAGGTATCTTGCGAAAAACGTCAGAAAAAAAATAGAATGGAACTTCTTTCACTACAGAGAGAATAACAAATTATCACAAGAATTACAAGGTATCCGGAAATTTTTATTATTGATAATAATTATATTAAACTTTTCAATTTTTTTCCAAATTTATTGCCTTAATTAGTTATAAATGTATATATATATTTTAACTTTTTTTTATTAAATTTAAAGTTTTAATAAATAAATTATTCGATATGATAGCGTACATTTGCAGAATTATCCAAAAAATCATACAAATATTAATAACCGAAGAATGCTCACTCACAAATATTGTAATGAAATTGAATTAAATTTTTGTATAAAATTTTAAATGCAATAATAATTTCATGGATACTATGCATACCTTATCTGTTAAAAACCTAACGAAAAAAATTCAACAAATTTGATAATAAATTGAGTTATTTTTATTAATTATTTTCTTCATTTTGCGATATGATAACTGAGCGACGATTCTGCCATTATTAATCATAACCGAGGAATATTTCTGAAGATAGTATCCTTGATCCAAAGTGGAAATAATTACGTCGATCGTAACAGTTTTGTGTCAAAAGTACTTGAACGGAACTTGACTATCTCTACAATTTTTTCTTGAATCATTTATTTAAATTCGATTTTTTTACCTTCACTTATCGTTTTAGATGAATTTACTATTTGCATTTTGAAAATTAATCCTTCATTTATAAAACCTAAATTCTAGACAAAAATTATAAATTATTACAAGACATTAGAGATAAATAATACAAGTGCAATAGATCATAAAAATTTTCTAAATTACCAAGTAATAATAATATGTAAACTATAAGAGCGGTTAGACGTAAATCAATTAGTATTACTTGTTGTTTATATAATATTTTGTATTTCATACGAAAAATTCAGCTATAAAGGGAGGTGCCTATCTTACGTAAGATAAAATAAAAGAAAGAATATAAAATGAGTAAAAGAACGGCGGTAGCCTCAGTATGGGCCAATAATGATGTTAGGGTGACATTATTTTTACACAGCTCACGGAGAAGAAGGAAAAGAAAAAAAGAAGAAAGGGGAATCTAGGCAGTCGACGGGACGTTATAAAGTCTCGGAGACTCTCCAGCACTTTAAATTACAAGAAATTTGTCTTACTTTTCTGGGTAGGGTGGCAAGGAGTCGTCTTCCTTGAATCGAGAGACTCACTCCCGGTGGCGCTATTCTAATTTCCGCGACTCATCCAGTTTCGTAGTCCTTAAATATCTCTGGGGAGTACCAAAGAAGAAGGGAAGCTCTCACTCTCACTTTGTGTCCCCTTACTATGTTTTTCGCGAGAAAATGAGTGCTGGTACGATAGAAATATGATTGTAAATTTGTCATCTTTTCGAGATAAATTAAATATCGCTCATTAATATTTTTATCCATTCAAGATTTAGTAATAAAATAATAATTGTGAAAGTAAATTAATATTTTTCAAAATACTATAATTATGTGGCTTAAAAATCACAATCATATATAAAGTTGCGAACAGATAACTTATACGAATATAAATGATATATTAATACGTAAAAAGTTAAAAGATTCTGATAAGAAATTTTGATAAATTTGATAAGTAATATTACAAATATTTAACGGTGTAATTTATGATTCAAATAAAATACTTTTACGAAAATTTAGTACAATATTTTAAAATAATTATCATTCATTTATACCTATATTAACTAAATGAAATATATAAAAGCGAAAAGGCAGAAAGAATACAAAAAGCATGGGAAAAAACCTTTTTTATCTGAAAAAAAAATTTGTATTTTCTCGTCCTTTTAATAATGCCGTAATTACAGGTGATACTTCTCTTTATTATCCTCTTAGTCTTCGCCTAACATATGTTCACATGCATATAAGCGAAGCTTCAAAAATTGAGTAAAAATATCTCCCATCTGGTATGATTACGGTTAGGGGGTTGAACAATTAACAATTCCTGGTACATTATTCAAAGAACAAGCGAGTAAATGGTGATTGAAATCGCAACATAGATATTTGAATAGAAAATAATTGTATGTTATAAATTGGAAAAATAGGCATTTTAGTGTTAATATTTTTAATTTATTATTTAAAAATAAATGTTCTTCAAACACATTCGAGAAAAAAAACTAACAGCATTAAATTTTTGTAAAATAAAATCTTTTTTTTTAATTTCATTAAGTATCAAGATTTATGTATTTCCTTACAATAAATTTATTTAAATGAACTTAATAGATAAAAACTTTTTTAGATTGGTACACGATATAATATGTAGATACGTGCTTTGATTATAGTGAGATTTAAGAAAGCAATAAATAATCAATAAGTAACACATTGCACAGGTAATTGCTCTCTATCTCTCTAACATACCCTAACATACTTCTTCTCTGTTTCCTACACTATATGCCTCTCTTGTTCATGATCCATCTTTTCGGCTTCACCTCTCTTCTCATTCTTCCGGATGCGCAACGCATAACAACGCCGAATTGGAAGCGAAACTCACACTAACGCCGGTCCCTTGTACTATAAGGTAGCCCGGGCCTACAATCTCTATAATGGACTCGCTAAAATGTGCACAGAATTCGAAATCCCAGGAGAATTCCGGAGGCACTCACAGAACACAGCTAGGAGACTGCTGCATACCGCTCGGCATACACATTCGAGCTTCCGTACTGTTTCCTCTGAATGTTCATCCCATCGGTGAACACCTTCGCGCATTTTACAGTGCCAAAGTGGGTTAGCCCGTGACAAAAAGTTAGCTTAATTCTACCGACCACTCCGCATTCCGCAAGCTTGCGATTACACACATATGTAACACTTTGTACGGACTAATTTCATTCTTTGGTTTGTTTTTCCGAGCTGTGACTGTTACAGCACAGCACTTTATTTTCTCAAAACAACGACAAATTTCGACAAGCTTCACACCGAGGACTCTCATATAGAGAACGAAAAGGCTTTTCTAATTGATTCTTTCAGTACGATTGAAGCATTTTAATTTATATTATTTATCATATCATTTATTCAAATACATATAACATGTATTTGAATTTTGAATTATATTTAAATTCTGTACGAAATTAAGCAATAGATACTCAAAAATAAAATATAAATTTATTTCCAGATAAAGCTTTAATGTTTTTGTTGAGCAAAATAATATAAATACATTTAAAGCTTCAGAAGTTGTAATCTAGTTTATTAAACGTCTGTTCATGAAGATATTAATTATTCATTCGTATTATATTTATAAAATAAAAAGAACATCAGTAAGTATTCAATCAATAATTTTTTCCAGTTCATAACATTCTCTTTATTGGGAATCATTTAATTGTGAAATAATAATTACTTTTTAAGGGACTTCATCCATCATTTTCATCCAACTCAAATATCAAGTAACAGAACTCTATAAACCTATAAGTGCAATCCATCTTACAATCTCAAAACAAATGAAGGCCTATTCCTCTTGTTTATAGACTTTGGTATTCAATCATATTCTAGAAAAATTGATAAAATATTTTTACCCATGTGAAAATTTTCTTGGCTTACAAGTCAATTGTTACTTGTATTGGCTCAAAATCACCTAACTTATTAATGATCGAACGCGTAATTTATGCTTCATGCTGTCAAGTAATGATTAATATAATCTCGAAACACAATATAAACTACAGAAACGATATTTATTAATTTGTGTTAAATAAAGTTTTTATATTTTATTGTAAATTAGATACAGTAAAATCTTAACTTTATGTATATATATATAATCATTATAAACTGATATTTAATTCGGAATACATCTATTTTTCAGAGCAGCAGAAATGAAGGCCACATAAGTACTTTAATTAAACGTCCTTTCGAATAAACAATTCCCAATAAAATCTATATATACAAAAACAGATTGTTATATTTTTCCATCCCCACACGTCCAGATTTAATGCAACCTATATTAGATGCCATTTTACATTGATGTTAGCCGAATCGAAATTTTATGTATTATTTTACTTTGTTGTATCGACGCTTTTCATAGGCATCGAATACGCACAATATACCCGATCTTTAATAATAAGTGTTATGAACCCATAAAATCTATTATTATAAGTACACCAATTATGTTGATAATTTATAATGCAATTTGGATATAAAATTAACACTTTTCAAGAACTACTTCTTATTAAAATTTGATGCCAATGAAACATTAAAATACTATAATTGATTTAAAAGTTTACATGCTTTCTATTCATTGGTTAAAATTTCTTCTATCTTTAATCACCTAACAATAAAAATTTGCAAGGAAAAATTAATAAAGTGTTAGACGGTAGATCAAAAAAACATTACTCAGAAAAATTGAAGAAGATATTTGTTTCGTTCCAATTAATTTAGAGAAATAGAATTAAATAAACCATAATAAATATTAAATAAATTTCCATGCTTATGAAAAAAAAATAGAAAGAAGATATTAAATCATCAATCATAATTATTCTATCTTCTTTAATATATTCAAGTAGCTATTAATATATACATAATTCAAATACAACTATGAATTTGATATTTTAACATGGAGTTTAAAAATAAATAAATACTATAGGTATTGCACATAATTCTTTTGTTTAAAAATTTTATAAAAATATTATATACACAGTAATATGCATAAATACATACATACATATTAGTCATTGGTATAATTTATGAACTAAAATATTATAAGAAAAAAAGAACAATAAATAAAAATAAATTATGTATGTTATTTAATTTCATGAATAAAAAATTACGACTTCTATCTGGTAACCTTAAAATTTAGTAATAAAAAATTCTCCAATGACATTAAGGTCTCTAAGAATAATAAACTAGCAATCAATCAATTCTCACCCTCTCCTACCTCCCGTTAATTTGTAAAGCAGGAAAACATGTTCTTTACCCCTCTTTGAAATGAGTAAGAGAATTTACAATCTATTTAAAAGGCTTTTCCAATCTAACCAATTTATTCTCGCATCGATACAATAGCTTGATCCTACTGTGTACCATCTTCGCGAAAATTTGCGGTCAAACAATTTTTTGATTATACATTTCGAGAAGTACTTTTTTATTACAAAAACACTTTATTATTTGATGTATTTTTCTAAGCTATTACATTTTTTCTTCTATCATACTTTATTTCATGAATACGTTAATCATGTCAACTTGACTGAATATTGCAGCTTAAAATTTTATAATTCATGCTATATTTAATTTATCGAAAATTGTATTATAAGATAACAATAATTATAAAAATTTTATCAATTTTTATATATTTTGAATAAGTTTTTGATAAAAATGTAACCAGTTTGTATGTTATCTAATCATCAGTATAAAATGAATTATGTTTGATTATAATTTTGAAAAAAATTGATTTTATGGATGTAAGCTGCAAATCTAAAATATAATAATTATCTATAAGTACACTCCAAAAAATGTGCTCAAATGCATTTTTACAGTTTACAAATGATTTTTGTGTTCAGCATCAGAGTTCCATAGAGATAAAATGCTATATATCTTTATTATATTACTTTGGACAAAATACAGCATTTTATTTCCTTTATTACTTGTGCTTGATTGAAAAAACCCGTAATTTTATGTTAAAAAATGATTTAATAGTTAATAATTTAGTATGAGAATCTTTACTACTATACAAAAAATTTTTATTCTTACACATTCTGCACTTGTATATAACAATAATACATTTTTCACTTAAATTTTTCACTTGAACCTAAATTTTTTTCATACCTACCTATATTTTTAAATTTACATTACTTTTTCTTTATTTAGAAATCTAGATTTGTATGGCATAAAACATTTTATAAAAACAAATAATGTATTTTCAAAATACAAATAAAAATAAGTTTTTTTTATAAATTGTATGTAATTCTTATTGTACTCCAATTTCTAAGAATTTCAATTGGAATACAGATGATAGTTTAAATGCTCACATCTTATTATTCATTTAATGCGTAGACACTGTGGACTAGACATAAATGTAGACAAATTTGATGTTTATAAAGTATAATACATATTTCAAATACTTTCTATTTTTTACTTACAAATTTTATTGCAGATATATTTATTTTGTAAGCTATTTAAAATTCCATGAAAGTTATTTACTTTTTAAACGTATATATCCTTCTATTCTTTTTTTGAAATACTTCTCATCAAATATAAAATTATAAAAAGTAATAAAAATAATAATTCTAAATAATAATAATGTATTAATAATAAAATCTATTAAATTAAACATACAAAACTGTATTTAGTTACTTGACGGAATCTTTATTGTGTATATCAGATTAATATATATATATATATATATATATATATATTTGCTGATTGAGATTTCAATTAGATTTTTTTTAGTTTCTCTTTAGAGTATCTTGCATTGTTTTTTCTGCACAAATGAAAAAGTACTATTTTTGAATAAAGTTTAGTAAATATAATTCATATCAAGTAAGTGCACATATATTAAAATGAAACTTACTATAGTTCATAAATAAACAGCTCTGAATTAATGATAAAAAATATCATAGTACTTGCATAAGTAGCTAAATCTAAATTCTTTGACGAACAGAATAAATAGCTTCTCATTTCATAAGCAAGTGCTACGTTTGAAGCATACCTACCTGATCGCTTACCCTAGTCGATCTGTATTCTTAGCAGAAATACCATTAAGCATGTGCCATTGAGCAGATTCGTCAAAAAGTATTACGCCACCGTGAAAGATAAAATAAAGAATAAGACGAAAAGCAGAAGTCATGGTATTACTAGAATAATCCTGTTCTCTTTTAATGTGCAGATGAGTTTGAATGCTCATTTATTAGATGCAAATTACGCATTACTTATTTTGAAGGATAATTGTCTTCAACGATTTGAAAGAATTTCAAACGATTTTAAACAATTTGATGAAATTCTCTGAATAGCATCCTTTCCTTATAAATTTGCCTTGTAGTGTAACTCAAAAATATACGATTCTTTTATAATTTCGAAAGTATTGATGTAATTGCATCTATTCATCTTTACTGATTAAAAAATAAGTTTGTTTATCTTGTCTTATAATGTATTTACAAAGCCTTATCGGTTTGTCTGACTTAAAGAAGAGCAACTGCACTCGAATAATGCATTTAGTAGACAAAGCGGGAAATTCGTCTATATTCTAAACATGATTACCGAAGTATTCATTAATCTTACTAGAGCCATTTTACATGGGCTTTGGTGGTTCTGTATGTAGCTTTATCTGAAGAGCAGTCGGGTATTAGTATATGAAGCGCCTTTCTTAAGCTAAGAGATCAATGGCTTAGACATCAGCGTCCAGTAACAACAGAACCTCCAAGAGCTAAGGAATAGAGTAGGTATGTACGATTTTACTGTGTCCATCGCCTCCAATTTGCGATACATCTCAACGTATAATGCTATATATATATATATTTATATATATATATATATTGACGTCTAATTAAATTAAACGAATATATAAAAAAAAAAAAAAATTTTTATTTAACTTTTAAGAGCTGGACAGGAAATCAATGCTTGCGTCATATACTGTATACTTCCGTATCGTTATATTGAAGATTATAATTTCTTATTTGTATGTCTTTTCAATTATTTCATTTTAGTATTAATAATTGTATCTACAAATTTTTGCGTAGATATTCAATATCTTATATTAAAATTTAACATTTTTCCTAATTTCATCCGTTATGGAATAAGATTGCCATAATGTAATTCTTAGATATTATATTTAATTAATTAAATTTGTATTTTTATGTATTATTCATTCATTAAAACCATTGAAAATTAAATGACTTTTTATGGTCTAATAAATTGTAAGTTAATTATTTCATACTTTAAATCACTTATAGATAAGGGCTTTAAGTTAGGTTTATTTTTATATGTATTTTAGTGGAAACAACATTAGGTATCAATTACAGATATAAACAAATGTAATCAACTATTTATCTTAAATTTTTATTTATATTTTTATTTACCTTCCGAACCAGTTTATAATTTTTTATTAGCTTATCGTTTAATTCAATAATAAATGGACACGACAAACTTATAAGTGTATCCTACTAAACTGAATTGAAGCAAATAAAACGCCCAGGAAATCTCACATTAACTAAACTTTCGCTATAATAACGAAAACTAGCGATCACGTTCCTCCATTTCGTACGCGTACTCATAACTTCATCCCTTCGTCATCGCCGATGTGTCCTTTTATCACTTCATCGTCGCGCAATTCGCACTTGCATTACGTGTTCACAACGATCTACGTATTTCCGCTTCCATCCAACGAATCATAAAATTTTTCCACTTTATAATTCTGCTCCTGTATATTCGCACATCGTGCGGGTTAGCAATTGACCATTGCCGAATCACATGATATTTATTCACAAAACAAATTTTATAATTTTATATAATCTTCAAAGTTAATTAATTATATCAAAATACGTAATGTCGTATATAAAAATAGATGGAATTTATGTAGAATATTGGTATTTCATTTAATTATTTACTTATATAATCTTGTTTAATTGTATCGGTTGGACATTAAACTACAAACCTTCCTTATCCGTACACGATCTAATAAATTGAAAAGATACATCTTCCTATTTTAAAAAACGTACATCTATGAATAATTGAAAATTTAATTTATCATTAAATAGAAAATAAGCCCATAAAAGTTTATAAGCAAACGTGAAAAATGTCTAAACGTAAATATTTATTTACAAATATGTAAATTTTTTATCTCTATGACAAAATGTTATACAACGAAAATATAATTTTATTGATGCCTCGGAACAAACTTTAATATTGCATGTTAATATGTCTACTAAAAAATGCAATATAAAGAATGTACTATTTACTAGCTTAATTTTAAAAACTTCTAAAAAGCTATACAAAATAGTTTTTTTAATTTTTATAATAAAATCATATTTTTAACTCAGAATTTATAATTTTAGTTTAATTAAGAACCAAATAATATTAATAATAATAACAATAATGACGATTATTATTTAAACTTTAATATCATAGTGACAATGTTGATAGCTAAAATAATTTGTATTGTACTATGATATGTATAAACACTGGAAATAACTTTTGAAAACAAGTAATAATGCTTTGTTTTATCTTTTGTTTGTATTTATAAGCTAATTTATATTATGAAATGAGTTGTTTTATCCAAATTAAATTCAAGATTTATAATTTGTAAAATAATCATATCTTCTCTCATATTAAAAATTATGTAAGAAAAGAAAATGAATCTTTAAAGGGAAAGCTATTTTATTTTATTATATAAAGGCAGACCATTATCAATTTAAACTCATAAATGAAAAAAGCTTAACTCTAGTTTATCAATAATCATTTCAGTATTAAAATTCATTATGAACTATGCCATGACTATTACATCGTGATTTAAAAAACTACATTACGAATGTTAAATACATGAAAAATTCCGACTACGGAAATAAAATTAAATATTTAGCACTCTGTAATGATTACTTCTTGAAAATCAAGTATTTTTACATGCCATTTATACTGTGAGAAAAATTATCTAAAACAGAGTATTCAAATTTTTTAAAATAAGCACTTTTTTAGTTTAACTACTCCTTTTCTTCTGATGCTAATGCATTGTATTCACGGTACTTTTATATTTTAGAACGGGTATTTATTATATCTTAACTTAAAGAGGCTTATTAAGTAATATGATGCATAATGTTTAACACGTTGTCGATTACTTAAAAAATATTGATTTTATAACTTATACTATCATCATTTCATTACTTAAAAAAGAGGAAAAACAAAAAAAAAACTAATATAAAATTATTCAAAATTATGTATTTTTAAATGAAAATATATATTTTATAATTCTAAAGTAATCATAAATAAAATCAAAACGTTACATAATTTATAACATTATTTATAACTCTTTTTTTAACAAGGAAAAATTTTTGTTTTGCAATACTTTTTTCCACTTTTTTACTTGAAGCTATTCATGGAATTTGATTATTAATAAAAAAATACAAGTTGTATTTAAATAAAAAATTGTTAAATTTATTCACTTAAAATATGGTTCAAATAACAATGAAACAATTTTACTTATAAACAAATGATTTAGATAGTATAAAATTGAAATTATAAGAATAGGTAGATTCGATCTAGTTAATTATATTATATTAATGTAAACGATGAAAAGAAAATTTGTAAACAGTTATTGGAGTCAAAAAAATAAATATTCTTAAAAATGGTCAGCAGGAAAGCGCTAAAATGAAAGTCATGACTTTGAGAAAAGTTTAAAAATCGTGTTCTTTTACATCCGTTTTTGACAAACGCAATATAAAAATTTAGCCACTTAAACTATAACTATTTTATAAGCTATAAATACGTTACTTCTTTATATAAATTTCAATTCTATTTGAATGCGATTGTTAATTATTTATTGAATAAAAATAATAGTAATAACGAGTTATTATTCATCTATTATTGGTAAAGCTATCATGCTTAAATATATCGTTATCGTAATATATAAAATTTAATTTAAAATTTTGTAATATATTGATGTGTTTATGTAAATTTTTTTATTCAATGAAAATTCATCTACAAAATACTCAATATATTAAAAAGATAAAGTCAATATACATGTCTAAAATAATCACATAAATATTAAGCAGCTTATTTGTAAGTTTAAATAAAATCATGGATATGAAAAAAATTATGGATAATAATATGATTATAAATAAGCATTTTACGAAATCGTAAGTAACCTAATGTAAAAATCCATAAAATTTACATAGCAATGATCTGCGCAACTAAATTTACATTCAATGTATATATCAGTGAACTACTCAGCATCAGCAACAGTAACGCTAGAAATCAAAGGGTGTGATGGTGAATTGAATGTTTAAGAAAATGAATCGATGAACTCGAGTGAATAATTCTAATTATATATCCGATGCTTAAAATACAATATGGTTACTATTTAAAAATATTATATAGAATAGACGTTTTAAATTTAAAATAAATGTTATTGAACACATAAATGAAAGTAATTATAAATCTTAAGTTTAAAAATAGATATTTTTTAGCAAAAATTTATAAAGAAAATATTTGAAGGAAATTGATTTATTTATCATGTACAATAAAACCTCTATATTTACAAATTTCAGCATAGTCAAGAAAAAAAGATTCTAACGAAGATATTATTGTCTCGGACAGTGCAAACATATTGAATTTGGAAAGAAGTTCTTTTTTACTTCTGAGTATATGACATTATTCTTCACTCACAAGGCATTAATTTATTTACCATTAATGCTAAAAACTAAATTTATTAATAAATGTTTCAATACAAAACATGATAATAATTTCTGATAATATAATGATATATATTATAAATCTCTTCGCAATAATTAAGCAATGATAAATATTACGTCCTTACCTTTTTATTAGATGCTACTTCAGGAATAATATGGAATATATTTTTTAATACGAATTCCATTTGCAATTAAAAACAGTATCTACGAAATGCTAGTTTAGTAAAGTATATTTTCAATATAAATTATTTTTTAAAAAAACGCAGTGTCTGCAAATTTCATTAGAAATATGGATTTGATATTGGCTTGGACAAATTTAACTACAGGATGCGTACATATTGCTTCCACTCGAATAGAAGAAATGATATTAGATGATAAAACGTCTCCAACATGAGAAAGTTATAGCGTTGACTTTGTCCGACGCTTCGCAGTGCTCGTACTTCTCCCTCTGGAGCTGCTTGTCAGGACGCTTACGATTTTGAAGCTCTGTGGGCTCGCACTCAATTAAGCCCGGCGAAAATTAGTAGAAGCGAACGGAGGAAAGATAGAAAGAGAGCAGAGTGACTGGGAAATTACGAAATCCACGTCGTCGCCGGTGTCACGGGAAGTCGCGCTGTCGACTCATCCCTTGAAAAATAACACTATGCTGGCGCAATATTCTCATCCAGCTTTCAGCCTCTTGTATTCGTATATATTTATTCACTTAGGCATTCCTTTTGCATCTAGATTACTGTTAATTAGCTCGCTCCGCTTTCGCAGTAGTACAATGACTATTTTTAATTGTTCAATAACAGCTAAAGTTAACCTCCAAATATATTCATTGTATTTCTAAATTATTACATTTGATAACTCTTCATAAAAAAATTAAAACAACATTGTAGATTCAATGTCTCTGATGGAAAATTTACGAGTCAATTTTGAACATTCTATACTTTTCCAGGAGAGAGTAAATCTAGATGTACCTATGAAGTGTTTCAATAACGACTTCGAAAGTTTCATTCTTAAAAAGGATCAAAAATAATTCCTTGAATTTTTACCTGTACTTTATTACTATATTTATGACGAAATTCAATGGAGTTATCTTTACTTTTACTTTGCTGACTCCAGCGTTGTAACTTTAAACATTATTTTCTTTTTATGCATTAGATAGTACTTTTAGAAGGCTTTGAAAATAATAATAACAGATGAAAAATTGTTCTAACATAGTATTATGTAATGGTAATTTTTTTAATGCCATATAATAAATTACGATTTAATAAATTAGTTTAAAGTACAAAAAATTTCAATTGAATTTACAGTAACGAAAATTCTGTTCAATGAGAATGATAAATATTTGACTACGCAAGTACTGTACACTTTAAAAAGCATTATATTGATTTTTAAAACATCAATCTACTTAATGCCAGTAATACGATATTTAATGTGCTCATTTATTTACTTAATAGAATTTATAAAAGATATTAACACGAAATGGTATCACTTTTATTCAAATATATTTAATGATTATAAATATCTATTATTCAAAATCAATTTATGAGTCATGAAAATTAAAAAAATATATATTTAATTATAAAAATTCAATTCAAATTAGTTTCTAATACCTTGATAACGAACAAAAGTGTGCAATGGTTTGTATATTATTTCTTTGTATCCTTCCTGATTCTTTACTATTTTAAAACATATATCGGTACAAATGCTCTTCCAATCATTTCCCTAGATCCTTTCAGTCCATCTCTCTATCTACATCACACATCTAGACGTCTGTCTTTCTCCAATTCCCTCTCTTTTTCCGTTGTCGGTTTCTCCTTTCTCTTCGTATATTCGTCCTGCAGACTACGCAGATGCTTCTCCGACAG
Organism: Kradibia gibbosae; assembly: GCA_018907135.1. Taxonomy (NCBI): domain Eukaryota; kingdom Metazoa; phylum Arthropoda; class Insecta; order Hymenoptera; family Agaonidae; genus Kradibia; species Kradibia gibbosae. Next base: position 13,808,673 of record JACCHX010000002.1, on the reverse strand, counting down.
GCCGTGGATCAATAACCGTAATTCATCATTTGTATGCGACGTGCCAGAGGACCGAAGCTTTCGCTTTTTCGACACCCCTCTCATCTCTTTTATCATTCTCTATTTCCCTCTCTGCCTCACTCTATCACACACTCTGCATTGGGATATGATGTCATGTTGAGGCGACTCAACGAAACGACTAGGGAGCAACGATTCGTTGCAAATAATCGCGTTCGCACGCAATTTTTTGCACTTCGCTGGACTTCACGTAGATCTGTTAGATGTTCGTTATTCACTGGCAAATACTTGTCAAGTTATTGGAAATTCCAACGTTCGTGGTTTCGGTTCAATGTTCTTTTTATTAATGTAAACTAGAGCTGTACTTCAGGACAGAAGTTAAAATTCATTTTTGCGTCAGTTTCTATTTCATTATATTAAATAGTTATAAATATTAGTATTTTTACTTCCTTCAACTTTTTCTTTTCGCTTTCAATAATATTTGCCATTAATAAGTACAGAAATTCAAAAAATTGATTGTTTTTTTTTAATTCTAATATCTATTTTAGATAGGCTCCAATGTAATAATTTATTTATAAATTGACGGTTTCACAAAACATAAAGAACAAGTAAGACGAAGATTGTAAAAATAATATTTTTTTAATAATTAGGACTTGTAAGATATTGAAATAATATCAAACACGTCCTGATGAAACTTTTCAAATAACTAATTTCAATTAAAATTTATTAAAATGCTAATATTTCTTAACATTTATGCTTCTTGAAATTACAAAAATGTCTTATTAACAATGTCATTTTAATGAAAATTCAAATCAGTTCGTTGAATTCAGAGTATTATCGAGGGTATCGTAAACTAATGCTTGCAACGAAAACAAAGAACAACACGAAGGGTGTCTCAAACACTGGAAATAATTAAGAGAAAGTACATAAATCGCAGATGTCGTCGACTATCTATGTATGAGGTTCTGACGATGGTCGGCTTACGAAGAACCGAGGCGGGGAGGGCAGCGAGGTCAGCCGCATGTGCAATTATAGAGGCATTGATGTCGGTCACTTGACCTCTAAAAGCTGACGCTTTCGAGCCAACGTTGTGAAATATTCACGCCATTTGTTTAATGACGTCCACCCATGCAAAGATGCGGAGTGGTTTTGTATCTGCACCTCCCTTCGCATTTCCATACACAATAGATCAATGAATTCGAAATATATTTGGACTAGTTTTTAAAACGATGGACCGGTGTTATTTTAACGTTTATTACGGAATGCTAAAAGGACTTTTAAAATAATAGGCACTTTCGTTCACTTTGATAATTTGATGATGCAGAAGAATCCAGAATATTTCAATGCTTTAGGGTACATTTATTTTAATCGTCTGAACTTTAAATTGGAAAAGATTAATATTACTAAAATTTAACAAATTTCTTTCGCTACTAGGAGCAATAATAATTTAGTAGGAACGTAAAACTTATTATTCTTGATGTAAATGCATTGCAAGATATTTTTTTTTCTTAAAATTTCCAATCGTACAGCTGAATACAAATAAATGTAAAATTGAAATTCTGAAAAACATCAGAAAAGTATTGAAGTTGCTCGAGACTATTTGAAGCTCTTGACCGAAAGAGCTTTTGAGGCAAAGGCATTAGCCATAGGGTTGTTCAATTTGTATGTTAATTTACTGGCATTTTCCACCCAAGCTTAGTAATTTCATGTTTATTTAGAGATAATACGTAGACAATTAATAGCGATAATAAATAGGCAGGCGAATTAAAAACGATGTATATACAGAAGAGGACGATAGCTTTGATACGCCAAGAGGATGAATACTAATCCATCAATCGGTTACACTTCTAGAAGGGATAATATTTTTTCAGAATAACGAACCGTTATGTTTATAGAGCAAAAATTATAAGGATGATTGCGAACTCCTTAAAATTCATATGATTATGAATTTATCATTATTTTGATTATGTACCTAACATTAGTTTTACTATTTCTCATAGTATTATAGTTATTTTTCAAAAAGTTCAAAAATTTAACAAAAATTATTTATCGATATAAAATATTTAAAGTATTTAAGACTTATTTAGATAACTTACCTGTATTTTAAAAAAAAACATAGAATATAAATATTTACGTACGTATGAATGTATTCAAGATATATTTTCAATAAATATGAGATTATCATAAAATATAATAGCCTAATTTATAAACTTATTTATTAAAAATTAAATTTTTATTTATCTCTCACTCTTAAATTAATTAACAGCTTATAAATAACTACTCAATTTTTGAAGAAACCCTTCTATATGCCCTCAGATAATTTTATCATGCAGAGACGTAAATATTTCATTTCAGCTTAAAATTTCAGCAAGAAGAGTTCTGAATTAACTTTTATAAAAGGATTGATATTACAGAAATCCAGAGAATGTCATAAATACTATATTGTCCTAAATTACATGAGTGTTATAATCGAGCTGCAAAGCGTACTGCGTTCTCATATGCTGCAAATCACAATCAAATTGTTGCAATATTATTCGAAAACGAAAACTTTTCATCTCTGACTATCTTCAAACAAAAGAAGAAGTAGAAGAAAGCTGAATTTATCGACTTTTAAAAAATCAATTTTATTTTGTTATTCCCTTTTTTATTTGCAAATTATAATCAAGTTTACTCTTTATTTTTATTTAAAATTGTGAGAAAGTCTTCCGTTGTTTTCTAGAAGAACTAAAATGTACATTTCGTTTAAATTCTTGCCTTTTTGAATTTTATCTCAAAATATTTGGATAAAAAACTTGTGTTGATTCAAAAATAAAATTGTTCTTTATTAGTTTTCAACTAATGTAAAATGTAAAATAAAGAAATTTTTACTTCATGAAATGTAATATAGTGAATAATTTAGTTAGAACCGCAAGTTAGAGATTTATTTAAATTTATAGCTAGTAATTTAAAAAATAGTATGTTTTATAAACAACTGTGTCATTATATATTATCAGTATGTGTATACATTTTTTATACTTTAATGAAAAATTTTCAAATACATGAATAAGTTTTATATTATATACAAGTTTTTATGAATTTTAGATACTTTTGTTCTGAAAATTTTAATATTAAATCATTTGAATTTCAAATCTAAGAATAATTATATGAAAATTTAATTATCTGAATTTCATTACAAAGCAATATTTATGTAAAAAAATTAAAAAAATAAAATGATAACTAAAAAATTGATTTTTTATTAATATCAAAATAACGATTAATATATATATTATTCAAAATTCTAGAGTTCATTATGTAGAATTTAAGCTTAAATTTAAAATTATTCATATATGTAGATAATACTAATAAAAAAAATTTATTAAATTTTTCATAGTTTAAAATTCTAATATTTTTATTTAAATTGCATATCATATCCGACAGATTTTATGATATGTACATAAAATAATACCATTAATATTATGTACATATCTGAAAGTAAGTTCATGACTGAATTAATAAACACGAGTTATGTCACAGCTATTGACAATGTAGAATGCTTTCCCATGAATATCAAAATTAAAATTCAACCTTTCTGGATGTGTTACGCTGACCTGTCACTCAGTTTCATACAATCAAAGATCTTGTCCTCAACGCAGTTGTAGATGCAATATCTCCATTCGATATCACCTGCAATTAAACTGTTTTTGCTATTATTTAAAATATTCATTTTAAATTTTTTTTTCAACTTATCGTATTCAAGTTGTTCCAAATTTATCGTACCGTATACTACTCACACATTTATAACAAGTTTATTTTATTTTTACATTACGTTAATTATCATTTAATCAGAGTATTACTTTCTATATTTAAACATAACTAAATTAATTTAAACAATCTGTTACGATCAAATAATAATATTGTAAATGTAATTTAAAAAAAAGGTTTAAATTGAACGTAATCTACAATTTTTTTTAATATATACGTAATTTAGATGGTTTCTAAGTAATACAGCTATTAACAAGTTATTATACATGATTAAAATAATATATATAATTATATACATGATTAAAAATTAAATTTTTTTTTAAATTAAATAAAAAAAGGAACTTATTTTATAAATTTATTTATTTAATTAAAAATATAATATACATAAATACCTTGGTACAATATACTATAAAAAATATTTTACAGATTAATACATACTACCAGTTAACTATATACACGATTAGACACTAAAAATATTTTACGCATGAAAAATACAAAAGAAACAAAAGAAATTTTTTTTACGTATCGAGTAACGAAATGCTATTCAATTTTCAACCACTACTAAATCAGCAGCTTTTGTATGAGTATATCTCTAAGCCCACACACATATGTATATATATATTTATATATATAAATATATAATCTTCAATTGCATTAAAGTGTTCTATATATATATCGTTAATGATATAAGAGTTTAGAAATATTCGAAAAGGTTATAAATCTGGTTACTATCGATAACGTTTTGAGCAAAGTGTTAATTTTTTTCATACAATCAATTTTTTAACAATAAATAATTACTCTAATATTACACGTTTTCAATAGAAAATTTTATCCAAATAAACTGGAATTATTTACTATTGATTTAAAAGCAATTAGTCCACTCCATTTCATATATTTTTTGATGATTACTAGTAATAAGCGTTAAATTATTTTTTAATACTATAGAAAAATACATTTTTACAGAATATAATTAATTGTGATTTATTGATTGATTTTTGTGATTGAATTAAAATTTTATTATGTACATTAGGTAAATCTCCTATTCTGCATATTTCGTTTGTGATGGACGTAATTACGTACAGGTAAGGTACGAACACTTTAATCGAGATTAAGCAGGAATATCAGAATGTTCGAAAAAAATAAGATAACAGTCATCAAAATATTAAAAAAAAAATATTAAAAGTCATAAATATTAAAAATTTTCTTTATACTAAAATCCTTATGCGTGAAAGGTCCAAAAAATGTTATCAATAATAAAAATAAAGCATCATTAAACATTAAACTATGGAATAAGTTACATTAAGAAGTAAGTTAACATTAAACTAAGGAAACATTAATTTCATATTCAATCTGTTTAATGAAAGAACTAATAAGTTCATTGAGATCATTTAGTACACGAACTCAAATAAATTTCGTTAAATCATTTAATGTAAAATTATCGACTACAACAAAAAACGTCTTATATAGTGTTATAGTAAAAAAATAAGTGAATTGCAATTGACAGTATTTTTATAATTTATCATTAAGCAGCCTTTTTTCACTTGAATTTAACTTTCAGACCCCTCCACCATCATTATACAAAATTAAGACTAAAAGTTAAACAATTATTTAGCTAAGTGCCAGTAGTTTTATGTTGGTGCCGTGATGGAGCTTTTGGTTATAACCATAGAAGTGCTTCACAGAGCCCATTTAAGGCTACATTACTAGCTTCTTCATTGGACTAACTTAATCCTATGTTATATTTTTGATAGACGAGCGCTAAATAGAAAATCTTCGTGTTTTTTTTTTTATTTCTTTGCTTCTTGAGCTATGCTTTTCATGTTTCTATCAAATTCTCACTTTTTACGTTTCCTACAAGTTGGTAAATTAATAAGTAGACTTTCAAATCTTTAACAGAAAATCGTGTTTCCTTTCTAAAATTAATTAATCGTAATTTTGTTTATAAAAGAGGTGATTATTATAGACAAAATTAGTAACACTGCTTTGAAATCAGATTCTTCAAACGGAAATTTTAAATTCACTTAAGAACTTATTAAAAGAATCAAATTACTTTACATTAAATTTTACATTAAATTTTTGGAATTTAACTCAAATTTAACTGTAAGACAATTTTTTAAGCATTATGTGTAAAAAAGTTCAAATTTAAATAACATAGAAAATTTTTATTAATGCATATTTTATTAAACAATTTTATTTTATAGATTTATTATATAATATCAGTACATATTGTATTACAAATTGAATAATTAGGTAAAGAAATTTATAAGCACTAAGATTGTGTTTAAATTATGATAATTTTGATTTAAGATAAAACATTTTTTACAATTTAGAAAAAATAAAAAAAAGAAGGTAAAAAAATCATAAATGTTTTGTTCTTACTCATATATGAGGAAGATAATATGTTTGAGATTTTTAAATGTTTAATTGATGAAAACATATTTTAAAGTTCTAAACTCATTCACTTTAAAATTTTAATGTTTAAAGTTATTGTATTTAATATGATAATCAAGACCGTTTTTAGATTAAAAAAAGAAAGGGTAAAAATGATGCCTAATTTTATGGATATTAGAATGATTAGATAAATTTATAAATTAAAATTTATCATTGATATTCATTAGTCGATAAACTTTTTTATTTTAATTTGCAAAATTTAATCGCTGTTTGTTTTGCGCTAATAGTTAAAGTACGCTATGTAAGAATTATATATTTCCTTTAATTGAATCTAAAAATTGTATTTATGTGTCGATAGTGTGCATATTATAAAATTTTTATTTTCATTCATTCACAAACTCGAGAACAATAAAATTTTTGCTAATATTAAAACAATAGAACTTTCTACACGACACCATGTAATTGGAAAATGTGTTTCTACTGCTACTTTAAAAGAAATCATTATCCAGAAATTGACAGAATTCGCTGGGTTGTGCTTCCGTTCGTAGTGGTGACAAATATTACGTGATTCAATCCCACCTCAAGCTTACGACGGAGCCTCAGTAAAGCCTCACGCCATCCATTGAGAGGCTTATTGAATCGTCCAATCGACAGACATCAGCTCACGCCGAGTAGTCAAAGGCACACGTAGCTTTCAATGTACCCGAAAATGGTGAAAAGAAGCAGGAGCCGAAAACGACATCTCGAGGTCCATTGTGTACACCATCTCCGAAAGCCTACGATGGCTTTTGCGCGGACCTGGAGCGGCCTCGATGATCATTTTTACAGAGGGAAACTTCCGGGACTCCGTGACTAGAAAAGCCGAGTGCCATTCGCACGTAATACAGCGACCTTTTAACGTCTCTTTTTGAGCTTGCGAGCGATGCTTTTCGAGAAGGCAGTCAAATATTTGTTTCGACATTCGAGTGGATGAAAGTGCTTTCGGTACAACTTCAACTCATACTGTTTGCTCTACTTCTATCTGTATTTCTGTTAAAAAGTGAGGGTTCGTATATATTATAATTATGAAGAACTTTTGATGTAGATTATAAGATAATTGAAAGATGAACTCTATTTCAACTGAATTCCATGATCACATTATTTTAGAGAGAATCTTGCTTCATTTGATAGTAGGTGCGCTGCAGATGAGAAATAATATACTATTTTCCTTTTTAAATGTTAATTCTTGCTACTTTCTACTCTGGCAGCATAATCACTAACACAGGTTTCATCTCGAAACTTAATGTGCATTCACAACTGAATATTGTACACTTAATCTTCCATTAGTATTTGCACTGTGTTTAATACCAAGCTCTATTAGCATAAGATATGTTTTTTTTAAATAAAAGAACCCTTTCAATTTATTTGAGATAAGAATATTCAGAATTAGATTATTAACATTTAAAACGTTTTTATGAGAAAATCACTATTTTAAAAAAAATTTTTCAATTTTTTTTGATTATTTAATAACTTAAGAACTATTGATTTGAATTTGTATACAATTCATTCTATTTATTTAAAAATTATTAAATTTTTATAAAATTCGTCGAATATAATATAATATATTGTAAAACTTATCTATCAAAGAAATGCAATAGCTCTTGATTCAGTAATGATTTTCCGACTATATTATATTTCTCAAGATTCAGTTATCAATAACTGAAACAACTAAAATTATGAAATACGTCGAAGAACATACTTCGATTTGAAGTAAAACTGCATTACGGAAAGTTGAATTTTTTCAAGCTAGCCACTATTTCTATCATCAAATTGGATCTGATAAAAAATTCAATATTCTTTAGAGTTTAAACATAACTTTAAAATAGAAAGACGCCATTTACTAAATTTATTGAAAAATGTTTACATGGAATTTTATTTAACTAAAAATAAATAAATAAAATATTAATACAAAAATAAAGAACATTCGTTAATTTCATTAATTAAGTAAGAGATTTCGTAAACAAACATTAGGCGTAAATACATGTTTATGGAAAGTATATATTTTATCAGTATTAAAAATTATTTTTTTAAACAAATCTTTCAACATATAAAAAAGGGTCTTTTGCGTATATGTAATAATTATAATATATTTCATAATAAAGCTTTTACAAATCTTCTTAGTATAATATAAGTTAATTATAATTTCCCCATTTCGCTTTCGGCTCGATTCCACTCCTTAATATTTCTCCCAGCGCACTTCCTAATTTCACCTTTCACTTTCTCTATCTTTCTCTAAGGCGTGCGCTTTACGTATCCTGAAGACAATTCAGTCAGCGACTTCCTTCGAATGTTCCTTCTGCACAGCTCCTCAAATACCAAGCTTTAGTCTATCGTTTTAGAGCCAAATAAGTGAACGATATAGTCGACGTTTACTAGTTATATACCACCACATCTTTCGCAATTCTATTCGAGTTTCGAATTATTCCTAATGGTTGAAAACGCAATCTCTCTCTTACACAGACACATATACGCAGAAGCATTTACTCATTCGCTCTCCGACTCTGTATCGTATATGTTGTGCTCAACTAAAACTGGGAAAGCAATCATCGTTCGGTTTATTTTTTTTTGTTTCTCGTACCCTTGCGCTTTTTCTTTATCCCATTTTCTTGTTGTATTTTAGCGCGATATGAGAATCATTATTTTTTATTTAGCAAGTGAATTAGAATTTAAGTTATAAATAATTTTAATTAAATAATATACCTTTAGTATCGAAGCATAGAGGACATGTACAGTTAATAAAGCCTTTTAATTGTTTTCATTATTATACAGGTAAAGTAAATTAATAATGTAATAATAATATTAGAATAATTGTTTTTAATTAAAATTAAATAAAAATTAAAAGCAGTTTATTAAATCTGTTTCATAAAATTAAATTTAGTTCAGTGAAATTAAAATGTATCTGCCTTAGAGTGAATATACATTTAATTATTCCATAAACAAAATTATTTTCTAATTTACTTTATATGTTTATGATTAAATTTCAAAATATATCATTGGTACTCGAAATTGTTAGTTCACGACTAGAACACCAAAAAATCAAATAATTTTAAACGTTAAGTACATATCAAAAATAAATAGTAAACATGAACATAGTACTATATTGCAAGAATATTTTCTTTGAAATTTCAAATATCGTTCAAAAAGATAAAAAGTAAATAATAACACAATTTTATACGTCTGTTGATTGGTTTCATATTTGATTTTATAAAATTTTAGATACTTACACTATCTTATAATCTGATACTATTTCAATATAGAAACGTATATTTATTGAATTATAATTTATAAACAGAAAAAATCTTAAATCTAGTAGGACTATTTTAACTTAATAAAAAAAATTGTTATATGGTACATACTTAACCCTATATGAAATACGATTTTGACTATTTTTTAACTATTAGACTAATAACTGCAGCTCATCATTAACGACGTGGTCAATAAAACAACTTTATTTTAAATAAGTTAAATTGTAAAATGATAAATAAACAATATATTAAATATATATATTTGCTTATTGATAGTTCAATATTATCATACAACTTAATCCCAAATGATTAAATATAATCGTATCCATTGGCAGATGAGACACTTACCGCTTGAAATTTGATGTGCAAACACTATTCATCAAGTATTACATAGTATAATTAATGAAGCTTTAGATAATGAACCCTGAGATTCAAATTCCAGGATAAGACACCGAGCATCTGCCAAATAATACTCGAAAACTAAGACCTTAAAACGTCGTCGAACGGGATTAAACAACTTGATTGCTCAATAGTGACTCGATTATTCGGAAACTTTCCCTACTTAGCCATATAAGGCATGCTTTCGTGACCGCATCAATAACTGCTTCGATAAATTGCTCAGAGAAGTCAAAACATTTCTCGCCAATTAGCTACAGGTTTTACGGAAGTCATTACCTGAGCGGCTCATGTAGTTAATGACGAAAAGCCATGGGTGGAAAATCCACACATTACAACTTTTATCACCGATTTCATAATATTGTTCAATAATATCACTTAAGGTTATTTATGTTATATATAGAATAAAAGATATAGTACTATCATATAGAAAGTATCAATTTACGTTATACCTGTTTAAAGCTATATAATAAATTGTTCTCTTCCCAGTATCATTCTTACCAGCTAGTATTTTACAATTTTAAAACGAAATAATATCCTTAACTGAAAAAACTTAATTTATGAGGAATAAATAAGAAAAAAAAATATATTAAATTTTACAGAAATTAAAATAATGTAGATACATTTAAAAGTAACTACAGACTTAACAAAGATTAATAGTTGGAACAAAAAAGTGTATTTATTATACCTTTATTTATGTTTTTATAACAAAAAAGATTAAAGATAAAAATAGTTAATATTTTAATATTAAAGTAAAAACAATGCGTAATAAAATAATATATATAACACAAAATTCAAAATAAATTATTAATAAATTTATATATATATATATATATATATACATATAAGGTAGCAAAAATTCTATTAAAATTGCTATTTCATTAAACAAAAATAGAAGAAAAAATAACAATGTTATTATTCTTATTAAAATAATAACTAATAGTGTAATATAAATATTTTCTGTTTTGCAGGTGAGTAGCTGATTGCAAACCAGTTATTGCGAAGAATCTTAAACGTTCTGTAACCTTCCTCTAATAATTTATATCAGGTACTTATGTATGTTGACAAAAAATATTTAATTTTTTATTTTTTATAACTTTTTTTAATATTTTATAATTTATAAAACTTTTTTATTTAAAGAACTCCTGGAAAAATGGTTATTAAAATGTATAGTATTCTATTACTTGATTGCGTTGTATCTAAATAATTATGAAACGTATCAATGTTCTATTATTTCTATTTGTTGAATTCGATTCAACCATCTAAAAGTGCCTTATCGAATACGCTAGACAGGTCGCAGCATCAGACATAAAATGTATGATTTTGCTCATATTTTTAACCATTCAATTTCGTGTAACAAAAATACTAGAATAGAAGTTTATAAAAGTTTATAAAAGGTGAAATAATCACGCGTTACGGGTACTTCTTATGGAATATCTTCTTCGAACAATTTAAAAAATTGTGTTTTCTTACCAATTTTATTAGCTTTTCCCTGTTTCCTTGTCTCGACATCAACATAAACTTGTCGGCAAGTGAAGAGTAGGACTTTTAGAGGTAGATTACAGGCCTCACTTCTACGGAGTGTAATACCCGAACGCTTGTTTTCACTCTCGAGTCGTAATTCGTATTTTCGGTCCCGGTGAATCAATTCCCGCGATTCGTCATGGACCACCTGGCTTACCCGTTCGATCTCGCCTCTTGATCTTTGTACTTCCATTCCATTTCCTTTGTACTCAGTTCTACTGAGAGCACTTTTTTGTTACTCTGAAAAATCATGCGTTCCTTGAAAGCTAGAAAATATAGCTGTACAATAGTGACCGTGAGTCACTCTTGTATTTCTAATACGTGAAATTGACGAAAAAATTGAAATTTTTACAACATGAATTTAGTTTGTATATTACGATAAAAAAATTATATTAAAAAGCCATGTATTACAGTAATAAAGTGCAAATTATAATTTCAAAATTAGTTCGTAGTTGACTTATGTATTCAATTACAAATGTGTTTTATAAAGTTATTACACAACATTTCTTTTGTACTTATACCGTCAAGCCTTACAAGTCAAATCATGCAACTATTTTAACCTATGTTATGTTCTAAAGCAGCATTTTCTCTTGACTCGAGTCCCCCTTTTGTTTTCCGCTATCCTTTCGTCATTCTATTCTTTGTTTATTTTTTCTCCCATGCAACTTGTTCAATGAACTTTCCTGTTGGTAATTGCGAGTTTCACATCCAATGCTTCGTTACACAAACCTTATATAATTGGTTAATGTACCCTTTTTATACATGCAAAAATTTCCTTTATAAAGGCAATGTGTTATGCAGTTTTAAACTTCAATCTATTCACAATCCTAATCTAATAATTCTTTTCCATCTACTTCGTGTTGTCTATTGGTTTTGTTTAGCTTTTTTCTAAACATTTAAATTCTTCGTTAAAAGTGTTTGTGGGTTAGTGTTTATGCATATATTTTTATGCTTGCATGTGTGCATATATGCAAGGAGTCGCTTAAGGATAATCGATTGTCATCAGTTTAGTTTCTAGAGTATTCATTATTCTCAACTCCAAAAAAGTTAACAGTTTTGAATAAATTTTGAAATGCATTTGTTCTGGAATTGCTAAATTTGGAATTAAAACTGGAAAATTAGCTAAACGAAGTTGTCAGACATGGAATTACATCGGGTCCTTCATTCATGATGGGGACCTCGCGATATAATTCATTGCGAGGGAGATAGGTTTTTTTCGATGAGGTGCGCGAGAAGACGAAAAGTGACGTTGGGGAAATACAGAGCTTCTAATAACGAAACGTTTGAACGAAAATACCGGTGCTGCGAAAATACCAGAGAAGAAGGTAGTTAATGATAGGGGGGGGGGGGTTACCTCCTTGTAAAGTCGAGCTTGCCTCGACTTTGGAAACAGCCGTAGGATCTCGACAAGATCAGCTGACTCATGGTCCCTCTTAACACCCGGATGCATAGAGCGAGCTCCAGGACTTGGAGGAATATGAGATGTCTCTTGTGAACCCCATCGTCGCCTATTTTCTATGGGTAACAAGCGAGGCTTGTTTCCTTCTTTAGAGAGAGGGGCTGTTTTTTATGTCTGCGTGGAATTCATTGTTAATAAACATAATGTCCTAATGTCATAATGTCCGGGTAAAATTCGTAATAATTTTTTATTCTCCCTTACCAAATCACAAGCCTTTTTCCCTTAAATAGAGTCTTATAAGTCCCTTTCGTTAATTTTTCAGAAAAGAATTTTTCAAAAGTTGAACTGTAATTAATTTAAAATTAAACTCTCCCCCCCCCCCGGCCCTCCTCAACAGTCTTCAATATTGTTATCAAGCCCATATTATTTAAGAATTTATTTTGTATAAAATAGGATAAAGTATTCCCGATTGAAGAAAAAACAAAATTTAAAATTTTTTAAATGATCACACTCATATTATCAATAGTATCACTTAAACTTTGAAGAATGTATATTAATTTATAAATTTGTAAATTTTTAATAAATTTGTATACAATAAATGTTATTAATATTATTTCAGAAAATAAATAAGCTTTGAAGAAGACAATTTTAAATATTTATGTCAATTTTAAATAATCTAATTGAATTGTTAATTGAATTAATCAATCATCTGCAAAACGAAACAATTTCGCAGAAAAAATGTAGCGCTGCTAAATTATAATGCTCGCACTGTGGCTAAACTCACACCCATTAAAGCAAGTGAATCCATCCAAGTCAATTTCGCGTGGAATTTCGCAAATAACGTACGCGTCCCGAAAGCCAAAAGCACGTACACGCACATACCCCCGTCTAAGCAGAGGCATGGGGGCACAGATTGCACGAACTCGAAATTGCATTAGATGCGCGTGTAGCCGCATTACTGTTACTCAACGTCATGACTTAAGACGCGCCCGACTGCCTCATCCCTTCAACCCGGCGACCCCGTTTCAGCCCGACAAGCCGCATTCCAGCATCGACTCTCGTCGCCCATCCTGGCCACTCTCCTTCGGAATCGACGTCTAGGCGCCTTTTCCTCGGGCATGATTCTATTATCGCTCGCTGTCGCCGTCACCATCGTCACGATATGGGCTAGAGGAAGCCTGACATTAAGCGAATTTACCTAATTTTAGCCGCAGATTTTTAAATCTATCGCACAGTAAAATGCATGGGAGTACGAATGATACTGTTAAGATTATAAGGTCTGCTTTTGACGAATGGCAATGAAGATATTGGCAACTTTAAAAGCTTTGTGTATCTATTTAACTGTTAAAAGCTACTGCTTAGAGCTGATTTTAAAAAAAACACTCTTAACTTTTATAATACAGTCAGGTGAATATTATTACAAAGTTTGATAGTAACTTACACGTAAAAGACTTTGATATACATTTTATTTTAATGAAGCAATATTACTTTATTGTTGATTTTTATTATTGACGCTGCAAATACAATAAAATTAGATTTTGATATTTTATTTTTAAATTAACTTTTAATATACACTCACTTTAATACACTCTTAATGTACACACGAAGAAGAACGATATTTTAAGTTTTAAAAGATTTTTCTATTAGCTCAAAAAAATTACGTCTATCATACTTAGTTGAGATATTATATTTTTCCTTTTTTCCATAAGAATACCATAAAAATGTATTATAATAATGGAATTTTAGAATACTGTAAACATAAATTTTTTATTTCATTACATGTATACATCAACGTAGAGTAAATAAGTTTTATTCAATAACTATATACCATTTTTTACCTAAAGTAGATACATCGCTTTGTGTCCTTTTCTCTCTTCTCGTATCGTTAGTGGATATGTCATTGCCAGATACACAAAAATACACCTCTCAGTAAGTAGAAATATATTTACAAAATTTGTCAATCTATATAGCTGTTACGATTATTAAGTGAATGAGGAAGGGGAAAGGAAAGAGGAATACTTCAGACGATTACGTAGCCCTTACTATAATAACCATGTGAATGGGCTTCATTAGGACTAGCGGCGAGCCTCTTTCCACCTAACCTCAAAATCCCAGCGCAGTCTCGCGCAATCGTAGGAAGTTCGAAGTACGGCAAAACCCTCCAAGATCCTAAATGTTTAATCGCTCTTGACTACACTTGACTCTTCCAGCATAGCGGTATTCCATGACCAACAGAGTGACAGAGCGAGGCAGTGAAGGAAACACAGCAAGTGCGAGTTTAGGGAGGGAAATACTAAAACACTTAACTAGATTAGCAGTACAAAACTCAGTATTTTGCGTTACGCAGCCAGCAACTTCTTTATGCTGATACATTCAACTGCTTTACTGCAGAAAATGTTTATTTGCTACGTCAATTCTATATCGTCCATAGTTTTCATTACGCAACATGTTGTAAAATCTACTTTATGTTTTTGAAAAATATATCTCTTTAAAAAAAAATTACTTTCAGGTAAATAAAATTTATTGCTTATATTAATAGACCAGTTTGTGGCGTTATACAACTCACATTGCTTTACGGAATTTGCATATCATTATCTTTATGCAAAGGAAAATAACTTAAAAATAATTTTGGGAAAAAGCTTGCATATTTTACGTATAGATAATAACATTGATCAAAATAATTAAAGTAACTATTAACGTTTCGATAAGTTTATAGTTAGTTAACGTTCTATTAACAATATACACATTGATTTTTCCCACTTCTTGAAACTTTTCAAAACAATAATTTTTAAACCGAAAATAAACAAACATACTCAATAGATTGTAAATTTATCTATCTTTTTCCTTACCCCTTCCCAACAGTACTGAGCGTTGCCGATTTTTAAATGATTGGATTCGCATTTATAAATACTATTTAAATATCTTCGTAACATGTGAAAATAATCTCTCGAGGGCCCTATAGCACTGGTCTTATTTCTAGGATCTATGTGTAACCTTTAATTACAAGTCAAGGAAATTTTTTAGTCAGTTTCTTGATAAATAAAAAACGATATTTATTGTATTATAATTTATTTAAAAAGTCGTATATGCTTATGATCTTTGTCAATCAACCTTCAATTAAATTAAAACATACTAAATACTGCTATAAATAATATATTTTGTAGTTCCGCGTATATTTAGTAAGAGTATATTTAAGTAACTTAATATTCAGATATTCATATAAATTAGCAATATGTATTCGTAATAATTTGTACAATGTTGAAAAAAAGGTTTGTCTTATAATTTGATCTTTTTAGATCACCTCTTGGTCTTTTAGATTCTCTATAAATATAATAAACATTTATTTTAACTATTCAAGTATTTATAAAGTAAACTTTAATGACGAAAAAAAGGTTAATTTACATATATTTATTTCTACGAATTATCATCATAAAACTAATATTTATCTTAAAATTTAGTTTTTGTAGACTATATTTATTTGTAAAATTTAATTTCTATAATTTGATAAAGATTTATTTCACTTCTTTAAAAAAGAAAAATAGTGTAGTAAAATTACAAAAATTATTTATTGTAAATAATTGAAAATAATGTTTTAAATAAGAAGTATCTAGCCGGTATTTTTTTAATTTTAAAATAATGAAAATTTAAAATTTAGTAAATAATTGAAAAGGCAACAAAATTTAACCGTGTCCCCTTCCTCGACGCACACAATCGTATTTGCTTTATCCACGAGTTTGGCGTGAAAAGAAGTAAAGGGTGCGCATCGAAATTTCCGAATCAGCGTAAAACTTGGTGCACTCGCAAGATAAATGAATATTTACACAAAGAGCCATAGGCAGGCGTTTGCAAATATAGAACAAATTCGCGTCCCACAAGAACTTTCACACTGCATCACTTATGCATCACGGCAAGCTTCCTTCCCTCCGCTATCCCGCACTTACAAAGCGATCCCTCGAGATTTCCGCTTTCTGCCTTCGGCTTTCCACCGTATCCAATGCATGTGTCGAGGGCACCTGTTGACTGCCGCTCGCAAGTCCCTCTTCCCGGATTCTCTTTGAGCCTTGAAAATAAAATATTTCTACCGAGTGCGCACCAAATTGAATTGCCGATGTAACACGCCTACGCTGTGTCGTAGCATTTTTCCGTCTATTTTTTATTTCTCAAGCCTGGAAAATCAAAAACTACATACCCCTCTATTATCATTATGCAAATTGTAGTCTCTGCCGCTTCTTCTTAAGCAATTTCTTGATTTCCCAATTAAAGATAATAATAAATACATTCGTGGTTAGGAGAAGAAATATAAATCGTTTTAAGCGCTTTTCAGCATGGAATTTTCAATTAATATTAATTTTATTAAGAAAGCCACGAGATTTTTTTAACTTTCCACTACCTTTTCTGTAATAAATAAATGCTTTTTTGATAAATTTCTCGTCAATTTATTTAGTACAAATATTTTTTATAGAAACGGCTTAAACTGCGTGTATACATTGATGTAAATAATGTTTTATATTTATAGATTGATATATTAATGAATTAAAATTTAATTTTAACATTATATATGAGAACAAAATAACTTAATGCTTGATATATATTTCAATTTGTCAGTTTTATTGTTTTGTGATAATCGGTCACTCCTAACAAAAGACTTGAAACGGTGTAGATAGATCACGCCCAAATTAAACTAAAACATCAACTATCAGCTACTAGCAAACTTCCAAACTTGTTCTTCGCCTTACTTTCCTGTTTGGAGGGTTACGCTTTTACATTATATAGCTATATTGTACAACTCTAAGCAAAGTTTAACCAGAAGCATTGAAGGTTCTATTGATGTCCGTCACCGCAAAGCTGTTGATCTGATAAAATGACCCTGAAAAGGATTCTATAATGCATTTCTTTTATCGGCACATACCGTTAAGGGAAAATTACCAATTAACATTAATTAAAATTCATTACTAATACAAAACTACTGTACTTTAAATGATTAATTATTACAGATTTATTGAGTAAAGAGTAAATCAATTTTCCATCCATGAAAATTTGAATGAAAACTTCAAAAGCAACATTGACGATAATAAAACTAACATTAAAAATGAAAATAAATAATTTAAAAATTTTACTCGAATACTAAAAATATTTGTAAACAAATTAATTTTATAATTTATAATTTATCTTTGAGTGAAAAAGTTGTTGCAAATCTTTTTACTTAGTATTTTATTGTTATCAACAATTAAAGTTAAAACAACTTTTTTATAAATACAACTACATAGACAGAATTATTTTTAAATTTTAAAGGATTTTAAATCTCATAATTTGAAAAAAAGATTAAGGCGAAATTAATATTGAATTTTACTTAAATGAAAATAAATATACATATAAATAACTATGCTAAATATTAATGTAACAACATGTACAAGTTTTTACTTATTTCAAGTTATTAGTAAAAATTACTGAAAAATTTGTTTTAGTTGTAGTCTAAAAGACGATCGGAATAAGTTAGAAAATAATATAAACTATTGTTTAAAATATACCATTAATATATGTAAAAAAGTTTATAATTTCATATAACATGAGGTTGTATATTTCTAAATTAAATTTCTTTTTTTAAGACAAATTTTATTTTATTTTTTCACGTACCTTGACATATGTTGACATACGTTAAATATAAGTTTATATGAACATACAATATTAATATAAATAGTATACTCAAATAGTATAAATATTATATACGAGTTAAAAATATGTGTTTATACTATTATGGTATTTCGCACTCCATTGATAAATAATGGTATATGTTCAAAATATTTTAAAGAATAAAAATGTACAAATATTCTTCTTACAAAATTGTTGGCATAATAATAAATGTATGATTCTTGGTTGAAATAAAATATTAACAGATAAACTTATGTAAAGTTTTTATCAACTTTTAACAGTGTGTTGAAATTATATATATTAAAATTAAAAAAAGGACGTTTATAAAAAAGATAAATGGAATGAGAACGAATAATATTGAATTTTAAAAGGGTTATTCTAAAATCATTTGATTAAATTTTATTTTACTTTTACTACAGAAATAATTATTATTAAAGTTCCTAAAATAAAGTAGAGTATATTAAAGTATAACTTTCAAATTATAAAGCTTATATATTATTTTACGTAGGACATCATGAATTCTTACTTTTTGATATACAATACATCGGTAAAATATTTCAATTGTATTTAATTACTGCATAGAAATATTTTATGTTTAGCCATAAATGCAAATGATTATATCATTAATTTATTATATCTTTACTGGTTCTAATTTTATATTCACTGGTTCCATACTTAAATGTTATTTATTTACGATTGGATAAAGAGGGACAGTATTATATGAGACAGATACCAGTATGGGGTAAAAATGATTTTACTAGCGTAAAATGTACTAGCAGATCAATAATATGGTTATAAATGGTTAAAAAAAATAATATTTGATAACATTTCTCTTTAAAATATAATCGAAAATTTTTTTAGAAATAAAATATTGATAAAAATAATTATTATAACAACAATGAATACAGATTATGGTTTATATAAATTTAATCTTTTCACTTAACATATTTTCAATTCTCTTTTCGATTAACTCTTTGTAATTAAGAAGTAGACACATAAAAATACTTAATTAATTGCACTATAGGTAAGTCAATTTAAATAAATACTTCAATTACTAAGATTTATTAGAAAATGCAAGTTAATATTAAGAATATTTCATTTTTATTGATTATTATTTAATACTCTTGTGGAAATTTTTCTTTAGAACACTGAGAAAGTATAAAAAACATATTTTTGTAAAATAAGAATTTTAATTTTGGAATTAAGATTTTGTAAAAAAGAAGAAGGAAAATAACTGTAATATAATAAATTCTAAACTAAAATTGAAACTCTATAATACATCAACAAAATTAATGTTATTTTTTTTATTCATAAAAGCAAATTAATTTAAGCAAATTAAAATAATCATACGTAAAGTCACTAGTTATAGATCTAATTCTTAATTAGTGTATTATTCTAATTGTATTTTTGATAAGAATACCTTGTTAGCTCGGAATAGATAAATATTCCAACATTTAATATTACAATTTTGTCTATTGCAATAATGAATATAATATATCGTAATAGATAATCAGTATTTATTTACAATTATTTTAATCATTTTTTTACTAAATAATTCCATTATTAACCATTAAAGTAAAATATAAATTACTTAGGTATAAATTAAGTATTTTAATTATTGACTATTTTTCTATCATATTACTTTTTCAAATTAAGATTTTTTTGTTGAAAATCCTTTTTTTATTTTCTGTAAACAATTTCCAAGTCGAATAACAAAGACACGAACGTTCTCCGAAAAAAGGGAGACTGTACAATAATTCAAATTAAAAGAATACTCTAACGTAAAAGATATTATGTTACAACTTTCATATTCTCCAATGATCCTTTAAAATAGTTATCGCGACCCTCATAATTAAGACAATAATAACATATCGCAACTACCGAAGGAGGAGAGTAAAAAAATGTCAAAACTTTCTTACCACGTTTCCTCTGCATTATTAAAACGGACCACAGCATCGTCAAGCACGTTACTGCATTTTCGAACTTTCCAAGATGATATTATACAAGTCTGCAACATCATAACTATACAAGACAAAGCGACAACCCTGGTAGGACCTCTGAGAACAGAATTTTATGCTCCAACAGGGATCACAAATCTTGGTCTGCCTCGTAAATGCACGTTCCACATTAAGTAAGATATCAGCAAATTTCTCGCGTAGGCACACAACTCATGTACTTAGCTTATCGAATTTTTTTTTGTTTTAAATACTGATACAAACGTGCACGAAGATTAAGCATTATAAATGCTTTATGAAATAGAATGAAAATTATTGCTAAGCTAATAGATTGACCCGAAAGAAAAATTTTTTATTAAACAATTTTTTATCATATTTACTTAAATTCAAATTTCTAAAAAATAACCAACATATCAATATTTTATTTCTATGTAATAGATTCTATTATTCTACTATAATAATGCCTTCACATTTTAGAATTTAGACAAAAATCAGCTTATTTTAACGGATGCAATTTATTTTAACGTTGTCTTGAGGAAAGACCAATGACTCGAACAGCCATGAGAACAGTGTTCGGGATACTCTCGTATTCATACGTATGCTTTCAAGCTTGCCTATTTCTAGCTGCCAGTGTATGCGTATTTAGATCATTTCATACATTGGGAATAAAAAATGAGACCGAGTCTTCTGGCTTCTGATTCTATTCAAACTTCGGGCTAGACATTTTTATTTATATATTGTACGATTAGATTGGCAAAACTATCTTCGTTATCTTTCCTATTAGGATTTTGATAGTAATCAGTAAACTGCGTCTAAAATATTATGCTTCTATTGAAGAGTTACTGTTTCAAGAAGTATTGCTGCGACTATCTTGCCACCTGTGTAACATATTAAATCTACATGTTTAAAAAATACAATTCATATAATTAAAGCTATTACTTAATTATATAATATACTAAAAATAGGGCGTGTCTTATCAGTACATATTTACGCTTAATAAAGATAAACCTTACGAATTCAACTTTGATAATAATAATTATATTCAATTTTACGGTAAAATTTACAATATTAAAAATAAAAAATTATAATATGCACACTTATTAATTAACTATACTAGTATTTATATTCTTAAGTTACACAACCTTTATTAATAATTTAATGCTTAGAAGAAATAAAAATATCCTTTATACGATATTAGTATAAAAATTAAATTTGTGATTTGTCCAATGAGTGGGAATGACGTAGTCTAAGCTATTAGTCACATTTATTTTTCATAACGCACCAGTGCAAATATTCTGAATTACACTTCATAATAAAAATAAGAAGCTAATGCATAAAAATGTGTTTTTTTGAAAAAAATTCGGCCGTTGCTAAGAGCACAATCATGCAAGCAAACATATTATCCTTTGACCGAACCCCTACACGCTCGTAAACGCCTCTATAACACCGTAAAAAATTCAAGTAGTGTGCCATAACTTTAGGATTGTTTAATGGATTAGAGGTACTGAGTTATCATAATTTTTTAAGTATCTTACATTAACTAAACACTCTTTTGTAATTCTTATTAACTCATAAATATTTATAAATAATTATATACATGATTAAAGTGGAAATATTTTGGATGTAATTATTAACAATTAGAAGTGTTCGATTATATTCAGAGGAGCTTTTTGAATTGATAAAAAAATTTAGATATAATTAAAGAAAAAAATAGGAAGAACAATTGTTTTTAACATAAATTAATAAAACATATAAGTTAATAGGATTTAAGCATTAATATGTTATATTTATTCAAGATTTTTATTTACAACATTAATAAACATTTTAAATTAACATATTTATAAATTGAATGGTGTCATGGATGATGTAGCCATTTCTAAACTCTCCAAACTAGCAATAACAATGTAAAAAAAATAAAAAAGCAATTACAAAATGGAAAAATACGGTAATCTTTATGAAACCTAGATTTACCCTCCAGTAGCATCTCAAGTATCGAAGCCAAGATATACATCTTGCAAGCCACTCAATTGTCCGCAATGCGATCCGGCTGTCGAAATACGATGGCGGCAACACTGATTAGTAATTACCCACACGTAGTTACGATGGATACATATGGACCACTTGTTGGCGCCCAAAGGTCGCGTGCGCCGAATCTGAAACCGAGCGTCGCATGGATCACCTTAGCCAACGATAGTTGCAAGTTAATGCCATTTCGCGGTCGAAGGCGAAATTACTTTGGGCGGAGCAGGGCGGAGGATTTAGATAATCTACTGGGGAGATGCAATTGCTAGGGGAAATCTCGAATATGATCGAGTTGGCAGCTTGTGTCATGACTTCTGAGCTCGTGATTTTCTTCGGGACGCGCTACTGCATTTCGAATGAGCAATGATCCCAGACAAACCAACCTTTTACATTAAATTACGCGAGTACAGGCAATCGAAACGCGTAGATATTCTCGCCAAGCAGCCGAGGCATGGTATAGATGATCACGTTCCAAGAAAGAAATGGCTTTAACCAAGGAGTGTCAAAAGTCATTGATTATTTATTATGAATTATAAATAAGATTGTACGGCAAAATTGACGATATTATGATTAGGTCGGGCTTTTATGTACTTATCAACGAAAGTATTCCAATCCTCTATGATTCTCTGAAATCTAAAATTATTATTAGCATTTAGGTCTTTTAAAAGTGGAACCAAATTAGTAGTAGAAAGTAGCGCAGAGTAAACGTAAATTAAAGGTAGAGTACAATATTGCACGCTTCATAAAAACAGTGCATGCACTCGGGTAGTGCAAAAGTTTTTACCAAGCAAGTGTCGCCTCGAGCCAAGGGGCAATTCATCAGGCTAAGCAGAACCGGCACCGGAGATTAAGTGCCCCCGGAGCTACGCGTTACATAAGAGGAGCTAAAACTCGTCTGTTGGCCCCGTACCAAAAGAAGATTCAGAGCCATTTCGCGAGTATTCAATAAGCGATTCAACGATTTTATTACTCTTAATCGTGTTCATTAAATTAAGGTTAAAATTTATTTCGAATTTTTATGATTAAAAATAATCAGACAATTAAAAAAATGTTTAATTAGTAATTTCATAGAGAAATCATCAAAGATGAATGAATTTTAACATAAATTGTGAATTTAACTAGAGACAAAAAGTTTTATTTTTTTATAAAAAAAAAGTAACGTTACGAAATTTGAAATTATTGTTTTTATAAACAATTACCGAGAAAATAGAATTTTTTATTTTAAAAAGTGTTTTTCAATGTCTGACTTTGTTAAGTATAGATTTTATCCGAAAATTTTTGTTTTAAAATTATATTTTAGTTGTAGAAGAATTTTATTCATTTTAACATTAAAATTCTAATAAAATATTAACACCATAGTGAAAACTACTCAAAAATTTATCAAAATTAAATTGTTCACGCCCTTAATTAGAAGCGATGTATAGCTTACGTACTTGATTTTTACGGTTCGTTTAAAGTTTACTTTAGCAACAACTGAAAGTAAACGTCATCACCTCGTCGTGAAACATGTCAACCTTCATAGTGAAGCGTCGTGAAGTGACTTTTTGCACGGGCAAGTCGCATCTGTACACTTAGCTAAAAAAAGTACTTCACGCAACAGGCGCTAACAGCACACTTACACTCCTCTAGGCCTACACGTAACAAACTTCATGCAACTGGTGGTTGCAGTTTGACTCTCTCGGTGTGGCTTTTTCTCTTTCTGTCCCTCGTGAAAAATAAAGATAGAGCTAGAATCTCTTGCATCGGATGTACGTCCCTTAACTCGTTTGTTCTCAAATAGAGAGAAAATCGGAAGGGCGCGTTGGCGGCCAGCCAAACCACTTCCGCTTATGCGCTCGATCCGAGCTCAAGAAGGAAAAAACTGTAGAGAAGTCGTGTGAATACGAGAGAGGAGGCTCGAGTCGAGTTCACTTACGCCTCGCTACTTCTTTTTACTTCATCTTTTTCTTATTATATTTTTTTTGTACTTGTTACCACAGGTGACTAGCTTTGTAAGCGAGTTTCATTCATTCGTCAACAATTATGTGATTGAATTTTATTTCAAATTTGAATACCTTAAGTAGGAGCTTTATAATTATCCGTACATTAATATAATTGATCGTATTTAAATACATCTTCCATTATAAATTTTATTCTGTGAATATACACAGCAACGATTTAAATTTTAATTGAAAGGTCTTAAGATTTAGTAAGGCTTTTGTACCAATTTCTAAAATCATTTCAATTTGAAGGCTAATAGAAAATTTAATATTGTATATTATTAATTTTCATAATTTACTGTTTATATCTATTCACTTATAACTTCAAATTTATTTCTGAAAACTTTAAAAATCTTTTTCTAAAAAGTTCAATTCGTACCAATTATAATATTCATATGTGGCCAAGTGAGAATTGTGAATCCACTTAAAGGCGAAGAGAGAAAGAAAATCAAAAGAGTATGCAAAATGAGGAGCTCCAATGGTTGAGTTTTTGTGCCATTAAAAACATGCATACCCAATGGTATCATAGGTGATTCAATACAATTGCTGAGTGCCTCTCCTTTAATTTCTCTATCTCCGACTTCTTATCTCTTCTTCTATCTATCCCTTCCTCTTTACCTAGTCTTTCTCTATCTCTTCCTTAGTTAACCTAGTCGACACTATTAAACGCGTCAAAGATAGCTAAATCACTGCCATTGTTTACATAGTCTCATCATTATTCCGACTGTTCATTGTAATTATCAAACATTAACAGGCATACAAATTGAAGAGAAGCTCTTTCTAGAATGAATAATCGTTTAGTATCGATAAAATAAAATTAATATGGACATAAAATTAATCATTTATTATGGAGCATCATGTTTTCCTAACGTAATATTAGTACACGCAGAACTATAAAGTTTAATAAGAATTATAAAATAAATATTATACATACACATATATAAATTTTATACGTACTTCTTTAAAAGAAGCTATTCATCTTCGACTAGCTTCTCAAGGAATGTTTCATACGCAACTATTATGTCTATAGTCGATCGAAAAGTGTCCTTAAACCCAGTAATTCCCCAATCAGCTTTCAACTTACTTTAAAATGAAATTCTAACAAGCCCAAAATAACCACGAAAATCCTTATAAACCTCTGCTTGAATCATCGAACGATTTCTCACCCCCTCCCCTCAAAAAAGGTTTGCCGACCCAACAGAATACGTGCATAACTAAATCTGTGTCTCGATTCTCTACGTACTCATTCAAATTCATGCATCAATAATGTAGACACTCTAAACATTTCATTAGGCTATGCCCGTCGCTGTTAAATAATCTAATCAATAAGATTAGGAGCTTACAGCTAATATATTATGAAAAATGTTGTCAACCAACATGTGGCAAAAAATTTTTATTAAAAATAGCCATAATTACAGTCCTAAATATTAATTATAAAAAATATAATAAAATATTAATATAATTAATTATATATAAAATTTATTTATATATTTATATATTAATATAAAAATATAATTAATTATAATAAATTAATAATATACAATAATGAAAACCTATTTACTAAGAAAAAATCTATCATTAAAATGAAATGATATTTATTAAAATCTAATTAAGAAGATTTTTAAAATATTATTCAACGTACTTTAACATTTTATTGAAATTATAAAACGATGTATACATAAAACTCTTTTTTTTTTTTACTGATATCTTTCAATAGTAGTCTACAAATATTTAATAATAATTAAAATT
The DNA here is from genome assembly GCA_018907135.1 of Kradibia gibbosae. Taxonomy (NCBI): domain Eukaryota; kingdom Metazoa; phylum Arthropoda; class Insecta; order Hymenoptera; family Agaonidae; genus Kradibia; species Kradibia gibbosae. The sequence goes on along the minus strand of JACCHX010000002.1, from coordinate 13,782,587 downwards.
TTCTACCTTTATTAAATATGTCATTTTATAATCGTATCAAAACAATGAATTATAATAAATTTTCAATTATCATACTCAAAATTAGTATAGATGATTCAAAAGAGTATTCAGTTTTTTATCTTATTTTTTTGAGCGAATATCAAAGAACGAAACTAATAATTTATTATACAATAAAAAATAATATAATAATATAATAATAAAAAGTATGCATAATTAAATGAGTCTTCTTTATTTAACAATTAAACACCAAGGTAAACAAAATACACTGAATATAAATTATAGTTAAAGATACAGAATAAAAGATATTTTATTATTAATTTTGCAATATAAATTACGATATTTTCCTGTTAATCAAGAATCGTATTTTTTTACTTTAATAGAAAATTTTCGTATAATGATAAGAGTATTTTTCTACAAGTGCAAAGTATTGTCGAGAAAATTTTTAAAATTTCTTTAAAAAACTTAAAGTGTTTGAGATTTATTCAATTAGAAAAGGATTCTAGAAGACTTTACATTTTTTTATTAAATAATATTTTAATTTCTTAAAAACTAAATATTCTAGAAAATTTAATTTAATATCACTATGACTCCGATCGGATTTAACGTAACGTAAGAACTACAGAATTATAAGTTAGAAGCAATAAGCAAATGAAATGTATTTAACCAAAGATTTTCAAATAAATTATTATATTTTAATTTGATATATCAAATCAAGTGTTTCATTAAATCAAAAGAGACTGATTTAAATTCTGAAAAATATTTAATTTCAACAATTATTGATTTTAAATATTTAAAAATATTTAAATAGCAAGTTCTAATTTAGATTAAATAAAAATATAAATTACAGTAATACCATTAATTTTATATTGATTTTATAAAAATTACCGATTTTGTATATAAAATTAAAAATATTTTTATATTTTAACATATAGGTATAACAATTAATTTGCAATTTTATTTAGAGATAAAATTATGATTAAAATAAAATTATCATTTTTGTTAGTATTTTGTATTAAAAAGTGCACTTGTAAATTTGTAAAACACAAATATCATTCTATCATACTTAATATTAAAATTATACAAACGCCACTAAATATTGTATTACACAAAAAAAAAAAAAAATTTTTTATTTGTGGAAAATTCTTTATACATTACAAAATAAAATTTTTAATTGTAATTTAAAACAGATTTTTACCCTATGATAGTGTCATACAAGTTTTGAATACAAAAACAAAAGCTTAATATGATAAAATAATTTTAATTAAGCCCATATTTGTGTTATTACAGTATATATATTTTACTACAAAAAAATTAATGTTTTGATTGAATCATATAAGTAATAATTATTATTTATGAAACTATTTTAAATATTATATAAGTTAGTAAAATATAATTAAATTAACTAAAATATATGAAAGAATAAATTAAGAATTCATATTTATATTGTACACAAATAGAAGAAATTATACATAAATTTAATAAATTATGTAAATTCATGTACATTTTTAGGATGTCAACATTTTTAAATTTATCATTCATTCATCACTGCTTTGATATAATCATCCAGCAGAATAATCACTCTTTTTAATTTCATTTGCCTTATAAAAGCACGAAATGCCACAACTTTTTACAAATACAATAGTCGCAAATAGAAGACGAAATTCATAAAAAGAAGAAAAGAAGCATGAAATTCCGCTCACAGGGTCTTTTTATTCGTCTCGATCTTGCAGCCGGTAATTTAGCGCCGACGACAAATTGCCTCCCGGCCGAATGCTCTGGCTTCCAATACGTTTTCAATTTTCATATGAAATTCCCGTGAACCTGAGGAGTTTGTGATATTGCGACTTTCAGAAAAGGAGTAAAAAACTACGAATGTTTTGTAGAGGCTATGAAGTTTTTGGGAGACGTTTTCGAAGAAATGAATGTGAGCTCCGCGTTTTGTTATATTATTGTTAAATAGATCTTATGAATCTGATATGCCATTATAGCTGAATAATAAATATTTTTTTTTAATGTTTTTTAAAGCGAGGTTAAAATATTTTCATCCTACATTTTGTGTATGAAGCTGATGATTATTTAAAAAATCTTTAATTGCATAGCAATTCAATTTTACAATGTTCCAAAGGAACTCTTAGCAGCCTGATAATTATATACCATTGAGTATATTATTAATTAACCAAATTTTACCACTATTAAATACAGCGTTATTACGTTGAAGGCGATATAAGGTTATAAACATATTTGCAATACGTATATAAATATTATGCAATTATTCATATTATATTTATAAATTATTTTTTAAGAATAATTGCATAAGTGCAAATGAGGAAGAAATCTCTCTTTTTTATTTCAATGCAAAAATTTAAGTAATTAACTTTGGTACCAATTGCCTTTTCGCTAGCTTTATAATGATGTATACGATTTGATTGTGGAAATTATCACCGTTTTCATACTAAGCCGTCATTTGTTCGAAAATTTGAATTTCAAACACTATTGATTCCATGACATATACTTATATGGAGTGGATATTGCACGTACCCAGCGGCGCTCACGTAGCCCAGAGAAGGGACCGCGCAGAAAGTTTTCGATGTTGGATTATTAAATTCCTTGAGACCCCATCGTCGAATACCTACTCCGTCGAAAATCGATACATTCACTGAATATTTCAGACATGAAACACCGTGTGCGCCCGTTTTTCTTCATCATTCTAACTCCCTATAACTTTCTTCTGGGCTGGATTACATTTCCTTGTTTAAATTTCTCTTTTATCGCTATTTTCGAAAGTTACTTGAGATTGAATTTGAATGAAATACATCCGAAGTGCTCGCGATGCTTCTTCCTTTAGAATATACTTTTTAAAACAATTAAGAATTAGGGAGCGAATTTCGACAGTACAAAATTAGAGTTTCTTGAGACACAAGTTTGACAATTCATTTGTTCATGAAATGAAAGTTACTTGAGTAATCACACAGAAAATTACACAGAAAAAACTAATGATGCACACTCATATTATGAAGTGCCTGTATAAAATATATTTTAAACATTCTTATTATATTTTAAATAATTAATAAAGTATTTTAATTGGTAAATTATGATTCGATAAAATGGCATAAGACGCTGTATAAGATTTTATCAAATCTTTTCAACTGACCATCGTTCATTTCTACCGAATTATATTTCATTATTAAATTTTAAGCTGAATCTACATAAATTAAAAAATGATACAAAAAGTCATAAAAAAACTTTATTTTTAAAATCCTACTTTATTAAAGTTAATGAAATGTAAAATTGTTACACATCTTTAAAAATAAAGCATAAATTTATATCATGTTTGTTAATGTGAAGCCCTTAAGAAATAACCCACACAAGAGGAACAACGTTAAAAAAAATTTCCATAGAGAATAGTTTCAAGTACATGGAAAAGCATACAGATCCTTTCTCAAATTTATTACGAATCAAGAGCTTTTAATTACATTGACGGGCGGCAATTCGCACAAATAGTGGTGTTTAATTCTAAACTTAGAGGTATTTTTCTTTCTTCGTCGCGCAAATCACAAAGCAGAATAATCCAGGACTCGGATTTTGACTGGGTTTCCAGCAACTCGTTTTATCGCCTCGAAAATAACCTTTTTACATTCCTTCAGTGCCAAGGGATCGAAACACCTAAGTCTTACACTTTCTTCCACGGTGAGAAGGGAGAATTTCCAGACTACGCATATTTTTTATAATATATATATATATATACCTTGTATCTAATTAATTACAGGAAATACAACTAAGGTATTGACGACAACGTAATGTTCTTATACATAAAAACATAAAGCTATTATACAATACGCTCGTCTTTTATAACAATTTTATCAACATATCAAAATTAATTTATTGTATATAACCGTAAAAATGCAAATTACTATTATTCGAATTCTCAGTTCGCAGTTTTGTACTTTTGCAATACATAGTATAATAGTTGCATATTTTGCAATATCCAAAATAGAATTTAATATATAATACACCATTATAATCATTACATGTTATTTTGCGTAATTAAATGTTAGAAAATATATACATGAAAAATATATATGAAAATTTGGCTTTTTAATTAAAATAATATTTAAAAAAAAACAATCACTAGAAAAGGGAATAACAAAAAAAATAATCCGTCTAAAAAATTATATTCATAAAATTTTTCCAGACATTATTTTGTACATTTTTTTATACATAAAAATTTTATTTTGATTGGAAATAAACGTATTAACAGGTTTGATATTTTGTGCTACTCTTCTCATTAGATTATTTCATATATATTATAAATGTAGTTAAAAAAAAGAATATTTGTGACAGGTTTTTTTTTTAATTAATAACATAGAGTAAAACATGAAATTTCTTACCATTATATCTATATACACATGAAAACACGAAAATACCGAAACGATCTAACTTATATCGTTTCAGAGTTTATTCAGAAACAAAACAATAAAATTTTATATCATTTTGAGCAGCATTAAGTTTCCTTTTTTATAAAATGAAAATATTGAATAATGTTTATACTTTTCTTTTCCTCTAAAATTTCTCAAGCATTTAAAATTTTTACTAATAAATATTTATATAAATATAAAATATAATATTTATGCGTAATATAAACATTTATTATTTGGATAAATTATTTTCAAAAAAAGAATTTCGATTAACGCTACCTATTATATATGGTCAAGCTTCATTTTATTTCTATATCTTATACATAAGAAACGTAAAAATATCCATAAAAATAATGACATAAATAAATTTTTTATAAACTCAATATTTTATGTTGTAAAACTTTCAAAACTTTTTTTAATATAAATCAATTTATAAAAATTCTTTTTTTATAAACGTCTAAGAAAGTATACATAACCTAAATTTTAATACTAAAATTAAATCACAGTAAAACAAAAATATGCATATGAGAAATTAAATATTCATATTAAGGTAGTAAGGGTCATCGTGGTTATTAAAATTGAATATGAGTATACAGTTGAAGACACATGTTTATAGAAATTATAATAAATATGCTTTTCTGTAAAAAAATATTTTGTAACAATAATATCAAAGAATTATGACCAATAACAGAGACGGAGATTTTAGGTGTATGGTTTTTAGATGTACGGTCATACTTATAATATTTACAATAATATTTATAATATTTATAATAATTTTACAATTAAGGTCACATTCTAAAAACTACTTATTTAATAATGAATAATTTCTTGTAGTTCAATGTATAGTTTAAACTTTTTTATACTCGAAAATTATGATTTTATTTTTAATCTGGAAAGTTTTTAAATTGCATTAATTTGAAATGTATTTTTATAATAATATAAAAAATTAAATTTTCATAATTTTACAAAAAAATAGTTCTATATATTTTAGAAATTTATATTCGTATTTGAATAACATTCTGTATTATGCATGACAAGTGACGAATGTAAATTAATTACAAGTGAGAGGAAGAAGAAATTTTAATTATAATAAAACTAGTAGAAAAATTAAATTTACAGCATATTTAATATACGTTATATTTTATTCGTACGTATAGCTAAACAAAAAATTACTGAGTAATGTAAAAATGGTTGAGAGAAAAAGATAATATTCTTTTATACGATAGGGACTATCTATAATTTGTGAGCAAGTTGCCATGAAATGATTACTCGTTATGTATTATATCTTTATTGTCTAGAATAACATTATACCACAACATAAACTCCAACATCCCATTCGGTATATATTTTTCTCCTGGAACATTATTTCAAAAGCAGAAAACACTTAAAATAACAATTAAACGCACGTAGCAAATTTTAACAAAATCTTACATATGAATCCCGAAAGAATATATGGTCAAAATAAAATACGATGCTACGAAAAATGAAAATAGAAGTGAAAAGCCAAAAAATGGAAAGAGGCGGAGTAGTTGGTGTCGGATGGCAATAGTAGTGTCGACGAAGGGGCGAGCGGGGAGAAAAATAGAGAGCGCCTTGGCAATAATGCGAAACGTGCTTCGAGACTCGAACGAGGAATTCGACGCCTTGCGAAGAGAAAATAAAGGTCGACTACTACGTGAGCGGGTAAAAACCCGGTTATCAGCTGCGCGCCGCACTCGCCATCCATTTCTTTCTTTTGCCCTAGCGGAACAAGAGTGAGGAGTAATTCAATAATTTCGAGGTTACTATGGCGAAATTGGTGAGCGAAGTTGACAGTAAACTTGGCGTTACCGTCAGTCCACATTTTCCATAGTAATTTTTTTGTCTCATGTATATGGAGCAAGGATTTGTATAAAAGGCGGAAAACCCTTTTTTCCTTATTTTTATTTTGCGTCCGAAATTCAAGAGCGAGCTTTTTGAAACGTTTTTACTATCTCACTTTGACGGATGGACCAACATTATACCGCTTAAATATTTGCACACTGAGACAGATCAGTAGACATTAGCTATACTCGAATTCGGTTCTGGCATTTGATTTTAAGGACTCTACAATATTGTAAATACTAATAAATACATATAATTTCTTCCACTTTATTAGAAAGAAACGTGAAGTTTTATTTCATTTATCAGACAAGTTATCGTGTTTTTAAACTGTAATTGCAGTCGTTTTGAAAATAAGAAAATTGAACAACCATTTATTAAGCTAAATTATTTCTCATTAAGTAAGTTATATAATTTTAATCGGTCTTATCTATTCTCTCTGCATAAGTATATTTTATGTAACACAATATTCTATCGGGATAATAAGATAAGATAAGAGAGCCACTTCATATCGCTGAATAGCGGAGGAGCGAATAATGCCATTGAAATGAAGGAAGCTCGTGCAGGGGTGAAATCAAGCGTAAGAGTGGCTCCATTTTGTCCCACCTCTTCAGTCTTGCAGTTATTCATATTATGCATGCCTGCTAAAAAACTTCACCAAAAAAGCCCCTTGTACTGTTAATCTCACAGCATAAGAGAGAATCCACGGAAAAAGTAAGTGGTAAAGGAGGAGGATTTCTTTATTAACTGCAATAATAAAACGATCGAATGGAGTACCATACAAATTGGAGTATTCAAACGGAGTAAATTCTTTACGTAATATTATAAATCACGAATAATTTATATTCGTGTAATCATTCCATCTATTTTTTGCATGTAATACGAATATCTGCATTTTACAAAATATTCAATATTACATAATCGATATAAAATAGTATATATAATATGATAATATATAATATATAATATGTACATATAATATGACGAATTCAATCATTATCGGAGCCTTAACATACTATTATTTAGGTATTTATTGCCCCTTAATATTCTCATGTTATAAATATGATCTGCGAACGCTAATATTTCTTGTCATTTAATCCGATTTCAATTACTACTTACATAGCAAATCGGCCATAATAATAAATATTAGTATAGCCAATAATTATTATTTATTAATAATAAGTTTATTTGACAAAATATTGTAATAAAACAAATATTGTATTAAATAGGAATATTTGAATGAATACACAATTAAATTTTAACTAATTATTTATTCGAAAGCATTTATTGCCTAATCGGATTAGAATAAAAACTTGATTTGATTTCGTTTATACCTGTACCATAATAAATATCAGATTCTGCACATACATCATATTCCCGTACACACGTGTGTTTCTCATGCACGAATTCACGTAGTTGATAAAATAGATATTTCACAAATGCGCGTACCACACTACATACTTATCGATCATAAGAAATTTGTGATGTTTCCTGGAAAGCGATCAAATTAAACCTTTAAAATCAGTTACCCGTTTAATTGGATAAATTTTAAATGCTACGATTAAAAAAATATTTTTAACTAAAAATATTATTTTAATTATGAAATTATAAATTATGAATTCATAAATTAATTAATAATAACAATTAATTATTGATATCATCATAACATATCATTATCAATTAATCATGAGTATACTATAATGAAAATGTAGAAAAAATATTTTTTATTTAAAGCCTTTTTTTTATAAGTTCCCTTACAATCAAATTAATATTTTGTCTAAAATTGAAAAATTTTTTTTATTTACTATTTCTTATATACCTATAAAAATAATAAAAAAACTTTGTTAATTTTTCCCATACAAGTTTACAGTAAAATTTTATTAAGAAAACATTTTACGTACTCCTCAGTTTAGTGCTACGTACTAAATACATCCTTTAATGATAATTTTCGCAATGTTTAACCTCAAAATTATAGCGAAATAGGAAATCGAAATTTCTTTTAAAAAAAATGAAATTAATTGTTAAAAAATGTTATTAATTGCGAATCCGGTTAAATATTATAGGGTAATTTACCGCGTTTAGTTTTAATAATTTCAAGCACAGAAATATTTTAAAAAACAAATAACTGATACGAATTAGAAATAGTCTATAAAGCAATAAAATTTATCATTACTTCTAATGAAATATTAAAAACATCAACAAACGTCAATCCTAAATTTTAATTTATCTTGCAAATACTACTATTTAAAAAATTGTATGTTTTAAAAAATTCAACACCTAAAAACATTAAATAAATGAAACATTCTTTTAGGTTGAAATATTGATGAGAGCATAAATTAAATGTAACTTCTGAGCAAGAATTTTATTTCGAAAAGCATTTTTATCATCGATATCAGAATTATCTTAAATTTTCATTAATTGGTTTATAAGTATATGTCCTAAGCGACTCACAAATGCAAAATCATATTCGGCTTTCACATAGTAAACAATTTACGTACAAATATACATGCGCCGCCCTCTGTAATTAAACTACGAGCGTTTCATCGATCCAAAATCTATCTACGAGCCTCGCTCAAAGCGACGATATAGGGCGGGGAGAGACAGAGGTGGATGGTAGTGCCGACGAAGTTCTCTCGATAATTTAATCAGGTGCTCAAGAGCGAAGGTCAGTCAAAAGCTCACCATATCCCAGGCTCGCCTCTATTAAAAGTTGAAAATTCATTTCATCGTAGCGGCGAAAGTATATGGAGCGAGTACTCCTTTCATAATACTGACGAGTTATTTGCTAAATTAGAACGCTGTTTGATTTCATCAAAGGATTATGAGCTTATGAAAGAGGGTTCGAGTGCTTACCACCGACAATCGGAAAAAAAACGCTTTGGTTTATGTACTACCGATCCAGTTACGTGATTTATATTTGTGAAATTTCGGAAAAGCCATTGGTAGATTAAGACTGTATTCTCATCAAAATATGTTTGTTAAATGTATCGAAAGTTTTTTTTATAGTCAAGCTTTAATGGGCCTTTACTATCGTAACAAATTGCATGTTATATATCACCGTACAATACATATTTTAATCGTTACTTTTCTAAATATGTATTTCAAATGAAAAAATTTAGGTAAAATGAAATAATTTCATGCCCAATCATGGCAATCAAATATTTATTTAACTTCGAATTATAATTTTTCAATACATTACGATTCACTTCATCCTATATTCATTGTCTCATAGTTTTTAAAATGCGCCATTAATTTGTTAACCTTTGGTAAATAAATATATTAGATAATATATATAGTAAAAATAAAAATTTCATTGGCGCAGCTTATATTCTACTATATGAGTGATATATTTCTCATTGAATAATAATATCCAACAATAGATAAAAATATTCTAATTAAAAATGCAGGCATTTATTCATCATATTTGAATTAAAGAAAATGTAAAGTGATTATAATAGCATGAATAAAAAGTTAATGTAACTTTAATGTAAAAGTTAATGTAAATAAAAATTTAATGTAACTAAATGTTTATTATATTTTTTTACTGTTAAGATATAATATTTCTTAAAGCAATAAAACATAAATACGCTTAAATCTGTATACTTAATAGCAAAATAAAATTATTAAATTATTGTTGAAAAAAAATTTCATATTCATTGTTGTAAAAGATGAAAACACTGCTGATACTTCATTATATTTACAAAAAAATAATATTTTGAATTCCTTTATGTAATCTATAAATAATAAGGTATATTTATACACAAAAAATTTATGCTGAGATGAATATTGATTAAATCTTAATTAAAAATTTTTTTATTCTATATTATTCTATAATTATATTACAGTAAAATCGTGTTTTTAACTTTTCGTTTAAACAATAAAATAAACTATATTGAAATTTAAAAATTATTCTAACTATTTTAAAAAATATTCGCTCATCTATAGAGAAAAACTATACAACATAATTAATTCATTCATTATCAAAATTCTATCACTAAGTAATAACAAATCAACAACATACATCAGCTCTCAGACTCGACAAAACAACGAGTCTCCCGTCGCTCACTCAGCCTTAGATTTCCCTTTCAAATTAATCCCGAAATCCAAAGCTTTCAAACAAAATCGTAACAGGTTTGTGGTTTGGTCAAAGCCGTTCACTAATTTAAATAAGAGAAAGAGAGAATGAGTGAAGCAGAAAGAAATGGAAAAAGAGAAATACAAATAAATAAATTGAGATAAAGAGAAGTAGAGAAAGTGCAAGAGGGGGCATTTTTAAAATATAGAGAGGGTAAGAGAGAGAGAAAACAAGCAAAAGCCAGAGTGAGAAAGATGAAGGGACAGGCGATTGGTACTTTTGAAAATCGAAAAACTAACGCATTGTATTTTACCAGTGTCATTCCCAATTATTCGACATCGATCATAGTATTTGTTAAGTTTTTTTTACATCCACAAAGAGTCAAAAGGGAATAGTATTTCGTACGATTTACTTGCCGAGCTATTATTGAATTAAACTAGGTAACATGTAGAAGCAATTATTCGTTGAAGAAATGCTAAATAAGCTTCGTGGATGTTATATGAGTGTAAAAAAAAATTAAAATGATACCCATTAAAAATTTAAATTATTGGATTTAAAATATTTGGAAGTCCAATTATTGAAAAACTTTATTGAATTTTTTTTTAGTCCATTAAAAACTTCATTTTCTAAAGCGAATTCAAATATGGTTGCGCTATAATTATTATTTAATGGACGCTAATAATAGATTCAAATTATAATGTAAAATTCAAAATTTTGCAAAGGCATGCTAAGAGAATACGAATAAATAACGAAATTTCGAAAATGCTGGTACATTGTAAAATTTGACTTTAAGATTATATTTCATTTCTTCAAAAAATACATCCAATAGTTAATAAAAAGTTTTAAAACAGAAATTTGTCGCTTAGCAATTAACAAATAATCAGTACTCCGGAATCTTTAAAAATTCAAAATAGCTAAAGTTTCTCCACAAAGATCATAATGATATTAAGACGTGCTTATTATAAACCTTATTATATTATGTAGAAAAGTGATCTAAATTAGCTTAAATCTAATGATTATAACCTCTTCCAATAAATAACAAAATCGTACAATGTCCGTACTGAGCATTAAAACGAATTTAGCTGATCGGAAAAATGCAAGCGCTTGTAACTAGTCAAGCAGTTAAACGAGTTCGTGAGTGCGATAACCACCGGCGAGGGGACGTAGACTCATGAGCGCAGCCTGTAAAGTACCTGCTGGAGGAAATAATAGCTCGAACGTGGGGCTCGCCCTGTAGTCCCAGGCGTAAAGGCAATAATTCGTGGTGCAAAACGTTGACAAATCGGACGATAAACCGCGAGCACAAGATCTTTGGACCATGAAACTGAAAATCCGATATGAGAAGAGATCCGATACCTTCGATACTTTTCCGAGCTAAAGATTTGCGCTAAATAAATCAGGATGTGCGAATCGAGGGTGTCACTTGCTCGTACGTATCCAGATTGTAATAGAGATTGACTGACCATGGACGAAGTGGTTTCCGAACTTTATGTATTTTTACTCGGGGAGTGTGTCAAATTTAGTCTCGTTGAACTTGTACGAACGATAAAACTGCGCTATAAAATACAATTTAAATTAACTAAGAACAAATTTTCTTCGCTTACTTTTATATTTTATGTTTCTTATGTATTTCTGCTTTATCCAAGATTATTAAAGAAACATTTCTGAACACTTATTATAAAGTTCTGTCGTCGCTCTAACTCACTAAATGTCAATATTCTCTTGAATATATTAAGTAGAAAATAATGAATGATCGAACAATAGAAAATTGTATGCTATACACATGCGAAACTTTTATAACATCTCATATAAAAGTATTTAATTTTTCCAATTTAAATAATAATAAATATGTATACCGCGTTCTATTTTCTTACAAATTAATATCCGAAAAGATAAATTTTTGAATAAATACATAAAGAATGTCAGTATTTGAACAACTTAGATAAATAAAATAAGTTACAAAATTTTAATTTCAAAACAAAAAGTCGAATTTTTAATTTATTTTCATCTACATTTTACATAAACATGTCACAAATCGACTTTGTAAGAAACTTTAACAAGATTTTTTCCTTAAATTCTGTAAATAACTTTGTTCCTGTTTACTACTTTGTTACATAGCAAATTTTAAAAATGATTATCGGCTTGTCTTCCTTCACGTGTAAGTTACAGCAAGTAACTTAAAAATTTTACTTTCTCTGATGTTTCGATCACGCACGTAAAAAACAGTGATTACTTATATGGGTACATGCGCGCATACCCATGTATATGTTAAAATGTGTACTCATAGCAAAAGAAACTCCCAGTATCCTCATAACTAGTTTTAATTGTTCCCGTAGTGTGTGACATTAATGGCCATCGTTGTTGTACGAACCAAACTTCGTTTAAATAGTGCAATCAATTTGATCCATCTCTTGTGCTTCAGCGTAAAAAAAGGAGGCACACACTATAAGTGTGAATTACTGTACATTCTCATAAATCCGTGTTGTATTTTCCATGCCATTTATTTCTGTTTAAGTACTTCATATAAATAATGGCCATGATAACTTGCAGACCGCGAAGTTTTTATACTTAATGCATTTCCATGATACACTAAAATTAATTAATACCTTGTATTGTAAAAATTGACTTTAGCTAGATAAAATACTATCTTTAATTGATAATAAAATAACTTCCAGAATAGTTTTTACTTCTGAACTCAATTTTAGTGGTACTATTAACCTTCATTGAAATTTTCTCGATGAATTTAATTATATTGAAAAGTATTAACACCCGTTCCTAGAACTTGTCTAAGTTAATATTTATCATAGACGACGATTAAAATTAATTCCGTTATATGGATTTTCAATCTTGATTGCCTTAATTCCATAAAATTGCCGTGCTCCAACTGAAATGACTTATAAGTTCCCTTTAACAACAACCTAACTTTGAGAAAATAATTTACTGAAATCACTTATCGCTCATCAATAGTACATTAGCCATAACCAAAGGACGCACGACTTATAGCCGAGGAGTTACATCAAGAACTTCAGTCATAGTTTGTGCGCGCTCGTGACGTCGGCCATTTATAAATCAAATCCCGATACCCCAAGCCCTTGCACGCAATATCACGCTAGTACTACGGTGATGTCGAGTGCAACTAATTATTTGATACCATTGCGTACAACTTATAAATACCGTGTAACTTATTGCTATGATACATAAACATTTGACTATATTTACGAATTGAACTATGGTAACTGTACTAGACTCTTTTAATAAAGTCTTTATAACTTGTATAGAGTCGTCTTTTAATAGAATCGAAAAATAGTTTATAACGAGTTCGCTAATGAAAGACTTTCCATGTAAATAACCACCAACTATTGAAATGAAATATATAGAGATAGAAATATCCATCCCCAAGAAAACTAATTGTTAAATTTCTAATCCCAGTAATTCTATTAAATTTTTAGTATTCTAATGATGGAGTGAACTGAATAAGTACTAAGTTTTCCATAAGAAATATTTCTTTAGCAGACACGTCTACGTGCAATTAGTACGTTGTCGAATACATATACGAAAAATGATAAATAGCATTTGTCCATTGACCATGATAGAAAATTCGGCAGCACGTTATCTTGTATCGAACTTTCATCGAACCTGTCATAAAGACGAATTACACCCCCAGACAATGGCTCTCGGTGATGCTACATTCGTACGCGTATGCACAGGGTAAGAGGGGACCCCATGGATGACGCAGCCTCGGTTCTTGCGTCTTTCTTACGGAACACATCACGGGACTAGAATCTGCAAAATAGCGTGTTCGAGCGTGTATATATATATATATATCGACGAGGTTCGGTGATTCCCCTGGGCTAGAGTCCGCGACATTTTCATTATCGAGCAGTCCCGAGTTCCGAGTACTTGGATTGATCCCAGCACTGAAGTACGACTGATAAAAATAGAGAATGATGGACACGCGAAAGAACTTGGAGATACGTTAGAAATCTGAAGGAATAAACTTTCAACTCAGTTATTGCATTATGCATCGCATGAAGAAATTTTCAACTACTGCGTCCTTCTAAAGCTGAACAATTTTTTTATTTTATGGCAAAAGTAAATAATTAGCTATACTGTATAAAAAAATTTTAATACTGGAGTATCAGCCAAATTTTTTGTTTTATCTAGTTATTTTTATGAGTTATTACTCTTTTTAAAATTCTCTACCAATAATAGGGTAGGATAGGATTCTCCTGATAACAGGATATACACTTATTATATTTGGCTATTTATGTTTCTTAGGGACTTATTAATTGTTTATTACAGCCTTATACGTAGAATTCGAAAAAAAAACTTTATAATCACGCGTTATTTATGCTTATAGGATATAATAAAATATTCATTGTAATTGATAAGAGGCTACTGGCAATAAATTTGCATGTTCATAGCATAATTTAAAAAAGTCGCGTATGTCTTTCGGAGTAAAACGAAGCGTATTCTTAAATATTAAAAGTACACGTAGTTCCCATATCTGTATTCATTTCACGATATAAGATGCTGACAAGGAAGACAAAGGAAGTCAGCAGTAGTTGAAAAAGTAGTGATGATAGTGGTAGTGGTAGAGGAAGAGAAAGAGATAATAAAGAGTATAGGAAAGAAGTATTATTATCCGGGGAAATCTAAGAGACCATCCCTGGGAGATCTGAGATCGGTCACGTTCTTATGACTGAAATATGTGTGCGTGTCAGCGCACGACTATGCGTGTCTGCACGCGAGACTGTGTGTGTCATACACCCCTACATTTGGCGTGTATATCAGTGCATATATGGTTTTTGGACATATATGCATATGTGTGTAAACGTACTTGCTATGTTTACATGTTTGTACGTGTTTCTCGGACAGCTAAAGAAAAAGTTTCTTTTCCATTCTCTACCTCATCCATTCGCTTTTCACCTTTTTTCCCTAAGTGTGTTTGAAAATGTGTTGGTCAAGACCCACGTCGTATATTATCCCTTTTCTAGAAATCCGACTGACAAAAAGATAAAGCGGACATAAGAGACTTTCACAGGTGAAATGTTTATCTTGATATGGTGATGCTTTCAATGTATCATGAATATAAATATAAAACAAAAAATTTTAGTGCTGTAACTCTTTTATTAAGAACTTAATTTTTTTAATAAGATTCTTAATTCATTATACTAAATATACGTGTATTGTAATTTTCAATTACAAAATTAATTAGTTATTACATCAGAATAGCGAAGAAAAAGGTATTTTCTTGCAAATTTGTCTTAAATTAATTAATCCTTTAAAAAATAATAATTTTTTATCAAAACACTTGTAACTATTTTTGCTAATAATTAATTAAGAAATGTATTGCTATTTTTTCTAACTAATTAAGTTTAACAGCAACTCGAACTTTCGCTTACAATTTTTACATGATGTAGATAATACAACAATTATTATACCAATTACAATTCTGTAATATTGCCATTCGAAAATTTTTAACTTTACCCTTATATTATTTTCATTGGTTTAATTTTTTTTATCAATACAAATATGTTCTATTTTCTTGTATTCGGTGTTCAAAAAAAAATCTTCATTCGAATTCGCTGTAAGCTTGTGCTACTTACTATATCGCTATTATATTGTCCTATGTGACCTGTTATTGATCCTTTTCAGAGTCTACTAAATACCATTTTTTCAATATGTGTCAATTGAATAATAATAAAGGTTCTATTTATGTAAATATAAGCTCAAACTGTTTTCTTGTAAAATATCTTAAAAGTCGATTTACGATATCTATAATTTTACAAAGAAATGATACAGGAGGTAACTATTTTAGTTTTCTAATCTCTTCAATGCAGTCTTCTAGAATCTTTCTATACTGTAGTAATTTAGTGAAGAATTCTTAAATCCAAAGAAAACTCGGCGTCAAGAAATCACGATTGTAAAGTTTTTAGTATTAAAGTTTATCGTATCAAAGTTATGTCAAATTTATGGGCGCTAAAAATTGTAAAAAACTGCTTTGCCAAACCCTAAGACTCGAAGTAACTGTAAATATTAATTTATCTTCCAACGTACATCACAAGCGAAAGCAACGCGATTCAAATAAAGTTAGTTCGTCCAAATGATTTTGAAACTTTTTCCCCCGAATCCCGCCGAATTCCGCTCACACCCTGAAATTTGTTGCCTAAATCTCTCCCTTCACCACGTTATCAACAACTTCGATTCAAAAATTGCAGGAAAGCCACATAACATGCTCGGCTGTACGTATGTAGATTCGCAATGTCCAGCGCATCTTTATCAGGGTATACGAGTGCGATGGTCGGGGACGTGCAAATCAGCCATGGCCGACTCGTGTCAGCGACCGGCTAATTAAATAACGCCTGCGAGATCCGTCGGCACATGTGGGAGGAAAGGTCGACGATACGTGACTTAACGCTAATTGAAACGAATGATCGGACGTCACGCGCTTCCGAATTCAACTCGATATTGCACCGGATGCCGGCTTTTCTCGCTTTCAATAAACTTCACCAGCTGGCGAGAATAACTTTTCCATGCCACCATTTTTTCGTACTTTCTATCTAAGCCTTCGTGTTTTATCGGAAGTGCGATTCTCGGATTAATTAGTTATTTCAATTTTGTATAAAAAAATCTGACATTTCTGTTGAGTCAAGTCAACTTCATATTTCGTACTCGTACTATTCTTTATTAGTTATTAATGATGTTATAACTTTGGAAGAACATGACTTTATATTTCAAATTTAGTATATTTACTACTATCATTATGAAATTTTAAAAAGACTTTCAAATATAACAATTGCTTATTATAATCTTCTTATAAATTATGATAACTAATATGTACTTATACAGTAGTTATATATATAATATTATATGGTATTGTATATAGTACTTATATAAGCACTTATATATTGCGTTATAAAAATGGCAGAAATATGCAACGAAATGAAATCGACTTTACTCAGCTAAAAATTGATAACAATTTTTATTATAATTATATTATCAGTGCTTCCCATGCTACACTTCACTTTTATAAAGAATTTCAATAATGTAATTAATCTGAAACATTGTTTTCTTAAGTAATATCGCAAATAAAATACTATTATATTTCGAATTAGATTTGTACAAATCTCTTTAGTATTCTACAGCATACAGATTTTATTTAAAAAATTAACTGTCCAAACTGCGTAATAGATATATACTATATCAATATTTATAAATGGGTATAATATGTAAGATAAAATTAAGAAAGAATAATTTTTTATGAAAAATGCATTTATATTTTATTTTTTTAATTTAGAGCTTCAATTAAAAGCTAGCTTGTTTTTAAGAATATCATAAACTGTAGCGTTGTAATGACTGAAATTATTTATAGCCTCACATAGCATCTTGAGTTCATCTTAAGAGAGTAGGCTTGACTTCATAAATATGATTAATAATAACAATACACTATCTTATTTTAACAATGCATAGGAAAAATATACTTTTTTATACGTACATTGTCCCCTCCTAGTTAGTCGCATCGCTCATTATTATTCCAATGATTACATCCGTAACTGTACCCAATTTTTGCACGCGTGTGCTTTTACAGATTGCGTTTTTACAGATACACAAACTTCATATGAATGAATAGGGAAGCAATGCATTACTAGGGGGATGATATAACGCATGAGTTTGCATTACATAAAGCTTGCTTCGATTCGATCATCGTTCTCTTGTTTACTGCTATTCCGTTTTGTAGCTCGTCTTGTATTTAAGTTTTTTTTTCAAAAAGCGCTTTTATAAGTACAGTTTTCATACAAAGACAGATTAACCCCGAAGAAAATTAATATAAGATATATCATTATAATATAATTTAATTAATTATTTAAATTTACATTTATTTATAAGAAGGGCAATATTATTAAAAAACATATTAATGGATTCTCTAGTATAGAATCATTGTCGTTACTTTATTTTTAATTACAAAGTGAAATATATTAGTAATATAATTAATTGAAATTAAAAATTTACTACTTATGCTTTATATTTGACAAAATTTTATAATAATTTAATAAATTAAATACGGTTTTGAAGAATTTAATTTATTAAATTATTATGTTATATTTAAATACAATTAATTTATAAACAAATAATCAAGCTAAATTAATAAACAAATATTTTTGATATTAATAAGGAAATATTTTTAAATAAAATTAGGAGCTTCGATTATAACAAGTTTTGAACAAGCCCTTTTTATTTGTAGCTTATATTTTATGAAAAGTAAAACAATCTAAAAGCTTTTTTTGTAATACTTTATCAATGTAACGATTAATTAAAAAAAAACATATACTATAGTAAGATAAATAAATGAAAATATGACCAAAAATGTATTGTCAGTAAAGCTTTACTTAAACGGAGCCATTATCATAGATAATAGTTTAATCTGTATAATTATTTGTGCAAATATATTATTTACCTATCTATAAGATTGATAAATATTAAAGAAACTAACTACAAGAAAAAGCTTTGCACGTACGTGTTTTTAGATATTCGTTTGTCTCTTTACTCCACTCCTTTCACACGCACACGCATACACATTTCTCCCACTCTTTCTCTTTCTTATTTTTTCTCTTGGAACCTGTCAGCTGGAGAATGAATCCAATTACTTCACTAGTGGATGGAAAGCTGGTAGGAATGACCCTTCAGACTAACAGCTTTGGATCTCCAATTCAACTCCAGTCTGGTTAGTTCTTGCTTATTTGGAAGATCATCATCATCATCAGTAGCAGCATGCATTTTTGCATCATAATATTTTTTGTACAATTTATCGTTAAAAAATTCAAGCTGAAGGTTCGGCTAATTTAAAATAATTATAAAGAAATCAAATGGTATCGCAATGAATCATTAAATATATCGGTAAGTCATTCATTAAATTATTTCTCTTGGCGTGGACGCTCAAATATTGAGAAACCTCCAAATTTAATCCATATGTATATGATGTCCATATACTGCCTAGGAAGGGGGTAGGGAAGATATTCAACAAGAAAGACCATAAAGGACGAAAGCTTGTAGGAAGTTAGCAGTAAATCCGAAGAAGATATAGCAAATGTCCGTCTATAGTTAAAGTGCAGCCCCAAGGACCTCCTTCTCTATGATATACCCCGTCCGTTGACTCTAAGGGAAAGGACACTACTATATTCGAGGGAAGGTTACTACTAGTAAAGGGTACGATTGAACGCTTCTTGATACCGTTAGCCAAGATGCGAGAAGACATTAGTTAATTAAAGGCTACCAACATAACATGACATAACTTTTTAGCAAATACGTCGTGTTTAATATTAATATAATTGCCGCTTGTAGTTAATTTCACTTTACATTACGTCAGATACGCGCTTTGCTCCTTATGCCATGCAATGCCAATCCAATGCGAGCGATACTGCTTTTCCTGTAATAATATTTGACTTGCTGATTCGAAACAGATCAAATAACCGTTTTAATTATGAAAGCTTAGTAAAAGAAGGTCATCCATTTATTTGAATAACATTATATTCTATTTGAGAGCTGGTAGTGGCAAATACAAAATTCAATAACTATTCTTTATAGGAAGCTTACATTAAACAGTAATAAATTTCTCATCTTTCAACAGGTAGAATTACACAGCTATATATATTGATAATGAAAAATAATTTTGTTATAAGGATAAATATCTGTTTATAACTTACATTTATGAATCTTTATTTACTCTTTCAAAGAAATGTCATAAAATAAGGTTTTTTTTAATTCAAAAATTAATCTGCTCTATAAATCATTTAGTAATTATATTAAATAATAATTACGGATTTTAACAATTTAGGTACAAACTAGGAACAAAAAAAATTAAAAATATTGATACTAGGATCAAGAATTATAAGGTGCATATTAGAAGTGACTAGGTTACTATAATAATCAACCTACTCTGATGATGATTGTATAATTATTATTGCTTTTATTATCGTATAATTATTTAACGATTATAATGTACTCTCCTGAATAAGAATTTACTAGAATTTGAATATTTTTTTTAAAGACTGATATAATATTGAGCACTTCATCTCTATTATAAATATTTAATGTACCTGTTTTGAGATTAACTAAATATAATATAAAAAATAAAAATTATACAAAACTTTTTCCATAGCCAATTAATAAGTTTCGTTATCAAAATAAAGTATTGCAAATGTATAAATATTATTTCATTTTTCAGTTTTAATTTAATTATTTTATTCTACAGTTGATGTATTGCTTAAATATGTTAAAAACCTTATAAATATAATTTATTCGCTATTTACTATTATTCTTACTTTAATAGTGAGCATCATTAGCTAAAAATTAAGAATAACAATTCTATTAATTTGCGTCATTATATACAGTTATAGCTTTAATTTATAATTAAATATGCATTAATTTTCCCCATTAATAGCAAATTATTATAAAACAATTTTTAAAGCAATCAAATTAAAATATATTTTAATTTACAAATTTTTGCTGAAAAAGTCATATTTTTCCACCTTATAGCTAATGTATAATAACAATAATAATTTTATTGCTTCATGTTTTAAATTCATAGCTCTTTATTTATTTTATTTATTAATGTTAAAAAAAAACTTGAAACAGCATCGCATCCCCGGAATCCTACAATGAATACTTTTTATGTGGTCTGCAGCACAAAAGTAAGTGAGCTAAAGCCGAAGAAGATTCACAACTTTAATAGCAACCATCCATTTGTATTATTGTGCAGATCAACGGTAAGGGTGTTGGTGGTTAAGTCGAGCTCTTAAACGCCTCTCGACGCTAGTCCCATTTTTCTATAAATCCAGAGCGTGCACGTTTTTTCCAATTTGATCCAAGCATCGAAGTAACCATCTATATCAAATTGTTACAGTTATTACATTTTAGCCAACTCATACAAAAAGAAGGAAGCTCCGTATCCTGTCGCTCGTGTGATAATGACCACTAGGACTGACGCAATTCCGGGACCCTGAAAGATGTTCTTGCGACAAGGTAGCAAAGTTTCTCGACTTGGTAACGTCGATCTCAAATCCGAGATTGGCACCGGAGTCTCGAACGAGTTGATGGTCGAAGAAACGACGGTCGAAAGGGGGTTGAGGTGTAAGGCGACGATGGAATCTGGAAGGGGAAAAAGGAGGAGTAAGTGAAAGGAGGCTTGCCAAGCTGCTCTCGTGCGATAAGCCCCTTTCTGGCCCCGACGTTTTCCGCTTGATACGTTCCTATAATTCAACTACCCCGAGTGATATCGCAGTTACTCCTATCCCCTACCGTTAATTCAAGCCTTTTACTGAAAAGAGACCCCTGTTCCACTTTTTCCCTGTCAATTTCTGGTTCGAACTTCTGGATGCTAAGGAGCTACGACTAGCGATTAAATCGCGTCCTGACGAATCGCTGAGTCGAAAGCCGATGTCCGCTAAGGATCACCCGGGAGTTTCTCTTAATTGGATGAAATTACCGAACGCTACTCGCATGCCTTTACGTCATTCTGTACCTTCAATGCTTCTTTGGTGAAGTTGAAGAGGAGTTAGCGCTTGTGTCTGCCAAGATTAAGTGATATGTTTTACCATGTTTATCAAATTTATTAAACGTATCTGTTTGCTTTATGGCGGAAAACAATGTAAAGATGGGTACATGCAGATTAGATTACTGACGAAATATTGCTTTTGCATATTGCAATATTATTTCTATCGTTTTTAATGTAAAATTTAAATTTATTTAATGATAAAACTTAAAGTGAGTTTATTTAGAATACTACATTTACTAAAAAGAAAAATAAATATTAAGAATTTACATCATCAGAAAAGATTTATCATAATTATATATTAGTATGTTGATTATTGAAGAATCATTTATTATTAACATTTATTAAAAAAAAAAAATATTTGTATGTAAATTTGATATATCACAGGTATTAAGTAGAAAAGAAACCATGAAAAATTAAATGAAAGATACGTTAATGTCAGTAACTTAATTTTTCGTACATATTCTATTTAGAATATAGAGGAGCACAAATTATTAAAAATCGAAAACCCCATTGAGATCTTTGACAAAATTTCTTGAAGCTTAATTACAACTAAAATGTTCTTGGATTATTAAAGAAAATATAATTTTATTTAAATATTTATATTTAATGCTATGGAAACATCAACAGTCTATAAGATTTAATATGTATTAATTCAGCACTTTTCTGGAAATATCCAAGTGTAGAAAACCATCTGAAAAACGGATATAGATTTAAAATCAGTTTTTATGGGTTGAATAATAAATAGTAAATGGACAAATGAAAAAAATTAAATTTCATCTAAAAAAATGTTTAAAAATACAACTGTAGAACATTAAATGTTATGAGAGACTAAATTCATGCATAAAAATCATGTAAAAAAATATTTAACATTGTACAGTAAAATAAAATGTATAAAGCCCAATCCATAAAAATTTTTAAATTAAAGGCTAACTAAAATTTATTTTAATTTTCCGAATTGATTATTATATCAATATTTCTATACAAAATTTTAAATATTTAAAAAAAAATATCTATACAATTAATTCGCAATCTACAAGATACTAGCATTTAATGTCCCGTACGATTACCTAACAATTAATGGATTTCACTTAATCGCCGTAATCCTCAAAGTTTGCGTATCTCCCTTTGGCTTATTTCGATGGATTTTAATCGAGACTGCATTGAAGCGAGTGGCGCTATCGATTCAGCTGAATGATATCCATTCAACTTCAACTCTGTTAATTCTCAGCAGCAGCATTCAGCGGATGAAATTGTCAATGACGTGGAAGGGACGCAGACAGTCAGGGATTTACCTGTTCATGATCGAGCATCTCATTTGATGGATTGGCCATATGGATCATCCACTAGTTTCCCAGTATTTGCACATCGTGTCGATGTACATATAGCCGAACACATTGAATCTCATGAAATGGTCCAAAGCACACGCGCCAAACTCCTAAATATTCAAGAAGGTAACAAAGCAAAATTCGTTTGCCTTTCATACACTGCTTGAAATCGTTAGCCTTATTAACCCGATGCACATTGAGGAGCGACGCCCATGACACGAGCGAACAAAGTTACCAGACGACACGAGCGAATAAATTACCTTTCTTGTCAAGGGACGAGTGAATTTAATTACCGATCCTTATCCTTTTCCCATCACGTCTTTACCTTCACTTATTGTACTAGTATAAATCATTAAAAATGTTAACATCAAATAATTTGATCACAAAACTTAAAGACTTCTTAAATACTATTGTTTTAATAATTTGTTAAAAAATATATATATTGAAAAGGAATTATAAAATTTAATATTTAAAATTATTTTGAAACCCAATTGATTATAAATACAAAAAAATTTATAAATATTGAGACAAATTAATATTGATCAACAACGGACAATGCACAATATATTTTATTTGCTTGCTTGCTCAAATTTTATGTCATTTCTAAAACATTCAAAGTTTGTATTATTTAAAATAAATAGTACTGACAATTTTTGCATTTTGATGTCTAACGTACTATGTTACATATAAAAGCTAAAAAAAAATTTTAATTTCATAAAGTAATTAATATGCACAGATATGTTTAAAAAAAGCAATCATATCTGCAGTTTGTCACCTTCATCGGTACATAAAGAAGAAAGTGCCGAGAAAGTATAAAGTGAAGTAGCTAAGGAAAAGTATCCTAGGTGCGAAGTTCTGATAATCGTCTCGGTTTCTGTCATTGTCGTCGTACACTTTAATTCTCACGCGACCACTTGGATATATTCAGACATTCATCTTGCGCGAGACCCTCGTCAAGGTACACCGACGCTTTCGTCCCCTCAATGGACAGAGTACCCAGTTAGCCCACTTGTGTTGTATAGACAACGAGTTTTGGTCAATACGGTTCAACTTACCGATACTATTTCTCACGAATGTTTGGAAGGTTCAATACAACCATAATAAATTAACTAAATGTCAAAATTAAATTTGTTATACATTATAATAAATTTTAAGTACTGCTTACTTATTCAGTGAATATTTCTTGATTTAATTAATTATTAATGATCAACCTTTAAAATTCAATATTTACATTAATAATTCAAGACATATATCACTGCATATTAATGTTTTAATGATTTATCAGTCAATTAATGAGATATAAGATACTTCATAAGACAATTTTATAATAACAACCCACTAGTTTGATAAACAATGAAATTTTATCAAACAAAATGGAAACTTTAAATTATATGAAAAAAAAATATCTTTTGAAATGAAAAAATAAAATAACGACGATTTAAACGTACTAAAAAAGATTGAACGTATCGTAAGATAAAAATTTATTCAATCAATAAGTTTTTATAAAAGGATATTGCAAAACGATAAAAAAACCTTACGTTTAATAAAAGTTGTATATATTGGAGTACTTTTATTTTTATACATTTTATTCTGATTAGTTGTATAACATAACAAATACTGAAATTACACACAAAGAAAAATGAAATACGCTGCTTTTTTATAAAAAAGTCCCTACAATATGTCTCATTGAAAAATAAAAATATATAATCCAGTGATGCAAATCAAATTTCTTATAGATTTTCAAAGAACAGTCAATGTAAAGACTTTGTTTTTCAAATAAAAATAAAAGCAGTATTTATGAAGCATTTTTACCCATAATTGTGTTATAAATATATTTTGCAAAATTCCTGTGCTAATTATAATACGAAATTACTACCTATATGACTAAATCTTTTACTATATACTTTATTTCAGTAAAACAAATGTATTTTGGTACTTTTATTCAAGAATACGTTTACAAAGTACAAAGACTGCTTAAAGGATCCGATTTAAAAACTAGGATAGCCCTGTCAATGAAAATGCCTTCTCTTTTACACTTCGTCATTTTCAATTCTGTCTCCTTTCTCAATTTATCTCTATCTCCTGCCGGTTTCTCTCTCTCTCTCTCTTTATCTCTCTCTCTCTCTATCACTCATTTATATCCAAGTCAAGAGAAAAAGAAAAATACTGAACAAGGACGTGCATAGAGAAGAGAAAACTGAATTTCGATAACCGAGTAAAGTACCGAACCGAGTCGATCGACATCGTCGGCTTTTTATTCAATTTCGGAGGCATTAGTTCCGTAATTCAATTACATGAGATGAGAGACAGAGAACTCACGAGGGAGTGACGCATCGTCGTAACACATTTCTGCATCCATGTGCATACAATTCATGAGCTACACGTATTTACAATAGATGTAAAATAACTATCAATAAATTATAAAACATTGGAACGCTAAAAAAATTACATTTTTCTTAAATTAACTTCGTAATTTATCTAAAATACAAAATGTGCTAATTCAACATCCGATTCATTATTTCTTGAGTCATTGAGAAATTGTATTGATTAAAAAATACAAACTTTACAATTAATTTTTTATTCAATTGAAGTGACATTAACTTTTGCAATTACTAAAAACAATCGTTGAAAATATAAAAAAAATTTTCCATTTTTTGATTCATCAGGAAAAAAAAAAGTAGTATCCAAGATATATTGTCGCTCAATTTCAAAATATTATAGTATATCTATCCATAGTAATTAAAAATACAATTCAAAAACTAATTTCTGCTCGATCTGCTTTTTAATATTTTTTTTATTGCAGTTTTATACCTAAAAAAGTATTATTTATCACATTGGAGCTTCAGAAATTCTATAGTTACTTGAAAGCATTCGGTAGATAAGTAAACGAAATTTTTTCTTTAAAAGATTTTATAATACATATACAAATGAGAAATTAAATACAGATGCTCCTTTAATCGTCAAAATTTATTTTTTACAATGACAGTTGATAACAGTATACCTATTATCACTTATTTATTTAGTTCGGAGCTGAATATAACATATACGTATAATTTAATAGAAAATCGGATTTATCGTAGTAATAACGATTTTTACTGTCGTCATTAAATATAACATATTACCTACGAAATTTATTCTAATGATTTGTTGTTGACTGATACGAATAATATAACAGAATAATATCAACTATTAAAAAACTTAGATTTTTATAATATTTTTTATATAGATAATTAATGTAGATACGTATTTATTCATATTATTTCAAACCAATATGCAATTTTGACCCAAAAAATACACAATAACCATAAATAAACTAAACAGTAGTCATTTACACTATGAATTTCTTTTTTTTCTATTTCAAGTTTAAAAAACGACAAAAATTTTTTAATTTATAAAACATGATAGGTTCAACTGTAATTTATATGTTTCAAATAAATGAATAGCACAATGATATTTCAAATATGTATTCTATACAAAAGAGTTTGAATATTTTTAATTTTATAGGTATGGAATTTATAGCTTGAATTATTATTGAAGTTCAAAAATTCAGTAGCAATTCAAATGTAGAGCTAATGTGCATACCTATCCTTTTAATAATAATAATCGAATTTCAGAATCAAATATGCAAATATAATATAAATAAATAATAAAACTACAGAAGAAAACTAAAATCTCAAACAGACTTATATTTTTAATTTTTTTTAATTATAATCAAACTATTATAATAATTATATTATAATTATAATATTATGAATATTAATAATAAGGAATTTAAAAATTAAGAAAATCATATCAAAAACTTTTTTTATAAAGTAGTCTGTGATTTGAAAATTGCACGCCAATTATATTAAAAAAATAGATAAATGAAAGTTTCTCATTTTCGTGAATCCACAATAATCATGAATAATTTATATTTTAATGAAAACTATAAGTGAATAAGCAAATAGCAAAATATATGATTTAAAATAAATCAAACTGATAAACCAATTTAATGGGTAATAAATCATTCTTGAATGGGAATTAATGTAATACAACTGTCTAAAATATATGTATTAATTTTGAGAGTTGAATGTTTTTTTAAAATATATTTAAATGTAGGTTGAATATGTTATCAAAAAGAAGAGAACCTTTTTATTCTGATCAGTAAGTTAACATCTCTAAAATGATCTAGATTTATTTCATCAATAACCATAGTTAGAGTCAAAGATCTGTACAGTTATCGATGGAACCAAATGTTTACATATCAAAATCGAATGTCGCGAAAAGATAAGAGAGACCAATATTACGTTAATATACCATAAAACGCGATCCCAAATTCTTTCTTTTTATCACTTTTCCGGGCTTCATCATAATTTTATCGTATGTTCAGCATTTATTTATTTCACTTTTATATATCACTCGTTAACTATAATGACATCAGAATTTTCTTAATATACAGAATAGTGTAAAAAACATTAACTTAATTGATACTATAATTTATAATTTGATTCTTGAAAACGATCATATAACTTACAATCTAAGTATAAATCTTCTTGTAATGTATAATGTATTTTTAAACTTGATATATATAAATTAATAAAATATTAATAAACCTAAATATTTAATTAAAAATTAATACTTAGAGTAATTAAAAAATATAAAATATAGTAATAGAATTCATATTCAAAACCTATCATTTGGCAGAATACAAAATATAACAACGTTCGCGCTTTTTTAACGAATCAAAAAACATAAAATCTAATTTAATGATCCATTTCTAGACTTTTAAAAAAAATATCTAAACAAGTCAAACAGTACATTAAAATTCAAGATAAAAAAAGTAAAATTAAATAAAATGACAAACAAGTGAATCATAATTATAATAAGAATAAACTCCGATGATAAATTAAAATCAACTCGGAAAAAGTTATTTGTGTTTTTAAATTTTTCGATTTTAATTAGTATTAATATAATTTAAGTAATCATATATACACATTAATATCAATAAATTCAAAAGGAATTTGTATATTCAAAAAGAAAATCATAAAAAAGCACTGTTATCCATTACTATTATTTAAGTTTTTGTGTTTAAAATATAAAAAAATTTTAAACAGGTTGAAATATTTCACCCTAGTTTGATAGTAACAAATACTATTAAGGTACTTTCAATACAATGATGTTGTACCATTATCCGTTGCACACAGAAATACCAAAATGTATAATATTTTATACAAAATTTGATTTGCAATTACGTTTTATATAATTATATTTTTATCTTCACCTATTAATGGAAAAATTATTGCTCCCGACATTTTATAATATTTACTACATATGACTGTATTTAAAAGAATAATGTAATTTGCATCATACTTTTTTTTATATATCAAATAAAAACAATACTGACTAAAATTTAAAAGCTGAATAACCCGAAAGGCAATCTTTATTATCCGATTATAATGCATACAAAAAGGTTGTATGAATGATATAATTCATACAACCCCTTATAAATTATAATCTCAATATTTCAATGAAGCTAAAATAATAAAACAATCACATAGATTAACTCTAAAATATTATTTCTTTTGTTTAAATGTTTTCAAACATTTCCTGAATAGGTACTTACGAGCGTATAAATTGTTTGTGCTTAAAACTGCGAACTGACGATTCCTTTTCAGTAATTCAGAAATATTCTTCTTCCAAAATTAGAAAATACATTTTTTGAATAATCTGTAGTCGGCTTATTTGTTCAAAGGTAAATCACATACAAATTCTCTATCGAATTATCTATTCTAAAAAAAGACATATTTAGATAAGTCATAATAGTTACATAAAAAGAAAGATCAAAAGTATTAATTAAAAATAGATATGAAAAGTGCTAGATTATTTTATAAATATAATTTAACATTTTTAAACAATTGATAGTTTTCTAAACGTAATTAATCCAAAAAGGCTACCTTCCTATTATATATAAAAGAATGAAAATTAACATTACTAACGTAGTGTTGAATATTATTAATTACGACATACTGAAAAAATATAAACAATTTTGTAATTCTGATTTAATATTGAACGTATAATATAAGTTCATACCACCTTGCAATTGAAAATTAACTTATTCCCAAAACATTAAGACCATCGGTTAAATATGAAAATGTATCATTACAGTAAAAATTATCGGTCTATTAAATGTTTATTCTGGCTTTACTTTCCTTTTGTTAAAAACGCGTAATCGCATGAAATGTAAAAAGTAATACATTTTCTTGGGGTGCTCAAAGAATAATTTTATTCTCTGTTACTTAATTAACGAACGAAGTAATATAAACCCAATACCGTTCTTATCAACGAACTCTCAAATCACAAAATCTTAAAAGCTCAGTGCCAGTTTTCTTAACGAGCACGTTTCGTAAAACAGAAATAAATGAAAGAAGAAAAAAATTATATTAATGGCCAGAAATAGGTATAAACTTCTGGTGCTTTTACGCTTACGTCGTCAGAAGACGAATGGTCAATAGCTTGAATGATGCAAATAGGCTTTTTCCACACTCACACCTGCCGCACTTGGGTTTAACGAGTGAATTGGTCATCTGGGAAGTGGTATTGTAAGAGCGTCAGAAGTCCTGCACTCGTGGGCGCTATTCATTCTGACTGCCGCTATTTCCCGAGTGGAATGCACTCATGTGCTAGAAAATGACTTTTATAAAATTCATGACCCTAGCGTTGATATAGAACATTAGATTAAAGTAAATTGTAAGAAAAAAATTCATTCAATTTGATTTCTATTGTATAGTCTTCATGACTGGTAATAATATCTTGCTAAATTAATTATTTATACGCATCAAGATAGCTTCGTAAAAAAAATACATAAAATAATACCAGCAATGTTTCATACATAATATATACTTATATATTTACGTAGGCTTTGCCTAAAAGCTATAATATTTTCAAGGTTAAAATTAAAAAATATCGTCATTTATATATATTTATAACTTACAGAAAAAATTTTATCGGTATAATACTGCAGCATAATAATCATTAAATATTTTTACAATATTTATATACATATTATGTAATTTAATAAAATTGAAACAAAATCGAAACCACTAATTACAATTATTCATATATTTTATGTTTATCTGATAAGCTATTTTTAATGAATATTCTGAACAATAACGTTAATTTTTTAATAATAAGCTTGTTGCGATTTATGTTGATCGTAAAAATACTCAACAAAGCATTATAGATTAAATCTCATATAAATAACAATTATAAGATACAATAAAAGCTATTTACAGGATAAGGATATATTTTATTATTTAAAGACTCAGTTATAATTACTTGTAAGCATCGATATGACTGCACGTCTTGTTAACTTTGATCGTCTATTTTGAAACGACCTTTTGGATAATTGAAGGGTTTCATCGCAAATAAAGCAAGAATGGTTGCTAAACTCTTTTAAAATCGACCTTCAGTTTATAGTTTTTATGTTAATAAAACTACTCATCTAGATATATATATATATATATATAAACTATCTATCAACATTATTAAAAAATAATATATTATTAAATAAGATATTCTTGTATTAGAATTTTATTATGAATTAGATACTTTTATTACTTGATTAGTAAATAAATATGTTTAAATATATAAATATATATATATATATATATATGTATATATATGAATATATAATATATTATAAGATACAATAAAAGCTATTTACAGGATAAGGATATATTTTATTATTTAAAGACTCAGTTATAATTACTTGTAAGCATCGATATGACTGCACGTCTTGTTAACTTTGATCGTCTATTTTGAAACGACCTTTTGGATAATTGAAGGATTTCATCGCAAATAAAGCAAGAATGGTTGCTAAACTCTTTTAAAATCGACCTTCAGTTTATAGTTTTTATGTTAATAAAACTACTCATCTAGATATATATATATATATAAACTATCTATCAACATTATTAAAAAATAATATATTATTAAATAAGATATTCTTGTATTAGAATTTTATTATGAATTAGATACTTTTATTACTTGATTAGTAAATAAATATGTTTAAATATATAAATATATATATATATATATATGTATATATATGAATGTATGTATACATACACATTTTGTTATAAAATAAAGCCGAGTAAACTATAGACTGTTTTCATATCTTGATGTTGGTGTAGATAAAGTACAAAAATAACAAAAAAACAATACGTACGAAAAAGAAAAAATGTGAAAGGCGTGAAATGAAAGTGAAACGAACTATTTCACTTAAGACAAACTTTCATTTTTCCAGGGCGAAAAATTTTTACAATCAGCGATGCCTCTGACTTCAGAACACGTAGACAATTCTATTGGTGTGTGTTCAATACATATGTAAGTCGACAAAGGCACGGCAATCCATAATTCCATCTGCATCACTAGTTCTCTCGTTCACTTACCAATACATGAAATGTATACAATCGAAGCTGTTTTTGCGTGGATTTATTTCTTTGTTGAAAATAATTGTCTTGTAACAAAGTATAATGATTCAGGAATATTTTAACATATTTAGCAATTAAAAGAAGTCAGTTAATCCAATCGAAGTGATGTGATTTTTTATGGAGCTTATAATGCTTTATTACTTAAGAGCTACTCTATGGGAATACATCTGATGAATTTCCAAATACGTTTCAAAACTATAAAAAATTTTTTACTTTTTTTTTTTAATTTTAAATAAATTTTATTAATTATTTTAAGAATTTTACTTACATAATTTAATAGTTACTTAATTAATTATTTCACTATTTTTATTTAAATAACAATAATTTATCATGTTTGTTATTTCAACTTACCTGTAGCCTGTAGGAATATTATTACTCTGAATCGCATCACCATGTAAATTTAAGAAATTATTAAAGTATTTATAAAAAATATACGAATTAATTTAATAAAAACAAACAGCCCTTAAAAACAAATACTTGTTGCGTTTTTTTATTTTTTTATGTATTTTTCCTCGTTTTCTTCCATGAATATATTTTGTTATTATTTTAGTTGTCTTCTCATTAAAATTCTTACAATAAAACATAAATCTATATCAACAAAGTTACGTACAATATTTATTAAAATAAATTTTTTCTGATATATACACATACAATTAAAAAAATGTATTGAAGAAAAAATACATGTGAGTGCGACAAATATGACTTTAATTCACATATTCTAAAAACCATATTAAGATATTTAAACATTTTATTAAACTGGCCTACATGAGTTTTATTGAAAAATAATAAAAAACTTCATAAGTATCACAATAAAACGTATGTAAAAAGTAAAATATGCTTATCTGAGTTTATTGTTTTAAACGAAAATTAATTGAAAAGGTAATCTATTTTTTTTAATAATTTAATATTTTTTTTACAGGTAAGAGATTTCATCTACAAAGTCATACAAAATCCTTAAATTAAAAAACAGGTATTTAATACTTTGTAAAATAATTTTTTTAAGTAAGAATACTGTGAACTCATTTATAATATCAATAAATTTATTTCATCATTTTTGTTCTACCCTTAATACAGATTATTATTAAAAAAATTATAATTATGTATAATTAAATTAAATTAATAAAAATCTAAGAGAATATTTAAATGTTGGTTAAAACTTTTATTGAAAAAGTTCCTTTCATAATAAAATTTTTTTTATAATTACTTGTATTTTATACAAAATTTGTTGTAAATTTAAATTTATTTTTATTATGAACTGTTATAGAAAATCTTCTATGTATTTAGGTATTAATTACTAGTGAATATTTAAAAAAAATTAAAATTTCCCATTTATCATTAGGATTTTTGAACATCTGACATTTATTAGTCCATAATTTGAAATAAGTAAAATATTAAGTTCTTAAAACTTGTACATTGAATAAACTTTTGAATAAAAATTTATAGATTCATATTGTGTACAATGATTATGATGTAAATTATCCTATATATTATCACGTACCTTACTATATATATATAATATTATATAACATTAACAATTTTATATTGAAAGGATTGTACTTATTCTGGAAAGAATTAAAAAACAATATTTATTTTGAACATTTTTAATAATTAAAGAAGGACGTAAAATTTTCGAATAATGGTAATGAGATAATTTATTGATCTTTGAATAAACAATAATTTGTCCCGATCCCAGCTCCTATCTACAAAAATTAACTAAGCACTAACTCGTAATTGTCCACCAAACTAAATTAGTGTCAACTTAGTCAAATTAGTAACAAAACTATAATTAGTGTCAAGCACTAGTCATGAAAAAATTTATCAGAAGCTATTTCAAAATTGTACTCAATTTACAAAATAACTAAATATAACCTGCCAGTTTCGCCCGACCCAAGGTGCATAATGTATAATGTATAGCTGTAGCAACCCAGCAAGAGGACATCGATAGATCCTAGAGCTACGGCGGTCGAGTGTTTGAAGGGTGAAGGGGATAAAAAAGTAAAGCCGTGCCACGTCCGACAATTCTAGTGTTGGTTCTCTATTTTGTGACATCGATCGAGCCTCAATAATTCAACAGCGGAGAGTAAAGTTTCGGCGAGTTTCGCGCTCCGTGTACCTCACACCCTAGAGATATTATTACTTTTTCTGCCTGTCATTTTTCCTTTTTTGTTTTTACCTTTCGTTTTTTTTATTTATTAGGCGTTGTTTTCTTGGTACGTCGACGGAGTTCTTTCACTTCGTTAGTTCTGCTACGAGGAATTTTCATGCTCCGGAGCGACGGGCTGCTTTTGCTCGCCCAGGTGATACGCCGCCGACACATCTGTAAAAAATATAATTTATAAATATACGATGTAGAAAAATGCATTTTATTAGTATGATAATCATAACTTAAAGCGGAAAAGAAGTAGGTTACCGCCCCCTCCTTTTCCCCTTGATAAATTATACGTCGGTACAACTGCCTAACAAAAGCCTAACAAATAATGTACAGTCCTTTTTAATGAAACAAATTGCTCCCATTTTACTCATCGTTGAAGGTAAAATTTAAATCTTCCTTACGTAGTTTTAACGTATTTCTAGCAACAATATTTTTATTAATATTTTCATAAAAGTAAAGTTGTATTATTAAGTTAATTTAAATTGATTTGTTCTAGGATAATTCAATTTATTTATTTAATAGAAATAGTAAAAAAAATATTTTATACCGAAAAAAATTTCACTATTTGACAATAAAATAATTCGTTGCAAGTTTAAATTGTATTAAAATATTACGTTAAAATATGACAAAAATATACATCATATATACATAAAAAACATTTTTATCTGTAAAGTGATTCTATATTTAGTATGAGTTCTGTAGATTCTCTCTATGTTTTAGGTAGAAAAATAATATATATTTTATTATGTACGTATAATATATGACTTTTTAAAACCACCATGTTACTCAAACAAATAATTATAAATCAATATTACGCATGAATATTTTGCAAATAAATAAAAAAACAAAAAAATCCATAATGTTATTAATAGAATAGTTGATTTTAAATTAACAATCCTAATGATATTTTCTATAGAAAATTTCTAAATCGCTAAGTTGTAAATTAAAAAAAAATTAATTCAATCAGCTAATTAAAACCTTAATTAAATATATTTTAATTTATATTGTGCAAACCGCAATGGAAAATCAGAATTACAAACGTGAAGGAAAACGCAAATAAATGTCGCTCTAATGACAAGCGGAAAAAACAGTATTCGTTGGATGATAGAAAATGAAGAAAACGTAGACTCGATTTTACTGTTAAAATAAGCAAGCAGAGGCGATTTACAGTGAACTTCCAGGTACGCCCCTCATTCTTTCAACTCCTACCTTGCTTCCTTTAATCCCATCTGTTGCATTCATTCGCATGAACCGGAAACCCCGACAGCAATGACAACGCGTACAATTGCACGATATATTCTACCCGGGCCCATAAATCAGCATTGCACCCTTGGATCCTTGACTTTCCCCCCTTACTTTTGCTGTACGCTTTTCCAACAATTTTTCCACGGCTATTATTTCTACTCTTTTCCAAGCGGTTAATGCTCATCAGCTGGATCCATTTTTTTCGATGTTTTTCTCGAACTCTTTGAGCCGCTGTACTTGGTGTCTTTGATATATATATTGGAACTTATCTCGATCTCGTAACAATATTATTTTTTACGAAAATCTAATGGAGAGCATTTTTATCCTTATTTCGCACATTAAAGCCGATAATGAATACAAATTCATACTTTTTTAGATAAAACTATTTTCAAATGTAACGCGTCAAATACGTATAAAAACAACGTAGTTACTCCATACATAGAATAAGTATAAACAAAAATTAGAAGATAGCTTAAATTCGTCGTATAGATACCAGTAGTGAACTTTAAAAAGCATAAACTAAAAATAATACTAATAATATGTACCACGCAAAGAATGCAAAATAATATTTTCTATAGTAATTATGCTTCGACTAGATGAACTACACGCATGTATATAAAGAAAAACAGTACCGCAAATAGCGTGGAAATCATATTTTACCTCCGGATTCGATCGATAGTCGTCGCCACGGCTCCCTGAATCGGAAAACAATTCCAAGATTCGGCAAGCGAGAAATATACTGAGAGGGAGAGTGGGAAGTAATGTGGTAAAGAATAGGTTTCGAAATCAGTATTAATTTATTGTCACCACGCCAACGGCTGGTGACAGTCGGATAGAAGGCATTGTCGAAATCCTCTAAAGCACGCAATATCACAACGCAGAGTGGGACAACCCGAATAATAAGGGGGTGAAAGAGGAGTCTTGAAAATTGTTGGAGAGGTTGCCAGATTCGGAATTTTGTAAGGAACAAGCAGGCGCATAATCAGAGAACTCTGTTGATGCTGGTAAGACTCACGCTTTCAACGAACTGTGGGCTAGTCCACATGTAGATCGAAACAACTGGAAAATGTCTCTGTTAAATGAGATCGTAGATACACAGCTTATTATTAAAAGTGATGATGAAAATTAGCTTCCGTTATATGCAAGTTTTATTTAAGCATGTGATTTATATTAAAATTTCTGGATTTCTCGTTTTAAAAGAGCCTCTATTTTAATCATTTTAATAATGAACCATTTTCAATAGTATAAATTTTATCATATAAATTTATTTTTAAATATTAAAATTTTAAAGGAAAAACAATTCCTTATAATGAATGAAAAAAATTCTTTTTTTTATAAGTAAAATAAAATTACAAGATTCAGCAAGTATAATTAAGCTCTCATTATTTGTAAAAGAAAATTAATAATAATAAAAATATAGAATACTGTGTTGATATAAAACAATGGCATACTCTGTATATTGTTAATTTCTATAGTAATAAACTTAATTTTTACATAAAAAAACGAACAGCAAATCTTCGTAAAATCTTAAAGTAATCTTCTTATTTTTTCCCCTTTTTCTGCTGTTTTCTTTTTTCTCTTGGCAGATTTTTTTGAAACATATTTTTCAATAAGTTCGTAATTCTCTATAGCCTGCTCTAAGTATCCTTTGTCTTTAAATGTTTTAAGTAGCATTGATATACTTAAAAAAATTTCATCTCATAATGTTCTTACCGAGGCCAAAGACGATTACGTAGAAACTTTGGTGAGCACGCAATCGGCAATGTGTGAAGACGAAAAAATAAATGACGTAAAACTTTTCCGTATTGTTTTTCTTTCTGCTACGCTAAAGAATTTTAAGTTAATTTAATATCTATTGAATAATCTTAATACAAATTATTGAAGACATACACATTTATTGTAAAGCATTTAATCAATTACTTTTATTCTTTGAAACTAATGATATAGGACAACATATCGGATACTAAATCATAGTGTTTCCATACATTAAATATTTCAAAGATTTTAAATAACTTATACCAAAAGGTTTTTGTATTATAAAAAATACTCAATATATATTGTATATAATAAATTCGAAATGATGAATAGGTTAAAGATTTATCTATTGAGTAAAAGGTGTTAATTATTTATCTTTTTTTCTGGACGGGATGACAGAATATTGACAAGAATTTAGCCAAGTAACTTCCTAACTATAATTTATAATTATAGTAGAAGATTGACTATAGAAAATGCCACCTTTTAGTAAGCAGATAATTTTCTGCTTTGCTTAAAAAGGTAATCTTTACGAGAAATGACAATTCAACTCCGGTGAAAAAAGATTTGACTCAATTTTTAGTTAAACCTTTTATACGGATTCATTCTTTTTTTTACATTCAATATTTCAGTATTTTTACGCTTTTATATGATGTTCTTTTAAACGTATGTATGTAATATTTATAGAACATAAAAAAGAACACAAAACAGATAAAAACGAAGTTTTTTTAAAAATAAGTCAAAATGAGTAAAAAAATTAATGATTATACTTAAAAAGGTGAATGAAGATAACAATTTCTAAAAGTTATTTTACATAAATATTTTCATCATTTTTAAATCAAACACATCTTCCTACAGTTATTTAGATTAGAATATAAATTATCAAACAAAGTAAGCTTTCAACATAGCAAAATTAATCGAAAATAAATATTAAACAATATAGAATACGTTCAAGGCACCATCACAAAGGAAGTAAACTCGGCAAATAAACTTGTCTAGTAACGTGTTAATTTTTTACCGACAGAAAATCTATTTTGCACAACATACACAGCATCTACTTTCTTCACAAGTAAGCGAAGAATTAATAAGAAAGTTTGATTTGAAGCGTTGACAAAAAACAAAGAGAGTGCACAAATAATGCAAGAGTTTGAGAAAAGAAGACACGAGCTGGCCTTTTGTACACGTAAGCGCGGTGACTGCCGCCCCCGTTCTTACATAATTCCATTATTTATTGCCAATTTTACGGAGAAGTCGGTAAGAGCTGAACGAGGCGCAAGATGAAATAAGAGACCGACGGCTTAGGGTAATTAATTTACAGAGTCCGTACGTATATTTAGAGCAACGCTGCGAACTCTAGCCTTCCCTTTCGTTGTACTCGAGGAAAATCATTTTCACAGCATCGAAAGGAAGAGATCCAGCTCTTGATTTATTCCCGCCAGTAATACTTTTTATCCCGTTTTTCTTTAAGCATGCCCTTAAATTATTACTCATTTCTTTATAAAAAAGCCTCATTCATTGATGGACTAGCATTTAATATAACAAGATATTTGTATCGTTTAATAATTTCAATAATTTTTTAGGAAATTCTCCAAAAGAACAATTAAGATACTTTTAAAATAAAAATTTTCACTTTAAGCGTTTTGTATCATTGTATTTTTTTAATATTTGGAGTACATCTTAAAAAGTTTAAAGATTGTTGATTCGTTCCAAAAAATGATCGAGCTTCGTATAAAAAATTGTTTTAAAGTGGTACTATCCGTAATAAGAAAATTTTCAAACGACTATTAACAATTAAAAATTGGTAACAAATAGAAATTCGAAGAATTCATTATTTAACACACAAAGGCACTATAATAGGAGTGTGGAATGGTAACTGCTTACTAAATCATAATCATTGGCAATTTAGATAGAATAAAATTCAGCTAATAAATATGTGCAATTTGAATATTACAGAATAATTATCCGCATGAATATAAAAATAAGAAAATATGATGGAATCATTAGGCATCCTAACCATTCGGAAACTTTTTTTACTATGAAGCATGAATTTATACGTACAACAGCTGGGGTGCATCTGGACATTAAAGGGTTTTGGAAGTCATAAAATTTTATTATTGTATTCAGAATAGTACACAAACCAATAAAGTCAAAACGTTGAACTAACTTACCTTGAACTCATCAAAAACTTTGCTTAAAATAAGTAGTACTAGTAACTCGTTAATGTCAACGTAAAGACAAAATGTAAGATTTTCAATACTAACAAATAAGTGGTCAATAATATGAAAAGAAAACAAAAAAATAATGTAATTTTTCTAATAATTGTAATTTATTTAACCTTTAAGATAGTTTTTTTAATATATTTTTTCATTAAAAACATTTACTATATTTTCAAAAACTTTATGTAACAATTTTTTACGTAGAAAATTTAATATTAAAACCTTTACATTATGATGATAGTTGATTACTCATTACTTATGCTCCAATAATTTATTAGGTAATGTATTTGAGGAAACAATATTACAGAAATTAATTTTTAACTTGAATATATTAAGAAACGGAAAACTATGTTTAAGGAGAACATATTTTAGAGGTTTGCAAATTTTCTCTAAGATGTATTTTAGGAAACTAAGGTAAATGTTATTTATTCAAGCACTTAAGTAAATTTTACCCGTGAAATTATCTAAATTTTCTCAAAATTTACTTACCAAACCATTTTCACATACTATTTTTTTAAAAAACTTAATTAAAAAATCGTGATTCCTTTAAATTCACTATATAAACCTCGATTAAATTATATAATTAAGAAAAAAATATTACAAGAAGAATGTATTAATGGATTTTAATTATAATATATTTCATAATGTCATCACATATTAATTAAAATACTTCAACGTGAATACTAATTCAGTACTTGATTAAAAACTATTGCATTACCAATAAATTTAACAATATTCATCGAGAGTATTTGGCTTAGTATTTATTAATAAAAAAAATTGCTACGATGATATTGTTTATAAATAATGAATTTAAAATTACATATCGAAGGTCTTGGGAAACATTTTTCTGCACCGAAAACGATAGAAATGTAATGGAAACGATAACTGCTAACAGCAGTGGTCACTCGCACTCACGCGTAATAAAGTGCTGGAAATATAAAAACTCGATGCCTATTGCATGTAACGGACGTACGATATTTTTCCTGAACCGCCCGTCGAACAATTCACCTTACGTTCGTGTAAAATATTCAGCTGAATCGATCGTTGACCAACAAGAAAGAGCTGCTAACAATAATAATGAACTCATGGCGTTACTATTGATTGCGCAGGGATTCTCCGCTATAATTTTAGCTCCCCTCCAAGGAAAAGTGCACGCGGAAAAGTGCCCCGGGAGAGAGAATTCTAGGAATCGAGGCACAACCGAGGGAGCAGGGAAGTCATTTTTACGTTGCCGAAGTTATAATGATCGATTTATTTTAACCGATGCGCGGATTTTATAGATGTCTTTCTCTCTTCACATTATTCTAAGGATTTAATACTGTAGTTGTTCTAAACTTGATTTTTTAAATTATTTCAATTATGAAATAATTGCGTGAAATTTTCTACACCTTTAGTTATAAATTTTATACAGTTCTTTTAAAATTCAAAAGTTACTAAATTTGTTGAATACTTTTTTACTATTAAAAATTATATTTATCTTTTTTTTATATATTGAGTCCAATGTTTGTAATATGATTTTATTATTTCAATTAATTATTTCTTTCAATATTTTTATAAAAACTTTTATTTTTCATCATTTATAATATAGTTATAATTTAAATTGACACTTTTTATGCATTTCATGATGATCTATAAATTTTCAAGAAAAATATTTAAGAATTTGTGAGGATTCTATATCTTTATTTTTGTTTATTGTACTTTTGTATAAGATTTATTGAGTTAAAAGTATTTTATATATTATCACATTTGAATATGCATAGAAGAGTACTAAAAATAATCCATATAATAAAATCACTTACATTTTAATTATATGAACAGAAAAAATAATAATTTTAACTGTTTATATATAATTAATGGATTAAGGATACTTTTAATAATTTTATATATAAATTTTAAAATAATTAAAAAACTGTTAGAAATTAACATCAAACTTAATTTTATTCGAAAGTAAGCAAACAATTGTCTTAACGAATATCAACAGATAGAAGTTAATTAATAGTAGACTGTAAGAGAATATATATTTTAATAATTCATATAATGCTGTTTCAAAAATTCAAAAACCATTATTAAATATTATTATTTTCATATTTAATAGGTATAATTCGCAAGTTTTA
The DNA here is from genome assembly GCA_018907135.1 of Kradibia gibbosae. Classification (NCBI taxonomy): domain Eukaryota; kingdom Metazoa; phylum Arthropoda; class Insecta; order Hymenoptera; family Agaonidae; genus Kradibia; species Kradibia gibbosae. Next base: position 13,741,408 of record JACCHX010000002.1, on the reverse strand, counting down.
AAAAAAAAGTTTCTCTTAAAAGTTTTGTATTAATCTTTTTAATTGCATAATGGATGTATTATATATATTTATAAATTTAAACCGTTTTCCGGCGTTTCAATGAATTTATCGGGCTTCGGAAAACATATACACATGTGTACGAAGTCAGAAAATATCCTCTTGCACTTTTGAGGTTAACGAACTTTATAGCCACTTGATGCACCTGGTCTCCTTACCTATGTCTACCTTAGCTATGTCCCTCTCTCTCTCTCTCTCTCTATGCATCTCACTCGCTCTCAATATGTCTCTCCAAGTTTGTCACTCTAATCTTTCTTTTTCTCATTGCTATGAAGGATATACGAATGTTGTAAATAAAATGTCGAGGAAATAGTACATAGTAACTCCGTCTTCACCAATTGTTGTTTCAATACCTGTCTCTCTCGTCGTAGAATAAAATTGTAACGAATTTTTCAATGTCGAAGAATAAGTGTGCATTGAAGTGCAATATCTCAGATGTCTTTATATTGGTATGTATGTGAAAGGGCGAAAATCAGTAAGAGCAGCACTGAACCCTATTCGAGATATGTCACATGTTTCCCGTTGATATAACATTTTTATGCCTTATCTTTTGTAAGAGTATCACGAGTCTATTGGAGAGTGAAGATGTAATTTCGTGCTCTACACCGCTGTCTTTCTTTCTTATTTCCATTTTACACATTCGCGGGAATAATATATGTACAGAAATTTGAAAAAAGTTTATACTGAAGAACCTTGAAAATTTAAATAAAACCTTTGAATACGTCCATATAATTTTATTTCAAGATTTTGTAAATGTCAATTCAAACAAAAATTAGTTTTCTATCACAATGAAATTATACAACGAAAAAATCTTGCTGCAATTGTAATGCTTTTTATTGATAAGCTTTCTTGTCATTCGTCCATCAAATAATTTCCAAATGTCAAATCATGAAAATATAAGAAAATGATAAGTTTCAAATTAAAAATAAATATATGCATGTTTAATTTTATTTATGTTTCACATAAAATATTCCGACATAAATATAAACTAAAAAAGGAATTCTGTAAGAATACAAATATTTCAATTCGACGTGTGAAGGTGAAATTTATACGCTAGAAATAAATTGAGGTTTTTATCTTAAAATATTTTTATATTTTACGTTTTAGAATATAGTATATGATAGACGATATAAAAAATATTTTTCCTGAATTCTTTTTAGTTTACTTTAAAAACGTGTCCTATCTTTCTTTTTATTAAAATGTGAAGGTATAAAAGTACTAATTAACTGTTATTGTAAATATACTTGTTTTTAATATTGAATGATTTCGGATACAATAGTATCTATTAAATGTATTTGGAACTAATAACTAATATCAAAATGTGACATAATTATAAAAACCGTATAAATCTTTTTTCTTAATGTTCAGACGAATGTTCGGACCAAATTGCAAGATTTTTTCATGAGTAATAGCGGCTCAAAAATTAAATTGTTTATTTTTTAACTTAATAATTAAAAATGAAACAAGTAGGTGGGTATATTCTCATGTGTGAAACGAGAGTGGCTGCTCGAGAGACTAATCCAAATTCAAACCACGCAAGCGATGTGTAGGAATCGTAAGTAAAATGCAGCCACACGAAAGTACGCGCACACGTAGTCAATACGATATACATTGCACACGACGGTCAATGATCGATACGTCGAATTCCTGATTGGCAGATATATAGTTTTCATCCAGTATGAATGCAAACGCATGTATCGACAACTACCACCGGCTTTATATTTGCGATTAAAACGAGGAAAATTAGTGCATTCAGGGATTCAGAAGCGCACGGATGCATTATTAATACGTATAATAGTGTATCTGCGCCTGCATTTTATTCAATATTACATCCAGCCCTTGTTGCATTGAAATTTTTTTTTTGTCGGAAGGTAATTTATCTATTGATTTTACAAAATTCTGATTAATTCAGGAACAGCTTATTAAAAATGTACGTGATTATAAGTATTGTTCCTTATAACGGCAATCTAATAGAATTGGGTTTTATTGTAAATTAATTAATTACATTAAATTGTTAATTTAGGATATTAAAATTTTTAAAATATTTATTATTGTATAAAACTTATTTTTTTATAATTACACAATACATTTAAAATAAATCCATAGAATTAAATTGAGTTATTGCCCCAATGCATGATAAATGAAACATTCAATTAAATTAATGTGTCATACCTTACACACAAACACACACAAACATACATATATATATATATATGTATATATATAGCAATGTACGTGCGTGTGTACGAACGCTCGTGCTCCTTTGTCAAACGATACATAGGAAACAAAAATGAAAGAGCAGCAGAGAAAGAGCGAGAGAGAGAGAGAGAGAGATTAAGAAAGAGAAGAAGATAAAGAGAGAAAGTATGAAAGAGAAGAGAAAGAGAGAAAGTTAGAAAGGGAAGAGAAAGAGAGAGTAAGAAAGAGAAAAGATGTCAAGAATTGAGATGGATAAGAGTAAAAGTAAATCTAGGAAGAAATGATTACATACCCAAGGCGCTTACACTATGTAATTGCATTTCGTACGCGAGGTTGCAACGCCTTGAACACAGATACAGGCATGTCAATCGAAATAACAATTAATGAAATTCCATGCTGAATTTGCTTTGCGAGATTCAAGTATCTCGTATACTGGCAGGTTGATGCCAATCAAGTTATATAAGATGTCTTCCGTACTACATTCTCAAGTGCTCAGGAAACGTCAAAGATCAGGGATGTTGCTACTAAAGCTATGCGATTTTTCTCCTCTGCATGGAAACGGAAACGATTTCCTTTTGTGGCTGGAACTCTCATTGCTTTTTCATAAGTAAGAGAATTTGGATGAATGCGTTAATTGAATTTTCAAATCGATTTAGCAGATTACTACTTGGTCATTTATTAAATTTTGGAAGACGAGTAAGAACTTTTTAAGATAAAAAGGTTTCCAATGAAATTAAATAAAAATTTTTAATTTAAACATATAGTTATATTTTTTTAACATTATTATAAATTTTTACATTATTCTCGTATCTTTTAAACCATTCTTTTTTTCAATATGAATAATATAACAAAAAAATTGTCAGAAAATCTATGTAGATTATCCTACAATATGAATTCGTCACTGTATAATATATACATTTTGTTTAATTGCATTATACTATTTTGGTCAAATTTGGTAATATACATTTAATAAAAACAAATTTTTGTAAAAGAAATACATTTATAGAATGAAAATTCTATCTTAGGTGCCCCTGATGTAGTTGCATGCAATGACGCTCTAATCCAGGAGCGGAGATTTCAATGCCACATTGCATCGTGCATTAGTTGCATGCTATCAAAATTTTTTACTTTAATCTAGAATTGATATTTTATATTAGGGACTCAATTATACTTGTCGAATATATCACTTTGTTAACAGAATCCAATAAAAATTAAATTTCCTTATAATAGATTTTTATATGAAAATGAAGCATTATATATGCACGATTTTGCGTTACATATATGAATAAATTGAAACAAAAATATTAATACACACTGAATATTATATATTATGTAGTTACATTTTAAACATAAATTTTTAAATTATTTATTCCATGCCATGATGAATCTAGAAATAATTATTTAAATCCACTTTCACGAATACATAGATGTTCAGTATACATTAAAGATTGAATTGAGGCATTTAAAAAAAATTGAAGAAAAAACAGTATAGTATAATAATTTCTTAAGGAATTTTTCAAATTAAAGTGGAATGTAAAAGAAGAAAAGCCAAATCGCCAGATAGACGGATGCTCGTAATATTCTTGTATCGAGTTACATGTAAATTGAACTATGGGGTCGCAATGCATGATCAATACCCAAACGAATCGAGGGATCGTTTGAGTATCGGATAATAATAGTACCTGATCATACATCAATCGCACGTAATCGAGCGACACGTTTAATACATCTCAGCACACCTATACTACCTAACTGTCTATGCTCATCGTATTATCACGACTGATCTTTCTATCATTGGTGGAAATTAGTTTCTCAGGCCAATGTGGCTGGAGTCCTTACTGGATATAAAGAGAAAAATTGGGAATTATTGCGTGGAAATGATATGTTGGAACTCTCATTTCAACTATGCATTAAAGGATAAAAAATTTCTTTATAAAAGCTTTCACGTTTAATATCATTTAATATCATTCCATTATTTTATGTAGATTCATAAAGTAAATCTATTAAAAAAGTGTGTAATAATATATTTATAATCAAGATTTTAAATTATTTGTTGAAAAAGGCTTTCAATGTACTAATTCTTGATCATTAAAATACTAAGCTAGTAAAAATAATATATGATAAAAACCTTATTAAAATAAAAATTACAAATTATAAAAATGAATAAAAACACATCATGCTCTAAACATTAAATGAAGAATAAAGTGATTGGTAAATTACCTTTCAGGCATTTTATAGCATTAAAATGTAAAAATATTTTTCATATTAGTAAACTCTCCTCACTATTCCAAAATACAATACTTTGCACTACTAAATAAATTCGTTAAACTTTTTAATTTCTCTTTCACCTTACAAATGTATTTCTTCATTACCACGCACGAGAGTGAGATATGAAAATAGTATGATTGATGGAAACACAGATGAAGCCATACGATATAACCTCCCTCAACCCCCTTATCCAACCGAAGAATCGTTTGGAACCCTGGAGATATGAGTCTCTTTGCGCTTCTCTGTTACCCCTCATAATAAACATTGTTAATTACTCGCATATAAATGCATACCCTTGAATACTATGACGTCAGATTCTCCACAGTTCTGAGAAACTAAGTAAATAAGTAATCTTAATTATATTGCACGCTTGGAGCTACGAAATTCTATCAGTTAACGTATACATATGCAAGTGCATAGCGAAAAGTATATCACTTTATTTCTTTACGGTGTCAAAAATGCCTTTTTCGGTCATTTTTTGTTGTTTTATTATGCTTATTACATACCGTTGTTTTGAGAAAAGAATATTGATATATCGTGATCTGACGAGTATTTATCATACGTTTATTTGCTTCTACCTTATTCAAATTACAATCTATTATTAAATGAAATGAAAAATTTTAAATAATTAAATATTCTAAAATGTTTTAAGTTCTAAATATTCAAATAGAACTCATTGTAAATTTGTAAAATTGAAATCATTTTTGAAATTTAAATACATTTATACAATTTAATCACATATAAAAAAAATACAAAAAATATGAGTGCACTAAGATTCGTGCATAATAAAGAAAATTTTCATTTATAACTAATGTTTAAATACACACAATACAGCTATTTATTTCTTGAAGCTATTGCTTATTTTGAAATTGAAACACAAAAACGTAATTTCAGTTTAGAAATAACGCAGTCACTAACGTTCTTATAACTAATACTCATGATATACAATAATCTGAATATACATAAAGTTATCCTAATATTAAATCAGCATTGGTAATTTTGAAAATAAAATGAAAACAGTTAAGATAATTTAATAAATTTCAAACCAAAATAAAGTGTAGATGAGTATATATTTGTGAAACATACGAAAGGAAAATGAAAAAAAAAGAAATATGAAAAATTATTAACAAAGGAGACAAACGGTAATACGATATTAGTAAAAAAATATAAAGTAACTCATATATATTTATTTTATAATTTAAAAATTCAGTAGAACAAATCATTATGTTTACTAGTAATTATACTATTGTACTATATTTTTTAGAAAAATACAATGTTTCCTTACATATATTTATTTTTCAATTCTTGAGAAAATTAATATATGTTAACCTTGGATGTTAAAAAATATTTGAAACTTGATGAATTGCAAATATTTAGAAAGTAATAAATTTATTTCAAAACCCTTTCTATATATGTATACATCTATATAACAATAATAATGATAATAATAATAATAGTAATAACAAAAAATAATAATAATGCAAAAATGCATCAAATTAACGTATACTCTGTTATATTAACTGAATGCGTATGTAAAGAAATAGCATTTAAGCCTCATAGGTATTTTTACATAATGTACGGATAACAAATAACGATAATGATCGGAGAATCTGCATTGGAATGGAAAAACAGCATAATCACATGAAAATCCATTAATTTGAGGAGCAGCATGATACTTCCTTATCAATCAGAAATAACCATAATAATAGCGCCGCTCTCTTCGTACGCATGTTGAAAAAAGAAAGAATAAAAATGGGGAGAAAGGTAGAGCCGAGTCGGGCCTCGGAAATTCGCGGGGGATCGAGTGTACGCTAGGTTGCCATGGAGGGTTGCTCGGCTACTGTATACCTTCTGCGACCTTTTCCTTCAACACCCTGGCGCGTGCGGGACGCACACGCACATCACGAAGCCCAGGGAAAATGAAAGAGGAAGGGTGTGCTAGTGCCAAGGATAGAGAAGGCGCTCTGACCGAGAACGGAAGGCAAGCGGAATCGATATGGCGCGGCATAATACCCGCGTATAGAGACTCTATTCATTCGAGTATGAGAGGTTGGGCGGGATCGGGGGTAGGGGCGAGGAGAACGAAGAAGGTAACTGAAGCTTTGCGGAAAAAATCTCCTGCTTGTCCCTACAATCTGTAACTTTGGAAGCTCCCATGGCAATGTGACGACGAATCGAATCAGGATCCCATCTACGTGGGCCCACGTATCTCCATAATTTATTGACGATGGTGCGTACATCAAGAGACCGAACAAGAGGGAGAAATGGATACGAATAAGCTGATGCGAGGAGGAGTCCTTGGTCACCACGAGCACGAGGGATTGAACCTCTTACAGAAAATGGTTATTTATGTATGCAATCGATGGTGGGCGAGTGACTGTGAAAAGCAATGGAATCAGTGATGAATGCTGGGCGAAACTCAGGATCTTGACACGTCAAAACATGTTTTTTACAAGCTATTCTCACCCACATGAATGTCTTGATGCCTCTACTGCTTATTACGATTCCACAAAACATATCAGCTCGGGTTTTCAGGAAGAAAGAAAAATCTGCAATGCTAATATTGTCAAGTAAATTAATGTTCTGCATAAAGTGAGTCGAGTTTTATAAGTAAGATTAGTGAAAAATTATTCATACGAGTTTTAATTGACAACGCATAAATTTCTAAAATTGTTGATTATTATTTTTAAAAATACAATGTATGCAAGTTTCTAATGGATATACAAGAAAAGCTATATAAGAAAATTGGCCAAATAGGGCATTTCGTTTCAACAATTCTAGCTTTATCGAGCGTGCAATATTTATTTATTTAAAATGATGGTACTCGCTTTCATATTAAGATAGGGAATCGATTGAGAGACGTAGATGAAAAGATATGTATTGTGAAGATGTAGCTGTTGATTTGAAAGTCAAATGTCTGTTATATGTACCAGATAGACATCGAAGTTTCGGATATCCGAATCAGAAGTTTTAAATGATAAGGGTTTATGTTAATCTATCTTTTTTTCACAGACCGTGCGTCGTTTAGGTTAACCTAAGACGCAATCAGGGACCTTTCTTTTCCCTGGTACTTTTATTTAATAGACCGGCTTGAAATTAGACGGCTTGTAACATATCGAAAAATCTGAGAAATGAAATTGGGTTGTATTTTCATTTTAATCGGACAATTTCATCTCCCTTTTCATCCTTGGGTGCTATGTTTATAATATTTCCATTAATTCTTTTACTTTTTTGATAAAGATTACTGCCATTTTTTATAAAACTATGATAATGAGGGGCTTAAAATTAGGTTAAAGAGCAACGTTCCTTTAAAGTTTTCTAAAAATCATCTTTTTAATAAAAAATGCTTAAACGCTTATTGAATAAGATACAGTATCGATTATGAGAAGACGGTACCTTAATTTTTAATTTAAAATTTGTTTACAATATAGAAATATTCTCTAATAAAAACTTTCAATATTGTTTTCATCTTTAAAAAAAGTATTTTAAATGAACCAAAACAAAATGTAATAAGAATTTGTTAATAGGGTAGATTACAAATATACATTACAAAGAATAAATAAAAGTTTTCAAAAATATAAACTGCCTTTGCAATAATTAATAAATAATTTACAATAAATTTCAAGGTAATTTGATATTAAATTTTTAATAATTAGAATTTTTACAATATACAAAAAATGTGATCTATAATCTTTAAATATAAATATAAGTATATTTTTTATTTCCATCCTTTTACAAAGTAAAAATAATCATTTTAACAATGCGATATTCGTAAACATTAAATAAAATAGATTCACATTTATTCTTGGATATTCCAGTGACATGTAAAAATTATATAATTTAATTTCTCCTAAGTTTTGATTTGATCTTTTATGGGTTTTTAAATTTGTACGTAAAATATCGCAAATGATAATGCTTAAAAAAGTATATCATTTCTTGGATTAGTTATGAGTCCAAATTCATGCAAAGCTAAAATTATAACTTACATATCTAATTTCATTCGATTTCAACGTTTAATTTAACATTACGAATAATATGTTTGAAAAACCTTCGTAATAAAAATTTATAGGAAATTAAAATAAGGTATTAATTAAAAATATAATTAAAATTATAATGAAAGTACAGATACCACATACCATTAAATGAGTGGCTCTTGTAGCATAAATTGTATAAATATTTTTTTCTTACAATTTTCCTCAAATACTATTTTATGAAATTCTATGAAATTATTTATAAAGTATAAAAAATGACAATTTCTAATAACTTTAAAACAAGGTGAAAATCATATTTTAATTAATATATATTATGTTTTATTATGAAGGACGCTCTATTAAAAATGTTTACGTGTTATTAATACATATTTTTATTAATATAATATATTATTAAATGCTAATTTTACTATAAAATAGAAAAGACTTCTCAAGTAATAGATACATGAAATTCAGAACAAAATAATGTTTGTATTTTTGTTTTCATGCTATTTCTATAAATATTTAAAAAATTCTTTGTTGGAAAAACTGTTTGTTGATAGTAATAAAAAATGGTTTTTATCTTTTTTCCTTTTTTTTCTATAAAAAGACCTTAACGTATACATAAATACTCAACATTACTAATGTTGAAAATTTGCATCAATAAAGTAATAGTAGAAGTTTTATGCACTTAAACAACAATTATAATAATTTTCATATAATTAACATAAATAAGTTACTAATATAACCATGTTTCTGTAAAAGTAAAAACTTCGATTGTTAAAGTAAATAAGTTTTATCGGAAGATTAATTATAAATTCTTTTATCCTTCTGTTAATATGAATTTAAAGAATAGAAATTTTAGAGTATACTTACTGTGCTACTGTGCTTTATACATAAATAATTAATGAATGCCAAAAATTACATGAATATACATATATACTTATTTTATATTATATAAATCTCCCAAAAGGCATTAATAGTTGTGAAAAACCTTTGCATGAAATATCCAATTAAATGCATGGTCGTCTATGTGTATGCATTGCAAAAATTTATTTATTCCGTTGGTTGTTGAAGAATGTAAGCTTATGTATTTTCAATGCCAATATAAGTAATTATGTATCCAGCAAATATTTTGGTTGAATTATGGTATTATTGCACTTATCATAGTATATAAATGAAGGAATTATAAGTAGTATTATACATGTTAATACATTATATGTAATCTTAAAAATTAAGAATTTAATTTTAATATGTAATGACGTATAAAAAAATTGCTATTACTATACAATTGCTATTACAATACTTTACACATACTTAATATTTTAAATTTTAAATCTTCAATAAATTATATTTACCATGCCAGGTACAGCAGACTGTATTAGTAGTACTTTATATATATATACTTAAAAAGATATAGGCTATGGATCTTAAATATTAATAAGATTATACAAGTTAATATTTTAAATGTATATTTACTTTTAAATAATAGATTTTTATTTCTTAATAAACAAGCTTATATAAGTATTTAATATAACTTAGATAACACACACTTAGATTTCAATTGCAATCGAGTTAAAATATTTATTAGATTAATTAATTAATTCAGTAAATTGTAACTATCTCAATCATTACTTATTAGAAATAAAAAAAAATCCTTAAATATATGGATATGCATTGTTAGATTATAAAATGATTAAATATTTTTTAAAAAATGGAAGCTTAATATTCTTTTCATGTTTCACAATAAACTAAAATTTTTTTTCAAATCATATCAGCTGTCATTTTACAATCTAGTTAATGAAAAAAATTTGTAAAAAGGTCAACGTATTAAAACTGCAATGTATATTTGATACCATAAATAATAATGCTCAATTAATAACCAAATAACTTGCAATTTAATGTAAAATATACATTAAACTACAAAAAAACTATGTGACCTAATAAAGTATAGTATTAAAGAATAGAGCATTGACTATCATTAATGTAATAATATACATGAATTGGTGTAATAATTTACATAAGAATTATTTTTCATGAATATTGATTTTAATTCAACAATAAATTGAGATTTTATGCAGTTAATTACAAATAGCAAAACCTAGAAGCTTTTGTAAAGGCAAAAAATAAAAAAGTTTCATTATTAACATACGCTGAAAAGTAGTGAAGAATGGAGTAATAGTAACTCGGGAAATTCCTGTAAAAGAGGACCAGTCGGTAAGCAATGCGCGAATGTAAATTTTCGTCATTAGGAGATCCAGTTTTCCTCATAAAAACACTGGCAGCGTAACCCCCGAGTAACTTTCTTACTTTCACCTTTCTTTCTTATATATTTTTTTATTTTTTCCACTGAATCTCAACTTGCTGACTAGCCAACAGTGGCAGCCAACTCGTATAGGGACGAAGATGGAAAAATCTTTTGCTCTTGTAAAAAAGGAACCGAGAGAGAGAGAGAGAGAGAGAGAGAGAGAGAGCCCAAAAAGTTTCACATGATCATCCATGAGGTAGTGAGAGTAGCCTGGTATTTGATTGGTGGTAAGATGGACAGGTGGTAAGAGCTTTACCGTTAGAACCGCTAAATAAAAAAAGAAACGTCTGGAAGAGAATAAAATGGGAAAGTAAAAGAAAAGCCTTGTCGCTATATATATAGGCATGCGCGTAATAGGGCAGTATCAGGGAGAGAGTGAGAGAGAGAGAGAGAGAGAGAGAGAGAGAAATAGCATCTAAAACAAAGAAAATTGAGAAGGGAAGTGAATTATCGAGAGAAGGACAAAAGACTGCGGAGCTGGCAAAGTAGTGCACGAGTAGCTTACACACACGGAGGACAGAACGGTGGAAAACAAAGTAGTTGTTGGTTATGGGCAGGAGGGAGGGTTATGGCACGGACTGGGAAGGGGGGTCAGAGGGTTGTTCGCTCTCACAACTTTGCAGCTTTCAGAGGGTGCGTGAGCCTCTCTCGCCTGGGGGGGGGATGGAGCGGCGGTCGGGCAACGGAGAGCGGAGGTGGCAGCGTCGGCGGCGGCGGTGGCGGCAGCGGCGGCAGCGTCGGTAGCGGCGCAAGCGGTAGGGGGTTGCGAGCGCAAGGGTGTGTAGCGCTCTGGGGGAGGTACGACGGTACCGTGAGGGGAGATACGGAGTGGCCTGGGCGGTATGGGGACGGCCGACGCACGTTCGGCGCTGAGGATAAGAGAGACGAAGGCCACCCTTCGTGCCCCCTCCGATGCGTGGCCCACGGCCTGTGTGCTGGCAGGGGGGATTAGGGGGGGGGGAGACGAGAGAAGGCCGGGCGGAGAGGCGACGGGCCGGGGGGAGGGGGGGGGGTAGTACGGTGGAGTGAGCGAAGGAAGAAAACGGGGGTGGACGGCCTCGGTGGCGGGCGGCGTGGGGAGCAAGGGGCTATCCAGAGGGTGCGTGTAGGCCTGGACGAATCAGTCGCGGACGAGCTGCGTGTCGGGCTGCTTTAATCAAACTCTGCGCCGGGACTCGCTCTCGCGTTCCTCTCTTCCACGCTCTCTCGCTCTCTACCTCGTTGGCAACACGTACACACAAGGACACGCGTTTTCTTTAATTCATCCTCTCTATCTATCCATCCATCCATCTATCTATCTCTCTCTCTCTCTCTCTCTATCTCTATCTCTCTCTCTCCATCTAACTCTCTCTCTTATTTCCAATCCCACACGCACACTCACACACGCGCGAGTACACGTGTAAGCACACGCGCACACGCGCGCGCGCAAGCGCACACGTTGACGCACTTACACAGAGACACTAAGTGATCCGCTCGATTTCTGACTGTGCTTTTGCTGGTCAAGCACCACCCGGCGTTTCCCGTACTTGCTCATATAAACGCGAGAGTCGTGTGTGCGGGCTCGAACGCGGTGAGTTCGAAAAAGGTGACGGCTGAACATCGGTAAGAGTGTGTGTGCCTGGACTCGTGGTCCGCTCCGTGAGGATAGACGAAACTTGATCGCGAAGGACACTTGTCTCACCAATGGTGCACATCGTGGAGGTGGTACCGTCGCGTCGGAACGACTTTCCAATGGTGAGTCTCAGACACGCGCGATTCAGCGCCCGCACCGTAAGGCTAGACATTCGTCTAGTTTTGCCCGCGCTTGTTTAGAGCCGAGATCTGATTATTATTAACGGGCTTCGCTTCATTCTCCGTTTGCTTTCGCTCTTCTTTATGATCTTTCACATTTTTCTTAATTCAATCCATAATTGTTTTAAAATATAGCCGTCACTAGCCAAAAATAATATCATGGTCACAATTTCAACTCCTCTTTTATCACTTACGTTGTTGAAATCGCATTGGTTTATTGTAGATCAAATTCTAAACATGAAACAATTTTGTAATAGAATAATTACAATAAAAAATTGAATTTATACGTTATTTAGCTAAAAAATATTTTAAATACCAATAAACTTATCAAGTGAATTAATATTAAATAATTTTACCGGTATCAAAGAAACTCTCTGGAATTAATTGATATTTATAATTAATATATGTGTACAATTGTTTTTCAGGAATTGATAACATTTTTAAAATTCCATTACAACAAATATTATTAAATTAAATTATCTTAATAGAAAAACACTGTTTCATACGTAGAAAATAAGACTTATTATCTTACAACCCTTGCAAACGAAAAGAATTGTATAAACCAAAACATATTTCTGAAATATTTTGAATATAATACTGCAATACTGTTATTACGCATACTTATGAACAATCATAATTCTATAGCTGTATCAAGTACTTCATTCTATAAATAGTTCTATAAAAATATGCGGCACATTCAACCCTTTTCCATGGGCTTCTACATAAGAATCTTTTTATTCATTTTCATAAAATAATAATAATTCAAATAAAAAAAATAATAATTCCAAAAAAGTAGGAGACCACTGATAAAGTACCTATTAAAAATTGTTCATTATTATATATTATGATTATATTCTACTATTCGATATATAATTAGATATGTGTTTACTATTGTCTACTGTAATGCGATATGTAGCATTTTATTTTATCTGTTAAGGTTTAGAGTCCTTCTCCAATGAAGACCTCCAAATATTATGGGAATATCATCAGGTGGAAAGTTACAATTAACCAATAAATAAATAAAAAAAAATGAATAAATAGTAGGGCAACTATAAAAGAAAAATATACCAAAACCTCATGTGTTCTGACCTAATTCCACCCTCCCTCCTCTTGACTCCGCCCGTCGTAATGTCCTTAGTTCAGAGCTCACGTCACGTATACATCCTGCGCAAGAACACGCGTGAGAAAACCAAAAAAAACTCACTACGCAGAATCACATAGACAAACTTTTCTCACTCTCTGAGCGTGTCTCTCTCCCTCCCCCCTCTCTCTCTATCTATCTATCTGTATCTCTAACTATCTCTCCCTCAAATATATATATTTTCCAGTCTCCCCACTCATTTCCCGTAGTCCGGTAGCGGAATTTGCAATTTAAATTTTTCGATTTTACCGCCGCACGCATTTTATGCGAATGACCGCCGTACGTGCGCACATGTATTCCACGATGATTCAGAAAGGGTGAAAAGGGGACTAGAGCTTATTTAATTTTGACCATTAGGAACAAAGAAAAATGACGACTTTTTACAGACCAATACTAAACTATGGAATGTATGTTTGATCGAACTCAGATATTGCAACAATAATGCGATCCAGAAATATAAAAAAAATCGCCTTTCCGTGTAAAAAACATGCCATAGAGTCTTTAATATGATATGGACGAAATGTTAAAAAAATTACTCGTATTTATCATAGTTTTTAATTAAGATATATTATTAGGATTTTCTTTGTTACAAAAAATGTAACAAAAATATCATAAATTACAACTTAGGTAGGATGTATATTATATAAATATATGATCTTTTATTTTTTATAAATAATTCAGTTAAATGACTAAAAAATGATATTTTAAGCTATTTTATAACTTATTAAGTAATCAATTTTTTTTATATAGAATTTTATAATTTAAATTAAGATACTAAAATACTGTATTATAAATTCCACATTTAGTGCACAAATAATAAAACATTGTGATATTAAAGATTCTCATTTTATTATATGACACATTCTAATGAATCGAAGTATGATTAGTCATACATTTTCTTTATTTTGAATTAATATTATGTCAATACTTTATATTTTTTATCGTTTGTAAAGATCAGCCCTTCTATTCAAACTACGTAATTAAATAATGATATTGTGAGCTATAATGTAATTACTTTGATGAATATGGTAACATTTATTTGAAAATTAATAATAAAAATAAAGTAACAACTAATGTGCTTTTTTGTATTTATAATACATTGAATTACAAATATAATTCAAAATAATATTATAGAATTAAAATATTAGTTATAATCAATAAGTAGAAGCATGCAATTAATCCTCACACAGTATATTTAATAATTTTCATTTAAAATTATATAATAAAAGATATAGATTTTCATGATGAATTGATATTTTTATTAAAATTTAAATAATTCTATAATTTTTTATAAATTACCATTATAATTGTGCTAAGGAAAAATAATACCATTTTTTTTTTAATTTTTTATCATTTACAATTCATCCTGAATTTACAACATGGGTTACTTCGTAATACTTTTCCATATAATATATTATTGTTCATTATAAATTCATCAACCGTACATATACATATTGTACATTCAATTATTATTCGAACATATTATACGATATAAATAATGTTTGAATTAAATTATTATGACAAAAAAATATGTGATAAAATAATAATAGCGTTATACAATACCTTGGCATGACACAATTATATAAAAAAACTTTAATACCTGATCGAATACAATAAAATTTTACATTAGTATTTCATTGTTATTATTATTATTTTATAGCTACGAACATATGTCAAGAACATCCGTATGTTTCACTGTAATTTTCCAATTCTCGTCTCGAGTTTCATGTATGCGAATCGTAAATACTACGTTCTAAAAATAAAAAGAAAAACGTGTTCACAGAAATTGTAAATATAGTAAAATTACCCTCTTCAAGTGGCTCACTTTACTAGTAAGTACGTGCGGGAGTTTTGTGATATTGCGTGACGTTATGCTCACGGAGTTGTACGCAGAAAACTGCGCGAGTGATACGCGAGCTGCTTCTTCATTGAATCTCGTCGCCTATTCCCGCGAAGATGTAACATGTGGTCAGGCCGTAAAAAAGGGTACAGAAATAGGTAGCAGTCGATGATATAAGCCGACGAAAGTCTTCTGATCCGTAAACCGCCAAGGATATTAACCATAGCTATCGCTTAGAGAAGCAATATTCCGAAGCAAAGAGAAAGGCAGGATGAAGAGAAAATTTTTAGGAAAAGAAATTCGTTTTTGGCAAAGTGAACGTACGCAAAAGAATCTAATGCATAATTTAACTCTGTGACAGTGAGATAACTCTGGAATGATATTTGGATAATGTAATGTGCAGGAAATTACACTAAATGTTTACTTTCTTATTAAATTATTTCTGCTAATTTACATCAATGTTCCTTCAAATTGTGATTAATAATAACTCGACGCATATTCAATAATTTATCTCAAAGTACCTTGATTCATTTTGATCTTTTATGTGGATTTATTTCTAAGTGTAAATTATCCCAACAAAAATATAATGTTACTTTATTAATAATCTTGCTTCCATTTAGTTAAAAATAACATGTAAAAGTGAATAAATATTTCATTTGGAACGTTTTTTAGGTATTATTTTAGTTGAAGCTCATATTTTCTGTTTTTAGATTTTGAAATAAATTAAAACGATATTTCTAATTTAATTAATTATAAACAATAAAAGCCTGTACAAAGTAATGATATCTTTATACATAAGATAAATATAAATATTTATATCACTTTAATTGTATGAACTGTCACTTTATTTTACTGTAATTATTATTCTTCCTGCATCAAAGTATCTAAATTACCGAAAAATATTTATTGAGAATTGCTTAAATGTTTTATATTCTTAATTAATATAAAAATAAAATGAACTACATATCCATCAATCGTAAAAAAAAAACGATTTCTTGATACCTGTATATTGCATGAAATAAAAAATTATCAATACTCACGATAATTTATAAGAAATGTATAGGGAACAGTAAATAAAAAACACATAAAAAATGTGCACTAACATGGTCTATGTCCAAGGAAAAGCGTAACAACCGTTATGGTGAGCAAATACATGCGTACTGTGCGGCACAGTTTGTCAATAAAGTTGAGCGACGACGTGAAAAACAAATAAGTACAAAAAGTGGAGGAATAAGACTATGATTACACTAATCTCCTTACTTATTTCTCTCTTTTTTCCTTGTTTTTTTTTGACGTTATTACTGTAGGCTGACCACCTAAAATCAACCTCCTTAATATCTCCCATGCTGTCTTTTACATCCCCGTACACGCACCTTACAAACTAGTTCACGCGCACTCTAGACACGTGACTCCAAAGTAATTGCGTCGCATGAGTGATCGATGCATTTTCGAAAATAGAGAAGGTAGAAGCTGCGAACATAACCCTAGTGATGACAGCCTATTTCACATTTGAGATTTGCTGATATTGATTCAACTGCAATTTCCTGCGTATATTGTTACAATATATTTAAAAGGTCAAAGTATTAGAATAAATATTATTTCTTCGAAATGCAAATAAATAAATATATATATATATATATATATATATATGTATTAATTAAAAGATAATGTAATAAATCAATTGTAATTTAAATCTTAGTTTTTAGCATAAGCAAACTTTCATTGAATAATATATTTCTCAAGTGAATACAAATATTGTACTTATAATTCGACAATTATAATTATTAATAATTTATTTAATTTACATATTTTTATACGTGCTTACATTATTATACTACAAGAAAAGATACAATACGTAGTTATAAAGAAAACTTGGAAATACAAAATATTTTATTCTCAATTACATATAATATTATAACATCGATTTATGAGAATTTACTTGAATTTTTAAATTACCAAAAATATAATGGAACTTAATTTTTAAAAATTAAGTATATTCAATCAATCGATTTTTTTCATTATTCTAAAAATTACACATTATCAAAACAAAAGCGTTAAATTTTTACTAAAATTTCGTTACGTCAATTATAAATTTTATTAATGAAATTTCATTAAATGTTTAATCATAAAGATTCTTGCAAAATATCATAAAGCTTCGATGAAATGTATGACATGAATATATTTCCAACTTACTTAATTTTGAGGAGTGTTTCTAAATTGCTTAGCTTTTATGTGCAAGGGAATGTTATGATACAAACCAGAGATTGAACTTTGTTGGGTTCATTAGATTTGATTTATTGTAATATCATTATTACAGAATTTTACCTAATGTTTTTGTAATTAGAAGGCTTTGTTAGTAATAAACATACCTCGTTTAAATTGTGCTATCTTTTTTAATCAAATGAATAGTAAATGTAATTAATTCTGATAAAAATTAAAATGTACTAAGTGTAAAATATAATTCTGTAATTAATAAATTATTTCAATAATAATACTTTAATACTTTTACTTTAATTAGAAACGTATTACTTGAAAATTATTCGAAAACTTTTATTTTTGAAAAATTTTTACGCATTTTCGAGAGGTATAATTTTTATAAATACTCGTAAGCATGTTACCACAATAATTTAGTAACATATTAATAAGTAATAAACTACTTGATAATATTTAAGTACTGCATCTCGGTATCGAAGGGAATCATGCCACTGTTGCACTTTGTCATTGGCACTATACTCCTTAATTATTCTCTTTGCACGACAAACAAAAAACTGTTGCTTAATCGGTTGATTAATATGCTGGACAATGTAACAATGTCCCGCGACACGCGATGTCCAATATCCATTGGGCTCCAATACCAAACGAATCGCGAGCTACACGCACGCACAAATTACGTGCCTACATATGCAAACACAACAGGTAAATACGTGCAAATGATAACGAGGTGTAAAATGTGCGATAGTTACCTCTATTATTCCTTTCGGTTTGAATTGCCTTGAATATTTGGTGCACTTGTAGAGTTTGAGAAAAGCACCTCCATGTTTCAGATTTAATAGTTTGTCAATTTGTTGCGGTAGAGTGCTGTTTTCATTTGATATTTTTATGAAATATTATTTTTCTACATGAAGAATAATGTTCTGTCGGAAATACTTAATCTCTAATGTGAAACAAAATTTCATAATGCACTTTCGTAATGATTGTATGAAGTATGTTTCAGGATACATTCGTATACTGAATATATTTAATATAATGAAAATTGCATTGCCAACTTAAGCATATAAAAAGACCCAATTCGTCTAATTCTAATCTGTTCTTAAAGGAATAAAATAAATAATTCATGGATTTGAATATGCAAACTATTAGTTTGAATTTTAATAAAATTAAAAGTTACAGAATAGTCTTAGATATAAAAAATTTGTATCTATGTCTCAAAAACTTTTATACCTAATACTTATTGGATGTGAAAATATATAATCCAGACGTATATTATATGCAAGTATTAAATTCATAAATATAATAAAGAAGGATATTTTTTAAAGCAATATAGATTATTTTAATACAGAAATATATTATATAAGAATAAAAGTATAAAAATAACGGCAAAAATATAGCTTATAAACTATCGTAAGCAAGAAATATATCATCTCTAACTTATATTCGCTATATTTATTATTTTCCGTTTTGAAGATGATAAACTTTTCTTCCGTTTTAAAAGTACTATAGTTGTTGAAAATTATTAAGAAGTAGATAATTATAAAAAACAGTAATGATTTATTGAATTAAAAAATTTAAGCTAAATAATACTGGATTTTTTCAGTATAATAATACTATTTGACACAATAATAATATCATACTTAAAATAACAGGGCAATTATGTAATCTACGTTGAATACACATTATATAAAATACTTTTTTGCCTCTAAATTGTAGATTGTTACTTGAATATTTTGATAATAAAGTGATATTTTAAGCGCAAAGGTAAAAACTTAAATTTAAAATTCAGAATATTTTCTTATCTATTGTCTGTAAATGTGAATAAGCTATAAACAGTTGTTACGTATTTTATCATAAAATAGATTATGGTAAATAAATACCAGGTTACATTCAAAGTAAAACTTTGAAAAATATAACTTTGATCATTTTTTTAATAATTATCCTAAAATTTTACTAATTCATAAGAATTTTCGTTTTAATAATCAAATATTTATTTTAATACACATACAATTCTTTTATTAAATACATTAGCTTATAAGTATAAGTATAATTAATTATAAATATTGCTTAAACAATTTCTATAATTTATACTAATATTGCAATGCATAAGAATTAAAAATGTACTTACTTTTTTGTTTTATCAATTTTTATCTTATGAATAAAATAATAATGTCTAAAGCCTGTAAATAAACATGATGAACAAAAAAATTCCCGTTACTTTTGTAAAATTATTATTAAAAATTTACAATTAATAACATCTATTGCTATTTATTTTTTAAAGCGTTATTGAAAGCAAGTAATCTTAATGAAAACGAAGATACAGCACTGTTCGAAAAACATTTTGTACAGAACCTCTATTTTTTTTTCGAATATCATTTGAAGTTGTGATTATTATTTCTTCAATTCAAGAAAATTCAACATATAACGAGAATCTGTATATTTTTAGTTGAAATATGGAATTTCTGAATTTTCATCGTGTTATATTGAATGAAAACTTATTTTTCTGTCGAAGTTTCTAAATCTTTTTGAATTTATATAAAACTTTCTTTTGGCTTTATAAATTATTACTATTACTTTCACTATTATTATTATTATTATTATGGATAGGCCTTGAAGTTTTTAATAAATGCAAATAAACATGATTAACGAGTAACTCTGCAAAATAAATAGAAATAAGTAAAGTCTATTTGACCGTTGAAAAACATTCCACTCTCTATGTCCCTCTTCGATCTCATTTATTATCTCAATCACGCTACTCGTCGCACACTCCTCGTAAATTTGCAACGACAGTAATGACGATCGATCCGTTTAGATAGATCTCCCTTTTCTATTTGCATCTACGAAGCATCACCAAATATCGGAAGCATCGATATTCTCTTACAAGATGTTGTCATTCCTTATTTCTCGGCTACTTTTGAACTCCCTATCGAATAACTAAATTGACAAATTCAAAAGTAACTGGTTTGCATGCTTAATAGAAATTGTGATTTTAGTATGGCTCTTCAGCTTACATTTTCACCAGAGTATTTTCAAAATGAGAAATATCATTCTTAAAGATATATTCTTCATTGCGAGATTTGAAAAATATGGCTACACCTTCAAATACGTACTGAAGAAGTTTAAAAATTGATAAATGGAAAATATGACTGCGTATATAGAATACATAATTATAATAAAATATTGAATTATTAGTTATTCTATAGTAGTTTGAAAGCTATATCTACAATTGGTATCATTCTGTTTACATATGTAATAAACATTTAATACGTGTCCTTCGTTTCCGCATATTAAACTTTCAACTAACAACATCTGGAGACGTTAATTTTCAGGGTTCGTGTTTGACTGCTTCTCTTAGACACGGAAATAGATGAACATGTGGTCAAACGTAGTTAGCTAATGAATGTATTGTTCTACCGAAGAACTTCGTCGGTAAATTACACAGCTTTAATTTACACTTGTATATACATACAAATAATTACATCTACTCTGACAACCGTCATTTTATTAAAAGTTTAACTACAGTATTGCATTTTTTAAGAGCTCGTACATAAATAATAATTTATATGCTTTAAGCTATTAAGTTTTATTCGTCGGATAAGTCAAATAAAAGGATCTTGTAGGTAATTTCAATTATCAATTTAAATTCTCAAAAAGAAAAATATATACGGCTACCATGAATTCGAGAACTTGCAATACTTTTGTATAGCCACCGTACCCTTCTGCACAAGTTCAAATTGTCGACATGAGCGGTAAAATCATACACAAGGACGTTTATTTTGTGTCCTTCGGAAAGTAATAGCTCATTCAATTTCCTAGGCAACGTCGACACTGACCATTCAATTCACAATAGTGGCTATCATTGTACACTAAGATTAGATTTACATATAGATACATGGATAAGAAAATTGTAAGTATAAAAAGAATGGGTTCCCTAAAAATTTTTTTTTTCTTTAAAAAATATCTTTTTTCTTTACTAATAAATTCAATATATACATTTTTGTAAATATATTTTACGTTTACACTGGTAATACGAGTGGAAACTTTCACATTAAA
Organism: Kradibia gibbosae; assembly: GCA_018907135.1. Classification (NCBI taxonomy): domain Eukaryota; kingdom Metazoa; phylum Arthropoda; class Insecta; order Hymenoptera; family Agaonidae; genus Kradibia; species Kradibia gibbosae. The sequence goes on along the minus strand of JACCHX010000002.1, from coordinate 13,719,572 downwards.
TCGAGTTTAGAAAATTTCAAATTCCTTGTATAAAGAATTTTTGCACAGTTTAACTTATTTATTTTACGTCATAACAGTTTATGTTCATAAATATATACAATTCATCAGTATCTTATCAAAATTCAAAAACTGGTTGGAAATGAAACACTCGCTGAAAATATTGTAAATATACTAAAAATTTACCACGATTTAATGTAAAAAAAAACAAAATTTAATATATTTCAACATAAATTTCAAAATAAATTTTAAAATGCCGCTCAGCAAACTTTAAATTATTTTAGGGTTTTTAAATATTCAGACTGGTTGTGCTTAATTTGTTACGTATATTTCATAAACAATTCATCAAATTTTCAAAAACATATAAAATATTTTCTTTTTAGTAGTGTTAAGTTATTATTTTAACTTAAAAAAATAATTAAATGTTAAATTTTATATAATTAATTATATTAATACTTCTTCATAAAAATGATATTTGAAAAATTCAATTAATATTATACGCTTTAAAATGAAACTGTTTTTTGCAATTAAATAAAGGTTGAATGTTAATTCGGATATAGTTTTTTATTTATCATATCATAAAATACTTACTACGTCACAACCTTGACGCAATCCTATAAGCCAAGCGTCAAAAAGCACAATTGCGTTGTGGTGTGCTTTTCTTCAGCACCTCGCGTACAACGTCACAAACCTTAATACTTATATCAGCAACGAAACGTGACATGCATAAGCTTTTTAACAAGAACTCTCAGCAGCTGCCGATCGAATTTTTGGTATAGAGTCTTCGACAACCTTAACACCTGAAATATGCTTACAATTCTTAGACTGTTGATTTTTAAATATATTTTCATCTCTGAAAATGAATATTTTTCTTTTATTAAATAAAAGCTCAGATGTAAAGACGAGATTTTCAGCTATTTTTCTATGGTTTAATTATATTAATTTAACATGTTGTGAGAAGGTGTAAATAAAAATGTCTTACTTTTTAAGTATCGCTATAAATAGCTTGAATGTTAACATTTTTACACCAAACCCCATTAAAGCATATCTAATTGTAAATAATAACAACATGAAACTTGAAATGTGAAAATAAATACTTATTGCTAATTATACCTCAAAGTTAAACAATGATATATTTCATAATGCTTACTCTTACCTTGAACAACTTATTTTAATAAGTGTTTATAGTATTCAGGTTAATTTTGAAAGTATGTCAAACTTAATTAAATATCAAAATCATCAAAAATGATTAGATTGTCGATTAAACCAATACCATAATGCGACAAACTTTCAATGACAAATAAACTGGTATCGTGAGTTCAGGCAAAACTAAACCTACCGATCGATTGAAAAAACAAGGAAAAATGCTAAGATTATTCCTTAATGCGCCTACCAGCGTAGGGGTGCCTTTATTATAATGCCAATGCGCACCCTTCCTTACCCTTGGGCACGTATTTATCGTCTTATATCATGGGCCCCGCTGACTCGCAGCGCTGCGTAGATAATCAAACTTAATTAATTGCTCGTGGGGCGCGGCTCATGCAAACACATTTGCTTATTGCTATCCGTCTTGGTGGTATACCGCCACCAACGTCGTCGTCGTTGCCTGTCCACCGATCGATCTAAATACCGAGGATTCGATCGCTTATACGACGCATGGATATTCCAATTCTATTGTGGGCCACTAAGTATTCCGGACATTTTGTCTCCTAATTTTATTCATGCTGTGCCACCTCACTATTTATCCCAAGCGATAAATAAATACTACACAAGTTTCTTCGCGCGAGTAAAATGCATCCGGATATTAAAATACATCAATGCTAAGCATTACTCGTGTTCCATACTTGGGTATTATACGCGTGAATTATTTTTAAGTGAAATGATTACTTAATGCACTAAATATGTATCTTGCGTTTTTTTTTATAAAAATAGACTCGCATCAAACGCTCTTTTTACAATAAACGACTTATTCTATTGTGATGGTGAAGGTTTACGGTAACTGTTACATTAGTAACGACATATAGAATCAAGTAATTATTTACTATCATACGAAGAAGAAATGAATTATCTTGGTTATACTGCAATTAGTTTTAACTTGTTATCAATTATCTTTAAATTTTATAAGCAATACACCATTATGATTGTTTATAAGTATCAGGAGATTGTATAAGCCAAGTGACTGAAATACATCCAGCAATAAAAATGTGACTTAGTACAGTTACTGTTTCTCAGCATTATGTCTCGCGCAAGCCCCGCAAAAACATCGGTTGCGTCAGCTTTGATCAATTTTTCACGAGAAACTCAATCATGTATTACTCAAAAGGTATTTTCATCACGACATCCAATATTGGGTCTGTACAATCAAAATACTACGTAGCCTCAGAATTTCATAAATCTAATATGTACGTGAGCTCAAATGATTTGTTTTCAATTTAATAGCCAAGCTCTGCAGTTAAGTTGCATATTGAACGATCCACTGTAACACGCGTCATACCTCCGGCGCCGCGAAACTGAACTGACATCTATACAATGACGCCGGCGCGTCGTCGTGGGTGAGAAAGGATTACCTTTAAAATGAAAGAATCTAAATTCGATTATATATTTTCAAGCTTGCTTTTTATACTGGTGCAGGCAAAAGTACGCTAAAAAAAATCAGATATTTTTTCTCGTGTTCAAGTTAATAAGAATATTGCTGCATCATATGCGTTAGTAATATGAATTGAGTATCGTTAATTTTCAAATCAAGAATGTTTAAAATTTCAAATATGAGCTCGAAAATTTCATTTTTACTGTAACTTTCATTAATAATTATTATAACGGATACACTTTAAATTTTAAATATACACGACCGTTATTGCGTGAAATTTTTTTTAACCAATTAGATTATGGCAGTGGTTATGTTATAGATTATAACAGTGGTTAAAGTTAAAAGTGCATCCTTTTTAAACTAAAATTTAACGAAATGAACGGCGGCAATTTTTTAATTATACACTACAAAAAGGATCGATTCTAATCGCTATAAGAAATGTCCCGAGAAATACGTTCGAAACCTATTTGCACACAAAAGGTATATAAAAAGAACGGAAATCGTCGGGCATAACGCAGCCAAAGTGCACATACAAGCGATCATAAAACTATAGACGTATAGAAATAAAAGACGGCGTGACAAAGATAAATAAGTAAAGTCTTTTTATGAGATGCGAGTCCAAAAAAAAGGAAAATGTTAAATCTGTATTCCATTATATACAGCATTGCTTTTCCATGACAACCTAAAACAACAACAAATAAGTAATGTATGAATACCTGAGGCTAGAAACTTAATTTACTGGACTAACGAACACAGCCACACTTAAATCACTTACCCTTCTTGCTTACGAACTTGGAACGACGGTAATACTAGTTATAAGTAATGCATGGCTATCACTCTAGTATTCTAAGATGATTAAAAGAAGATAACTCAGACAGATGGTTGATATCTTATTCTAAACCTTAAAATCCTTATTTGATAAAAAGGAACACTAAGTTAGATACATATAATTAATGAATTGCTACGCTGAATCGATGATAATAATTCTCTACGAATACATGAATTTTACACAGTGATATTTTATTTGCTTTGACAAAGTTAATTTCTATTTGAGCCCGGTTGTTGATTATGATGAGAAAAATTATTAAGCTTCTAATTTTCTCTGCTAACTCACTATTCATTTTTTATCTAAAAAAATAATTTAGAATATTATTTAGAATATAATTTAGAAAACTAAATTCAACGCGCAAAATTTATTCTATTTCATAATTAAATTTATGATAGCAGTTATTTTTTCTATAATTTCTTAACTTTAGCTTCGTATTTATAATCTTATTTAAGATTTTAATTATTTGTATTAAACAAAAAATTATTAAATGGTAACTTAAGATGAAATGTTTAAAAGATAAATTAATTGAACTTCATTGAGCATTAATATTTATTTTTACATAATAAGACATAAGTAAAAAATGTTTGCCAATATTATTTAAAAAATATGTATTTTTGCATTTTTTAAATATTTAAAAAAATATTCTTTATGATAATTGTAATTAATTCTTAATAATTTAAAAAATATAAATAAACTGTAAGTATAAAGGTATAAAGTTTATTACTTATAGTAGTAAAATTTTATTTATAAATTTATTGTATAATCATTCGTATAGAATTTCAAATATTCAAGGTATAATTATTACATAAAAGTCTTTCGCGATGCTTCATTATGATATAACAGAATCAGATTATAAAATACATTAAAAAATATTATCAAAAAGTAATTAATTTGAAAAACAAAATAATGATCAAAATTTATATAATTTTTTAAATATAAATACGACTGTATTTATATTTACTCGACAGATGCTATAAATATTTACTTTATTTTTCATTTAACAGAAAGTCATAAAAAATATAATATGAGTTGAGTCAAAAAACATATGTAGTATGAGTAAAAAACGAGTAAGAAAAAATAAAAGAAATGAAAAAAAAAACAATTTACTTGACAACTTAATTGAAAGGAAATGTAACTTTTTAATACAGATATATACTTTGGAGAGAAAAAAATCACAAGATTGACCCCAGGTCATTTCCGAATTATTCGTCTGCGTAATGGAAAAAGTACTATATTGACGATATATATTCAGTAACGAATGGCGACTTCCCGTCGGAAAAACTAAAACTTGTAACAAAACTACATAGAGTTGCGTATTTACTAAAAAATTATGTAGGCGCATTTTCTATTCAAGAGGCGTGCTGTCGCTTTTACTTTCGCATAGCTTTTCAAGAAAAAAGTACATTTTTATATATATCCACAGGTGCTGTATTTTTTAACATTTTGCAGGAATTTTCTGTTTACATGTCAACAAAAACTTTCATACACGTAATGTGTTGAATGACGGAAACGGAAACTTTAAAAAGGGGTTCCAATATAGCTTTTTCGATAGATATTGTTTCCTTTTAAAAGCATGAATACTCTATGAGTACTTTATAAACAATTATAATTAACAGCGATAATAATTTCGCATATCAGATTATAAATGAATTATCATATGTAACATTCTTAATTGTAGTTTTGATTTAGACTTTTAATAATAACCATGATAAGGAAGAGTAAACAAAAAATAAAAATTTGCAAAACTACAAAGTACAAATTAAATTATAAAATTAAAAATACAAGAAATGTCATAATATCATAACTTGTTATCAAGTATAATAACATCGACTTCTTGTTTCTTTTTTTTCAGATGAACCGTCCTATCCAAGTAAAACCGGCGGACAGTGAAAACCGCGGAGGTGAGAACAAGCGATCGATCCGATGATTAACGTAAAAGGGATTTCAATATGACATAAAGTGTTCATTCATCATAAGTGTTTTATGAAAGCTTACTTTCAGGCTCCATGTGGCGTGTGATGAGAGATTGTAAATAATCTGAGTACAAGTTACGATCGTCTATTCGCCAATAATTTTAAATTCATAATAATTTTAATAAAAAAGGAAGAATAATTTTTTCAAATAAAAAATACTTAGAAAAATCCGTTAGTTGATTTCAATATATTTTTTACCTCCAGCTTATATATATATATATATATATATTATCTAAAATTTCGTTTTATTTTTTACTGGTCCTTTATCTCTTGGAATTGGTCCAGAAGATAGACAAGACAGCGTCTAAACGATCGTGACTCATCTATTTCTTAAAAATTCGTATGCACAAATTTACATATTATTTTCTTTCAGAGTTAAACAATTATAGGAGTTCATACATTGCGCAGTACGAAGATCATATGCAGCCAATTGAATGGATGTACTCATTAATGATAAATTTTAATAATAGAAAAAAATTTACATTTTTTGACAGAAAAAACTAATTGATAATAAAAAACGTTGATTCCTTTTACTGCACGGTATGTTTCATAAAAATTAATAGCTTAAAGAAACTGAATATGTCATTATTGAAATTTTTGTTTATCAAATTATTGAATTAGTTTACACAGAAGTATTCGAAGTAAACGAATAATTTTAATTTTCTTAAATACAGTTTCTTTTTTTTTATCATCTTTTAATTTTTTTAAATACAGTTATTACTAATTTAGTCATTTATAAGTGCATTCACCTTACAACAAATTTTAATACCTTGTCTAAGAATACATGTTTTAATTGAAAATCTATAATCAATAAAATTATCATAATGGTAATAAACGTAGACAATTATTTAAGTCATTACTAAATTATATTATTAATGATTGTTCTTAATGATTGAACTTAAATTGCAAAAATAAAGAAAACACCACAAACAACGTATTGAAACGTACTTAATTAGTAAACATTTATTATTATCAAATTTTATTTTCTTTCATTTATAAAACAGGTTCATTATAGAAAACCAAGTTAATATTTATTTAAAAAATATGTATATGCATACACATTTACGCAAACATAATATAGATAAATTCATATATACATAAGGGTCAAAATTATATCAACTCTTCAGGCACGTCACGCAAGCGTTAAAAGATGCCATGTTCGAATCACTATTGCGATACAAAAATGTAATTAGAAAAATTGAGTTAAGAATGATTTTAATGTACTTTTTCCTCAGTTTTTCAATAATGTCAAATTGTCAAAAAAATTTTATTTTCATCTTGAAAAAATACAAAACGTAATACAACTCGAAAAGTGTATTTTTCATTTTTTTTAATATTCTAAATCGACAGATCAGTTTTATTAACAACGATATAGCTAATTAAAAAATAGGGCTTTTTTACTTTTTTTAGAAATATAAAGCCGCAAACATACGCGTGCGACATTGTGACGAGCGCGCGGGAGCGAGTCTACTTAGCTAATGGCGACCTATGTTGTATAAAATATGATTTAAGTTACATTATATATTTTATATATACAATATATATATATATATATATATATATATATATACATACATTATATTCTTTTATAATTTATAACATAATTTAACAATTTATAATATGACTTAATAATAAAAGTTAGAATTAAAGTAAAAATTTGGTAGTTCCAAAATAATTCCAGGAACATTAAATTATAATGGTTTCATTCCTACATCGAATGATGCGATGAAACTAAAAAAATGTTCAGTTTCTGGCGACTATCAAAAATTTTCTAAGGTAAAAATACCCAAAAATAATATTGCAGTAAAAAAGAAGACTGAAAAAATATGACAACCAATAACAAAGTTAACGTCAAAGCTAGGAAAACTTCTATATATGAGACAAAAACTGATTGTACAACATACAAATGAACTTAATTATTCATATAATATATTATGAAATCATTTTATAAATTATAAAGTCATATAAAATGTAACATAAATCATATTTCAGACAACATAAGTCCACTGTCCCCCGAAGAGGCTCGCGCTCACGCGTTCAGCGCAACGACGCGCGCGTATGTTTGCGGCTTTATTTCTCCAAAAAAAAACAAAAAAGTCCTGTTTTTAAAATACCTATATCATTTTAAAAAAGCTGATATTTCAATTTATACTTAAAAAAAAAATTAAAAATACACTTTTTCAGTAATAACACATTTTATGTTTTTTTTTTCAAAAACATTTTGACAATTTTACAGCATTATAGAAAAGCTGAGGAAAAAGTACATTAAAATTATTCTTTATTCGATTTTTCTACTAACATTTTTTTATCGTAATAACGACTCGAATGCAGCATCATTTAACATTAATTTTTTAAGGCGCAAAGCGCTTTGAGAATTGACATAATTTTATGTGTATATTTGTGTTTATAATATGTTTATGTAAAATCAATATACTTAAAAAAAATTTCTTGTATTATAAATATTAAGAAATAAAAAAATAAGGATGTAATTGAGAAATAATCACTTCTTAAAGTTTTATAACACCAGGCAAGCGCTTATCAGAAAATTTCTTTTTACGATGTTCCTTTTAGTGTCTTTCTGCTCATCCAATTTACGGTCTTTGTGTTAGCAACCAGGTATTCGACATCGATGATAAAATAATTGGATAGTAGGAAAATACAGTGTTCTAATGAGCCGTACGGTGTTATCATCATAGAGCTCGACTAGCCGGCTGACAATACTAGGAAGAAGACGTGTATTTTTATCTTCGGTACCCATCGCACACCCGCATGTGTAAGAACTGACGCATTATTACTCATCCTTTTTTTCAATCGGATTTTGGATTATCCTCCGGAATGAAATCGGAGTATGAGGGTCGGCAATCGTGCCCGCATAACTCTTCATCGTTCTTGAGAAATCGACGTTCCGAATAGTATTTATACGAGTCGGAGAGTCGGTGCCTAGTTCATACTAAGAGGCGCAGTGGTTGTGTTGCGACGGTAAGCGGTCGCCCCTTTGGTGGTGGATGGAGAGGAGGTCTATTTAGCTCGCAAGGAGTGGGAAGAGTGAACGAGAGCCGTAATTCATATGCTAATCTAGTGGAGATGCCATTGTAATCTCCGGTCCACAAAGCCTCGCCTTGGCGCGGATGCAGGCTGAGTGATCTGTTCAACTTCACTTCGACCCTTACTCTTCTTCACATGTATGCATGTCCTTACACATTTGATGTAACCGGGAGCTCGTAGCAAGCAGGTGAAAGAGAAAAGAGCTTAGGTTCAATCAGATGAAGGAGGGGTTACCGAACTTCAGCAACATAGTCGCACAAAGGCTGACACTTTGGCCAGACTCAAACTTTGACCTGCACTGACTGACAATGCAAAATACAGACAATCCTGTACTTTCCCCTCTCGCTCAATCTCTCTCTCTCTCTCTCTCTCTCTCTCTCTCTCTCTCTCTCTCTCTCCCTCTTCCTCTTCTTTCTCTCTCTTTTTTGTCTTTTCTTTCCCTCTTTCCCCCTCTTTCCCTATCAATCTATCTATTTATATATCAATCTCTCTATGTGTCGCTCTAATACACGCACGAATACGCATATCTAAATGAACGCAATTTACGAAGATATTCACCAGATGTACTCAAATAACATTTATATAATATTACAAGCGTCTGGCCTAATAACGTTTAATCAAAGTCATATGACTATTATTACGACAATTTTAATGAGATACCACAAATCGAAAACTCAAGCAATAAAGCCATTACCTTGGTTCGTTCTTCAACATTGTAAACTGGTTTTCAAGGAATCTTCGACTCAATTTCTTTAAACAAAACCTAGTCTAATATACAAAATCTAGCACAATCTTGTATTAAATCATCCACATAATGAAAAGGAAACCAATTACGATATTTATTAATCTGAATATATATAAGTTGAACGGATTATAAAATTGGGCTTACGAGAAATCATCGAATAATGGCTCATTAAAAAAACAAAATTTTTATTCTTGAAGGTAATTGTATTTATTTTTAAAAAATTTTTAACAAAAATAAGTAAATTTTTTTAAATAAAGAGACAGTATTTTCATCCTGGTTTATTTATATTAAAATTAATCGTACAAAAGTCAAAGAAGAACTCAAGAACACATTCTCTAGAGGATCTCAAATGTAAAGGCCATTCCATGAATATGACAACTAATGCATCAAAGAGACATACTGATAGTGCTAAATTACTGAAGTAACTTGACACGCGAAAAAAGCGATCCACCCACCTTTCATCTTCATGGTGCTAAATGTCTTTCAGAGCTGACACAGTACCTGGAGTCAAAGACTCCGGCAGACGTAACGAGGGGGTTTTCATTGTTCCAACGAATCGCCGTGCTTTTTCTACGTTAATGACTGGTCCTTACTGGAGAAGGCTTAATTACATCGTTTATAGATCCAAATAACGTCCTTCGTTTTTTCCTGCGCGACTTGACTCTTCGCCTAGATTTAATGTCCTGTTAGTGGTACAAAAGACAGATCAAATTTTAATTGCGAGACATTAGCAAAGGCTCTTGGAAACCTTCGAGGTTAATGTTCCCCGGTATTGTACCTGCATGAAGATACTTAGGCGCGAATGTCTCCGGTTACTATACGTCGACCTCTGAAATGTCACAGTGATCCTTACGATACTTTTTAATAATACCTTTTTTTAGCGGCAAATCCCGCTATTAATTGCTTAGGGTTTTGATCCACTCCTCATGCTTTATAGACGGATAATAAGAAATATTCCGAGACTTTAATCCGGCACCAAAGAAAAAGTCGAGACAAGAGGGAGGAAGATACTCCATTTTAATCTTAAATAATCAATACTTAGACATACCGCGCTTAAGAAGTTACTCAGTTATTAAGTGAGAGCTTAAAATGCTACTTGCAAAATCGCTTAGATTTATCGAATATATAGAGAAATGCTTTCTTGAGTTGTAAAACAAATGATTTAAAAAAAGCACAGGGATTTCTGAACTTTAACTAGTAAAAGAAAAAGATTTTGTGGGATTATTTCTTAATAATTTCTAACTTACATAATATATTGTCTTCATTAATCAAAATTATATACATATATACCAAGAAATATATAAATTTAAACAGCCAATATTTCTTACACAAATTTAATCTACTGAACAACTTTAATAGTTACTTGAAACATGTGCCGAAAAAATTAATTTTTCATATTTATAATATATAAAAGTATGTGTTCGGAATAAATGTATTTATAATTATCAATAATGACATCAATTAAAAATATTGTCTCTCTCTCTCTCTCTAGATATATATGTATATATATATATATCACTCTGATCCTCAAGACTCGTTAAAATATCTTTACGATAAATTTAGATATTTTTGGATAGACTCAGAGAAAAGATCAATTGAACAATTACTTTAAGCAAGCAAGGGAGCAAGGATATTCAGTTTCCTCGCAAACATCAACTTTCACGCAGGTCCAGAAAACTACATAAAAATTTGAAAAACAAAGTTCGACAAACTCTTGCGCAAGCGGTTTCGACTTGATAGGGTTACTGGATTCTCTGCCAAAGCTAGTTGAGCAAGTAGATAAGTTTCGATCTATCGGCCCCTCGCCTCCGACATCTTCCCGTCGTACATTGAGAATCGTCCTCTTTTTCTTATGCTTTCTTCTGCCTTTTTTGCAAGACTTCTATGCCAAGGGAGATAAAGATACTTGCAATGTCGAATTCGTATCTCCAAATGACAGGATACCGTCTCTTATCGATTACACTGACATCTAACTTTCAACTAAAATCATTTGACCTCTTTTTCTAAAGTCAGACTATCTAAGTAAACAATAGACTAAGTTGAAATAAATTTTGATCAATAGAAACAAATGAACTGCATTTTATTATTAATTTAGGATTAAAATTACTTTTAATTTTTTCGTTGAGAATGCAATAAGGTTAATCTTATGAAAACATTTTTTTTCCTACGATGGACTACTGCTTAGAACCGATAAATAATTCAATGTATTGAAAAAAAGTGTGGATCTCACTCTATGTATTTTAAAACTTTAAATAGATCTGTACCGAATAATATGGAATAAACAAACAAATTAAAAAAAAATTATATATTATGAATGAATCATAATTTAAAATTAACTTTGAATAATTTTATATAAAAAACCTAATTTTAATAATGATTTAAAGAAATTTTAGTATTTCAGTAATATTTAACTTTTTTAACTTTTATAAAAAAATGTAGAGTATAATATCTTTCTAAGCTAAAGAACTAAGAAAAACAACTTGAATTTTTGTTTAAAAAAAAAATAATACATAAGCGAGTGTATTTGGAGAAACTTAGGAGATACTCTATAAAAGTAATTTTGATTAACAAAATTCTAAAGTTACCGCATAAACTAAGGTCTTACAACTTTAGAAAATTCATAATTGATGAAAATATATTATAATACTTATTAAAATAGTATAGATGGATAAAAGTTAGATAATTTGTAGTTATGAAAATAATACTCTTATAAGTCACTCGATTAATCAAATTCTTTTAGAGCATAAAAGTAATGCCTTATTAGGAAGTCTGTCACTGAACTTAAAACAATTTAGTTTGTTTTGTAAAGTACAAGTAAGAAATTACCTACTTTGCTGAAGGATATCGCCATAAACTTTCTGCATCCTTCGTTACAGTAGCCAAATAAAATGTTCAAAAAAAAATACAAAAAAGTAACATCAAAGTGAATAAGCCATTTTGCCTGTCTCTAAAACTCGATCCATATAGACGTCGCTACCCATTGAAACGACAGCATGCCTCAAAATCAAATCCCATAGCATCATTGTCGCTCTCTCTTTGCCTTTGTCAGGTTTCACTGGACACTAGATAAAAAAGAAAAGAAAAAAACTTTTACCTTTCCCGAGCACATAATTTCCCGAGGGTGAATTCTTTCTGCGAAGCGATAGGCCCTAAAAGGCGCGTTAACACTTTGCTCGAGCGACAAAGGTCCAATTTCTTTAAGAAAATAAGTGTAAGAGACAAAGATAAAGATAGAGAGAGAGGAAGAGAGAGGAGGTGACAGATATTTCTCGTGCAAAACAATGGAAGAGCTTTATGAAAACTAAAGATGAATGAAAGGTTAAGATGAACAGAAAAGTCAAAGCAGTAATAAGCTATATTAATGCCTTTAACATATCTTCGTTTTTTTATGACTTTTGAAATAAATCTATTATACAGACAACAACGTAGATGCAAAGTTTTAGCAATGCTCCTATTTCGATAAAATAACAATTTCATTCGATTCTCTGGGCTTAAATTTAAAACGTTAAACAATACAAGTGTTTATTTAAAAAAACTTTCATCTTACAGAATGCTGATAATGATTAATTTTATTTTTATTCTAATAGATTTTAAGATTTTTTGAGTTATAAATTAAGTATAAATATAGATAATAAGCTCTTTGCAGCAAAGATGACTCAATTTTTTACTTTGAAAACTATTTGTTTACTTATTTTATACTTTTACTTCATTATTAAGTATATTTTATATATAGAAATATATTTAGCATTTCGCAACCGCTTGTATTCATATATTCACAAATCAACTTTTGATACGAGTTAGAATTTTTTTGCGGAGATGTATTTTCTATCATAATATAATATTATGTTTACATAGTAGTTATCGTTATCAAAACCAGATCAATCATAATATGGACATATATTCATTACAACGTAATAGATTGCGTGCAATATCTACGGTGATAATTTACATGTTTTAATCTGAGTTGGCTCACCTTATTCGTAATCGTTGGTTCTTAAATTCCAATGGTATCTCTACGATTATGGTGAAAACTCGTAAGACTTGCCTCAAATGCGAAATCATCTGATTCTCGTGTCGAGAGTACACTTCTGTACCAAAATTTAAGATTATTACTTTACTGCCGGAAAAAGAAACTGAGACTCAGAAGGGGGACGAGGGATCTAGAACTATGAAGTCATTGTTCACAAGTTCTAATCTAATTTTCCGAGGCAAATTCTTAAATGTACCCGGAAGCTGAGGGGAGCGTTTATGGCCACCTGGCGGCCGAAGTGAGTTGTAGTCGTCAGACGTTCTCCTGCCGTGGCGGCGATTCCAGGAGCTTTTAACTTTAGTGCACCGCGGCATCATTGAGCCATGACGGCTGAACAATTAACAAGGTTTTTAATTGTCATCCAACTTTGACTGTGCTCTAATTTTCTTTTCGCCTCGTAGACCCGGCTTTGGCGATACTATCTTTCAGTCCCGACTGCGAGGCTCATACTCTTTAATTAATTTAGCGAATGGGCGACGACGCTAGACTTCGGGCATGGGAGTCCGGCACCCGGATTTATCAAAATGAAACATCGAAGAGATACCGAAGAGATATCTTAGCTCTATCGTCAGACGTAGAGTTTAAACTTACTCAATATTCTACTATTGTCGTGTCTTTAATAATGGATGAATAATTTAACTGTCAGATAGACTGGTGTTATCTTCTGTCCATTGGTAAAAAGAGAAGAAATAATTGCGTCATTAGTGAGGTCGAGTGTCAATTTTGCCCCTTAACATTCGTGCTAATGTACATTCAAATACTCAGTGTATGCGAGCTAATAAATAAACAATGCTTGAGGCATACGATGTAAATTTTTAAGCTGCTTAATTCATTCGAGTGTTAGTAGAAAGAAAAAACAATTGCGCAAAGAGTTAATTGAAATGGATATCGCTGTCACGAAGCGCTGTCCGACATAAGGGGTGAGGGCTAACTAAAATCTACGATCTTACACTCACGTATTAAACTTGAGCACAGGAGCGGATGAAAATTAGGCTCAATAACAAGAAGTGTCATTAGAGATGCCGTGCAGTGTCGAGCCGTATCAATTTATATTCTCGCATTTCGAGCGTGCAGCAGGCCAGAGCCAGGACAGGGAGGGCCTTTAATTTCCCGGTGAACGATACATAATGAGAGTTACACACGAAAAGTCCGGAGAGCATTAAGCGGGATATTCACGGGGAACGGCTTCCGACAAAATGAGACTGCGGTCACAAGGAGTGACGACCGCACATGTATATTAATCTCTCATCACTCTTATAAGATTAAAAAAAAAAAAAAAAAAAAAAAAAAGCAAAAGTGAGAGAAAGAGAAAGAATAAGAAAAGAAAAAGTTCTGTTTCCTTTTTGATGAAAATAGAAAACAATACGAGGCCACGCCTACATTCTCTTTGTTTTTTCTCTTCTGTATTGCAGAGTGCATGATGGACGACGGGAGCGCCAGTGCCATCTTCTGGAAGTAGGAGGCACCGGTGGCGGCCGCTGCGAAGGTAACTTCGACTTCCAGGAGATAGCTAGAGCTTCCTATATACTATCCCCACACGGGAGAGGGTTAACGTACCAAACGATCAAAAGACAAGCGAACGCCTTCTTTTCCCCACCCCCTATCCCCTTGCTCCATCGCCCCTTCTCGGCCCTCGGCTTTTTTTCACTCTCTCTCGCGCTCTCTCTCTCTCTCTCGCAACCTTCTTTACGCAATAAAACTCTCATTAGTCGACACTACGCGCCAAGAGAGTCATTTTGTTGATGAAAGGTGTGCGGAAAGATGTGAGCCCCGTGAGAAGGAACAAGGGTGGAAAATATTCCGAGCGACTATTTTCCCCAACGTCTCTTCCCGTAATATATGATTCTATTCCATTCTGACCACACGCGCACACATGTGTCTTGTTGGAAAAATTTTCCCTTTGCTACTTACCGATTCTCGATTTATAAATAATTACATACATATATATATATATATATATATGTATGTATGTATGCATCCAGATGCAACGTTAGCTTTTTCTCGTGCGCGTTCTTCAATATTGCTTACTTATCTGAAGAATATTCAATTGTAAATAAATAAAAGCAATTCTAAACTACGCGATGCATATTATTAATGGTGAGCTCTTGTTTTTATGGCTTTCTTTGCCATCGCGAAATTGTTGCACGCTCACTAGGAACGGTGGGATACTTTGTTATATCTCTATTTTATAATTAATAATAATCTAAAGTTACTCGACAAATGCAAGATTTCCAATTAAAGTTTAAAACTTTTTAAACTCACGCTGATAAATTCTTATTATTTTTCGCTATTCGTTAATGACCCGATTGTAAAAAACATAATTGAAACAAATAAATTAAAATTATTTTGAAAATGCATGGGTTACGGAGTAATTACATTTACAGTGGAGTTTTTCGGTCGGTTAATAATAATAGTTGTTTCTCTGCTGTAGATTATTTCCCCCATTACTTTGATCACTAAGCACCAACGATACATGGCATTCTGAAACTCCTGAACCAATCCTCACTTCAATAATCATCACCACTCTATCTTATACAGCTGTGACAATATAGTGGCTCGCTCGTTGGATGTATTGTCTCGTTCGTTGTCAATGTGTTTATATACATATATATATATATATATACATAATACACGCAAACACGCACATGCATATATATACATATATATATATATATATATATATATATATATATCACCTTTGTATATATTTATCTTTTATTCTGATTACAATGTAATTATTATTATTAATATTATTGTTATTTTATTTTATCAAATATTACAAATATTATGTTTTGATTTAATTATTTTCTTCTTTTTAACATTATTTTATAAGCACTATAATTCTTATTATTGTTTTATTCATTAACTGTATCTAGAGTCGTGACTGTTTTTTTCTGCCCATTGTATTTCCTGCAGCTATAGTATTTCCATGTCAAGTATAGTGATATCCTATTACAAAACCCTGACAGATTGTTACGAATGCATTTAATCTACACATTCACGTCACTTAAAAATACTAACCTTACATCGTCTTACTAAATTTATCGAAATGTATAGTTTAACAGCATTTTATATATTTTTCATATTTATTATTATTTTATTACTATTATTTTGTTACTATTATATTTTCACTATTATTACTATTATTATCAGTATTATTATTATTATAAGTAACATTACAATAAGTATTATTATATATTGTAAAAATCCAGTGCAGATATTTCTAAAAAGCTCTCGCTCGATCTAAAAAATTATAATCGGCATACAAAATTAAAAACTGAAGTTTGCAAATAACCATACATTCGATGTATCAATCTGACATAATTACGAAATCATTGACAAAATTATTTTCCATTGAAAACCCAATCAGGCCATTGTATATAAATTTAGCGAGATCGGAAACAACAATAAAACTGTTGGTAAAGAAAGAGTTAAATAATTATTCATACACTTTAATTTTAATTCTTTTAAGAAAAAGAATTAAATTTAAAGATGTCTATTTTTCTACAAAAATTTTATGGTAAACCAGCCATCTTTAAAAATAATAATTATAAAGATATGCATTTTCTTACTTACTAATTTATGCTCTTTCAACGTTACACGAATAGAAAAAGGCTATAAAACCACAATTATTCCAATCGTCTTTACGGCTTTTCAATTCAAAAGTATACATTAGAAATAACTGCAGTGCAGTAATTTATAAGCATTGCTGTCACATTTAACCTGCGTGTGATAACCCCAAGAATTGTTGCCTTTCAGCACTACACCAAGTTCTCACTGCTATCACATTTTATCACTTTCGAATTCAACGACAATTTTCCAAAATGACTGAAAGTAAAAAACTAACGCTGTAATACAATGCTTTAAAGGAATATTACAAAATAAAACAATAATTTTAAGAACTCATGAAATATGTAACAGTTTTCAATTTAAAGTATATTATTTTACATTCACAATCATTAGTGAATTGCATTTATTGTGGATGGTTAAAAATAATGAACAATGTTCAAAAAAAATTTAGCATTTATTAGTAAACTGTATTTGATAAATATTTTAATTTCTAAAAATAATCGAAGAAATTGTATTACTTACAACAAAAACGTGCCATAACTATTTAATTTAACGTTTATTAATCATGATGTATACGATCAAAGGTTAGTGGTAGATGCAAAGCAGTGTGAATTTGGTATTTTAGTAATGAGCCGCTTATCGTTCCGCCCGGAAAACGCGTCCTCACACTTATTCACATTATTATTTTTCTCCAGATTTTGGCTTAGGTCGTAAGTTGTTATTGATTGATTTACTGCTTAAATATTTATGATTGTTCTTGCAATACTTTTTATTATTTATTATTATTATCACTCCTGCCTATTCAGTTAAAATTCTCTTTTGTTACGTATAACAATTGATTTTATCATTTATTACTTCAGTTTCTTTAACTTCATCATACGTATATGTATATATATATATATATATGTATATATGTATATATGTATGTATGTACATATATTTATATTTAAAATTATTAGTACCACCATTATTCTCGTATTTCCCAATATACACGCAGTCCCATATGATGTTATTTGTACTTACTTGACGTATCATAAATATCTTATACGAGAGCTATATTCTAGTACACATGATGGGCATTAGCGTGTACATGTTATGTTATTACGTTGTAATAAGTTTACTTGTATACCTTTAATTCTCATTTTTCATTTGTTTTTGAACCCTATCTCCTTCTTAACCTCTGAGGATGGTGGATGCTGTGGTGTAACCGTGTAACTTTGTCGTTCTCGGTGTTAGCCGCCAATTATTTATGATTTTAGTTTTTTTTACATTTCATCTCCTTTAGTTTTACATATCTGTTTGTTTCGTAATTTTTTTACTCACTATTTTTATATATTAATCATTAAACGCTGTACTTTTGGCAGCGGGATGACGATCTCAACTAATAAACTTTTGTTTTTCTCTTTTTTCTCTTCTCTCTATCTGTCCTGTCGCCATGTGAATCTACACACGGAGAGCAGACAGAAAGCTGTTCGTGGGAATGCTCAGTAAGCAACAAACTGAAGACGATGTACGTCAGTTGTTCAACGCTTTTGGCACAATAGAAGAGTGCACTATTCTTCGAGGTCCCGACGGAACTAGCAGAGGTAAGTCTGCACTACTTTATTAATTAAAGCTTGATTTAATTAAAATTTGCGTTACATTTCTTACAATGCCGATTCTCAGGCACATTATTCAGTTTTTGTTTTGATTATGTAATATGTAACATTCGCTGATTAATTCTTTACTTTCGTTTACTGAATATTATTTTTTATGACACTGTGTCACTCATTTTCAGACCTTATTGAAATATAAAGAACCATTAATCGGAATTCAACCTTAACAAAATATACATTAGTAAGTGGTTTGTAAATCTGTACTAATGTAAATTAAAATTATCACTAACGTTATAGTCAATTTTTTTTAAAGTTAGTATACCAATATGGATATTGAAAGGGTTTTTTCCTTAATTTTATCACGAGTATTATAGAACATTATTTAAATGCATCTTTTAGATATCTCTCACACCAAATTCTAACCAATATTGTAGCTTTACTACACGTTTGAATCAAAATAATATATGAAAGTCTAAAGAGATACGTAATTTCAAGTTTTAGAAACCGGTGAAACTCTGATACGATTATAAACTTTTCATTATAAATTATTAGTATGTATGCGTATTACGAAACACCGGGTGTTGTATAAGTTACGAATGACTAGTATTATGCCTATGTTAGATCAAGAAGACATAGACAGTAAAGCTCCATAATGAATCTCTCGTATTTTGGCAATTAATGATTGATAGATGGTTAAATTCCAGATGTTGTGAAGTTTCATGTACATATTGGCTTCCGTACTGTATTAATTATGAAATTACTGCCAATATAATAAATTATGTAAAGGGCAGTGAAAAAACAGATAACGCTTTTATGTAACTCACAAAACCTATCATGTATTCAATGAGTTACAAACCGATGGAAGGCCAAATATCATTACTATTATCTCCTTACTACATAATATAATTGTATAAAAATATCCTTACACACCTACAGACTATATTTATTTTACAAAATATTTAAACTGACGTCACTTATTTAATATCTCTTATACTTTTTTAATTATTTTTATGATATGGGTAATCAAAAATTATTTTAATGTAATGTAAAAGAAGGAATCTACCTTTTTCTCCTAGTTTTTAAAACTATAATTGAAAATTAAACCGTAGCATTAAAAATTAGTATATACATACTTTTTGTTTGTGAAAGAAATTAATATAATTCTTTTAAGACATTATTCCTTTACTTAATATTACATTGGCGATATAAAAAGCTAAAATGAATAATTTTTATTACATGATTTTTGTACGTTCTCTCTAAAATATAAAAAAATATATGAAGTAAGCATAAAATGTGAATGGCTGATTACTTTAATAAAAAACAGTGAAATTTGATTATATAAAAATTAAAAAGCTTTAAGCATATTGAAAAGTAAAATTAAATTTGAAATTAAATATTTATAAAGAAATATAATAAAAAAATCTTTGTAAGAACTTTATTGTGTAAAATAAAGGAAGAGGTATTAAATAAATAATAAAATTTTATTTAAATTAAAATATTTAATACTTCTTGGACAAATAGAAAATTAAATCGATACGAAAATTTAAAATTACTCTTTTAAAAAATCGCAATTTGTATTTATTGAAAGGAAACGGGGTTTTAATGTATATAACATAAACAAAACCCATTGAAACGTAATTTTACAAAATGGTTGGTTTTTTTAAAATATAACAAAAAACATTATTTACAACGCTTTGAAAATTTTTAATTTTTTTCAGGATTTAAACATATTTATAAAATCCAGACCAAAATATTTATTAATAAACTTATTTTTTTTAAATAATGTAAAATTTTTAATTCATTGTTTTTTGAATCTTTCCTATCATGTATAGGTAAATTTCTTTCCTATCATGTATCATGTAGGTTGTGAGAGATGTACTAAAAATCAGATGAACCGTAATAGAGAATGATGAACATGAAATTTACGGAATTTTTTTTAATGGAAAAAAGAAAATAGTCTAACTTTGATACTCGCCGCGAGGCGACTAGCAATGCAATATTTCCACTCGGACGTCGGCGAATTTAAATGTTTTTATTTGAAAACGAAGTAAACTCACTGTGCCCCGACTTAATAAAAAAGGGAACGAGAGACGTATTTACCTCATTTTACCGGCACATATTTTTTTGAGGAATGCTTAAAAATCCATCGCATTTATACTCGACGGAAAACATCCATTTGGAATTGTCCTTTGATTGAAAATATTCCTACATCCAAGTTTAAACTGTTTAATTTTTATTACAAAAGTATCAACACGTTAAAATAAAGCCCAATGTTATTAAAAAAAAAATTATTTGAATAATTTCTTTTGTAGTATTTTAAGTGGTAGACTAGGCGATTTCATTAAATTTTATGAAACAAAAATTAATTGAAAAAAAGTAATATAAATTAAACGCAAAGAAAGAGAACTTGATAAAATTAGGTAATTATATGGAATTTTATATTACTGAGACAAGCAACGAAAAGACTTTTACAAAAAATTTGAATTTAGCGAGTCTGACGGGATGATTTAATCACGAAGAATTTCATATACCTGGTACACAACCATCCGAACAACACAGATTTTTTAATTAAAGGAACGCGAACGTGCCTCCCACGAAATTATTCCTTAACACCTTACCAGCATACGTCTCTCGATAGCAAGAGACCTTGATTTTCCCGTTTCCTAATTGCCAGCGACTTTCTCTCCTCTCCTCCGGAATCCAATCGCGTGGCCAAAAAAATCTATTTAATCGACGTTCTATCGATGAAACGTCGATCCCGTAAATCCCTCGGATTTTCCTTTTCAACTTTAAATTTTATTGTTGTTTTTGTCTAACGGGGAGAGTGTTTCCTTCTATTTCGGTCAATAATATCACATGTATTACGAGAGGAATCTTATTTTACTATAAAAATTGTCAATTATACAGAGGCAAGAAATAACCTAACTGCTTATTCAGAAACACGCAACAAATTGATAAACTTGTCTTTACTCAAATCAATAATTAAGATATTAAGGAGATATAAAAGTAAGTAAGGCATGTCCTTGAGCTCATTAGAAAATATTTTAGTACTCATTAGTGCTCGTCTTTTCGAAACTTTGCGAAAACAGAGATCGCAGCTTCGAAAAGTGAGACGCTCGCAAGGTATGCATTAGGATGATAAGAAGAGAGGTTGGAAAGATTTGGAAGCATGGCAGAAAATTTTGGAATCCGGGCATTCGAAATGTCCTAATAATGCGGACGCAGTCGAATGTCTCGGCAGCTACTCGTCAATATCACCTCATCAGACAAAAGCGCGTTTGGGATATCGTTATAGGAGCGCCTCGGTCACTCCTGGGACAGCGTGCAGGGAAGGTCGACCATTGGAACGGCCTCGTTGGAGCAGGCGCACCGAGCCTCCGCGGGCGTGTCCTCGTCCTCTCTTTAGCCTGGCGAGGTGCCAAGAGAGCGCCTACTCTGCCACCTCCACTAAACTGCTTCCACTCTGCCGACGGCGTCTCCATTCGCGGCCTTCTCGACCAAAGAGACGCGGTGTTGGGCGCGCCCCAATTTTTGGGCATATTTCTCGCAGTGGCGCGCACCGACTCGGGTCGGCCTTGTCCTCGACGATGCAGACGTGAGCGAGGCTGAAGCGAGGGAAGCGCCTCCTTGACGCTCCTGCTGCCACGGCCGATAGAGCGCTCCCGAGCGATTTGATATTTTAAGAGACCTCCAGCAATTTTAAATCACGAATGTTTTTGCAACAAGACTTATTCTTACTGGGAGCAAAAAAATATGCCCTGCCGGGGCGTCCCTTATTTTTTCTTTCGGCTCCCCTAGCGACGCAACCGTGTACATACATACGATAAAAAGATAGAAGGGAATTGTCCCTTGAGAACGCGAAGACTTCGGTAAGACCGAATGTGAGAGATACACGCTCGTGATACGAAACGAGAGCTACGCTAACAACTTGGGGCTGATTTACTTTCACCAAGTGTTGCTTCTTTGAGATCCGCACGAACTTCGCCGTAAGCTCCCAATACAGAGGAAGGGAAGCGTAGATTATCGGAGTGCGCATCCCGCCCACTGCTAAAAAGCATTGCAAAGAAATACGACTCTGAATGTCTCCTTTATCAAAAGCGTAATCTAAGCGCTCGTTAAACATCGAATTTTGTCATGAGTCTGCCTACGAATAAACCAGCCGATGGCCTTTAATCCGCGTACGTACGTAGGATAGGGGACCAATATCAGCGCGATAGAAAGGGAAGAATAGCCTTCAATACTGATCTCTCTATTACGTGGTAGATTAGCTTGTTATAGAACTCGGATGATGTTGATCTTTCATTCGTACGCGTGGGTTGATGAAATGAGGATATTACGTTGGCTTTCTAATGTCAACTTGCCAATGTTAAATTTGCGAATAATCAAACTTTTTCAGATCATCTCACTATTTTTATATTGCCCTGTTAACCTTATGTTTTTAAATTATGATAAGAAAAAATATCTTTTTCTTGTAGAATACGCACAATTCAGAATTATCAAAATTCTACTTTTAATCGGAATAAAATTAAAACTGCAATATCTATATACTACGTAATTCGTGTCCATAACTAGTTTAATTAATTTCTACTGATACAATTTAAAAAAGAACCAATATTTATAAATAATATAGTTTAAAATTCATCTACGGATAAAAAAATAAATAGATTTGTCATTCACCTTGACATTATTGATTAAGAATACATGAAAAATAAAATGGTTACTGTCGCACTTCAATTTTTTAAAATATTTTTACAATTCTTACAGCAGAATTTTATTATATCAAAATATTATATCGACAGTTTTATCATATTGGCTTGAAAAAATTATTGCACTATGAAATCTAAAGACATAGACAAAAGTATCTAACAATCTACTTACTTCGATCGACTGCAAATAAAAAATAATTAGATAAATAGAGAGCACCTCGTTATTCTGATTTGCAGCTATTTGCCTTCGGAGCGCGTTTTTATGCTTGTCAATGAATGCATGTTGCTGGTAGTTCCACATTAAATGTGTTATGCTAAATGTTATCGTCTGATTATTTATGACGGACTCTTGTGTTAAGCAATATTTATAGGATAATAAAAAAGAATAATCATGTAATTTGTTCCACCTATTTAGGTCGTATAATCCATGAAGATTTCGCCATTTATTTATAAATGTTTTTTTAGCGCTCCATTTAATTAAAATTTACACTTTCCTACAGTACTTACGTTTACCTACATATTAATCACATTACTTAAAGCTTTATTTAATTATACTAATATAGTGAAGTGATCCCGATGCAAAAAAGCAAAAGTTGCATGTTTCAAAATTTCCATATTTAATAAAAAATTAAGGCTATTAATTTTACTGTTGAAACTAGATTTAAAAAAAATTGAATTTATAATCATTTTTTATTATTTACTTATTAAATGTGCTACAACATTTTTGATAGTATTTCTTTATATTCTTACAAAAAAGTTTATCCATATTTTTCTATATACTTTCATTTAGATTTACTGTCACAGGGAAAATTGCGTACGTTTTCTTTAAATGATTTCCCTTACCTAGTAAAATAAGAAAGTCGGTAAAGCATATCGAGATTACACCTATGAGCATTGTCGTGCAATTTTTATCAACCGACATGCACAACTTTTATTTTTATTCCTAACACTAGGTCAATTAACTGTGCAAGTCTCCATCAAAATGCGATCTCACGACCGCGTTAATTGAAAATTCGATGGAGTCGACAATCGAGCATATCCTCGAACCTCCGTCGCGTGTTCGCTAGCGTTTTGTTAGGCGCATGGCAGAGAATGTTGGCGGAGGTGGGTGGAGATCCCGACGTGAGCCGCATTAATTATTCAATCTAGATGTGCGCGATTCATTTAATAGCTCAGAAATAGCTATACGTACTTTGTTAACCCTCAACTACATTATTGAAAGTTTTCTACGCGGGACGGATCAGCCTGTTGTCGGTATATGACATTTACGAAGTCAGCTATACTTGCATACGCAATTAATCGAGGCTTTTCAGGATTTTATATCTTTCTATAAAAGCTTTTAGGTTAAAATGATAATTTTCCAACCAAATTTTGCTTGGTTTAATTTTCTTGGTTTTTTATTATTGCAAAAATCACCTAAGGCCTACCCCTTGTAGAATTTATTACTTTTAATAATATGCAATGTTTCGTGATGTCTTATTTTTATGCACTAAGTTTTGAATCTAATATAATTGATGAAGCACACTAGAAATATTCGAGTGAACTAAAAATGCAGGGTGTAAGCATGAATTTTAATGGTTAATAAATAAATTACAGCAGGTACGAAATAATATCTGCAATATTAATTTACTGTAATTTTGCAACTTCAACATTAGAAATTAAATAAGAAAATTGAAAACACTTATATTAAAAAACAAACTTTAAGCCTTATATTATTTTTATAGAATAAAGAACGAATTTTCTTTTAAAATCTTAATCTATTTAAATAATATTTTTTAAAAACTAGGGTACTAGGGTACATAAAACCATTTTTTTTATAACCTAAGTACTGTCACTTTTTATGTTTGTCGAGTCTCTCCTTGACATTTACAATTGTGTTAATAATTTTGAAATTATCTAGTGACTATCCATAAGCTTGAAATTCGACTGGTTACCCGTAGCAACAATAATGGAAAAATTTAAGTACAAGTTGGACTTGTGGTAACAATGCAGCCCATTAAATTGCAATAACGTTGCTGTGCAACACCTTCTTATTCGATCTCTTTACCTCTTCCTTATATTTTCTTTTTTTATCTTCTTTATTCTCTTGCGCTAAATGTTATATAACTTGAAATAAGTGCTTTACATTTTAAAACTTAGAACATTCTTGAAATAATTTCTTTCGCAACTTGTCAGTTTAATTATTTGACAATTAAATAATATATGTTACCGTTCAATGAAAGCATAGACTGTAATTCCAAGTAAATATAAGAATCTTGACAGAAGTTTACAAATAAATTGCTTTTATATCGATCGTCCTATAAACAAATCAATGACTGAATTGTCGAAATAATTTGTTATACATGCTTAGTAGACTTAGTGTATCCCCTTGGTATACGAAGTAGAATCATTACATTACACTCTAATGATTCGATTACTATATTAATCCACGCTTATCTCCAATCATTTATTGTGTCGCTTAAAAATTTTATTGTGCAACTGATTAATGATTTTGAATTAAAGGTTATATTCTTTTCTTTATATTATATTAATCACGAAGCAGCACGTACACTTAAGCATAAAAGTTTCACGTAATATTCTTAAACTTGAATTGAGACTCTCGTATAAAGACTGATATAAATGATTGATGATTATGAGTGATTGTTAATTCACATTTAGTTATATATCTTATATGCTTAAGAATCCCTATGAGGCGTAAAAAATTTTTATAATGTATTTTAATAATAATGCAAAATTGTATCAGTTCTAGAGACAATGAAAATTTCATTTGAATATATTGTATAATACTTTACCTACCTAAACGTATACATACTTGCCATAAATTTTTAAAAGTACTTCTTATAAAAAGGACTTGTTTTATTGTTGATTTATCATCATAATTATTATGGTTATTCTTATTTTAAAATATCATGTAAATTAATTTAAAATATTCTGTTATCTAATTTGTATTACTCTTAGCCTATCGCAATATTATTTTTATATCGAGAAATTTTCAGTTAAAGAAAGGAAGAAAGGAAATCAAAAATTTTAAACATAGTCTTGTTTTCCCTTTGAACCACTCTCTAACCTCTCCAACATCAAAACAATTGAATCTACAGAATACCGGATGGCAGACAATCAACTTGAGAATTGCTCGAAACCCTTTGTATTTTCACCTGTTCTTATTCTCTCCTCTCCACCCTTCCTCATTTTATAGCTATAGATTTCAATTCGAGGGATTCAATAAAATTACAAGATGAAAACCTGTATGTCAATAAAGAATACAGAGTTTTCCGACTAAAGGATTCGATGAATTAAAACAACGAAGAGTTGTAATATTAACCACAAACAACGAAACTCGAAAGTGATTTTTAATAAAAATTTCTCTGCTAATAATACACAACGTGCCTTAGAACTCATACTATGATGAAAAATAATTGATACGATTGATAAATAATGAATTTAAATAAAAATGTGTATTTATATTTCATTTTAAGACATTTTTCCAAGAAATCCGTAAATGTAACAATCAAATTTACATTGAATGTAAGTCATTTAGGAATGACGATATGAAAATAAATAGTTCTCAATCGTTATAATTTTGACAAAACATTAAAAATATTTCAACTTAAAACATCAAAATGTTTAACTCGTAATTATAAAACTTCAATGATACCGTTAATATACGAACTGTAGAGTATCAAATTATTTGTAATTTGAAGATTAGTTCGATAATTAAAATTAGTTAGTAAATGTACTGATAAGAGCCGAAAAATAAAAGACAAGAAAATGATTAGAGTAATAGCATTAAGTAACAGTGTTGAAGCATATTTAAAAAGGCAATAATGCAAGAACTCTTATAAATACTCGCATAAATTAAAATGAAAATAAAAGATGAAAAACTGTCACTACAGACATATTCTAGCAATAAATTACTGGATTGTGTAGCAAGGTCGACTTCCATCGAGGGCTAAACGTAGAGAAAAGCAGTCGGTAATGAGTTTCGTGCTGGAGTGCTTATTTACATTCACAAGCGTAATGCTTCATTCGTTATTTTCGTGGCGGTCTCTGCGTAGAAATTGAATTCGCGAATATCCGAGTCAAAAGAAGAGAGCAAAAGAGATGGAAACTTCTTTAACGCGCGCGCATTAAAATGACGCACAATTGACGGCTGATGGGGTGGATTTAAGCCCGCAAGTGAAACTGACGGGTGGTAATCGTCTTGAAGAGCGGTTGGGGGGCGCCGAGTGGAACATTTTGATTAAACGGAAAGTTGATGGTTGCACCTGAGAAGTTTCCTTTTTCTTCTTTGGATTTTGCTCCAATATTGCGAACTTTTCACTTTTGAAGAAACCATTCTTACGACTGAATTGCTTTTGCCAATTTAACTTTTGAGACGCAGAGCGTGTGATTTTTGTTAAAAACGTAAAATGATTTACCGATAAATATTGCTTCGATAAATCCAAACTAAACCAGAGAAGCATATTGTAATGTGAAGGCTTAAAAATGTCATTAAAGAGTCTACTCCTATTGCAAAACGACAGTTAATGTTTTTACTCTTTAATTCACATTCTTGAGAACAAAATATTATTTTACTTTTATTCCGCTACATAATTAATATTTTGTATGAGGTTTAAAAATATTGACACTTTGTACATCTTTATAAATACTATTTCAAAGCCAGATATTAGAAATAAAAGAGAAAAAAAAACCATTGACCCTGGGTGTTCTTTCTGAGATAATAAACTGCGCACAAAATAAAATATAGTCTTTGATCATCTATTTTGCTCTTTACGTTTTCGTGAATTTTTTAACCTTAAAAACCCTAGTATTGATTATCTTTTTGTAATTATTTATATTAGAAACTCTAATAAAAATATTTAAAGATAAAAGTAAACTACGTTTAATAATATTAAATAGACTCTCCTTCTCACAATTTAAGGCTGTTTATTTTTTCAAACAATTATTAACTCTTAATGTAAATCTCAATGAGCTTCATTAAAAATTAAATTTAATCCAAGGCTTTCATCCCATAAAAAAAATTACCATTTATCAAATATTCTGTGTATATAGGCATTCACATATATATATATTGAATACAAATATATTTGACAAAGACTAAAAGTCATGCCGAACAAACAACACTTTTCAGTTTCTACATGTCAACATTAATTATTCGTCTAGTATTTTAGTTTACCAATATATAAACAAACAAATCATCATACATGCATCATTCAACGAGGTTGAAGAAATTATCGATTGAAAAAAATTAAATAACATTTTTTAAACACAATTCGTATGACGTTCATAGGCGTATCGCTACCCTGAAAAATGTCAAGAAGCTAGGCTTTATCTAGAGAATATTTACGCATGACAGAGTAACAACCCCCTGATTGTTCCATGCTCAAACTATTTCTATACATCCTTTCCTTGCTTTCCTCACTTACCCTTTGTACGCTTAGTCATCTTTATTATTCTTTTTAGTTCTGAACACTGTCATTTTATCTCTCTCTCTCTTTCGATCTCTCTCTCTCTCTCTCTTTCACTCTCTCTCCCTCTTATATGTTCGCTCATTTTCCGTCAAAACTAAATTTATGTTACAAAATTTTTCATCTCCTATGGCACTGCTGCGATTTGCAATTTTCAAAACGCATTATTTGTATTTTAGGAATTTAGATACTAAATAATGTAGTAGATGATTGATTGGTGTTTTAAAGTAAACCCTATATAAGATTAGGAGACGCTCGTAGGACGCGTGGACTTATTATGCTCCCCACGTTTCAGTTAGAATCTCTATTGGAGATCAATGTGTATATGATAAATCGCTGGAACTCAATGGCACTTCGAAACATTCGAATTAAGTACATTGTTAACGTGTGAGCAACCATTTTAATACTCCGGATATGCTATAAGACTTTCATGATTAATGATAATTAGACGAATATGATAACTACGTACAGTTCTTGCATGTTAAAACTTCTGACAAGGGACGCCAATTATACATTAAATATACACTTGACATTTTAAGTTACTTATTAATTATAAGTCATACTTTTTGAAAGACAACAAATTTTTAAACGGAAAAGAACATGTCAAGTGAGTAAAGTAATTAAATACACTCTCGAACCATTCGCACTCGTTATAATTAAAATTTCACCGATACATTAATAAAAAATTTAAATGAATATCTAACATACACTGCCTTGTTTTGCAAAAAGAACACTATTACGCTATTTAAATACATTAAGCTTTCCAGGACGATAGAGAAGCCCCGCATGGAAACCTATAAGTCACGTATTTAATGCAATCGACAGAGTACTAAGTACCTAGTAAAAGGCCAGCGTAGACTTGCGTAATGCTTTACTCCAGTCGTAGGAAAAGAGTGGCAAGTTTTTATGATGGCCATTGTTCAAAGATTTCGCACTGGTGTACCAAGAGAAAGATAGAGAGAGAGAGAGAGAAAGTAGGGGGTGAGGGGGGAGAGGGGGAAAGAGAGGGAAAATGAGATAGAGATAAATAGGAGAGAGGGTATCAGAAAAGAGCTGTAAGCAACTTATCGTACTCGTGAGATTTAGTATTTTTATATTAATATAATTATAGTCTGATGCATCGTTCCTTTAGTTCCTATCCAAATAGAACTCTCAAGTGCATGAAAGAGCGAGAGGCCTCCTTTTGGATCTATACAGGCATATTTCTAGTAAGTGCTCGGTGAATTTCATTGGATGTTAATGTCGATCCACAAAGGATGTTACCTTTGAAGCCCGCGTCGACAGACGCTTTTGCCACTGTGCCTCCTCTATAAATACACCAAATTGGTGATAAATCTTTACATACTCGTGCATACCAATTTCATTTATGTAAACCCGCGTATCCACGTCATGTCCACCACATGGTGGACACAGGTTTACAATAATATATAAATGATTTCCAAGCCTTTTGAGTTCTCTATATCTCTTCAGCTTCCTTTTAATAAATTACAGTCGGCAGGCAGAGTCAGTAATAGCTTAACGGACACACTGCTCGAAATATTCATCTTCTATCCGTCGAAACATCGACTTTGGTCTTGGAATGATGACATATTTTTTATTCATCTTGAAACAAAATTTTCTGTTGGAATTGGAAAACTTTTATATAAATAGAGAAATTTTTATTTTCGTACACATACAATGGCAAAATCAGAAAGCTTTTTTACTGCTTAATGTTAGTCTATGCGTTAAAGCAAATAACGATTGTTTACGAACGTATGGTTATCTAATCAATACAACTTGCCTTTTAATAATAATAAATATTTAATATGCGAAGCTCATCGATTATATTAATTTTTTTTTAGTTTTTTTAAACGCAAAAACACTGATACTAAAGACGAACCGCAAACAGCTTAGGTTCCGATTATTAAATAAGCTCATTCGATAATTTTCTGCATATCAGGGCAACCATTGGCGATCGGGCATTCGATTTTTAATTATAGTGCATCATTATTTTAACTAGTACACTACATATTGCATTTCGATGCGAACTAGCCCAAATAAATCAAAGCTTATGCGAGCGTATAAGTATAGGAACGAGGGAAGAGACTCACGTGCTAACTTTGTGTCGGGTCGATCGATACGAGACTGCACAATGACGAGATGCCGTAATTACAAGCGTGTCCAATCATCTTGTTCTCCTCTGTATGTATATGTATGTGTGCTTCTGCGTATGTAATATTGTGCCAATATAATCTACAATGCCTTTCCTTTATTCCAGATACTATTAAACACGAGTCAAAATGTACTCCTGTTAGCAACAATGACAAATAAACCTAAAATTTTCCATCATCACAGAAAATATGAATTTTATTTACTACGAGAAACTTTAACTGAAAAAAAGGGGTTTACTGTCCATCATTTTGTTTTTTCACCTACGGCATAACCCTCCCTATGTTAAAAATCGTACTACTGTTGGAACATAAAAAACTGGGAGCATAAATATATATGAGAACGGAGATATCGAGTATACATGTGCTAACATGAAAAAAATTTAATTACTGTATACTACAGTAACGGATTGTTTTTGCATGATTATTGTATTGTAAAATTAATTAAAATCAGTAATTAGAAAATTCTTGCTCTATTTTCATGAAATATGGAAATTTATAAAAACGTTTTTACATAACTGACTTTCTCAATATTTAAACAATCATTAATGTTAAAATAATATCGAATAAAAAATAAATATCTATCAATTGCTTATAGATTTGCTCTTAGTGTTTCAATCCTAATGTTTAAACTTAAGTCCTAAATTATGTACTGTTTAGTAGACACTGACAATACTTTTAAACATGTTTCAAAATATTATAGAGCATTACAACAGAAAATTCCATATAGCTGTATTTTACATTCAGAATTCCCAACATGAAATTTCGAGACACTAAGCTATTACGCATCTTAACATAGCATCAACAATCGAACAACTGGACCTCGACGCGTAAAGCAACCCCATGTGTCGTATCGCAACCGAAGGGCGTAAAACGCGAAGATCCTAACCTTTCGCCGATCCCCCTGACGACGGACCCGCTTTACGATAACAGCCATTAGGAATGCACGCATTAGCACAGATGTTCATCGCGTTTATTAATCCATACCAGGAGGCTTCTCGTAGAAGCGCCACCTAGCATCACTGTAGGGACGCACAGAATGGCCTCGTAATAATATAGACGCATTCTATACGTACGTACATAGCGCCTTGTGGAACCAGACCGCTTACTCCGATCCACTTCGAGCCCCCGCCCTCGTCCCCAGATCCGTGCATTTCGTAATAGAGTAAAAAACTATAAAAGATGAAACGCGTGCTGGACCTTGTATGATGTTTATTACGTAATGGCTGGGCTCGCGCATAAACCATAACGTCGTTATATCGTGAAGTGATGCGCGTGCGTTCGCTTTTATACCCCTTGCCCTCTTTTTATCCTCCTCAGTCGCGAGAGCCTGTCGCACCCCCTCGCTCTCTTTCGTTCAACCGTACTCAGTAACAAAAGCGAGCCGATCCGGTTTAGAAGACAAAAAGGAGAGACTGTAGGGTGTGTGCGCTAGAGTGGACAAAGTAAAAGCGACTCGCCACTGAGACTCTATATGCATCGCAATTTTCACACTGGCCTGGGCTTTTCAAGATTCTCAAATAATTATTAGATTGTTTAAAGGCTTTCGACAAAGTTGAGAATACGTCTGCATTGCGCTTCTATGAGTCTATCCTATTAATTGAAAATGTTTGGGCGACATTCTATTGAGTGTCGATTCATAAATTCGGTATTGTTGAATTTGCTTGAGAAACGGTAGATTTTATGCTTCCTAATTTATCAAAATTTTAAAGCACTTGTTTCGTCAGGAACTCACAGCCACGTACAGAAACTTGTCGTGAATCATTTATACTCAAGGATATGATTTTACTTCTCCGATAAAACAGTGTGAATTGTTTTCATAGTTTTTTATGATATTAATACAATTTATTTGTTTTTTTATTTAATTATTATGTAATTATTTTTATTAAATTCTTAAAACCAAAACTTACAAACATAAATTCAAATACTTTGTTACATTATTATTAAGCACTGCAATGTATGTTACATTAAGTATAAAAACTATTAGTATAATAACAATGTTAGCCAACATACTTAGTCATTTTTTTAATCTCAATTCAATTCAATATTCAATAAATTTGTGCCTTAATACTTTCATACTTACATACATATAAAGAAACTACAAATTTGAATCCTTGTAACTTTTATTATTGTATTATAACTTTACATCTTACGAATATTCAGTCAACCGTTTTACTTACAATCTGGAATATTTTTAACCAGAAACTTAAACAATACTGACTAGAGTAATAAGTAATTAATAAAAAATATATTACGAAGTGCAGAGCCCAATGATCGAAAGGGCAAGAGAGCTTATTAATTCGAGAGTCCAGTGATTTCAACGCGCCGTTCAATCCGGTGTCATGCGCACCATTTATAAATCTGGCTCGCTAATGAGGCACAACTTTCCAGTTCCCGCTTCAAAAATACAATAACGAAATAAAATTTAAAAGCGAGAGACGCGCGTTTTTCGCCTGGTGGACTCATTCCAGTAACACATACGATTAAATACGCGTGGCAAAAGAATAAGTGAAACACGCGTTGTAGGACAAAAATAATTACATTACAATGAGTAGGAGTGAAAAGATGTGTTAAAAACACGCTGGAACTGATACCGGTAAGCTCACCCCATATCATTAATAAAATAGATACGATAATCTCTATGTCGTTCACTTTTCAAACACACAGGAACCATGATTCAGTTTTAAATCTCATGATGTTAAGTCTAGATATAAACACATTAAATAATTTATTATTCCAATATAATTTTATTCTGCATAATAATAATAATTTCGTCTATACTATATTTAGTGTATATACAAATACAAATATAGAAATTTTATGCGAAATATTTCGTTATAATTATTCCTACATACTAACGCGTATTCTTTTTATATACTCTTAATCAAGTTACTATGTAATATTTCCATATTTCCGTAGAATACAAATTCTTCTCTCATATGGTCACGTGACTTGAATTCGCAGTTTTGCTTGAGAAATAACAATACTCTTAAACTTCTCCAACTTCAACTTTTCATTAGCCTTCGGGATTCGTACTTACCTGAAATCTAATCTGTTTTTACAACTACAAAAAAATTTGGCGACAGAAACAAAGCTTTTAGTATATAATAATAAATCATGCATCATAATAATAATGCATAGCATATAATAATAATAATCAATAATAATTTTTTCGTGTTTTTTTATTAACTCTTTGTTTAATTTTCAAATCAAATCATATGAATTTATAAATTTCATAAAAGTACGTACAATAAAAACCGATAATCATCATTCTTATAGTTTCTTTTCACTCTATATCGTTCTTTCTTTAGACCGGTAGATCTCAATCAACATATTTATAATACGGTCACAATCGAAAATGGCTCTTTTATTAATTACAACATTATAACTTCTCATTCAATGCCGCTATAAGAAAATATCGGCTCCGATAAAATCGAACAATCGCCAGGGACACTTTCACATAACGAATTGTTTTCTCGCGGATTGCCCACTTTTGTGTAAAGTAGCTCACGATTTTACGGTGCACGTAATCGGTGCTCGCACCAGGCATTTAATATAAAAAGCACGTGCATAAAAAAGAGAAGTAGCGGAGGCTGTACGAGGAGGGAATAAAGGAAAAAGTGAGCGTTCGCGTGTGTAGCAACGTAACTTTCAGGCATGTGCAATGAGGCGGTTTTAGCATTTGCACTTGAATGCGCCCTTGCGCTCACTGTAGCGAAGGGGCTACTCTATCTCTCTTCATCTGTGCTCCCCTTTCTCTCACCCTTCAGCTTCTAAGGGTGTATTTGACCGTACAGTGCGATAGAAGAAAATGAGAACGTATCTCGTATTTTTGGTTGTTTATAAATCCCTTAGATAAGGGAAGAAAAAGAGGCTAGAATTTTAATTAAAATTAATTTTTTAGCCGTTAATTTATTTGTTTATGATAAATTCAATGGTTCGAAATAACAATATACGCCAAGTGAGGCGCGTAACGAACATTCCTAGAAATTAATAATTTCCCCAATTTTCAACGTAATACGAGTATGTCTCTTACTGTGATTCTCGTTTGATATTATAACGAACATAGATCTTTGTATAGTTAAATTATCAGATTCTCCAATTCGAGAACAAAGTCCTCAATATCGGTTACCAGTTGAAGTCCCGGAAACTTGCACTATTATTTCATCTCGCCATAATAAAAATCTATAAGCGAGAACCGGCATCTTACACATCGATTTAGCGTACATTCGAGTGCACAATTAAAATAAAAATACAGAATATTAAAAAAAAACTGGCTCTGACTCCGCGTTGGGCAGCGAATAAATCAGACGGTAAATTCATCAACATAGCCGACGTTCTCGAGAACTTACCTCCTTGACTGTACGTCCGATGCACCCTCGAGCAAGAGTCCGCTAGCGTAACACTGGTCCCGACCCTCCGTGGTATACATACGAGGGGTTGCGGCACCCCATCGGCATTAGTGCACCCCGACGGCGGTAAAATCGACGGACACTCGATTCTATACCCCCGACGCAGCCGCGCACCATCCGCTCCTGCCCTCCCCTCCTCTGCCCGCCCTCACTTCCCCAAGGCCCGTCCCCGCCAACTCACCCCCGAGGCCGCCCACATTCAGAACATGGTGTTAGCTTTAATTACGAGCTTTCTGCGAAGCGCCGCTGCAAATGCAATGACTTTCTCTGGAATTGACGCGCCATTGGCAAAAACGTCCATGGAGTGTGGGGCTGAAGAGCGTCGAGCTATGGGGGAGGGGGGCAGGATGGACTGGCTGTGGTTTTCTTTTTAGCCACTGCGGTTAATCGGACGCTCGAAAGGAAGTCATTCGGGGTGTTGTGCGGTTTGCTCGACAACTGCTTTACCGACACTTCCGAGACGCTTTAGTCCTTAAACTTCTCTCTCATTTGAATTTACTCGAAATTCGTTTTTTAATATGATAGCTTTTCAGGGCCCAAGGACGGTTAGCTAAGGATATCCACTTTTTAATTACGATTCAGGCTGCCCTTTCTTTACTATCAGCGCAATCAAACGAGATGAATCCCATTTTAATATGAAAAAGATTATATACCTTTACCCATGATACTTCATTAAAATGTATTTTGTAATAAAATACGATTTATGGATTTGATATTCTACTCTGATATTTAAGTAGCTTTAATAATTATAATTAATTCTAAAATACATTTTTTAAGCAAGCATATACTTATGCGTACAACAATTTACAAAAAAAAATTAAATTATTAGAAGATGTGTAATTATATAAGAAGATAAAATATTTGATTTATGAGCATTTTTCCCGATAAATTTCATATTAACAAAATGTAATACACATTGCAAAATAATACCATTAGCATAGTCCTGAAAAATACGCACCTCCTTACATATTCCCCAGCAGATAAAACGGAAATTGCATTTTATTTTTCCTTTTTTGCCACCGCTTTGTTGCCTAATAAGACAATATTACGACACTATATTTCAAATTCATTTGGAAAATTGATTTTACGTTTTTTCTTTGTTATATATTACGTAAAAAATTTCATGCTAAATGCAAAACTATCACAATTATTGCAATGTATTTTAATGTTATTCATAATATAAAAGCATTGCTATCCTTTTGTAAGAGCTTCAAAAATCATTGCTATAGAAATGGTAAGCAACTTTTGCAACTGGAATAATTTCATACATTTTATTTTATTTGCTACCGAATAATAAATGAAGAGGGAATTTTTATAAGTAGCCTCCTGCAAATCATTCATAAAATTTGATAAACAGTCGATGTAAAACAGATGAAAATAAGCAACTTAAACAGAAGCAAAATTTACGTTAATTTTTAATATTACGCGTGCAAAGTAAACGCACTTTGGGAAATACAAACGCAATATTATACTAAGTAAATAGAGTCGGAATACTCAGAAAAAGTATCCATACAAATTTCGATGATGCTTTTGAATATTTATCAACGTGTATCATCGACAAAGGAAGTGCTGCCGAGCTTTTTCCCGAGCTTTACACGTACCATTGAGTATAAAATTATCGTTTGGAATGCTAACACGCCATAGTTACAGTTATCGTTTAGATTATGAATAAACGCTCGCACGGCCGCTTATACAGGCTATTACAATGTATGATTTACCGAAAGATAGGAGAAACGTAATGTTCTATTAATAATTCTTTTTACGATTGGTGCGGGCGCGAGTTTAGCGCATAGGAAATACTGCCTACAACCCCTCCTTGTAATATTTACTTCTGCGTGAATTTAAATTACATTTTCAGAATTTATTTATTTTTTTTAATTAAATTTTTTGCTATACCGTCGATCGAGTGATTCTTACAAAGTTCAAACTTTGGCGTAGTCGGAATATTTACTATCATAGAACGGCAACAAGAGGCGATTTCTACGAAATTGAAAAGAAAATTTATTCCGAAGCTCTTGATCATTATGATTGGGATTGTATTTTACTTTGATGATAATATCAAAGCTGCTTCATTGCATGGCTTGCAACTTTATTTGTTCTTTTTTACTATGAACAATAAATTAACAACGTTATGTGCATTTAATATAGTAAAATCTTATTGAGCAAATTCAAGGAAAGACTATCCTCAAAATTATTACTATTTTTATTTAATGGTGACAATAATAAATTGTATCGATAATTTTTATTGCATTTCTAAGCTATAAATTTCGAAATATAACGATTTACAAAAAAAAAATCATTTCGTCACTAAAACTAAATATTTCCATTTTTAACAAAAAAATAAACAAATAAATTAAAAATGAAGTCATCTATAGAGATCTTACATTCATTATTACAATTATTAGGTAAACGAAAAAATTCTTATTTACATTTTTTCTCATCGACGAACACTAAATTAATGCATTGAATTTACCATTATTATTTGAATACTAAAATATTGAAATCTTACACCGTTAATAAATAGATTTTCGTTCTATTTAAGAATCACATGAATTGAAAAGTATTATGAACCAAAAGTCAAAATGCCCTATCTATTCATTACAGGCGAGGCTTCGTCGAGGAGAACAAATTTGTGTGCACGGAAAACCACAGAAAGTAACTCCCCCATTTGCTGCCTCCTTTCCCTCCTACCGCCATCCACAAAACCGAACAATAGATTGTGGAATTTGGCGATTGGTTTACTTCACGTATCCGCGAAAACAAACGAGATAGAAAGGGAACAAGCATTTTCCAATTTCGCGCGTTCTGCTGTCGGAAAAACGGAAATGCGCATTATCCATTGATCGAGTTGTCAAATTAAAATCAGATTCTGTATACAAGTCGGATGAAGTCCAGAATCATAATGCGAATGTAAATTGAATAAATATAGGCTGGGTGAAAATTTAATTTTATTAATCAAATTAAATAATTAAAAATTCTTATGTTTTATTGTTTTTATTATATTATTTACAATTCTGTGTAGATCCAAATGAAGTTGTTTACAAATTAAAATAATAATTGATTTTATAATAATATTTTAAATACAAACACATAAAATTATCACATACTTATTAGTTTGTATTTATTACTAAATAAATAACATGTGTCTAGTTAATATTAAATAAAAGTAAAAGTTTATCAAATGTTATATAACAGAATTTCTTAATGCTTCTAGTTATGTACAAGCTGCATTCTTAGTAAATAAATGAACCAGCTTAGAATCATAAGGTCTGAAGTAATCTCTAGCATAAATCAGCATAATTTTACTGCGTATATTTATAATATCTATAATTCAAGTCACCTCAACAAACTCCAATTTCATCAACATAAGTGCGAGGATAGATGAGTAGAGTTACGTAATATTTACACTAGCGTATAAAAGCTTTGAAATAATATAATTCTTTACTTAGATAAAAAAAAATTGTTTCTGAAGAATATTATTCCTGAGTACAATCAGTTGGAAAGAAAAATACAACGCGCAAAGGTTTGAGGGAGGAAAAAAGCTTCAAGCGTTTTCTCCCTCGTGTCGTTGCCCTCTGATGTACGAAATGGAAAAAGATATGGTGGATTGTGTCTTTTTCCGCAGTCGCAAGCAGAAGCCTGAAGAGACGCCACTGATAGCTGTTTCCGTTACAACTCCATCTCCTTGCCGCTTGTATAAAGATCAGTGATTTGAATGGGTTATTTTTTAGATAATTTTTTCTTCGTATCCTTTACGGCTTAAAGGTTAATGCCACTGACCTCAGATCATACATGTAATGTAAATATTAGTTATAATAAAATATTAATAAAAAATTCTTCTGTTATTTATAAGATTAATAAATTAAATTCAAACGATAAAGAACCTTATTATACAAAATAATAATATCGAACATTTATATATATATATATATATATATATACATATATTTATATAAATATATCATTGAATTTTTCGATTGATTTGTATGTACTGCTTATTTATTAGAAGTATTTGTTTGTAATTAAAATTAAGACCATAATTTTTCATAATAACAAAAATCATAGTTATATGTAAATGACGGCTTTAAAAAACTATATACTACGTAATCTTTAATACATTCACGATAAGCTTTCCTCTGTGATCAAAGAAATTACAATAGTAAAGATATATCATAATGAAATATAGACCATAAAAATAATAGAATAAAAATATGAATAAAAGTGTCAAAATAGAGGATATAGAAAAATATTATGATTTGAAATGTACATAAGTATGCGTTTGGATACCCGAGCTTCTATTATTTATGTCTTAGATATTATTTCTTTCATTCTACACTTTTATTTACTCGATGTATATACATGATAAATCGTTAACATATATGGATTTAATAAAATATGTATACATAACAGAATTGAATTTTGTAATTTTATAATATGTGCGTATTAGCTAAATAAAATTTTTTGGATTTTAAAGGTTACTTAAAAGACGCGTTTTAGTAAAAAGAATGATCACAAAATATTTTTTTTATAAACGAGGATCGTTCATTTGACTTTATCAAAAGTTAAAGAGAAAATTTGTTTAATTTTACTTAAAAATCTATTGTCTCGAATATAATTGAAATTGAATATATATTTATTTATTAGATATATGTAATATATATTAGATCTATAATATTGTTTGCCATATTCGATATCATATTTTACATATACATTTTATTAAATTATTTTTTAAGTATTTTTTAGTTAAATAACTTTTAAATGTTTTATGAGCATTTGAAGTAGTTACAAAAAGTATTGGAGTAATAGTTTGATTTGTAATTAGAAACAATTTAGTAAAAGAAGTATAGAATTATAAAGCGTTCAATCGTAATTTTACTCAGTTATATTTGATATTAAATTTTTTCTTAATTTAAAAGATCGCTAAATAATTAATTTTTATCAATTTTGATAATTTTGTTACTATGTTTGAAGTAATTTTTCAAGTCCTTTTCCATTTTTCGTTTAGGCATTACTTTTTCTATTTGATAATCTAAAAATTTTTTGGCTTTCTTTTTTTTTTTCATAAATTTTGTTCCATAAAAATAAGTTCCTGAATTCTGAATCTACACGATAAGAATAAATAAGAAGAGTAAGATGTTCCGCGATACGTATAAAAGATTTTAAAGTATAAATATAGGATTATCTTATATAAAAATTCGTAAGATCAGAAATGAGTCATAAATATGAATTTTATACAAAAATTATAAATATATCTACTTTATTTTATTTACACGACTTATTGTACTTTAGTTTGATAAAATAAATGAAAAATTAATTATTCTGCGCTATCCTTATGTATATATTATTACATTCATACATCGATTATTTCTAAGACAACCAATGCTAAATAAGCTTAAAAGCAGATACACTACAACTACAAGGTAGAACCTCCTGCAGTCATAATTAATAAACGTAGTACAGGTATTTTTCTCTTACTCTCTCTCTCTCTCTCTCTCTCTCTCTCTCTCTAGCTATCTATCTCTCTCATCGCTTTCTCTCTCATTCCCTGTTTTATTCTTCCATCCAAACTCTCGCAGCAAATCTCGGTACGATGGCGTTGGACAATGACTCTCAGGCGTCGATACACTCCACAGCATCCACGCGTAGAACCGTTCGCGTAAACCCTTTCAGCGTCCACGGCGGAACGGACAGTATATTGTTCTTTTGTGCGCAAACCTCGACGAATCAATAAGGACGGGGAATTCAACCCTCCTTCCAATCACACTATCACCCCTCTCTTGAACACACACGTAGTTGCTGTCGTCGCCACTGCTGCTTCGAAATTCGAGCTACTATCCAAGAGTCCGAGGCGATGGTTTGAGCGCGTATTAGAAGACGCCTTTGGTATATTCTAAGCATCATTTTGCGACTGCTATTCTTTCTCGGGGTATACGGCTGTTGTCTGCCAAGTGACAGTCACTAGAGAAAATTCCTTCTGATATTCTTATCTCATTTGCACTTTTAAAGTTTTAATTAAATTGCTGAAAGATGCTTTCTTACGATCCATCGTGTATATTGTGTTTATTAACTAATTTCTTCTGATATTTCTTTTTGAACAATAGCATTTTCCTCATTACCAAGGTTTCTCAATTTTGCTAATTTCAAACTTAAACACTTATGGAATGATTCGTTTTTCGTAAGTTATTATTAGCATAAGCATTAATACTTATCTCATAATTATTAAATATTTATTATTTTTCAAACATTCAAACACTTAGAATAAGTATTAGCGATTCTAAATGAATCGATTTAATAGTTAATTTATTAAAGCGTATTCTTTGAAAAACATTTTTCAATATTTTCTGCATTCATATATTTTTAATTAAAACTACCGGAAGTACATCGATACGGATTACCTTAAATTAGATAATTGAATTTCCAACTTTGTACAACACAGCAACATCAAATTGGATGGTCTTTCAAAATATAACACAAAACCACTGAGCAGTATTAAATAATCATTGAAATATATTTTTTGCAATATCCTTAACCACATTTGCAAAACACAAAGCCTTATTAATATATAGAAAACTCATGTGCATTTTCTATACGTACAATTAATTACATGCATCGTATCTTCTTTGTTATAAAAATAACCATCCTTTTCCAGCCCTTTTCTATTTACGCTTACAGGATGGGATAGTTTTATTATTTTGCAGATTGCGTAGCACTTTTTTTCTTCCTCTCTTCATCTCCTAACCGTTCCAGCTCATTCTTTATACGTCCGGGAGTTCTTTATTTCCCTTTTTCTTTCTTCCTCCATAGGACAGAAGGAACGACTGTGTGCGCCTGACGTTGATGGAAATTGAGGTCGTCGGCGCTCTCTGTGCTCCTCTATAGCAACCCGATGATGGCTTTAATAAAGTGCCGGTGACTTTACGTACTTTGATTATGCTTCGCGCACTTTTATCATCTTCTTGCATGGGTGAATGAAACAGAGAATAAGCGAGTCTATTCTACTTGTTTCATAATTAAGTTTCCGAATGGCTTAAATTTTCTGTCATATCTTGCTACGCAATGATCGACATTACTTTACAATTCACTTTACAATTACTTACTCTTTTTTCTTTCGTCGCCTGCATAATGTCATACCATGTGCTTTTTATCAATTCCAATAAAATGTTGTTAATTTTAATGCAGATTGTTATATTAAGATGTCCAAACTTTTCCTTTGTACTATTTATTTGACCAATTTTTTAAGTCTTTTTTTTAAATCTTTTATTTAAGTATGTTTGCAAATTAATTTTATAAGACATTTTATAAGATCTAAGATGTTTTAAGAAGTATGCCAATATTAATCATTAATATATATTATTAAAAATAATGATACGCACTTAAGTTTCATAATGTATGTAATAGCTTCATGAACTAAAGCTACTTTATGTTTCTCTAGAGTAAATTAATGAAAAAGTTTTACCTACATAACGTATAAACTACAGTTTTATTAATGTTTTTATTATAATTTCAATTCTATCGATTCTTCATAGTTTTTTTCTAATGATCGAATTATTGTCTCTGCAAATTTTGAATAAGCTAGATATATAAGAAAATTTGGATTTTTTTGAGAAGAAAGCAGAAGCACTATAAAAGTACCTAATTGCGATTGAAGTATATCATATTTAGAATTATTATTCAAAGAGCAATAAATTACTATAATTGCTTTGTAAATAATTCCATTTTTTTAATAATTCACTAAAGTCATACAATTTATTGGCAGGATAATATTGTTGAAGTGCGTTTATACTTTAGTTACCTACTATATATACCTACAATACTTTAGTTTTATATACATAATACTTTTTTTCAGTATCTCAATTTTAAAAAATTTTATCCGATCTTATTTCATTAAAAACTAACAAAACTATACTAAAACTATCTTAAACTACAAACTATATTAAAAATCGCTTATATCAAAAACAAACTTATTAAAACCGGATCTAAATAAAATATGCCATAATATAAGCTAAGAATATTCATGTGAAATTTTTCATTACCTTCAGTCCCGATCATGCAATCGTAACTAATATATTTCTATTGTTAATGCGTAATAATAAAATATTGGAAGACATGTAATAAAAATAAGCCAAATAAACAATTAAGAAACTAAATTTATTTTCCTTCATCTTTTCTTTTTCAGTGCAAGTTTCGCGAGTTTCATAGTTATGAAAATCTAAGTCCGCTCACAATACCTTAGGGGATTCATATATAAATTCCTTCTCTCATACTCTTCAACAACATGTTCAAGTTTTTTAAAATCAAGCAAAGGTAAATTTGAAGGACTTCGCGTAAATATGGCATCGTAATCTCTACGTACTATCTATGCAATGATTTTCATTTAAAATTACAATGACAATATAATTTAACATAAACGTTAACATGATCACTATACTAATGAGACAGCATTATAACGTAGCAATAGAATGAAAGAGGATTTTTTAAAAGCGTAAGCTAAAACAGGATTGATAGGGCAAACCAAGAATGCTACCCATACGCTGTGTAGGTAGGTTATGAAGTTAGGATCCCATCACTGGCTCAATAATATTTCATTAAAAAGCTCAACTATCCAAGGTTAGTTTTATAAATGCATTTCTTTAGCGTAATTACAGGCTCCTATGCAAATGGAAGCTCCATAACAAATCTTTAAGTTGAATAGTCTCATCCTAGGGAGCTTAAGAGGCGGAAGTAGATCGACGACTACGGCCAATAATGCACAAGACATAATAAAGAGAAAAAAATGAACGGTCCGAATCACTTCTAGGATAGGCGACTTGTTCTTCACAGGAAAGGCAATTATAAATATCGTTTAAACTTCCTCTCGCTTCTTTTGCTCTCGTTACCAATTGAATACTTAAGTAAAGCTTGTCACTTTGGATAAAGTAGTCAAAAGTGTCTCTACTTCATTCTTAATTTGTAACGACTTCGTGGTT
The DNA here is from genome assembly GCA_018907135.1 of Kradibia gibbosae. Lineage (NCBI taxonomy): Eukaryota > Metazoa > Arthropoda > Insecta > Hymenoptera > Agaonidae > Kradibia > Kradibia gibbosae. Next base: position 13,675,502 of record JACCHX010000002.1, on the reverse strand, counting down.
TCGTACTTCAGTAAAGAGGAGTCTTCACTACTACTACTAAATGTGCATCTCATACATAGCTGTGCATATTGCCCTGTAAGTGAATCGCACGTAGACAATTTAATTGCGATGAGCTAACGCTTATTCAAGAACTTTCTCCTCATCGAGTTAGTAATCTAAGCGCGTTATTTATAGCCCGATGGGAAATATGAACTGGATAAACATGCGAGAATTCAGAACTTGTCTTTGCAAATGTTTTTAGAGCATACTAAATCACAGAATTAATTAGATATGATGAATTATATCTTGCCCAAATAGACTACTAAAAAAAGTTTTCCGCCACTGTTGCTTGAAGTAAGTATATTCGGCACACGTTTACTGTTAGTTAGTATTGTAAATACGTTTCCGTAAGTTGTGAGAAGATAATAATGTTACAATGAAACATGATCTCATTAATCACAAACATTATTCACACTTAAAATGTGTCGTATATAAATAACAAAAATAGCATAAAAAAACCTTTGCAAGAGATATAAATTCTATTCTCGAAAATGTATCATACTACCTTTTATTGTAATTATAAGCATATAGAGTAACATAAAAATTTATGAGGATAATAAATTTAGAATAATTTTACGATAAAATGTATTATTTTCTCTATCAATACATAAAAAGTATTATTTTACCGTAATAAGTAATTTCCCAAACATTATCATGCACATTAAGAATTTTCTACTTTTTGTGTACTTCGAAATTATTTCCTTAAAAGCCTTTTGAATTATATGCAATTTGGTAAAACATCTATTCGATTCCCTATCACATAAATAACAATAGTAAAGTAATGCCAATAGTAAAATTAAATCTATTTTTATGACTTTTAATTTAAAGAAATGATTAAAAATATTACGATATTAGCCAAAAACACTGTATAGATCAATTTATTCATTAAATATTCTATGCGTAATGTTAGCTTCAGTAGTAATAAAGATCTAATTCCAGTTCAGTTGTTACTCGTATCAACACTTAGCCATTCCAAGATAGGATGCCGCTGGTCACGACGAAAATAGCTGCTTAAGTGCGAAAACGATGCACCGCGACTCTGTTTACTCGTATTTACGAATGCAAAGTGTTTTCATGTATTGGGCGGCTCACCACCCCACTCCCACGTGGTCTCGTAGCTCTTCCCGTCCCCTCAATACCATCCAACTTCATTGTTTGCTAGCCCACTTGGCGAGCTGCCATTTAGGATAGAATACCCGAGCTGGATCCCCTTTGGTGTCGTTCGACCGAGCCCTAGGGGTGGAAGAGAAAAAAGTGGGTGCGCTTGTTCAGGGGCTTGATGAGAAACTATATTTCGTAAGAGGGAGATTTCCGAGGTCAGATGTTAGCTCTGCAACGAGGGTCTGCAGCTTGAACGGGAGAAATTCTTCCAAGACTCGAAGGATACTATCGGCCTAGGGAAATATTAGACATTGTATATTGCCTCGGTTCCTAACACGTATGTTATACTGGTGAGCTCAATGAAAAAAAGAAAAATATATACAATTAGAAAAACTCCAACCTGCGATTTTGCGAACCACGCATTTATGTTAACATTTTTTGGTTAAATTTCACAATTGTGAAAAAAATTTCTTGGAGAATGATACGAGTGGATGGTAATAGATCGAGTATACATTCTCAGATAAAATACATAAAAGCTGTATATTATTGATTAATTTCACAAATAAAATTAAATGATAGTCTAAAAAAATCTAAAAAAGAGAGATAGCTTTACAAAAAACTTATATTTTAAAAGATATTTTAAAGCATTCGATTTGTTGTAAAACATAAATCTCAGACTACTTCAATTTCAACAAATTTAATATATTCTGCAACATAAATTGCTTCTATTAAAAAGATAATTTAATCTTTTTTTATAGACGTATGACTTAGGGTTGTATTTTGTTAAATTAAATGGTATGAATTTTATAAGAAGCAATTAGTCGTACATACTCGAGAAACCTTATAAAATGAAAGATAATTCATAAAATACAGATGTAGTCTTACAGCCACTAATTCTTTTCGACTTTTAAATTTCATCAAATTGGAATTTTATAGAATCAGTAATTGTTGAACGTTTATTCTTTCTTGAAGTTCGCTTTCTTAGTTGAAAAAAAAAACAAACCCGCTTACATTATTATGACAAGTAATGAGACTTAGAATTTTGCGTGACATTCGATCAGCCATTAAACCTTCACTTTGTTAAATATTGATTTAAGGAACTTTTCTTTACAAAAGAAAAACTCCAAATAGACGCTATAAGCAGTTATTCCAATAATTTTGTTTGCCCGGCACTCAAAATGAACTGCATCTTTGGGATCTTGCAAAAATATGTCGAGGGACGAAATCGAGATATTTCATTCGTACATGTAAGCAAATTCTCAAATTTCCAGAAACATCTTATACTTTTGAAAATTTATAGCTAAGATGAGAATCCACCATAATTTTCTCGCGGTACACATTGGATCGTAACATTTTTATGTAATGAAACTCAGACATTTGTAGAGCTAACGAACAATTTTATACAAAGTTTTGATGAACAAATTTATTTGATAGCATTGAAATATATTCATATAATTGATTTGCACCGGATGTTAAAATATGAAAAATGGGAAACAAATATGCAAAGACATTCAGTATATAGCGAAATACAAGAAATCTTTTAGAATCGATTTTTTGCAGATATATATATATAATTAACTGTGAAGTTAAAAAGCAAGGTGCCTTAGGAATTTAATTTCAAAGCCCCAACTAAGAAATTATCGCGTGTAACAGTTAATCGAGAAGAGTCTAAAAGGAAAGGTTAAAAAAGAGAGTACGTATGATTAAGAGGAGGGACTAACTTGAGCTCTTGGTCATCAAGAATATACGTAATTGCGGGAGATGAGCATTAAGAGAGAAAATGTAAATATCCTAGGAGATCAAAGTATAAATTAGCAAACTGCTTGTTAAATGGCATGAGCTAAAGTTTCCGTTGAAATAAAAAATTATGAAAGGTCGTGAAGCTTAAAAGTAATATTCCTCTTTAAAATTTTTGCAGACTATGCACATTCTTCATTACTCCGCAAAAATTAAAAATTTTAACACACCGATGATTTTTTTCTTCATGCGTAAACTACGTTACCTTTTTTTTTATTAAAGATGAAAATTTGTGCGATATTCAAAACATGAATATGAGTTTTTCGATTTACTTTCTTTAAGTAGAAAACAAAAATCTGTGGTACATTTCCTGCATAAAATCTATTACTCCCTGTAAGCAGAAAAAAGGAGTTGACAAAAGTGTACTTACGTCAACAGAAAAGTTTCCTACTACAAGAGATTTAATTTTCTTTTAAAAATGGAAATTATGTTCAAATAGAAAAATTTGCTAGCAACAGATACATTTTTTTACTTAAATAAAACGGTACTTTATTGAAATTTAAATATATTCTGCTGCATAAGCTAAAAACGTTGTCTACAAATAGAGGTAGCATATAATTTAATATTTACTAATTTCAAAATACTAAATTTTTATATAATGAAATATTAATTTGAACTATATTTTTAATAAATAAAAATGAATAAAATCAGGATTATCATATTCATTATAGTCAAGTACACCTTCATATCCAAATTAATAAATTCAATTATCAATTTATCATTGCTATCGAAATTCTTAATCTAGCGCAATATAAAAGAACCCTACTCTAGTACGTTAAATCATGTAGATGAATATTATATTTATGTTTGAAGCTTAATGATCTGTATGTTTCAGTGAATATTAGAAGTGATTCACATTAACATTTTTACCATTTGATGAACGAATAATCGTACGAAAATATATGAAAGAAAATCATAATAATTGGAATTTTGCGTTTGTAAACACTTTTCGTAATCTCCTTCAATTAGAAAAATAAATTATTAAAGAATTGATATTGGAATAAAAATAAGTAAGTATAAAAATTCATGATATCGCATACAATCAAAACTGTTTTTATTTTTGAAACTTTATGCCTAAGCTACGTGGTCTTCTTCAAACTATATTAAACTTAATACATAATATAAAAAACAACATTATTAATATTATATTCGGCTTGTTAACATTGTTTGTTAACATTTATGTGTATATTATGAAAAATGAGGTCAAAGTAACAAGAAATCTAAATTACTCAATCTTCCGTTTTATACATTGATATACATATATATACATAAATACTCTGGATACCTTATCAACGTTTACGAACTTCTAGCTTTATCTTAACTAGAAATTTCTAAAAGTATAATCCGACAGGACCACGTTTATTCTCGCCTCGTCCACCATTTCATGCGGGTAAAGAGTAACAAAATGACAGGGTCGGAGTCGCGTTATAATTACGAGCGCGGAATGCTAAGTCGGTCGGAGGTCTCGAAATTTAATTAAATAAACGAGTCCCCGTCTTCTTGTTCGTCGACAAAAAGAGCTTATACTCAAGGTAATACAACTCTTGGCTCCTTGTCTTCTTCATTTAATTAGTCCACGGATTTCTTGAATGTCGTACAGTCCGACACTTTTCCGGTTTTCTCACTCTCAATCGTTACTTTTACTCTCGTTCTCCTTCCGAAACACGTCATACCTCTTTTCCGTCTCTTAGCTATTCTTCACTTTCTTCTATATTTCCTTCAGCTTCATCTTTTACTCTTTCGCTACTTAAATGTTTTCCTCTTTTTTTGTTAACACAAATTTACTACAAAGGATCAGAATTGTGATTATCGTTGTTAATGGTGCAAAATGTTTGTATTTGTATTCTACAGACCTCTGGAAAATAATTTTGTTTGTAATTAAAGTTTATTTAATGTTAATACAAATATTTTTATTTATATTTTTGTTTGAAATTACTTTTAGTTTAAATTAATCTTTAACATATCGTGTGAGCTTTATGAAGTCGTTGTAACTTGAATAGGCATAATTTTTGTAGCCATTACATTTTTAATAAATCTAATTTATACATTACCGAATGTAATTTCATATACAATTTTTAATATGATTAAATCGTATTTTTTAATATATAAAATATAACATTTCACACCATTGTAAAAAAAACTTTAAAAAATTGCATAATAATTTGAAGATAATCTGAAAGACTTGTAATATTAATTCAGATAAAATTCTGTGTCGAAATCTTTTTATGTTACCTAAATCGAGTACATTCTCAAATAAGAAAAATCATCAACTCCAATCACTCAAAAAGTTTTTATTTTGGATTCCACGGTACTTATGGTACAGTATTTTTCACTTTATTTTTATAATTGTACATACTCTAAAAAATGCGGAAGAAAGTAGATTGAAAGGAAAAAACTTATACATTGCAATCATCGCAACTATTTCATTCGATGAATCTCTCCAATGTCATCTCGGCATATCTCTGTGAAAGATTCTAAGTGATTGCTAGCAACAAAACTTGCAAGTAAAAAGCGCTATATTTTATAATTTCAAGCTAGGACCAAAAGAAAATATATTTTGGTAAAGAAAACTTTCAATAGTATCACTGAAATTTAATTAATATCAACTGAACTAAATATCACTACCCTGGAGAATGACCATCTTTCACTGAAATTAACATAATTATTAGCATTAGTTAATTATATACCATAACAAGTCATATCGATTTTTTAATCTTTCCTTTGTTAATTGGCCTCTTTATTTCATTGTCTCTCTTCTATACATTTTTTCTGAATATATTGCAAAAATGGCTTACTTTTTCCTAAACCCTATATTCCAGTGCCGCACCCCTTAGGGAATTCAACCATGGTCAGTTCAGATTTTTTCAATTTCCATGGATTCTATTGTGTGTGAGAGTGAGCTTATGTTTTTTAGGAAAGCCACCAATAAATTGTTACTGATATCGGATTTATTGATCCAGTGCGATAAGAAACATTGGCTTGGGGAGACGCAGTTTCCTTCTCCTTCATTTGAGGAAAATAAGGAAATTGTAGAGATTTACTAAATTTATTGTTATTTAGTTGTCAAATATTCTGAAAGATACTATTACTTGTAAATAATGAAATTTAATTATTTAATTATTGAGTTTACAATACATGTACAATAAACTTTTTTCTGTATAAAAATCTTCGTTAAAAAATTAGATGTATTCTATGAATAAAGAATAGATCTTAAACTGCTATCTAGAATTTATGGGACTCTTTATTAAGAGTCCGGCTTGTGTGATAGGCAAAATATTAAATAAAGAATCTTTTGAATGCATAATGATGAAATATAAAAAAACAAAGTATGCTTGAAACGAATAAGTGTAAAGAAGTGAGAAAAAGGGAGAAAGAAAGATGTAGTCACAGTGAAGGATTTAAAAAGCTATAGAAACAGTGAGATAGAGAATGAGAAAAAGAGAACAAGTGAGTGACGCAAAACATCAATGGGTCACTACATAAATAAAGCGTAAATGAGAGACAGACGCGTTCCCGTTAATCAATATTGGATGTGATGAAAGTAAACCGTCCTGCGCCGTGTAATTTAATGCCAAGTAAATACGCACTGTTCCTGCACCTTAATCTAGACGAATTCGCCGTTGGTGGAATATAGTGACCAATTTGGCCATCCACGCGTCTCTCCTGTATTGCATTTTTACTTAATCTACTTCAGCCTTTCTCTCTCTTTCTCAATTACCTAATTTGCTTCCTTTGCAAAATCACAATTGTCCGCTACTACTCATAATCTGCAATCTCTGAAATTTTAGAAGCAACACTGGGCTTATCGGATGGCTAAAATTCTTGCTTTCTAAATAGTCCTGATATGAATCACTAGGATTACTGAATGTCGTATGAAATTTACATCAATGTATTCTATAAATATAAATTAATATATGACCAAGAACTGCTGTTTAAGGTTTCGCAATCTACACACACATTAGTTCAAATTAATTATTTTAGCTTAATTGAAGCTCCTTTTATTTTTTATTCAAAATTATTTTTTGGTATAGATATACGTACATATTTTGTGATATATTAATTTAAAGATAGATTTAAAGATATAAAACACGACTGTAGAAGACTGATGTATCAATTCCTTCTTAACAAATAATCTTTCTTAGCCATCACACCAACAAACGGTAATTATTCAAAGATTCAGGTAAACTCATTAACAATCATAAGATATCATTCATCATTTAGATAAGACATCAAAGCTTATGGTATGAAAAAGAAAAGGGGAAGAACTGCGTACAGAAGAAAAAGGCAAGGGAATGAATTATTGGCCTTGTCAGGAAGGTGTGGCCTGTACTAAAGTAGGTGAAAAGACGTGTGCGAAAAAGAAAGTTTCATCGTAACAATGCCCTCAATGCTAACAAACACGCATAAGCATTTAATACCTCCGTACTGTGAAGAAAAATTCATTTCATTTATTTAAAAAATATACATTTAAATTTGTAGGGGTTCGCTTGTATAACAAAATTTAATATTTGTAAAGTTATATCTTAATAAACACAGTGTATGATTTAAATATACAAAACAATTTCACATTTATTTAAAACATTTTTATCATAAACAGGTATAATTTAACTCAAAATTTTCTTGATCACGTGACTTTTACTAGTTTACTTCAGTACAAATCAAGGGCTGAATTAATTTTATGCTATAAATAACTATTAGTATGTTGGTATAACGATTTTTATAAACCAAATTTAAAAACCAAAACCAAAAAAATGACCAGGAAGATGTTACAAATTTTGCTTTTTTAAATTACAAGTTAAATTGTATGAAAATAAAAAATATATAAATATTTCATGTTTTAAACTAATTTAATAAGCATTTTCAATTTTGAAAATTATAACACTAAATTATAACACGAAAATTTATAAATGCATTAAGAGCCTTATAAAACGATCATTAAGAGAAAAAATGAATTTAAATTAATGGGAAAGTGTATGAAAGATGTACAGTATCTATCAGAAAAACAACTATTATCATATTTATTTAAAATATTCGAAATGCTAAAAACTTTGAAGACATGAAGGTTGGGATCAAGGAAAAAGAAGAATAAAAAAAGATTGGAATAGCGCATTAAACTCAAGATTCTCTAGTAATTCATCTCTTAGCTTTCCATTTTCAAAATGTAGAACGAATTCTGATTCGTTCGCGCAGAAATTATATTGAAGATCATTGATCGCTACTTCTCACTACACTTACATTATAGATTTCTACCATAATAATGGCATATACCCGCATAGTAAGCTTACATGTAAGAAAAGTCTACTTTATATATAAAGTATATAAAGGATTTTTTAGTCGAGTGAATATGCTTGACAGGTAGCAAGTTTAAGGTTCTTTATAACAGATTATTAAGGGATGAATCGGCATTTTTCTCCTGTTTTACTTAATCTTCCACGATGACATTGAAAATACTAATAGAGAATTAAGCAAGGGTGTAAATTAAAAAAATTAATTCATATAATTAACCGATTTTGAAATAATTTAACATTTATACCATTTATTCAAAAAATAGTTTACACACATAATATTTTATTATAGCATGATTGCTTGTAATTCATAATTTAGTAATAAACAAAATATCTCATTTTTAGTTACATTTAATTATACTGTTTAAACGCTCTGCAGAAATTTCATATTAATCAATGAAACTGATAATCATAATGGCACGTTATTTGCTCCAACGTGAATAATATTACTTATGTAATTACGTTATTTAATTAGCGAGAGTTCTTATCAATTATATAAAATACATAATCATATAATATAGCGTATCAAACTAATGGAGAAAACGTTCTACATAAATTTCCACTTAAGCATCTGTCACTGTCAACGCAAAATTTATCAATTTAAGGATTTATCATTTTTACATTTTACACTCTAAAATTATAATAAAATTAAAAGACAGCTCTACCAATCCTCATTAGATCAGAGCTTTACTAATTAATACCGAAATATCAGGAATCAAAACAAAATCCTATTCAACGGAGAATAAGCATAGCGAAACAATTAAATTCAAGAATCGCTTCTCTGTCGGACTCTTGGGAAATGCACAAGCCTTGCACGCAAATACTTTGTTTTTTTGTGTGCTACGCATCAAGGATAAATTCCTTGTCGCAAAAAGCACTCGGTATTCCTTACTCCCACCTCCAACCCCTTTGCCCCCATCCCCTTCGCCCCCGCCCCCTTCGCCACCACCTCCGCCACCCGAACCAACAATGCCACTCGCTGATTCGCTAAGCCTACGAGGGCACCGCACAAAGCAGATGAAACCTATTTGATAAGCAGGTCACGACAATGGAAAGTGGCGTCGGACTCCTCGATTTTTCATGCCGCCGCGGAGGGCGCGAGCGTCGCGGTAAGATAAAAACAGGTGCCAGGATGGATCGAAGACATAAGTTTATGCGACTCCTCGCTATCCTTCTCCCCGTCGATTTTCCTATCCCTTTCGTCGGACAAATTCACTCTCCAGAGCCCTCCTGCTAATCCCCCGACCAGCTGCCGCCTTTCACCTCATCCCCCTGACCGCCAGGCTCCCCCGTGCCTACGGCATCCCCGAGCAAATCTCTTATTCCGAATGTACCCGACCGACACTGCCACCAATATCCGCCCCCGCCTGCCCCTGCCGGGGACCCATCGCCGCGAGCGACGCATTTTTTTTCCTCGTCCTCCACGGCTGCGAATTCGCTCCATTTTATATTATTTTTCCTTTTTCCATTGCCGAGTCGTACACGTCCCCTCATAAACGTAACGTGTTTCGCCCGGCCACGCTCACGTTTTTAGACGCGTCTACATGAGCTCGTAAACTGAGGGAAAAAAACGGGGCAACAGGAGCTCGTGGGCGCTAGTGTTTCGTAACTTTGTCAGCGTTTTTAATCCTTTCGGCATTATAGGGATGTGCGTATGAGGGGCTTGATAGTAATGGAAGGCTCGAGAAGCCGAAATTTTTTTCGGCCTCCCTCCCTGAATCTGGAGCGCCGAAAATTTTGTTCGCAAAAGTGTGGACTAGACCAGTGTCGTATTACAAAACGAGTTCAACGTCACGATATCCTTACAAATGCGAATTAGTAGAAATAACGACTCCATTAACTAATATAGACGTATTATATCTAGTTTCCTCATAATAAAATAAATTAGAAACGCACACTCATCCCCTTGTGGATTCGTGACTAAGCGACATAATATTAAAGAAAAGCTTGTCATTTTTTAATTAAAATATAAATTGAAATAAATTTACATTTAATAAAACGAAATATCGTTATTAATATCGGAAAGCCGTTTGTTTGAATTTTTTTCAATAATCCTGTTTAATAAATGTATAAAGCATTCTGTTAGATTTTCACTTTAATTTACATCTCTTCAAATTTATAGCTTTTTAACCTTTTTCCATTACGTTTTGAAATAATCATAAAAGAGAAAACGACAAAAAAACAAATTCATTCTGTGAGCAAACTTCAAAATCACTAATTCAAACCTATTTCAGGCAATAATAATATGTTCAAGTATTAAAGTAAACAATTAAAGTACTTAAGTAATGATGAGTAACCCAGTCAAGTGCCATGGAACGAATACGCTTCGGCCATTTTTATCAATTATCGACTGACAATTTTATTGTACAGACGATTTAAAAATCACATTACATTGCGAATTATTACTAAGTTAAGCGCGACACAAGCGCGAAAGTAAGTTGTGTAGTTTATATAGAGATGTGTTTTTTATGTACTACAAAAAACGGTGAAACATATTATTTATAAGAACATAGTTAGATTGGCTAAATATCGTATAGTCTGCTGAGATTTATAGAGATCCATGCACAAATTATTGTTTCTGCAATGATTGATTGCTTCCATTCGTTTATTTCAATCTCTAATTACACTTTAAAGTACAACTTTTTATTCCATGTCATATAATCTATCCCATTTGCATTTACGTCGATTAATAACCGCCTAATTGATGAAGCACAAATTGATTTCATAATAAGGATTATCGTAGTAAAAGCAATGTTCAATAACATGTTTTAATTACGTCCAGTGCTCGATGAGCATACTTACATAAGCGTATCCGAAGCATTTACTTGTTGGATGATTGGAAATACATTAACCAAATATATTCTTTCGATGCTTATAACAGCTTTTATATAAAGTAAAGGGCACTCGTCAGTGTGTTTGCTCAATAGATGCATTCTTACGTAAAATATCTTAAAGGGATAGATTGCTTCCGACCTAATCTCTCTCCTGCTCTATTCCTTAAAAAAACTGATTGGTCTACTGGCCAAGCTATTATCAGCTTCATCCCGCCACACGCCGTCATCCTCGAAAACGACGGTCTGCTATTCGGAAGTAATCCATCAATTTTCCCGTCGACCGTCTTTATCCCCGTTCTCTCGCAAGATTCTACAACGTATCTTATTTTTATTACAATTGCATATACACGTAGGCGAGCTACCTTAACAATTTTCATACGCGCCTATGCAAAAGCTTCGTGGGGTTGAAGGACGCGCTTATTTCCTTTTGGAATTCACCTCTTTAACGATTTTTTCTCCTTTCATTCACTATTTCCCACTTCTCGTTCTTGTCTTTGCTTGACTTTTACTGCGTCCGCCCTTTTTATTGCTCCGCGCTCGCACGGAATTCGATAATCTCGCGGTGCTCTCGCCTCCCCGCGTCACTCTGCTTCTCTTTCCTCGCTCTGAAAATTGAAAAGGCCCTTAAGTACTGCTTTTATGTTTATTAATGTAATAATTCCGGGGAGTTTGACTTTCGGATTTTTCTTCTTTTTTCGTTTCTTTTGCCTGCTCTCTTCTTTTTATTTCTGGTCATTCATTTAAAATTGCACTGACGTTTTCATATCTGCCATATCTACGTATGAGCGTTTTTCCGGAACTTCTTTTTTGAGATTTTATGTCGATGTAATATGCGGAATTTTATATGAGAAAGAATTTTCATGCGAATGGGTTAGTATTATCTTTTATCTCCTAATTTATTTCCGGATGTGCCCAAATTCTATTGCGATTTTGATATTATTTCCTGTAATTTCTTTCTCAGTGAATATCAAAAATTATACCAAGTATGACCAATTGTTGATGTTTAAGCACAATTCACATATTTATTTAACGTATAAATCTTTTTCATTGATAGACTCTAATGAAACTATGGGCGACTTTTATCAATAACATATAAATCACGTAGAATAAAATTAGAAAAGCTCCGAAAAACTTCACGGTATGTGAAAATTATAATTATGAACCATAGAGTGCATCTATGTAGTAATTATAATTTTTTAATTATTTAATTTGATTTCAAATTTAACAGTTCAACTTTAATGAGTCTTAATTGTGTAGAATTTAGACAGTATAAAAACAATCAGAATCAACAACACGTTAATGCACAAGAAAGAAAATACTTTGCATATATTTTCTAATAATCCATTCATTCTAATAATCCAATCAATTCTGTAGAGATTTAAAAAAAACAGTTTAAATCTACTTATTATTTATAAATCTGTTAAACAAAATAAGATACTTGAAATAATATATAGCCTCATAAAAAATTGGAAGCTTAACAAAACTCTCTCAAGCGTTTAAAAACTTGGAATAAATTTGAACTAACAACTTGAATTTTTTGGAAAAAAAGCAACAGTTTTCCCTACAAAACAAGTAGAATCGCAACCATCGTTACTCTATACTCATGCGCTTCTACTCAAAGAATCGCCCGATAAACTTGGACATGTTTGCCGAGCAATCAAATATACGAATGAAAAGTCTCGTAGAGAGTTTATATCGATCGACGATATGCCGAGGACAACGCGAAGAAAAGAGAGACTTTGAAGCCACTCGACGCGAAATGGAGTTCCGCACTATGTTTGTTGTTCCTTCTTCTCAATTCCTCTTTCCATCTCATTGTTGTCTCTCTCTCTCTCTCTCTCTTTGTCTCACTTTCTCTCTATCTATCTATCACTGGCTCTGTTTATGTTGATTTCTCTCACTTCTTCTCTCTTTCTCCTTCTTCATCTTTCTTTAACACTATTCCTCTCTCTCTCTCTCTTGCTCTCATTGTGTTCAACAAGTAAACATAGTTTCTCCTACTTGAAATGCTGAACTTTTGGGGGTTGTATACTTAGAGAGAAACAGTCATTTTATTTTCTGTGGTGCCGTTTTCTGTGTACTACTCCTCTCTGATTTTTTCCCGTAATTAAAATGGTTTAAAATGAGAAAAGAGGAGTATTGTTTCTAAAAGAAGTTTTTGTAGCACGAACACTTAGAACAAAATAATAAGATTATGCAATTTTTCATTATACTGGGATGTTAACGTACCTTCCTCGAGGCTTAAGTCATACTTTATAAGAATGTTTTAAATTTTCCTCTTATTTTAAACCTTTCACCAAACATACAAATATCTATGCAAGCAGTAAATAAAGTAAATTATCCTTATTTTTGCTTGTACTACTGTATATGCATAAAAAACATAAAAAATATTTTTTGCGTTAAATTTAATGCACGAAAATTAAGTATATACAGACACAATACCTTTTATACACGTCTGGTAAATGTATAATTATGTTCTTTTATTTATAAATTCTCTAGTTTGAAGTTTATAATTAAATAGCATTGTTTTTAATGTATTTGTTTTAAGAAAATATTCTAATTAAAATATAATGAGTGATAGATATTCTAAAAAGGCTTTAAATTCTGCATTTGATTATTTTTCATACTTTTAATATTTATAATGTTATAACTCAAAAACTTTCATAAAGATTATATAATATTCATTTATTATAAAATTTAAGTGCTTTAATTTAGTAAGAAGAAAATTATTATTAATTCAATACATTTATTCAGTTTAATATTAAAAATAAAGTTCAAATTTTTTCCCAATAATATACTTGAAAGGCATATAAATATTCTTCTTTGATGAGACTGGACTTTTCATCATTAATTCATGAATCGAATATTACGTTACATCTGAGTAGTGAATTCGATTCAAGCTTTTACCTCTTTTAACAAGAAGAAAAATGACTTGCTTATGCTAAGAAAGTGCAAACAAGAATTTTCTCTCCTTATGCCTTTCCTTCTTTTTTTCTCTTTCTCACTAACTCTCATTCGCTTTCTATATCTCTCTCTATCTATCTCTATCTCACTATCTCTTTCTCTCTGTATTTCTCAACGTATTAATTTCTTCTTCTGTTTTTCTTTCTCTCTTGCTCTATATTTCTTTTTCACTTTCATGAATGAAATTGACGCTGACAACAAAGACACGTTTCTTCACTTAGCCGCGCATCTGACCACTTACTGCCGACTTTGCAATTTATATCAGTCTAATTTCTATGGTAAATGCAAAAGAAGATGAGGTCACTTTGAAACGAATCAATTTAAAGAAATTATGAACCTTCTAATTGCCTTTTTAAGGAATAATTTACATGAATTACTTTCTGTGCAGCTTTAGTTAGAGTAAGGTATTTTGAACCCTTGAAACTTGCGCTGTACTTTTAACCATTCAACGAAATTCGATTTATACCTATTGTATATTTTTAACAAGAAATATATTTTATTACTTCTAAAATAAGTATTTTCTTTGTAAAGTTATAATGTAAAGAGAATATTTTATTCGTAAATATTTCAAGTCAATTTTTCGAAAATACGATCGACCCTAAAAATGACATAATTGTCAAACATTCCTTTAGAAATAATTCCTTGTTAATTCAATTAAATATACAACTGAATAGACTATGGACTATCGCATGTTCAAAACCTAGTTAGTTAAATTCTGAAATAATACAAACAATTTTTTTTAATCAAGCATTTATTAGAAACAAAAGACTATTAATTGAAAGAAATACTGTTAGAACGATCACTTTTGACACTCATGGATTCAGAGAGATGAAGTCAATAGTAAATGAACTATCGAGCACCCGTGCCTTATACTTCAAACTTGAAAAATAAAAAAGATGATAGAGAGAACAAAAAAGATGAAGTAAGCTTGTAATAGGCAACCTGGCCAAAGAAAATCTCATTTGAAATCGATCATGAACACGAAATATAGATAATTTAAAATTTTATAAACTTGTATCTGAACAATTATTACAGACCATTTTTGTCTTGTTTAAGAGTCTTTATACATATAATTATTTTTTAGTAGAAATTGATGAGTAACTTAGTAATGCTAATACAAAAATTTCAATTTTTTAATTTCGGTTTATTATTTTAAATTTAGAAATAAATTGAAAAATAAAGTTTATGATATTCTATACTTTTTAACATTTTCATTATTAAATAATATTACATAGCAGCCTAAGACAGTTTATTTTTTTAGATAAATATATTTCAACAACGTGTACTATTTATCAGAATTTTTTAGAATTAAATTAATTTTTGTTTAATGCTAAAACTTATACGTAATTTCATCTTTCTAAATTATTCGTAAAATAGCAGATTTAATTTATATTTCAACTTATCCAAAAGAAATTACTACATTACAAAACCTGCTCAGTACATTTATTAAGCTATATATCAAATATTTTTAATAAATAGACAATCATTAGCACAGTAATCCTTTAACATGAGAATATTACTTATATTGTCAACCTAAGAATTTAATTTTCTAACCGAAAATAAGCAAGATTCAGCTCGTACGTCATTTCACACTGCCTTACAACGTCCATTAGCGCAAAAGATATCCGAAAATCCCAACGAAAACAATAAATCATAGTGCGAAGGAGCCTCGATCTTAACAACGCAAGAGGGTGAAAAACAATACATTCCAACCAATAACGACAAACGAAGATTTACGATCATCCAAATCCAGCGACCTCTTTGCACTTTCACAATTGCTGCCATCTGTTTAACGTCCCTCTCACCCATATATTTTTTTTTAAAGCCCCGAGTATTGATTAGTACGCACCGTACACCGACACTTCATCTGGTTGTGTTGGTAACGGTAAGCACAGCAATGCTCGAGGGTCTAGAATTTATTTTAATATGTAAAGGATGCTATTAGAAGGAGAAACTTTCCCTTCTCCTTAGAAAGACATTAAAAGTGTCATTAGAATTGAGTTTCGCGCGATCTTGCTTTTTTTAAGGAACCATATCATCATTGCGCTAAAAGAAGACTTAAAGGATAAATTGTGTACAAATTTTAATTCATGAAAAACCCACTTTTATAAGTAATACTTATTTTTTACATGAATTAACAGTAAATGTAAGGCAATCGACATCTTTCATATTTTAAGTAATTTAAATATCACGTAAAATAAAAATAGGTTTTTATCTGATATTTTATATTAGCAGAATATTTTTCTAAGATAAAACTTAAATACAGCCAGAATACATTGTATAAAATTTTATATTACGTCTGCAAACCATAGATTTTTACCGAACAATATTTTCTATTTAGAAGTTCGCTGAAAAAGTAATTCAATATTTTTTTCCAAGAAAAACACATTTTTTTATTTCACATCATTTAGCATGATTTATACAAATTTTTCAAATTTTTTCAATTAACATGACTATCAAATAAATAAAAAACGTATACAATGATTTTAAGTCAATAATTGAATAAAAATTAATTTCACATGAAGAGCTCATATTTTTATCCTTTAATATCTTATAGTGTATTATCGTAAAAAATAGTTTAAAGAACTTACTTATTTAAAGATGTCCCAAATTTGCGTTGGAAAAGGATTTTTTTATTATATTATACTACAACTGACTGACTGAGATTAATTTATCTTCGTAAATACTAATAAAATATTTGTTTATACGAATGAAATTTCTTTTTTTTTAACACGAAAAAATAAGTTTTAAGTATCATTCGGTAAATATAAGTGAAAAAACATTTATTATAAGAACAATTTAAATGACAAACTTTATTGTGCATGGAAATAGTCATAAAAGCATGTGTCGTTCTAGATCAGCAGCCTTTTATTTTTATATACAATCAATAAAGTAACAAAATACTTTTTTATTAAATAAAGTTATTATCTATATTTAAATTTTCTGCAACCATGCCACAAAATTATTGTGATATCAGCTTCAATCTAAAATTATTCCGTATCTGAATAAGCAATTCATTTACCACGCTTTACGATTCGTTATATGTCAAATTATATGTGAAACACTCTGCAACATATACCATAAAAAGTCAATTTCCTTATTTTCATGTAGTGTAGTTGCTATATATTAAAACAAATACCAATTTCAAAGGCCTTCGCTCCACTATATTTTTATTTGTATCGCACGCAGATGTTGTTTTTACACAAAAGTGATAATAAATGCATCCACAATCAATTGTAAATCTCATGGCGATATCAAACAAACGTCAAATTAACCTCAATTGCACTTATATCCCCATTGAGGAGTTTAAAAAGGTCTAAAGTTTGCTTCCTCTCATTCGTGTAATTCAATTTATATATCACATCGTGTCAACTAAACCGAACAAAACAAGTCTTGCACCCGTTTCCGTGCACAAAAAGTTTGAACAACCTACCTGAGAAAAATAGATAATGTCCATTTGCGTCACATCAAGACGGGATATGTCCCGTAGACCATCGTATAGAAGTGTAGGCCTTAAGGTGAATTAGAACGAATAACGAACGAATCATAGACAAGCTATTTTTATAACAGATAACGTTATTCGTTCTTAATACAGAGTCCGTAAAAAACTTCATGTTTACGTGTTTCTTATGCGTCATTATAAATCCATTAGAGACCCTCATTGTCCTTATATACGAAAATTATTTTGACGTCTGATATTTTTATCTTTGTTTTGAGAGTTAATTAATTTGCATATATGATATACAATTATTAACTAATCAACACTTTTATTCTTTATTTGAAGTTATTTTTTAAGTTTTTTTTTGCTAAAATGACAATTAGAACAAATAAAACCATATAATAAAGTTAATATAATAAATTAAAATCATATAAAGACTCCTTAAACATTTATTTTTTGTAAAGCCAAATATCTAAGTATAAATGGTACGTACAAGAAAACTATATAACACGAATATTTCAAAAGTTTTTTTTTACTGTTCTTCAAGCATTTTAAAGAAATTGAGAACAAGCATTCTCAAAGTAACTTCGCGCGAAAGCATTTCCAAAGTAAATTCGAGAGCAATATTACATCTTGAATTTATATTTTATTTTACCAAGTGAAAATTATCCATCAAATTCGAATATAGGTATTTTTCTTAGAAAACAGAATTTTCTACAATTTTACACCATACTCATAATATTTATTCAGATAAATTTAAAAAACACATTTTACATTAATAAAAGTTCTTCAAATACCAAATGTCTCTCATTCAAACTTTTGCGAGTTTTACTCTTTTTCGAAAAATTGTTTTCAAAAATTGTATCAAAATTAATATTATTACAATGCAATTTTCTGTATTTAGCTTCTTTACATCAGTAGCATAGTTATATTGTAAAAGAGCCATTTTTTAAATTATTGTGTATCTAACATACGGATTAAAAATCAGTAAGAATATAGAATTAAAATTTATTTTATAATTTTATTCAACATGTATTTTTTTAGTTTTTATTACATTACTAGTGATCGTTAACATTACACAAGCATGTTTAAGTACTAATTTTTAATGCCCATTAATAAAAACAAAGGTTAAATATAACAATTTTTTATGAATAAATCTTAAACATGCATATTTTAAACTAATTTTAACGTAAATTAGCTAGTAAGTCAAAAACAAATTTTGAATAAGTATAAAACAAGTTCTACAAGATTTAATATCTTTTGTAAAATTATCTTCGTATAATAAATAAATATCATAATTTAATAATTAATAAGTGTAATAAATTCATAATTTACTTATGATTTGTTTATGTTTTCAGGTTGCGCATTTATTAAATTTTCAACGCACCAAGAAGCACAAGGAGCGATAAATTCTCTGCACGGTAGCCAAACTATGCCGGTAAGTGGTTTTTAAAAATTAAACTTTCTTTACTCTTAGCACAATTTTCTTTTATAATGTTTCTCGAAGTCCTACAAACATTTCCCAACTCATAAGAATATGCAGATTCTACAATACCTTAAGTAACTGTCTCTTGGTTAATATTTATGAATGTTTTTATATTTTTAATTTATATCTAGCCATAAATCAATGTTATCTTAGTAAATAGGACAGGAATCATGTAATTATAGTACTCATTTTAATGTATTAATTAGTCATAAATTTATTTATAAGACACTGAGTCATAATTAATATGCTACAAAAATATCAACTGATATTATACACGCAACAAAGCTCAAGAGAAACGTCGTAAAATGTTTGAGCATGATATGTTTATCAAAAAATCTAAAATATAATTTGAATAATAGAAACAAATAAAAAAATACAATAAATAAGCTCAACTGAACAAGATTTGTGAACAGTCCGTCTCTCCCAATGTAACATTTGATAATTAAAAATGTATAAGATCCAAATGAAAATGATTCAATAAGCCAACCATAGAGTACGAAGAAGAGGCATTTTTTTACATTCTCATTTTGAAAAGTACACATACTCTAAAATTCCACTCCATCAAAACATTATCCGGAAAATAGTGTTTTTCAAAAAGACGAACCTTCACAATAGTAAATAGTGTTAGAGCCGGGAGTAGGTATTATGCGCGTAGAGCTGCCCGAAAGAGTTATCCACTTGATGAACAGGCGGTGGAAATGGTGGAGACTGTCTAAAACAACGTCATCACCGATGTGTCAGACCTTCGCAAAATCAACAGAAAAGGCGGCTGGAAAAGCGCAGACAGGCATAACACTCGAGGGGGACGATGACTCATGGGGGCATAAATTTAGCACGAGTCGAGGGGCTACGCGACTTTTTCCGCCCGGCGGCTCCGTGGCACAAGGCGAACCTCGTCGCATGCTTGAAGTGAGCCTCCCATTATACACGACCGCACGAAATTGCGGGCTGAGGGGTCAGGAGCATTTAAACCGGGCCCCGGGGCGGACTTATTGCATTCTCGTTGCGCCGCTTCGCAAGAGTAATGCACTGCTGCGATAAGCGTTTTGATATTTCTTGTTTCTTAGCGCGAATAACTGATGCGACGGGGACGCTTTTTTACCCTTTGTTTGCACGAAGTGGTATAATGTAAATTACTTATGAAAAGGCGATTTGAATAAATATTTCAAGAAATTCCATTTTTATGTTAAATAAATCAAAGAAACGTTCGAAATCTTTTTCCATTTTCTGGATCAGCTCGAAAAATATATTCGAGTGCTTGCCTGCGTAAATATACGTATATGCATATATGGTGCATTTGAAGCCCAACGCTGAACTCTCAGATAACGGAGTCGCCAATAATGACTGTCCAAACAAAAATCTACATAACACTCCCAGAATCTCGGGAGTTTCTTTCAAAACATAAGAGCGCGGATGTATGCAAACACACACACGCGCGCGCATGGACACATTTTTATGCATACACATGTGTATAGCGTGAGGGAGAGTCTTTCTCCTCTTACTCTAACCCACTCACCCCTGCTCTCTCTTTCGCTCTTTTTCTCTTATTCTCTTCTCTTTATAAAAATAGCGAAGAGAAAATCGGAGCTCCTGGGAATTTAGACTCTTGTGTAATAGAATTTTCAATGGTTGAATTCAGGAAGCGACGCACGTTTGCGACACTCACCTTTTTTACTTTCAGTTCCATCATTTTTTTCTTCACTTTTATAAAAAAAAAAGGAATCGATGGATAGACTCTAGATCAGTTATACAAAGGGTGTCCTAGTATTTGCCTTTTTCGAGCTGTACAATTCCAATATGCTAGTTACAAAAACAGATTGAGTTGTCGAAAAAGGTGAAAAACAGCTGCGAAACTATATTGGATCGTTCTTAATATAATAAAAATGTATACTTGGTAATATTTAAACTTCCCATCCAATTATATCGTAATATTTTCTATTAAAGATTAATTGCAAACACTCGCACGTGCTTAGCTAATGATATCTACGCAAATTAGTATATAAAAGCAGAGCCATAAAAATAAATTTAGAAATAATAATGCCAAAAATCAGATGAAAACTCGTTTGAATAATCTCAGTGTCTTTATTAAACACCAGATATCGTGTTTCACGTACGGGGTTCCTAACGGACGCCCGACCACCTTCAACCTAATTTTCACTTTGGCATTATGCTCATGGTTGACGTGCAATTGATCCCCCATCAGAGACTCACGTCAAATCGCGTTACAGTACAACGTGCGCTTCGGCTTGCCTAAGAAATGAGATATCGATTCGCAAGTTGATATGCGCGACTAAGGATAAATGCCATACTGCTCGTTCTCTTGTAACAGTCTCGGCACAATTTCCGGCGATCATGGTGGAAGGGAGTTGGAGATATAGGCAAGATAACGAGATTTCACCTGCGCTCTGATGATTCGAGAGACGAGAAAGACTGTGAATGAAAATGAAGGTTCTGATTGGTTCTACTTGTACTTTTTTTTCTCACAGCACCGTTTGTCATTTTTATGCTGATGTCGACCAATAGAATTTATAAAGATAGAATTCATGCAAAATATCCTTGATTAATATGAAAGAGAAATCATGAATGTTATAAAGCTATGATGCATTGAATAAATTTACCTCGTTTCAATACGATTTTTAAACTCAAAAATACTAATCTAAATTACCAGTAAATATTAGTATTTTATATGGTCTAGTACATTTAACGGTATTATTTTGACATATTAAACATTTTTAAATTGCATTATCAATACTCATAAGTCTTAATCACAAGTATGCATACTTCACAGTTGCACAGTTATTTATTAAGGAAAAGAAAGTAAATTTACTACGGAATAATATTAATTAAGAAATACATAAATATCTATAATATCCGATGTATAATCCAAAATAATACCGTAATCTTATGAAATTGAGTTAGATTGCAATGCGGGTTATTTATTAAGATTAAAGTATAAGGGAAACCCTTTAAAACTTCAGTACACTGTGTTTTTTAGAGAAAACATTTACGAGGATTTCATTATTATAGTTCCTGATATTCTTTAAAAATTGTTAGTTTATAAGTTGTTTTCTCAAACCTAATAAATTATTTTTTTTAATATGAAACATTAACAGGTTCTTATCATTTCTAGCAAAATTACTCAGAAAACATGGCAATACAGCAAAATACAGAAATTGTTTCACATATAATAATTTTTTTAATTTATAGTGTTTGGATGGCAATAATATTAGTGCTCAAATCTACTAAAACTTTAATTAGGAAAACATTATTAGTATTGAACGTTATTAATATTTAAGTATAAATATAGAAGTTTAGTAGCGAAAAGTTATTTCCTGTTCAACTAAAAACTTTTTAAATAGTAATTTGACGCAGCTTAAAATGAAAATCCGAATATCGTCTTTAAAATACCCTTCAATATTTTGACATGCGCATTCGTCAGCTCGTCATAGAATCAGTATATACGCCCTCCGTTAATTGCATTTACGGCCTCGAAGCATCCGAAAAAAGTAGCACCAATGTATAGTACAGAGCAAAAAAGATCGGCTTGAAAAAGAGAATAAATCGCTAGTCACGTGGCCGAAGAAAATTTCCGTTGCGTCATCCAATTTTCCCTCTCTCATCCATCCGCAAATGTTTCTCCTTTGGCTCAGTTTGTTCATGGATAGAACGATTCGCATACTCGTTTCTTTCGCCTGAGCCAATATTTCACCTTCTCCCCGACATATACAACATATATAAGGCGCACTATGTGTCAAGAATGGTATGCGGCGGTCGCTCCTTATATACCATCCAACCCTCTTCTGTCTCTCCGAGGCATGTGAAGTTTCTTGTCACACCTTGCAATAGCACGATGTACATCCCACTCGTGTTCCCACGCCTTTCTTTTTCTATGACTTATCCATTTATACGCGAGATCTTCCGCGCCCGGAATATTTAACGCCCTTGGCAGGAACCTGCGTAGAACTCTGAACTTTCTCGTGGAATGTGAAAACGAAAATATTCCGCCTTAGGTTTATTGATTGATTAATAGAACTTTTTCAGGAATCAACTTGAAAAATGATGGCGCATTCATGGGACTGAGGATAGTCGCACAAAGACTTGCACGAACTTCCTATTGGAAAATATCGAGGATTCTTATGTTTTACAGAAGTTACTTTAATGTTGATCTAACCGACAGCCAGATAAATTGAATGGGTTGCAAACAAATTAAAAACTTTTTGTAAAATTAAAAAAGCAGATGTATTTGCTTCTTGACAATTCTAATATTGCTAGAGAGGAAATTTATCACAAGGCTTTTTAAAAATTGATTATTATTGCACACTACTAAATTAATCATAAATGTATACAGCAATATTACAATGAAATTTTCACATTTAAGATTATCTAGAACAAAAGTTATTAAAAATCAATTTTAGATTATTCAATTATCACTACGTTAAATCTTATAAGCTCTTACGTAACAAATTAAAATCTACCAGTGTTCCATGCTATGGGTGGGCCATGCATCACTACTAATGTTTCTTTGATATTATATAATAATCCAATTATTATATAATTATTATTTAATATTAGTTATTCACTTGTTTTATATAAAGTGAAATTTTGTTAATGTACTAATTACTAAATATTTTTTTACAATAACAACAACTGAACAGTAAAAAAGTGTCAAAGACTTTCACGATTCTGTAAAGCATTAATTTTGAACAAGCATAATGTAAACAAAAAAGCTTAAAACAATAAAAAGAAATACTTCTAACTATCCCTCCTTCAACGACACGAATAATTCCTTCTCCTTTTTTTGAGAGAATATTCAATTCGTCCAGTTATGAGGTCTTTCCGCGTGAAGTTTTTCATCGTTAAGTTATAAAATTTACTTAAAAGATAATGCATGCATTTGACAATAATACATAAAAATCAATATATAGTAGTGAGAATAGGAGACAAAGGATGCGAGTCTTTTAACTGAGAATGGAAAAAATTTCAAGCTAGTTGGAGATGCGAGTCCCTTGCGATTTCGAAACTTCTGTCGTCGTTGCCACCTTGATCGAGAGGTGACACAAGCGATTACGCACCTGTAAAGTTTAAAACTTCATTATACGAGGGCTGAAGAGCACGGAAGATGAGGAAAGCGCAAGCGACTGAAAAAGACTAAAAGAAACGAAGGGTGAAGAACGCTGAAGGAATGCGCTTTTAAAGCTCGGCTTCCTGTGTATCCTTCGGAAAGTCCCTTTGTCTCTTTTTGAACGCAAAGTGGATGGAAAGGAAATTGTCTCTGCATTAATGGAGGCTCGGAAACTACTCCTAACATTTAATTAAAGACATTCCCTGAATAATTCTCCCTCTCCTGCAAAGGAGCGGAAGCAACTGGGCTCGTGTTGTAATTGCATCAGCCTTTATCTGTCGTGCAACCGTTACTTGTTTACCGATCCAACCTATCTGTATTTGGGAAATTGGTGAATGAGTAAGCAAAGCCTTGATAGATACAATTTACTAAACGATCGATATACAAATATCTCTGAGATGAATTACTGTTTCGCTTGTTTCCAGCACTGTTCTTTCCCATACCGTCGCTGTACTAAACGACAACTTATTCTACAAGCTACTAGTAGTTTTTCAGTTTCTCGATTAAGCTTGATTAATTAATTTTAACTCCTGTTCTTACTTTTTATTGAACGGACATTTTACATAAATACAATTTATTTATTTATACATTATCAATAATATAGATTTAAAATTTCTTTTAAGAGACGTAAACAATTATTATGTGCTATGCATAGCTCAATTTAATCTTTTATTTATTATTAATATTAATTATTATATAACAATAAAAAATAAAATGTATACACAATAAGCAAAAATGGATAGTTTTCATATAATATATTAAACGAATGAACTGAAACTATAAGTTTTAAAATTTTCACTCTATCTTTTACTATTAAATAAAAAAAAATTTTATTTCCATAGTAGTCTTCAAGAAATGTGTACTTGCATTCAATTTTACCAAATTATAATACTGTAAACAGAATTTATTTCCTTTATTTTATCATAAAAAGAAACATTGTACATACTAATTAATCGTCTCCTCTGCGATACGATCGATGCATCGAAATGTTCAGGACGAAAAGCATTATTTGCTACGCTACGGTGAACAAAACACTCAACCCTAGGAATTTCCCAGTGCACTAACCTATAGACTCCGGTGCAGCAACAATATCAAGAGAGGATGGTAAGGCGTTAGCGCTTACTAGTGGAATGAAGCAATTATCTACTGATTGGAGGAAGTCTCGTTAGCTGAGCCATCACACTTGCCAATTCTCTACAGCTGGATCTACGGCAATTTCAACAAATACAATGGATCACGAGAACCACAAGATCTGTCTCTATTGCGATCACTTTTTATTCGCAAGGTTCTCGTCTCGATGATATTTTCAATACTAAATACAAATCCATTAAGTACATTTAAAATGCATGCACCTTTCAAAATGACCTAATAAAATTCGAAATACAACTCATATTTAGAGCAATACCGCAAAAAATTTTAAAATTATACGATACTAATTACGTAAATTTTGATGGTTTCAATTTTTATTTGTTGCATCAATAAAGTAGCAATGAGCTTGAAAACTAACTTCAAGTATAATGAACTTGTACATTTAATAGATAAAATTCTGCATGTTTTAGAAAATAAAATGTATATATAATATATATATATATATATATATATTATTATATTATATAGTATATATATATATATATTCTTGCTTTAATTTACATTCTGGTTTTTCAAAATTCAAATCAATAAATTAATTCACGTTGAAATCTAGTAAGTTTGGCACACAAGGGAAATTATATTTAATATTATATATAATACAAATAGTTATTTAAAAAAAGGTAATAACTTTTCAATTAAAACTATCAACAAATGAAAATTTTGGTATCTATTTTTATAAAATTGGTCATAAAATCTTCATATATCAGTATAACAGTATAAAGTTATAAAACAGTAAAAAGATAAAATATAAATGTCTACTTTTTCCGATAACTTGTATGAATGATCTATTTTTTGAAGTAATTTTTCTTTAAACTTTTAAATTTAGTACTTCCTTATCTCTGATAATAGCTCATAAACGAACTAATTTAAAATTGAAACAAGTTGCTAAAATACAAAATAATTAATTTTCACTAAAATGTATTTACTGCTAATCGGTATTTAGTCATGTTAACTAACTATTGTCATAATTATCTATTGTCTCTGTATACGTAAGTCTGAAATTTAAAATGGAAACTGTAATAGTTTCGCGGTTCTGAGCCTTTAATGACTAATGTTATGCATCAATACATGCAATTTAAATACTTATATTAAAGCAATGATTTCGTATTCAAAATCAATGATTGATTTGTGATTTACTTATGTTTAAATACATTTTATATAAGTGTTTCCTAAATTTTAATCACAATATTAAATCAAAAACTTAATTCATAAATGCACTATACGTATTATTATACTTATGAAAGAAATCATTAACGATTTCATTTCCTTCAGAAGAAAAATTTTTTTTTTAACCAGAAAAATTGTTTAATAGACTATACTAGTATATACATTGAGTGTTCATAAAAAATGTTCTGAACCAAACCTCGATTACAAATATATTGATTAAAAACTGTGCATACTATTTTACAAATAACATCAGTAATATTTGAATAGATATTAAAAAAAGAACTTTATCCAGTACATGCATTAAAGGTACAGTCTTCTAACACCGTTAGTTGAAAGTAATTTTCATTTTAACCCATAGCATTTCAATTCCTCTGAGTTTGAGTCAACACAAAAATGCAATTTCATGAAATCCTTCATCGCTATAAAATCAAATCTGTGTAGTTTATCGTGTACCGTAGTCCAGCTAAAAACCTCACCATTTCAAACGTTCACAGTGCGTATCACGAAAACTCGTCTCCTTTGTCACTGACAAAAAATGACTTGGAAAAAACCATACATTGTACATCTATATAGCAGTTTTTAACACAATACGTAAACGGCACGCATTTTATGACTCTCTATAACTGCGACACCATAGACTTTTATAAAAACAGCTAAAACTTTTATTATGTCGCTATCCAGCTTCATTCCAAATTCATCCGCGTGATTCTCATATGGCTCGACCTCGGCCATTGTATTAAACCACTCTTGGTAAATAGTAAAAAAACGAGGTGTTGGCTTATTGTTTTTATTCGACCCTTCCTCGATCTTACGTGGCAACTCGATACTTTCAACCCCTCTCCAGGATTACGTAATGCAACTCTTAGAGAACTGCATTCTCCGAGGCTGAGACATAAAGTAAACGCGAGTTGCCATTTCATGCTGAAAGCTGAGAAGCTTGGTGTAATGCGAATGGTGGCGGCAGGTGTCGAGATGGGAAGAAAGAACTTGAGGTAACTAAATGAACGATATTAACTTCCACCTCGTAAAATCCTATAAAGAATTGAGGGAGTTACATTGGCCTTGCAATAATCCTTCAGGATAAACGATGTCCGTGCAAATAGAGTGACAACTGTTGCCGGTTGTAATCTTTCCGTCTTAGTTGCATAAGAGAATATGTTGAACACGATAATACGTTGATAAATAATAAATTTTTAATTATTTAGTTTAAGAAAATTGTGTAGTTTAATAAGTATAAAAATTGAAACAAAAATAATTCCTAGTTGAATTATTTAATATTTATATTACGATATTATAATATACAGAAATTCGGATAATATTTATTTAGCATAGTATTTACAGAGCTTAAATAATGGTTTCAAATTTTAGTATAATAATTTTTTTAAAATAAATTAATGCATTCGGTTTTTTTTTATATTTAAAAATTTAACACGCTATTTTTAATAGAAAGCCTTTATTGCTATTGAATTAACCGTAAATTAATTCCAAAGACCTTATTTTTTTCTAACATATTCAAACGCATTTTAATTGGTTTGTGAATACGGTATCTGTCTATAACAATAATGAGGTCGTCTACAAAAATATACCGATAATCCAACACAATGGAAGATTTTGATTATTCTACCCTCCCTCTCTTCACCCTCTCCGTTTTCCCCTCGCCCATTCTCAGCCACCGAATCCCTTTGCACATTTTACCTTGACGAACGCCAGAAACAGGGTTGCTAGCTAATAACTCGTAATCCCTCAATAATGAGGCTTCTTTAGCTTAGCTACAGCATCAGAGATGATGCAACCACGTCTCACTTCCACTCTTTCTCTCTTTTTTTTATCAACTAATTGCCTATCATCCAACACACGCTCGATGTAAATTGTTAAAACTTTGAACATGTAGCACACGCTACAATTGATCTACTCAATACAGTATATCTTCGATTACGCATTAAATGACTAATTGCAAAAATCTACGTTAAAGTGGTCGTTTGGGTACAGAAATTCCAGTGTAACCCAGACACAGAATACAAAAATCTAACCCTATCTCCATTGAAAATGTCGTTTATCGGTAGTTGCTTTCTTTATATCTCTTTCTAATTTTCTAATTACAAATATAGATATATATATATATATATATATACCAGCACTTGTTTTGTATTTATTTAAGCCACTTTTGGACAATAATCAAAACAATAACAATAAATAACAGTAATCATGGTATCATTAACGTAAATAATGTAAATAATGGCAAAATTAAAACATATTTACAGTAAATATAAAATCTTTTGATTCTCGTATAACACGCAATTTCAATAATAAAAAGTACAATTAATTAGTGGATATATGAAAGGAAAGAAAGTCTATTGAGAGCACAATTTTTTCATAATAATTTTCAATATTTATTATTATTTCATATCCGGGAAATTTATTTCACAAGCTTACAATTGAAATCCTATATAACCTCCTACGAAGACGCGTAATAAAAAAATCTCAATACTCATATTCTTCAATCAGCGTACCCACCGTACAAATGAAAAGAATCCTCGTGTCGCATCTCATTCGGCATTTATTTCAAAGTAAAAACAAAAAACGATAGCTAAAACATAGCTCTCCCGTCCCTGTGTTAAAATGACAAGCGTCTCGAATTCAATAGCAGACTCAGAAATCAATATGCCTCGCACGCACTCCGGCACGGGCGCATCAAAAGCTCGAATTTCCGATTTGATCACTCCAATTGGGCGTGTGTCGCTCGGCATCCATTCAAAAGGATGAAAAAGAACAAAGCTTCCATCACCATAGTTTCGCACGGCTTAATTATACGTAATCCAATGAGCAAAGGCCCATCGGCTACGTTCATCCCTGCGACAGATTTTCTAGTTGTAAAATATACGTCTATGATGAATGTAATTATCAAACCGGTGCATATATTTCCGCGCATGTATGTACTTTCGTACAATAAAGTATACAAATAACTGTAATCGAATGTTTATTCGAGCATGATATTTTAATTATTTAAAAAATATTGTGAAACCTGTAGAGTCCCTTACAATTTGTATACAATTATCTATACCAGAATTAAATATTAATGAATATTAATAAAATTCATTTTAATTCATTCACAAGGCTAATTTTTGTCTATACACAGAGTAAATTTGGATACAATCAAATAATTAGCTTGAAATAATTAATATTGACTCAGTAGATACATCACAAAATGTAGATTAATTTTGATTTCCCATTGTCTAAGATTTTCACTGCAAAATAAATGTAAAAGCATTCTTGTTATTTTGTTGTTGCTTATATATACATCAACAGTAGAGTCAAATGTATTTAGAATTTATAACTAAAAAATTGCATTATCGTATCATAAAATTTTAAAGGTAAACGTTAAATCTATTATTCTACATGTACTAATGTGTTTAAATAATAAAAAAAATAAAATAAGCGATTTTTTAAATGTACGTACAAGGGAAAAAAATTAAGAGACTCTTACAATTATCAGTAATTAGAGTACATAATTTCATTTAAAGGCCAAATGTTGACAGTAAAATAAGAATTTCCAAGGTAAATGATCAAATATGCCGTCGATTTGTATGCAAAAGTATTCTGATCATTCGAGTAAGTAGTAGAGCCAAGGCATTAGGATGACGGGAGTTAAGACTTTGAAAAAATTTTCCGGGTCGTGACAAAGGACTAACGCGCTTCGGATCTGTATCCACGTCTCTGTCTCCGCAACCCTGAATAAAGAATAGAGCCATCTCGAGGTACGTAAGCGCGGCACAAAGGCTCCGCATTTTAAAACAGTATTATCATGCAGTCGGCGTATTTAGAATTACAGAAAGCGAAATACGCCTGGCTGCGAGTCGAGCGCTCCTCCCGCTGTCGACCGCCAATGAACGCGACAGGGGATTAGGCTCGTTATGAACTCAGGCACGCCCGGTATTTACATCGATGACGCGAATGTAATGCATCGCCCTCTGGGCCAACGCGAGAAACTCACGGTCCGGACTTGACCACCTGTTGCCAGGCGCACGCAGCCACGGCTGCCGTTCATATTTTAGGAGGCTGGCGTCGCCTTGCATTATTACCCGAACCCAGTGTCGGCCCGATGGGAACAACCGCGGCCACCGACAATCACCGACACGTTAAATGGCCACACCCGGGCTCTCGAGGGGGTGCGGTGATAAAGGAACGAAGGCCGGCTCGGGATATCGGTCGGCCAATAGCCTGCCCTGTTGCAGCTGACTCTTTTATAGCACTGAAGTTTACTGATCGCTCAGCACTGCGGATTATTTAGCCAGTCACGGAAATAATACTCAGGGTCAAATTAAGTTTCGCTCATATACTCTCCCTGATGCAGTGGTATACTATTTTAATTAAATATGTCATTAAATGCCAAGGCAATGAATCAATTGCATACCAATATTAACATTTTAACTGAATTTTAACATGCAGTTTCGTCTACTTTAATATATTTCTAAGTAATACGTCAAGAAATGTGTTAATTGTGAATAAAATTTTGAATCTTGCTAGAAGATTTAAATGTACCCAATAACATTAAACTGTAAATACATTTTAACCATATTTACATTGTAAATCACTTTTCTCCCAAATCTTTTACATTAAAATTGTGTTTCCATCAGCTATTACAATCTATCATGTGGAACTTTACAAATGTATGAATAAAATATGTATATTAAAAAAATTGTATTACCTTCAGGTAGTTAAATCATTGATGCGAATCATAATATGTAGTACAATATAAATTAAATGAACGAAATTTTATATTTGTCCACAGGGTGCGTCATCCAGCGTAGTAGTAAAATTTGCGGACACTGAAAAAGAGAGACAGTTAAGACGCATGCAGCAAATGGCCGGGAACATGAGCCTTATTAACCCTTTCGTCTTCAATCAATTCGGTCCTTATGGTGCTTATGCTCAGGTACGTTTCCTCTTTATGCTCGTTACCGCAATCCGATCCCAAAAGCCTCTACGTTTCAAAGCTATTCAGGTCGCCTCCTAATTTATTCCCTTTATTTCTCATTTGTATATACGATAAAGAGATTTGTATTTAAGTTTAGTAGCCATATGAAGAAATGTTAAAGATTATTCTTCATTATTGGATGCCTTAAGTCATAATGTTTCTTTTTAATATACTTTTAAGCAAAAAAAGACGCCTAGACCATTAACTGTATTAAATGTAATTAAAACAGTTTTCTTGGTGACTCTACGCGGCGCATAAATTATGATTTGAGAACATCTCTCTCTCTCTCTCTCTCTCTCTCTCTCGTCTCTGTCTCTCTCTCTTGTCTCTGTCTCTATGAGTAATTGATATAAAGAATATCGTACTCTCAAATGCCTTAATTCACCTGGACGTATCGAGCTTCCAGCGAAGTTTACGGTCCAATTATACAGCGAAGAGCAACAGGAGATCCAAAAACGAGCGGGAAGCTTACATATCCTTTTTGCCTTCTTTGTTGAACATGCAGCAGCAGGCGGCGCTTATGGCAGCCGCAACGGCACAGGGGACGTACATCGGCCCGATGGCGGCGCTCGCCGCTGGACAACTTCCCCACGCCCTCAACGGCATGCCCAACACCGTCGTACCGCCCACCTCTGGTACGTACTTCCACCCCCTTCCCCCGTGAACTCTCCTTAATTCACAGAACGTCTATGAGAGGAGCGAGCGCGCGAGTAGGGACCGTCGGGACAAAAGGGCCACGGGCGGCCGATGGTCTGGGAACAGTAGAGGGTGGCCTAAGAGAATTCTCCCCGTTTCGGAAGGTTGCCGGTGAATCGACTCGCCGCTCGGCCCAGAAACATTATAATTCGAAGATGAACAGCCGAGAGGTCCGGGTCATAAGCGCATAAGTGGGCTCTTGGCCTTTATTAATCCAAATATTACGGTGGGCTGCTTGTAAGTGAACAGGGTAAACGTCGCGGGCACTAATGGGGCTAAAACGTTATAAAGCCTTCACTGTCAAAGGCAATAAAACGAACTTGTTACGTTAGGCAAAAATTCGTGGGTCACGAAGAGTTTCTTTTAGACTGCATGACATAATATTACGGTTTAATAATTTGCGAGAGAATGCGAAGGAATTGCGCTACAAAGGAAGAATAGCGACGAGGGTACGAAGATATTGTATTACAAAGAAGTAATCTGCGCTTTTGAAAGACCGATATTTTACGTTTTCTTGTGTCTAAATTTAACCTGAAGGATTTTATAAATTTTAATGCTGCATGCTATCCTAAGTAATTTATATTTTCAATTATTAATTACACAAATGCGCAAACATTTTAATATATTTCTAAATATTTCGAAGCTGTTATATATTAACACTATATATCAATACATTTAAATAATAATTGTAATATTATTATCAATATGATGATGAAAATATTAAAAGCCAAACTTACTGAAGTAAATTATACATTTTTTTACTACAATGGCGCATCAGTAATTTAATAATACGTAAGCATCCATTTAAGAGTTACCAATTATGAAAAAAAATTGTCTGACAAATTTAAAAAAAAGTAAATCAAGCTTCTTAAACATTTATACAAGAATTAACAATATATCGGATAAGTAAGAATTGCATTAGTACGGCGAGAGATGTATACAAACTTCTAAAATGCAGTTTTGTAGATTCTTAATTATTCAAGCCTTAATTTCATATTTAATGAAAGAAAAGTTGAAGCTGAATATCAAAAAAGTTCTTCCATCTCAAGTAAGATACAGTGCAGATGTATAAAAAAGTCCTTGCGCAATATGAAAAATTTCCTAGAGACGAATAAAAAAATTCCTTTACTCGAGCGAAGGTCGAATGGAATTGCGAAACGTTCAGCAAACGTAGGTGTGACGCGAAGCTGACGGTAATGAAAGTAGAAAAAGTCTATTTACGGAAAAAAGCCATCATTAACTTGTGTAAACTGTGTGTCCACTTTAACCAGGCTTTGCCGTAGGTACGGGCACAGGACAGCCAGTGAACGGGGCCTTGCCCTCACTACCCTCCCCGACGATGCCCAACTTTAATATGGCAGCGCAGACGCCCAATGGACAACCCGCCGGCTCGGACCCCAGTGTCTACACCAACGGCATACCCCAGACCTACCCGGGACGTGAGTATGATTAATCCCACGCCCTCAACCCCATGCCGCCGGTGCACCCCTCTCTTCCATGTTTTCCTTATACCCGGGAAATGTCGTTAAAATGGTGGACCTGCTTGCGATTGACTCAAACTTAAGTTTCTCGTCCACCCCTTCACGAAAGAGTATTGCACATAACTCGTTAGGCCCTGTAATCGAGGCGAGCTACTCGGTGAAAATTGAACCCTCGAACCCGTTGATTCGACGCGAGTTCGAGATCGAGTCCGGGGACATCGCGACCGAATGATTGGCGATGGGAAGCACCGACGGCGGGGACCCTAGGTTAAGTCAATCCCCCTCCCCTCTGATAAGAGCTGAGCTTACTCAAGTGTAGATGCCCTTCATCTCTCCATTCCAGCACAAGGTCTGCCCAACGGAGAGGCGGCACTACAACACGCCGCCGCGTATACGGGAATGCAGGCCTACCACGGCGTCGGTAAGTCACCCTGACCAATAAAAATCCCTTACAGCACGTACAAATCCTCCCCGCGTGTTCCTTTTGTCGTTGCGCGTATACCTCCACCCCGAGTCGGGCTTTTAGAATGGCAATTAGCGACAAGCCCTTAAGCTGATCCTCTTTATCGACAGACCAAGGCTTATATCCTTACCTCTTTTAAGAATTTTTCTGCCAGTGTCAATTCACCACTACTCTTCCTTTTCAAAAGCCAATAATCCGTAATAAGATTGCTCCTCTCGAATCGCTTTTATTAATATACCTTTCATTCTATTTAATTCGTGTTTCACGAGCTTTTTGAGAAGTTTAAGCTAGTAATACAGTTTATTTCGATTAATTCTAATTCTTTTAAATTCTGATAAGTTTCTTAATTGCAGTCTTATTGTTCTATGAATTTTTTTTTCAATGTTTTTGTAAAAATAATTTAATTTAACACTTCGTATACGACATTACCTTAACTATAATGATATTTGAAAAATCAACTCTCTAAAATTTCATTTACGTCAATACTTTTGTTGAATCGTTTTTTTACATAAATGTTAAGCTTGGGAGCAGGCGTCACTTACAAACACACACTAGTAAATAAATAACTCTCTCTATTAATGAACAGTTATTACTACACCAATGAAAATCATTAGCTCTAGCTAGCTTTTTTTCTTTTTGCAACTTTGCCATCTACTTTGTTCTAATTACAACGAAATTATAAGAAATTATAAACTCCAGCAAAACCCCCATTTTTGCATACAAATTTTTTTAAATTATGTCGTCATTTAGAAAGTGGAAAAGAAAAAAAATTCTAATATAATAATTGAAGGTAAACTTTTTAACGCGAAATTTACAAATAAATCTCACGCGCTAGCACATAAACAAAAAAAATAGCCGTGTTACGTTTATTTTTATGAGAAAATTACACATATTAAAGTGGTTTGTCTGTTTTGTTTTGCATGCAACTACTAGCACTAAAATGTGAATGCTGTAATATACGTAAATTTATATATATATATATATATGCTTGAGTGTGTGCATAAATACATGCACTTAACAACTACGCTTGTTTAAAAAATAACAGGAAATTATATATACCTATACATATAGATTAATATATCTGCCTTAAACAAAATAAAATTTTAATAAATATACTTATTTTATTTCTTTATTTATTAGTTTGAAAATTTAGTCACTCAATGTTTCAAAATAAATTATATGTAAATATATTTAATCATTTTAAGCACAAAAATATATGTATTTTTTGTGTATGTGTATAATATAAATACTAAATGTATAATAGAATATAGTAATAAACTTTAAGTCCATTCTGATTCAAAAATACACCTAAAAAAATATATTGTTTACGAATAAAAAATTATATTGTTAAGATAAAGCCGTTTAGATATTCTATTTGCTAAAAAAAAAGTTGATTATTGGTGTGAATTTTACAAAACATTGGTAATTATTGAGTAATAATATAATAAATTGTAATAAATGCATTGAATCTAGTTTTTGAGATATCTTTAAAATAAATCATAATTATTAAATTAAATTTATTATTACGAGCACTGTTTTACCCTAATTTAATCTAACTGTTTCACACAAAGGTATATTTTTTTTGTATGTAAAGCAAAAATTTTTATTTTTAATCTGTTTTGGTATTTTTTAAGTTAAATTTGTATAATTTTCAGCTGTTATATAATCCGGATCAATTTTTCACTTTTAAAATTTTTAGTATCGAAGAATAAGGATTATCTGATAGTATTTAAATTATAAATAGAAACACTTTTTTTTTAATCGATTATAAAAAAATTCAAGATAATAATTTTTTAAAAATGGTATTTTCAAAAATGCTACATACAAAATATGTTTAATTTTATGTATTAAGAAGCTTAAAACGCTATTACTATAATTTATATAAAGGTTCACAACTTTTAAAATAAAACATTGTTATTATAACGACCTTTTTAAAATTAAAACATCCAAATATGAATACAAAATATAATAAAATAATTAATCATTTTTATTAGCAAAAGCTATTTTTACTTCAACTAAAAGCTGGAACTCCTATTTTATTATATTATACCTACATACATATATTGTCAAATTAACTATGCTTTTAAAATAATAAACTGGAAAAAAGATGAAAGAAGCCCAAAAATTATTGATTAAATTTAATACTAATCTTTGCGTAAAGTAAAAATATCAACAACAGAAATTCGTTAACCACACCGATTGAAATGTATTAAAGTACTATATACAGCACTACTAGAAAAATAAAATTGCACTTCAACAGCGAGACACACATTAATATTTGTATTGATCAATAGAGGTCTCATGTTTTGCTTCTAAAATAAATGTACATTATTCAAATATTGTTTGACAATATGATAGGATTTTTGGCCTGACAAATATCAAAAGCAACATCATATCAATAAATAACATGTACAAACTTTATAAATTTTAATATTATCATGTTTGTATTATGTGAATATATTATATATAATCATACAATATTTTAATTTTATTGTACAATTAATCAATAGATGACGAAATTTGAAATGTAATTATGTCAGATAATTGCATAAATTTATTTACGTAATTATATTTTTTAATGTTTTAATAAAAGTAATTAAAAAGACAAGTAAAGATATTGAAACTTTTTTTAAAGATTGTAAGAATCTAAAATTTATTCGTAACTGAATTTTTATTTCTATAAAAAAATCCATTAATCACATTGTATAAAAAATTCTCATTGAGATTTAATAGTTTTATTTGTTTGAAATATTATGATGTGGTCATGTAATGTACAAATTATAATAATTATAGTAATTTTTTTCTAATTTTGATGAAATTCAAAAACATCAATTAAAAATTATTATTTTTTAATAATCATTTTCACCTTCATTTATATGATTCATTAATTTTGTACAAAAATACATGATCTCAAATGTAAATAAAGAGAATGTTTGCTTTTTTTATTCATTGCTAATAGCATTAAAAAATATTACAATACTTTTTATCACTAATCCTTATTAATATCTTAACACAAATGTAAGTGCTATCTAATAGAGTGTTATATCTTACTATTTTTCTATTTTTTCAAGTAATTGGATAAAAATAAAGATATAGCACAAAAATTCATAATTATTTTTTACGTTATTTAGTCATTAAAAAAAATTCTTGTTCAAAGATTAGAAGCTATATAGTTAAAAATAGCATAGTATTAAATAATCATGTTCAGGGATCTTGTATGAATTGACATTAAAACCTACTCCAGGGTACTGGTATGGTACTGGCACTCCATAGTACTTTTATATAAAATTTAATATGTTCATAAGATTAAAATTTATAATTTATAATCATTTCTATAATATTTTCAATGTGCATCCATATTTTTGACAAAGCTTTGACCCATAATAATAGTAGCACAAAATTATACACATTAATTTTACGTATCGACGTCGGATTCATTATACAAATAATAGAAATATCAATACATTTAAAACTGAATTAATTAATAAACGTTAAGGTCAAAGGCAAATCATTTTCTAAATATTAATTAATAAGCGCCGAGGGTCTAACTTTACAAATTCCCCATGTGCGTACATGTATGACAGACAAA
Source organism: Kradibia gibbosae (assembly GCA_018907135.1). NCBI lineage: Eukaryota > Metazoa > Arthropoda > Insecta > Hymenoptera > Agaonidae > Kradibia > Kradibia gibbosae. The sequence goes on along the minus strand of JACCHX010000002.1, from coordinate 13,637,915 downwards.
CCATGGCATTAAAATCTATAATGACTGGTATCCTACTCTAATGACATCGAATATGTATTTGACTTTGAAACGATATCAACTTTTCACATTCTATTCATAAATTGCCAACTGCAAAAATCAAAGGGTGACTTTGGTATGCAAATTCGGATTGTGTAAGCGATAAATAACATACTATGAAAGTCACAAAAATATGACAGTAGTAGATATGTTTGTAATAGTGAAACTTTTGTGCGATAAGTTTGATATCGAGTTCGACTTTCTCATATTTATTTGAGTTTAATTTTATACATTTATTAGTGATATAAAGTAATAAATTATAAAATATCATATTAATACAATACATATTTTTAAATACTTTCAAATATAATTGGTAATATATAATTGTGATCTAATATACAATTGGTAAAATTTTAAGTATTTACACATAAAAAATACAAAATAAAAAATATAAAAGTAACTTTTATTTGCCTTATTCATGAAACTCGAAAAAACTGCATCGTTATATTATTACTCTTCAGCATGACACAAATAAAGCTAAAAAAGCGTCGTTAACTGTATAAAAATCAATTCTTAGAAAAATAGAAATAGTTAAAGAAAAACATTCCAACTTTAAGTCTTAAGAAAATGGTATTTAACAAAAAAAACAAAGTCACTTCCAAACTTTTTACCACAAAACTGTAACTAAAAGTATCGTTAGAAAAACTATTTGCTTGAACCTAACTTTTGATAAGCTTTGATGTAAACGAAAGGTATTCAATATTTAAAAAAAACTTTTACTCGGTATACATAGCTTTAACCTTAAAACGTGTAACTTGAAATTAAACACTTTCATTTTTGAGCATCTCATAATGAATTATGTAAGCGGTTGAAAAAAGATTCCGCATAATTAAATACATTCGTGTATCAAAATGCCAATAAATCATAATTCCAAGTTTTTCATCAAGAGTAAAATTTCTCAACAATGTACATCCAATAATCAGTATAACATAATCGATATATTTAGATTCATTATATCCAATTAAATTAACTTCAATTAAAGAGATCTTAACTTTGAATGTAATTTACATTAGTTAGCACAACGGCTATATCGCATCAGCAACGCTACTTATGCCATGACTTGCGCACGGACAGTAATAGACGCTATGTTATATACGTATTGCTTGGTGCTGTTATAAATGTGACAAACCAATGATGTATCTTGTCAATTTGTTATTGTCGCAGCTTATCCCGCCGTCTATGGCCAGTTTCCTCAAGCCATTCCCCAGCCAATGACAACAGTCGCACCACAGCAGAGGGAAGGTAAGTACAAATGAACACATATGAATTTATCGTACATACATATATATGTGTACTGACACATGACCGCTCACACATATATTGTATATATTTATTTGTACATACATTTTTTATCTATTATACCATTTACATATCCATTACATTATATGTATATATTAATTGTTCTTTGTTAACTCAATTACACTGAATCTCATATCACTATATGTAAATCCATCTCCATTTATATTTTTTTTTTTATCGTTGTTAATGTTGTATAGTTTTTTTCACGATACTTCCATATTATTTACAACCAAGTACTCCCTCCCTCTTGGCAAGATAAATAAAAAATTACAATTATTAATTCACTATTAAATTATAAATTTCTCGTATTTTATAAGCAATATATTTACTATTGTGAGAAAATAAATACTCATTCTTTTCTAAATTTAAAATTTAAAATTGAACGAAATTAAAAATATACACATATGTGATATTTTAAAATAAAGATCTGATATAAGAATAAATCAAAAGAATGTAGTCTTAATTTAAAAAAAGCCAATAATGAATTATCAAGTAAAAGGAAGATCTTGAATACATTCTTAAATGGTAGTATTGCCGAACAGATTGAAAAATTAAAATTGCATACAATATGGGAATATTTTGAAAATATTTTTACCGATGTTTACATAAAATTCAAAATAATGGTGCTATGTAAATACACAAAATATATTTTCTACTAATACATCTGTCATATATTTTCAACATGATACATTAAAAAAATTAAAAAAAAATATTTTAATTTTTTCGTTACTATTATTTTAATTTAATATCCAACTTACTTATTTTAAACTCGAAGATAAATAATAAAATTAATTCTTATAAATAATATTATTAATGAAAAAAAATCGAATGATATTTTTAATTATAGAAATATAAATTATAATATTACTTTAATTTTTTTAATGATAAATTTAAAAACATGCTGCAATTATATAAAATTTATAGTGCCCAAGTATGAAGTTACCCGATATCATTATAAAAAAAACATTAGTATAAGAAACAAAGGAAACCAAATCTTTTTGTTCTCTGAATAATATTAATGAAAAGAGATATTTTGTCAGTGTGATAAAGAAACTTGTTATTATTCCTTATTCCGAAGGCACTGTCATTAAAAATTAAATATAAATACATAAGATGATGAGTACAAGCTAAACAGAACTTTTTAGATAAATTATCTTTCAATCCTAATCGTAAATTACGTAAATTACAAAAATTAATAATTTTTGGCCTCTTGATTTTAAACACATTGGTAGCTAATGGCCATGTTAATTATTATTTAACGTATTCTATTTACCTTATACAATTTGTACCTTATACAAAGCAATTAGAAATGTTTAACTTTCGACGAGTGAACATTTTTTACCCAAGTATTAATTTTAGAAAATTTAACCTAATTCAAACATAGGTTTGTAAAAAATTTGTTCGAAACGATTGCACGAAACTGTGCCGAACTTGATTTTTACTCTTGAATCTACGTAGAATGTATATACCCAAATCTGATACAAATACAACCCATCTACTCTTCTCATTTCCTCCCAGTCAGAAGCAATCTCCAAGCAAATCGAAGCTGGAGTTTACAGCCGTCAAACTCTGTATGGCAAGTACCAAATATGTGTTCCACAATGATTTGAAAATGCGGTCCATTGAAATTTAAATTCATTCAAAATTATTTGTATTAGAGGTGTGTAGTACTTCTTTCTATTATTAAAAAAAAGCAATCAATATTTGCGATACCAGTTTGAATCAATTTTTTATAATATAAAGTATAAACTTTATAAATTAATATTAAAATCAATAATTAGTTAAAAATAATTTAATTATCTGATATTTGTCTTCGTTACACATAATGAGGTAATCATTACATTTTTGTTACGGAACTTATGCAATAGCTTCTAAATTAGGTGTTTTTTGAAGTTTTTAATTTTTACTTCTACTTGATCGTTAAGGTAATTGTTTGAATGAACTTGAAACTTAGTTCCAACACTAACAATACTCATAAAAATCAAAGTTTCTTTACACTTTTTAAATACTTTTTAAGCTTACAAAATATTATGAATTTTCAACAAGTGTTTATATTAATTAATAATTATAAATTCCTTTATATTTATGTAGTTATATTAAGAGTAAAAGAGTACTGGCATAATAATTAATGTTTTATAGATCAATACTTGTTTTAAAAGAGTAATGAATAATGTTACTTTCAATTTAAATACTAATTTTATTTCTAATTATTGAGCTAATATTTACATGCGGACTTGACGATTGTATAATATTCAATTTATTTCAATTTTACATTAATAAATCAGTTAAATAATTAAAATGTATTTTAAGTCGATACAAAAAATTCAACGCCTTCTATATTACATTATAAATTATAGTTTAAATTAAAACAATAAATATTACCAAAAATACCGAAATTGAAATTCTATAGTGATTTATAAAACAATAAAAATCCCATGTAAGGTCCAACAAGTATTTATTAGTAATTTACTTCAATCAAATGAAGATCTTTCGCATAAAGTTTAATCAAAACAATTGTGTTTTAGCCAGGAAAAGAAAAGAAAAACACAGGAACAGTTAATGCAAAGCTTAAATAATTGCAAAGAGGGGGTGAAGCAAACTATATTAAACGATGCAATTATAAAACTACACAACAACATCAATATAAAGAACGAAAGCAAGTAAGGAGGAAATAGCGAAGACTGTTTAAAGTCGCCATAGAAGCGGTGATTTCGCAATTTCTAGGGTTGAGGCTTCTAATTGAAAAACTAAAAGGCCGCAAAGGCAAATGTGCGAGCGCACCTAATTTCAATTAACAGCTAGCCATTATTAGAATATACGATGCCTTAAAATGAGATAATGTAACAAAAAAAAACAAAGAAAAGAAAAAGAAAGTTTTAATTACTTTGCCGCTAGTAGTGAAGCTCGTGTTGTGCTGTCTTGCGTCATGGAGAAGTAAAAGAAAGTTTACTACGATCTTCTTTCTACCATTCTCTTCATACTAGAGTTCTTTATTCCTGCTAGATCATTTTTTCACTACTTTTTCGATATTGACGATGCATAGTGACTATTTTATATTGTAAATTCATCGGCGCTCCATATTTTTCATTAATTGCATGAATTGAAATTTTATTAAACTTGAATTACACTTTATTTTTAAAATATTGTTACTATACCCTTGTCGCCAACTCATAATTAGCTATATTCAATGGTATGTATAGTTACAGAAAAAATAGGCATGCAACAACTATACTTAATCCATTTAAAACATAATTTAAAATTATATGCTGTAGAAAGTTCATTAAGTGAGAAAAAATTGTTCTTAATTTTTTATGTTAAATCTTAGTAAAAATTTTCTAGTAATCTTCGTTATAAAAATCTTGTCTATGAAAACATAAATAATTACACAAGAATATCTATAGTTGATGTGAAGATATTATAGAATATAAATTTTCGTTTAGGTGTAATTCTTTTAATAATAGTTTGGAAGCTCTACATAATATAAAAAATATTATTAAATTTGTTATATAAATAACTTTTAGTCATTCTTTGTTTAATGCCGAATTATGACATAAAATTTATTTATTACATTTATGTAGCTGAATATCACAAAATGTTTTTTAGATACATCGAAATTATATCTTTAATGTATATTAGAAGATTCTTCACTCTGTATTCGTTTGTCCAATATAAAAAAAATAATTCAATAAAATACAGTATATTACAGTGTATCTACATCTACATCGCAGATTCATGTATTTCATCAAAAAAACAAACAATGCATGATATGCTGTCATACAGATATTAATTATTGTTTACAAAATTAATAAATATTTAGTATCAATGCACTGATTTATGATTAAACTCATTGTGTTTGCTTAATGTCTTTATTAATATCAATGTTACACGTTGAACACTTTCATTCTTTAGAGTTTGCAATTTATACAAATTATCTATAAAAGTTTTACGGTAACAATAACTTCTTTTTTAATATTAAGATATATGTCTTTAGGTAGTTAATATTTCAAATTAATTCATAATAATCAAATTATTGTTCTACTATTATTCCATTATTGTCTCATCAATCGCTATGAGCATATTAGATGATATTAATATATATATATGCTTATATGTATTTTTTCAAATTCCCTTGTCATTATTGTCGTATTTTATTTCAGTATTATCTTTACTCGATGTCATGGCTATTTGTTATTATTATAAAAATTCACATAAAGAATTTAATTTACATTTAAAAAGATTTATTCAACAAATTAGAATATTAAATAGAATGCAATACAAACTTTATATAAACGGAAATTAAATTAAATTTTTTAAATCATGAATTATGATTAAGATGCGTAATCTATTGTCAAAATAGTATTTTTGTCTGTAATGTTTCTGAAAATATTTTAACTTTAAACATTGGGTTATGTCATTTCTTACTTTTTTTCACAATTTACTCGTTTAATCTAAATGATCGACTCTGTTTCTCCGTCACAAAAACCATTAATTCAGACTTGATTTACGCTATACTTTCATCTTTTACTTTTTCATTCATACATGTTTCTCTTCTTTTGACATCTTAATTTCCTCATTCATTTCGTTATTCATTAACAGTGGAAATAGAAGAAAAAACTTACATATTAATCTCGACTCTTCTTCCGTTTAATTATAAATATAATTAAAGCTCATTTTTCTTTACCGAACCTATTGTTATTCAATTTAAAGTGAAGGTGCTAAAAAATTAGATTAGGAATGAAGGCCATTAACCTTTTTATAAAATATATTAATTCAATTATTGATTCAATTGATACAAATAAAAATTATTGATCCAATAGCAATGACACATCAAAAGCCGATTCATGTGCAGAGTAACGTATAATTTCGCATGCATGCTCACGAAAATGAGCAAGTACTCAATCTTCGTGCCTTCCCAGTAATACTCATTATGCGTTGATGTCAAATTCGACTGAAGACGACTCAAAAGTTTTCTCCCCATAATAATCTTATGTCTGAAACTATTACCGAACTTCGCAAAGTTTCAGCGCATTGAGAATTAGTCCCTATTACTATATAATAACGTTTTACGTGTATTCATACGGAGCCATCATTAGAAAAGCATCTAAGAATCTGATGATTTTACTCCTTACCCACCTGTACTCATAAACTTTCAGTTGCCATATTAAATTCTAAATAAAGATTTTAAAGAGATATACCAATTTTAAATTGCTTGATAAATAGGTATATTTACATATTAGAAACAAGTTAATGAACTCGCGAAGAAAAAAATTCTCTTACTGCTTACGACATTTGAGGATAATTCATCTATTCTGGCATTAAACAATTTTAAATAATTTACTTAGAATCAAAAAAATCAAAAAGTTCTGTATTTAAAATTTATTAAAATTATCGATTATAGCACCTACTAATTTTTATTTACATAAAAACAATTAATTTTTATATAATTATAGTAAATATTATCTCACAATATAAGATAATCTTTCGTTTATATGTAACATCATCTATTTTAATATTTATCATTTATTCAATGCCATTATACCATCGTAGATTATCCATTAACTACCCATTCCCTCATTAACGTATTTTGTGACACCTTGTGTTGTATTTATGAATGCCTGAATACGTGAAGAGTGTATGCGCGGGTGTTTGTGTGTGTGACTGTGTATAACATTGAAAGTATAAATACTCAACGTTAATTTTTTGAATTGAGAGTTAATAACGAATCGTTGTGACGCTCTAATTTATCGTGCTTCAATTTTATAAAAAAAAATAAAAAAATAAAATGTTTTTAGTATATAATTGATATAAGATTTGCAATTTCAATTCTGTAACAGTACACTTAGTTTTACTTGTCTTTAAGTGCTTTATAATACATTATAACATCTATGATATAGATTTTTTACTTTCTTTAAAAAAGATTACATATTATAAATATGTGTATAGTATATTATTAATTTTTATATATTATAAATATTCGCTGAAAATATTTTTATTTATTTTTTAAATTTCAAATAAAACAATCTCTTTGATAATTAGAATGTTAAAATTAAATGAGTAAAAGAAGCAATGCAAAGCTAAAAATAACTGTTCTATATAATTTGATATATTTATACAAGAATATTTTTACACAAATTAATACTAAAAAATTTCATAAAAAATAAATATATTATCAATAATTAAAGTATATTAAAATATTTATCGGGCTTCTAAATAATTGTAACGTTAAGAATAATTTAAACAATTCTTTGTTTTATTAATTTTAAATAAATAACATTCAAAAGTACTGTATATGAAATTAAGTATCAAATTCTGTGTAAATCATTACATAACATCATACTGCATGCATGGCTTCTTAAAATATTCATGCTATCATTAATCAGCTATCAGTCATTTAGGCCATCAATAAAGACATAAAAGAAAGAAACGAGAATCGCACGGTTCGCTCACTCTCACATTCATTATTCATATCATTGATCATTTTCTTTTCGGCTTCCGCTAATCTAAAAGTAAAGTCGCGATGCCACAATCATGTCGTTCTAAATCGTCGAACGCAAGGCATTTCGTGAAAATTAAAGTCAAATTTAAAGCTAAAATCGTAGTAAAACAAAATGCAAGCAACATTCTATAACTTGAGTATTATACTTCAAGTTTAGATGTTTAGATGTGCTCTGATTTATATGATAGGATGCTCTATATCAGGACCTGAAGGCTGCAACCTCTTCATCTACCACCTGCCCCAGGAGTTCGGAGACTCCGAGCTCATGCAGATGTTCATCCCGTTCGGCAATGTTATCTCCTCGAAAGTCTTCATTGACCGAGCCACCAACCAGAGCAAATGCTTCGGTAAGTACTCGTAAATGGTTATCGTAAGCAATGTCGAAACAACTTCCATCATTTAGATCCACGTTTCCCGTGTACCTCTACGTCAGGGATCTCGCGCACCAGGATGCTGTGAAGAATGTTTATGATCTTTAGGGATACCTCCATATCTCGTGAAGCTTATTGTTGTTCAGCGTTAGTAAAACAATGTATTGTGATTTTTTAGTATTTAAGTTTGCCTTGAAAATAGTCGAATACTAAAGCGCGAGATAGAACGAATATATGGATTACACGAACATAAATAACTTGTAATTTTTCCGGCGTTTGGGTATCTAGTGATCTTTTTTTTAAATAATTATTCTATCTCTGATATACAACGCTGATGCAATATACATACACGTATATGTTTAACGGTTAAAAATTTTATTGATTTTTTAATTAATCCAATGTCTTTTTATTTAAAAATTGTTGCAGTATTGTAGAAATATAATTCAATTTTCCCTACTGAATACACAAAACTTTTTTTTATCATTCAATTGATAGCCTTGTATTTCTTTCTAATTCTTAAGCTATTATCTTTCAAGGTAATGAAATATTTTTAATTTAATTGGTAAAATTTTTAATAATCGTTTTTGAAAAATATTATACCAAAAATAAAATATTCATATTAAAAAATTAGAATCCTATCGCATCAAAGTTGCAAAGAAATAGTAAATACCCTTTAAAAATACTAATCCCGATACGTTTTTAAAATCTCACTTGTCATCTTTTACGTTTCTAATTAAGCAAAAAACGAATCCAAAAACAAAATAAAGATAAAAGAAGACTCTATTAAAGTTCGAAACCGGAAAAGGACAAATCGGAGAAGCCTCTTACGAAATGTACAGACAAAAAATACGTCCGAATAAGATAAAGCGAAAACAAAAAAAAGGGAAGAGAGGGACAGTAGATGAAGGAGAAAGACTGGCAAATAGAGGGAAAAGAATCTAGCTTTAATTAATATCAGTTGCACTGAAGATCTCTGGTAATTACAAGCAGAAGATTTCATTTGCTACCTCGTGCTTATCCGCGATTATATAATAAATCTCGAATGACGCTATAGACAAGCCTCATGAATAAGATATAGTTACGAGCCGAATAAAAAATTATCAGTGTATGTGAAATGTACGCTGCGCATTCGCGACGTTTCTGGATTACGGTCGAATCCAGTAAAATTAATGCGGCTTATCAACAGTGGTGCTTTAAAATCGTATCGCACGCGTACTTGCTTTCTTTTTTTCATTTATTTTCTCGCATGTCTCTAAAGAGTTTCATGCAATTAAGGATGAGATTCATTGTATAACTATGAGTTTTGTTATTTTTTTAACATCCTCATATCTGCTCACATTGAGCAATTTTATACAGCAGCGATATTATTGAATATTGATTGTTAAATAGAACTTGTTATTTAATGTATGTTGGTGTTGTTTGTTTTACAGTAGGCAATGGCTCAATATATTGCTAAATAGTTTTGTTGTTACGCTTGTTGATTTGTATTTCCAAAATTAATAAAAGGGTGAAAAAATAGACTAATTATCAGTTACATGTTTAATAAATCAAGTAATTTGAATTAAATTCTTAATTTTATCTAATTTTCTTAAAGTAGATATTAGTTTCCTTTTCATTTCATTGATGTTAGTATACAATATTTTTAGAAAGTAAGCAGTTGTATATTACTTGATTAAAAATTTTAACTTTAAACTGGTAAAGGATAATTTATAAAAATAAATCTTTATATAAAAAAAATCTTTTTTTTTTCTCAATATTTAAATATGCAATATATCCTAAATCAATAATAAACAAATATTATTTTAGATTCGAAGTTATCTGTATAGAAAATTGAACACATCATTTTTCATATGATAAAGTCAGAAAAGAATTAGGATTATTATTCTTCGAGGTGTTACTGAAAAATGTCTAAAAACATTAAAAAATATTATATTTAATAAATATAAAGATTACGTCATAATTCCGATCTCAGTTTTCCCCATTTCAGTTTATTATTTTTTCGTCTATAAGCATCTTTCGTCAGTAACACGATTCGGTCTAAAAAAAGACTTAACTCAGTAAAAAGAAATTCACTCTATTTTGAGAATGGTAACATATATAAAAAGCCAGGAAAGTAATTTTCGGTATCAGGGTTACAAGCAACCCTCGAGGTAAAAATGCGTAATTCTGGCTCCTAGTTTATATCCCCGCGTGATTGTCCAAAGATTAAGAGTCGTAGTAGATGTGGACTTTTTCTTTAACATCCGTGCAAAGAAAACAGAGAAAAATCGCCTATCCCACTAAGGAAATCCCATTTTAAGATCACACGATTCAAAATGCGTTACGGGCTCGAAGCCTTTAGGCTAAAAGGGAATAGTAAACGATTTTCTATGAAAAAGAGACAAATAAGTAATGCGCTTGCACTAATATCCGCAACTTTTTCCCCTATTTCTCATAGCGTAGAATTAGAAGCTGTCAAAACGCTGTAAATCTTTTAGGCCTTGTTATATTTATTCATTTTGTACTGATCGCACTGTAGACAACACTATGATCTTGACACTTGTTTGATGTTATCATACATAAAATAATTTCGAAACAAATTTATCTACGCGCAGTTTCTGCTCATATAATATTAAACAATGACATATTTTACTTTATATTTGAAATATTTCAGTATGTATATATATTCTTTGGCTACTTAATAATAAAGAACAAAAACAAAAGATCCGTTTTATTACAAAAGTTTGACTATTATAGAAATCAAATAATAGTCAAATTTAATATTGAGCCTAAATTAAATAGTAGGATAAAGATAGTTTTTTAATTAAAAATTATATATATGAAAATCAATAAGCGGTGTGTAAATTAATTCATAATATGTTTATTGATTTATTTTCGAAGGTTATATATGTTCTAAACTATGATTCAATACTATAATTTTACTGTACAATTCTTACTGAAAATTATTCTACTAAATATATATTCTGATATTTTGATGATAAAATTATCAGAATTTAATTGAATAATAATTTTAATAATGTTTATAATAATTTAATAATTTAATAATGTTGACATAAAATAAATTAAAAATCAAATTAATATTGAATTACTAGATAGTATATTTCCCTGATGTCAAATGAATCTTGCAGTTGTATTTGAAAATTATTGATGATTTTGATGAGCGCTTTAAATTTCCAAAGTAAAAATAGAATTATTCGATAAAGCCATTTATCAAATAACGGTTACGTCATTTCGGATATATGTATACATGTGTATAAATATATGGATTCATGCATACACATATACATACATGTTTGTGTAATAAAAAAAAAACTATTCGTAGAAATTCTCCGAAAGCTATCTAAAATACGAAAAAAGATTACTGAAATCCTATCCTTTAATTATCTCTTTTAAACCTGCAAAATATTATACTGCAGAGTTTCGAACAAAGTTCACTTTCAAAATTTTTATCGATAAAAATCAGTCGTCTCCAATCAGTAACTGTGCAGGTAATCCCTTTCATAATTTTTCAAACTCGAGTAAAGAGAATAGCGCGTGATCGGTGAAAGTCAGGGGGGCTAGGAAAAGTTCTTAATAAAAATAAAGAGTCAGGCAGAAAAGATACAGAAAAAGAGAGCGACATCTTTACGCGTCTTTCAATAGTCAGCCGCCATACTAGCGGAACTCAAATTGGATTCCAGTGGGGAATAATGGCGGAAATTGGCTTTAGCCGGGAATGGCCTTTTCCCGACTTCCGCCAATCAGGCGCTTAGTTATCGTTGAACCTTTCATGAAAAATGTTTATTAAAACTTTTACCCGTTATATAAAGCTATTCGGCTCTCTAGTTTCTCGAGTGCTTATGGATATTACGTATTACTGATTTAGATTTTTTATAACCAATGAAGTCCAAGGAAACGTTTTGATATTTCTGCGAAATTATTTTAGTTGTTTTAAAAATATAACATCCGAAATATGTTTCTTGATTTTCTCATACGCTTATTATCGTAGGTACAACTTTGGCCAAATTTTCGAAACTTAATCAATTTAGCAAGCACTACGTTTTACTTCGAAATAAGATTGTGAGTCCACATCTCCTATTTCTACAATTTTCATTTTTTTTTAAGCTCACGTAATATAATAATTTAAATCGTAAAAGAAGTATTTGAACATGAATATTCATAATTGAAATAAATATTCTCCTTTTGTTCTAAGCGCTATGAAAATTAATTTCAAGTTTTATACTATATATTTTTTTAATTAACATGAACGTACGTAAATATAAAAAAAGAAATCTCATAAAATAAAATTTATTTACAGTGTCAGAAAATAAAAAAATGTATTTAGAGTTTCTTAAATAAGTTTCCTAGTTTATATCTCAATTATATTTCTTAATGCAGGATTAATTTATTAAAACTTTTAATTTCAAGGTTACTTGATTAAAAATATTCAATCGTTCCAGGATTAAAAAAATGTTATTAGGAACATTTCAATCTTTGTTCTTCTTATTTAAAAAAAAATTATTTTATAAGAATATTGAATTCTCCTAACTCAAATATCCATTATAATCACGAAGTTATAATTACTAGATTTCAATGCTTCAGAATAAAAAAATCTGCAGATCGATGCCATTGTATATAGAAATACAATCATTCGATAAATCATTAAATGCTGATTAAAATTTTACGTTTTAGGTTTCGTGTCTTTCGACAATCAGGCCTGCGCACAAGCAGCCATACAGGCGATGAATGGCTTCCAGATAGGGATGAAGCGGTTAAAAGTACAATTAAAGAGGCCCAAGGATGCCAACAGGCCATACTAACCCACATCCTAGCCAAGACAAGCTGGCCGGGTCGTGCCATATGTTATAACTTATAAAGTACGTATCAGCCCGTATCGATTTTCAGTTAATAAATTTTTTATTTCAAAAGTTCTAGTTCTCCTTTGCTAATATGCAATACTTCGTTTGTAATTATTCGTTTGACTGTTCTACCTCATTTTCTTAATCACCCGCATCACGATATAAAGTAGATCTTGCCGACTCAAAGAACCAATATTACTACTGGTTGAGTAGACTCGAGTATTGGTAATGAAGCCGAATCAGCAAAAAAAGCTCAATATATATGATGGTGATAGCTTAAGGCTGAAAAATATGATAATACTAAGAGACAGAGTAGCTACCAGATAGTAATGGCTTTGAAGAAGCCTCTAACTGAGTTATGAGCCTCTATTTGAATTCTAGGTGAAGCATTCTTGTAGTATGTTGACTGCCACCATTTAGTGATTGAAAAGAAGCCATTACGAGAGATGCGAGATGCTAGTATTAACTATTAACGCGTGGTCTATTAGTGCGGATCGCTAATAATCATCTATAGGGCGAGTTCTGCTCTATATCGTGAGTCGAACACGGGTGACTTTAAAAATCCGGAAGAACCGCATAATATTATTTTCAAAATTAATTATGATTACTTTAGGCAACAAAGGACTTATTCGAATTAAATATTACATAAAAATAAACAAATTAAGAAACAAAATTCGAAAAGATACAAGTTAATACTAATGATATGAAAAACTTTCTTTTGCAGATATCGCACGAAAACGTGAATTCACTGGATATTCGAACATAAGTATGAAGAGTTTGAACCACCACTACACGCTTTCAACCGTAAAAATCTATTATACTAGTTAGTTAATTTCATAGTATTAAAAGACAATTACGAATGTAAAGGTCATAGTAAGAAGGAGGAATTTTCATCAAAATGAGATTGTTAGTGAAAGGGAATCTTTTACTATTGCATCAATTATGAGAGAGCTCCTTCAAATCATTAAATATCTTCAAATGCGCTCAAGAAAAAAAAAATATAGAGCAAGTATAAAACTGAAAAACTATATAAAACAACTTACTGAAGAAGAAAACTGGACGATGAGGTTCACAAAAGGTTTGCAGAATTTGAAAAAATACGTACTGCTCTTTGCGTTCAAAGCGCGTCTAGTCAAAATACTTAATAATAATTAATAAATAATGTGCAAAAGAATTTTGAAGAATAATATCTCTGGTTCAAGCCATCAGCGATATTTTCATCTAGTCGTACTGCTATATTTTAAGTGAACTGTGCCGCTATGTACAGAAACATGAATATATATGCGGCAGAATGTAACCCAAACCATTTTATATATATATATATATATAAATATATATATATATATATATAAAAGAATGATAAAGTAAGCAAACATCCCTTAATAATTATTTTTTAGCTTTAAGTTATAAGAAAACAAGAGTTACATAGTAAGATACTGGACCGAAATCGATGTTATAATCTGTGACAATTGTATTACTGGCGTTTCAATCTATAACGCTTTGTGGACTGCGACTTTAGTAAATAGTTACGTTAACGTAACGTAAAGAATCCTCGTTTTAGGAAATTAAGAATAGTAAAGGAAAACAAAATAAATCTAAACATTCATGACTGATTATTAAGAAATATTTAAATAAACATAATACTCATAGTTGCATATATACATCATTTTGACGCTAACGATCGATTCAAGTATGGGACATGTTCGATCAATTTATCGATTATCAATTTCGATCTACTTAATCTTGTCATTTAGTCGTTAAGTGCAAGGAAACTTAGCATTCTTAAAAAACATTATATATATATATATATATATATGTAGAATTATAATAATACATAACGTTGAATAAAAAAAAAATCAAGTATATACAGATGAAAAATTTACGACAATTCTAGTCACGTTAATTAGATGAATATATATCACGAAACGTATATTCAGGAAGTAAAGGATGATAACGCTCCTTTATGATGATACATAAAAGTTGCGAGATTGTCATTAGTTCTAATCCACATTATGAAAAAAATATATGTATATATGTATATGTATATGTATATATATATATATATATGTATATATATATTTTTTTTTTCAGTGGTTGTGACATTGTGTAATATATATAATATATATTATTATAACCACTGAAAATAAATAAAACACTGAATTGAGGCATAGGCAACAGAGATGGAGATTAATTTCCATAACCTATGGAATTTTAAATCTGATATGTATATTACATTATAACAAATTATATATGGTGTTCAGAGAATTTAATGTAGCAGTGTCGCATTATTTATTTGAAAAAACATTCAATTACACTGGGCCTGCTACATTATGACAGACTGTGATTAAAACTTATGTATTCACACATAAAAAAATAATTGCATAAAAATTTCAATATATATATAAATAGATAAACATAATTCATAATTATCTGAAGTAGTCTATTTTAGATAAATTATAGTTACAAATAAAAATATAAAAATCATAAGCTTAAATAAAATAAAATCAACCTTTTCCAAACAATTTTAATACAAGATGTACATAAATAATATATATTCACGTTTTTAACATTATAATATAATTTATCAAAGAAAATAATTTTTCTTAATTTACAATTAGTATAAGAACATACATGGATAATTTTCATTATATTTTATATAAAAATACTTGTAAATCATATAATTTAAGTACGCAATTTTTTCTATATTGTACATCTAACATTGTACGTTAGTTACTCTTTTTAAATTAAGGCAAAACTTGTAAAAATAATTTATTACTTGAATGGAATACCGCGTGTTATTTTTAAACGTATTAAATAAAACTCATGGTAAAAAAGGTCTCTCAAAATAATAATGTGTAATGATACAATCTATTGCCCTAAGATTTGGGTTTTTAATAAGCTTCAATCTCTATTGTACATGCCTCATTTTACTGCATTATTTACTTTCATCGTAGCCGAAATAAAAAGGAAAAAAACTTAGGTTTTATAATACTATAATGCATTAATGAAAGAATCGTTACAAGGTGTTTTAATGAAAACGCAGCACTTCTTTCGAATTCTCATAAAGCTGTTACAAGGAGCAATCTTTGCAACTAAATTTTCTCTTATCGATCTATTAAATCGGTCAAACTATACCCACTACTTAGTAAAATAACTGAAAAGGTCTTTATTTTAAATAATACGATTCATCGTACCAAGCGAAAGTGTCAAGCATTCTATATGTCGTTACATAGTTTAATTCTCATGATCGCGGATTAATCTGAAACTTGTCAAAGGTGTCTATTGCGATTAAGTAAAATTGTCCAACTATTCACTTTGATGGGCATGAAAAAGATTCAAATTATCTTCATAAAGAATCTTTCCTTCGTGCAATACATTGATCTCCGAAATGCCAAATAGGCTGTGACTTAAAGAAAAATATATATAAAGTTGAAAAAGAAACTTCAAAGCAAGAATCAAATATAATAAAGAACATCAAAGTGCAATGATGACCTAACCATCATTGCAGTCAAATTATTTTCAATGGTAAACCATGCTTAATAGTTTACATTAAATTTACAACACTGATGAACTACACTTAGCCCTTTGGTAGAGTTTCATACCATAGCCTTGAATTTTTCTGTAATGGGCATTTGTTATTCGCGAAATCGCAGTGGTTGACACTTGCATGCGCTCAATATGGTTTATGAATATTCTAGAAAAACTTGATTATACAACCTATATACAAATTTTATTTATATTATGATTGTGATAATGAAATATAAACTTGTTTTTTGAGCTCCAAATAAGCGTTTTTTTAATAATAATCATTGGATAGTTTGAAAAATAAAGAAAGCTCTAAATTTATCAATGATAACGATTAATATTTCTTTGAAAGTTGTTAATGAAATGTACTTTGAAGTACTTATAGAATTTAATATACGTTTTTAATTATTAAAATTAATTATAGAAACCTAAAATATCGTATCAGTGATAATATTTAAAAAATTTTTATGTTTTATAGTTTCGAAAAATGTCAAGCGAACAAAGATCAAACAGTAATGCTTGGCGTTTTATTATCCTGATAATTGCAATTAAAAACACTCAAAAGCAAAAAAGATGGAAAAAAAATAACTATGAATTTATAAAGAAAAAATTGACGATAGTACAAGTATAGTCAGATATAGTTATGGAATACGCGATAAATGGAATAATCCAAAAATAAAAAAAAAAATAATGTTTGGCATAAGAATGCTGTCACATCCATCGCTTGGTGATGAAAAAGATAAAAAAGCATGTTAGATTTACGGTGGGAAGCGAAGTGGTTCAAAGCATGAGAGTCAAGCTCATGCACAATTTAACTTTTCTTCAGAAAGACAAATAAAAGTAATTACGAAGAAAGAAACATTATATAATCGTAAATTTTAGCTAAAAAGTTACATATAGATAGTAAATGACATAAATCAACCAAAGTACCAACTACTAATATTATTACCATTATTATTATTATTACTATTATTATTATTATTATTATTATTATTATTACTGCTACTATTATTACTATTATTGAAAGACATATTATAAATATATAAAAATAATAATAATAATACATTGATCTTGAAGGTAACTAGCGTCCTAGTAAATTATTCTAGCTTTAGCTCAATTCACATTAATGAATTTATTAATTTGTTAGAGTAAAAGATGAAAAGAGGAACGTATAAATTCAAACACAGTGGATAAAAATTTAACGCGTCAAATTTTTTTAGGACGAGATTACAAATTTAAGAAATGAAATTCATACGTGTATTTTTACTTTTTTATTTACATTTGATCTTTCACGAATAATATCGTTTAGATTCGCATATGAAAAATGTTTTCTAAATAACCCAACATTAAACATCTTTTTCTCAAAAATTATGTTTCTTTAATAAACAAAAAATTTGATTATCAATTTAATGAGATGCATTAATAATATTTACATAATTTCACATAGCTTTTTTTTAATTTTAATACGTAATTGTAATCTTAGATTGCTTAAAAATTGCAAACTATTGTGAAAAAGAGTAGTTTAAAAAGTATATTGTAAAAAATTTATTTTTCTAGTCAGTGTCTATAATACTCTAAAACTTATCGATAATACTTATTTTCACAGAAAAATAAAAATAAAAGAAATATTTCTCCACCGCCGATATATATCTTTACAATTAAATAAAATTGTCGAATCCAAACGATATTTTTTTTCAAAGTAATTATTGAGAAGAAGAATGAAAAAAACAAAAAGATAAATCGAAAGTACATACACATATTTCTTGAGTGAACCCGAATTTCACGAACAACTAAGGTGAATCGCCATTCGTAGGTTTGATTTTTGAAAGGTAAAAAGTAAGGACTGATTACACACATATATATTGTACACTATATATAGTAGGAGAGCGCGAATGCATCGCACATAATCCGTGGAAGGGAGGGGAGGTAATAGAATATTGAATGAATGATGACAGAAAATTGATAATAATTGAAACATATGAGAAGCACGACAGTGATAGAAAAATGGGCAATGAAAGTAAACGGGAAAATTATATTTTCTTTTGGTAATTCTCCTGCTCATAATGGAAATGGAAGTTTGACAGCGCCATGTTAATTATACCCTTAATTCCTCGAAATGAAATTTTCCTTTCCCGGCTTTACTATATTCGAGTAATTTTAGTCACTTGGAGTTTACCTTCCTTCATAGAGAATTAAGAGTGACTAACTGCTTCCATTACGAAATCTTGTTCCCAGGAATTTTTAATGAGATTAAATTTCTCGTTTTTACTAGCAAATTTTTATCTTTTTGAAAAAAGTGCCAACAAATTAAATTGTATTTAAATAAATAAAAAATTATTTATACGGTCTATCAAAAAATTAATACCATATTTATCAATAATTATTGATTTAATGGTATAAGCTGAAAATTAAAAGAATAAAGCATTATTGTAACTTAAAATTAAGAAGCTTGATTTTCCATTTAATTTTAAATTTGAATAATCAAATCAAAATTTAAAAATCTGGAATAGCTTAATCGTATTTTTTAAAAATATTCCTTAATTAAAACTTATATTAATATTCGATCATATATACGATACCAATAGTATAAACGCTAAAAATCTATTATGAAAACAATATAATTAATATAAAAATACGTAAAAGTATTATATTACATAAATAAAATTAAGAATCGCATTATATAAGCAACTAATTAAATGGCGCATATATTTTTAAAGTTTTTAAATTTAATTCTTAATGCATGCAGCAATGAACTTCTTAGCTTAACAGATTCTGAAATTAGATAATTAGTCAAAATCATTAGTGAATACTCTACAAGAAGTGTAAAATATTATAATTTTAGAGGAAAATGCTACTGATATGAGAATATATAATCGAACGTTTCCCAGTGACAATTATTTTGCCATTAGTCAAACTATTTATTGTTTCAATATTTACTTATTAAATTTTTTCACTGAGACTTGTTTCTTTCTATATATAAACCGAACCTAAAAAAACAGTATACTCGTGATTTCTTTATAAGGGTGTAAAAGAAAGTTTTTAGTAAAGAATAATGTATTTCGTTGACATTAAAGACAAAATTTATTATTAACTAAAAAATTTCGTTTATTTTTAAATAAAATTAGGTAAGCAAGGTCATATTTTTTTATTTTTTAGTTCGCTAAAAAAATCAGTAGTAATTTTCAGTAAGAAATATCATCACTTTAATTAATATTTAAAAACTTTTTTACATGAGAATGAGAAATCAAGAATAAAAACAATGTTCACTAGGTTCCAATTCAATATACTAAAAATAAAAAACTGTAACAATAATGCTGAATTCTATTTAAAATATTCATTGAATTTTCAAATAAGTATAAAAATTATACGGGATGGTAATTATTTGTGATTCTTATATAGAGATTCTTAAAGAGCTGCAAGATTAGTGCAATATGTGTATATCATGTGAAAAGCTTTTGATCCCGGAGAATAATGCAGAAATTTTTTGGATAATGAGAATTACTTGAAAACCCAAACGTTGAATTGAGCTGATAAAATCAGTGATTTTCTGCCTTTTTTAGCAAAATGAACTCATGAAGTGAAATAGAAGTTTTTTATTGGAAATGAGATTTAGTGAAGCTATAGGATTTGAGATTTGGAGCTCAATGAAAAATAAGTGGCTTCGCAGTAGCCAAAATTCTACGGATATCCTATGAATCTAGGTGAAAATATTTTTATTTTATAATAATAATAAAATAAAATTTTATGCGAATGATAAAATAGGGATTTAAACTAAATTAATAATTATTTGAGTAGATTAATATTCGTTTTGGCTACTACTGTAGTAAAAAATTATTTCAAAAATGGTTGATTTAAAAAATATATATATTCATGATGATAGTAGGAGTAAAAATCTTAAAAACTTGTAATACGATTATCAATAAAACCTTGAAAATTGATCGTTCATGTTTCTAAATTTTGCGTTAATAATATCTCCGGCGCTTAAAAATCAAAAGGCAGGAAGTAAACTAGACACGTCCACGCGCTCCTGCAAAAGTCAAATAGTTTAAGATATAAAAAAGAGGAATTTAAAAAAAAATTATTGAATCTAAACTATACCATGTGAAAATAAAATTCCATGTTGAGTTCATGGTAGCTTCTATTGAAAAACGTATTGATAAAAATCGAAATACTAAAAATTGAACTTTCCACTATAAATTATATATATAATTTACGCGGTCAGGTTATTTCGTCTCGTACATCCCCATATAACAGACTCATTACAACACATACTGATGTTGTTAGAGAAAAACATCTCGAGTATCAATCAATAATATCACTACAGAGTAAGCTATATAAAATAAAGACATAAAATTATATAAAATCTAATGGCTAATGATACATTTTATAAACATATGTATGAACACACAACATATGCAACCCACAAAAACATACACACGTGTATATAACATAAAATTAGCATTTAAACCAAGAAGTTATAAAAGGAAATAATCACCGCAACCAACTCTGTGAAGTATAAAAAAAATGACTTTTGCCGATAATATTGTTCAAATAAAAGAATGATAAGAGAAAATAACAAATAGTAAAAAACGACTATTTTATTCAAAAATGTTTTTGCTACAACTAACTAGCGTGCTTCATAAATGATAATATAAGTGCGCAAAAATGAGAAAGATAAAGAAAGAGAGAGAAAGAGAACGTTAAATAGAATGCGAAAGAATTAAAGTCAAACACAGGCATATAATATAACGACAAAATTAAGTCGGCTTAATGAAATGAAAAGGTACATTAATGTTTTAAGGCGAGAAATAAAACAATACATAGAAAAAAAGCAAAAAAATGTTGTTTTAACGACACGAAACAAAAAAAATAATAATTCACGAGGATCAGCTTTGAATTTATTTTAACATAACACGATGATACCCAAAAGATTACCGTCAACGTACATCGATGTTCTGTATTCTGATATCGTAAGCTCTAACTTTAGGCACATCGTAAAATTATAAGCGTAAAACTAAATATACATATAACAGATTATCAAGTATAGCATCCACTATAGGCTGTTTTGACACAAAATGAACGATAATTACGAATATTTAATTGTCTTTCATAAAAGCTGGCTACAATATGCACAACTATATTAACCATATTTAAGATTACATTTATTTATAGAAAAATATTGTAAGTATCAAAAAAAGAAAGGGGAGAGATTTTCAGTTTATAGTATTTTTCTGTACCTATGTAGACATGCGGTGTACGTGGTCGGCCTTTAATAAAAGCAAATATGATATTCGGAGACGTGTATAGCATACATTCTATTACAACCTCGAGGGAAATAATAGAAAAATCATTTAGTTACAATAGCTGTAGCTTCTGACTACAAATAAATGATACTTCTAGTTTAATATTGAAGTTTAAATAATATACCCCTGCATTAAATGCTCGTTATATTGTTCGGAAAATATTAATCTCGTCATAAGTAGAGTGAAAGTTCTTAGTTTTTTAAAACATCAATTACAAAAAATAAGCAAACAAGAATACACTACTTGTAAAACAATTATCTTTTTCCTTATGATTCAAATTTTTAGTCAAAAATAGATTCTTTATGTTCACAACTTGTCGGTATTTAACAGAAGTGCTTAAAGTGCATAATACCATTTTTATCAACTATTGAATCTGAAACAAAAAGGTCAAATCGAATTATATGAATTATACATTTTTATAAAAAGTTTTTAATATACATGAGACGGGTACCGATTGATTAAAACATTCGTTTTAAGAAATTTTGTTTCAGATCACATCCTAAAGCGCAAATAGAAAAGATTTTTTAAAAGCTGAATTAAATTAAATGACAATAGTGAAATATATAAGCCAATCCTGAATGCTGTACTAGAATGTATTAACTAAACAATTTTTTTGGCACTATGTCCAAAAAAATAATTTGCATATTTATGAAACAGGAGATAACGTCAAACAGTCTAATGTGGATACACTTTAAAAAATGTGAATAATGCCATTCAATTTATATAAATATATACATTCATATGAATACTTAATAATATCGCGAGGAAAAAACAGGCAAATCCATTATATATAAATATTTGACTCTCATCATATAATAAGATTAATGGCACTAGTTTGCAAAATCGAACTAAATATTTGAATTGATAGAATAACTGTTATTTGATCGCATTTGAGTAAACTGAATAAGTAGAAACAATCGTAAGCATCGTAAAAATATTGAAGAGAAAATAAATTTTTAAATAAATCAAAAACTCACGATACATCAGCAAGTATCAACGAGCTTCGATAATTCTAGGAAACAGGGTATGTTTTTTGCAATTATTTACGTACTGCATAATATAAAACAAATAGAGAATCGAAGTAATTAAAAAAATAACGATAAAAAATGATAAAACAGGAAAAGGAAGAAAAACTAATGTCT
Organism: Kradibia gibbosae; assembly: GCA_018907135.1. Classification (NCBI taxonomy): domain Eukaryota; kingdom Metazoa; phylum Arthropoda; class Insecta; order Hymenoptera; family Agaonidae; genus Kradibia; species Kradibia gibbosae. The sequence goes on along the minus strand of JACCHX010000002.1, from coordinate 13,614,884 downwards.
TCTTTTTCATTAAAAGGCTTTACAATGCTGAACAACGTCAGCGTTATTATTCAGATCATCGATTTGTCGATGCGCTTACTTTAAGAAAGAGCAAAAAAGTGAATTTCAACTCAATGAAATTCTTGAAATATTTTTGTCGATGATTTCATAAGTAATTCGTGCACTGTAAATTACAGAATTTCTGAATATCAAATGAATCAATTTCATTTGGCTAGAATCAGAAATATATAAACACATATTCGCTCATTGAAATCATTGTGTACCAAAAACATAGTGTAAGAATATGAGATACCTTTTTTATCTATAAAGAAATGCTTAAAATTTATTCGAATGATCATTACATATACCAAATACCAATTTCATGCAGCTTTCAATCGATCTCGAATTTTCATTTCTCATTAGATTTTCTACCTGGGCTGAAAATTTTCTTCGCTTTACACCACATAAAAATGAACTTATATAGACCATCAATATTTGCTACATACAATAGTAGATTTGCATTGTTTTATTTCAATCCATATACAACTGAAGTATAAAGACCTAATTTTTTTAACGAAAGCGAAAAATATTTTCAGAACATAATTATGTAAGAAAATCAAACTTTTAAATGTAAATACACAATAGATTAAAATACTTTAGTAATGTTGCTTAATCTAACGTCAGAAATTTTATATAAATTACTACATGTAAGCTTATATGTAGTTTTCGTTGTAAAGGAAAAATTTGCAAAGAGTAATGAACTAATTTTTAGGGCAAAATAAAGGCCAGTAAATACATTGACTCTATGATTCGCAATGATGCAGTTAAAAATTGCCAATACATAATTACAAAGAGATTTGCCTTGAATAACGAACCCGAAATCATCTTCGCAAGAAATCTTAACGGTAAACCGTTTTTACATTCTAATAAAGTAATAGTAAACCGCTCATGAAAAAGCATTAAAAATCGTTCTTACCGCTAATCTTTAATTATTACAATTATTTGACTGACTATTTGAATGGCGCGCATAAAAAGCGACGCATTGAACTCATTAACAATAAGGGAAATTACATATCTCTTCAGCTTTGAAAACTATAGTTCTCTATTTATTGGCATAAAATGAATTCGCTTTCATCCTAATGCTTATTCCTTTTCACTCACCCGGCCATTCATACGATCAGTACCCGGGACCATTTTTGACTTTCTCGATGACACTTTGCTATTGCCTCTTTAATTATGCCGTTTGATTATTCTTATATTGTTTCTGTAACTTTTCTCATAATTATTTTCTGATCTTACTATTTATGTGTATAATTGTCTCTTACGAAAAGTGAAATTATAAATTAATATACGCAAATTATGTGGATGACGCAGGATGCTAAATAACAATTATAAGAACATTTTAAATCAGGTTTACTATTAAAAATGTAATAACGGTTGTTGTTAGATAGTCAAACGATACGTTAAACTAAAATTATGTTCTAAAATTTCACTCTATGATAAAATATATTATTCCAATGAACACAATAACATCAAAATGAATTATGGGAAAATGTTTTCATCTTAATTTAAAAATCAATCTAATACTAATTGAAGCCTATACCTCACAATCAAATTCGTGCCGTTAAAACCTTTTGTAATATCTATGAATAGCTTTCGTTAATCAAGGAAACCAGAACTTAATCATGTTGGACTTAAATACAATGTTTATAAATCGTATTCGAGAATCAAATTATAAAATGAAATTAAAAAAAATTGAGCTTCCTGAAACGGTAGTGTGAAAAAGAAAATGTGCAATTTAATGAAAAAATCTTTAAAATTTAATTAGATGTTTAAAAACAAACTAAAAATTGAAAAGGTGAGTACTAATAATAAATGAAAATTATGACAACTTAGAGACATACATTACATAAATTATTTGTTAATTTAAAAGTAGCGCAAGCACCGGAAAAATTAAATGACTTTAATGTCAAATATCGTACTTTCCATTACCGTGTCAGGCAAATTTAAGAAATTAAAAATTTAACGCTCTCAAAGCATCACGAATCAATGCTTTTCTAAAGTAGCATTACATAGCTTACATACTAAATTATGTAAAATTAAAATTAACAAAATGGTTGCAAATACGACACTATAGTTAGCGTTCGTTATTCGAATATGAGTCTGGAGTTTGCGTATTGCAGAACTGAAACGGATTTTTTTCGTCCATGAATTTCATAAGCCGAAAGAACTTTTTATGTAAATTTTATTGATATAAGTAAAAAAAAATTCGAATATAAAGAAGAAAATAATAACGATAATATATTTATTTACAAAATAAATTGCTTAATTCGAAGGAAAAAACTGTACTAACGAAGAAACCTGTATATAACTCGTTCACAATTCTGTTAGAATTATAATGTTTTGCTTCGGTACCCTCATTAATAAATACTCATTGGAAATATCACAAAATGCATCACCTTTAATAAACAAAGCACGTAACAAACTGATAAAAAAATTTCACTTTTGTAAAGCGAGCAAATAATACTAGAAATCATGTCGGGACTGTAATAAAATAATATGGAAAAAAGAAAAACCTTAGCATATATTACAAAGAGAGTAATTTTCATACAACATAGTTTTGTATAGCGATCCACCTATATGTGCATGATTTAAAAAAAAATTATCCAAACTTAATGAGTATAATCGAATCCGGAAATTAAGAACAGGCGATACTAAAAGGTACGCGACACGTATTACCTCGATATTGATTGTGCGAGATACAAAAACAGATGTAAAAGTACTTAAATTATGTTGATAAGAAAAAAAAATTCTACTTGCACAAAGCTTACAATATTCATCCAAATACACAACTACGCACGTCAACACACACAGACATGGAATACGTAACGCAACATCAACTGAGAAATACGGAACAAAGTGAGGTTTACAGGAATACGAGATCGATGTATCCAAAATGTCCGAGGATTCATAAAAAGGGAAAAAATACCATGCATATTCATTACAATTCATAACATTTATAGTAAATGAGTGTGAATAAAATAAAAATAAAATAGTAGTAATGTAGCATTAACAATATTATTAATAATAAAAGTAAATAATAATGATAATTATAAACAATTAACAATAATGATAAATTATAAATATTATAAATATATAAATAAACATATATGATATATTGACTAGGCAGAACTGCTAAAACGAGAAAAAATATAATAAACAAAACATATTTTAAATAATTAATCGCCAAAGAAATTGTAAACTTAAATTAAAAATTAGTATGTAAGTTCGATCATTACAACATAATGAATTGAAAGTGAACTCTAAAATTAAATATAAATCTTAAGGAAGGCGTGAGGTAGCTCGGCCGAGATGATAATGAAAATAAAGGAAACAAAAAATGTAAGTGTAAAATTCTATACCGATAAGTAAATGTCGTCGTTGCGACGCGCGATTATAACCCTGATGAATCATCATTATTGACGAGCTCCTCGAGCTTACCTTCGCGAGCTAAGCAGTTTCCACAAAGTCTGAGTTTTATAAAAAGCCTTTCGCCGTTCGACAAGAATCCCTGGTTATTTCCATCGGTGAACATCAAGCCAGAAAGCCAAAGCCGCCCGAGCGCTTGTAGACGAATAGGAAATTGCGAAGGCGCGTAAAACGAGGCCGCCAATAGAGTTACTGACACTTATTCGTGATATAAGTGGACGCAACAGTTGGCTAACAAGTGGATATTTTACTTGACGATTAGCGACGGCTAGGTGCCGCTATACCGACTTTGAGACTTTAAGAACAGTCGACCAAGTTCAATCCGACCCAAAGGATTTTAAGGAGACTTGGACGTCTTCCATCGTCCCCGTCATTAAGGACAGCGCAAAGGCTTAGGCACTGGTTTGGCCGCTTTGTGAAATATTGCCCTGACATCGCTTCCGGTGAGCAAATGCACCTATTAGGAAAACGTACGGAAATTTCTTCGGACTGCACGCGCGACACATTTGACCGGGAAAACATAAGGGACGATGTCGAGCGTCGCTTCAACATTTATGACTGTTTTTTATACACTCTTATTAATTTACCTATCTTTAGCGTTCATTATACAAGAGCGATTATATTATCTTGGGTTAATCAGAAGACAAAGTCTAGTCAGCGATCTCGTAAGGGTAAGCCCCACGAGATAAAAGAAAGCGGGATGACAATTAAATCAAGATTGTGAGGCATCATAAGCATTTATTTAGTCAACTTTCCTACGCAAGCAAACATACTCACAGATGGAAGATAAATATATTTATATTCTATATAGGGGGATACTTGGTTTTTTGACAATAAACTCTATTCTCAAATAAGACCAAGTTATGGATTATTCATTCATTTCTTTAGTCAAGAAATTATTTTAAAAGAACATTATTTTTTGCTGCGGAGGGAAAAACGATTTTCTAAAAGTCTTATCGTCAATTACTAAATAACATAATGAAAATTATTCAATACTTGATAGAACGAATTGACAGATGGAATAATGCAATTTTAAATGCATTTCAAATGCTTATATCACAGGTTTGCTTTTTTCGCCTTTTTATCAAGTCTACAAATACATTATAATTAGACTTTCAAATATGTAACTTCATATTATTAAAGGGACAAAATTTTTACAGTGCAATATAATACAACCCAGAATAAATTCATTGCATTTTTGCAAAACAACAATAGACAAATATAAGTTCTTAACTCTTTTTAAATTCTTAAATACTAATGTTATCAAGAAATAAGCAAATAATGAATTTTATAAAATTCATTCGTTTAGTTTCTCCCTACAAGCATAGTTTTTCATGTCAAGTCGCTCTACCAACTGAATTTTCGATTCGACGCTCAGTTACGAATCGTAGTTTTAATGGGAATTATGAAAGTTATGATGAAAAATATAAAAGTTGGTACGACTGACGGAAGCATTACATTACGAGTATTTACATCTGATAAAAATTGTACACATTTACGCTCAATTGTTTTCGAATCTTCAACTACTTACGCAAAAGTCGTTCTGGCAAGCGTAAATAATGAATTTGTTAAAAAAAAAATAAAGAATTAATAATTATCATTATAATGATGAAAAATAATCAGCTAGCGTGAGAATCATCCTTTAAGTGACTGGGAAAATTTAGGATGGAAAAAGCTGACCTTACGACTATAATCTAACCTGTATATTTTTACATGCATATATATATATGTATATATGTATATATAAATATATACATATACATACAATATATATAATAAATTTTAGAAAGGCGCGTTCTAATAGCGCGAGAAAATCGAGGAAAACTACAGAAAAATAATGAAATGATGATCCTCTATAGCCTTTGAAAGAAAGAGGGATAAAGCGAGCGAGAAACAAAGAGAGAAATAAAGAAAGAGAGAGAGAGAGAGAGTGAAGGAAAGCGAAAAATAAATTTTAATCATGATGATGAAATCAGTTTTATTGTTAATTTCGGACGTGACAAACAATAAATTTTTTAACTCACGACCTTGAGTGTCTTTTATTCGTCTTTTAGTTAAATTTTCTTAAAAACACTCGGGGTCACAAATGTTGCATAGTATAATCAAACACTGATGTAAGGCGCAGTTTCGTTTTCGACTTCCGGTTTGTAAAAGAGGATAGTTGAATGATGAATTATTATATTTTGTTTCTGTAGAAGATATACAAGGTAAAAAAAGATAATTTTGTTTAATGTTGATATTGAACAAGCTGCTATAAAAAATCATGATTTACTTTTTCTTAAAAATTATGCTCCAACTTTCTATTAGCTTAATGGAAATTTTATAATAATATGATAACGTACATTAAAACTAAAGGACTAACATACGGTTTAAACGCATAAAATTTAGACAATCGACAAACTTACTCTTTTCTATCTATGTTTTATCGAAAAAATAAAAATTTATCTTCATTCCATTAGCAATCATTAGAAAATTATGATTAAATAACTTAATGAATAATCATTTTAATGTTGATAATCATCTTTAAGTTATATTACACAACTATTGTTGCAACAGAACCTTTTCAACTAAATAAGCTGAATGACCAAGTAATAAATTAACAACCTCAGTTTCAATCCGGAAATCGAGAAAATTAGTGCATATGTCGATTCAAGAATAAAGGAAATGTCTTATTTAAGGAAAACCAATATTATATTAGGTGTGGGAAATTATGAGAATGAAAGCCATAAAACAAAATAACTGTGGAGAAACAATCGCACTGCGTGAGGGACGATGTTGCAATTCCTGTTGTTATTTTTTGTTCTTTTATTTTGCTACATTTATTTATAAAAAAAACATCGTCTGACCAATCAGCAAACTGCTAATTGTTCGTGTGCATCATTGCTTCTTATCATATTTCACCGTGCAATATTATTTTTAATAAATTAATTTCTCATTCACAATTATAAATTGCTTAATATATAAGAAGTTGTAAATCATTCATACTACTAATCTTAATGCCGAAGAAATTGTTAATTCTCGATGCGATTAATTTATTTTTTAAGTAGCCTACATGTAATTTAGGAAACATTTTTAAAATAATCTTACACATAAAGTTTTAGATTATAGATCATTTATTTCGAATATAACTACAATAATAATAGTAGAATATAAAGAACAAATACTCGCGCGTTCGTTTTTCAAATGGTTAAGCTCGTGCTTGGTCAACTGTCAAATTGAATGCACACGAGGCGCAACAAACTCTGAGGGCAGTAGAAAAATGAATTTGTGACAAAAGAAAAAAAGGTAAAGCACACGATGGAAATGGGAATTATTATAACTCATATATTAAACAATTTTAGTCGATGATTATGGAAGTATAAATTTAGAAAAATAAAAGATAGTGAAAAGACAAAACTCGTCAAGAATAAAAAAAAGGTAAAGACGAAGTGATCGAAGGAATACCGGGCGAACGCGATAACCGTGAATTGAATAAGAAATAAAATAAACTGATTTGAATAGAAAAAAAGTTATATATTATATATACACTTATTTATTATAAGTAAAACAGTATTAATCTTTACTAACGATAACGTGATGAGGAACAGCAGTAAGAAATTCATTGATTAATTATTTAAAATTATATCTTACTATGAGGTAATATAAAAATATATTATATTATACATACCAGAAATAAAAAAAATTATATAAATAACATTAGGTTAACGAAAAATATGAGGTGCATAGAATTGATTAAGAGGTGTGTTTTGGAAGTTGACTGTTTTGCCAAGTGATAATGAAAATCTCGTGCGCTAAAAGTTAATGTTACATTTCAACCATCGACGAATAATGTCAACTGTTTACTATTTGATGTCTGCTCGTATAGATAATACAAAAAACTATTATTACTTTTCAAACAATTATAAAATTATTAAGGAATAGATTTTTACACTGCATTAAAATCTGCTAATTTGTTTACTAAGAATGTACACTTCGCTTTGATTAAACATAATTAAAAAAAAAGAAAAGCTAAGAAACTATAATGTATAGTAAATGAAAATTTATAATAATCCAGTCCACTAGAAAATCTATCAAAAATCTACATTTTTCAAGAAAAAAATAAATAAAAATGTTACCAGATATTAAATAATAACAGTCTATCCAACGGTGTATGAAATTGTAAAAAAAAAATGATGGCGAAGAAAAAGTGAGGTTGAGATCTTAGCATATCAGTGTGTGGCAATGTAATACGTAGGAATGGCGCACACAGAAACACGAGTCACATGCACAGCGTTATGTTTTTATATCTATTTTTATTTTCTATTTATAACTATATAATCACAAGCTCACATGGAACTACAAAAAGGGCATATAATAACCCATACATTACGCCCTTGATTTGGTTGTGTCATAACTTTCGTTGATCTTACGCAGGTTCAAATTTTTTATAATGATGTATCAACAATTTATAATTTGAAAATTTTCAAATTATATCGATCCAAGATCGTATATTCAAACATGTTTATTGGTTCAAAAGGTGTTCTTCTTATTTCAAAAGATAGATTGAACGTTATAAAACAAAAAAATTTACTTTTCATTATCAGTGAAAAAAATATACATATGTAAATTGTTGAATCATCATTGTTAAAAAAACCTGCGAAATAATTTACTTTTATACATATAAAACATTATTGTTGAATCGATAAAATTTTGTAAGCGGTGTTATAATGCGCATCAGATTCATTAGAATCTATAAAAGAAATGTTGGCGATTCGACATTAACTATATTTTCTTCCGTGTATTATGACTAAATAAATATATGTTACATAATTAATTTATACTATATTGTTAATGAATAATTGACTGAGAAATTATAAAGCGAAAAGATTTTATTATTTTTCATTCAGGTAACAATATTTGTTTCACAATGCTAAAAATTTCTTAAATGGCAGTGATCCTATAAATTATATAAGAAAAAAATTTGCTTGTTTTCTTAAATAAAAGAATAATAAATTTTATGTGCGCGATTCGCCTTGTCGCCAAGAAAAAGTTGTAGAATGAACCAGAGTTACGAGAGCGAAATTATTAATGAAAAAAAATGAAAAAAAACGAATAGATTAGAAAGCGAGCATAAACCATGCCATTTATATTTATCATTATTTTTCATAAAGAGATACTTAGACAATTGATGCTGCTACGAATCGATAAAAAAATGGTCTCGCAAGGACATGATTTTTTATAAAAAAATCGATTTTTTAATGAAAAATTGAGACATGAGGTGAAAAAGAACAGTTTAATCAGCTGAAGAAGTAAAATTTTAATATGTTGTGAAACATAAAAAACAAAAAAATTTTGATCCAACGAGGCCTTTTTTTCAACGATGAGCATACCAATATATAATGAGAATTAAAAAGAAGTCGTGGCATATTATATATTATTATACGTATAATTATATATAATATATAATACATGTAATATGTATATATATATATAAAAATTATATATACATATAAAAAGTTATTGAAGCGACGATTATCATCATTATCATCATCCTCGTCAATATCATCATCATCATTATTATTATTATTATTATTATTATTATTATTATTGCTATTATTATTATTAATATTATTATTATCATCATCAACATCATCATCACTATCATCATTAACATTATCATCATCATTGCTAATAATATTAAACGCGATGATTCTTATTATGATGATCATAAGGAATTAATAATAATTAAGAAAAAGTAAAAAAATGCTATTTATATTTGCGGTTATTATCGACTAAGCTAACAGAGGCAACGATAAGGTTTCGTATTATACATATTATACAAAGGTAAACAATAAAAGAAAAAGAAAAAGATTGATAAACAAAACCGAAGAAACCTACTCTGTAGCAACGTACATTAGCAAGCTAGATTATTAAACATACAAACAAGAATTTAAAAAAAAAAGTAATGTAACAATGCGATTTAATAGTTCTGTGAATAAAAGGTATAAGTTGACTTAATATCAGCGCGATTAGCAATGAAAAATCCAAGAAAACATTCATAAAGAGATTGAGAGGTGATTGAACAATGACAGGCAGAGAATTAGTGAATTATCAGGAGATGAACAAACAAGAAGGCTAAAAATTTTTAATGGCAAAATTAATCAATGATCAAGAGTATAGAAGCACTAATTTTCTGTTTTGATACTTTTTATGGTGACCCATTTCAAATACTATTGAACAGATTAAAAATAGAAAGCATTAATATAATAATAATTACAAAAATGAAATAAAAAGTATTTCGCTAAATGTTTAAAAAACAGAAATAAAAATAAAATAAAAACCAGATAATTCATCTGTTCAACTAAGTAAATAAGGTAAGCTTTTTACATTCAACAGTTGAATTTTCTTGCAGTTTTCCGCTGAATAAAATTAAATTAACAAAAAATAAATGAAACATAAAATTCCTATATAACGTAGTTTACGTGACTTGGAACTCGCAAATGGACTATACTTTTTAAAAAAAGTAACTCATATACATACATTTAATCTAGCTCACGAACAAGGCCCGTCAAAAGAACTAACATACCATTCGAATATTTTATCACTACTGAAAGGATTAAGGATAAATGCAAACAGGCGAACCGTAATCATTAAAGATATATTACAATAAAATTATTTATATTATAATGCATATTATATAAATAATGAACACGAACCTTAGGGTTGTGTATTTTTGTGAAAGAGATTACTTGTTTGTGGAAGAAAGAAAAATGTAAATGAAAGATGATGGATCAGAAATAACAGGGCTAAAATGGTAGAAGGAAGTAAGAAAGAAATAGAGAACGAGATACAGAGAGAGGGAAAGAGAGAATACAAAAAGAAAAAAAATAATAATGAATAAACCGCCAATTACTTTAACTTTGACAGTAACTATTTATTATTTGAATGCCGAACGATCACATGCCGTTTTCAGCGCGTCATATTTTGGCGATCCCTTGATGGCTAGGTTACAATGAAGTCGACCCGATTTAAGGAGGATTAAATAATCTAAAATGAAAAAAAAATAAAGATAAACCTGAAGTTTCTATACTTTTTACGGAGATTGTTATAGTCTAAGCGCACACTGATCAAGGCATACGTCGCTCGGCAAGGTATAATATAATTATTACTATAAAATTTATAACAGAAATAAAATAAATGAAGTTAATAAATATGTACACTGTATAATAAACATTATTTCCTATTAATAAAAAATATGCGATTGTTTTTTTATTGTTAAATCCCACCTATCCTTTGCTTGTTCTGGTTGTCATTCGCAAAAATGCTTATCGATATATTCTTAATTATATAGTAATTAGATTTGCGACATATGAATATTACGAAGTCGGATTTCGCTCAAGCGGGAAGGTGAATTCATGAGTCAGAGAAAGTGATGGTGCATATTACTGAGAGCTACATACAAGCGTAATTAAGTGTTGAGGGGAAAAATTTTCCCCTAAAAGCGCAAACCCCTCGTCGCATAAGGCTAACTCCCATACTATCATTCCTACGTCCAATAGGAGCATCAAATCGGCTTCCCCCGAAGACTCCCCAGAGTGGTAGGCTGGAAAAAAAACCCCCAAGGAAGTATAAAAAATACCAATGTTCCAGCACTCTCCGAAGACTTCGAGGTCGGTAAAAATTGAAATAGGACAAGCATCAGTATCCTCATCGCAAAAAAAATATACTTACGCAAATTCGAGTTATCGCCGAGGCAATTTGGCGAAAGATCGTGAAAATCCACGAACGACCTCTAGTTGTAAAGATCGCGAAATCCTCTAATAAGTCGAGGGAGTGACACGGTAAAATCGCAATTATTCTATTGAAACCCTAACATAAGCATCGTTACAGTCTAGGTTTTTAATAATTTCTTGGATCTTATTGAAATCTTTTAAAATTTCTCCCGTGATAACATTGACCTGATCTCAAGCGCTCAGCACTGAGACGCTGTAAAATTATTTAGGAAACCGATTATAAAGACAAAAAAATGTGATAGACCAAAAACAGGACCGAGGAATCGAATAACTAGAAAACCCATGAGAAAAAAAATAAAGAATTGACAATGTTTCAAAGATACTTTTGAAGCGCAATATTTTAATTTTAATTTTCTAATGTAAAATATATATTTGAAAAAAAAGAAAGTTTTAAAAATACTTTTTAAATACTGTTAAAAACGATTTTGTCTTAATAAATGACTATAATAATTTTTCATAATTAATGTGGTGTCTTTGTATTATTTATTATATAAATGAGATATTTATTGAATAAAACTCAAACTAATGTATTTGATATTCAGAATTATAAAATATGAATGTAATAGTTAATAAAAATATTCTACTTAAATTTAATATATCTTAATTAAAATTTGAAATGAGAATATGTAATGCATCCCGTATAACTAACAATTTATTACGTTAAAATGCACATGAAGTTAGATAATATTATACAAACTTACGTAGTTGCAGCAGCATGAGGCATCAATGCTTGTTATGCCCTAATAAGTTTATATATCTACAACGCCAAACATAGTAATTTCCCTATCATGAGATATGCGCAATAAAAACATTTACTGCAGAAAGTACTTCGAAATCTATGAATAATTCTCTGAAAGTCTACAACTCTACAATACCTTTTTAAAAATATTTTTACTTTATTAGTTTTATATAAAACAGTATGATACAAAAGATTATATTCATTGATGCTTTTATACAACTTATAACTCTTAAACTCTAATGAATTGTTAAAAATTCGTGTACTTAAAATGCGTGTACATAACTAAAATATTTATAACTGAGATTAAAAATAATAATTCACACACTAAGTGTTTAAAAGTTTTAACAAATAAAAATAAAAAATAACTATAAATAAATACGTATAAATATGCTTGTTATGTATATACATATTTTTAAATTTGAAAAGAAGTTTTTTAACAAAAGTAGTGTATTTCACTATTACTATAATATACTGTTATTTTATGTTATGTTTCGGTATTGTAATTGAATACAATGTAACACTCGGCAACTATCAATATCATATTCATACTGCCTATATAATGAGAAACGATAAAAATTTTCTGCTTTATTGTCCGAGCCGTGCCTGAATTCAGTTGGCTGTCTAGTACTCTAGTATCTTACTTCCCTAATCTCTTACTTTGCTAATTTATATTGCCCATTCTCCAACAGTTCTCCAACTTGCAAAATTGAACGATTCGCAATTTGCATATTCGTAAAGACCTCTGTTTAAAAGCAGTTTAGCTTAATATATATATATATATACTATTATATATAAATTGAAATTTGTTTATAAATATGCATAACTGTTAACTATAAAGTTGTCTTACAATATTTATAAGCTATTGGATTTTGTTATTACGTTGAATATTTTCACGGCACATTTCGTTCATACATAAGTATTGTGTATAAGTTTTGTTTGTTTACTTCTGAATGTTTCACGTATAGGTTAGTTGTATTATAGAATACCGGTGTATCGTTATAATAAATATTAAAACTGGTTAAACAGCAAAATGTTAAATTTAACTTCCTTAAAATGTGCATCACGATGTTTACAAAATTGCACTACAATATTTTTTTATTCAAAAAACAATCAAATTTATAGTCAAAATATGAAATATTTAAAATACTCAACCTCTGCTGGTAGAACGTGGAAGATATTATTTTTTGGTAATGATTCATTTTCATTACAAAGTATCAAGTCATTGAATACTGCGTAGTGAGTATAGTACAAGACTATACAAATAAAATAAAATTCTAATTATGTTTTATTTATCCATTTTAACATCCAATTTTAAAATACAATTATTTATTTAATTTTAGTTTTCTTATTAATTTAAGCAATAGTATAAATAAATAATTATGCAATTATTTATATACAGTAGAAAAAAAGAGCTTCTTCAACGTTTGGAAATAGTTAGTTCAGATAAAGATACTCAAATTGCAAAATATGCTGAAAAACAGAATATTGCGTTACATTTGTGGCCACCACAAATACATGAAAATGAATTTGATATTGGTATTATTGTTTCGTTTGGTCATCTAATTCCATCAAGAACCATCAATTTATTTCCATTGTAAGATTTATTTACTTATTATTACAAAGCAGCATTAAATGATTTAAAGTTATTAGTCCATTTAAAATTGTTTTTTACAAAAAAAGTATTTTTAAAACATTGTTGAAAAAACTCAGAATAAAAGATGCTTCATAAATGCTAAAAAATTATCTTTGAATGTGTAATAAAAAAACCTATATCACTTTTTTTAATTACCATTATAGAGGAATGATCAATGTACATGGGAGTCTATTACCAAAATGGCGTGGTGCTGCTCCAATAGCTTATTCTTTAATGAATGGTGATACTCGAACAGGAATTTCTATTTTTAAAATAATGCCAAAAAAGTAATTATAAATATACTTGACTACAAGTGATTTTATACATGATGATATTTTTCCTTAAATTGGTTTATAAATATTTAGCTATTCACCTTAAACTATCATATATTTATTAAGATTTGATGCTGGTGCAATAATTGCTAAACAAGAAATTGAAATTCATCCAGAAGAAACACATGTTGAATTAGAAAAAAGAATGTCTATTGAAGGTGCAAATCTACTGATGAAAGTAGTGACTAAACTGCCTGATATACTAATAGAAGCAGAATCTCAACCAGAAGAAGGGGTTACATTTGGTAAACATCTTTTTTTTATATGTGCACAAAATTAAAATTCAAATAATCAACATTGTAAATATACAATAATTTTCTATATTTTTAATAATAAACTAATAGCTCCAAAAATAACAAAGAAATTATCGTTTATAAATTGGAATACAATGACTGCTAAAAATGTATATGATTTGCAACGAGGCCTTAATGGGATTCAACCACTAAGAACTTATTATAATAATGAAGTTATTAAACTTAGAAATATAAAAGCAATTCCTGAAAATGAAAATATAAATCATAAAAATTACATAAAAGAAAAGGTGCCAGGTAAACAGTAACCTTATTATTAGTACCTTATTAATACCATAATTATTATAGAAAAAATGTATTTATAATTATTGTTTTTTTAGGGATAATTATGTTTAATAAAAAAAATAAAACATTGTATGCTTCCTGCAAAGGTAACAGTTGGATTACTATTGATGAAGTGATATTTCCTAGTTCAAAACCGAAATCAGCCATTCAGTTTTCTACTGGATACATTTTAAAAGACAAAAGTAAAGATCACATATTTTATTATAAATAAAATATTTTTAATTACTAAGTAGACTTATAATTATAAATAAATAACTTCAAAAATTTGATTTTGAATGAATAATTTTATTCACATAAAATACAATTTATTTTTAAGAATTAATGTATAAAATTTATTTCACATTTTTGACTGAATCAATTCACTTGCTGCCATTGAGTTTGCACAAGAATATAGTTATTCTTTTAATTTAATAGTACTACACAATTTACCAAAACATGATAAATTAAATTATATTTAAAAATTCCTCGCAATTGAGTCACAATGAACTAAATATATAAATTTTTCTTCTAATATGTCTCGGTATTCCTCATTTTGCAGTCAAAGAAAATATAAAGAGAGTTTATAATTAAATACCAGAAACTTTAAAATTTTTCAACAAATATGAATTACTATTTTCGATATTGAATCCTTAATTCTCATTTAATGTAATAACTAAAATTTGTACTATATATGTTTTAAAATAAATAGAATATTATTCTATTTCAAAGCTTTCAAGGTTTTCAAAAAATATCAACTTCATTAGAATTATACAATATAGGTTGTATAATGTAATCAATATATTCTTATTTAAAAATTTAAATATTACAATTTCAAAAATTTATTTATAAGAAAAATGTTTATGAAGATATTAGAAAAAATGTTTACACTTACAGCATTCAATAATAATAATAAATTTGTTAGAAAATTTTGTTAAAAATCTGTATTAAAGATGCTTGAAATAGTAATAACAAAAATTGAATAAATAATTTAAATTTTGAACAAACTAAAAATGCGGATATATAATTATATACTTTTTTTAAATATTCTTAAAAAAAACGAAAATCTACATCACAAAGCTAAAAAGAGCTATAGGAATTATTACCGAGATTTATAGATTGTGTGACAGTCGCTTTGCAAGGCTACGATTTATTTTAAACATCTATCATCGAATACAATACTATGAAGAAACGAAGAAATCGTATGCGCTTTTTAAGTTCAACATAATTGGTATCTCAATTTTATTTTGTTATTCTCCCAAGAGTGACAAAATCATGCATTACAAAAAAATTCATTACGTCACTATAAAATAATTACACATAATTCAATATGTGTTTTTGGATCTGTCACTAGTGAACAAATTTCCATAATCAATAATTACAATTTCACAGTCAATTTTGACTTAAAAAGAAAAAAATTAAAAGTTGTTCAAAGCAACTTTTTCATCTGCTACATGATTTGTATATTTAACATACCTTACGCATAGTCGAACCTTATTTTTTTTTTTTTTGATCAATGTACAAAATTATACAGTTTGGTTTGTGTGCTCAATGTACTTCAGTTCGACTGGTGCTAGTTCTCTGGCTCTGAAGCCTACAAATGAATGAAAAATAATTAAAAAAATTTTATTAAGGAATAGAAAAATATAAATATCAAGAATAAATGAAAAAATTTAACAAATCTAAATTTAAAATTATTTTTAAATAATTTAGTAAAAAAAATTAGTAAAAAAAAATATCCTTTCAAATACGTAAAAAAATTTTAATTTTTGATATAATCATGTGGCTTAAAAATGTTTTTAATAACGAATTAAAAAAATTAAATTCAAATTAAGTAGATGAATATTTTTATACTTACACTAGGATCGCAGTCAGCACAATGCCAAGAATAACCTCGCCTCTTTGGAGATTTTTTTACTGGCGGATCGAGACACGTAAAATGATAACATTTTTTACATTCATCGCACCTAGAATCGGATATATTTAAAATATATTAATTTAAAACATTGATAGGAAGTTGTATATCGATCAGTGACTTATAAATATCTAAATTGAAAGAAAATAACTTTGGTCAACTATACTTTGAAATTTGTTATCTACAGTAGCACATTAAATGAAAATTAATAAAATACAAAATTAATATTTCATAAAATAATATTAATAATGTATTTGAAAGAAAGGTAGAAATTTTTATGAAATTTTGAATCATCAAACACCAACTAATAAATATTAAACTCAATCATAAACTGCTAACATAATAAATTTACATTACATTATAATTTCATATAAACGTTGAAAAACGAAGGACAGATCTGAATTGACACTTGCAAAACAAAAAAAAAGTATAAAGATATAAAGATATGATACAAATGAACAATATAGAAATCCCAATGCTGCTTATTTTACAAATGTCTTTGTTCGCATCATAAAACAAAAGTAAACAGCATAAGCTATTACTGATAAATTTAAACTGATAAATTACGCAAAATTCAAATATAATTAAGCATGCAAGAAAATGAAATAGAAAGATAAAGTACAACAATATGAGCAATTTATTGTTACTGATTAATACGATCGAGATATTTAGTTGAACTCACATGACAAGATTTTGATTAGTTCCCTGAGTGCTACACACAATACAATGCGATAAGAGATCTGCATCCTTATTCTTCCTGCCCCCGGATGAGAGTCGATTAGCGGTTGTACTAGTCGTCGGTGGTGTATTGAATAGTGGCGATCCCAAGCTTCCTCCCGCCCCCTGTCGTGGAGGGGTTGGCGTTACTCCTGAAACCGTCGACGTCGTCAGCGTCGGGGGTGGCGGAGCCAGCGTATGAAGCTTTAACTGTTGATGTACAATAGGCTTTGGCGGAGTCATCTCCGTACTGGTCGATGAAGCTACGAACAGCTGCGGATTCGTTTCTGATGCGACTTCGCCCTCCGGTAGTGGTATTGGCTTAATCTAAATTTTCATTAAAAGAAAAATGAAAAAACTTTTTCTCGTAACAAATGCTATTGGCTGCTGCGATGCAGATAGAATGTACAGGGTGCATAAATGTGTCATAATTATGATGCAAAATAAATATGATCATCCTCTTACTTTTATAGTAATGCGTCGATGAACTTCTGGTTGCGCATGATTTTCCGGATTCTCTAAATCCAGGCTCTTTCGCTTATGTTTTCTTTTTCTTTGCTTAGCTCCCGTGATTGGATCCGGGGTATACCGTTTGTGCTTTTCTCTTTAAATGTCAACGAGATATGAATTTCAGAGCTTATAATTACAATGAAGCATTTAAAAAAGAAAATCGATAATGTATCACGTTCGTTATGGTTTTGATATATTGTATAAATTTTCAACCTTTTTATTGACATTAAATAAAAAAAAAAGATATTCATTTATATGCTTTAAATATCGTAGAAAAATACTTTTCATAAAATGGTACCTTCTTCGTTTTTTTCCACTACGACCGGATGAATGTTCAACCATACCATCTAAAGGCGCCATTCTGTACTCGGGAGTTCCTTCTCTCAATGGTACAATTGAATTATTGACAATGTGATGGTTATAATTGACTTGGTCTATTTGCATTGGATCAGGCTCTTTTGGTTGTGGTCCCATTGGTTTTATTGTTAACTTAAATTCATACAATTTTCATTAAATTCATTATGTTTCGACACAAAAACGGGAATTTTATTTTATTTTATTATTATTTCATGAATTTATAAATAATTGTCACCAATTTAATAAAATCTCCATCGAATTGGTTAGCTTTTTGTATAAATTTTAATGACTTATGTAAATTTATTAGTAAAAAATAATTCAACAACATCACCATTAGCCACTTTTAAAAAATTAATATTTGTAATTGAAAAAACCTTGTATACTACAATATTATTTTACAATAATTTTTACAAATAACAGTATTTCTCCTACATTATCATATTCTAAAGTAATAATCTCACCTTGGGAGTATGAGGTATATCATTAATTTCCATTGAATCCTCGATACTATTATTTACAGCTGAGGGCACCTTTTTTACAATTGAACTCTTATTCAAGCTCGCAGGAGGCTTGTGAACCTGGACTTCTTCTACTGTCAGTGAAAAATTTGCATCTTCTTTACAGTGCCTCAGTCTACGAGGTGCAGATGTATCCACTCGTTCAACGTCAGATCCTGACGTCTCCTTGTCGCACTCTGAGCATTGCCTAAAACGCGTTTAAAATTAATTAGACAGCATCGACACCTATAATTGATCTCTAAAGCGCTTTTATTAAAAGACACTTTTATATCGTTGAATTGTATTTAAAATATCAATGAACAAATTCCTCTCGTGTAATTCCATTTGGGTAACGCACTCACCATCCCATTAGCTTTGTTTTCTTTGGCATGCGAGTTAGAGGAGGCGTCAGACAAGACAAATGATAGTGCAAGTGGCAGGTATCACATTTGGCTAGAAGATGCTGATTCGTCGATCGCCTACATATGCCGCACTGATGCCTCAACTGCAATTCGACCTTATGATTTCGATCGATATTTTGGTTACTTAAGTCGTGTTCCTCCGTCTTGACCTCGTCAACCTTGTTGATGACCGATAATCCAACTCCACTTTTTAAAGTCACGATCGGTACAACTGGTGTATCTATTATAAATAAAGTTTTTAAATGGCTAATAATATGAAATAAGACGTTTAAAATAAGATGTCAACTTACTGTGATTCGATGAAAGTTTCGGCCTCGCGATATCTCCGACGGACGGAAGGGGTTTCGCATAATTCGCTGCCCTTAGTACTCGATGATACATTTCTATCTGCTCCTTGTGCTGATCATATATCTGCACCTGCTCCTCGTTCAACCGCATAGCTTCGTCATACTTTTTGTCAAGCTCTTGCTGCTCGCCTAATAGCCTCGTATTCGCCTCTAGAAGCTCATCGAGTCGAGCCTTCATCGAGGCGGTGCGCGCGTGCCGGTCCAGGTAATAGCTAATAAACTCCACACTAAAGGCCGGCGGTATGTGCCATTTTTTACGTATGTCCACTAGCGAGGCCATTTGCTCTTCTTGTGTTTCGAGAGTTATCGTGTCCACGCCCATCAACTCAGCTTTCTGTTGCAGACTCCGACAGGCCGAAGCCGAAGTTGTTAGTAATCTTGGCATCTTTTGGGTGGGGACTAAATGAGAAATCAGAGTAAATATATAACCTGTTACTATCCACCACATCAAGCATTAAGAATTACTTTACGTCTAGCTTTTAATGTTCAAAGTAAATCATATTTATTTCAAGGTATTTATTTTTATATAAACGATACCGACTAAATCAAAAGAGAAATTGGAATCGTTTTGACAAAACATACCATTTTATTCGCTTACATTGTTTAATAAAAAATAGATGTATTGCGCGAAATAGAAAATAAGTCTTACCCCAAGGTGGTGGTTTCGAGGACTTGTGAGCCAAATACTTGTGCCGATGCTTTGACAGCTTGCGTTGAATCCTAACAAACTCCTCAGTTTCTCTATATTCTGGCTTCTTGAGCATTTGCAGACGGAACGTTGCCCGCAACTGCAAAGCGAGCCAGTTTCGCTTACGTTTTCGAACAAGTGTTTTATCGGAATGCAATTTACAGTGAGCGTAAAATGGATCTGCTTGGTCGACTTCCTCACTATGCGCTTCTGAGAGTAAGCCTTCCCTTTGAGCGCTGCGATTGAAATAACGTTTAGCATTCGATTATTAATTAACAAATACATAAATAAATATCTCGATTGTGAGATTTTTAAAATTCTCTTCTTCATATTTTTCTTACATTAATTAATAATGAAAAGAAAATTTAAAAAAAAAACCTTAATCACAATCAATAAAGCCAAAATGATTCTTGTGTTCAAACATTGAGTGAACAAGTTATATTTTTTGAACAAGAAAGTAAAATATTACCTTAAGACCATTTTAAATGTATTTTTAAAGAAATACGATTACATTTTATCTTATTTCTATGCAATACATAAAACGAAATATTGCGCACACAGTTTTCCGAAAATGCTTATACATTCTAATTAGAAAATTGAAGCAAACTTTTGAATTAACATATTAAAAATGTAGTAAATAAAACACCTACCAAGTAACGTGAAAGTATGTATGACACATACCAGCATCGCATTCTATACAAACTCCAGTTCGAGTATATCTTACATCTTCGCATAAGGAACACGCTTTTGCTCCCCATTTACTGTACGCCATTTCAAAAAGCGTTACACTAGTCAATCGGTCGACCTAATTAAAAAATGGTTTTAAATATTGTAATAATAAACAATAATAAACGTTGATAAAATTTTTGCCGGAATTTCTTACTTCTCCAAATGCTACGCCAGGTACGTAAAGAGCGCATACTAAGTGAACCCACTTTCCTACGTCTGTTTCCTTAAAAATACCGCCCTTATTAGGACACAGCTCACAGCAAGGATCTTCGACTCCTGCACTGCATGCTTCACAAAACCAAGGTGCTGATTGTGACAGTGAATCTGTACTAGAAAAACTTTCTACGTCAGATACTCCATAACAACCTAAAATTTAATTGAATCAATAAAGTACTTAAGTGAGTTCTGAAACAAACAAATAAGTTTATCGTTAAAACCTTCGTGAACAGTTACACCACAACCATCGCATTCAACAATTTCATTGATATCGTCACTTCTATCTCCTAAGCAACCGCAACATATTAGCATTTTAGATAATTTATCTTCTATAGGTCCCCCTTTTTCAGCTTGGGTACGAGCTTTCTCTATTAAATCTTCTACTGTTGCAGATGTTCCATTTTTCTTTCCCAATAGTGGATCATCTACAGAATTATCCGATTCACTTTCCCCATCATCATCCTCATCATCTATGCAAAAAGAAATATAATAAATCAAAACATTTTCACATAATTATTTTCTATGTCAATAAGCAATCAAAAAAAATTGACTGACCTTTCCCTACATCATTAGAATCAACAGAATCATCATCGGATTCCTCACAATGATCTTCTATTCGAAAATCGCTGTCATCTGAACTTTCTCCCAGATCAAAGTCCAGCAATGATGTTTGTGCTGACTCTACTGGTTTAACTCTTCGTTTTTTTGGATCCCTCTCAACTATTGAAAAGTATTTATTAATATTACATGCTAATAGAATAGCTTACTGTTACAAAGCTAAACTTATAAATTTCGGTGATAACAAATAACTAGATAATGTCAGATAAGACTACTGTGTTTATATAATTATTAAAAAAATGTTGAAGGATTCAAGTTTGAGATTAAAAACAATTATACACCTTTATAATTTGTACATAAAAACGAAGCACAAGATTATAAATTAAATGCAATATCAATTTTGAATTGCCATTTTCAATCAGCAATCTATACTTGTGCAAAAAAATCCAAGTTAACCTCACCCATTTGAATATTAAAAATTTATTGTCATATGAAATAAAATAAAATATTAATATTCAAAATCCAATGTAATGGACTAAAAATGATAATGCTATGAGTATTCAAATTAAATATTAAAACATTTTTACAAAATAAATGTATTTATATTTTGTATAAAATTTATCCAATAAATCTTAAAATAATATTTAATATGATATTAAGAAAGTAACCAATAATCTTTATTTAAAATTAAAGATCAAATTAGAGTTTCAGTAATCAAGATATATATGAAAACAAATTTGAACAAGAATGTATTAGTCAAATATTTAGAAATATTATTTTGAAAAAGAAAAAAAAGAAAAATAAATTCTTTTCTTTGGGTAAGAAAATGTTTCAATTTTTTTGTAAAATATTGAGACAAAGTAACACAGATATAATAAAAATGTCATTTAAAAAATTTCTTTAAAAAAAACTGTTCAAAATAATAAAAAAAAATTGGTCATATAGGAAATCAGCCTCCAATGTATGAAAAAAGATTATCTCTATTTTGCTTATTAATCACAAAGTGGAATAGTTTGAGAAATTATTGAACTTTTTCCACCAATATTTAAATAACTTTAATACAATTGGAATTACAATTGTGCTCATTCAATGCACACACCCTCGATGCCAGCTTAATGATTTATAAAGACTTTACAAATCATTGAGATAGCCATTGGTTAAATAAGTGTTCAGATGAAGAAAAAAAACAGATAGTTGTAATTTAATTAACGAGACTGTTATCAAGGGTCAAGAACAAGTACAATATTACAATTCACTCACTCATGGTTTTGTACAAAAATCCAACGTCGTCCTCCTGTGACATCCTGGCGGGTGTTTGCGTGTATCGAGTCCTCCGATGAATAATATATAAACGCCCACACGAATGAAGAGCACCGCCTGTTAAACTTCCCGCAGAAGCTCCGTTTACGTTTCGGAGTTCCCCGTAAGCGTGTTAGCCTCAACTCCGGTTGGACGGTATATGCACCGAGTCAAGGAGAGAGAGATACAGAGAGAAAGAGAGAGAGACAAACAGAGGGGGGGGGAGAGAAAGAAAGAGAGAGAGAGAGAGAGAAAGAAACTGTGTACGTGTGTGCGCGTGTATGGGGAGAGAGAGAGAGAGAGAGAGAGAGAGAGAGAGGAAGAAAGAGAGTGAGAGAGAGGTGGCAGAAGTGTAAAAGAGAGAGAGAATTAGACAGCTGCTCCTTTCCTCCCTCTCTCAGGATCGACGATCACTGCTCGGTGGTGACAAGCCTCCGCCCGGCATTTTTTGCAACGATTCCCCGTACTCGTCCGCGTGAAAGCCCCGTCGGCAGAGAGCGAAAAGCGCGGGTCCAGCTTCACGCGCTAGGCGACGCCGGTCTTGTCCTTTCTAGCCCCCCCCGACCGCCCCCCGCCCCCTCCCGACCTCCTTCTCTTCGATGATAGGAAAGGCCGTTTACCGCGACGGGGGGCTACATAACCAACGTGCCGCGCATCCTTAGCGAGAGAGAACACATCGCACGGAATCTCGAGCGCGCGCCCTCGCAGCCTCTCTAGCACATACACACGCACGCACGCACACACACGGGAGAGGGTGAGGCACACGAGGCACGATTTTTCGGTCCGCCTTCCTCCTCTCGATTTCGCCCTCTGGAACTTGCGCTCTAGAGCCACTCGCTTGATCTCTCTCTCTCTCTCTCTTTCTCTCTCTCTTTTTCTCTCTCTCTCTCTCTCTCTCTCTCTCTCTCTCTCTTTCTCTCTCTCTTTCAATTCAACTCCAACTCTATCGGACTGGGGACGTTGTGACATACGCGCCTCAGTGTACAGAGTTGCAGACGCCACAGACGACGCTTCAAATGCTTTCTCGCGATGCTACTACGCCTCGTGCGCTCAGACGTACGTGCATACGTTCGTAGGGACAATTACGTATTCGAGCGATACTGCACGCAGGTAGTTGAGAATGTGGCCGAAGCGGCCGTCGTCCCGGCCCCGGCGGTAGACATGTTAGATCCGCGGCTCGCGGCTTGCGGATAATCCTGCCGCGGGAGATTTTAAATTTATCCGCTAAGGACGCGAAAAGACGCGTCGGCCGATTCCAGATCCCGCGCCGCCTCGGGGTACTCGCGGCACTGCTGATTTTTCTACGCACTCGAGCTGCCGGCTTGGTGCTTCCGCGCGAGCACCAAAGTCGTTGCGATGCGTTCGTTCGCCTATCGTCATCTCATTGACGACCTGCGGATAAATGTCACAAGAAAATACCTCAATTTCAAGAACAATTTTAAACCTAACTCATACATTACAACCTGTTGATAATATAATCATTGAATTTTCTTTGCATGCTTCACTATAAGTACTGTACTACTTCACACTGACTGAAAGTATTATAGTATGCATTCAAATTAACACACGCTCGAGTCTTATTTTATTTTACCTTCTTGTAACACTTGCTTCTATTTAATCGTTTTTCATAATTATCTAGTCTCCCAAAGCAACTACGTTATTTATGCATGAGAGGAACTCGGCTTTTATCGCAGGTAGTTAATACGTTCCATTTATTTTCTAAATACCGATTTAATCACGTTTAGGCACTTATGATTTAAATGAAATATCTTATACAAAAGGTATTTTAAAATTTATTTGCCTTTAACTTATAATTTAATGACGCGTGTAATCCTTTATTAAAGTTCTAGTTGCAACTTTATTTACGTCATTTTTTAAAATGTACGAATTCAAAGAACACTAAATAAGAATTACACGATCATAAGTCACACAATCGATATATAACAATTATGTATTCTTTTCGAAAAAAAAATTATTAATATAAACACCTCTATATTTATCTTGTTTTGTATTGACAAATTCTAATTTATACGTAATATCTTAAAATGCTATGGTTTATTACATTAATGTTTTATAAAAGGTTATTTATTAAAATTAACATCAGATTATATTAGATCACATGTTTTAAAAGGAACCCCATTAATCTAACTTTATATCGAAAAATTGTTTTTTTGAAAATAACGTTCTCTTCAGTAAAAAAAACACTATAACATTTCAATTGAAATCAGCTATAAATCGTTTACTCTATAATAGAACTTTACATTCTGTGTTAATATAAAATTATTGAACTTTTTAAATATTTTATTCAATTCTAATTATACTAATATCTTTCCTCGAATCTTCAATTACTGTTTTAAACTATATTTCAGTTTCATAAATATATTTTATCCAAATTAACATTTAACATGCACAACTTAATTTGCGTGTCTTTAAATCTTTCTCTTTTATATTAAGTTTTATTTATAGATGTTTCATTAACATTATTTTATTATAAAAATTAAGTTTACAATTATAATATTAGAGAAATCATAAGGATTAGAATATTAAAGAGACGGTCGTATTAATCCAATAAAACCAGAAAAATCACTTAAACTGTTAAAAGACACGCAACTTATTTGAATCAATTTCGCTTATTGTAGATTTACATGATTGTATAAATAAAACTAATCAAATGTAATATTTCAAGCACATAACACGTACGTTTTCTTATAAGTATATATAAGAGTATCTTATAAAATACACTTATTAATATTATAAAAATATTTATTTAAACATTTCTTATGTTATATGAAATTTTTATTAGCAATATAAAAGCAATATCATTATTAAATCAAATTTATTAAAAAAATATCTACAAAATATATAAGGGCTTCGACTGAGACTAAGAATACTTGTAAAATTAAAGTGTTTTCTTTGAAAGTGAATTTAGTGTTTGTAAAGAATGAAGTTAGACCTTGATGAAAGTACTATTATGCCATCTGATAAATGTAGAAATGTATAACTGTAGAAATATTTTAATATCAGGCTTTTCAAATTATTTTAGAAATTAAATAGTCAGAGTGGTACACAAATAAATTTTCAATTAAAATATTCGAAAATTATTTTTCGCTTATTTATATAAGTACGTGTATATGAGTATATGTAATATAAGTACGATCATTAACGTATTTATAGGTTTTTTATATTATAATTAATATTGGGTCATTTTAAAAATGATATTTTTTCAACTCATTCATATATTTAATTAATTAAAACATAACAGATCAAAGTATATTTAATGCAAAACATTTATTTTTAGGTTAGGTAAATCATACCTTATATATGATAATGTATTGCAATAAAACATTTGTTAAATATGTGTTTAATTTTATTTTAAAAAATCTCACATCTCAGCTTTTTATACAAACTAGCCCTCTCATGGCTTAGTAATTACCATTTTGTTTTTAACAATTACATATGGTCAAGCAAAATTTAAAAAAAACCTTTTGTAAAAGAAATTTTTTATCGCGTATATTATATTTACATGCTTTTTTCAAAAAACAGGTATTTGAATAAAAGAAGAATATCTTTATGGAAAATTTTTTTTTTATATTTAACTACTCTTAAATGATGATTTGGCAAATAAAATTTAATTCAAATTAAAAATCATTTTTGTATTTTTTTTTCAATTTCAGTAATATTAAAAACTTAAAAAATTAAATTAAAAAATATATATATATACCTGTTATATAAGGAGCAACTGTGTTATTAAACATGAACTGTCACACGTGCGACAAAACTAAAAAATATTACAAAAATTCAAAAGATATCAACCACATAATTTTTTTAGTTTATGCAATAATCAACTCATAAATTTAATAAATTACATGTATTTATAATAGTTATTCTGTATAACTTATAAACATGAGCTGTATTTAAAAATCCTCGATTTATTTTTAAAATGTTTTTAATTCGTAATTTTAAGATTGATAATTATATAAATTAAGTATATATTATAAATATCAAAATAAACGTAAATTAAAAGTTACTTTAAAATGTTCTTCTTTCAAAAAATTCTTAGATAAACTGTACAGTTAATAAGCTAATTTACAAAAAATATAGTCTTTTACATGAATATTTAAACTCTAATAAAAAAAAAAGATATGATGTTTACAATGCACATATTGAGCCATTTTTAAAATTTTCAGTTGGACCTGCATAAATATCTTTCATAAATAGTAAAAAAAAATTGCTGCAAAATTCATTAATTAGTATCTCATTTTGCCACCACTTAAAAGCGCTACTAGTAGTCTAGTACATCGTGTCTTAAGCACATGTAAAAAAACTACGAACTAAAACTGTAAAAAAAATTAAAATATCCAAAAACTCGTAGTGCAATATGATATTTTTCATCATCAAGAACACTTCAACTGATATATGTATAATAATTAATTTCCTATATAATGTAGAAATTAATATCAAATTTAAGTTTTTTTAAAAAGAACTGACACTGACGAATTACTTGAAATTTCTGATTAGAAATAAATTTGTTCTTTTTGTCAAAAAATTGTTATTAATATTTTATGTTCTTTTTTGTAATATTACTGAAATATTATGTACAATTATTTACCAATTAATAGGACTTTAAATTTAAAATAAAAGCAAGCAGATAAGTATAAATGTAGTTCCTCTAAATCTAAATATAATCATTATTTTTTTCTTACGAAATATAAATAATTAAATTATAAACAAATTATTAAAATCATTGAAATATGTTTATATAATAATTATGAATATTTTTTAATATTTTCAATCTCCTTTAAGCAGTTCAATATAGGATTTTTTAAAAATGTTAATAAATAGTTACTCAGAAAAATTGCAACAGTATTACTCAAAGACTATGTTAAAATTAATTTTTATAACTTTTTTTCATATATCTTAAATAATTATAGAACTTTACAGATAGGCACAAATACATGCACATCAATATTATTACGAATTAACTTAACAATTATTATTTCATTTCGATAAACTTTTTAATTTTTGATAAAAAAGATTATGAAAATAAATGTGAGTAGTGTCGCTAAATAGTGACCGCATAATTAATTTCTTAAAAAGTCAATACAATATCTACGTTAAATTGAAATTCTTTAAAAAGATGTCTGTGTTTTTTATCCATGATATCATGATTATTTAATATTATAGAATCGTTTTGAAAATGTTTAATATTAGTTCGATCTGTTTCGTAAAATAGTAACAAATACACAAAATAAGATGTAAAGTTTTCCATCATATCATTGCATATAAAAAGTTTTTTACTTTTAATTTGATAAATAACAAAATCTATTTGTGTTATTATATTTTTTTACTATTCCTTAAAAATTACTAAAAAAACAAAAGAAAAGCGCATTGAATAAAATCTATTTATTTAGAATTTCTCAATTGATTTAATTAATAAAGTACTTCTAAATAATCATAATTTCCAAAAATTCAGTTTATCAAATATTTTTTTGTATTTGAGTTGCATATTGCAAATTTAACATATTGGAATGTTACCAATTAAAAAATAGAATGTATTCATGAATTCAGATTACTTTTAAATTACATTCCAAATCGCATGTTATTTCTAAAATATTATTAAAATGTATGTATCTCTTCTTTTTTTCCTATATATTCTGTTTATTACTGATTATCATCAAATTAAATTAAAAAAGATTAAATTTCTCTTTGTATGAGACAAACTCACATATGCCTGTAAAGTGTTTACAAATGATTTGTTACTAAAAAAAATAACAATCTTTAATCGCTACGTTGATAGAATTTTCTTGTCAAGGTACATTCAATGTTGATGTTCATAATGAATAAAATATTTTTTTATGTATTAAATAAAAAAAATTATTTAAATAAAGAAAAGGAGTTTTTTTTAATACTATAATCATTTATAATAAATACTATATTCATGAAAAATTGGAATAAAAATATTTCATTTTAATGCTTTATGCAAAAATTAATAAATTTATGATTTAGATTCGTATTTGTATAATAAATATACATATCTAGACATATTAAATCATTCATGGCATGTATATATTTTTTATGTTTTATTTATTTTAGATTGTTGTAATATAATAAGAAAATTGAATAAATATAAAAACACATGCTGACAAAATCATATCTTCTATTTTAATACATACTTTGTTCAATTGTATGAACAAAATTGAATCAATTATTTGTTTAAATCTTCTAACTCCAAAATAAGTTTCTTAGTAACAGAACATAATTGATTATCGACCACTGTAATATCTGTAAATTAAGAAAATGTAAATGATTTAAAAATTCTATGCATAATTATAAAAAAAATAAATTATTTAATCATGCTAGTGCACCTACAATTGAATTTTTAAAAAAATCAAAAAATCTAAAAGATATGGCATTGAATATTTTCATGATAAAAAATATTATTTAAAAAAATTTTTTGTTATCAGTGCAAGGATGTTTTTAACTTATAATGATTTTATATTCATTGGTACATCCATTTTTATTGAATAAGCATTACATTAATTGCTCCTTTATTTAAAGTAGATTTTGATAGAGCTGATGAGTGCAAATTACTTACATTAAATTATTATTTACAAATGCATTTAATGCTAGATTCTTCGATCATAACTTTTATAAAAAAAATTTATTTTTTAATAAATAATAAGCATAAAAATAGTATTCTTAAACAGTAAATAATGAAAAAATTCCTCTTTTTTATTTTAATTTTTTTATAAAACTTTTTAAAATAATTATTTTTTATTAAAAGTTTATAAACATTATGTACAACTACATTCTCAGTACATTTATAAAAATGTTCTATTCTTTAAATTTCTGTTTAGTAATATTTATATAAAATGTATTTTTTTATTAGTAAAATTGGTATAAATAGAATCATTTATTTATAACTTTTTTCAATTTTATTTCAAACTCCGTAGTTTTTCCATTGCCTTAATAAAAACTTGGGATTCTACTCACAAATTAAGTTCTAACTCGCCATTATTAACTTTTGTAGCATTTTACAAAATATATTAAATATTTTAAAGACAAGTTAACAGTCAAATTAATAAAAAAAAGTCTGCCTTTTGCGATATAAAAAGGCTAATAATATTATTTGTCACGATTTAGTACTTAAATAATTATCAGAAACAATATTCGAAAAAAAAGGAATTATATTATACGTTTAGATAGCTCGTATTTTGATAATCATAAAACCACAGATAAAAAAAAAAGAAACGTATTTTCTATATTATACCTAAACTCCATATTCATCCAATAATAATTATTTTTATCATTAATTAATAATAAGAACGAAAAAATTAATAAATATACTGACTTTTTTCAATGCATTCATTAACACATTTTAATAATCCTGTGTTTCTGTATGAATTCCCATCACTTCCACATACTGCTTTAACAGTTTTAGATGCTGTGCATTTGCATTTTGACACATCATATTTAGCATGTACAATAAGACACATTAGAAGAACTAAAATTTTATCATTTAATTTTTTTTATTAGAAAAGTGTTTTATACATTATATATTTTTTACGAATTTAATAAGTTGCTTACTATTCAAGATGATTATATTATGTAACTTTTGAAACTTAAACATTGTAAACAATCATTGAAAACTAAGATGTGCATTTGCTAAAATTTTTTATAAAGTACACGTATGACCGTAATACCATTATTACTATTAAAAATTTATAACATAATCATGTATTCTTTTGCAAAACCACTTACCAATAAATTTTCAATTACAATTTTTATTACAACATTAAAACATATTTTTCAAAATAATACGAGTACTTTTAAAACGACGAATCTTATCAAGTGAGCAAACGAGAGAGCAAGAGAGCGAGCGCCTGAAGTTGTGCATGTGTAGGAGAAAGAATCAATCCGAACGAACGAGTGCGAAAGAGCAGATTAAGCGGGCAGAGTGGGACATAATGCGTCCTGTAGGGCAAAGAGTTGGGCACAGCAAGGGCGTCCGGCATGGAGGGCGGCATGCCGTTTAGCGCCGGTGCGTAAGAGTGGGGCCCAGTCCCAAGTGTAGCGTATGCCAGGGCCCATCTGCAGCCTCGCGAATTTCACCACCCTTACGCAAAGAGAAGACTCGTTGCAGTGCAGGAATTGGGGATGTTTTTCCGCAGCCTTCTACCGGGTTAGACCTATAATCGAGCCCGCACCGTAGCCTAGAACCTTTCCTTGAAAACTCTTTTCTCTCTCTCCCCTGGGGTATCGACGCTGAGCTCTCTCTCTCTCTCTCTCACTCGCATCCATACACCCTATACCTTCCTCTCATATACAGATACGCTCCTTTCTATCCTCCCCCCACCCACCCATTGATCACAGAACAGCGGCTTTTCCGCTAGAAGCAATTAAAGCGCGGCCATTTTCAGGCCTAAGTTTTTCGCGAACCATTAGAACGGTCTTAGTTCTTGCCCGTGCAATCAAGATCCCTCAATGACCAGTATATTTATATCGTAGAACACTTCACGCCGCTAGAAGACTCCCGCGAAAATCCGCTATTGTATAAATAAGGTTTCAATGTATCATCTTTATTATTCGTTTGAATAATAATGTCAAATAGTCAAATATTTACTTATTACACCGCTAAGCACAGCAGAGCCTAAATACATAGCCTGTCTAACCAGCCAGATTACTAGTTTTAAATATTTTACATCTTTTACAGCTCCCCCATCTTGCTCATTTCGAATAAGCAACACCAATCATGGTAAATAATGTTTCTCTATTTTTAAGTTAACTTTTTTGATTTTATTTCAAACTAAAATAAAAGGAAGATATACCTAAGTTTGACTCTCTCTATTAATTTGCCTCCCTGAACCTCTGCGATCCTTTCCTACCCTGGCCGACTCCGAGGTATTTGAGCGGGAAGCAATGCATGTTTAGATTGAGGTCCGTGAGTGTCCACCGCATTAAAATCTCGGAGCCGAGCAACGAAGCCGAAGTCTCCACTTCATATTCAAATCTTAGAAACAAAAATTCCTCGGTTACGGTACCGATAAATAATAAAAATATTTAAGGGTAATTTCAAAAAGTTAGAAGCAAATTTTTTGAACAAATTGCATGTGAATGTCAAGGCAAAATAGTCACAAAACACGCGTCGTGAATCGGGTTATAACTAGATCCCCTCAACCACCCCTTGTCACTGTGATTTGGAAGAGACAGAAGCCGAACAATATCAGATTGAGCAGGAATTATTAGATACGAATATCGAGTAGAAATCAGAACCAGGGGCAGAGCTCCTGATCCCTGATCACTGGTATAAGTCAGAAAACAAAAGTAAGTGTACCTACAGGAACAAGAACCCTTTCGAATGAACAATTAATCCCGACAACTTCCAAAAAATTGACATGGTTCATAAATATAATTAACTTCTATCAAAATTCACAGGTTTGCTTAAGAGAATAGATCGTAGTTTAGGCAGGGCAACGCGAATTACTAGACAGATATTAAGGAAGAGAAATTCCGATTGGCTAAAGTTAGAAACCCGACACGTCTCATCGAATACGAGATACACTTGCTAGGTTCGCGGACCATTGAGCAAGGTATAGACTTCGAAATACCGTGATGCAGCAGTTTATGAAAGAACGATAAAATTTTAAAGTAGAAAGATATAAAACCGTCTAACAGCCCCTTGAGCTCGCTTATGAGATGAGGATGCCTTGATGACGCGTATCCGCTTCCAATAAATGCGACTTTAAATAAGCTAAGGAGAACTAGGTACCTGTCCACGATAGATCTACAAAATGGATACTGGCAGGTGTCCCTTTCTGCCTTTATTGTACCCAACACAGGGCTAATACAATTCAAACTATTGCCCTTCGATTCTACATTCGGCTTCAGCAGTCTTTCAGCGTTAGTGAATCGAGCCGTCACCTACACTAAGGAGAAAAAATGTTCTGCTATATCGATAATATCGTGATAGTTACCGAAGATTTCGACCATCATATATAACTGGTGAAATAAATTTTTAAGAATTATGGGACGCAAAGCTACAACCGATTTGGAATAAGTGTAATTTTAAAAGAAAAGATATCAAAAGAAAATCCACATTTTCTGCCACTAGAAACCGATCTCACCCATTTCATTGTGTCAGTTTTAGCTACCTCGTTAGACACCAGTCACACCTGTTGATGATTTAGAAGCTTTGACAGGAGTATTAGTAATCATTCCATTCCGTCCTTTAACTAAATTCGGAAAATATACAAACCTTGACAATCTGTCTTCAGGATCTATAAGCTTCAATCGGCATACCCTAGTCCTATTTATGTACAAGGATTTGTCTGCTGAAGTGCGAGAAGCCTAGTTCGGGCAGGTTAGCGTAGTAATACTACCCTGGTCCTATATCTTCGAAACAAACTGAGACTCTCCAAGAGATGAAGAGGTATTTAAGACTATTTTTCTTATTGTTGGGATTGTAGACTTCTGCACTTTATTCTATCAATTCATTAGCAGACTTGCAGGGGACACCCAATTAGTGGTTACTTAAGACATGATAATAAATCGACCTCCATTCCCCACATTTACCCAATTCACTATTTTGGGAGCTAGCCCATCATTTTGTTGGGAGGTAGATGAAAAGTCTTGTTTTCACTGTTAAAGAACGTGATTGTATCCCTAGGCACTAGGATTGTGACCACTCTTCCTTTTTATCAAGAGCTTCCTAAATGATTTTTAGAAAAACGAGTAAAAAAACTGAAAAGCCCAGCAAGTGTAAATTTAAAGGAGAACAGAGGGATGTTTATAGAAGGAGGTGACGAGAGGTAGATGAAACCCAGGTCACACTATTGGTACTATATACCTATTTAGAATTGACAAAGATTGAGAGGAAATGTCTCGGAAGACACAGTCGGCCTGTATGCGACTATCTGCGACGCACCTTGACCGTTAAAGAACACGTGACCTTATAAATACCGTAGAATGGCGAGCTGGACAAATTTAGGCCATTACAGAGGGATCTACCATTTGCAGCCGTCTGCTGGACAAGTAATAGAGTGCCCTCACCTAAGAACTGTATCCTATCACGAACTTGGTGACTGATTATCAATTAATTTCTAGCGCCGCAGCTGTAGATTCCAAGCCATTCTTCTTCTATACGTTTCATCTACCCATCTTGGACATGATTATAAACAGCCAGTGGTTCCCATTAATGTTTCAATTAGAATTGATACATTTCCAAGCAATTACGTTTTTGATGTAGAGTTCTCCTTATATGGAACTCACGGGAACAATTGCCCAAGAAGTATCTAAAAAATTTCCCAAAACTTGCTCACAACTTCGCGTCATTACTACATGTGTTGTATTCATATGCGTAAATTACATTCGATGTACACGTGAAATCATAATTGCATACATATATAATTAGAACTTTGCAGTAACCTTTTTACAAAAGAAAGTTTTTATATTAATAAAAATTTAAGTTTTAAAAGTGCGTTAAAAGAATGCACAATGCTGACTGTACATAGTTGCGCATGTTACAAAAATTATGATTTTCTTGATCTTATCAATTTTATATCGGTATTCTAGATTTCTGAAGTACCAATAGAATCTATCAATCTATGAGCTGCACTGCTGCACTATTTGCAGGAATGCAAGATTTTAGGTTTCTCACTGTGCAAGAGAACAGTTGCACGGTGGAGTTCTGCGACTTCACTTAATTTTAAATGTTTCGATAGCAGGGACAACAGTAGACAATAGGTGAAGAATTTCAAATAATACAATAGCTTAGTAGTTAATTATGCAACTATATATAATAGGGATTAAGCGACATATGAAGATTTGACAATACAACTTGCAAGTTACGGTTTATAGTTATTACAGGCATTGGATATAAATATAATATAATTTTAATTAAACATTTTACTTTTCCAATATTATGTTAAAAATTAAATGTTTTAAAAAAAATTATTAATTATTAACTTCCTTTTCTATAGGGTTATTTTAATCTTATTAGGCATTTACAATTAAAACTTCATTATTTTAATATAAAAGAATAAACATAATAAATTAAAGCAGTATATTAAGCGTAATAGTAAATTTTACTTTGTAAACGTGAACACAAATTTATAATTAAATTTAAACAAATAATACACAAATTAAAATTATATCAACTTAAAAATATATATTAAAAATTAATTTTACATTTCACTTTAGGAAGTCTTTATTTATTTTTATTTTAAAACATGGAGTACCATCTTCAAGGCTTAACTCACTATTATCTAATACACTATGAATCGCATTCACTTAATTCTTATTAATAATATCTTGATCCAATGGAAAATTGAAATTGTTACAAATATTTGAATATTTTTGTATTCATTAAATATATTATTTATTCCAGTACAGCTACTGTCTTATTACAAATATTAATACAGTTCGAATTTTCTTTCAATTGAAATCAAGGCTTTCATTAATTTCTTCTGAATAAAATATGTTTCAACTTAATGTACATTTTAATATTTTATTCTGTTTGTTCACTGCATTCTTGAGGGTCACCTAATTAATAAACTCTAATATATTCTTCTAACTTCAATGCCTGTAATAACTGTAAACTGTAACCTGCAAGTTGTATTGTCAAATTGTCATATGTCACTTAATCCCTAATTGCATAATTTACTATTACGCTATTGCATTCATCGAAATTCTTCCCTTTTATTGATACATTTGGATTTAGCTAAAAGTCGCAGAACTCCACTGCGCAACTTTTCTCTTCCACAAAAAGTCCTAAAATCTCGTATCTACACATGAAATTGTTTACGTACACCGGTAGACCGGTACACTGGCACAGCGGCCTACTGCATGTATAGTATAGTATACTGTATACAGTGTAAAATGTATCACTTATCTACACGATACATTAAGTCACTAACCTAGAAAATTAAAGACTTGTTTACAATTTCTACACACGTGGATACAAAGTTATCTTATTTGTACAATATTTCTTATAGTTTTTAAAATTATAAAATGGAAAATATAAAAGTTAAAATGGAAGTAGAAGATGAGTCGAAGGAAAATAGCAGCATTTCATGTATAAAAGAAATTAGTTATGAAGAAAAATTAAATACCGTAAATTCAATTGCAACTCCAATGGCTCCAAAGAAATTTGCAAAAAAAATTTATAAATGTATAAAAAAGGGTACGGTTTTTTATTATTATTTAGTGATACTAATAATTCCTTTTTATCATTCATAATATTTTTTTTAGCATCTAAACATAAAGGGTGTCTTCGAAATGGATTAAAAGATGTACAAAAACATCTTCGAAAAGGTGAAACAGGGTATGTAGCTAATTTTGCTTTGAAAGTCATGTATAATGAAACTTAATTACAACATTTTTTATTTCACAAAAGAAAATATTTTTGTTAAATAAATTACATGATATAGTTTGTATTGACTATTATTTAATCTGACAATTGTTCACAATTTGATAGACATTTTAAAACAAAATGATTAAAAAATATTAATTTATATAATTTTTATAAGTTGTAAGATCATCTACATTATAAAAATGCTAATTTCTTTATTATTATAGAATCGTGGTTTTTGCTGGAGATGCTTTTCCAATAGAAATAATGTGTCACCTACCAATAGTATGCGAGAATAAAAATATTCCATACTGCTATACACCTTCAAGACAAGATATTGGTAATGCTCTAGGAGTTAAAAGAGGAACTTTAATGGTTCTTATAAAGGAACATTCAGACTATCAAGAATTATTTGATGAAGTAAAAAGTACTATGGAAACATTAGCATGTCCATTATAATTATATTATCTAAATATATGTTTATTTAAATATCAGAAGTATTAATTAATATGACTAGCTGTAAAGATTGAAAGAAATCCTTTTATTTGTATAAAATTAAAATTGTCTCGCTTAATTACACATTCAATTATTGTAGATATTAAGTAACAAATATTGTATATAATAAATACTTTAGAATTCCAACCTTTTTATGGTTCATTAAAACTTAGCTATTTATTTAATATTTTTAAGCAATATTTTAAAAAATATAAGTTCAAAAGAATTTGGCTTATATACTATAATTACCAATAGAAAATTTATAAGCTATAACTGTGTTTTTGTATATTAGCAATTATGAAACGCTATTTAAAATTAGCAAAAAACTAATATCTATCCTACTATTTTAGCTTCAATTGTACCTTTTTGTTTTAAAGCCTGTAAAGATAGAAAGTGTGTAAAACAAAATATAAAAAAAAGTTTTTAAAATCTAATTATTTCCATGTATTCATTAAAATTTCAAAAAATAATTTTAGTATAGTCATTTTTTAATATTTTTAGGTTGAAATAATTCATATAATGTACACTGGTTGATAATTTTATTTTTTTGTAACAATTTTTAAGGCTTCGTATTGACTTGCACATTCCATCTACTTTGAAAAAACATTTAATAACAAAATATGTATAAGTTTTTTCTTTACTTATATGTTCGTATGAATGTCTCATATTCACCCGAATTCCGAATTCGTTTTGTCCTCAACGAAAAAACTAATATAGTAATGTGACGAAATGAAATTTCTAAGACGAATATCAGAGACTAGTATCTTATCTTAATATTTATTATATATTACTATAAATTTTTTTATTAAAAAATTAACAAAATTGTATAAATTTAGTTGTATAAAATTAGTATTTTGACACTTATTTTATCCTAATTTAATTAAATTTAATTGAAATAAGTATATAAATAAATTTCAATAATGTTTTATAAATTAATAAAATTGAATCCTTTAGAATTTAAAAAAAGCTTTCATAGCGGTTAACGAGGAAGCAATGAATAGCTGTATGCGGATATCATAATGCGAATTAAATAAGAGTGGTAAGAAATTTTAAATAATCTCTGAAATCTTCCTTAATTTAGAAAAGTCTTGTAGATATATTGCAACGAATTCGTATTTGAATGGAAACATTGCCTTGCGGTATCATTGCGATTCATGATTAATACTGAATCTGGTGTAAAGGTAAATTAGTGGTAAGACATTACACTCGATGCATTTAACTCAGTGTCATATTCGTGTATATAATGCGAGTAGCGTCGAATATCCTATCAAAGAGCACGCGCTTATCCAGGCGTTGATGGAAGATAAGATATAGGATTACAAAATACGGAGAGAGAGAGAGAGAGATAGCACAGACCTACAGAGCCAACTCAGTCGATCGCCGCTTTTGCACTGTAAATTTGAATTTCAAAAATGATAAAGATGCCATACGCGGACTAACGGATAGATGGAGCTTGGGTAAAATAACGGTCACGAATACACGTATGTACATCCGCAATCCGCATCGGCAACGTCGCACCAAAGATCCGAAGAGCATTGGATGTAACCTAACGGGGACGAGGGAGAGAGAGAGAGAGAGGAACGGCAGAATGAGGAGAAGGGGAAGTAGCGAAAGTGGAATAGAAGCAAGAGGTTTGGAACTGTGTGCGGTCACCGCGTTGCTTTTCTCTCCTTTCACCGCCATTTTGGCATTCTACATACGCCGATATGACGCACACGTACACATGACGACGCATCCTGGCGTCACGCGGTGTGCAAGGGTCGCACCGCGCTTTGCGTCACGCACATAACCTCTTGCGAATGCCGCGATAACGCGTGCGTCTGGAT
Source organism: Kradibia gibbosae (assembly GCA_018907135.1). Classification (NCBI taxonomy): domain Eukaryota; kingdom Metazoa; phylum Arthropoda; class Insecta; order Hymenoptera; family Agaonidae; genus Kradibia; species Kradibia gibbosae. The sequence continues at coordinate 13,576,444 of JACCHX010000002.1, read as the reverse complement.
CTCACCATCCCTTCCTCCACCCCTCATTATATCAGTACCCTCTCGTCGAAACGGCACGCACAAGTCGGAGCTTATCTATCGGGCCTTCGCCGAGACGAATGCATCCCCGGCTTGGGTTCTAGATATGTAATAAAATTGCAGGCTCCAATAGAGTCTTTGTTTTTACCCCACCGACACATACACACGCACACGGCGAGAAGAGGGTGAATTACGGGGATCGCGAGGGAGAGGGAAATAGGGAGCAATATGTGATGCCCGTGTGTGCGAGTAAATGAAATGCATTAAGGCGCGTGAGCACACACAGCAGCAGCATCATCGTCGTCGAGGCAGGCAACGTATTCAAGGATCGGCGAGGGAACGTTAACAGAGTGTCGAGGAGCTCGAGGGGCCGAGCCAAGCCGACTAGTATCGTTTGTTTTTCCCGTAATCCACGTAACATCACCGTCGTCGGCCGCCTCGAGTCTGGCTTTGGTCGCGGCCCACGCGTATCCCGTAGTATACGCCCGCAGCAACGGCGCTCGCTCGGCTCGTCGTCGTCTGTCTCGAATATACCCTAGACTCGAAAGCGCGGAAGCGTCGTCGTCGTCGTCCTTCGAGGCGTGAACGTCGTGAGCCACGGACCGCCGACTCGACCGAGCCCCTCCCCCTCAGGCCGCCCACCAGAGTCCACCATTCGTGCGTGCGCGAGTGCGTTGTTCGCCCGTTTCCCTCTCGCTCCGTTCCCGTTGTGCGCCACATCCATCCCCTCGTCCCCACCTAAAGCCAAGGGGCCCACGCTCGCGCCCCGTCTCGAGCGTACACACGCGTACCCTCTCGCTCTCTCTCTCTCTCTCTCTCTCTCACTCACTCTCCCTCTTTCTCCCTCACACACAGGCGCACGTACATTCTCTCATTGTCTTGCTACCGTCGCTCGCTCGCACCCCCGCCGCCGTTGCCGTCGCGTGCGCCTTACCGTCGCCCGGGAGCGAGACAGTGTGCTGGTCGTAGCAGGGCGCGCGCGCGCGCCGACGAGAAGGAAGAAAAAAAGAACTGGCGAAGGAGAGAGAGAGAGAGAGAGAGAGAGAGACAGAGGGAGGGAGAGAGAGAAGGCAACATAGCGTAACGGAGCAGAGCGGAGAGGAGCGGAGAGTGCGTGCGCGTGCACCGTTTGTGAGAGAGGGCGAAGAGAGGACGAGGAGGATACTTGCGTGGTGCTGGACGTGGACGGCGAGTACGAGGAGGAGTCAGCGGGGGCATCGTGGTTATTCGTGGCGCGCGCCAGGGCCTGAGATACCGAGAGTTGCTTAAGCGTCGCAAGCAGGCGGTGGGTGAGTGCGTCGTGTCGGCGGCCGACCATGGATCCGGCGAAGCTGAAGGTCGTCGAGCTGAGGGCCGAGCTGAGCAAGCGCGGCCTAGACTCCAAGGGCAACAAGCCCGTGCTCGTGGAGCGGCTGCGCCAGGCCCTCGAGGAGGAGAAGCCCGAGTCCAAGACCCGTGAGTTTCGAACCCCCTCGCACGAACAGCGAACCGCATCTCGTTATCCCGTGCGCCCGCGGCACACACGGCCACGCTCATACGCACACGCACACGCACACGCTCAGCCACACCACTCGCTCACTCCCTTTTCCTCCTTTCCAGCAGAACCGCACTCTCCCTTCGCACCGAACGTCTCCGCGCCCCCACCCCCGCGTGGCCCTGCCGACCCGCCGTCCCCGCCCTCTCGCCCGCCAATCTGCTGAAGCACAGCTACGGGGACGCGATCGTGTGCACATGGAACGATCGAGCCTCCCCGCGTATGGCTTCGTCATCCCCCGGACTCGGCTATAACCTACTCCCTCGCCCTGTCTGGCTTCGGCCACGGAGCCGCGGTGTTGCTTTTCCCTCGCTTTTCGTGCGAGCGCTGCCGCCGGAGCCTATCTGTATAGATATATGCCAGCCGCACGACGAGGGATGAGCGCGCGCTTCTCAACGGAGGCGACTACGTGCCGACGAGGTTTCCTGTTCTTCCCCTTCTCAACGCCATATACACACTTGTTATTCCTCATCCACAGTTAAAACCCTCCCTCCGCGTATCACCCTCCTCGAATTCCGCACCGTGCCAATGTGACCGATATCTCACCTTAACCTATGACGCCTCCAATGCCCCCGCTTCGATTCTTACCATTCTTGAAAATTCTAAATTTTATAATTCACCTACTACTGGAGGTTCTTTACTGATTCTTCAAATCTGATAATCACTGTCCAAATGCTTTATAGCTGGTTGTTAGTCTCCCTCTACGTTTGCTACACATCATAAATTATGAACATTATTGTATAATAGTTGCTAATTTCTTCGCATCATTCTACAACGAACTATATAGAATACTGCATCACTACACTGCCTTTATATTTTTACATTGTTCGAATACATGTTCAAGCTGTATTTCTGATCATGACATTGACAACTAAATTAAAAGCCATATGGAGAGAATTTTTACATATAATCAACTCTATTAATAAGCTATATGTACAAATTTATATATTTTATAGCTAGAAATAAAATTGACAACAGAGATGAGAAGTTATAATTGCTTACAGTCCTTTCTATATAGCTTTAAATTTTTAGAGTTTCTAATAACTAACTAACTTGTATTCTTAATTAATTTTTAACAATTTAGATAATCTATCATTTAGTGTTTTTAATTCAATAAGTATTTAATTTATTGCGAATTCTCATTCACACTGAATTGTAGTATTAAATGTTGATATGAATAATTTCGTAAACATAATAGGGATTTATTTTTTATATTCAATTGGATTTTTTGAAATGCTTAAGATAAATAGTAATTAAAAACTGATCATTGTCCTAAATATCTTATTTTTATTTTTGCCAGATGTGGAATCAACTGAAAAAATAGGACAATCAGACAGTGAAGATGAAGGAAGCCATGCAGAGTCAAAATCTCCAGAACCAGCAAAGTTGCAGCCTAGGACACCGAGTAGATCTTCAAGGCATGCCTCCAGAGAACCCACAACGCCGTCGAGGACACCTACACGAAGAAGTACATCCAGATCTTCGCTTAGCCGACAATCACCTGCAAAGACTACATTAACAGAGGGTTTAAATGAAAATGTTGTAACATTGGAGCCCATTGTAGAGGAAGACAAGTTGTCACCTAAAAATTATGATGTATCTCCACCATTTAAGGAAGATGCTTCTATAACTCCTGAAAACGAGGCTTTGCTACTAGCATCGCCAAAAAAAGACACCATAACATCATCACCTAAAAAGAATTTAACCTTAGAAAGTGCAACTCCGCAACAATTTGATGCAGATATGACAGACAGTACTATTGTAACACCCTTGAAAGATACTGTATTTATAAAAGAAGTTAACACAACTCCAGCCCAGGTAATGTATCATTATCTTTAATTCAACTTGATAAAAGTTTTTGATCTTTTGAAGATGATGTTGACTTGCTAATTTCTTTATAATTTGCAATTATATTTACGTTTTCACAAATAGTATAAATGTGCTCTTCAACTATTCAATATTAATTCATAATCGATTACAATGTTATTTTATTGTATAAAAACATTGTAGATACGAAAAGTAGAAGAAGATGAGCAATTAGATATTGTCAAAGAAGCAGAAAAACATGTTCCAGAAAAGTCACAGGAAATAACTAGAAGGAGTGTTGACGAAATTTTTAAAAATAATGCTCAAAGCCCTGTGAAATCATCAGTTCAAAGTCCAGTTAAATCTGTCACAGAAAGTCCTGTGAAAGTTACTATTACGAGTCCGACCAAAGTGTCAACTGAAAGCCCAATAAAATCCACCAATGAGACTCCAAACAAACTTGAAGATGTTTGTCCAATAAAATCTGTGGCTCAATGCATAATCACATCTAATATAGAAAGTCCAGTAAAATCAATTGCTCAGGACTCAACTTCATCTACAGTTCAAAGTCCAATCAAAGAAGATATTGAAAATCCAGTTAAATCTGTTTCTCAGAGTCCAGTTAAATGCCCAATCTCACAAAAGGTTTGATTTTATAAAATTTTATTTATAAATATGTTACTATAAATGTAGGAGCACAAGTTCAACATTAAAGATGTCTTTATAATTTAATGCATAATTTGTTGATCTAAAAAAAGTACACATAATTTAATTTAATTAATATTTTTTTTCTTTATGTTAAAATTATTTTCTCTTTAACATTACAAAATAATCTTTGTATCTTGTAATTTTTATGCTTTGCATAAATAAAAGTAGATCATTACAGGTATATTTACATATATATTGTTTAAAAATACATGTAAATATATAAAAAATTATAAAAAATAGTTCAGTACATAAATATTGATAGTATTATTTGCGTGAATATTTAATGTAATTAGTTAATTTTGGTTCAAGGATGAAGCTGCAAGTCCAAATAAAAAAAGTGATGAGTTGATGCAAGTGGATCCAAGCGGAGATAAGCAAGAATCCTTAAATAAATCGATAGATGCGTCTGTAGACCAGGTGAACGACGCCCAAAATATGGAAACCGATGAACAGGTAGTGTAATATTTTGAAAATTGGTGTATACCTTTTATATTTAATCAAACACACATTAGGATATTTTTCTTTAGAAAACTTTTATTAATTATTACATTAGTGCTCTTAATATTTTATTCAATATTTGTCAAACAAAATTTCCGTGCATGAACGTTTCTATTTTAAAAAATTACAATTTTTATGTTAGGATAACAAAAATGAAAAATCGGATGAAAAGTCAGAAGACAGGAAAAGAAAACGATCGCCAAGCCCTCGTGAAGAAGCTGCACGTGCTCCACCTATTGCAAGACCTGAAAATGAACCAACCTACGACGATACTGCTCTTCTTTTATCGTGGTGTAAGTAAAAACAAAATAATAAATTACTTGTAAAATATAGATATTAATACAATGCTATAATATTTTTATAACATATATAGCAATACATATTTTAACGTAAAACAGATCCTTTCGATTTAATACTAATTAGAAAACGACTAATTCGTTGAAATATTTATAGAACGAAAATTGAAATTAACGAATAACTCAAGTATTTTCACTTCCACAGATGATTCTGATTTAAATTTGGTGATAGACACATCTCAGTACTATTCGGCTTCGCCGATGCAGGGCGATGGTTTTAATTTTATGTGGGCTGGAGTTAGAACCTCGTACGGCTTCAATAAAGGTAAAATCTACTATGAAGCACGTGTAAACGCCAGGTTCGATAAGATTGTCACTCCAACACCGCCTGCCCCCAATACCCCCAACTCTGGTGGCGCAATACCTATTGATGAAGACATACCCAGTGTTCTAAGGCTTGGTTGGTCAACGTTAGACACATCACTGCAATTAGGTACAGAAATGCACCTTCTTCCCTGATTTCATGAATAACAAATTTGTTTATTTTTCCAATTATTCATAGAATGTATAATGATATACTTCTTAATTGTATTAAAACTTATAATAAAAAATTTGCTCACATTTTAACCGAGAATTCAAATTTTTTTGAATTTGTAAAATACACAGTGTAATTATTAATTCAATTTTAATCTGTTATTAGGTGAAGAGAAGTTATCTTATGGTTATGACAGTACAGGAAAGAAATCGACAAACAATGAATTTGTTGAATATGGCAAAACATTTGCTAAGGATGATGTGGTTGGATGTTTTGCTGATTTTGAGACAGATGGAAATATTACCCTCACATATACAGTAAATGGAGAGAGTCAAGGCCCTGCATTTGTTTTAAAGAAAGAAGATCTCCAAAATAAAGCATTGTTTCCACATGTGTTAAGTAAGAATTGCTCATTTACAGTTAATCTCGGACAGGAGGAAAATTGGAATGAAAATATTTTAGAAGGGTAAGGTTTTATTAAAAATTGTATTAAATTATTCTTTAATAAAAATACTTTACATGTGACAAATTATATTAACATTCTTTTGAAGTAATGCATAATTTCAATGAAACAAAAATATTTTTAAAGTTATATGCTTAAAAAAAATGTTAAATAACGAAAGTGAATCTGATTTTTAAACTAATATTTAAAGTTCTTATCTGCGTAAAAGAATACAAATTTACTTTTATAGTTTTAATGCATTTTATCGTCTAATATAATGTTTTCTTTTTAGATATATTTCCGTTGGAAAAGTTGACGCTTGTGACAGAATAATCGGCCCTCGTAGACCAGAAAAGAGAGAAGACTGCGAAGTTATTTTATTATGCGGATTACCATTTTCTGGTAAAACTTCATGGGCCAGAAACCATGTAACCGAACACCCAGAAAAATATTATAGTGTGTTGGGAACACATAATCTTCTTGAAAAAATGACCGTAAGTGACGAAACAAATTTTTAAACTGTTGATATTAATTAATGTTGTTCACTTTAGTATTTAACGGAAATTTTGTTTAATTTATTATTTAAATGTCAAACTAACCTGATTTTTAAATCTTTGTTTTAAGGTCGATGGTGAATCATTAAAAAATAGCTATAAAGGCCAGTGGGAAACTGTTCTTGATAAATGCGTGCGAGCTCTTACTAAATTAATAGATTCTGCACCGTCTAGGAGACGTAATTATATTTTAGATCAGGTGAGTCATAAGTGAATTGGTCTCATAAGTGTTTTTTATCACAAAAAAAAGAATAAATATCTTAATAAATTATGACGTTTGTACTATTTTTCAGCAAACCAATGTATATGGATCAGTGCAAAAGCGTAAAACGAGAAACTTTTACGGGTTTCATCGGAAGGCTGTAGTCTTAGTTCCAACAGATGAAGAATTTAAAGCACGAATGGCTAAACGCAAAGATGAGCCTGATGGCGAGATAAGAGAATCTTCAATTTTAGAAGTGAAAGGTTAGTTTAATTTCATGTTTCTTCTTGAGTAAAAAAAGTTGCTTAGTTACGGATAGCAATCGACACGACTTATCATGAAGCATTAAGTCGTTCGATTTACTTACTTTTCACCAAAACAGTGTATCTTTGTGTTAAACAGAAGCGATACAGTTTTAATAAAGTAATTAAATAAATTTATAGCAAAAACAAGTGATATATAAAATTAATAAACTGTTGCAGCAAATTTTAGCGCGCCAACTGTAGGTGACTCATTCGAAGAAGTTGTATGGGCAGAACTTGGCGAAGAAGAGGGTAAAAAGTTGATTGAAACTTATAATTCCGAAGGTAAAACGGCTGGTTATGGACAAAGTACGCAGCAGCCAAGCAAACGATCTCGCTTTGACAATGGACAAAAGGATCGCAACAACCGAGACAACAGGGGGGGTGGTCACCGTAGATCTGGCTGTAAGTGCTTGACGTATAATTCTAGATCAGCAGCTTGCCTTATCGATATTCCATTAATTGGGCAGGACGCATCAATAGCTCGTTTCGCAAATATAGATCGAGCGCAGAGGTGTAGGGCTCGGGCTTTAACGATGAGTTATTCTTCCAGATAACGACAGACGGAGTAGCGGCGCGTGGCGAGGCGGCAGCAGCAGCGGCGGAGGCGGCGGCGGGGGCGGTGGTTGGCGAGATGGCGGTCGAATGCGCGGCGGACCCATGAGGCACGGCTCCGGTTACGTGCCGCCGAACGTGTGGCGGGGTCGGGGTGGGGCGCCACCACCAAGGAGCGGAATCAACGACAGACGCCTAGGCAACGAACGCAATAGGCCCACGGGCTCCCATCGCCCCGGGGGATGGAACACGATGGGGTGAGCTTAATCGTTATACTGTCGCGTCGAGCGCATCATTCATGACTGAGCGAAGATACGAACGTCTTCGCGACGTCATTCTCCCAACGAGGATCGAGCGAAATATTAAACTAACGCGCCGATCTCCGGCCTCGGGTTTAGGTACCAAGGCAGCTCTGGAGTCTGGAGTAGCCAGAGCAGCTGGCAGAGCCAGTCGCAGAGCTCGTGGAGCGGTCAGCAGGGGAGCCAGAGCGCGTGGAGCCAAGGACAGCAGCCACTGAGCTGGAGCAGCACCGGCAACTGGAAAAGCTTCGGGCAAAACAGCTACGGCCAATCGTCCGGCGGCGGCGGCGGCGGTGGCGGCAGTGGCGGCAGCAGCAGCGGTGGCGGCGGCGGCGGGGGCTACGGGCAGCAAACGGGCAGCGGCTACGGCAACGGCAACTGGGGCAACTGGAGTCCGCAGTATTACAACCAGTATTGGGGCGGGCAGCAGCAGCAGACCGGCGGACAGACGCAGACGACGGCCGGGTCCGGGGGCGGCGGGCAGCCGTCCAGCAAGAAATAATCCATCTCGGGGAAGAGGCGCGGGAGTGGTTGAGCCTTGCGAGGGTCCGATGACAAAAAAGTAAGCTATAATCCATCATCGTCGTCGTCGCGGGCGCGGCTTCTGAGCACTTCAATAGAGGCCCGATGCCGCGCCTCGACACCCTCGCTACCTTTGTATTCTTCCTCCATTGGCTTCATTAAAACGAGTCTACTCTCTACGCCAGGAAGCCGGGGTACGCTCCTGCTATTCGCCTATACTGGCATAAAACGTTCGGCGCTTCTTTTTTTTTCTTTTTCTTTCTTTTTTTTTTTTTTTTTTTTTTAATTAAGCACGTGAATGTTTTCGTAAGATTGGAATATAAATGTTCGATGAGACGAATGGGAGGATTCTTGTGTTTGCTGCACGTTTAGAAATATAAGCAAGCGATCAATGAACTCTTACGCACACCATCTGTGCGTAATTATTTGTACTTTTTATTTAATGTTGATTTCAATTTACTTTATAAGGACTTTTCGTGTCTTGTAACTCCTCGTAAATAATGTGAACTTCATTTATAAACAAATTTAAAAGAAATAAAAATTAACATTATGCAATTGATGGCATGAAGCATCTCATTATTCGGAAGATGTAAAATAGGCAATTATTTTTGAACGAATTTACGAATCAATTTATAAAGATCAACCGCTGCAAGAGACGTCTATTATTTTTATCGTCAAGCTCGATTTTTATTATTAAAAATATTACATCATTGGCGATATATTGGGCGTTAGCAGTATATCACTAGATGAACCATATAGAATAGTTTTCACTGTTTGAAATTGTAAAAAATTTGATTATTTAACAATAAATTTTATACTTTATAAAGCATGTAAATATTTGTTTTTTTTTATTATTTTACCCGTGATATTTAGTTGATTGGCAATTTTGGACAAAAAGATTTTTAATTAAAATATATATTTATTTTTTTTTTATTTTTTGATTATTATAAATAAGCTTAAAATTCTGTCGGATTCTGTTGGTTACATAATTTATTTACACTTGTGTCTGGCAATTCTAAATATTTAATTATGAGGTATATACCCTCTTGCTCGTGTATTTTATTTATAAGTAAAAAGTAACATAAAACTATTTTTTAAATGTTTTACGTAGTTTATACACATACTATTTGTTTGAATCGTAGAGTATATTTTCTAAAAATTAAATTTTTTTAGCTGAAAGTCAGAGCATTAGAAAACGCACATACTTTTTTGCTTTCACCATTTTGTATTCAAAATACCTTAAATGTACAATGAGCTTGTAAATGTGTTACTTTTTCTAATAACAGATATAAAATCAATATGTTCAATAATGTTTAAGTCGTCATTGTTTTTTATTAATACATTAATTATAATAAAAAATAGTAAGTATACAAGTAACATTAAAACATTTTCGAGTACAATATTAATTATTTTTTAAATATTTTTTTTAAATAAGAAATAACCTTTTCCGTACATTCTTATATTCAATTATATATATATATATATTAAAAAGAAATTAAATAGTAATGATCGAAACAGCTATTTTATCGTAAAGATAATACAATTTTTTTCGTACTTTTTCAATAAAAGGTTTCATTTGACATTCTGTTTTAATCAACATTAATTTTACATTAATTGAAAAATATGCACAAAACCATGCTTTTTTATCAATATAATTTAAGATAGATACCGTATATTTGTAACGTAAATGTAAATTCACTAAGAATCCATGTAAAAAATATTTTTTCATATGGAGTGAATTTTATTATAAAAAGTTAATAAAAGTAACTGAATTTGTTTCAAAAACAATATGTGCTTTTCATAAGTATATTCGTCAGAAATTAATTAAATTAAAATTGTCAGTATTGTTTTCCATTCGAAATATGCTTTCATATCTAATATTATCGATAATTGTAATTATTACTATCGTGGTAATTACGTATATTAAATCAAATCAAAAACAGCAAAATAAAGATATTTATTACTATTATTATTGTCGATTTGTACAAAAGGGTGATTAATGCTAAGAACTTTTCTCCTTAAAACTGCATTATTTTTTTATGTAATTTTAAACCGCAAAATATTAAGGGATGATGCAATTTATAGTTTTATATATTTGTTTGCACAACAAACTAAAATGAATTATAACAAAGAATATAACGAATCGAATAGCAAACAAGGAAAATTTTTTTTAAATTAACGACTCTTATCTTCTCCAGAATCACCATATTAGATGAATTTTAACTTTTCTCAACATATAATAAAATATTTTAGAAATCCTCAACGATAATTCAGATATGAATCCATACAAAATTTTAATATAAAAAGATCAATACGTCCCCTTTAAAAGTATATGTCATTCAAAGAAAATATTAAAATTGCCCGTCATATTACTTATATTACTGAGTGTGTACAAGGTAAGTATGCCATCGAGCAAATGGTGATTCGTCTTAAAATTTCGGACCATTAATAAATTTATATATAATTACGTAATTTTCCAATGTATCATTATAAGATCTTTAAGATTGAAGCGACCATTCGATTAATAATTTACTGCATTGTTATTGCTTGTTATAATTATAACAATAATTGTAATAATTTGCAGAATCTACCATTAAAATTAGTCTATATTTTCAGGAAAGTAGTACGACAGTGTTTGGCAGGATGACTCGTCGCCATCATATGTCTGTCCCTCAGTCAAGCAGTAGCATTAGCATCAACGGACACCAGCTGTCATTGATTTCCGATTCGCATGTACGCGACTCGGTGAACGCCTTCGATTTATAACGTTATTTAGGAAGCGAGGATGAAAACAAAGCAAAGTATAATAAAAATGTGAATTAACACGCGTATATGAATAATGCGCGCCCCGCACACGCACTCACCTACGTACACATATATTTATATCTATGTATGGGGGTGTGTGCGTGCGTGCGTGCGTACACGGCCGTGCACATAACAAACATGCATTAAAAAAAACCACAATACAGAAACACAAACAAATTTTATTAAATTTCTTAGTGACGTTGACTAAGCGAGAGTGTATGCGTGCGTGTATGCGTGTGTTTAGACACCTGAAATATCGATGATGAAGTAAGTTTTTGAATTTTATTAAGTTCATTAAGTGTGTGAGAAGATCATTTTAGAATAATAGATGTCGATTTATTGGACGCGATGAACTTTTTTATATATACATACATTTATGCTTATATGTATACATATTACGGTTGATCACAAGTCAAATGAATGAATCAGTTTCAACCTTCTGAGATTTTATAATCATGATCTCTCTTAAGAGATCTAGATGTAATTTTTTAGAATCTTATCTCTACTGGTTACAATGGCAACTGATTATATACTCTGTACTTTCTTCACAAATTATATATTTTTATTTCGAAATCTACTGATTGTAGTAGTTATTGATGTTCAGTAGACTATTAGTGTAAACTTGATTATGAATTGATTCCCCGAGTTCATAAAATTTTTGTTAAAAATCAATATCAACCTTGTTTTTTTTATTTATAAAAATACATAAAAAGTTTAAAAATGAATATGTAAAAAGCACTTGCATGAAATTTGTAATGTTTATCATAATTTTTCTCAGAAAAATGCTTAAAGATTCCGGCAGAGGTATTGTGCAAGAATTAATTTATATGTCTTAAATACACATATGGTTCTTTCCTTGAATTTTTATAGAGTTGAAATATACTTATTTACATGAAATGAAATCCATAAAATGTATGTGTGTGTATATATATGCAGATACATAAAGATACATAAGCATAAGTAAATGCATTAACGTAATATTATATTTAAGAGAAGGCAATATATCGATTCGAAGTGAAATGACAAAAGGGTTGGTGAAAATCACCAAGGGAAGCATTTTTGGGACAACGCAAAAAAGAAACGGAAGAAAAATAATGAAATGTTACATGAAAATGAAAGATTTCTCTTACATGTATAAGGCGACAGGCAAACGGATTATCAATGTTTGATAAAATCCATTGAAGTTTACGACAGGCATTGACATTGCAAACCTTTATGTAAATATGTAAAAATTAATACTAACCTTTCGATTTCTGGGATACAGAATACTGATACCCTAGTATGACCGTATCCCAATAGCGGAGTTCAATAAAACTATCCTTTTGCTCTTTATTTTCAAATTCACATGTTACAACCCTTAGTATGTAACAAAAATAAATGCTAACTGTCGACCAATTATTGATGATTCGATAGTAACCCCACACCAACTCTATGTTAATAGATAAATCTATTAATTTCTTATTTTTTGCCCTGCATTATTATTGTGCGAGGAATCTATTAAATCTACATTCTTAATTTTAAGAAGAAACTAGTATAATTGCTTATGATTATTGGCTAAATTTATTTGATACCCACGAAATCGTATTCTTTTTAATTAAGTTTGAATGTATCAGTTACCTTTAATATGTTCTTGTTTTTAATTAAATTAATAAATTTTTTCCTTCAAACCAAAGTACCTGTATTATTTATATTTTTTTCAGTTTCCGCAAAAATGTAAATTCATTTCGTAAAATCGAAGGACAAAGTGATGCGTTAATATGTAGATGCATAATATTCACGTTAATTGTCAAAATGAAAACAAAAAAACTAATTAAATTTACTAGCACTAATATAATAATGCATTGCGAAAATAATTGGCGAATAAGAAATACATGAGTATTAAAAATTTTGTTTTCATTTACAATCTAAGAATTCCTTATTTAAAAATTACATAAATTTTGATTTACTTTAATGATTGGTTCATCATTAATATGCAAATGTTTGTCACTACTATACGTAAATAAAATCTAAAATAAACAAAAAATTTCAATTTAATAAAATTATTACATTAATACATACATATAAATGTACCTATGAATACAGTAAAAATTGTTCCAAAGGAAATTCTTATAAAAGAAAATCTGTTTTAAAACTTAGGAATGTTCAGTTTTTTAAGGATATAAAGAAAGTAAACTATTTTTAAGAAAAAACCAGACAATTTATTTAAATTAGGAATACAGCACACAATACTACCACAAGGTTACCGCGTTTGGAATTTATTTCAAACGACATATGTTTTTGGAATTAATCTTCATAATAAATGTGTAATTACATTTGCTGTGATTAACCAGATTTTTATAAGTGCGCCGATAATATATTAAACAATAAAAAAAATAAACAACATAAAAGCCAGTAACGTTTAAGGTACATTAAAGATCTTCATTTCATTTCATTCATTATTGAAAAATGTAAAAGATTCAAGTTGCAAACAAATGTGCAACTAATGAATTACACTCAAGCGAAGAGTTTCCAAAAAAGAATATCAACAGAATAAGAGGAATAAAAGAATTTGTCAAAATCAGTATCAGCAAAATTTTTTTCTAGAAAAAAATAATAAATTTGTGACTATATAAGATAAAATTAATCACATTAAAAGACGCATTTATAAAAAACCTATTAAAATTTGTACTAAATTATCAAATTGGTCGTCACTCGTGTAATTGATTTATAATTTCAATATTGATTATCGGATTCGTTCAAAATTTTTATTTAACAGTAATTATAATTTTTATACTTAACTTCCTGTTTATCAATAATTTTAACAAATTAGAAAAGTATCTACGAATTTTTACACGTTGTATTGGTAATTACTTAAAGTTTGCAGCTTATTACGAATTCTGAAGACTTATCGTGTATTTTTCAGTATTTATTATCAATTTTCATTAGATAGCGCAAATTTACTATTAAATTCTTCTGTAATGGAAAAAAATAACAGCGTTACAAATTATATACTATGTTTCATTGTTAGAAGCACGCGGCATTTAAAGAAACATACAAAAGCATTATCGCATCTACATACAACCCAACGTGTGCATTTGCAGACTCATGTACATTGCATTCATACGCGCGCTCGTACATTATTTATACCTTCGCAATTATACATATATATGTATGTGTGTGTATATATATATATATATATAATTACAAAGGTTCTGTCAAATATAAGAAAGCGCAAGACTATTTCGATGTTATACCTTAAAACACTATGTAAGGAATATTTTTGGGGATCTGAGAACATTGTTTCACCGGAAGTAAAATTCAATTTGTACAAAGGTTACTTACAATTAACAGAAAATCTTTGAGATTGCTTCTCGTCACTCTGGAGTCGAATGTGACAGCGAGAACTATTATTTTCTAATAGCAAACCCCTTCAATAGAATTGGACATATAAGTGCATTAGAACGTTGTTGTTTTAGCGTTTAGTGTTTTAGAAATCATTTTATAGTGTGTACAGTTTCACTTTTGAAATAATTAATTATAAAAATAGTTACTTTTTTATGAATATGTGTTATGATCCTTAAACATAAAAGTGGCTTTTAATTATATTTGAAATTCGCTTATATTAAAAAAATGTTTACTTTTGCAGTTTTCCTTTGCTAATACGAAGCATTACTTTTAATAAAATTAAAAATATTACTATTTAAAGTCAAAGAAACTAATTCTATAAAAGACGTGAAATAAATAAAATATATTATTTTTATGACGATAAAAATAACTTAATTACTAATTTAAGATACCTTACTGTAAAGGACAACGATTCCTTTTACTCAACGCTTTATGTTCAATGAATTTAGTGTCGTATTTTGACTATACTTTTTCTCGAACTTACTCGTACAAACCGTTATAATAATAAAATAACAAGTTGATTTAAAACTTGTTATCTAACCGGAGAGTTACACTGATACGGTTTGATTATATAATTATCGGATTCGAAATTAAAAAAAAGAGGTAAAAACAGTCGCTACTTAATTTATTTGTTTTAAGTGTCTATGCCCTACTTCATTAATTACACCAAGGTTATGAAAAATATAATACTAAATGTTGCGCGATATTTTAAGCGTGACTTTCGCGAGCGCACGTTTATAATTTATACAATCGACTATTCTGGTCTTAACAATGATTTTTAACCTGATAAAAATAAAAATAATTTACAAGTAACTCTGTACAAATGTATTTTTTCGATATACATTAAATAACACACGTAGTACAAAATAAAAAAAGTCCACCGGCCTCTCAAAAGAATATCCGAGGTCTTTTTTTCTTCCATTTATCAAAGATTCTTTTCTTTTTCTTTTTTAATTAGCTTATAAATCTGTGATTCCCTAAACTCCTGTCCTATTCTGTGCACGCATCTCCATTCCACGTATAACTTTTTACAATCATCGGATTATTTTGAATTATCCGATGGGCTAATAATTACAAATATGTTTGTTTGATTAGAATTTAAATTCTGCCACGTATAGTTTAATCAATAGAATCGATCCTCGGGTAATTACAAGTATCATTTTTTATCTGCTTAATTCTTTCCTTGGATTGTCTAAACTATGTGCAATGCTTATTTGATTTCCTAAAATATTTATTTCTCGTTATTTTATCATTTTGAAAGAAGAATTTAAAATGTCATAAATTACGACCTCGAAAGAACGCTTATACGGGTATAGCTGATAATATCCATCTTTTAAATCATCCAAGCCGTTTTTATGCATTTAAATAACCTAAAAACAATATGTAAGCCATAATGTAAGAAATAGTATTATAGAAATAGTAGATTTTAAGAATTGTTTTGATAATTACCCAATATCACGGATTCAGTATTCCGGGTCTTTTTCGATGTCTCCTGTTGCGTTCCAAAAGATTTGACACGTCTACGGCTTCATTTTTGTTTGGCATTCTGTCTAACAAGTTCAGTAAAATGCCGTTCAGTCTCTTTTTTTTATCTTCTCTCTATAAATATAAAGGTAGAGAAGCAAAATTTTTAATTATTTCACGTATACAAACTTAGAATATAAAAAATGCTTTTATCGATATTTTATAGGTTATAATTTCTACTGCATGGTTAGTAAAATTACATACTTGCTAAGAAATAAGATTACCTGTATAAAGTTTATGTGGGTAGTTATGGATGTATTCTCTACAAGTCGCCTTCGACCTCTAGGTTTGTGTGCTTGCTCTTTGCTATTCAGTTTAATATTATCTCGTAATTCTGTTTTATTACTGTTATGTTCTGTTTCCGTGCAATTTTTCTTTTTTTCTTTCGCAACCTTTCCACTGCATTGAATGCCCTCAAGACTATGCGGCTGTGAAGTAGAAGGAAAAAAAAAAAAATAACTCGTTCTTACTAACTTATGCTAACAGTTATTTTAATTACTGCTTGCGTATATTTAAAAAGTTACTGCATAAAGTAACATATTGATGACTCTTACCAAGTACGTGCGATAATGTTTAATTCGTTGTGGATACGTTTCGAAAGCGTAGGGCTTTGTGCAGACTTGATGCCGTGATCTTGCGACTTTAGTAAATAATCTGGCTGCTCGGTCAACACGATACTCACACACGTAAATGTGCTCGGGAGTCGAATAGACTGGCCGACCTGAAATAATTGGTTTTATTTATAAACTTGTGCTCAAAGCAGTAAAAACAGATTCTTCAACTTTACGCGCACGCCATGACGAATAATATTATCGTGAATCTCGCTCTGTGATGACCGATTCACAACTCCTGATCGTGTTTTTGAATAAAAGTGTTGTGTAAAATATACCTTTGCAGAAGGTATGCGGATCAAGGACCCAACAGCGACCGGCTATTAATTCGCAGGGTACCGCTTCATACAAAGGTGCGCAAACGACTTCGTTCTCATAAAATTTGCGCGTAGGCTCGTGATAAGTCTCGTGTGGTCGCAGATAATGATGGCCAAAGACGAATCTTTCACCACTGCAACAGATAATCAATATCAAATAAGCACTTGTGTAAACAATCAGCAGGGAGTAGTAAATCTAGGATTAAAACTGACCCTTCGTTCTTCCAGAGCCTCTCGATCCTGAATATATCCATCTGCTCGTAGTCGAGCTTCTCTATGGTCTTGTAGGTGTGCTTCTCCGGAGTGTCCCTCAGAACGTATACAGTGTCGCCAGTTCTCAGCTGCAATTCACCCCGCATTAGGGTAACGTAATACTTCTTTCCTTCCTCCTCTTCCTCAGTCTCGAGGGGTATCTCGTAATCGACATCTCGGGGTTGGCATCTCTCGCAGAGGTACGAATCGGCACTCGTATCCGCCTTCACGCAGTCGCAGTGCTGCCAGACGAGGCAACGCTCGCACTGTATCATCAGACCTTCGTCTCTGAATTAATAAACAAAATACACATCGTCAACAAAATGGCCAACCTTTTATCGGATTATCAAACATCGCTGTAGAATCTAAATGAATTAAGCGCGATCAAGAGTAAAGGAAGCGTAAAGTAAGATATCGTACCGGTGTAGTCCGCAAATGCAACGAATGACATCCTCCTCACCGGCGGTGGATCCCCTTGGAGGCAGGAATGCTTGCGATGGAGGAAGTCCCGTGGCTTCAGTGATCGGGAGCACAAAGTCGGCTTTCTTGCCCAAATACAATTTGCGCAACCTCGCAGCAGCTATACCGATCTCAGAGGTCCGACCAAAGAATCTCACATTGTTGTCGAACATGCGTATGACGTCTTGATCAAATTGTTCAGCAGTCTTGTATTGGCCGTTTTCAATGCCTTGTTCGATGATTGTAAGGTCGATTGGCTCCAGGACTTTCTCGTAATACTCCGGGACTTTACGTTTCGCTGGCAAGACCATGAACGGAGTGCATAGTTGTGCTTCGTTCTCATCCTTTGCACTCGTTATTACAGTGTACAGGTCTTTCAAAACCTATGACAGATCGTGAAATACAAGGACAAAGTTTGAATGATTTTTTTGGTCGTTTTCACATTTATTTGAATAAATACAAAATTTCGAAGTCTAATTTTTTTGAAGGGTAAAGCTTTTTATACTACCTTGGCTAATTTAGCAGTTTTGTTAACTTCAGGATCATCTTGCGCCTGTGCAAGCCTCCTGGTTCTTACAGTTCTCGATCCAGTATTAGTAAGAGCTGTCAGATGTGTAAAGAAGGCCTCTGCATTAGCCTTGAAATCTCCGGAAGCTTTTTCTTTTGCGATTTGAGACCCAATGCCCGCAACATTGCCGATCTTTAGCACACCTTTGTTCTGCGAAGTTATCGTTCCATTAATAACGAGGCAATTGAACGTTGCGTGTTTAAAAAAATAAGCCTTTGTTGCCCCTTTCCTTACCTGTGAATTAACCATCACGAGCGGTTGCTTGGACTTGCGTATCTTTTCGATGTTGCGCACGAGGAAACAACGATGCTCGAGAACGAAGCACCTCTGCTGATGAGACATGGGCTTAACCACGGGAGTGGGCAGTAAGATGCCATCGGGCCCGATTTTTCGGGTCTTGCACAGTCCACCTTTACGATTGGACGAGGGGATTGGACTACCTTGTGTCTGAGCTTGTGCCGTCATGCTGCTGGCCTTGCGCGAGTTCTTCCTCGGACGACCCACGCAGCGACGTTCGTTTATGGTGCTTAAATAGCTTCCATTAATTACAGTTGATTGGTTGGCTAGAAGCAACGGTCGTGCGACACGCTGACTTTTACCACCTGCAAGTAAATATGCTTCGTGACGTTAAGCATCTTTCATTTAAATGGCATGTCTTGGATTGCAGTTCAAACTAATATCTATCTCGTAGTCGTGTGCAAGAACAGTGAAAGTCTTATAACTTTAAATTGAAACATTTCAAACAGTTCGGTAGTCTTAGCAACGCGTCCGAAATAAAATATACAATACAAAACTGGAAAACCAAAATTTTATTCACGACTTACCTATGACACCGCGACAACCATCGCTACCACATCTGCACTCCTGACCCTCGGATGGATTGAAAAGAGCAAAATTGTAATCATATGTAAGCTCCTCGCCAGCTTCGATGTCTCTCAAGGCGAATAGGGCCATGCGCGGTAATCCATGGACGCTCCACTTCTGCATCTCACAATTGGGCTCGCACGAGTGATTGACGAAACGACCGTCGCCTCCCATCCTGTGCCCGTCAATCACTAGGCCACCGTCCAAGTGCAGACAATAATGGTGCGTGTCGTTGGCGTAACGCGTCGCCATCCGCGTTTTGAATTCTCGCTCCGATACTACCTCTCCAACGTATTCCAGAATGAAGTTACCGGCTGTTAAAATTAACCCATTTAAGATTAAGCAAATACCTACGTTATTTATGCGCAGCCTGCGTTTTCTTTTTTAGAATATAATAAATAAGGTCTTGACGGAGCTAAAATTATGAGCTGCATTACCGAACTCAGAATGATACTTTTAAAAACATATCTCTAATCCTGGCAGTGACCTGTTATTTATTAAATTCGTTATGTTTCAACCGAAGACGAAAGCAAAAAAATCGCTCTTTAAAATACAATGAGTAAGAAATCGTCTATTGCCATGCAACGTTGCAGCGTCCCAAATTATTGTAGAAAACACAGTTTGCATCAATGAGGGCGAAAGCGTGCAACTGACTGTTTATGGACTGATGAGTTCGTACGCCCCAGCCCTTGGACTCGGTCATAAAGCGTTGGAGTCCAGGCGACCAATCGTGTTTCTGGATCTTCTGATTCTTGCAACGCTCACCGCACGGGCAAAGTTGAGGGGAGCATTCGCTGAAGACCATACGATTAATGCAGTCATCTCCACAGCCCGACTCCGGTTTGCACTCGCACGCTTGGGCTTCGTATAACATTGTCGGCTTCACGTCATAGTATACGTTCGAACGGATTTTTCTGTAGCGACGAAAAACAGTTAGCGATAAGCATTTTCTTTACTAAGCCTAAGACAACAATAACGTTTGATTGATAATCAATGTATATTATAATTATCCTAGACTTAATTCTGCAAGTAAATTTCGTGCGCATGCTGAGGACTACAAAAACTACAAAAACTTTATAAACAAAAATCGATTAAAGGGAATGCATCGATACTGATTAGAGAGAAGGTTCATTCTCTTCATTGACATTTAAAAATTATTATTAATCATGGATACAAAAAATCTAAATCAATTGATAATTCAATCAATTCTGTACGATGTGTTATTATTAACATTGATAAATTGTTGTGCACAAATAAATACAAATTGTGTTAAAAAATGCTCGGCATTTAACTTTGTAAGAACTTTGTAAAAAGTAAACTATGTAAAATTTGAAAGCTATTAATTTTGTTAAAAATAAACGAAACATTTAACGATTCCGTATTGAAGCTTAAATTGAAGATTTTTTTCATCAGAAAATAAGATGTCAATAAGAAGTCTAAATAAATGATTTATAGGAGGATAAAACATAACAGGGGAGTGTTCAGTAATCGAGCGGCACCTGTAGTTCCAAGAGGGCACCAGGTCTCTGCCAGGTAGCCTCGAGTGCGTGTGTAGCCACCAGAGATCATAGGGCAATTGGAATGGTATCTCGCGTTGCCTGAGGAACTTGCCGCAATGGTAAGGCGGTGGAAGGAGACCGTGGGGATGCTCAGTGAGGTCGTAGAACATCTTATTCTTGTTGGAGCTCGGGTCGGAGCTGCTCGCTTTTCGGGGCTCGTCCTCCTTAAAGTAGTCCGAGAATAGTCCCGCCTGCAGGTAGCGCTTCTTCCACCGCGGCTGCTTTCTTCGACTACGCATCGAGCTCGCCTGCAAGATAAGAAAAAGCCTTTAAAAACATATTCCCGAAGGTATTGAGCCGTTAAATTTGGAGAATCAAGGTTGCATTTTGTGATCGTGACGGTCGGATGTACGCGTCACAAAATCGACGTAAGTAAGAATGAATATTTTCATATTGTGTCCTTAGTAAGGGCTACGCGCAGTCTACGAACAGAAATTAAGATGAAATACGCGCAAAGGTATTTCGTTCGAAGGTAGCTAATAAACAATCGAGACTGAATACTAGCCTGCTTATCGTGATCGTCGCTGGCAATGTCACTGCTTGGCAGTGCATCACTCTCGGTGTCGTAATCGTTACGCAGTCTCTTAAGATTTTTCACAGTCAAGGCACAGGGACTAACCGAGCCACGTATTCGCCTATGATTGTTATTTACACAGATTTGGGCCTCGAGCTTTACGCTCACTTGGGCACTCACGCATTCCAGTTTCCTCACGTTCTCCTCGCTTAGCACAGCCACCTTCTGACTCTGGTTATATCTGTACATACATAATTATATCATTAAACGTCTCAACGCGACGAATCATGCAAATTTCTGAAAGATGAATACACGATATCGCGTGAATAGACTTCTAAGGATTTTTTGAAGCAGCTATTAACTATACCTACATTTTAACGTTTATTCATTTGCTAAAGGTACTTCTGATAAATTTAATTTACAAATCATTCTAATCTTCGCAGGCTCTAATACAATAAGGATAAAAATATTTTTATAATTAAAATACCTTTCTAACGATTCTTCCAATGTTGCGTTTTCATCATACATTCTTGAATCTTGAATCTTTTCATATTTTACTGGGCACAATTTATCACACGGCTTACTACCGTCACACTCAACCACTAAATCCTTCCTTACCCTCAACTGACCGGAACAAGTCTGTACACTTTCTTCCAATGTTGTATGTTCATCGTCGTCTAAAAGCATATCGTCCTCTTTCTTATCCTCAATATTTTCGTTTTTATTTATAATTTCATTTGAGCTCGTAATTTCGGATTTTTTATTTATGGACTCCCTTTCTTTAATCTCCTTAGTCTCTACCTTTGGTTTCTTCGTTTCCATATCATTAGCATTTATATTTTTCTCTATTTTATTACCAATAACTTTTTCGAACTCTTCTTTATTTACTTTAACAGCCATAACTTGTTTCTTCTTCTTCTTTTTAAGGGTGGGAAAACCTGTACGATTTATTGCTTTTCTACGGCGGATTTTCTTCTTAATCATCAACACTGCTAAGGAACTACTTGTGGAAGTATTAGAATTTTCATTTTTCATTGTTTTATGAATCATGACTTCGCTATTTTTTATTACATCTAACTTATTGTCTGAATCTTTCTTCCTACTTTCAGCATCTTTTTTGGTTAATTTATTAGAGTCATTACTTTTCAATGGTTTGATAGTATCAATACTATCTTTCTTAGAAATCTTACTCGATTCACTTTCTTTTTTAGAAACTTTATTAACGGCATCTACATCTTTTTTCACTGTTTTAGTAATGTCAATGTCTTTTTTCGCATTCTTATTGTTAATATCAACGTCTTTTTTCCCGATTTTTAAGATGTCGACATTTTTCTTAATGCTTTTATTAACAGTGATTTCCTTCTCTTCCTTTAACTGCTTATTTTTTAAAACCCGTTCAGAGCGCTGAGGATAATCGGAAAGTCGAATATCTATCTTATTAATCTTTTCTAATTGAGTTTTCAAGACTTTATCAATACTTGTTTTCTCGCTATTCGTTTTCAAAGTTTTGTCACCAGCGCACATTTTTTCTAATTTCTCAATTTTATCGATAACATGATTATTTTCAACAGGTAGTTTGGTGACTGTTACACGCAAATCTTTGACAATCTTCTTTTTACGCCTTGGCAGTGAATCCGTTTGAGTTTGTAATTTTTCGTTTGCATCACAGCTTACGGTTTCTAAAAAAATATTATTATTATTTTATTATAAACTTTTAGTGGTATACGGATATTATGCTTAAATCAATGAAAATTTGTAATAATCTCATTTTTATAATTTGGTTGCATAGAAAATACTCTTGGTGCAAAAGTTGGTGACAAGTACATTCCATAAACTTTTAATAGTATTAAATCATATACATTTAAATATAAATGTTTTCAATACGATTGAAAGTTACGTAATCAATATTTGGTAAATTATCGATTAATTTTTACGTTTTATTTAAATATTATGATTAAATTTAGCAATGTGTTAAAATCCAAGTACTATCATTATTTCTAACATGGAAATTTAATTTTGAATCAAGTATTAGTGATCTTATTTATATTTATTAAATGATCGCCCACAATTCATTACTGAGTTAAAATATTGGTTAATAGCTAAAATATTGAGGGCCGCTTACTTGTATCGGGTTTCTTTCTCGTATCCGGAGCCAGCGCTACAGGAGCAGCCTCGAGTTTTGACTGATCGCCGACAGAAACAGTAGCCTCAGCTCCGTACCTCGAGCAATTTATCGATGTGCTGTCGCCTGTACGACCACCGACCGTTATCATACTCAATCGCGATTCCTCCTCCTCTTCCTCCTCCTCATCGTCGTCTTCCTCGTGCTCGTCTTCCTCGACCTCCTCCTCTTCCTCTTCCTCCTCGTCGCCATCGACAACATGCTCCTCCCCCTCAGTCGGCTGCTCCTGCGAACTGTTGTGTACGCTGAACACGTGATAGTGGCGCTTTTTCAATGGTAATCGCTGCTCGTTTGGATTGCTCGACTCATTTCCAGCGACACTGGCCCCACTGCTGCTGGTGCTCGAGCTGCTGATGCTGCTGCTGCTGCTACTGCTGCTGCTGCAGCTACTGCTACCATCTGCCTTCTCCTTCTTAACGCGACGCTTCAATGTTTTGCCTAATTATTGAATATAATCAGAGGCGTTAAAAAACTTTTCCCACGATACAATATTTTCGATAAAAAATTCTAAATTTTTATAAATCACTAACGATAAAACTATCTTACTAAGACTTATTTTATAATTTCGTAAAAAATTTAACATCGATTAGTAAATAAGAGATAACGCATTTTGCTCTAAGCAGTGCTGCATATTGTAAGTTATGTGAAAATTACTAGGAAAAATAAACACCCATCGCTATTTAATGAATTATTTGTTTGTTTTATTGCAGCATAAAATCAAATTAAACTGGGTCAGCCAAGCATGTACAATCTTAAAATCAAATTATGATATGTGAACATAAAGTAAAATAATTTTTTTTTATCTTTTTTCCGTTATCAATTTAACTGTTGGAAAAAAACAAGAGTAATTTTTTACGAAGCTTGAAAAACTTTTAACAAAAGAAACAGAAATAAAAATGTGAAAGGGGGATCTAGGGCACGAACCATTATTTTGCTCGTCTGGTAAGCCAAGTTCGCTGCCTTTACGCTTCTTTGTTGTCTTCTTCAGCCTGAATATATGAGGTAGAAGCTCGACAACCTGTGCCGAGGTGCCGATTCCATTTCCACTGGCGCTGACTTTTCCCAGGCTACACATTTTACTGAATTCTTCGACGAGTCTTTCAAGCTCCTGGCCAACGGTTGGGTCGACCCGAATCGGTATCTTAGGTGCGACAATGCGCCGCCGATGCTTGTGGTGGTGACGATGATCACGAGCATGATCACTTCGACCCTGAGAATTCGATTTCGGAGTTTTCTCAGTCACTCCCTTTTTAAAGAAGTGTTATATATAAGTGATACAAAGTTCAATCGTTCATTAAACGGTATGAAAAAATTATTCGACTCAATTATGTCTTAATTCTATATAAATGCATGATTTTGATAATGAAAAACATTTGTGAAAGAAAAAAAATTATGACTAAAGCTTACGTTTTTAAACACATGAGCTTTCATGTATAAATGATACACAGGTGTACGAAAAAAAATATACTAAAACTTTTAAAAAATATATATGCCTTAAAATAAAAAATAAAGAAAAAAAATTGTTGCTAAGGCGTATAAATAAAACGGACAAAAACAACGCATGTGTGTTTACACTTATTATTAATAAGAATCACAGAATTGATTTCTAAGAAGTGAGAAATGAATTTAATTTATTTAAATATTACAATTAAATTAAGCAATAATAAAATTTCATTTATGTTTCAGTAAAGACGTTTCAGAAAATACTATATTATAAGATTCAGTCAATTTATTTTTAAGAAAAAATTTCACAATTGTAATTTAGATGGATAAAAATTTGCCCTTAAACTGCTCTCTCTCTCTCTCTTTTACAAGGACAAAAAGCACGTGTAGTGCATTTTAAAAAACCATAATTCGCTACTAAATTCAGTTACGATGTTTGCACCGGAGAAAATAATTAATGACAATCGAACGACAGATGTGAAAACACTCTTTACTCGGGCATTAAAACGATGAACCTTGAACCAATGATTTCCCGTCTTTAACGTCAGTCCTTTTTCCCGATCATGCATCTTTCATGAATTGCACAAGACTTAAAATGGAAGGAACGAGCCTTGCTATATCTATATATATGGATGGCTTGAGCAAGGTACAAATTCTCCTCTTAATCGGCTTGACCACTCGACCCTTCTAATGGAGAAAGTTAGTCGGGTGCACTAATCAATTTTCGCGGTAGATGACTCCCGTCCGTTTTCTCCCAGTTCCCAGCCATTCGCAAATTCACTTCAACATCACACGATGTTGTCTCGTATGACACGATTCTTCTGTTCAAATCAAATACGGATAATCTTGTTATAATTATAATTTTGATGTATCGCCATGGACGCGCACGGGATATTGCGACCGCACCAATGCAATAACTACTTTAGTAGTAAATTATTTCAATATTTGTATGGTCAACTTTTTTATAGGCTTGATTGGGGATACGTTAAAATAATATTCCAATAAGTTGATTCAATAAATGATTTAATAAAAATGTATATACTTATACTAATACTAATGTTATTATCTAATACGAATATCTCTAAGTTACGTAATTATTTACAATAAATGTATTTTTAAAGCTGTTAGAACATTAAGATTCAGATTAAGGTTCAGTTGGAACAATTTTTATTAAATTTTAATTTAATTATTCTTCATTTGTACTTGCTAAATAATTACTTCTTTGAATCATGATATTATAATATGATGCATAATATAAGACAAACAAAAATTAATGAAACATCAAAAGAAATATTAATAATACTTGCACTATCAATGTGAACTTAAAAAATTAAAAACTTTAGTATAAAGCAAGGTCGAAAGGCAAAACCACGTATTTAGTATAAATACGTATAATATTAAGTATAAATATAAAAACAAACAGATTATTTATTAACGATAATTCATATACGCGACAGTAGATAATTAATTTTAAAAAAGATGGGTTTTTTTACCTTCTTATTCCTGCCGCTGTTGGTATTTTCGACTGCATTATTGCAATTAATTGGATTGATAACTGGTAGTGATATGATGGTCTGAACCCCGATGACATTCGTCTCTAATGAATTACTAGCCCCGCTGTTTTTGTTATTGATACTGCTGGTGGTCGAATTAGGAGCTTTCTTATTTGATTTGTTTTCTTTAAGGACACGTCGGGAAATTGGCTGTTGTTGACTTTTACGCATCGGCTGCTGCCGCTTACCGAGACTCAACACGTCAACTCTATTCTCCTTCGAGCTCTTCTTACTCTCTAGTTTACCTGCAATCACATTTATACCCACTCGTTCTAGCATTTATACTTGTTTGCTTTTTGTTTATATCTTTTCTTTATAATTAAATAACTTATATTCGCATTGAACGAACCTGAACTTTCTTCAATACGTTCTTCATTAGCCGATTTTTGCGCTGCTGTCTGTACGAGCTTCTTCTTAAGAGACGTCTGCTTATCCCGCCTCATCCTTTTGCATTTTCCCGTCTCCTCGATATGAATCGTCTCTTTTGCTCGTTTACCAGCAGCGGCTTGCGTCGGTTTACTTAGGCACTTCTTTCGCGTAACACACACCTTCACATCGTCTACTTTCTGGGCTGATTTCGTCATTGTCGCTACTATTGCAGAAAAATCAAATACAGACATAAAAATCGTAGAACAGCAGTGTAGCTTTTACGATCCTTCTTTAAAAATACGGCACGTGAAAATAAATAAAAGCGCCTTACCAGTTGTATCGCATGACCTGCGTAACGCCGACTTCCTAGGCTTAAGCCTATTGTCGATAATCTCCTCCTCAGATTGATACTTAGCGGACGTTAACCTGTTGCACTGCGACACGACAACCTTTGCCCTTTTAAAGCTGGGGGTTTCCTTACTGGCAAATGACCGACCATTAGATGACTCCTTCTTGGCCGTGGTTGCGTCAGGGCGTAGCTTTGGCCTCCCTGGACCTCGCGGCTGTGTCGACGATGACGCGACGAGTTTCGCCGGCCTTCCAGGTTTGCGTTTGGGCGGACTCAGCACTCGATCCGTATTTTTTAACAGTTTCGACTTCGCAGCCAAACTCGTTGACCTTGATGTTGATAGCTGACCACTTGAGGTACTCATTGCAACTGTAGCTGCAAATTACCATTTTTCGTGAATTTTGTCATTGATTAACCAAAGCGTTTATTGCGTCGTTGCATTACGTACGCAATAATATCGACTGTAATTAACGTTATATTGGCATGAAGAGCCTGCAAAGTATTAACACGATGCATTTGGAAAATAAATGAAAACATACTTTTCAAACTTTATTATTTTTGTAAATTGTAATCTATAATACACTTAGCTGTAAAGCCATTTAAGTAGAATAAAAAACCGTATGAAAGGAAATTAGTGTCGTTCAAAATAAATAACAGATACAAATGAGCTGAATAAGAAGGTTACGGGAACCAAGTAAATGAAATTCGGATTTAAAATCATTTGTTAAAAATTTTTATCAATTTTTAACTACATAAAACAATACATGAATTCGTTCATTTTCTTGGTGCATTAAGAATAAAAATATCTTAGATTGAAAGGTATTTACTTTGTGTCATATTAAAATATTAATTTGCATTTTAATTACAGAAGAATCAACAATCAGATAATACTGTAGTTTTTTATTAATTAAATGTTGACAATGTAACTTTTAAGATAATAAGATGCAATTAGATCAGAAGCAGGTTGAAGAATCTACCACTCATTAGCCGAACCTAAAATTCTAAAATTTCTTGGAAAATAGCCGGTGGCAATATCCCCTATTGTAAATTCTCAAAAAAGCAATAAAACTATAAGGATTATTGAATTTAGATAAAGGACTAGTTGTATCTATGCATCGACAAGTTGCCAAGCAATAAATAACCAATTGACGGGTTATCATTCGGAACTCGGCGCTAGCCAATGATTTTGTCTCCATTAAACTACTATCCCATCATACCTTTGCTACCACTGTTGGTCATGGTTGGAATGCTGGTTTGCTGCGCTGGTATAGCAGCCACTCCGCTCGCAGCCGGCTGCGCCAAGGGTGGACTGACTGGACTGACCAGGTGCAAGGGACTGTTATCGACGGACTGTATTCCAGAATCCGGCGACACATTTGAGGCAGATGCGTACTCGGGTTCCCGAGCCTCGATATTTGACCTCATAGCTAGCTGCTGTTTGACACCACGTCGTTTACGTGGCTCCGATAACAAGGCCGTCTTTTCCACGAATTGCTGCAGCAGAGATGAGCTGTAGACGGGTACGGGATTGCGCTCGCTCACGTTTTCCGAGGAATCGGAGTCGGCACCAAGGGACATACGCTCGATCGCCTTCGACACTAGCCGACCACTTTCCGAATCTTCAAAGCCATCGAACGCCGTGTCCTCGTGCTCATGGTCTGGAAGGATCGCCGCTAGATCTTCCTGGTTGATCTCTTGCAGGGGTTGTTGCTGGGATGGTATTGTCTGTTGCTGATGGTGCTGTTGTATTTGCGGTTGCTGTTGTTGCTGCTGCTGCTGTTGATGGTGGTGATGATGATGGTGGTGGTAGTGATGGTGATGCGTTTGCTGAGACTGTTGTGACGGTGCGACTGCCTCCACAGGCTCCTGCAAAATCATCAATTATTTTAATTTAGTAATAATATTTACTTTTACCGAAATTTACAAATCATTATATAATAGTAACTTGATATTAGTACCTTATCAATATTTATCAATAAAAAAATCGTCATCTGTTAAATACTAAATATTTAATCTACTACTTACATTTTTATTATAAAATTCACTTTACTACACAGTAATAGATAAAAAAAACCTAACATTGTAAGTAGCTAATTGTTTATTTTTTAAATCTGCTCTTCTAACATTCATTTGTATTCACTTATTTCAAGTACTGAAATAAAATATCTTCAATTAGAACGACTATTTAAATCAAATTAAAAAATTCATTATCATGAATGTTAAATGAACGTACTGAATATCGTAAATTATATATACATTCCCCTATAAGTAATTATTAAATAACATTATATTTTTAATTGAAACTAATAATTATAGTAAATGTAAAATTATAAATATAAAAATATTTTTTTAAGTTATATTAAAAAAGAAACGCTATAAAAGTGTCTGACCACATTTAACTGTTTATTCGAGGAGTGTTGATGTTGATTTGGAACATGATGATTTGGTTGTGAACATTGTGTTGCCTGTTGCTGCATATATGTTTGTTGGATTTGAGAGCATGGTATTAAAGACTGACTGATAGAAGAATCAGAATCTTCACTACTGCAATCTGATGTCTAAAATTCATAAAAAATAGTTCATTAAAAGTGACGAAATCTGCAGTTTCTTTTTTATTATTATACACATAAATTATTGTATTGCTTACAACATATTAAAAAATAATAGATTTTAGTATTTTGTATTGAAGATAGTGGTAATAATTACATTTTAATTCAAAATTTATAAAATGGTCTTAACAAACCTCAAAAAAGGTATAATATACCATTTAAGATACTAAATTTTAAGCTAATTTACCTTAGTAGTATGACTTCTGGTTCTTCTTGATATAATACGCCGAGCTCTATCACACCTTAATTTGTCCAGATCTTCTTTTCTTGGTACTTTCATACTTATT
Source organism: Kradibia gibbosae (assembly GCA_018907135.1). Taxonomy (NCBI): domain Eukaryota; kingdom Metazoa; phylum Arthropoda; class Insecta; order Hymenoptera; family Agaonidae; genus Kradibia; species Kradibia gibbosae. The sequence goes on along the minus strand of JACCHX010000002.1, from coordinate 13,546,524 downwards.
TTTAATTTCAATCCACCCTTTAACATCATGAAGAAAAATTAAGAATTAGATAGAATTAAAAAATCAAACGTTTCAATAATGGAACTAGAATAATTATTACCTGTTCAAAGTTTGTTTCTCGAATTGAAAATGTTTGTTCACTATGATCCGATGTGCAATCAGAATTTGAGTCACTGTCACCGTCACTGCTATCATTATCCGTATCAGAATTTGAATCGGAATAGGAACAACTACCATCACTACCTCCAGAGCTTTCATCATCAGAATCAGAATCATCATCTGAATTTATGGTAGTTACACCTAAGAGGTGAAGTTACAATAAAGTTACTTACATTATTACTATTACAAAACAATGATAGATTATTATAATTAATTATGATACCAGTGACTGGATTCCAATTTCCACCATCTTTAATAGCATCCATATCAACTGTTGAAGGAAGCTCTTGTTCTGGTTCGCCATCGTTGACATCCCAGTCCCAATTTTGCAATTCTAATTCAGATGGATGATGGATAACTGCATTCCACCCTGAGTCACCAGACATGTTTTAGCTTATCTTACATCCACTGCATTCATATATAAATTCATCCCTCAATCTTTAGTTTGTAATTTTGAAACATTTCACAATCTCACAAATGTCATTTTCTATAGAAAATGTTCTCAGTATAATGTCACACTGAGTTTAAAAAAAAAAATAACGTTGGTCTGATTGATTTTTAACACAGCACAGAGGATTCATTTCACTGTCAATGACTACACGTCAAAGGACAATGAAGTCTTCAAAAGCTTATCACTTTTACACATCTGCAAAGAAAGAAGATATTTATAATTTTTCAATTCTGAATTATAAAAAACTAATACTTTTATTAAATATAAAGTAATTCCATCTCTTAACTAATCAAAAAAAAATTTTTGTACTATTTTTAAAACTCTTGTCAATTATACTTTAATGTTTCAAGGTATTAATTTATTTTCAATATAAAATAAATTATCGATTTCCAACAAAAAATTTTTTTTGCACACAATTTGTGTACTGATAGCCTTATTTTCAACTATATTACTATATTGTATTAATGATTTTTATACATTAAAAAAACCAATACAAAATAAATCAAACAAATAATCATTAAATTACAATTTGCAAAAAAAATATATTAATAATAGTTATATATAATGTTAATTTACAAAGAAATTTAAATTAATAATTATTATACTCAATAGACTAATAATGGAAAGGCTATTTATTAAAATATAAATATTAATTAAACAGTTAATTTGAATTATACTTATATTGTTATTTCCTTATAATGTAGTTGTTATATCATATTTTGAATAAAAAAAAAATCAGTTTATTATTTTTTTAGAAATTGAACGAAATTAAACTAAAATATCTATTTTTATTAATAAAATTTTTCAATTGAAATAATTTATATTTACATTAAATAGTATTCTTTTATAAAAGGTAATATGAAAATAGTTTTTAAATATAAAACTTAGTAATTGACAAGAGAAAATAATGCAAGAATGAAATTTTTTAATCTATTGATTATTAAGTATGCTTAGTATCGTTCACTTTTCAATGGGTCAACTTGTTAAGAACAGAGTATATCCCTTGTTCTATATAACACTTTTTGGTTACAACTAATTGAAACTGCCTTTTCTAATATTGAACATTCCCTGAAAGTTGTAACATGCACAAGTAATCACAACTTAATCCTTTGGTCATGCTAAAAAAAAAATATCTGTAACCTATAAAGCAAAAACTCTTGTTTGCTCAAGATTACGGCGGGATTCACGACTTATATGATAAACACTAGCCATAATAATAGCGGAGAAGAAACACAATGTTCACTCCATTGACGATCGAAGATTTCATATATTCAATTCATTCAAATAAATAAAAACATATCGTGCACTGGCATTGTACTCAGAAAATGTAGGCGAGCGTGGATCATTCTTTTACTTTCGACGTATCTTCGTACTCTAAAATTAAAAGGAAGCACCAAAGGTAAAAGCAGCTCCAGAACAAAGTAACACGGGTGAACAACGGATCAGAGTAGAGCAGTTAGATCGGAACAACAGCAGCAACAGTGTTGGCAGCAGCACAAGTAGCAGAAGCATAGTGGCAAATCCTGGTGGTGGAATGAAAAAAACCGTGTACGGCACAAGGATGGTGTGCGAGAGGTGAAAAATGTTGGCCAGATTGGGCGAGAGAAGGACGAAAAGCGGAGCAAGAGCGTAGGTAAAAAAGTCGGAGCGAAGAAGAGGAAACGTGGAGAAGAAAGTGCCAAGGGATAGAAGGTGGGCTAAGAGGAGGGTCGAGGAGATATCAATCTCTCTCTCTCTCTCTCTCTCTCTCTCTCTCTCTTTCTCTCTCTGTCACTCTATCTTTCTCGCTCTCTCGTTGTAGCCCCCTCTGGCCGTCCCAGTCGCTATCTCTCACTCTCGATCGCCTCGCTCATACCCCGTCTTCGATGCCTCGGCGACAGCTGTTCTCGAGGAAGACGACGATCGCGAGGACGGCTGTGGAATCAGCCAGGTGCGAGACTCGGTCGGGCAGCGCGTTCCGATGTACATGCCGTACAATTGGGGGAACGAAATTGGCGCGAAACGAGTACGCGCGCGCCCTCCTTCACCCAACATCCGCTCCTCGCCTTCCTCGCCCTTGTTCACGCGCTGCCCCGAAGTCGTGCGCGCTCGGACTTTCGCTATGACTTCGGGAGCTGCGTGCTCGCGTGCCAGTCTCACCTCCACCAAGGGCGGTGATGACTCTTTTCGGTGGGCCTGTTGACCCGAGTGAACGCCGCTCCTACTTTTTAAACATGGAGACACGAGCACGGAGAGAAAAACAGCGGTGAGGATGACGACTGTTTGTGCATTCAATTACGATTGTAGTAGGCGCATGCACTAGTCACGTCGAAGGAGGAGCTGGCCGAATAAAATGAGACACCGATAGCTGTCCGACCGTACGCTCCCTCGCTCTTTTTCTTCATTTCGCTCACTCGTAGAATTCTATCGTCCTATCGTTTTTTCTCTCTCTCTCTCTCTCCCTCTCTCGCGCGGGCGCGTTCTACATTTCAGGCAGACACAGAGGCAGACAGACAGACAGACGATCTATGCAGAAAGACAGTGGGAGCGAACGAGCGAACGAGCGAGAAAACACATTGGCACAAGCACTTACTCGGTCTCGTACTACACACTTAAGCCAAAAAGGAGATGCCGCACTGGAATAATGCCAGAGGGAAATACCTCCTGCGGTTCTACAGCTGCCCCTACCTATTCACACGGACGGCCGTCCCCATGGCCGCGTTCTCTGGTGCTCCCGTCGCGATCGGCCGGGGCCCGTTGAGAGAGCAGCAGAAGGTGTCCGCCTTCTGCCGTGGCCAGCTATTTAGCGTGTATACACACGAACGGGCACACGAGAATGTTTACGTCGCTCCGCTGGCGCTGTCGCGCGCGCGCGCACACACACACTCAAAGCCGCGCCACCATGTACCCTGCATTTTTTTAACGCGAGCGATTGCGCGCCCGCGCGCGCGCGCACACACAGACGCAAAATGGCGGACGCGCGAGGCCGTGGCTCGGTCTGTTGTGTACCTACCTCCCTTACCTTGTCACTCCCCTCCCGCCGTCCCTGACTCACTGCCAGCCCGCGCCGGCGCCCTCTCCTCTCTCGCTTCCCCCTCCCGGCCCCGGCCCCGCTGCCACGGGTGGTGCTCCCCTCCCGCGCGCACGCGATGCCCAACGCCGTGCGAAGGACACTTACTGTTACCGCTGATAGCGGCTCTCCATAGATCCTTGCCTGGCCTCCTGCCCCCTCCCCCTCGGCCTGCCATTCCCAACGGCTCCGGATCGCCCTCGAGCTATATCTCGCTCCCACCCACCCTCCTGCCGTATCTGTTTACTCTCTCGCGCCTCCTCCTCCTCCGCCTCTTTCTCCTCCTTCCGAAGCAAGCAAGACTCCCTGATTTTCTCGTGCTTGCCGTTCCGTCATTTATCCCGTCCCCCAAGCTATCCGCTACCGCTCTCTCTCTCTCTCTCTCTCTCTCTGCCCCTCATTCCATCCCCATCGCAACCTCCTGCTCCTCCTTCTCCAGGCCCTACCGCTCGTGCCAATCCAGCCCTTGCTGCGCCTTCTACGTCGCTCGCTCCCTCTCGCTCTATCCCATCTCGCAGTCCCTTGGTAGCTCGGTCGTCCTCGTCTTTACAAAGTGGCCGAGAGAGCGAGTCGGTCGTCCTTGTCCGTTATCGCCGTCTCTATCTCTCGGCCGTGCGGCCAGTCACTCACACAGGGAGGCGCACGTGCATACACGGCGATCGCCGCCGACGGCGCAGGGAACGGCGTAGCGCTCTGAGTACGTGGTAGTGCCGCAGCAGAACGCAACGGGGTGCGCGGGGAGCGGGGGGCTCGCGCACCGGTGTAGTGCCAGACTCACTGCAGCCGGAGTAGAGCCAGAGCCGCTGGCACCGCCACCAAAAAGACACAAAGTCGTTAGCGGTGCGGTGCTGCCTGCGCCTAATGTAAAAAGTGGGCGCACACGGGGAGTTTGCGCCGATTGGCACACGCACTAATACAGGCGAGGCGCGCGGAGCCTTGGCTCGGACGAAAAAAACTGTTGTAAGAGCATTATTGCGATGCCGCTGGCGAATCGCGGCTCGCGGACACGAGGCAAGGGATCGAGCATTATTATTACGCACTTAATCGTAATAACGAGCCACGCGAGCCGCGACGCCAGCGCTTTTCGTTACGGCAGCCCGAGCACCGTCGCTTCGAAGCGATGGATCGGCCGGGTATCGGGACGTAGGAGAAAGGTCATTGCCGTGATAGAGCGAACAATAAGACGGAGTGCAATGAGACGCGGCGATGCTCGATAAAATGCAACGAATCTTATTGAAGCGGAGAGCGAAGGAAAGCGAGATATGTAGATGAACGGTCGGGTAGATCGAAGGGGGAAAACGAGAATAATTGCGCGGATAAAGAATGGGGGACTTGAAGCTTATCCATTATCATTATCCATAGATCCGTGTGTAAATATTGGACGCAGTACTCGGAGCCTCGCGAAACCAAAGCTGAATTGAACAAATTTCGCTTCCTAGTTGCTGGCGAATTCGTAACGATGTAAAGGCAACTGAAAACGAAAATGAAATGATAAATAAAAGATAAAAATCAGCCTGGGCCGAAGGAGAAGGCGAAAAGTGGCCGCTCGGAGTAGGGGAACGCGAGCAAGAAAGACAGGAAGCTGCCGGAGGGGTCATACGTAGGCGATGGCGTCCGTGTACTTTTGCGTTTTTATTTTCGCCGAGGTACAATTATACGTGTGCATCGGGGCTGCCACCAATGGATGCGCGCACCATCAGCAATAGCGACGCCAGGGCACACACGGTATTAGGAACCAACTCGCCGCCGACGAACCTTCCGAAGCGTGAAGGGCGCGAAGGGAGAGTCGGACAGCGGCCAGAGCGAGGGATGGAGATTACCTCGAGGCGCGCGCGCGCGTGTACGTGTGCCCGAACCGAAGGACACAATGGCACCTACACTAATGCACGTAGCGTTATGACCCCTTTAACGCTCCTCCTAAGTTTGCTGCCGCTCCCCTACTATCGGCCTGTCTATCTTTCGCTTGGGCTGAGCGCATGCAACGAGTACAACTACTACCACCAGTCGAATTAAGAGAGTGGCTATCGACGGTTAATAATTTATTCAGCGCGTTCTTCCGGTCGTCCTCGCAATGATCCACGAGAGCTTCGGCTATTAATGCTCCGATGCAAACGAACTGGATTCGTTAAATAAATGGAGCGGCTCTTCGTGACTCGGTGACTAGTTGGCTTATGGGTGTTGGGGCGCGACTGAGCTCCGAAACGAGATTTATTTACCGGTCAAGGTAGTAGGGTGAGCAGCTCGGAGCAGAGCCTTACCGAGGATTCGTGCCGAGGAAGGGCCCGCCCCAGGATTTGGTAGACCCGCGCGGGGCTGCCGTTATGGGTGGCGGCACTAACTGCGAAACCCGCGGATTGCCGAGCCTCACCGCGAAAACACTAATGCCTCAAACGGCCCATTAACGTCAACGTGCCATTGCATAAGGTCGTGCTCGCTAGGTGATATAAAGTCGCTACGCTCCGCAGGAATGTGCCGGGTTTATACGGCTTCCATCCTCTTTACCCCACCCCGCCCCGACGCCCTTCCTGCGCTTCCCGTTTCCGCTCAGCGCTGCGCTTCCTTTCTCTCTTTCTCTCGCTCCTCATTTCTCGAATCTCTACTTTCTTCTTTTCCTTTCGAAAGGTCAACGAGTCCTCGCTTGGCCCACCCGACTTTTCGATAATTACATCGATTTGTAAACATAGGATTCTACAAAAGTTATACCAAGACGGCGCGTGCGAATTTCAAAAAGACTGCTAAACTTTGAATGCTGTCAAGTTAATGCGAGAATTTTAGAGATGGCCAGGCATTTTGCTGCGATTCGATGGCTCGACTATTCCGTGATTTCAGATGCTGATGACCAAACTCACATTCCTCCTCTCAGCACTATTAATCTAAATTACATTTACAATATTTTTAACGGAAATCGGCTCTGAACTTAATGACCATGACACCCCCGAGCAAATTCGGAAATGCATTTGGTACTGGCATTAAAAATAAATCTTCACCCACCCTCTCGAATATACTTATGATTGTGCACCGTTTAATAAAAGAAAACCTTTTGTTGTAACTCGTAATTTTTATTTGTTATCAACGAATGCTTATAGCCGAGTTTATCACCCTGCTCATAAGATAGTTAACGTATTTTTATATTATAAAGTAATTTAATTATTACACGTAATTGTAATAATAAAAATATGAATGCAATGACGGGTACCAGATTAAAATGTCGATTTAAAACATTTCTACGTAAAATATGCAGAAAAATAGATAGTTGACTATACAAAGTCCAATAATTACACGTATATGACTTTGATAAATTCGATGTTTAAAAACTGAAATACAAGCGGCATTAAATTTATAAAACACCTCATTACGTTTGTATCAACAAGCCAGATAAATTACATAGCGTGCGCAGTCTCGTTCAAATATAAAAGCAAAGAAATTACAGCGTTTATGTGGCTGAAATTCATGATTATAAAAATTAAATTAGTCTTTAGATACGAGCCAAACTTGAGAGCACATTTACTCACCAACAAAAAGATGCTAAGTTAAATGACTTAATGGATGTATGTAAAAAAAGTCTATGTTTCTTTATCTATTCATTACTCGAATGCCTATTGCAAATTCAACTGGCAAAAATGCCGAATTAGACTTTACCGGCGGTTGTCCATCAAACGAATGGCATCAAAGTGTATTAGATTAATGAACGGACTTTCACGCGCATCTGTCCGTTTGACCAGTGTGACCGAAATGTATGTGTACCTGCATATTAAATGCAATTTACTTTTTCCTATATTAGCCAAATTTTAAGTTATTTTAATTTTTTAAATCCTATAATTAGGACGATCCGTCTTTATAATAACAATAAAAATTTAATTCAAAAGGAACATTACGGTCGTATTAGCTCCACACGATCATAAAGTTTAGCCATTATATTATCATCCTGCTTATAAAATTGATAAATTATTTTAAGTGCTCAAAGTTGACCAGATGTGCTAAAAGAGATAGTTCACTGATACAATTCACTTTCCTTTTTTTATCGCATCTAGATTATGAATAATTTTTTCACGCGTTTTATGACTATTTATAAAATTAGTGGACATATTACAAAAATTATATAGCATTAGCAAAAATCGAAGTTTGAAAATTGATTAAGTTCGCGTGCTTATAAATTATATAATTGCTCCTTGGTTTAATCGATTTTAATGTACATTTCTTTTATAGAAAAACTTAATTTTTACATTTTATTAAAGTTTTATCCCGCATCTCTATCGCAGATCAGCTTCGATTTTCCTGCCGAAGGCTGGACACAATCATTCATTGACATAAATTTACTGGAATTATGAATCAGTCTATGCTCTGTTGAATTTAAATACATAAATTCATGAGGCTCATTTAATGAGCAAAGACTTGCATGGACTATTTGTGAATCCAGCAAAATAAAATCTGATAAAATAAACACTAACAATATTTTCTTATAGTTTCGAGAATTAATGTTTATAGGGTCATTTTGCTACTTATTATGAAAACTATGCATTTAGTTCTCAATTAATATCCTCACAATCTTAAATTATCGTAATGCAAAAATTTGCTAACAATTTACTTTAAAAAAATTTATATTTCATAAAACAAATTACAAAATAACTTACGAATCAATGAGTTACACTATTTTATAAAATAATTGTAATACATTAATTATAATTATAAATGTTTAAAATATAAACATATTTTTTGTAATTTACATGTTTTAAATTATTAAAAAATTAACACTTAAAAATAATGACATAAAAAGTACTTAGATATTAGAAAAAAAAATGTCGATCGAAAAATATTGAAATGTTCACAGTAGATATATAGACTGAAAAAATTGGTACACAATACCAAAAATTCTTTTTTCAGTTTTGTGTACTTATTAAAAGGCTTATAACTCAAAAAGACTAGGAATCTGAACTAATTCTTAGGAAAAAATAATCTAGAAATGAATTTAAAAAACTCATTGCATTTGAATATGTATTTTGGTTTTTACAATCATGTCTTGATAATTTTATGTTGAAAACATATCTTTATATTTTTTATAGTATTATTTTCTACAACAAAAGTGTAATCGTTCATGTTTCGTTCTAAAACAAAAATTTTCGATATATCTAACATGCATTTTTTATGAACATACATTTTTTGTTTCTAGATTTCTATTAAATTTAACATTTACTTTAATATTGATTTTATGTTTATTCAACTGCTATTAACTTTTTGTTCTTATATATTTTTTGAGATGAGTATCAAAATGTAAACTATCATGTTGCGCTGTTTTATTGCACTCGTTAACAAAAAAATAAAAAATAAAATAAAATAAGGATGCATTTACAACCCCCATTAATATTATATCGAAACGTGCATTTATTTTTAGTGAAGAAAATCTTCTTTATTGATGATTTTTAGATGATATTAAAGATAATTACAGTAAATAAACATTGTTTCTCAATAATGTCGCTAAAACGTTGCTTTCACAGCCGAGTAGGATTACATAATTAACGAATCCCTAATTAAATCGTAGAAATGTTTACATTCTTACAACGTTGCCGCAACATTTCGCGACTTTACTGGCAACGCTGCTCGGTTACTACAGTAACGTTGTAGAAACATTCTGACAATGTTCGAGGTAAAAAAAAAACGCAAAAAGAAGATAAAGAGAAAATAAAGTAGAGGGGAAGAGAATTGGATAATTTCCATATACATTGTAAAATTCTCAGGTAATCCGATCGTGGCGAGGCAATGCTTTTCCAACAATTTCTAGCTGACATCTCTCTAGAAGCATTAATCCAACGCTTAAGGCCCCAATAGATACGATAGGGAAATATATCACGAACGAGTCTTGAAAATAAGAGTAAGTACAACTGCAAGGTACCGGCAGCTCATGCATATTACACGCGTAGTCACGCTACAACAGAGTAACGTAAGGAAGGAGGAATATAAAACAGAAAAGAGGCCGAGGGTGTTGCGAATGGCGTGGCGGGGGGGGGCAGCGACGGAGAGTCAAAACTGGCAGGGGAGAAAAGAGGCGGCGACAGAGGAAAAAATTTAGAGAAGTCGTTTTCACGGAAGAGCCGAAAGATGAGAAGCGCCTACGTTTACAGCGTTCGAGGGTCTACACGAGACCGACTTGATGGCGGGCGCCGAAGGGCAGGCGGGGTGGGCGCGGCGGCCGAAGGAAGGGCAGAGGGCAGAGAGCGGGGGCTCTCGGACGACGGTAGCGATACACACGAATGGTCCGCGTCGGAGGGAGGGACGAATCAGAATTGAACTCCATTGTGTTGCGATACGGGGTAGTTCGCGGGAACAAGGCGACCACAATGACGAACGCGTCCTGCGAGGTCCTCCATTGTGCGGTGCGCGTCGACGCCGACGAGCCACAGCTGCATTTCGCGGATCGCGGATATTAGGAAAAGTTAATTAATAGCCCAGGTGCAGGGGCACGGGCAAGCTCGGGGAGCGAGGTCGGATAAGACCGGGGTCGGTGCGAAAACCGGTGGGGGCGATTAGCGGGAACGTTGGCCGGGGACTCGAGGGTAAATTGGCTCTGGCCATCCTATCGCTGGGAGCCGTGCGGTGTCCAGCACGCGGGAGCACTCGTAGATTTCGGGAGCCGATATTCCGGTCACTTGTTCTGCATTCCAGGCTGAACCCGGCCGAGCTGCAACGACTCGTGAATCGTGGTGAAGTTTAAGGAGGCAACAACGCTCGCAATTTTCAAGGGACACTCGATAAGCTCCGCTCTTGCTTCGATGCTGCTTATACGAGCGATCGGCCACTTAGTATTAAATTGTTACAAGTCGCCTGCTTAGAAAAGCTCTTAATGTCGATCAAATCGATGCAATTAGGGCATCTTTCAATTATAAACGAATCCGATGATAAAGCCCTAAATAGCGAATTCTTTCAACGTGTTTCGTAGATTTAATTCTGCTTTGCATTATTTATTTGATGATTTACTAGGACGTGATATTGACGGTTGGTTATTTAAATAAAAATTATTCTTTTTTTTTACGATGTATTTTTTGACTGTTTATTATAGATCTATTCGTTTTTTTAATTAATGTTAAATGCCTACATTAAGAACAATTTTCAGAGATACAATGCTCAAAATTTAATATAATATAAAACCTAGCGATTTATCTAACTGAGCCGATAACTCTATTATCTTTACTATCGAATTATAAACCTCATTAGATAATTGAAAACACTGCATTAAAGTACATTTATATATTTACGTTATACCTTTTATACCTTTCATTGCAAATACCTTTTATTTAAGCACTGAATTTTATTTTATTTTTTGTATTTAATTAATCAGACATGCTAGATTAGCAATCAATTAAAAACTATATTTTAATTGAATTTTCAGTTTATTTATTGTATATTCAAAATTACTGAACTACGTAAAATTATAAAATATGTTAAATAAATCATCCAAAAAATTAAAAATTTGTTCATATATTCTACATTAAATAATGTATGCAGTTAATGAATTTATTTTGCCAAACGCTTTGTTTAGGAAAATGCCTATTGAAATTAGATTTAATTCTAATAACTAAAAATCCAGCTTGTGTGTACATGTAAGGTCATGCAGCTCATTACTATTGTACGTGACTTATTTATGGCATAAGACGAAACGTAATTGAATTATCAAATTATATAAAATATTAAATTTTATGTACAAATAAAAAAATATATAAATAAATTAATACATAAATCTAACGTAGTTTGTCACCAATAAACAACTCTTATCATAAATGTAATTTAAATGATAAACGATTATAAACCACACTTATACAATCTTTTTAACCAGAATAAAAATAAATTTATTTAAAATTATATCAGTTTCTGAAGTTTTATATTTAAGTGTTAATAAAATTTATGAAACACAAAAATTACAACGATCACAATTGTAAAAAATATGTACAACAATTGAATAGTCGTACAATTATTTTTCATTTCCATTCATACAGTTTAAAATTAGTATTTATAATAGTCGATTAGCGATATAGTAGTAACACAGTGTATGGTAACCATTTTCTTAAATCAATCTCGATATTTTCCAGAAATTTCATTTCAATAAACAAAGCATAAAAACTATTTATTGATATTGTAAATATCTACCCATTCACATGCATATTATTAAAACATTACAGAATTATGATAATGATAACATAAATGTATATAATTTTAGTGTACATTACACTTTTATTTAATTAACAAACTGTAATTGCTTATCTAGTTTAATCTAGGTATTACAATAACCTCTGAAACTAGTAATATTAAACGCCAAAGCTTAAAAAATTGAAATATTAATAAGATACAAATAAAACTTTTTATATTTATTATTGTCAAACAATCTTTTGTAATTTTATATAAAAAAATTATAGAATTTAGAAATTATATTATTGTAATATTTTTTTTAATGCATAAAGTGATTTAAATTAAAAAAAAAACAAATCTTTATTAAAAAAGTTTAAAACATTATTTTTAATGATTTTATTTTTTATGACTTTTTAAAAAATACGTCATAGTCAAAATATTTAAAGAGCTTTTTTTATGTATTTTGTAAGCGTGACTGCCAAATAAACAATTTTCGATGTTAAAGCAGTACATTTAGAATTCCGTGACAACAATTCTTACGACAGATCTTAAAGTGATTTATTAAGTACTAAATTGTATAAATATAAGTATACATTTTAAATGTATAATTAGAAGGTATATAAATATTTAATTAATCTTTATTAAATGTGTATTATCAATCAACCTTTTAACATGTAAAAATACATTGAATTTTACTTAATAAAGTCGTTGATGAATAACTGATTAATTTGATAATTTTCTCTGATGAAAACAGTTTCAATTTAATTTGTTGATTAATTTTTAAAATACTTAATGTAAAAAGATGATAATTTAAAGCTTCAATTAGATTCACTGTGGTTCTTCAATATTTATCTTTGTTATCTATTAAACTAGATATGTTCAAACAGAGCTCCATAATTTGATGGTTTACGTAACCATTTCACAAAGAGTCTTAATAACACTTGGTGTCTTAATAACATTTTTTAGGTTTATTCATGCCAAGGCACGTAAGAAATTAACAGCCGTGAAAGTGGTATTCGAATCCGAACAAAGAGGGATGAGTTGAATTCACCTAAGTACTTACCTTTTATTACTTTGATTCGTTTTTCCATAAAAGCATTTTCATATAATTAAACTACTTATGTAATAATGAAATTAAATATATTACTTATGTAATAATGAATAAATTAAATATAACATAAAATTTAAATTAATAAATTTAAAAAAGGACAAATTAATTACGAGAATTTTAACATTTAAACAAGCAAATTTTTCTATATACTTAATAATGCAAAAATAATAAAAATGATTAAATTTTTTTTATATTTTACAGTCTAATGTAGGTTTTGTTTAATTATTAATAATTAAAAAATACTTATTAAAACATTATTTCAAAATACAAACCTTTTATTAGTTTTTCTGAATATTGAAGCTTGTAATTTTAAAAGTTGTCTTGATAAACGTTTTAAATACGAAACAAAATTTTTGATATTTGGAAACCACTTTTTAGTTCATCATTTTACATTTTTTGATTTGGTAATGAAATATTCAGTTTGTAAGATTTTTAAGACAAATATCCTTATTCCCAAAAAATAAATTTATCCCCAAAAAGTTTTCATTATTATTAATAGAAATATATAGAAGATAAAGCTGTGCCTATAATAATTTAAATGAATTTTGAGAATGTATAAACATAACCATTGTAACTTCTTAACCATTTTCTTAACCACGGATGGAATATAAACTATCTCTATCATCGTGATGTTCGGCTGGTTGCTTCTTCCTGTGAGCGAGCAGTTCGGCAGACCTCTCGCTACCCTAGAGAAGTCGTTCGGCTAGGTCTACGTCTGTCATTCAGAGGTGAAGCCATTCGACTAACCCCCCTTCCTTGGTGTTGTCGTTCGTTAACCAAGGCTCCCATCTCTGTTTCTTGTCATTGCTGCGTAATTGTAAAAAGGACCAGGTTTTCTCACTGTTAATTCAGTTTAGGTCGCGCTGCGAATGATGCCAAATAAGATAACGCGTCCGATTAAATCCATGAATAGGTAATAAATAAGGCTCTTGGCATTGCAAACTATTGTTTCGCAAATCCTATAGTAGGGCATAGCATAGGTACAACATGCGATCGAAATAATATCAAAATTGTAATTGTATTGTGACTATTATGATATGTATTGAAGGAGCAAATATTATAAAAAGAGTTTTGCTGTATTTAAGCTTCAGTACGATTTCCCAGATTTCTAAATATTTTACCTGTCTTATTATTTCGGGAAACCTCACCACTTCGAACCGAATCCGACTTAGAGCTATACGAGACAGTTAGATTTGTTAGATTAAATAATATAAATGATAATGATATTAACGTAACCGTCAGAGTAAATGACAAAGTAACTGTGAATACAGTAGTTTCTGAATTAACCTTTCGAATATAAAAGACCGAAGACTGTCGATTTTGCGAATTCCATCGACAGTTTCATCCTTATTTCAAGCCCGAGTATAGCTCTAATGGGTTAGGCCGTCTCTTGAGACAAGGCAACCGGTTGATTACCACGACGACAGAGATAGCTTATATTCGAGCCAGAATAGGGCTAAAACGTTACAGGGACACTAGCAAAAATGAATGTCTTCGCGCCTGTTCGACCTATTGTCTTGTCAAGAGGTGGTAAAGGAGTCAGAATCGAGAGGACAATCGACCCGCGGAATTTTACCAACCATTCAGAAAATACTCCTGCTTTATATGGCTGTCTGGTATTAAGCGACCGACCGGCTACCAGGGGATGAGATCATCACAGAAGTAGATGAACTACAAGAAGACCTCAGTCGTCTGAGCATCGATGATAAGGAGAGGGTACAATGGGACACGTTGTTCCCGAACCGCAGGAGAAACAATCATTAGTTGATAAGATAATCGAGAGATACCAACAACCAAACGAAAGCTTTTGGCCTTTCGACATAACGAGGTCATCGGTAATGTACCAACACAGTGGTTTCGCATGGTCCCAACATCTTCGGCGAATAATTGATAATCTATGTCTAGATCTGTTTCCTAGCATTCCACACCACTGTGGTCATTAGCTTGAAGACCTAGTCACGTGAGATTAATGGAAAAAACTCGAGCTAAGTAAACAGATCGAATAAAGGCCATCTCAAGCTGCGAGTGCAATCGTCACACCCCCGTATGACGAGTTTCAATTTTACTGGACACGTAAACAACAGGGACTCGCGCAGGGCCTAAGTGCCGAAATACAATAAAAATCTTTTATTTTCTATTCTGTTTTGTATCGATAAGATGGGGTGTTAGCTTACAATTGTCATCTCTCGGCAACGCGAAGACTCGTCGCCCTTATCCAAGAGAAGAAACAGCTATCGGCATGAGTTCCACCCATCTCATCCATGACCAGATTCGATTATTAAACAACGCTATCGATTACGTAACCGGCCATAAAACAAATCATATTGCAGTAAGTGGATAGAATGTTACAGGAAGGTGGACTGGTATACCGAAAAGATAAAAGAAATTGACGAAAATTCGAATAAACATCAGGACTTCCTTGTAAGGGAAGACTGATTATATCGGCAGACTCTCAATACAGTCAATACCCTCAATTTTAAGGAGACTTGATTTGGAAGGTATGTGTACCGGAAGCAGATCGGAAAGGGATACTCGAGGAGAATCATGACTCCTTCATCGCCCGTCATTTAGGTACTGGAACGCTCATGAGCTGGTAAGCGGAACATTGCTCTGAGCACAGATTTTCCGCAACGTGGTCTGATATGTGCGTCATTACCCTCAGTGTTAGGCGAGTAAAGGTAAGCAGCAGGTTTCAGTCGGCAAATCTTAGCTACATTTTTCGAGGATGTATAATATTGATGGACTTAGTAGAGCTACAGTCAGTTTCGCAGTCGCAAAAAATCTTGACTTCTCGTTATGCAGGACCGATTCACCTAATGGGTGGAAATAGCTGTGGTTCGGTAAAACTTTGAGAAATATAGTTATGGAAAGTGAACTCTATGCTATGCTCAAGAATTACTGAAAAGCTTGCAACTTTAAAGGGTTCAAGCTTTTACAATCTTGAGCATCTGTAAGATAAGCTTTACCCTAATCAAAGAATTACTCTGCAGATTGTATAAGATTCCTAGCAGCTTTTCATAAGGAATTAGTAACTATAGAGGTAAATCTCTACTGGAATATGAAAAAAATACTAAAAAGCATCTATGGTTAAAGACATTTTTAAGCAGTCACAGCATTTAGCAACTAGAGAAATGTTCATCTTGACCATCTTAAGCGGGCTCCTGCAACTCTACATGGAATTCGCATTAAGAGCCATATCATTATATTTTAAGACAGAGACAATCGCATATCCTGCTTAAAGATACAATTGATTGATAATTACTGGATGACCTCTGATGCAGTGGCATATAGTAAGGGTTCCGTATTTCTCACTCTTTCAAATTTTATGAATAAATCAAGCTGGAGTCAGCAAATAATAATGCCGTCAGTGTTCTTAGTATTGAAACCATTCTTGCCTAATTATATGCATGCTAGCATTCAAAGAATTCTTAATTTATAATAAAATAAAAAGATCAAAGTGCATTAACCTTTTATACTCAGAACATATTGATTAGCGTGTTTAAAAGAATGAAAAAAAAATTTTTTTATCCTAATTCTGAAGGTATTTTTTAAAGGTGAAATGATCCTCGTGTAACAGTTAAATTTTAATAGAAGGAAAGTATCCTACATTATACTACCTCTGTCTTTTATGTAGTGACGTTGAATACCATAAAAAATTTACTCCTTCTAATGAAAAAATCATAGATAGATCTTAAACTCACCCAGCTTAGTTCATCAGATGACTCCAGTGTTTATTGACTCATTCAGGCAACCAGGAGAAGCAAATATCACCAAGAAACTCCATAAAGCAGTTTTGGTTTATACAAGATTCTTGAAAACAATGGGTTATTATTGCGCTTACGGGAGTTTACAAGATTAAAAAAAAATAGTTAGAAGCTTCAATTCAATATTTGAATTCAAAAGCTGCTTTTTCGAAATACAATAGCAATACCTGTCATTAAGTACATATCAGTATATTTGCTGATTACTGAGACTGATTCTCTTTTAAAAAGACAACAAGCGATGTATAACTGCTTAAGTTTTCTATTTTAAAATAGCTTCCCTTATAGTACTAACGTTGTCCAATTATTACAAGCCTTAGTCTATTATAAGCCCTTGGTTCATATAACTGATAATGTCTTTCAGTTACTATTATATTATTGAAGTCCCCTGATCCCATATATGGATTTTTTTTATTTGACACTTTATTTACCAGGAGTGATGAGCTTGGGATATAGTCATTGGAAAGTTTCCGATGCAAGCAGGACTATAAAGTTAACCTCAAAGCCAGTAAGACAACACAATTTGGAAATTTCTGATAAAGAAAGTACCCTAGTTAGTTCGATCATAAAAATGGAAGATTCAAAGAAATGAAAGACCTTAGTAGACCGAGTTAGAGGAGAATTGGATTTTAATAAAGAGCTAGAAGTTAATTTTAGTCTACTTTACCGGTGAGATCGAAAGAATTAAACGTCAAGCTAGTGTTGAAAGCCATAAAAACTACAAGACTACCAAACTAAACTAGGTTACAGATGTTATGTTTTAATCATTTTTTCTAAAAACAATACTAATCCTAATGATGGATAATCAATCACTAGACAGAAGTGGAGAATCGGAGCCATATCTTAAATCACATACACAAAGTTCAGATGATTATTACAAATCTAGGGCTCATACTCATCAAGAAAAGCTGATAGAGCCTGCGTGGCAGTCTTAACTTAAAAGGATTTTAAACCAACTAGGATTAAGGTGTTCCCATATTTAAAAATCTAGGCTACTTAAAACTGACAAAGAATTTGGTTTTTGATGTCTGTTATGATTATTTGAGGATTAGATTTACTCAAAATCTTGGATAGTTCCATAATTTGTTAATGGCCTCGTATATCGAGGGTGTGGTTATCAAATCTCAGGATATAGGGACAATGATCCGATAGATGCGTGGATGACCTAAAGTAGATGAAATTGAGAGATATATCTAAATCTAGTTATTTCAGCACATGATGTTCTAAAATAACCCCTGAGAGCAAGAGAGAAGAAAAGTAAAAAAAAAGAAACACTGACTGATTGATATATTGCATTGATATATTGATATATTGATATATTGTAGACTTATACCAAACATAGAACCGATACAACCTTACGTAAGACATTGTCACGTATCAATAAGAGGTAGTCTTAATTACGGATGAGAAATTCGTGGCTATGAAAGAAGAGCTGTATCGACAAGTGTTTGCATTACGACAGAAGTTTTGTGGTGGAGAGGTGAATAAATTACTGGTTGGTTTAAATGGGAATGAAGTTCCAAAAAGAAACCTGATATTGGATCTGATCAATATCAGGTCAATATCAATATCAATTGGACCTGATCGAAGAAAAATTTTCCGTAAATAAATAACACTAGGACTCGAGCGTTAAAAAAAATATTGGCCGGGCAAGTCTATACTCAACAATGGCAGCAGACTTTTCCAAAAGCGAGGAATAAGTGCTGAAAAGCAGCGTGACGCCGGGTAATCTGTTGGAAAACATTCCGACGAGGAGACCGACGATGCCAAGAAAACCGGCGATTTTTGGACCCCGGGGAAAGGGGAAGGAAAATCACGGTCCCCGAGGATCCCGAGTGTCGCCTCACCTCGCCCATGACGGGGAGAAGCGCACAATCGGGCACCACAATCATCAATGCCCGCGGCGCCCGAAGGTCCACAATGGAGCACTTTGACGCCTCGGCCGACGACGACGATGCAACCACCGCTACCCCGAGCTCCGCAATTAGCTGATTCGCATCGAAGGAAGCCCTGACCGCAGAGGGTGGCTCTCGGATGGCGACGTCGGAACAGTGACAGACGCAGACAGACTGCGCTACCGCGTGCTTTTAAGCGGGATGTCAGCGGCGGTTGCTCTTCTGCTCTTTGCACGGGAGAATTCCTTCTTTCGGGGCCGAAGGTTACTGCCTTGCGCTCGCAGAAGCTTCCGCGTAAACCGATGCGAAATCACGGTACGTGGAGAAGATTCCCTCGAGGAAGGAGCAGCGACCTTCCCCGCCGATCAGGGCGCCAGTCCCCCGCCTCATCCAACCGGCTGCAACAATCGACTACGGGGTAGTCAAACCTGCCATTGGAGGTCGTAGAGTTATGCCGAAGCTTATGGATCTGACGCGCGCTCTATCTACGCTATATTCGCCTTTCGCGCTCTCCGCTCCCCACATCGACCAAATTTCACACCTGCACACGCACGCCGCCTTCAATTCAGCCAAATCGCCCGCATTTTTTCCCATATGACTCTTTTTCGGATTTTCCGTCAATTCGTACCGTTGTCTTTCGCGCTGGCATGTTTCTTGTAGCAATTTATAATTCATGCTTTTCATTATATTATATTGTTTCTTTGCTAGAAATAAAAAATCCAAATATATATACATATATATGTGTATATAATATTGGTTTACAATATACTTATACATTTGGTACATGGTATTTCTGTTCTTTTGGATTTTAAAATTATCTTTTATTTATCAATTATCTATTCAAAATAGTATATTCGAAAAATGGAACCTACTGTAAATATCAGTGAAAAATTAATTAAAAAAGTGATTAAATGAAAATAGTGAAACATCAAACTGTCTACTCAGAACGATTAAAAAAAAGAAAAGAAAGACAAATATTATCATAAACTGAAACTTGCCTTAGTGTTTAATAGCCTGACTCTACAAACAATTTTGTAAATTAATGTGGACACGCTCAAGTTTGCTCTTATCAGATACTGTTTCCTTTATTACAGGTTATATTTAAAACTCATTAAATGTAATATAAATAAAAACATGCGCTTAATTACTTTTATTTTAAAAAAGAAAATATTTCATTTCTTCGAAGCATATATTTACATAATATTATGTATTTTGAGAATCTTATAAAATTTACTATCAATTTCAATTATTTGATAAATTTGATAAATTAGTATTGGATAAATTGTCTGTACTGCAGTTAACTCATAACTTCTTAATTTATTATTCGTATGAAACAAATACAATATTAAACATAATCGAGTTTTGAAAAATTAAGATGTTCAATGAAATGTTTGTGCCAGTTAAGTATACGGAAGTAAATGAGAAATAAATCTAAATATCTAGTCTTATAGGTTTTCCTTTCAATTCATTTGTAACGTATAATTTCGCAGTTGAGACTTCTATCTATGAAAATGTATGCTTATTATTGTACGTACTTATGTGTTCTCTTATTGAAATATGCAGTTAAAAAACGATGAAAGATAACAAATTAACGTTTTTTTAAGTCATAATTCCTAGCAGACTTTTATCTCGTTTTAAAGTATATGTATTTTTTTTTAATTCACTCAACCATAATTCGTTGAACGTATCTAATACAGCAGTTATATTAATACACTTTAAGAAAATAGCAGACACTTTTATATAGGAAGTGTGTTTATTAAGATTACACTATAGTTAGTCATATCGAACCTTGAAGAAAATATGGAATAAATCAAGCATCTAAATACGGTTGTGGGTGGATAAAAGCTTTTTGAAGTTGATTCTCTTATGAGGGACTGGGTATGTGTTGGTGAATGCTTGAAAATACTGTAATTTCTATTAATTCCAGTATACAATAGTTTTAGCATAGTTTTATAAACATAATAATATAGCAAATGGAACACTGTAGTAATGATTAGATTACTGTCAATAGCATTGAAGTCATTATTATCTTTTATCAAACAAATTTTATTTACAAACAAATTTTTACATAATTTAATATCCATCGATAATTTAACTTAAATTATTAAAATAATGTCATTTTTCTAAAATATAAAGGTATTTTAATGACATAAAAATCCCAATATATTAAATTAAAGGTTGTGAAAAGAGAAAAAGTCGATTTATGTATTTTTTATAAAATATATGAAAGATAAATTATGATGATGTTTGCTCAATGATACAAATTAATTGGAGTAAGAAGTTGATAATCTCTGTTTATTTTGACGTTTGTATTATACATAGTATTGCTTTTTATATGTTTGGTTTATAAAGTTACAAGTTTTCAAAACATGTATTCAATATAATAATAAACAATGTATTTAAAATCAATTTTCGAAAAACAAAAATAAGTTTAACAGATAAATTAACCACTATATTTTTCTATTAACTTTTTTTACGTTATTAAAAGAATATTTTTTGATTTGTATCATAAGTAAATAAATTTCTTATTTTATAAAAAGTTTACATTAGAATAAGTAATAGTCGTGAGTCGCAACAAGTTTACTTTAGAAAGTAAAATATCCTATGTAATAAAATGTATTTTTATCGAATGTAAATTCATAGAATTAAATACAAATTTTTTTATATATTTTTTTGCATTTTTTAAAACTAATATATAGTGCGTAGTATTTTTTGTTTTCATTCGAACATGTTTAAAAACAATACTAGCATAAAAATCAATTATTAACTTATGTAGTTTGCATGCGCTTACTATACTAAAGTATATACGACATAAAACGTATCTTTGATTAAATATAAATTGAAAATTTTTTTACACATTCAATACAATTTTGCGTTAGTTATCTTTTAAAGAAATAATGGCACTGAATAAAGGTAAAAAGTTTTTCCCGATTTTCTGGATGATTAAAGTACCACCGAGTTAATAATGTGCTAAATTCATTTTAAAGATCGTAAAATTTTCTCAATTTTTTATTTTGTGACTCGATTTAATATTAAATTTCGGTATTAAGTTGATTCGAGGTATACGAAGTAAGCTGAAATTTAAAATTCCGAAGAATAAAGTTTCATGTAAATCTTTTTTTTAAAATAATTTAATGATAAGCTTTTGCATTATCCAAAAAGTCATCAATAATAACAAAATAGAACAAAATAGAATTAAACAGCCTATTTTAAGTAATAAAATTATAAATTACCGTTAGACTATTTACAGCACGGCATTAGATTAGGAGTAGTACGTAATAAATCGGTATTTAAATATTAAAAATCTTTAAACAACTGTACAAACTCAAACTTGTATTCTTCAAATAACTTTCATTAAACATGATTTAGATGAAAATTCAATTGTAAATGCTCGTGTCTTATTTAATTATCTTAAATAAATTAATGTTAAGCCAGAAAGAAAAAAATTGATGCCTGGACAAGAGATACTTTATTGTGCAGTGATACGATTTTAAGAAGAATACGGAGACGGAAACACATTTCACACTGTTCGCTAAATGACTATTGCATGAACTTCGTATAAGCTCGCTCATCCTTTCCTGGCTACTACCGCCTCCCAAACCCCATTCTACGTTTTTCTTTCCGCAGAGAATGAATGCCAAGTAAAAAGCTCTAGCTTCTTCTAACTCACTACTGGAAGCTCCAACTCGGAAATATGTCTTCGGGGGAGCGAATCACTGAGAAGAATGGAAAAGCAGCTAAAGCTAGACCGAGAAAGCAAAGGGCATTCATAATGAGTTTAACCTACGAGGTTAAATTTAAATTATTTTTAAGTTGTACTATTGATTGTACATCTCCTGCTTTTGACGACGAGAATATAGCTTATTAAAGGGCGATAAGTTCTTACACTGAACGCTCGAGTGCTCCGGTCGATAAGATACCGTTTTGAAGGTGATATAGGATTTGTGATAAAAGAATATGAAACTAAAAAAAAATTTTAGTTAATCTGATCAATCTTTCCGACTATTAGATTGGTTCATCTTTTTTTAATCATAAATGTTAGTTTGCTCATCATAAAAAATCTTTTTTTTAACATTTTACTAAATACAATTTACCGGATTTTGTTTTCATACTTTGTTGGGGTAATTAAAAGGTCCTTACGCAAAGCACGCATTTTTCGTATGTATTTTCTAAAATTACCAGAATATCATCAATATTTCATAATAAGTTTCAACAAAGAACAATTCATAAAAAAAGTTAGAATATAATTTTATTTTTGTACTGCAGAGTCACAATTTCTAGTAAAAAGGTGTAGAAGCCGTAACTTAATTATATTGTGTGTAATACAAAAAATGCTATAAAGGTCTCATGCATAATTTTCTTTTGTTCTTAATTATAATTTATGTTTAAATTACACATTGTTAATCAGGGGTGAATGGAAAAAGACAAACTTAGGGGGCACGGCACCCTTTAAACTTTCAATATTAGTATAGGTATAGTATATATTTGCTGAATCTTTTGAAATCACTGATTATCTGTACAATTAAGAATTGAGATCTTGGGCTTTAAATCGATAAACGAAAAATATACTAAGCTTCACATTCATTAAGCAGTTTACTAACTACTCTTTATTATCACTTAATGAATACCAATTTAAATATCGAAACAGCAGTTTCATAAGATTTTTATTATCTTATATAAAAAATTCATATTTTTTAAGTAATGTTCAAAAAGCTTGTGATTTATTATGTAGATTTTATAAACTAATTGATTTTTTTATTTGTGCCTTAAATGTAAGTTGTAGATTTTATTTTTTTTTAAATACTTCCATCAAATATACTATAACTACATAATAATACATTACCAAGAAAGCATATATTGAAATAAAAAAACACTTTAATTTATCATCATTTTGTTTTATTCTGAGCCAATGAAAATGTATTTACTTAAGATGCTCTCAAGACTTTTACCCCTCGCAGAAATCGAATGTATTTACTTCAATTAATATTACTGAAGCAGAAGTTTGCCAATAATTCTTATTTTTTTTAATTAATATTTATAATTCTGTTTCAAAAATATCAAATACAATTTACAAAATTTTTTTTACATCTTATATTATTTTATGTCTTTTGTTTAAAAAATTTGTTGCATAATTAACAAAATATATCAATACTTCATTATAAGCTTATGTAATATAAAATTTATTGCTACTGAAAATTCTGCTTGAATTAGTATTTTATAAAGTAGTACGTTACACATAACAAATATTTTGTAAAAATGTAAAGGTAGTATTTAAAGATACCAAATTTAAGATGTAGTAATATAGAGAAACACATCGTGAGTATATAATGTACACATATAAGAGTGAAGTAAAGGGGAGAAACGAATCGTATTTGAACAGTAATGTATCAAGGGGTGAGTAAGTGTGGCAAAAAAACCAATACTTACTATACAAGCAGCAAAAAACCCGCAGCTCCTTGTCGTGAATCTTATTTGCGATTACAACGCTCTTTTTATGAATAAAACATGGATGTATTTTTAAACCGTAACATACATTAGGATATTGATTTTTTAAATCTTAAAAATACCGATTAAATTTGTCAAGAGTCCTGCTTAATTGTTATTAATTGTGTAAAAATAATAAAACAAAATTGAAAACATATTTGATTACTTTAACGTTTTTTTACGTACTTTTGAAAACTTTGTGTTTCTAAAAATTAAGATAAACGCCGTAATCAATTTAATAGGCTTTTAAAAAACCCTAGAAAAATAATAAACTGTGAATAATATATTCATAAAGAATTCAAATTAATCTAACGCACGCTTTTAAAATCTATTAGCACTCTGTCAATATAACTGAAATATTATCTTACGAATATAAATGAAACGTTATTATAATTTATTTCATATGTTATTTACGTTTTTTATTATTATTCTTTAACGTTATTTTTTAAAACAGTTAAATTGTTGTTTAAATTTGAGTAATCGGTATAAAAACGGAAAATCTGATGCTGTAAAATTAAACTGCGTAAAAAGTAGTATAAAAAACTTTTTGGAGTTATTTTATATAACTGTTTAATACATCATTAAGAGGTTGAATAAAACAATTTTTGAGGATGTAAAACAAATATCTGAATTATTATTCAACGTTCACTTTCCTTCAAAACTAATGAAAACTCTCAATTCTTCTGGTATTGCTTTCACACACCAATACTTACGCTCGCTCCCAACATTTCCATTTGTAATAAATAATTTAATATTACAATTATCCGGGCTCGAATTTATGCACTTTTACTCGTTCTAGTTAAAAATTTTTTTTTTAAATGTATCGAATTGGTCTGTAAGCCTTGACAAAAAGGCGCGCTTAAAACCAATTAAAAGTTTTTATCCTGTGGGGGGTTCATACGCGGTATACGTTGCACGGGTTTACACGGGTGTAAGGTGGAGAAAAGCGTACAGGCGCGTTAAATATTGTCGTTCAGCGCCAATCGGTTTATAATTCCCCTCCTTTTCTGCTACCTTCTCCTCCTTTGCCCCGCAGTCTTTACCCGCCAGGCTTTCCTAGCGCATGGCGTTCCCTTTGTCATTCCAACGTGTTCCGTACGTTTTGTATCCTTTCCTATTGTTCCTTTTAACTTCATGTTTAACGTTTCCACTCGCTTCATCCTCGCGTCTATCCCTTCCGAATGTACCTATTGTATGCATGAAGCTTTTTACTTCAAACGGCTCGTACAATTTTCTCATTTTTTCAATCGATTATTGAAATTTATTGGCAGTTGCGTTATTGACAAAATTTATTCCAATTTTTGGTCGTATCACACTCTTACGAATTGCACAATGACGTTATTTGCAAAGACTTGGTCGTTTCGTTGAATAGCGGACAAATAATATTCTTGATTATAATTGTTCATTTGAGTCAATAATTAATGTCAAAATTGTGTGTAATCTTAATTTCGTTATTTATATTGAAATGCTCTTTTTATATTACAGCTAACAACGAGAAACCTGTTTCGTATTAAAAGTAAAAACTTGCTTTGCTTACCACAAATAAATAGATAATTGTTACCTTTATAAATAAATTTCTTAATTGATAAATACGTAATATACACGATGAAAGCTATAACAATGTTTTACAATACCTTGGTATTTGGTTTTCATATTAAAAAGCCAAACGACAATTGTGAACCATATGTTTATAAGCACAGCTAATTGGTTTTATCTCAAATTAAACAGCCCTGCAGAAACATGATCGTAGAAACTTTAGAAAGAAAGAATGAAACAAATTTATGAACTACTTTAGTGAAACTGCTCTGGTTTGCACAGTCGAATAAACATTATCGTAAATGTGGGGTGGCGTTGAACTTGAATGCAGGACGAGCTGTAAAATAAACGGTTGGTAAAAAGACTTAAAAAAACTTCGTTTTTAATCAAAAGTCACTGAGCCAAAAGAGGAATCCTGAACGTTTCCTATAAAAAACGCGTGAGTGAAGCTCGCATATGCCGAGTGTCGCAAGTTGCTTCATAAATTCGGCTAATGTACGCCGTTGTAGCTTTGGCACAAGGGTTTATTTTGCTCATCTTGGTGCCGAACTTTCAAGCTTCATCGCCCAGTTGTTACACACGACTTTCCACATCACACATCAAGAGATAAGCCCCTGGGGTACAAGTCATCTAACCCTTGTCCTCTCACCTCTCAGTGGACTCTTTACGAGGTGCTTCTTCTCCTGTTATGACTTCTACACCGATACTTTTGATGAAACTTTGTTTATCGACTTTGCACGTCGATTGTCAAATGATTGACAATGTTGAAAAGATAAACCAAGAGAAAAGATACATCAAAGAAGACAAGTGTTGAACTAACATCTCAAGCTTACTATACGAATAGTATTAGACTAGTTGTTGTTGGTATTTAACATTATTATTATATTTTTACGTAAATCTTATTGTAAATTAAATGGTTGTACAGGAAAATGAGCTTTGTGACGATAAAATATAATAAAACCGCAAAGTCGAAACCAGAATGATTATTAGCCACATTCATTATCAAAACTGCTAGGTTGTAATAATTAAGTAATACTATAAGTTGTACTCACATAACAATAATGACGTAAGAGAGTTCTAATATTGTTTTCGATATCATACACGTACAGTTTTAATAGAAATATTGAGGGACAAAGGAAAATATTTGAATTCGTCTAGAAAATACTTATCTGTATTACATAACTATCAATAATATTATTCCATAAACTAATCTTTCCTCCATTATTTATTTTTCGTGAACATTTTTTAAAAGAATCGTGTATTCGCAAGGTTGATACTTTGCCAATAACTTTACAAATAAAAAAAATATTTCCCTGCAGATAGCACTTTTTTCTTAATTCAGGTGACTATAGATTTTTAATTTGTTCTTTTAGTTTCTTACTGTTAATAATTGTTTGCATTTATTGAAAAATTACTAACAATATATCGACGAAATGATTTTTGTTTAAAACTTACATGTTCCAACATTAAATAATTGTAATAAAGCTAATCAAACATTTTTTACAGATAAATTGAAAAATACTAGAAAAGTTTATACTTATATGTAAAAAATAAGCTGCAAGTAGTATTTATCCTAATAAATAAAGTCGCTGTTAAATTTATTTTGTATATTCAAACGTCGTAATATTGTACTTGTAAATTATCTACGTTCCTGTATTATTTACCCTTACTATATCCCGCTTTAGTCACAAAGTATACGTACATATTGAAATAAAATTACACAATACGTCTTTCTCTTTTTCTCTCTATTTCACAATTAAATACACACGTCCTCGTAAAAATGGATGTGTTATAACTTTAGCAAAATTTTATTAAGAGGCTTAAGTATTTTTGTCTTTTACTTTATAGTAAAGGTGCTTATTAACTTTCATCTGATATGAAATTCCTATATACTACTTACTTCAATAGGTGAATGATTATTTGTTTTATAGACTACTGGATATATGGACTACTGGATTTTATAGCTACAGATCGTCGACTGACTTTTCGACTCATTTGTGGAATCGATAACGCAAAATCTTTTTGAAAAGGCACATTTTACTTCGCTCACAAAAATATGCTTCACTTTCTATTTGATGTTACGAAAATTAATTCCACGTTATCACTCTTGGTATGATAAAATCGTACTTAATTATTACTTTCATTATTACTTTTTATTATTAATTCCACGATAGCTTATTCATTTATTTACGTTTTCTTTTATTAGCAAAACTCTTTAAAAGAAAGATAAAAAAATATTTTGATAATTGAAGAACACACTAAAAGATTTTTAATAGTATCGTAAAATTAATAACAATTTTATAATAAAAAATAAGTGTCAAATTTATCTTATTATGATCATAAATTATTAAAGGATAATTTATCTATGTAAATAAACTAACATAATGTTTCAGATACATTTTAAATGCATATAGTGCGTATAATCAGTGTCAGCAGAAACATAAATTTCTAAAATTGATTTCGAAAACATAGCTTAATAGTGACATATGTTAACAATATTTTTCTGCTCTAATTCGAACACAGGGTTGATTTCGTTCCGTTAAATCCAAATTTGAAGTTTGAATTATTAACTCGTCTAGCATACAGATGATGGAGTTAACGAAGAGGAAGGGGTTGATTTGAATAAAGCTGTTAACACTAGAGCAGCCTGAGTATTAACGGCCAGTATAATACGTATTTTCCCTTCAATAATAGATTATGAACTAGTGTAATTGAATGAAATTTGCATTGGAGATAATATTTTACAATACCAGCGAGCATGTTTTTCTTGAACAATGTTATTATTTACAATGACAAATATCAGAAAAAGATTGTCAACGGCATTTGACAAGATATTTGAAAAACTGTATTTGATGATTGCTATATGTGATATTAAATTAAAAAAAATTAATTTTAATTATAAAAGACGGACTCTAAAATAATAAATGATGAACTTATTGTTACAAGCGTAATTGACACAGTTTAAAAATTTACGTTGTATACATTATAGCTAATACGGAAAAAACCGTGTAAATGTTAAAACAGTTACATTTCAAAATAACTTTCTTTAAATTTTTTATTTTTCTACTCGCAGTTTTCACAAATCATGGTATGCAAAAAACCGTTATTAATAATTCATACGAAGCAGTCGGCATTTGAGTTTAGTCTCCTACATAGAACAGTCCACGTTCGGTAATGTAGTTCTTCTTTAAAAGCACCACCCATTATATGAATATAAATTAGTTGACTTTTGCGCTCGGAAGTGAAACGATAACCGCAAGCCGTAATTAACAACTATTAAAGTTGGAGGCTCTGCAATATAGGAACTGTCACTTCGATCACTTATTGTATTCATCCCATTCATACTACGACCAACGAAATTATCGAAGGTAGGCATCTTATATCACCCTGCATTTCTATATACTCAAATAAAAATAAAATATGTAAAAGCATATTGAAAACTTATTGCTCATTTTCGTTTTCAAACAGTACTTTAACTTTGTAATACATTAATCAATTTATAATTAAAAAAAAGTTAAAAATTAATGCATTTTAGTTATAGTACGCACCTATTTGAAAAATACCCTATAAAATAAAAAGATGTTATTCTTATTTTTTTTTTTTTTTATTATCATTTGGAAATTCGAAGTTTATTTACATTTGTAGATTTATGAATTAAAGAAAAAAAACCAAAATTCAACAACAGCGGAAATTTTAGGCAGAAATTTGTATTTTTTGAAGCATTCAAATAAAAAGTAAAATTATATTTTCAAACTCTAAATATAAAAGGTCAAAATTGAAATATACTAATAAAATTTTCAATTAAAGAAAATAAAAATTGATTTTTAATTCTAGTTACTATTTTTTCTGTATATGTATCGAACTTTAGTAGTGAGGCTTTACATTATAACATTTTTTTACATATTAATGCAAATTACTTTCTTCTTATTTATAACTTTAAAAAAACTTATCCACACATTATTAATACTTTATCTTTCAATGAAGGCTGGTGCTTATATTTTTATTCAATAACTGCATTGATCTCTTTGTCCTTCAATTACAAATTATTATTACACATTTGTGAATAACATTTAAGTGAAAAAATTTCAACTTAATTAGTATATTAAATGCTGAACATAAAAATCATTTGACAGATAGAAATTACAATATATTATTTTCTTTTTGTTCTTAAAAACTCAAATAGACGTGTTTTAGGATATATTATATCTAGACTACTAATATAAAATATTTTAATAATATTTTTTTAAATAAAATTTTGGTTAAATAATAATAATAATAAATATTCATAGGTATGAAAATTTTCATAAAATACGATTTATATAACAAACCTATTGTATTTATCTATAGTTCTTTCTTATATACATTGATAGATGTTTCAATAATCAAATGTATTATACATTTTCATTTAAAACTGAAAACAAATTGGAATGTAGATTGCATAAATTAGTTTCTGTAGCGATTTTATATTCTCAAATAAATGTTTGTTGTTGCTTTGTAAGATATGAATTCATTTTTTTCAATGAATAAAATTATGTAAATTTTTATGTTTAATAATATACAACTTGCCTACTAAATTTAAATAGTCATTGAACCACAATGGAATTAAATACAAAATTTTATACGTGCACAATTTAAACTCTAATATTTAAAAAAAATGAATGAAAACAATACAAAAAAGTGATAAAAGCAACGTCATCAAGCTTAATTAATTTCCACAATCATTTGTTATGAAAAACGATAAATGGAATCCATAGAACGGAATAAAATATGACATCCCTATAATACATATTATGAATCGTACAGTTGTTTTTCTAAGGTGACCTCGGAATGTAATTACGTACAATGTATTTCTATAGAAGTGAATTTGGTATAGATGTAAGATACTTTTGAATGGACATACGAAAATTGCGTCAAAATATTTAAGACATCTTAATCTTAATTGCTTACATTAAAAAATAAAACTTAATAATAAAAATAATTTTAAACTAAATAATATTATTTATAAAATAATAAACCAATAAAAGTAATACGAGAACTTTATAAATGGTGTATCTCTCTTTTGGTGACTTATTTCTGTTGGGCTAGTTAGCTTAGAAATAGATGACGAGACTATTTGTAACAGTATAAAATGGATTACAGGTTTGCCATATCCACCGCTAGCAAATTGGATCGTGGAAATACAAATAAGGCGATATCGGGCATGTGGTCGATCAGCGCCCTACGAATACATTCCACAAGGAAAGGGTTTGTTATAATGATTGCATTGCTAATTGTTGTATTTTGATGGAAGTAAATTTATTTTGCTCCTTGTTAATATAATTATTCAATTTTCCTGCTTCAGTGCATCTACCAGTCACAGCTCTTTAATGGCTTTAAAAGCCTTAATGAATCGGTTCTTGAAAATTAACAACCTTATTGTGTCAATCTTCCGAAGACCTGACGAGCCTTATGTAGATTTATGTGTTGCTGGATTTGTATCGCTTAGTTAATTTTATCATCTCATCAAATTCGTGAAGCTACAAATCAACATGTGTATTTTTTTGATCTTTTATGTATCGATAGCAGTTGTAAGACAGTTTGTCATCCGACTATGCACATAACATGACATTCCCATGCGATTCTATGCAAATTATTCTGCGTTCGACTCACTGTCAGTCCGCGTTTATCTGCAGTATATCCTGCCTGTGTGAACTTATTTTGCGATGCTATGTATAATCTTTGTCTGATTCGAGTGTGACAACCATCCCATTTTTAGCACGAGGTAATTTGAACGCTATTTTACATATGGTATACCAAGAAAATTCAAAGGGCTTTATTCTCGTTTTGTTCATTAAAATATTCTGAAAACATGATCATGAGAAAATAAAAAAAAACAATAATTATCTTTATCCGATCAACTAGTAATTTTCGTTATCGACTACGCATAATTTTATAACATTTTCAAACAATTGGTGTTTAGTGTAGTTATCTAGTCAACAGTGCGTGTATTTATGTATATATTGTCTTTTAATTGAAAACTGTATGTTTCTAAAATCAATTACAATAAATATATAAACAGACTTTAGCCTTCTGCATATAACGTGTACTTACGTTAATAAGTAAATGATATTATTAATAATGAAACTCATAGGCAATACAATTAGATAACCAATAATTAAAGTAATGGTAAAGTAGATCTGATAATTATATGTAATCAGATACGTCTCATGCGAGCATGAGTAATCCAATATCATGAATTTTATATTGTGTAATAAAAAATTCAGAAGCCGTAGCAAAAATGCGACGAACTGCTAAAATATTTATTGTATCTACAACACAATGTGCTTATAAACACAATATTTAATTTGCACACTTCTAAATTGAAAACTAATTTTTATGGTCGACAAATGCAGGTATCAGACAATCTTGTAGCATAAGATAATTTATAATGATATACTTCTAGTAGTTAAGTAATAAGGCTTACTTTGTTGATTAATTTTTTAATTTCTGTAAAGGTTAAATTTTTTTATATGCTGTATACTTTTTGCAAAATATATTACAGTAATTAGTAAGTAAAATTAGGTTAATGATATATTTAAAAAAGAAATAATTGTTTTAACTACATTTTCAATCGTAATTTTTTTTATTATTATTTTTGTAAATGTTTTGCAAATAATTTATAATGTATACAATACGTCTTTCAACCAAAATGTAATATACAATAGATCTTTTATAACAGCTCAAAACAAAAATAATAGTAACAATAATAATCTTACCAATTTTTAGAATGTGTAATATATTTAACAATTATTATATATTTTTCTTAAATTAATCTTAAAGTTAACTTTTCGTTTCTGAATATAATTACATACTTTATTTTAAGTTTAAATATCTCCAACAATTTTACTGTCATCAAGCAAATTTTTATTAAACTATTTTATGAAAATTTTCTTATCTAAATAAAAAATGATTAAATCGTATTAATTTAAAATATTTTGAAATTTCTAAGCAAATTAATCATAATTTTCAATTACTACAATACTATTTGCAAAATATATTATTACTTTTTACAGCACTAAAGTTTTATGATATTAGTACACTGTAATTATAATTCTTATTACTGTATTTGTATAAATATAATTTCAAAATGCGTATGTATTTTTAACTGCACTACTCAATCGGGTGAAAACATTTAAAAATGTTTTTGTACAAACTATCTCCGAATAAATCACTATTTACAGAAAAAAAGGTATCTGTTCTTGTCTGAAATAAAGAGTTCAATGTACACTCCGGCAAAAACAATTATGACTTAAAAAGGATTATATAAATATTTGCAGACATTGGAATTTAAATTTGTATTCGAAGCGAAAATTATAAATCGATAAGTGCTTTGTAACAATATATAGACATGTATACGCATGATTTTTCTTAGTTAGCTATTAGACGTCGGTTTATTCGGAGTAAAAAATGCTTCATAAAGTAGTTTTGAATATTTATTTCACCATAATTTTGACTTTATTAGTGCTTGCACATTCATTAGCTGAAAGTCAATTTGATTCAGTGGATTCCTTGGTACAAAAAATATCAGAAAATTTAGATGCCTATCAAGTAACCATTTTCATCAATAAAAGCGAAAAAATTATAGTATCAAAACAAAATATTGTCTTTAACAAATTAATGCATTTGAATCCAAGTATTATCATAGATATATCAACATTTAATAATATTAGTAAAGAAAGATATATGCAACCGAAGGTGACGGAAAAGCCTACTTACACAACCTTAAACGTAATTTTAATAAACGAAAATAGTAGTGATATGGAAATTGAAATAGCTCGCATACAATCTTTTCTTGATTTATTAATCCAATTATCAGCGGCATTAATCCGACCGAAATGCTTAATGTTATTTTTTCATAGATCATCAGTTCCAAGAAATTTATTTGAAACAACGTTTAAATATGTTTGGCGTATTTATTTTTTAGACTTTTCTATTATTGAAGTAAATTTAAGCAGCAACAATATGAAAAATATAATTGGATATTTACATTATTTTAATCCTTTTTTTGATACCTTTATAAAGAAGCCTTATAACTCTGGAACAAAAATTTTTATTGATAAATTAGAAAATCTGAATCAGTACCCTATAAAATTACTATTGTTAAATCATACCTCGTTCATGAAAATCACAACTGATAAAAATGGAAATATAAAGGTGTCTGGATTATATCATGACTTTTTGATAGCAGTATTGAATAAAATGAACTTTAAAATATTATATTATATTAGTAACATAACTAGTTCTATAAATTCTGTTTTATTTAAGCATTCATTAAATATTTTAAGTGAAGGTTATGTAAATATGTTCTCTGTAGCTTATTCATATATTACGTATGATTTTCCTGCAATAGATATTGGCTATAATGGTTTTGAATCATTCGTCGCAATTGTACCACTTGAAACATACACTAATATAAAAATTCCATATATTACCATAACTTTCTTATTTTTTGTACCTTTATTTATAAGCTTTATTATTTATATAGCATATTTAATGAAAATACAAAAGAATAGAATAGATGTATTTTACGTTGCTCAAATTCTCTATGGAATATCAACAACTACACATTTACAAAAGTGGAGTGATAGAATAATATTTTTTAGTGTAGTATTGATTTCAATGCAATACTCTATGAATTTTTTTTCAAAACTCGTTGATGATTACATGATTAATGATGAAGTACGTTATAATGATTTTAAATCTATAGCTGACTCCTCATTAGATATTTACATAAACAAATTATATTATCATTATCTTAACGATGATGATAAATATATTAGAAAAATTAAGAACAGAGTTAAAAAGGTAACTGATATTTATAATTGTATAAATTTATTCAAAACGTCACATCAAGTTATTTGTTTGACTTCGAGAGAGTATGCAGATTATACTATAACTTCATACCATGACGATAAAAGCAAACCATTAATGAAAATTGCACAGCCAATATTTGCACAAGAAAAATTAAGATTTCTTTTTGAAAACTATTTGCCTTACAGCTATAAGTTCAAGTATCTTTTTCTGAAATTACATCAGGCTGGTATATCAGCGTTTTTGCATAAAAAAGGTGCAATCTTGGATCATATTTCTACAACAAGTAAAAAGAAAAATAGTTCTAGCAAACTTTTATTCCTATGCAGTTTGATTTTAGGAATTGGCTGTTTTTCATCACTTTTAACTTTTTTAATCGAAATAATGATATTTTCACTTGTAGGAAAAAACAAATTTAAAAGAGTTATAAAATGAAAGTGAAGTCTTCTAAAAAAAATAACTAACAAAGTTCAAAGCAATTGAGGTAAAAAAATTACTTGCGAAATTTTACGTCTACTGTATCTATATAATAAATTATGAGATTTTAAAATTGATACCATCTATAATTATTTTCTGAATAGATAAAATGAGATCAGTTGAATGCTAGTGAAAGTAAGTTTCATTAAGCGCAATGAATCAATTTTAAACCTTTATTACATTTGAAATGCATTTGAAAAATCTCTGTATGTTAATAAATAGTTTAAAATTAAAAAAAACATGTAAAATTTTGGATAGTTTATTTATAAATATTTGTAAATAATAAAACTATATAAATATCATAATTACAAGTATTTTTATGAGTATTCTACTGTTTTGCTCCTCATCCCACTAATTTAAATTGTTCTTTTACAAAAAAATAGCAAAAATATTATAATTATGTAAAACTTTTGTAATAAATGTAACTTATTTGTACAGTACTATTAAATACTGAATTATGAAAATAAAATAATTATTATCAATTGCTTATATTCATGAAATGTATATTCATTTATAAGTATGTAAAATATAATTCATGAACAGGCAATTGCTATTTACATTCTATTGTACAAATAAAACTAGAACCAAACGGTAAATTGTTGCTTAATTAAGTTTGATTTCTTTTTATATAATTAATCATGCATTTGTACCCAGATTGACGATTAAGACTAACTGGGAATCTTTACATATAGAAATAATTAAATAAATAATTTTTAAAACCGATTTTATTTTTTTTTATTTCATATCTTTGGCAAAATCTATAGCTTTTTATACACTTTTTGTAAGCAGCATTAATATTAATGTATGCTTTAACGACTAGTCTTGAAATTTTACATTTTTTCAAACTTAACAAATTTTTGATATTTTCATTTCAATTTATTGATTTTCACAGATAAAATAATGGAGAACTTTTTATTCTTAAAAATCAGAATACTTAAGAACGCGCTCGTACTATTTATTTTATTGCATTGTTGCATAAACAAATGCATTTATAATAATTTTTTTAATATTACTTAAATCTTATTTAACTTAAAGTTTGTAATAAAAAAATTGCATTTAATATATTATAATTAGAAATCTAAACAATTAAAAATAATACAGCTGGATAACAAAGTAGAAATTTGGCTTATTGTAGTATATATCAGATCACGTAACAAATAGTAATTGTAACTAATTGTTCATTGTACTTTTTTTCGTTTAAATTGAATATTGTGAAATTTACTAATTGTAAGATTTCCTTAAAAATTATTGTATGAAGTACAGTAGCATCAGTCTGCTTTTGTCGCAAGTTTGCTTTAGGATAATAGTTTGTAAAACTAGTAAAAATTAACTTTATAAGTAATAAAAATTTTAAAAACTTTTTAGTGATTTTTAAAACAACCGTTTAAAAAAAATTATAATTTATTTTAAAATTGCATTCAAAATTTAAAATATTTAAATTATTTTTAAAAAATAAACAATTTTGAAATTCTATTTAATTTTAACTTCTTACAATATAACATTTATAAATTAATTTTGATTTCATAAATTTTTTATTTTCCCACAATTCTAAATTTAAAATCTTCTTATATGTGCAAAAAATATTATTTTTAATTATTTATTTCAAAACTTTAACAGCGTTTTGAAAGATAAATTTTTCAGTATCCGAACTTAAATTAAAATATTACGTTGTACTCAATTATATTAAACATATTTTTTTATGCATTTCATGTATCTAAACAGTTTTATGATAGTAGTTCAATTTCAAATTGAATGTTTGTTCGTGCTTGTTCTTCGTATTTTTCACGAAATTCCTTCGTTGCAAAAATGTTAGGTATCTGAAGAAAATTCTGTAACACCTACAATAAATTAACGGTGTAATTAATTTTTTTTTAAATATTTGGATATATATTTGATAATTGTTAGGTAAGCACAATTAAAATTTTTTCAAACATTGATTAAATAAAAAGCATAATACTATTCGCCCGTAAAATTGGTACAATTATCATTAAAATTACAACATTAAATATGTATTTATAATTAAAAGCAATAAAATATAATAAAAATGTTGCAACAGGGTTTTAATCGATAATTTAAAGAATTTAGATGAAAGTGTTTCATCTGACCTTAAGTCTGAGAGCGGTATACATCGGTTCACTTAAAAACGAATATTCCCCACGTATTTTTTCTCGATAACCAGCATATTTTTCCGGGTCAGAACCTAGAATAGCCATGTCGAGATCTAAAAGGTAATGAGCGTCTTCACCACCGTAAGCACCTCCAACCTTATGAGCTTCGGTGCTATGAGTCGATGTAGCCATCAATAAAGTCTGTGTATCAGTCAATAACTCCGAATCCTTAAAGATTTTAACGAATTTTCAAATTAAGCTGGCAATGCAGAAAATGGTAAAGAATCTAACGAGGATACAAAAAATTACAAGGGATCATTGATACGTTGATAGAAATTAGCAAAAGTTAAATTTAAATACGAAGAGTTATGCACAAATTGTACTTATTATTCATATTAAATTTTAATCTGTAGTTTTTGAATTTCATGTTTTACTTACCGTAGATATGCCAACTTCTTTTACAAAAGTATTAAAGTGATCTAAGTTTTTATTTTCTCCATCTAGCGCTTTCGGATCGTATTCGAAACTAAAAAAAAAATTATTTCTGCAATTATAAATATTTTAATCCAGAGAACTGAATTATTTATCATATTATTGTTATTCAGTTATAAATCTATATATAATACATTTATCTGATATTTTTGTACAAATTGTAAAAGTCTGTGATATTTTTATATTTCTAGGATTTTGTCATATCGAAAAAAATAATAATCTATTGTATAAACATTCTCAAGAATGCGAACTTAAATAATAAAAAATTTGTTTAATTATCAACAAATACTGATAGATTCAGTAATAAAATTTTTAATGCATTATTACTTTAAATATTACATAGCAATATATTTCTACTTACTTTTGAAAAAAAATAGCGAAAAGAACGGCTTTCGGGTTTTTTAAACTATCCTTAATATCTTGATAATATTGAAGTTTTTCACTGAGTGAATCAAGATTATGGTACGTACGTTTTACTTCTGAATAACTTTCCTGAATGCGCGCCAACCACAACTCGCAAACATCCTCATCCAATCTTTCCGTTGCCTCTTTCCAATTTTCATTTATAGATACCATTTCCTCACTGTGTATCAGCGCTTCAGATGGTTGTTAATGTTGTCAATTGTATATAAAAAATATATGAACGTTACAGCAAGTTTCTTTTAAAAATCTTAATTTACAAATTTCAGAAGAACGTTTATAAGAATATTCCTTCTATACTTATAATTCAATAGTTATATTATTATATACAAGTAATCACAGTTTTATTAGCATAAATTCAATATTTTTAATAAAAGAAACTTAGTTTTAAATTATTAATTAAATAAAAGCCTATAATACATCGTTTTTTTTAGAGTATCACTAATTTTTTTCATAAAAATATATACAATGGATCCTTAAACTTTAATTTAAGTTTAATTTTAAGTCACCTCTTTATTTCTAATAATAAATTTTAATAAAAAAAATCATCTTTTATATTCATGCGGTTTGCTAATAAAGCTTGATTAAAAAGTTAACCATACAAAATTTTATTTATTGTATTAATCTTAAAAAAAGAAACATATACGTAAATTTATACATAGATTAAAAGATATAACGTTAAATATAAAAAAACTATTTAAAAAATGGTATCATATAAGTTCGTTATTTAAGTGACTAAAAGTAACAATATGTTGTAATCATAAATAATTGAATATTTGTAAAAAAAAGGAAACATAAACATTTAAACAAGTTTTTACTAAAAATAATTTATAAGAATAACTTTTGGTATTACTTCTTAATTGTAGAGGTAAAAACAATAATGCTTCTAATTGTACTTACAGTAACTCTGAGAACGAGACTTTTGACTAATTAAAAACAACACTGTATATAAATATATTAACGGAGAAAAATAAAATCAAACGTTATTGTCAGCTCACATCATTTGACAGGAATGTTTGTGTCCAAATCTTTGGAAAAATGTAATGAATCTCGCACATATAAGATCACCCAAAAAGACTCCTACTATTTATTGATTAGTTATATGATCCACATATAATTGACGATACACGGCGTGGGTATAAAAAGCGCATGCGCCCAAAATATATTATTTTGCGAAAAGATTAAAACATTATAAAACATTTTAAAGTAAACGTATAATAATAATAGTAATAATTAAAATAAAGTTTTTAAAACCATACCATAAATATATATTATAAATTTTATTATATATTTTCTAAAGCATGTAATAAATTAATTTTATATTTAAGGAAGTTTTATCTTTATTAAATTAAATTTGTGTAAGTGATTTATTTTAAATATTTTTTTACCTGCTTTGAATCTTCCCGGAAATTTTTTACATTAAAGTGAAGCAAATATGGCGACTTTACCGTAATATAATTGTATATTGTAGGCACTATAGCGTTAGAAGAATACGCACTCAGTCTCGGTGTAAATACAAAACACGTGTACCCGTCGTACCCTAAAACCAAAAGACATGTTTCTTTATTAATTCTTAATATGGTTTAATTGTACTAATTAACATACAGTATTTATTAATAATTGTTTTAAATAAAATACTATATTAAAAATTATTCTATTATTACATTATAATGCATTATATTATAATTTCATACTATAAAAACTGGGTGAAATTTAACTCAAAAAGATGCAGACATACATTGTTTTTCTTATAAAATCGTTAAAATAAAATATTGTTTTGCTATGATATGTTTATAAAAAGATTTTTCACAAATTATTAATTTTATTATTTATTTATATAGCGTTTCTTATAATAAACAAAATGGATTACCAAAAATTAATCATTGAAAATTTTCATACTCCCGAAAATAAACAATGTTTGACAACAGAGTTTCGTAGAATGATAAAAAGTGAAGAACTTGCTAAACAAATAAGAGAATCAGCAACTAAATTATTTACAGAATGCTCGCATAATTCTGTGCTACATGAAAGAATTTGGGATGGTTATCTATGCAGCATAGCATTATCACCAATTGGTTCAGAAGCTCTAGCTGTTTCTTATGGAAATATGTCAGCATTGCTGTTTCACTTAAGCAAATATCAAGAATGTATTGATAATATTGAAAAAGCCTTAACCATTACTAAATCAATACCTCTAAAAGTTAAATTGTTGTGTCGTAAGGCCAAATGCTTAAGTGCATTGGGTATGACTGAAAAAGATTATGTATTTGAAAAAGCAACATCTTGGTTGAACAAAATAAGTGATGACGATGAAACCAAAAAAGATCTTATACAAATAGTTAATAAAGCTAAAATTGTGTTAAATAAAAATAAAGTGAAAGTTAAAAGGTATAATAAAAATTTTTTGATAATAAGCATTTCAAAATTATTATAAAGCATACTTTCTGAATTAAAAAAATTATTGCAAATTTATTTAACGTTTTAAATATTGCAAATTAAGTTTGTACAAATTTAACAAATTTAAAACAGTTTTAATTTACAAAATAGAAAAAAAAGTTTTGTTACATTTAATTTAATAATTAAAGATTGTTAATAACACTGTCAAAGATTTATTTGCTGCAATTATTGTAATAAGTAATATTTAAATATAATTTCTCCATTCTAAAATAAATAACATTTAATGTCATCCTTCAAAATGACAAGACAGAAATGACTGTTTTTCAATCTTGCAGAACTACAAGTACTGAAATAAACTCATGTAATAAAAATGGTATTTTAAAGAAAAGCAAAGGGAAAAAAAATAGAAGAGAAAATTCAGAATTTGAACACTTATCGATCTTAGCTAAAAAAGATAAGGAAAACTTGTTTAATTCTATTACTTTGAATTATAACAATGAGTATGGTTCACATCTAATAGCAACTAAGTACATTAAACCTGGTGAAATCATTTTTGTTTCAAAATCATATGTATCTGTACAAAACTTTAAGAAGAGCCAAAATTTTTGCAACAATTGTTTAAATGTTGTATGGAGTGGAATACCTTGTGAAAACTGCGCAACTTGCATGTTTTGTTCAGAAAAATGTCAGAATGAAGCCATGGAAAATTTTCACAAAGTAGAATGTCCTATTATGCAATACTTAATATCAGGTGATTCTGTATTAGACTATTATATGCAAGCAAGTTTAAGAGCAATTATCATGGGTATTAAAGAATTTGGCAGTATTTCGAAACTTAAGGATCAAATAAGTAATATAGACAATTATCTAGGTATATATTTTAAATTACCTATTTCCTTTTTATAAGAATAATTGTTTTTAATTTATAATGCCTTTTTATTCCTTCTTTTAAATTTATTTTTAAAATAAAATTATTGGACTTATAATTAAATTAAAGTATGATTTAATTTATTGTTTAAAAAAAGAATGAAATATTCTTTATTTTTTTCTAATATTGTAAGATTTATAAGATTATCAATACAATGTTACAATTTTTAAAAATAATAATAAATTATAAATATCTATATGTGTAGATAGTGATAGGGAAAATTACAAGTATTGTCATGATTCTTTCTTAAACTTATTTGGTTTTAAGAATATTTATGTTGAGCCTGAAATCTTATGTGACCTCAGTACAGCTTGTTGTAGAGTTGTCATTTGTTTAACTAAATTTACGTCATTCTTTGACAGTGATTGTAAATTTGATACCATTGAAGATTTCCTAGAAAATGATGACACAGTTTTTATAGCTACATTACTTTTAAGAGTGGCTGCCATTGTATTGAATAATGGTTCAAAAGTAAGTATTTTTAAACATTTTAGAAATTATGTATCATTAGCATATGATACATGTATTATAGTTTGCATACATTTTGGGCATAGTACTATTATTAACAAGATTCAATAGTAACTAATTTCAAATAATGTTTCTACAATAGGTGAGCGAACAAGGTTTTTTTTGCAAAACCTATGTAGATTCATCGATATGTCCCTCCATTATTCCTTGCTGTGAAAAAGGACTTTCTATTAATTCAATTTCTCAATTCATACAACATAGTTGTGATCCTAATGTGAAATCAATAAAAATCAGTGACTGTAAAGTAATATACTATGCCTTACAACCGATATATGAAGGTGACATGGTAAATATCTTATAAAATTATGTAATTATGTATACTTGATTATTAAATAATCAAAGATTTGTTTATAGCTTATAGAATGTTATGATTCAACTTTCTATGAATCAGAGCTTGCACAAAGGCAGGAAACAATATATCGAATTTTAAATCGTAATTGTACCTGTATGGCTTGTATAGAAAAATGGCCTGCTTTACTAGTTCACGACGTTAGTATACAAAAATTTAATTAATCAAAAAGTGTAATGAAAAAATTATGCTTATTAGCCTTTCATATATTTTTATATAATTTATACAATTTATTTATGTTAATTGAATAAGGGGTTAGTATTTATTTTGTTATATTTTTCAGGATGAGATGACATGCATGGAATCTTTAGTAAAAATTGTGATAGATAGTAGAGAGTTCAATAATCAGAAAGAAAGATTTTATAATCTTATAAAAAAACATGGCTTGGTTCACCAAAATGTATTAGACGAATTGACAAAAATCTCGGAGATTAATTATAATTATTTTGGACAACCATCAGTTGAATATTGTGCAACGATTCACGTACTTCAATACGTCTTCAATGAATTATATGGAATAAAAATAGATATGTCTGATAAATGTAAAACTAAAAAATATAAATGATATTATTTACAATTTGTAATATAGTATTTTATATTTTGTATAATTATTTTTTTATTAGATATTTTTTATAAATTTCATACCCATTATACGTAAATTAATTGACATTTAAAAAAAATTAATATAAATAAACTGTTGATTTTTAACGTTTTAATATTTAAAACAATGAATTATTTATGGCCCAAAATACAGCAAATCGTTTTACAGTCTGTTATTTTTACAAAACCTCAAATGTATGTATTTAAATGAATACGATTCATATTTATTAATTACCACTTGCTGTAAAAAATTATATATATGTATATAATTGCATCATACAGAATAAAATATTTTGTCCTGTTAAATCAATAGCAATTTAAAAATAAATAATAAATCATTACTAAAAGAATGTATAAAAATTAATCGGAATTTTTGTTTAATAATATTATTGTAAAACATAGGGAAAAGTTTTGCTTGTATAAATTTATATTTTATAAACGTATTCTAACAATATTAATCTTTTTACTAAAAAAAATTAAAATTATTCTGGAATTTTGTAATTATATTCGAAATTAGGTAAAAATTATTAAAAAATTTATAATAATAAATGATATTTTCAGTAAATATTATTATTCAGTGATTATGTTTTTGTAAAAAAAAAATTATGAAATTAAAAATTCTCTTCGATGAATTGATTGGTACAACGGTCGCGATGCTTTCGTTTTATATTAAAACTTTGACATAGATGCAACAAAATCGCATAAATGAATGCCTCAGATTTTTTAACAAAATTGGTTTTGTTTGTCTCAGTTTTTTAATTAACTTTTTGAATAGCTGAATATTGCAAACATGCCAAACGAGAAGATGATAAAATGCGATTCAAAAGGAGATATAAATTTGGGGACTTCCTCAAGTCAATCAGAGTAAGTTCAAGCTGTCATTAATATGTATTTAAAAGAAAATTAAATTTTACATTTTCAAAATTAATTAAAAATTAATCCGTACATATTAAAGTGTCAAATAATTTTTTTTATTCTTTATTAATTAAAATTTACGTATAAAAATCATTTTTTTTAATATAAGGTTCATAGATTGTTCTTGGAAATGATATGCGCCA
This sequence comes from Kradibia gibbosae, assembly GCA_018907135.1. NCBI lineage: Eukaryota > Metazoa > Arthropoda > Insecta > Hymenoptera > Agaonidae > Kradibia > Kradibia gibbosae. Next base: position 13,502,756 of record JACCHX010000002.1, on the reverse strand, counting down.
GGAAAAAAAATGAAATAAAATACAGTTTTTACACGAGGTTAAGTGTAGGACAATAACATTTATACCATACTTTTTATATGCTATTAACATGACTCAATTTTTACATACATTTTGTAATTTGCGTAATAAATTCAATAATAATATTAATGCATATACATTGTAAAAAATTTTTTTTTAATCGAATACTTTAATTTATAATAATCAAAGAACAAACTCAATCTACAAAGCTTGTTCAAACAAAATCTGAATAAGTTTACATTTCTTTAAAAATCTCATCAATTAAATACTTTTTTCATAATTTATATTTTAATTAGCTATGAATTGCACATATCAATTAGAATATTTCTGTTTTTTTGGCCGTATGAGTTTATTTGCACATTTCATAAATTTAATAGATACTTATTCTTCTAAACATAAATTAATTATATAAATAAATCTATCAATGAACACTTCATTGGTTTAACATCAAATCAACTTTCAACGCTTCATAATTATCTGTTCAAGGACGAGATCACTTGATAATTACTTTAGACACATAAAACAATCGTAATTTAAAATTTAAGTATTTATTTTTTAAAAAAGCGACAGTTTAATAAGGTGCACGAAACAACAATTTATATTAATAATATAAAAGGAAATATAAAATAAACCAAGTATTTATTACAAATCGTTAAAAAATACACACAAACTTTTGGAAATATATTTAATTATTATAAGTATGACAAACTCTTCCTTTAAAAATGAATTTTGCCAATAGTCAAGTCCTTTTTTTACTACTATGACGACTTATAATCATTTTTTACAAATACATTTATATAAATTTAAAAAAGGAAATAATACAATTTGGGTTTTGATTGTACGCGCGCGCTCGCGTGTTGTGTATGATGTAAGTGTTTTGTTTATAAATACACTAATGGTATTGCCTTGCTAAGACAATAAACAAGTAATAAATACAAGTATTTTGGTTAAGAAGCAATTAATTAAAAAAACAGTCAGATTCATATGACAACTGATTAATTCATTATTATACCATTAACTTTTATAATACTTTTTAAATTGTGTTTTATTGTGTGTTATACTTCAAGTTTATATACTTCAAATATCAACAAAGTTATAGATTCTATTTTTTCATTCAATTTTCATAGACTGTATGCGTAGGCATGCATTACACAATATTGATGTACAAATGTACACACACAATTCAGTGCTTTCTTGTCATTGGCTCGATAGCTAACCTTCTTGTGCTTTATGATCCCATTTCTCGTAATAAATTGTCTTCGGTAAATCGAGTTTATTAATATTTTGTTTTTAAGTCAGCTTATGCTCTTGTGTATAAAAATATATACGTAAAATAGTCGAATTATAGTCTAATTTATTAGAAATACCATCATGCTACGTACTGGATTTAGAATAGTTTCCAGAGCCATCAACACTAGGACATACTCCAGTGCTCCAGCTCAACAAAAAAATGTTATTTCTGCAAGCTTCAAGGTTCAAAATCATAAAGATTTTTTAGAACGAGTAAAAAATTCTAAAGTGCCTGTTATTGTTGATTTTTTTGCTACGTAAGTTATCGACGGTAATTGCGTATAAGTTATACAAGTAATTTAAAATCGTGATTTATTTTAGATGGTGTAATCCATGCAGATTATTAACACCCAGAATCGAACAACTTGTTGGGGAAAAACAAGGAAAGATTCTCTTAGCTAAAGTAGACATAGATGAAAATACAGACCTTGCAATGGATTATGAGGTGAATTTTTTTCCTTTATAAAATTTTACCAAATATGTACAATAATTTTTACTATAAGTAAATTAGTACTAAGAATTTTAAACAAAATCTAATAATTTTTTTAATTACTTCTAATAAATATTTTAAATCTAAATTACAGGTTGCTTCCGTTCCTGTTCTCATGGTCATGAAAGATGGAAAAGTAGTAGAAAAATTAATTGGATTACAAGATGTTGATAAACTTAAAAAATTTATAAACAAACACGCAGATTAAGTCTTTGTAGTATTATTAATTTCTTAATCATAAACTGAGTAAAAATTAAACAAATGATTTCCTTGTTAATGAATGAATGTATTGTTGAAGACTATAGAAGTTAAACAAAATTTTAAATGTAGATAATTTGTTTTTATTTAATAAATTCTTTGTCAAAAATCTCTTATATAAGATTTTATGTTTCAACAGATAAAGCTTGAAGTAATTTCCGTGCTCTTTTGTACTCTATAGATTCTGTTGTTTCATCATTTTCAATTTTTTCTTCCATCTTCTTTATAACTTCCATGGCTTTGTTAATCAATTGCTTTTTAGCAAGTCCAACGCACCCTTCAAAATATTCTAAAATTGTAGCAAAATGTATATCTGATACATATTTATCATTGAATAAGTTCTCCATTAACCAAATTTGCTTAAGTTTTTCAAATTTCCATTCACTTTTTGCATGTTTCCACTATGTAATAAAGAAATCAAAAGTGTAAAGATTATTCCATAATAAAACTATTGTTAAACAGTAGTAGTAATATATTTACTTTTGAAATATAATTTAAAGCCTTTTGAGCTACTATTTGTTTACTTGCTTCTCTTGCTTCTGTTGCACGAAATTCAGCCTTTTCTTTCTTTAACTGTCTTTTCGAAGGTTTATTCTTAATTTTAACATCTACATATTCTTCTATATGTTCATTAGTTGGTTGAATAATATTATTTCTAAAATATTAATAATACATATAATAAATAAACGTAATAAAAAATTGATGGATTGCAAGACTAATAAAATAGATAATGAAGATAAATAATTACTTTTCCGTTGCCTCTATTAAAATACTATCTTTTTTTCTTTTTTTATTTTTTGTCTTTTTTATTGCTTCTTCGTCAAATTGCACAGATCTTTTAGTTATTTCCTTTTTTTCCTTGGACATTCCTTTAATTTAACTATTAAAATCAAAATTTTTATAAAATAAAGTGTTTAATAATGCAATTACTATTTAATTTTATACATTGAACATTGGTTACAAAGGTAAATTTTACAATCCTTTTAAGCAAGTTTCATTTACTCGTGGCTATGAATTTTAGATTTTAAACCAATGGTCAATTACGAATATAATAGTAGCTTGAAAAAGATAATTAGACTTGATTCATCAAACAAAACTTTTAGATAATTTGTAACCAAATATCCTTGATGCACGTGAGGTAGAAATAATAGTAAAGGTTAAAGTATTTGGAAATTACTTTATTTTTATTGATGTGCCTATCGTTCATAACCTTCGACATTGTATTATAAGATCAGCATTTTTATTTCCTACGAAACTGTAAAATAATAATCACATACCACTACGTAGTAATAGTGTAATACTATTTAATTGTTAACTGAAACTGAACCATTAAACGACATCTAGTTAAACTTCGAAGCTCAAAGAATGAAGAATAGAGGGATCTTCTATCTGTATGATGTGCTCGTGTCTCGTCGTGTCCCGTCTCGTACGTAATAGGTAATGTAATGAAATTTTCAACATCATTGCGGCAAACTCCCTATCTCGTTTTCACGTACATCTATGATACACCGTTTAATATGCATTGTGTAATATTTGGTAGTCAGCCATGCAAATATTGCAGATTATAGAAAGGCTGGACACTGGAGCTGGACTACCGAACACAAATCATCAAAATTTTACAGCCCTTCAGTTTCGTCATTGAATTTTTTCCTTGTCGAACTACTCAAATACGACGATTGCAACCCTCTACAGCATATACTTACGAAGATTTAATCGGTAGTTCAATCAGCATTTTACAATTTAACGAAAGAAAATTATTTTTCAGTACTAATACTAGCATTATTGGTTTCAATTAACTTATAATTTTTATGAAATAGGATTGTCCTTAAAATACAATGTTATTGACCAGATTAGGAGTATTTACATCAAGTTTATGCAAAATAAGTCGGTAAGTCATTCATTGCTTACATTTGTCATGTGCTGTGATTAAGTAATTTATCATTTGTTTTACCTTTTTTGATACTTTAAATTACTGAGAGAAGTGAAATTTTCATAATTACAATCTATTTAATTTGATTTTTTCGTTATAGACCAACAAATTTATTATTACAAAAAAGTTTTAAAAATAAAATGAAAGAAGAAGATGAACTTAATGACAAACCAATTCCTTATTCAAAATCTGAGGCTGCCAAATGGAAAGCAATATATAATCGTGAAGCACCAACTGATCAAGTTTGGTATACTCCAATTGTAGTTTCAGCAAGTATAGGGGTGTTTTTATTATACTTCTGCATACTACGAGAAGAGAACGATCTTGATCAAATACTCTATCGACCTTTACCAGAAACTATAAAAGGTATTGAAAGCACATATCCTGGATTTGACTTCTACAAAAAACCAGATTATGTGGTTTATCATGAAGAGCAGGCACAAAAAATAAAAAAGGAAAACAAATGATTTTGCAATGTACAATAAAATAAATAGTAGAATATTAGTTTTATCATTAATTGAATTGCATTTTAACTTATAAAATGTATTTGATTTTGTTCAGTGATTATTGTGTACATAGAAAAGTGGATTTCCATATACTAATAAAAATATTTATTTATAAATTCATCTTTATGAATTATTTATATACAAATAAAGTTACAGATATTTACATTTTAATTAATTAAATATTTTTATAAAAGGCATTATTAAAAAAAAAAATTGATTTATTAAAAAAACTTATGAATCTACTAAATTATAGATAATTTTCAGAACGGATAAAGCAATTGCCCCCAGAATATATTACAGGCAATTTTATACCACTCTATAGGTGGATGAATGCTAATGGTATCAGGAATTGAGTTTCTCCATGTTTCACTCCAAGGTGCTATAATAGACTTTGTTTTCAGTATTATAGGTCCGTCAACTTTTCTAGTCAATAGTTTGATTCCAATCGAACCTAAAAATAAGCTGTAATCATTAGCCAATTTGTTACGCTTTTTTCACCTATTTATAAATATATAAGTAGCCAACCTACCAGTTACATCAGTAGTACCAAATAGCCAACGTATAAAACCATAAATAGGCATGATTTGCATGTAGAATTTTAATCTTGTTAAAAATCCATCAAGACCAATCATTATAAGTCGAAGCTGTAACAAAATTTTAAGAAATTCAAATCTTTTAAAAAAATATAATTTAAAAACAATATAAAATGTAAGAATAGTTATGTACCACTGTAAACACAATGTAATATACCCAGGTTGTTGGCATTAAAAATAAAAGAATAGTAAAGAGTAGCGTGCCAACAAATAATTGATCTGGTTGGTATCGACATGAGTCAACTCTTTTTCTCAAAGGATTTTTTTTCTTTCCAAGAAATAAACGAAATAGAGCTGTCAGTCCTTTAATTTGCATATTAAATAATCTATTAAAAAATAAAAAATAAAAGATCAAAATTAGTTATTAATTAAAAATAAAATTTATAAATATCAAATCTTTACCTTGCTGCATAAATATATATGCAATAAGTGTGAAAACTTATAAGAGCAAGAAGATCGGCAATAATTGAAATTTGAAAAGTAATTCCTAGCTTGCCAAAAAATAAAAGTACATCAAAAGCCAATTCCATCAATGGCTTTGAAACTATAAGAAAAGATGACCATAGATGAATATGATAAAGAAAAAACTTTCCAAGTATGTGATTGAAAGAATGATTTAGTTTCAAGCCAGCTGGTGAACCCATAAGCCAATTTACAAGTTCTTTTAAAGATTCTACTACTTTCTAAAAATACATTGATATTTAAGATGCTTGTGAAAATTATAATTTTATTAATTTATTGATTAAATAACATGCCTGAAAATTTAAAACCTACCTCTGCATAAAAAAGTAATACTTGAGATGGAGAAGAACCTCCAAGGAAATTAAGAAGTAATTTTAGTAATAAATGTCCTAGTAACATATCTATAATCATTGCTATAGTATAATTAATTATCTTTAGAGTAAGCCTATTATCTTTTAATAGAGTTGCTAAAATCCATTCGGCATTTTGAAGCCATGCAATTATGTGCAAACCTAATGATGAATACTTTAAAATTGGGCTGATTGAACTAATCACCTTGCAAAGCCAAATTGTAGGATAAAGAAAAGCAAGTACAATAGTAATAAAAAGATTGTTTTTCATTCGTGCAGAATGATCATTTTTTAGTTTGTAATGATTTTTTCGTACAGATTCTTCACAAAGAATGGCCCTTAGTTCTGAAAAATCTTGTGAGCCTTTATCATTATACAATTCTGCTCTTAATAAGCAATATTCATTATATAGTATAATAACTGTACGACAACTTAACGGATCTACTCTTTCATTTTTTAGCATAATATCATGTACATTATACTCGTAATGTATACTATTGTTAGGTGATTGATATAATTCTATCCAATTTGGAAATTTCTTATGGGACTCTTTTTTACTTTCAGTTCCATAAAAGTAGCCAAGTGGTATAAGACCATTACGAGATCCAGCAATATTTTTAACTGTCTCTGTTAAGCCAAGAATATAAAACTTGCTGATACAATCATGTACAATATTACCATATATACATCCTGGTTGCTGTGTGTGGAATCTATCTGGTAAAAAAATTATTAATGTCTTCATACTTTTGAATTCCTGTAAGGCAAAAGTTCATTTTAATGCTAATTTTATGTTGTTTACATTGCTTTAGTATGTAAATGAATATTACTAATGAATAAAAAAAAATGTTAATAACTTTTAATAAGTTTTTTAATCTTTAAATGTACTAAAAATTTAAATCTATAAAAAAATAATTGTAATTAAAAAATTGTTTTATAAACAATAAAACAAAACGAATCGAATGTTTAAAAATTTTTTGTTCTCTTTAAAATAAACATTAGGCGGCAAAAAATCATAAAATTTAGTTTAATAATATGTAAAATAATTATAAACATATATCAGGCTGTCACTCGATTTATATTATAATAAAATATCCTAATTAATTGAGCTTTGAATAGAAATTTTAAATGTTGCCTAAACTCACTTATTTCAATTGTATATTATTACTAAAAAATATCTATTGCCATATCTATCTGTTTCATCTTTATCTTAAATTTTAATGGTCAATATTAATCTTGATCCAATAAAAGCTTCAATTCAACGTCTGGAAAACATAACCACATCATGAATATGATCAGCTGTTTATGAGCGACTCGAATGATGAACTGATAAGAACATAATGAACCGATAGACGAAACCGCATGGCATTGAAGAAAACTATCCACGTATACCAATACGTTCCCCCGGTATTCGAGTTTGCCGTGCTCGTCACTGCTATTATTAATCGAATTATAAGAAAGAAAAGTTCGAGTTTTGTTATCCTATTGAGCGACGAGAGATACCTAATGTTTATGTACAGGTTACGAATATCTTATTCAATTGGGTGATTATTTTTAATTTTGCTCCCATTAATTTATTCAGCTCTTAATATTGTATATAAATTTGTTATCAATTTTAACAGTGTGTCATTTTTTCATTGGCCGATCACGTTTTAGAATTATATACATGCATGTAGTGGATTCTGTTTTTGTTGTCTGTAAGTTTTTGTTTAATAGAAATAAACTTTTAATTAAATTATTTATCATTTCATTATTATGTACATATGTACATAAACGAAGATTTTTTAAAATTGATTTTAAGTTTTTACAAAATAAAAAAAAATCTATCTTAATGTACAGTTTGATTAAAATTGTGTTTTATTTTTATAATAATTTTTGTAAATTTATACACATTTTACTAATTAGATATTGTAATTAAAAAGCAGCCTTTTTTCATCAAATTTTTATTTTATATGAAAATATTCATATACTTGTTAAAATTTAAGTTACAGTTACATATAATTTTACTAGAATATGAGTCTTAATTAATATTATTGTACATAATATTGCTACATATCTAATTAAAAACTAAACTAACATTGACTTTAAATTAATTTGTTTTATAAATTAAATAAATATATAACTATGGCATAATTATTTTGATTATCAATATGTAAGAATAAAATGTAATTTTGAAATAATAATAAATTTGCAAAATATTGGTATCATTAACAATATATAATTAACAGTCATATAATAGAGATAACAATGAGACTTCAATGAAAAAATTACTACTGTATTCCTTGAGCGAATTTGAAGCCTCTGTTGGATGATAATGTCCAATAAGGAGAGCGGAGAGTCAGAAGAATTAATAGATACATCGAACGATGCAGAGAAAGGATATCAGTTTGAATCTGTCAATCAGTCACAGAGGCGGTCAAGTAAAAAGTCAAAAGATTATATTGATAGTAAAAAGTATACCTTCAAGGACAACTTATCTAGTAAAATGTTTACATATGCCAGAGAAACTACTTGTTTTTTTCTTGCATTGGTTTTCACTGCTCTTGCTGTCCTACACAGTTTGTGAGTCTATCTTTTATATTTAAGCATGACTGAAATAATTTTTCAATTATTACACTGTATATTTTGTATTTATTTAGGCCACCAAGAATTTCAAAACCACCAATCGCAAGGCCTTTTTTTAATGAAAATTCTATAGTCTTAGATTTTTATAAAGGACATTTAAATGCTTTCATTGAGAGAATGTCAGATTCAGATTTTAGTTTTGTTATGTATTATGCTCCATGGGATGCAGAATGTCAAGCTGTAAAAGAGGAATTTGAAAGTGTTGCTTGGTACTATCATTCACAAGTAAGCTTATTTATTTTAAAAATTATAAATTGTATCAAGTATTTGTATTTTGGAAAACTAATTTCTAAAATATAAATCTGTAAACAGGTATTTTTTGCCGCTATTAATTGTTGGCATCCAGGTTCTGAATGTAGAACTCGATATAACAAAATTCAAAGTTACCCAGTATTAATGCTGTATCCTTCAAGAGAATCTGGTATTCAATACAAAGGTATCAAAAGTGCTCCGTATATGATACGGTTTATTAATTCTTTTATAAATCCCATAACAAGGATTTCTGATGATGTGCAATTAATGGAACTCCTAAGATCATATGATGTAAATATATTTTTAAATATTATATTCAATTAATCCTAACTTTAATTTGAATAAAAATTAATAATATGATTTCATGGGTTTGTAGGCTGTGATGATTGGATATTTTAATTTCGCTGGCTTAACTAACACTCCTGGTTACAGAGAATTTTATAGAGCAGCTCTACGAACTCTTGAAAAAGATCCTAATGGAGAAATAGTGTTTGCTGCTATAACAAATCCAAATATTGCCAGAGAGCATGGAGTTACTCATTTTCCCTCAGCTAGTTTATTAATGTGGAATGAAACTCTAGTAATTTTTTTTACTGTGCACAAAATATAATTTTTAACTTTTTTTCATATTATTTATAGTCTCTAATATTTAAATTATTTCTCAGTTTTATCCAGAAAATAATGATTGGGTAGCGGAAATTTTATCATTTTGGGTTAACAATGTTGTCCATAAAGTTGTCACTTGGCTACAGCCTCCAGGTAGTAAATCATTTACATTCGCACAGTACTTATGGGATGGACCAGTTCTTATCTTATTTACACCAAGGAATCCTTTACATTCTGAGAATGATAATTACAATTTAGTATGTATTTTTTTTTATTTCTGCCATTTATTCATTCTCCGTCTATTTAAACAAAATTAAAATTTAATTTAAAAATTTCTGTACTAAAATATGTTTGAATATAAATAAAAAAAAAACGTTTTAAAAGGTTTTTTTAGAACAAACAACACAATATATTTATAAATTTATGCTACACTCACTTAAAAAATTATTAATATATGCATACATGATAGTGATGTGATTTAAATTAAATATCAACATAAATATAAAAAAAATTGTCATAAAATTACATTAAATAATTTATTGGAAATAAAATTTTCATTTGTGTTTTTTTTGTCATTATGGTTTTTTAACAAATTTTTCCTTATCTGATATATAATATGTAATCTAATATGTATATTGTCAAAATTTTATATTTCCTTTTTAGTTGAGAGAAATAGGATTACAGTATTACGATTGCTCAGGAAATCTTCAAATAGAAGATGTAGTTTCACGATTGCGCGAAAATCGTTTCCAGGCTGCTGCTAAAGCTTTCAAAAAACAGAAACGATGCATGACCATACTTGAAGAAGAAAATGCTCAACAAAATCCATTTAGTGGTTCGATAATTGTATTATATTTGTTTTTATTTAATCTTGCAATCGTTATTATCTTTCAATATCTTTCAATCGTAGAAGCTAATTTAAAGGATTATATATGTTTTTGTTATTGATAGTTTTAGTTAAAAAATAATTTTATGTTCTTTGTAACGTCAAAAGTTTTGTTTGAACAAAACTTAAGAAAACTGCAATAATCATGAATGTTTTGCTAATTATCCTTCAGTGCGGGAGACGGTTTTGCAACGATGGACAAACAAGACTCTTAACTGTTGCTCGGATATACCAACGAACAAGTGCGAGAAGTGCACAAAACCGGCAGATGGTCTTGATAAGGTTTGCGCAGCCTTAGGCGCCACTTGTCACGGTTCGGACGTATTTAAATTCGAGGAATTATTGGTCGATATCCCCCAAGAATTCCGCTACTTAGACGAGGAAAGAAAAGCCAGTGTTGATGGCAGTTGTACAGTCGACGGGTAATTTTTTCTACATAAATTGATAAATAAAATTTCACAGCTTATTGGCAAATGAATAATACGTAACAATAAAAATTGACCAAATATATATCAAACGAATTCGGTTGTCCATGCCTTCTTTTCGTTAAAACTGCATTAATTGTTCTTATGACCATTGACTTTTTTAAAATATACAAAATGATAAGTATTACCCTTTATTGTATAAAAGTATTTAAAAAATAGATATAAAAAAATTTTGAACTTCCAAATATTGTTTACAGATGTGAAGCGACCGGAGAATTCAATAAAGAAACCGATTCCAGATCTACCTTAGCTGTAAGCAGAGCATTTTACAAAAATGACTGTAAGAGATTTCTGGCTGGATACAGTTATCATCGTCCGGTTTTTCCCAGAGACAAAGACGATAGCAACGGCACGGAGGCAACATTAACTGACATTATTTGTAAGATCAACAAGACCCTGGCGCTGGTGGCCGTCGACAGTCTACATTACTTCCACTTCGCCGAGAGTCTCGGCATTGAGTTAACCAATGTTTCTGACAAGACGTCCGTTGTTGTTTTAGATCCTGCTGTAAGATATTATTTTTATGTTATCAATGTAGTATTTCTTCACACCTAAAGAGTGAGGAAAGTGTCTACAGTTCTAAAAATTTATTATTATTATTAATAATTTCTAGTAAAAAACGAATTTTTTATTTTTTAATTAGTTCCACTAATTCATTAATAATATTTTACTTCTTTTAAGTTTATGTAAATATTATTTTTTAATATAGATTTCGACCTACATATATAGTCCTTCGTTTTATAATTTATGAATTAAAATTTTACTCCTTGACCTTTCCTTTCACAATTTAACTAAAATTTTACTTTTAATGATGCCTTCAATTGAATGATATTTAAAATATATCAAACAATTAGTAGCAATGTTCAGTTATTCTATCCAATTTTTTCTTTTTAAATTATTGTTCTATTACACTATTTCAGAAAAGTGAATTTCATTAGGTAATAAAAAAAATTATTTCCAATCATTTAACAAGTAATTTTGTAGAAATAAATGAATATTTGAAATAGTAATACTACATTGAGCTAAAAAAATCGAAATAACAAATTAGAATATTTCTTAGAAACTTAATATAAATTCGCCTAAATGTTTTTTATAATAATTGTATTGTAAGGTGGAATCTTTTTTGTAAACATTGATAAAAATTTACACGAACCTCAGTATCAATAATAAGGTTACATTTTAGATTTTTAAATTAAAACAAAAGAAACCAGACAGGACAAGGAACACTTACTGTATTGAAAATACTATTAATGATATATACGCAATATTTAATACATTTCTCTAATCATCTAATAAGCATTGGCACATTTAAAAGATATCCAATATAGAAAATTATGCCATACAGTAAATTATAGAAAAATAAAAATTTATGAGAAACCAAATATTTTTTAAAATTACATAAGTGTAAATTTAAAAAAACAAAGACATTTTATTTGTATTTAAGAGAGAAATAAGAAGCAGTCGTTAAAAATTTTTTTTAACGATTTAGTTAAAAACGGCTGGAAATTAATTTCCTGAATTCTGTTTAATTTCCAACTTAAAATTGAAAAGAAACGGTGCAGGTGAAGTGGGAATAATATCGAATTAGAAGAGTATTAAAATAATACATTACCTTTTAAAAATCTGAAAAAAAATTTAATTAAATCCGGGAAACATAAACGTATTAGAATAATAATATATATTTTTAAGCAATATCCTAAATAGTACAAGCTAAAATACAGTTTTTTTTAATAATCCTGGCAGGATGAGAGTCAATTTGTTATGCAAGAAGAATTCAGTAGGAATGCACTCGTGAACTTCATTAATAACTATACAAGCAGCTATTTAAGAAGGACAATGCGTTCTAGCAATCAAAAGCGCCTTGTAAGCGCATTCCCAAAGAAAAAGTGCAAGGACAACAAAAAATCTAAAATTTGCATTACAGAACTTTCAACCGCAACTTTTTTAAGTACGGTCCTTAATCCGAATAAGGTTTGTATAAATAATAATTTCTGGCTTAAATTTAATACTTTCATACTAATTTTTATCAAATAAGAAGCCAATTCAGTAAATTTTGTATTTTATAGTTTGTATGCAAATAGCAGGGTTATATATATAAATACCCTTACATATTCAATTTATCATTTCATTGATATAAAAATTAAAAAAACCACTATAATAAATTTTCTAATAAATACATAATGATTGAACATTTATCTACTTATGTATTTACATTTAATAGGATGTTGTTACGATGTATTATTCACCGTATTGCGCCTTTTGTAGCGTAGTAACATATGTTTATCTAACGGTAGCCCATTACTTATCAACAATGGACCATTTAGAATTTGTCCGCATTGATGGTGATAACAATGATTTACCTTGGGAATATACGATGAACCGATATCCATCAATTTTATTTTTCCCCGCTAAAAGGTAATTATTAATTTTTAACCTTTGAGTTTGTGCTATATTTTTTTTATTTTTTATTATTTTAGTATGTTTTAGCATAATATAAGTGCCTTATTTGTAAAATAAATTACAGAAAAAAAATCATTGTGTCTATATTTCCTAAATTAATTTTTTAATGTAATTTTTGTAATGAACTATACCTATATATAAGACGTATTTTAGCTAAAAGTATACATTTTTAAATTAATAAAACTTCTTATTTATAATACAAGTGAACAGTATGTTCCAATATGTTTAAAATTGACAAGTAAACTTTGCTATTTTATGCTTAAAGTGTGTTATAATATATAAGCTACTCCAGATGTAAACAAATTAAAAGACAGTTTCAACCCTTTACCGTACAATAAGGAATAAAAGAATTAAATTCTATATCAATATCTGAAAAATAAAAGAAAACGTTGTACAATGATTTCAACGCATTGCAAATAATTATTAATTATAATTTTTAATTACGCATAACTCATCATCTTTATATGACTTATAAAAGATAAGAACGTTTTGTATTTGTATGCAATTGGTAAAATACATATAATTATAGGCTTTCTTTATTTTGGGAAAAAACATCGTTCTCCCTTTTAAAATTCTTAATGTTAACTGTGAATATATAAAAATTAAAGTTATATTTTTCATATCCATCATAAATTATTGCATAAAGATTGCTCTTAACGTTCATTTATTTGCTTATAGAAAAGAAGATAGTACATTGTTCCCGTGGACACTCCCGGTGTCAGTGGGTAATCTTTTAAGTTTTGTTTTGGCAAATTTGGACGAGGAGTCGCACCTCGAAGCCTTGATAAACGTTTGTGCATCCGGAGTCGAGGACTCGCCGGCATCATGTCTGTCGCGCGTCCGATATTTGTGTCTCGACGTACTCCAGGATCATCTGCGAGACTTCAGGCGGCTGAGACGCACGAGAGTAGCTAAAAGCGTCCAACGTATCCTAGACGCTCGCAAACGCATTGTGATGCTTAAACTTCAGCACGTACGGGAGCTTCACTTGGTGCTAGGAACCGTTAGTGACCTCGTCAAGGAAGTGGGAAAGGTATTAAAATTTTATAGGTTTGGATTTCCCTTATTCGAAATGGACTGAACCTTTCATAATTCTATGTCGAAAATGTTTTCAATTAAATATTCACTGTCTATTTTTTAAATAACGAGATCCAAGAGTTACGATTATATGAACTAAGTTTTATCTACTTGAAAGAATTTGATAACCAATGAAAATGTTTATGCATTGGATTGAAAATACATAACGTAATACTTTTTGATGATAAGTAATTAAGTTAATAATTCAATGAATTACTTTTATAAAATCTGACGATAAAGTTATTTACAACTTTTTTATCCAAGAACAAAATCATTATATATTTCATTTGAATACATCAACTAGCTTTTAAATCAATTAATTCTCATAAGTTATGTTATTTATTTCTTTATAGATACAGATGCTGAGAAAAAAATTCAAGAAGTTTTATGCAAAACTAGCAAATTTTTGGCGTGACGATATCAAATTAGAGTATCGCTCTGTAAAATCTGAAAAACGTAAGTTGAAACCAGACAATTCGTGATACTTTAATTTTGTTCATTCTCTGCACAAAACTAGCAGTTTTTTTATCCCACAATAAAACTGTGTAAAGAAATTGTTTTTACTTACGCGTTGGTAATTTATCAAATAAAAATTAAAATAATATATTTTAAATATATATTTTACAAAATTAAAAATATAGTCTTCAAGCGAAGTTAAAATATATAAAAATATTTAAATATAAATAATTATGATATTTTGTACAAATTGGAAAAAAGATTGTTAACTATTAGATCGTACGGTAGACATATTTTAAATTTTATTAAAAAGAAGTATGAGCTATTAGAGGACCATGATTTCTTTTTTTTTTTTTTAATATTTCTTATTTTTATTAAGGGCGCATTCCATTCCTTTTTTATTAGAAGAGGATGATATTTCGTAAAACTGTAACTGTTTATTTTTTTTTTAAATTTCTGAAAAAAACGAAAAAGTACATGTAATAAAATCGTTCAGTTTTTCGAGACTAAATATGTAAAATAGCTTTAAGAATTAAAGAATTTCGTTCAGATACTAAAATAGAAGATCGGATGTAAGAAATTGTTGAATATTTGAAAAAATTTTAATCATATCAAAGAAGACTTTTTAAAAGAGAGTAAAGACACTTAAAAATAATCGGTTATATATTGTAATTTACTTATTGCAGGCTTCTTTGATTAAATAATTTAGACTCAAATGAAATGACGTTGAGCTAATTTATTAAAAAAAAATTTGTACGTATTTTATATGAGAATTTTATTTATTGATAAATTAAATGTAAAAAGGAATTGTAATGTTTGTATAGTTGTACCTTATATATAAATCATTAAGTAATCAGTGAATACTTAGAACACTGAAGGTTTTAAGGACATAGTAAAAATTTAATGACACAATATCATTGGCTGCAAAGTATTTATAACTTAATGTTTTCTATTACTGCTCTGCAACTTCAAATCGAAAGACTACAATATAAATTAAATATTATAATCATAATACGAGGGTCTCATAAAAAGCTGAATTTATAAGATATATAAAGATTGTCGAAGGCTTTGTGTGGTATTTCTCGATTATTTTCATTTGGGAGCTTCTCCAAGCTATCGATGTCTGCATGCATTAGTCATCGAGTCGTTGGAACAATTGAAGCGCTACGTACGACGATTTGTGATCTCTTATCGCCTACTATTTCCTCATTCCCTCTAACGCCCTGATCATATTCATTTGAGCGCGAGTAACTCGCGCGCGAATGTGTACGTATGCAATGCATATTGTATGATACCAGATGAAAACTAATTAATGACTGGGTAAAATTGTTGACAGAACCGAAAGGTTTGTGGAGGGAGAGAATTACATTCGAAAGCTTGCATGAAATTTTGTTTATTGTATTATGCGTATTTTTCCTTTATCAGTTTAATATTTTAGCTTTTTTTGTTTTATAAAACGCTTGTATTATAATATTAGTAAGAACTTGCATCTATTATCATTTGAAGAAAAAATATATATATTTAAAGTACATATTTAAGTTTTAGTATAAATTGTTTATTGCTTTTGTTGAAAATTACAAAATTTTTGTTAATGTAATTTATTATGAAGGAAAGCAGGTCATGATTCATGCGATGAATACTGATTAAAAATATAATCAATTTTCATTAATGTTACATTTTTTAAAAAGAAAATTTAATTTAAAAATACATTTATAGAACTATTAAAATGAATATATACACACATTTTTTTAAAATAATCACTAATCTTTACTACATAAATGTTTTTATTTATATTTAAAAATACTTAGTAATCGTTAAATTAGAAAAAATGGAGATGGTTTATTTTCTATAAAATTTTTGTGATTATTTACTTTTAATACAAAAAATATGCGTTTCTCATAAGCAATGGTAATTAATATTTAAAATATGCTACTTTATGCTTATAAACCTATATTTACAAATAAGCTTAGCATCCATTATATTTACTTGTAGTATCAATATAAAATAAAATACAAAAGTTATGTAGACGCTCGGAAATTATAATAATTTGTAATTATTACGCAATGTAAATGATTTCACGAATGTGCATAGATGCAAGTCGCGTTTTGAAATACGAATCTATCACAGGCTATCAATATATGATGGTTGTATAATTTAATTTATTTTCAAACAGTTAGTTTTTTTTTATAGTTCTGGTATTAGTTCTCTGTAAGGCAAAAGTTCGATAATCTCATTGTAAGGCTGTTGTGCATCATTGATGAGTGCACGAGCCAAGGATGATTATTCGGTAGGATTACGCGAGTCAGCTCCCAATGAAAAGCCGAAAAGTCTTCCTTGGCAATGATCTCTGCGCGAAAAATTACAAAAGGCCTCGAGCTGTACGTTCAAAGTGTCGAATCTCTTACGCAACAGATAAAAACTTTCGTAAGCGCAGTGCGAAGTCGACGTCGAGGCAGTGGCGCGCTCGCGCCAGATCTTTCCGTTTTTGAGGAGGCTTTGACCCGGGCTGCTTTTAGAATCGGCAAGCACCGGCCGTCCGGAAGAAGGCGTCGAGACTGCTCGAATCGGGAGCGAGATCGGTGTGACGGTTATCAGCTACGGTCGCTTCGGGTATTGCAGTCTCACGTGGGAGTGGTATTGCTCACGTTTTTTCCTAGGCGCAATAAACGCAGACTCGGGCCGATGACGAGATGCGAGCGACTCGGCGCCGGGTGTGGTTTTACTATTTCTGGACACGATGACGGCGAGGTCGAGCGTTTCGCACTCGTTGTTCGCGATGCTGATAATGACGCCCGGGATCGAGCCATCCCCTTGGCTTTTGTCATCCTCTGTTTGTTCCTCAGCCCCGGCACGAAAATTTTCGGCGTCGCTCGATTTAACTTCGGACATTTTTTATCGTGCTCGAACGGCTTCGATGACTCACCATCTCCTACGGCGCTGGATTTAACCATCGTGACGTAAGAATGGGTCAGCCTTTGGACTTTTTTCCGTTATCAAAAATAGATTGAATAAACGGAACGAGGGCGACTTGTTTATTGTAAATAGGGGTTCTATTGTAAAAGCCGAATGATTCTGAGACATTGCGAACAAGACATCAAAAATCATTACAAAATAGACGCAATTTTCCCAATTTATTAGACGCGATGATCGGCTGCAAAAATGTAATAATGCATCTAATAATTTGCTCAATATGTTTTTTCTTCGTATAAAAATAGCTATAGGAGAAAATCGCATCCTCAAATATGAAATGCCAATTTGTTCATTCGCTGAAATAAATTAATTTCATTAATATTACATCAATTTTTTCAAAGCGTTCCTTTACAATATTAACCTATAAGACACTTTTTTTCCTTTGCCCGCTTTTTTGATGTTCACAGCGAAGGATTTTCAGAAAATCGTCAGTGGCTTATCAAAAGACAAAAGAATCTAAAGTGTAGTTTAAAATAAACGGGCTGGCATTTTAAGCGCGATCGCCTACTTCAATAATCGCTGTTCTCGCTATTCCTACGCTACTTTTTGTCTCGAAAAAGGGCTGATTCTTCCACTACTGTCAGTTGAAAGTCTTTCTCGACTGGTGTGACTCCTCATTTCTCTCACTTGGTTGGCACGCCCCGCTTTTCTCCTATCGGATAGAAAAGAGACTGCACCGATCTTTCTATAAAGCATTTTTCCCGCTTCCCCGACCTTGATGACGTACACGGCGTAGTAAGTTATGTGTGGACTTATGCGCCGCAATCTAAGCACGAGTAAACTCACGGATTCGTTGAATGCGAGGCTAGAAAAGAGTACACCGGTGGAAAGATTTAAGTTCCCATAAGCACCTTGAATGCAATGGCTCTAACCTAGTGGCCATCTTCGATAAATCAAAAACATTTATACGTAGCTTCTAAGGAGCTACGCAACGTCATCCTTTTTCTAGAGCATGCAGCAAACGCTACAAGTTCTCGTCAGTCTCCAGTTTGAATTGTTGATCCATTGTGGTCTTTTTCGCCGAATCGATCGATTGTAGGAGAAACCGATCATCGGACGTAGATGCGCAGATGCATGCGAAGTAACTTACCGAATATTAGCATTTAAGCTAGTTATTCCGTAACATTGGTTTAAGCGAGGTAGTACTAGATATGTGAGAATACGCTATACATACGTAAGTCAAGCGGACTCATGGCATCGCATTAGAAAGTTCCCAGGATAGTAGATGAGTAAATTCACCCATTAGGAGTAGCAACTAGATATCCATTTTGATTGTGAGCCGCACCTTCAATGGCGTATTCTCTCATCAAGTCAATAGCCGAGGTATCCATTTATATCATCGGTAGCTCTTTCAACGATAATTTTTGCATTCTCGTTCGAGTACTGAAGGCAAGCTAATCTTGAGTCCTTTTAAAATATAATCGAATCTGTTGTCGTTAAATCGCTTACATTTGGTTGTATAATATCAAGCAAGCTGTTTAGTTATAAAGTTTAAGGCGAATCATGTAAATGTTCCCTGGGCCAGAAGTGGTGTTTTACTCGGTATTTGATTAATCTAACTGTGATATAACGAGTGGACCGATACGGCACCTATAAGAATTGAGTTTGACCGCCTCACAAACTTGGAATCCACCAACGTCTTGACGTGGAATGTCTCTGGCTGCGCTGACCTGCGGCTGAGATAGGCGCTTTAATCGGATCGCACTATGGAGTAGCTGTATTGACGCTCATCTTATTCATAGCACTCATTTATAGGCGCTGCAATGTAAATGTCATTCAGAACTAAATTTAGAGGTGACGCCTCATCAGCGAACTTATCTTCAGCGTTCGCAATTCGAACGTGACCGATAATATAGGCATTTGAAGCGCTAATCGTTGCATCCTAGGAAGTACAAAACGATATTGTCCTTTAAGCTGTCGAATCCTCGGCTTCGTGGTTAGCATATGAGAGTCAGCACGTGGACAACCCAAATTTTATCTAACCAGTACTATAAAAGCCATGAAGGATCTTCATGGAAAGACTCCTGAGCAAAGAATTCACCAAAGTAAGTCTCTTTCTTTCATTCTCTTTCTCTCCCTCTCTCTCTTTTGTCTTTATGTACTAAATTCAGGTATTTTAAAAAAGGTTTTATTTGTGCTTCACTTTGCAACTTTGTCGGCTTTTTTTATTTGAATTCGTGTATTGTAGGAGATCTCCATGAATCGGTAGCTCGACAACGTCATACTGATTCACAGGAAATAAAATTTGTTTGAATATTTTAAGCATTTGTTCTGTCATTGCCTTTTCACTATTTGCTTGTTTTTTCCAAACTCGTTACATTCTCAAAAAAAAATTTTAATTAATCAAAGCGACAAAATTTTTAAAATAAATTATTTTAAAAAAATCTAATTTTTGATGAAAATTTGAAAAATAATATATCTACAGGTTCGAGAACCGTTAATTTTGAAAACTGACATTACCTAATAGTAATTTCGCGTATTAGGTTAGTGTAATATGATTCGTTTTGCAATTTCAACAAATTTGAGAATACTTTTTTTAATTTAAATTAATAGCAGACATTAGTTATAAATTAGTAACAGAAATATGATCACTTCAAATTTAATATGGATATGTATTTTTAATTTATTTTACATATTCAGTAAATAAGAAAATTAATATCAAAATAAATATACTGACCTTTTGTAAAATTTTAAATAATTAAAAAACTCGAGGTCATTGGTATATAATGTATAAACTGAATCATATTATAAAATATATTTTTAAATATGAAGGTACCTTACAATCGTAACTTAGAAATAATTGAAGTTACCTTTGTTTTATTTAATATATTCATAATTTAATTGTGAAAATTGTATAATATATTATATCGATGTTTTGAACTGTGCATAAAAGATACATTGGTGCATAATATATATATATATATATATGTACAAGTCAATATATATATATATATATATATCGATGTTGAAAAACTGCGAAAGAATAATGAATGTAAATATTTTATAATAAAAAAATAATAAAAATTTTGAGTAATTTTTTTCAATTTTAAAATATCTCAATATTTGTAAATATTTTATTATGATTGTATAAATAAGTACTATCTATTTTGTAGAGATAATTTATAATTCGTTTCGAAAAGTAGTAATACTTATAAATCAACATCATAAAACTATCTGAGCCGATATATTTGGTGTATAAAAAATACTTATTCTATAAAATGAATAATATTATAATAGTAAATAAAAATATGAATAACTGATATTTAATTTCATAATGTTCATTAGTACCAATAAAACAAATTTTTTGTTAAATAGTAATGGCTTATATTATATTGTTGGCTATTGCAATTTATTGTATTTCAATTCATAGAAAGTCATTCATTAAATTTTATAAGCTCATTAAAACATTAAAACCATTGTTATAATAATTTTTGTTATTTGATCAAATTTTGGAATGAATGAGTTATTGTATTAAATTAAATGTTCGAAATATTAATTTTAAAAATTAGAAAAAAAATCATTATTGATTAAATCATTTTAAAACATTCTAAAATTGAAATACTATCAATTCTTAACATATTTTTTACCAAGAAAATACAAATATAAAAAAAAGTAAATTAACATAAAAACAGATTTTTATTATCTATATGATAAATTTGTTTATAATATAATAATAGTAAAAGATATTTCATTTAACAATTTACTACTGCCAGTGTCATGATGAAATAATCGCACTATAAACATTTTTTATGTAAAATTACTACATTGAATGTGGGTCGGTTTATTACTCAGATTATATCGTGTATTTTTGCAAGCAATAGTGTTAAATTACTATTTTAATGTAGTAATTTGCATATAATCTTAATACTTGTGGAATAAGCAAAGCTTAGAGCAATGTAAACTTTTATATGTCTATAAAATACGATAAGTACGAAAGTTCATTTTTACCATAAAAGAGCTATCAAGGATGATACTGAAAATATAACTATCAGATGACTTTTTCTCTTTGTCATGAACTAAGTTTGCAAACTTGTGCATGATATTATAAAATTAACAATCTGGTTTTTAATTATTATATGTAGTTCAAAAATATAGTAAATCTGATTTTAATGTTAAATAATTAAATACTTGCAAGCTTTTTAAACATTTAAGTATTATTTCAGACTTAAACTTAATTACAGGTAACTTTTTACTAACGTTATTAAGCTAATGAGAAATGTAGGTTTTTTTACATTTGTGTTGAAATCTATTACATCAAATTCTTTCTTCATAACAAGGAATTATATCTATATATGTAACACAATCTTTTTTTATAACATCAAACTAAGATGTACATTTTTATAAGTTTAAAAATATGAATGGGGATTTTTATTACTTGGCAACTAATACTACGATTAACATTCAATTTTGTCGATCTATGAATGGAGATTCGATCGACCCGAGGAGAATGAAATTCAGCCGCCCTTAATCGTACACGAATAATTTAATTATGTAACTATTTCCAATATAAATATCTATTCTAAGTATACTTGTTATTTTTCCCAAATAGAAATCGCATATGCATTCATAACACGTTTAAGAAAGTTTGTCAATGGTAACGTTAAGTTTTGTCGAGGAAAGGTTTAAATTAGTTTACAAAATGAAGAGTAATGAATAATAGTAAAGTATGAAAAGTAAATTCTGTTCGAAAATTTTAAGTATTTGTATACCAAACATTAATCTTTGTAAAAAAAATGTATATCAAAATGGCTTTATCCAATGCGTTGAAGTCGTCGACATATAATATGAATGAAATACCTAAAGCAAACAACGAATTTTTTTAATTTTATTAATTAAATGCATTAGATAGCCATTGATGAGTAAAATTACATAAGACAATATTTACATGTATATATAATTTACTTTTTAATTTAATACTATAATTTATAGTTTTTAAATTTATCAAGCGTTTCGTTTAGTTATATTATCCGTATTTATAACGAATGCATGTACGACCAAAAATATCATTGCAAATTGTGCTGTATTTAATTTGAACTAAAGATTAATTTGTAATTATCGACAAGATATACGGTACGGTCTTATTATAACTATGATCGTATTAAAATATAAATATTATAAAATTTGTATTATTTTGTTAATACTGCGTAATTAATCGTGGGAATATATAATGTAGCGGAAACATTATTCGTATAAAGAAGGGAGCATTGCAATCAGAACGAACGCTTTCATTATTTAAAAAAGCAAAAGGGGAAATTTTTAGCTATATGACGCGATTAAGAGTACTATGTAAATCTAATATTAATCGTGTATAAATGGAAATACTTGAGTTCTAATTAGTATCGTTATTAAAAATAATCACCAAATAATATCTGTTGAGGATTACAACAATCACAAGACATCCTATTTTCATCGCTGTGTAGTAAGACGTTTATATTCCGATCGAAGTGTACACACGTACTAATCTCTCAGCGAACGGACTGTAAAAGAGCTTCTCTTTAATGGACTAGGCAATCCAGGCATCGCATTAACGAAGCCGGGAATTTCAAATTTCAGTGACGTGCTCGTTGTTTTTGTAGCTCTAGTAGCCTTACACCCACGTCTTAAAGGTTCCTTCCGATGTCCTATCATTGAAATATCCAGTCTCGTACCCGCGTCAAAGCTGCTGACTCCTGCAGCTGTCGCACCCACACACGGGTGTCCATGATCCGTGTTTGGTTCATTCAGGCCGTTCGCCCACGCTGCATCTGTGCGTTACGCGTATCCCCGGACGTGGAGGCGACTGAGAGGACGACACGCATATTGATAATTAATGATGTGGGTCAGTGCGGACAACAGGCGGAGGCAATGCCGGAGGCGCGAAATTGTGCGCCCGTTACAAAGTATTGAGCTCCAATCGTCGCCCCATGGACAGCACTGGAATGTATAATACAGCCGTGAAGATCAGTATATTACTTGGGCAAAGCTTTTATCAGTGCGACATAGTTTGTACAATGAACGTTGAAGAGCGCGATGTTACGCGCAAGGAACTACCCGGGAGGGAGAAGTTGATACATAAATGTGCAATACTCAATGAGCAACATGTAGGTTGGTGATTAACATATGCTTTATTTATTGCGTGGCCAGCACTTGTATCAGCGTTATATTTTTGTTTATTTAAATCGTTAATTGAGGGGTTTTAAAAACTTTGTTTCTTTTTAATATAATTTATAGATGATAACACTTATGTGATAACAGTCGTAAATGCGCAACCAAAATAAAAGATACTTCTAAATAATCGAATGTAAATAGAATAAATCAAATTAAATACGAATGTTATCTCTTTTAATTTCTCAGCGCAGTCGAAAGGCGAAAAATGATTAAATATCCCCTAAGTCGTAAAAAATCATTAAAAATAAATTACAATAAGATAATTTGTCGTATTAATTTGTATAATGATAATTTTCAAAGAGGATATCGTGAGAAAATTTTCTCTGACAACGAATTTCTCTTTAGCATTGCGTTCCCAGGATGAACAATTTGTAGCTTGCAAAAAACAAAACATTCTTGTTAGTAAGAATAATAAAATTTGAATTCTTGGCACATTAAAAACTCGGATTATCGTTTCCTTCACTTCCGGTAGCCTTGTTACATACTTAAAAGCATTTCTGCGGTGTCATCCATTTTCGCGCATTCTACTTCCCCTCCGTGGTCCACGAAAGCATCTGCACAGAGACAAAGTCGTCCTCGAGAACCCGTACGTTATCCGCCGTACGGAAGCCACGACAATGCGTATCATCGCACTCGGATTAGGAAAAGCCGCTGCTCCCGAGTTCCCTTGGCGAACTTGGCCGGAGAGACAATCGTATCTCGGCATCGTCCGTGTTCTCTCCTCTTTCCCCTGTTTTTTTTATCGGACGCGCGTAAGATAACCTTCTCCTCCAGGTAAATTACCTGTCGTGAGCGCACGCACACGTCGGCGAAGCGCTCGGCGCGTCAACCTCAAGGAAGTAGCGTGTACGTATGCGCGCGCGCACCCAAAGAGAGAGAAAGAGAGCGAAAAAGAGGGAGGAAAATCGAGTCTGCGATCAAGAGAGAGAGAGGGAATGTGAGCGGCGGCGGCGGCGGCGGCGGCGGCGGCGGCTCGGAGAGAAACGATACGAGTGGCAGTCGAAGAGAGAATCGTCGTCAACTTGCCAGTGTATCCCTCGGCTTTGCGCGCATCGCGACGAATACACGCGGTGCCGCCGATATTGCAACGCATCATTCGCTCGTATGCTCTCTCTCTCACTCTATCTCTCTTTCTCTATCTCTTTACACACACATATATATATATATATATATATATATATGTATATACATATGGATACATACATATAAATATATATATGTACACCCACATACACACACAAGCAAACGCACATCTCCCTTAATCTCCACCTCTCCTACACGTAATACACGAATTCACCTAGGCACATGTACACACGCTAGAATCCACTCATCCATCTGTTTTATCGTCTGATTGGCGCGCGCGCGAATATAATCCATTAGGGAGCGAAAAGAAGATCTGCGAAAATCGCGTGCAAGAGACTGATATAAAGTACGAGGGCTTGCCTGATTACGCGTGTGTACTGTCTTTCTGACACTCTCGACACTCTTCGTCAAAGCCCAACGTCTCACCACCTCTTCCCCCCCCCCTATCCATAGTTCCTTCGCGCAATCGAGGCCCCCGCCTAACCCTAGCCCAGGCCCACTGGCCGCATAAATAAACTGGTGCCCACCGATATACGTGTACGCACGTAGGTTGTAAGCCGTGTGCGCCCGCGCGCTTCTCTTTATAACTTCGCGCGCGTGTGTAAGTGCGTCTATCTCTCTATCTGTTTAGCTATCTTGTCTGCTTGTTAACTGTGTGTGCATTCGTGAATTTGTGGGTTGTGCGTCTTTTCTTCACTCTCTCCCTCCCTTTCTCTTGCTTTCTCTCTCTCTCTCTCTCTCTCTCTCTATCTATCTGTTCGCAAATACGTGCATGTGTGCGCATTCGCGCCACAACATGAGAGGTAGCTTTCGGCGGAGCTAAGCTACTCTTAGAAAGAGAGAAATAAGACACAGCGAGACAGAGAGAGAGAGAGAGAGAGTGAGAAACCACACTGATAAGCCTGATCTGCTCTCTTTTCCACTTTGCGCTTTGTCTCTCTCTTCCCCCGCCGTCGCTGCTCTTCGTCATCGACAACCCCACGCCCCGTGCTATTCTTTTCCGCACCCCCGCCTCTCGAAGTACAGACATTAGAGTGCGCGCGCGACTTAAGCTGCAGCGACCGCGAGTCTTGTCTCCTTTCGTTTTTTGTCATTTTCCCGCGTGTATGCGTGTGCGCGGTGTCGAGGTGCGCGCATAACCTAGAAAAAGGGCCACCTACGCCTCTCCCACGTACATGTATCAAAAGGACCGTGTGTGCACGAGATGTAGAGGTGGCGGAGGAGAAGGAGGAAGTAGTGCGTGTTTGTGTGTGCTATCATAAGAAGGAGCTCAGCTAAGGATTTATAGGCTGGGAAACGCACATTCGCGGATTTTCATTCCATCTCCCCCTCTCTCTTTCACCCTTCTTTTTTTTCTCTCTCTCTCTCTCTCTCTCTTTCTTCTCTCCCGCTATCAGTCT
Organism: Kradibia gibbosae; assembly: GCA_018907135.1. Taxonomy (NCBI): domain Eukaryota; kingdom Metazoa; phylum Arthropoda; class Insecta; order Hymenoptera; family Agaonidae; genus Kradibia; species Kradibia gibbosae. Next base: position 13,476,415 of record JACCHX010000002.1, on the reverse strand, counting down.
TCTCTATCAACTTATCAATCAATCTATCTTTGCATTTTCTGCATTCCAAATCAAAGGAGTGAGGGAGAGAGCGACACCGTAGATTCGGGACAGCAAGAGAGAGAGAGAGAGAGAGAGAGATAGTAAGAAACAACGTGAGATAGCGTGAGGCCTAAGGCATCCTTAATGACTCGCGCCTTACGTGGGCCGCTTGGACCCGGAGCAGCGACGACGAGGAAGACGCTCAAGAGGGAATTATGTTTGATGTACCGCCTAAGTTTTACGAGCTATGCCGCCTTTGTTTGTCGTCGGACGGTGTCAAGCTGTCCATATTCGAAGAGGAGGGCACGCAGCGCAACTTCGCCGACAAGATACTCACTTGCCTCTCAATCGCGGTACGACTCAATTATCATTAAACATTTCCCACAATCGGATAATGGAACTATCACACGATTTGGCAATGCCCTCGGCACTCGAGGCTGCAGCTGGGAGGGATAAGCCTTAAAAATACAAAAATAGTAATTAGAAACGCATCCGTTACTTTTTTATTCATCGCCAAACTTTTTTTGATTTTTTTTTTGATTTTTCATTGTAATGTGCAGGGCAAAATTTTTTACAAGTAAATTCCCCGTGTAGTTTGCGCTTGATGCTCAGCTGTTACGCTATTAAGTGTTCATCTTTAGGTGACTTTCGAATGAAAAATCTAGGCGAATCTCCAAAACAAACAAGATTGTACAAAAGAAGATACCGCCCGGGTGGTTTGTCTTTCATTGCTAATAATATTACAAACGTATATACCTAACCTAAAAAGTCTAAATTACATTGCCATTTAAAATTGTCATTTTCACGTGTATTTATATTTCTAAAAAGTGGCTATTTATTTTTAAATCCTCGGAAAAGTAATTTACCCGCAGCACTGTTCAAATGTGAGCAAACGATGGTTCTTTTATAACGTGTTACTATTCTCTGTGTAACTTTATAAAACGTATACTTTAACACTGAACAACACACTTACACTAGTCGATTGTGTTTAACCTACGTTTTTGTATGTGTTAAAGAATAATAGATACTTTATGCGAGCTCGCAAATTGTGTTTTAAGGTAGCTACTCTTTGTGTGTATATATAGACGTGTATACGAATGATGAAAAGTTGAACGATTGCAGTGCTGCATTACACTGCAAGCGGGTAACAAATATTTATGACGCGCGAATTTTATGTAAAATTTGGTGCCTGAATTTTACGTATTTTATTGTTTTGTTATACATTATTACATTTTTTTATGGTTATTAGTATAATTATTGTTACTGTTTATTGTGTGCTTCGTTTTATTAATTTATGCAATGATGAAGTCGAATTTGTATATTAAAAGCATTTTTTCCTTTTCAATTATGCCTTCAGACCTTAATTATTATTTACCTGAATTAATAGATAATTCAATTTTATGCTGTTTTGATAAAATATTAGATTGAAAGCTATTTTCCAAGGTCAAAGAGATAAAGAGCTTCCGAGTTTCTGGGTCATTGAGTTGTTGATAGCATGCACTACAATTTGTCTTTTGTATGCTTTCCACTTTTTTTCTTTTTTATGCAACCAACGGTATCTTATCATTTGTAAGAAATTTATTATTTATAAGAGATAAATTGTGTATTTTAGTATTGACAATAATTTAATTAATCGCTTAATAGATATTTACTCTTTCTATTGATTAAAGTGTTGACATTTTTGTTTCAAGCTCAGATAAGATAAACTTGCCTACATCTGATAAAAGCATGTTTACGCAACTGATAGTAAAATTTACCTATTGATAGACCTATTGATATTATAAGTGCTTAATATACAAATAAGTCACTTTGCTTTACGGTAAAAATACTAATTAATTAACTTGCTTGTTTGATAAAGTTTGAGAAATCGTATTTAATAATATTAAACTAATTATTTATAAAACTAATTAACATACTATTCTATTTTAAACCCTTATACATATTTCTTCAAATACGAACGATAGATTCTCGAATTCTTACGATAAATAAAAAGTATTTTTAGACTTCAAACGTAAAGTTAATTTAAAATTAATTACTTATAATAATAAAATACCAATATTTTCAATTATTATAATTTAATGTTTTATAATGTACTGAACTACATCGAATGCCTTAAAAATGATAAGGTATTTATTTTAAGATTACTAATTGACAATTGTATAATATGTTGTATGACAAAACAAAACTGAACAAGTTTGAACATTTCAATATTGTTACTTATTTGTAAACAATTTGTCACAGTAATATTTTTAAAGGTAATCTTTAGTAGTCAGTTTATCATCGTATAATTACTAGAGTTATATTGCAATCAAATAATTATTCTAGTGTTGTGATATATTTATTATGAAACACGAAATGAAAGCAATTATTTTAGGTACATTCAGATATAATTGTACGTGGTAGTCGATATCCTATGAAAATAGGATAAAAAAGATCTATAGTTTTCAAACGTCTTACCCTTTACACATGATTTTTTTTATTCAATTAGTTATTACTTTGTTACTTTATTACTTAATTACTTTGTTTATTAATTTTAATACGACTAGTATACATATACCAAATCAATAGTACTTTGCTCTATTTTTTTAACTTAATCAAATTGTTACCTTTCAATGTTAAATTACCTATAATTAAAATCCTATCAACTATACATTCAATTCGATTTGAACAATACTTTTGATTTAAAGTTTTAGAATAAAAATATGTTATACTTAAAAGATAAAAATACTGTGTTCAAATTGAATTAGTCTATTTGATAAATTGATTTTAAAGTAACAGTAAAACATTAATTTATCAAATGAAATTAAATTAGTCAAGAAATAAATTAATACTTCAATGATTTAAAATTTCAATATCATACAATGGTCGTATTATAGTTTTTTTTACTCCAATTATTTTATTAACAATTATACTGCATCAATTTACTTTACCAAAAAAATTTTTATTCATGTGATTATATATGAGAATATAATTATCAAAATTTGGTATATATAGCTACCAAAGCTATGAATCCATTTTTTAATATCATAAAAATTATTTTTCCTTTGAGTACAAACATTATGCTTGAAACTTTTCTTACAAGTTTTAATAGTTTTCCTTTATTAGGAGGTGAACCGATGTATTTAATAAAAATTTTCAACGAAATAGGCTTGTGCATCACATTTCCTTAACAATTTTCAAAAGACTGATACTTTTAGTGATAGAAAACAAAGTTTAATTTATTTTTCAGTAGTCACAAATGAAAAATGATATGATAAAACGGAAACTTTGCATGCTAAAGCGCCCCTCTTGTATTTACTCTTTCTCGTACGCGTATTTTCAACTAAACCTTATTTTTTTTTAGATAAAGTGTCAATTTTAAAAACATTATAGCCTGTTTTTTTCAAGAAAGAGTGTGAAAGTGTCGCGACATCCCCCTAGTAGCAAAGCGGATAAATACCGCTTCAAATTCCAACCAACCGGGAGTCAAAATTTCTTTCGGCCCATCCTCTCTCAGAGACTTAGTCGGCGGCGTTTCTCGCATTATCGTTGGCGGATGTTGTTCGTGATGGAGGAGCCGCGAAACTCGCGTAACATCTGGGAGTTTTTCGTTTCCCCCGAGCGAGCTAGTTTTTGACCTTCTCCTTGTGCTCCACTTAATTACATCTCTATTATTTCGTTCTCGTTCCTTGACTGATTCTCCTTTTATAGTTTAGCTGTACGGTCGTCGTTTTGATTTATATAGTTTCGAATGAGCTGGTTTTCGTATATGGAGGCGCCATTTTGGTGTCACTAAGGATGATTGTTTAATATTTGGAAATTAAACATATTTGTTTTTAATATGCTTTAAATAAAAAGCAGTATGCTTTGTGTTGTGATTGCGCTTTTTATAAAGCTATTCTAACAATTTATAAGAAATATGACCAGGTTAAATTACCTTAATTGCTATACTAAAAATAAACGTGTCATTATTCGTAAGCAGCGAAAACTCATTTTTTTACGATTATTTTTATAAACTGTACCTGCTTGAACTGTAATCTTAACTAAGTCGAAAAAAATTATGTAATATAGTAAGAATTTTTTCGGAAATTAAATATTTTAACGTTATCTTTCAATGATGAGAATTAAAAATTAATGATAATAAGCAGCTCATTTATAAATGATATTTATGCATTATCGAATAAGAATTTGATCTAATCGCACTGATAAATATTATGATGAAAAGAATAAAGTATTGTTCAATGATAATTTAAAAAATTGATATTATTACTTTTCTTATAATTTAACTTTTCAAGAGAAATGACACAATCATATGCACGTTATTGTATTGCTTGCCCTAAGTACGGATCCATAAAACTATTTTTAAACTAACACATAAATAATTATTTTTTAAATTGAAATACATAGAACCTTTTTGTTACTTTTCTACAAAGAATATATGTATACATGTATATTTAACGCATTTAGACTAAGGAAAATCTAAACCTCATGGAAATAAATTAGAACGACGAATTTTAATTGCTTCACAAATATCTCATCAAGCACTCAAAAAGCGCTCAATTTTTATTTAATAATTCTACTTTTTCTCGTTTTGCTTCGTCATTTTTTCTTCTCCGCTTCATTTATAAAACAGGAAGAAAGAATTTTTTTTATAATATTTGTAACATTAGATGTTGTAAGTTTCTATGTTAAATTTTTGAAAATAAACTGTTCTGCTCTTTGTTTATCAATCGCATAATAAATTATAGATAATCGTTTAAAATTGCATTCGCAAATGTATGTATTTCATTCATAATTATTCGGTGATTGCTGAAGAACAATTTTCTCACAAAGATATTACATTAGTATCAACCTTAAGTTGTACAATAAAAGTAAAATACTATGTATTATATAAGTATAAAGCTCAAACGGAAGTTCAGCAAAATTGTATTCTATTGAGTTTCGTGTTGAATTGTACTAAATTTTTTGTACTTCTCATTCTAAAAAAAAATCGAAAAAGCGTAGAGAACAATGAAAGGCTGAAGAAGCAAAAGAAGAAGGTGAAAGGGGGGGCTGAGTAGAGTGAGAAGGGTTAAAACAAGAATTGATAAAGGAATCTTTTTTCTCGCATTCTCAACCTTTCTCTTTAATTCGTTTCTCTCCATTTCCTTCTCTCTCAGTCTTTCTCTTCGTCCTCATTATCATCCTCATTCTTCATCCTTTCTCTTTTTTTTATCCTTTCATCGTCTCGAAGAGAAGAATAAACGCGTTCATAGTTTAAAAATAGAGAAAAATATATTTTGGTAGATAATGGATTATGAATTTTAAATATAAATTAGCATTAAAATAGATTTTAATTATTAACACATTGTTAAGGATTTGAAAACATAGGAAACTACAAGACTTTGAGAATTTTATTTCTAGCAAATAAATCAAATTGCCCGATTTAACCAAGAAACATAAGTGGAGCAAAATAAAATATTAATATTGATCCTCCATACAATATTTTTCAATTAAGAAGTACATTCTTTAAAATGAGTTCGACATTCGTACGATGAATATTGAATTACGTATCGACGTGTAGTTAATGTAAATAAAAAATCGATTGCTTACAAATATCAGTGATACACTGTATTGATAATCGAGAAATTACAATGTTGTTAACGTGCTCGACGATACGTAACTGATGAACGAAAACGAATTTTATATGTTCATACTTAGCTTAGCACAAAGGCCAGGGAGTTTCTCTTATAATTTTTGGATACTTTATCACATTACATCGAACTGTTCTGGGCATTAAAAGAATTCATATACACGTGGACGTATCGGGCAGGTAATCCGATTTGCCTCCGCGCGGTCTCCCCCTTCCCCGCCCGCCAATACTCCATCCATCCTCCACCCTGTGTCTCCCAGGTCCCCCTCCTGACGGGCGCACCACACCAACGAAAGAAACATACGGACGCAGCCTCTTTAGAATTACTGGATGGAATGCCGAGCGCGATGTTACAGAGTAGGGGAGGGCGCAAAAGCAAAAATACACTCGAAGAAATAGTAGTTAAGGCCCGCTTGCATTCGCAGGATTGCGATAGTGCACAGAGGGGTTGTATAAATCAAAACATTACAAAATGAAATCCCGCTTAGCGACGCGGGGCCCTTTTACACAGGGTCGCGAGCGTGTACATATGCGAGTCGTGGCAAATGTATGCCAAAAAGTACGGAGGTCCCATGTGCCCAGAGACCCACGTTCGCGCGTTGCTCACATGTACACGCGCGCACGTGGAGAGAGAAGAGAGCGGCATGGCGCTCGTCGCGAGTTTCAGCCGCGCGCGACACACGGAGAAAGAGAGAGACGGATTGATAGATGGATAGGTAGATGGATAGGGGGAGGGACGGAGCAGCGAGCGAGCCAGCGAGAGAGAGGAGAGGAGAAAGTTTCGGCACACGGGAGATGTACCCGTGAGATAAGAGCCGCCGCTCTCCCGTCCACAGCTGCGGTGTACGTGTAGATCCGTGTGCGCGAGAGCTCGGTTCCAGCTCCTTTAGAACGCCACCACTGATAAGCTGCTTGTCTCTCGTTCCTGTTAGCCACCCGCTGCCCTGCCCCCGTAAGCCTCCTGCTCACTCTCTCTCTCTCTCGCTCTTTCCGCCCCCACCGTTCTCCCAGTCCCTTCCTCCTCTCTCTCTCTCCCTCTCCGCAAATCCTGCCTGCGCTGATCGTGTCTCACTCCCTCGTGGCCCCATCCACGAATTCCCCTCAAACCCTCGACCCATTTGCCGCTTCGCGCGCGCTCTACCTGTACCGTGAATGTGCCTTTCTTCGATACTGGCTTTTTAATATGTCGGCGTGTGCGTGCGCCCGTTGTGCCTCGATGGAAGGACGGAACCTCGTGTTGGTGAAAGGACGAGGGGGGCGGCTGCAGGGTGGAGGGGGCAGAGAGAGAGAGAGAGAGAGCCGATGAGGAACAGCAGGAAGGCAGCTGTGAGTCGGGCTTTATCGTACGCGTACGTGCCTGCGTGCCCCGCTGGATTTCGGACTGGGGAAGCGCTGAATTTTCGTTGGAAGGTTGGCCGCACGAGCCGAGTCTACCTTTTACTTTCAATACCTTGCAAAAATTTATATCCTTTTCCTCTCTTAATAGCCGGCTATTGCCCAGACGACACGATACCTCTCCATTTCCCGCAAGCGCGGGCCGTTCGGTAGTCGAACGCTGCCGCCGCCGCCGCCGTCAGGATGTTCCCTACTTTAGAGACGTCGTCGTGTGCGCGACACGACAGCATCGGGCTTGGCTTCTTAAGGCTCGCTAGGGAATTGCGCAGGGCGACGCCAGGGTGGGAGGGAACAGCCGCGTTATATAAGATCACCGCTGCTTATCGTCGGCGTACGCACAAGGGAAATGTAATGCAATGCATGCGCAACCTTGTGTGTATTACGCGCATGATACTGAAGGATTAAGCGGACATAAAATTATGTTATATTTCTTGATGTCATGATTTCTCTTATATTACTTTTAGTTTCAAAGATATGTTGAAAGTATATCGCTCGCAACAGCATTTTATTAAACGACTGGCACATACTCCTATAAAACCAACTCGTAATCCCATGTCGATTTCCATTACTTTTCTTTCTTTATCTCTTTATAGGTAAATAAATGCGTGTATGAGTTCATTTATGTAAAAATAAATACCACCTGGAATGTTTAATCACTGTAAACTTTAAGGTATAGTAACATTGTTTTACTACAAAATGAATAAACAAATAAAAAATTCTTTTGCTTTTGTTCTTAAATTGCAACAAACTTTTCAATTATGATTTCATTAATGTGTCCCTAAAGAATGTAGTTTGTGCTTGGCCAATACAGAAAACATTTATCAAAAAAATTTTTAACAATCCTATTACATTTTCCAAAAACTATAATCTATTCGAATGCCTCTCACAAGTATAGAATCATTTATACTTAATGTTACATTTCCATACCTTTCGATCTTTAAAACTATATAAGGATATATTCACCAGTAGTAGTTTAATCCGATTTCGGTTGAATTATTCGAATATAATTGCTATATTTTCATTTTGTGACAACGCAAAGTCGTTTGCAACTGATATACATAAGAGCTCATAAACTCATCGCATAAAATAATATGCCTATATGTATATTTATAAATATCTAGATTAAATATAAATAGAAACCCTCAGAGTAGTCGTAATATTAAACCTTGCCTTAATTTTTACGTTGCAATAGTTGCTGCATGATAATAGATAAGGACATTACGTCCAACATTAGCTTATAATAATTAACACAATCGTCCTATAGTGTATTACACGCTCTTTTCATTTTAACACGCTTTGATTAACATACTATTATTTTTTTTTACTTACATCTGAAACGGGCTTTGCTAGTTTAGTACTGTGTTTATATAATTAAATAAAGCGATAACTATAATGCTGTCTATTTAATAATAAAAAAATTATGGAAAAAAATTCAAACGAAGAAATGGTTTCACATCATTACAACTTCCTTACATTTTAAATTCTATAACTATAATCTTGCTGTATGTAAGATTATTCTGTTGCTCAAAGTAAAGAGAAATATTTTCATTGTTTTATTAGAATGAATTGACTATTAATAATCATCAATAATAGTCATCTTTTAATTAATTAAATGTTTTTTGTAAATGCTCTTTTAAAAAATTGAAGTTTTTTATTTATAAGATTTTCTTATAAACAAAAAAATTTATTTATATGATTTCTTAAAATAATTAAAAATATACGTTTCAAAACATTTAAAATCGATTATTTTGGTTGTTTGCTTCTTAATTCTTAGTAGGCTTATTCAGAAGCATTTATTATTAACATATTAGATAATTTTTGAATGAAAAGTATCGATAAGTAAATTTGGACAGCATTAAACTTACGAACTTTCGAAATAACATGTTTTATTGTATTTTAATTACATTTTGTCTGTATTGTTTATATTTAACATGACCAACGACCAAATTTTACGTTTTCTATTTGAATTTTGTTTAACATTCAAGCAAACACTCTTTCGTGAATAATAAATCTCCTCAAGAACCGTCACAATTTTTAAAAGAAAAATATTTCATCACCATAACGATGAATCAGCTAACACCTAAATCAACCGTTATATCTTCGTAACCATATTTAATCAAATTCAATTAAACAATCTCATCTAACCCTTATTTTAATTTGTTCACGTAAAGTATAATTAGCTTGCATCAAACATTATTTAAGTTTAAAAAATATTAATTATTACTTATAAAATATAAAAGTAATTGGTTTCTTAATATCGAACTATTATTTTGTTTCAATCACCCAATATTACAATTTAAAAAATAACATCATTATAATGTCATGATTAATTCAATGCTCTGAAAACTTAATACACTATATATTAAGCGCATACAACGTCCATTTTTTCGATTAAAAAATTTGATAATTTTATTACAACAATTTATATATATTAACATGCTATCATAAAGAAAATGGTATCATGAAAGTATTCGTAATATGCTTATCGAACATAAACTATAAATTTTGTTCGAATAAACATTTGTATATTGCATCATAAAATAAATGTCTATTTGACTGAGTATCAAAATTTTTTATAAAAAAGGATATCGAATGCAGAGAACTATTAAATAAATTAGGTTGCAATGAAACTCAATGTACCTTGTCATCTATAAAACTTTCTCTATAAGTAACAGCACTATTAATTTCTATCGTGTTTAAGCACAAAGTTTAAATTAATTACATTATTTCTTCAATTTCAAAACTATGGGCATGTACATCTTTTCAAAAAATTGTATAATCATATATTTGTACTGAATGTTAATTTTGCAACTGCTTGTAATAATAGATTACAGTTATTAATAATTTTAATACGTAAACTGAACCATTAACATAAATAAAATATCTGTAATATCAAGGTATATCAACTAGAAACAAATACGTTTAAGATGTAAGTTTAAGATATTGAAATATTTTAATTCGTCGATAGGTATGTAAGAATAATAACCAGAAATACATAGGTAGTAAAAGTTTGTAAAATAAAATTACTTATAATTCAATTTATATCGAATGTGAAATATGAAGAAGAAAGATAAAGTGAAAAATTTCCATGACATCTAAGTTTATAAATACACTTTAAATGTCACTTTAAAAATAAAAATTATATAATTTAATTAACACAGATTTTTACTCTCTAATATGCGGTATGATTAAAGATGGAAATGTTAGTCTTGCAGCATCAATTGTTTTCTTTTTACTGTGTCACCGTTAATTAATCGTTCGTGAAAAGTGATACTTTATAAATAAAAAAAGAAGTAACGGAATTTTTAATAAACATGTTGGTGAGTATATAGATTAACAATAATCATATAATATATGCAATATTATAAAAAATTCATTTACTTAATAAGGACATTTCATTCTACTTCTCATACGTAATTTTGTTATATCATTATCCTCCTCCACTTCCCACTAGCTTTCTCGCGCGTATATAGGCATATCCTCTTATCTACTATCTCTTTCCATTTTTTTGTTTCTCTCTCTCTCTCTATTTCTTTACCTCGCTCTCTTACTGCTGCACGATTTACTTGAGATCGACGGCAGCGTCGGTACTGGAGGAGGAGGAAGTATAGGAGGTTGAGTCGGTGGACGAGGTGATGTAGAGGGCAGAGAGTGAGTGAGAGAGCACGCGATAGCGAAGAGCGAAAGGGGGGAACGGACCTCCTTATTTGGCAGACCCCTCTTATCAGGTTTCACACGATGCTGCTGCTGCTGCCGCTGCTGACTCTATCTCGCTTTCTCTCTCTCTCTCTCCCTCCCTCTCTTTCTCTCTATCGCTGTATCGCTCTTTTTGTTTTTCTCCGTGTCTGCTAAACCTGCTCTTCTCTAACTCGCACGAGCTCATTAAATGTGTATTTGTGTTAAATGTATATGTGTGCGCTCACATGTACGGGAAGTGTAGATGTGTACGGGCATCTTTATTTCTTTGTCTTGTACATAGTATTGACATCGTTAATACGCCGTTTTATCCTTGATTCGTTTGACTCATAGATTGCATTCTAAGGTAATCTTTCTATTACGTATACGAACTTTCTTTTTGATACCTTCCACCACCACCTGACCACCTTTATTTATCTCGTACACTTTTCCGCTTCCTTTCTTTCTCTCCGAAACATACTAAGATTCTATCAAAAATTTGATTAACATGTATCTCTTATTTTTCGTGGCATTCACTAATTTTTAATGTTATATTTTCTCTAAACATAAGAATTTGCATACATAAATAAGCTCTCAAAACATTGAATCTTACATAAGTGGATGTTTTTGTAATAAGGCAATTACTTAAAAACATGCTGTTAAGCTTGGACAAATAAGTTGTAAAAAGGTAATAGGCTTGTGTTTAATGGGTTGCAATTTTACCGTTTTTTGTAAATGCATTGATAATGTGGGAACAAATGAAAAATTAAATTTTACTCCTAGAAAATTGTTTTATGAAACAGGAAAATCAAATTTTATGTATGCTTTACCCAGTCTTTTTTCCAGTGTCAGATTCTGATTGATGCATCGACCCCTCAATACAGATTATTTATAATATTAAAAATGATTATTAATGATTTCAACTTACCTAAGAGAAAAGGCTTAAGATTAATTAATGAACACATATGAGTATACGTTTCTTAATAAAAAGCATATTAATCGAACGAATCTACTGATTTTTGGTACCTCTAAAATGAATATTGCTCATCATTTCTACTTCAGCTACCTTTAACGCTGAAATCTTGTTCGTTTATATATAAATGAAGATGATTTTGTCAACTGTAGCTTTAAATTAAATTTAAAGAAATTTAATGTTAAGAAACTTTATATTTAGTTATGTTTAGTTTATATATAGTAAACGATAATATTTACAATATGTTTCTTAACACTAAATTTCTTTAAATTTAATTTAAAGCTACAGTTGACAAAATCATCTTCATTTATATATAAACGAACAAGATTTCAGCGTTAAAGGTAGCTGAAGTAGAAATGATGAGCAATATTCATTGGAAGCAAGGATCAATTGGAATCGATACGAGCCAATGTTATTTACTATGGTAGAAAAGAAACATTAAAAATTGTGTGAATAAGTAAAAGCGAAAATTAATTGTACGTTTAATTATGTTAAGTGAATTTTACGTTAAACACATTTCACAATTACTTCCTACAGTGAAATACTCAAAGTCATTGTTCCGTCTATCGAATGAAGTAATTCAGTGTATATATATATATATATATATATATATATATATATATATGAGTTATATTATTTAAGGATGGCGTCATTTAAAATCAATACGTGCTTTTAAACATATTTCTTTAAAATAATGAACATAAAATCTATTTTTATTGTAATTTTCCTTTTTTCTTCTTAGAAAAATTAATATATAAAGCTTTGCATTTTAAAAAAAGGATGTACATATATGTAAATAAGTATGCACACGCGCACATGAACTTAGCTAAAAGTCGGTTTAAAATTGTTTTAATGAAAATTGTGTTTTTAATTTCACTTGATTTGCCTGTTTTATTTACATAATTATAATTTAAATAAACTTTCATTAAATCAAACGATAATCTTTAAAATCATATGAGTTATACAAATTATTTTTTTTAATTTGTCAAATTATTAACTACAATTTTGTATTAAAATGCACCATAATTTATAATAATTTTATCGCATATACTACTGAGCGTATACTAATCTAATAATTACATTGTTCGCAATTGTTTAACAAATGTACATACGAATAAGCGATAAAAATTAATTAGTTAAAATTAAATGTATTTACAGTACCTTTTCTATAACATATTTATTTAACAACGTACACATGTACGTGTTTTTTTTAACATAAATTAGAGAACTTAAAATTTTGACTTCTTCGAAGTTTTTTTTCTATGGCTTACAAACGTCTGCACTTTTTGCACAAGCGCTGCTATTTTGTCTCGCTCTGCCCCAGGGTCTTCTAAGCCCCATTTCTCCATTCATTCAACGGGAGTCATCTGTTTCCAATAGCTCTCAAGCTCACCTATAACAATGTATTTCGTTTATAGAGTTGCGTTTATGAGAATTGTTATTCTTTATACATACTGCAGCTTTCAGGGTATGACTACAGACAAAAATACTTGGATATTAGCATTGTAATTTATAACGGAGAAATATTTTAATTATTATTTAGTTGGCAGCCTTGGATTGCGACATTACAGATGAGATAAAATAAGCAAAACAAAAATACCAAAAAAATGGAGTTATTTTAATGTTTATTTAAAAAATTACAAGTTTATAAAGATTTTTTACATATTTTTATTTATCTACAACACACACACACACGCATACACATTTATATATATAAATGTGTATAAAGTTATTAAAATTAAAAAAATAACTTTAAATTCAAATAGCGAAAAAGTTGTTCTATTCATCTTTTAAAATAAACAGATATGTATTTATAACTAGCATTTAATAATTTTGAACAATGCTTCACTGATTCTATGAGATTCTTTGAAAATTTAAAGGAATTTCGATTTATTTCTATTCCTAATAATTAATCATATAGATAGGTTGCGCTTAGGTTAGCCTAGTGTAAAATCAAAATGAGCATCAGTCTCTCATTTTCTTTCTTTTTCTTTTTGTTCTCCCCCTACTTCTTATGTGTTATATAGCTTATTCAGTGTCGGAAACGAACGAGCGAGTAATATAACGAGAGTAGATTTAGAAAAGCTTTAGCTGACGAATATATATCCTAGTAAATGCGTTAGATAGAAAGAGAGAGGGAGAGAGAGAGGGACATACAGACAGATGGGTAGAAGAGAAGGCAAGAGAAGCCGTCCTTTGGGCTTTAGGAACTAAAAATAGTGCCACCCCATGCGGCGCAGAGATAAGCTAAAGTTAAACGCCGACGACAACGACGGTGGCCACGACGACGAAAACGACGACGAAAACGACGACGGCGATGATATTACCAACACGACAGACAGAGAACTGCATTCGGTGATTTTCGATAATTTTCGCAAGTCAGCGAGCGAGCGCGGAAAAACTGACGTTCGTGCAATTGCGAGGAACGCTAAAAAAGTTTTCGCGACAGTTAGAAAACTTATTTTTTTTACTCTTTCCCATCATAAAAGGAATTTTCTCTTGGCTTGTCAATTGGAATTCGTCTTTTAATGAAAGAAATATCCTATTTATGCATACGGCAAATGCGACTTAGATGATCCAGATTGATATGCACGAGTCGGCCAATGAAGAAACACCAACTTGCAAAGATTTACTATACATTTTAGGTGTTTTAAAAAATGTCTCCATTCGAATATTCACTAAGTTATGTTCATTCGAAAATACATTTATTCGCGTTGGTAAAGCATCATTCCTGATACGAATTATATTTAAAAAGTTGTTTTTTATTAGCAGTACAAATCATTATCAGATTCAAATAAATAAACATAAGGTTAGATACCAAATTGGAATTTTTTTGTTTTTAAAAGTTTTAACGTGGACTTCAAAGCGACTTGCTTTTAGTATAATACTGCTTCCGACCCTAATATTTTTTACATATTTTTCTACACACGAGCAAATTATTAATTGTAGTATTTAAGCCGCTTGGGGTTACATGTGTGACGAAACTATAGTGATTTCCAGTAATGATGGTCGTAATGCATTACTAAATAAAGCTGTAAAATCAAAAAAATAAAAATTTTTTAAATTTACTTTTGATATCTCATGTCGTTTTTGTATTGACATGGGAGAATGACAGTTAACTTTATTATTTTTAAAAAAATTTATTTTTAATGCCAAATTAAGGAAATAAATTACATGATTATATTTTGAAAATTTATAAAAAGAATTAGCAAAGCTATAGATTAAAAAGGGATTCGTTTAAAACAAGTATATATTTTTGATAACGTATGTTTTCCATAAGATCAAACCGTATGTAACACAACATTGGATTTTATCAGGGGTAATTTATCTAAGCTAGGCAAACAATAAAGATTTATATATAATTGAAAGTTCAAAAAAAAAGAAAGCCGAAATAAATGATGATCACGTGAATACGTTTGGTGTCGTGACGCCTGTTATTACAACTAGAATGTATCATTGCATAATATAATTTTAAAAAGTTCTGTATTTTCTAATAAAAATGTTCCGTGCTAAAAAGAAGTAGTTGATCTGATACCTCCGTTTTACGTATTACGACTTGCATTCGAAATAAAAAATATCTACTTAAAACGTACTCATACACTATTGATGTCTTATTAATATAATATAAATACAAGATTTATGTCAAATTTTTATTTCCCACTATCTCTGAGTATATTGTATGCTAAACATATCGTGAATCACAAAAGCGATATCATATGAGCAATTTTGAAAAGATTACCTTAATTACAAAAATGATCGAATAATCCTGGAACTGTAGTATTTATATAATATTTTGAAACAGAGTATTCGATTTTTTTTAATTAAATATGATTAATTTTTTTCTATTTATGGCAGAAAATTACAGACTCTAATCGACAATCAAGTGCTTTTAAAGAGTATAATTTTGTTTGATGGCTCTTTGCAGGTGAAAGATGGAGACTCGCTCCCGCCGATCATCTGCCACCGGTGCGTCTACAAGTTGGACGTCTTACACAACTTTCGAGAGGTCTCCCGGAAGTCGGACGTCATACTCAAACAGTACCTGGACTACGCCAAACAATTGTCCTCCCAGGATGAACTGGTATGAACGTCCTTCGTTCATAATTTCTTTCTACGAATGAATAATAAAAGTTGCGATACTTTTATGAGCTTCAGAGCTCTATAGTATTTTTCTTTTTTTCAATACTTTTATCATTGTTTTTCATCATTGTTTTTTCTACAAATGCAATCATTGTTTTTTTGATAATTACACTCATCCTAGAAGAATAATTATTTGTATGAATAGTATCTATTTAAAACTAATATCGATATGATAAATGTTAATCAATTACTTTGTAAAAAAAACATTGATATAGACATACTTGTTCATCATTCAGTACTCATAATTCTATTGAATTATTGCACGTAGTTTTTATTTATTTTACAGATGTACAGTTTGTTATAATACTAGCTTCCCCTCATTTCATTTTTATGATATTTATATTTTCACTTGAATATATTTTCTAATAAAATACATTATTTATATAATGTGTTTTTTTTATAATAATGGGCAAAATAACACTATATTTCCCTTCTGATTTAAATGTAAATAATATTCTTTTTTTATAACTTTTTTATTAACCATTATTTATCTTAAATTACTTACCAATAATACTACTAAAATTAAATTATCTATAATACACATCTTTTATTTAAATCTAACAATGGATTCGATAACTATGTTTAATTATATTACAGTATACTCTTAAATGAATGATGGACTAAATATTAATAACTTGTATCTATTATATATAACAAGTATAATTAGAGTAAGTTTAAGTTTAATTAAATAAACTACGTAAATTATCATTGTATGAAAATTTTATAAATGTAAAACGTTTAATCGAATTTTTTTGTGAGTCGATAAAATGCATTTCTATTATTTTTTAATGTTCTCATTGAATACTGATACTTTGTCGATTCATTATGATATTCATTTTAAATAAATATTTAGCAATAATGTGAAAATTACGATTACAACATTTTTATAGATTTAAAACAATAATATTCGTCAAAAATTTATTTTTTACATACTGTTTTTGATAAATAAATAATATTTACTGATGAAATTATAAAAGTACTAAATTCTATGCTGCGCATGCCTCTATGATAGCAGTAATAGTAATTTTAAATTAACAGTGCAAAACTATTTTTAAGCTATTAAGAAAATATCTGCCATATTATACAAATCGTTATTTAAAAAATGTCATGTTCAAGTTCCTTTATACCAATAATTAACTTTAATTTTCATAATTACTTTACATAAATCACACTGAAATTTCTTAGAGGATTATTTGATTTATTTATCTCAATATTGTTACTTATTATTATAAATTATCAAGTATGCAAAGCTTTAATTATACGCATACATTTAGTAATTTAGCTTAATGGTAAAATGCATCTCCAGCAGTTAATGTATTATACGTACATTTATTAGTGTTCATATCAAGTCTAGCATTCGCTCAAACGGAGCATAAAACAAAGTCTTAGCAGTTTTGATAATAATGTTGAAATACAAAATATCTTTATTAAACTTGAAGAAAATTTTTTTAACAATGAATGTATCGTGCTAATTAGATCTGGGTCAACTGGTCGTAAATTTAAGTCTATGGGCTACACAAATATTAATTTAAGCACATACGTGAAAATGCATAAGTTTACACATATTTGTAGAACTTGGTACAAAAAAGATAGAAATTCACTGCAACGAAAAAAAGGATTTTGCATCAAGTATTGAATAGCTGAGACATTCATTCATACGACTCACTATACTTGCCTCGCAATGATAATTGGAACGAATTCCCTTCTCTTAGTGTTTCAATTAATTTCGTTTTACTTTTTAACCAGTAGAATCTTACTTCTTTGTAGTGTCGCATTTATCATGTCATTTGCTATTATCAATATGTATTAAAAAGACGATGTTGGAGAGGTTCATATGTAATTTTATGCGATCGAGTGATATTCATACTACTCAGTGACAAATTATTAATATCAAAAGTAAATGCTTTTAAAGTTTTTATTTTAAAAAGTTAAAAAGCGATCAATCCAATACGGAAAGAATTCGTAGTATTGAATTTCTGAGAGTGAGAAAGAGAGAGAGAGAGAGAGAGAGAGAGAGAGAGAGAGAGAGAGAGAGAGAGAGAGAAAGGTAGAATACAAACATTAATTGCTTATCTAAAATTATAAAACAACAAAAATATACAATTTGGTATCCCAAGCTGATTGCCTAAGAGAAGATAATTTTCAATTGTTACAGTCTCTCAGATTGTGTAATGATGGCATTTTATCAGCTTGTAACAGACCTTTCATACTTAGCTAGCTGAAAATCGAGGAGCTTCGTTAATTGCAAACATACAAGAGTACAATCGAGCAAAGTGTGACTTCGTGTAAGCTAAAGATTATTCTGACGAGTGCAAAGTAGCATTTCCAATCGTCAAAATGAAAATCTCGGGGGAAGCATCAGTATCGCGAATGCGTCACGCGTAACACATGGCGTTCGCCGTTACGTAGAATGTGAAAAGGAGCTGTGCTACTCTTATCAACTCTGCATAGCTAATTGGCTTATGATCTCATTGGGCAGCGTGTGCGCGCTCGTGCGTGTGTCGCCGAGGCATTGCGTGTGCTCATTGAATCACACAGGTCCGCCGCCAACGCGATAAGATATTCATCGAAAGCTTATTATTATCCGACGAAGGAGCGAAGGAGTCCTTGTGCCGCTGGTACCTTACATAATCGTGTGCGCTCACGTTGTTTTTAAAATCTTATCCCGCGCGTCCGTCTGGCTTGTCGTGCCGCGTGAAAACACGTCGCGGAATCTGCTCCTGAAAGATGCTCGGGTCCGGCGATCCCATTATTCTGCGTTGGTGAATAGTCCACTGATGCAACGCGTTAATATGGCTGTGTAAGGCTCGCGATCCGATCGGTAGACTGCATTCCATTGATCTATGTGTCCAAAGCAAGCGCGCAAGCGCCAGTTAGGAGAACAACCTCGTAGAATCGATCTTTCGATAATAAAATCACTCGATGCTTTAATCTTCGTTATTTAAGCATTTGGTCATTTGCAATATTCATAAATTGTGAAATGAAAAACTTAATAGATGATATACTATAGTGTTGCGTGTTTTATCATTTAAATCCTTCATTAATATACACGCGGAACGGAAATGCAATCATCAATTATTATAAAAATACGAAGTGGGCGGAAAGAAGACCTAAGAATGAATTGTTATTTACATTTTATTTGTGTATGTGCTGCTTTGTCTTATTTGCTAAAACGTATTTATTCTTTGCACTTGTTATTTATTTCTTAATATGTTATAGATTAAAAAGCATGTGATTACTTGAAAAATGTCTTTGACAAAAGCCGAAGATTTAATGCGATTATCTTAAACATAAAAATGAATCGTACAATTGTACAAGGGATTGTTTGATCACGAAATGTCCGCGTGTAAAAATAGCTTGGTAAATGCATTGAAAAGAAGATCCGATTTTCCGAAGATCGATTTGACTTCCGTGTAAACTCCCTGTCCGAGGGAAGTGAAATTGTGCCCACTGCGGTGCTTTCATAGATATTAGTCACCCCGTAGGATAAGCTGGGAGGTGAATATATTAATTGCAAAATTACAGCATTAGCTGCATGGCGACTAACGATAGTCGGTGGGAGGGAATGAAACTCAAGCCCTTTATTAAATTCCTGCGTGCTGAACTTTTTGCCGAGCACAGCAAGAAAGACAACACCCGCGCAATACACGCATTTTCCGACCCATATATACATAAATGCGTACGTTGGTATGCATGTATGCACTTATATTTGCATATAGGTGTGTGTGTGTGTGTGTGTATGTTTGTATGTTTGTATGAAAAAGCCTCGGCTGCGAAAAAGAAGTAGTAGCTGTAGGACCGGGCGATGGAAAGGAGGAAAGGGGATAAGAAAAGGAAAAAGATCGCCATGGCGCGGACATCATTGAGAAGGCGCATAGCGCAAGTGCGCGCGGTCTTATCGGCATATCGCAATCGTGTATGCGAGTGCGCGCGTATCGAACGACCGGCCGCCTGCACATGCTGCACATTCCCAATTGCATCATTACTCGGAAGAGAGTTGACTTGACCAGGCGTGTATGTGTGTCAGCGTATTAAGTCGATTTCCCGCGAGTTGGTGGCCGGTGCTGCCGCAGCGTTAATCGTCGCCACGGCCATGTAATATGTTATTCCGCTGGTTACTGCTGCTGCTGCTACTGCTACTGCTGTAGACCTAACGCACGCTCTGATGCAAGCCTCTCCTTTTTATCTCTCGCTCTCTTTTTCTTTCCCCCGTCCCGCCCCGCCCCGCCGCACTCAATATGGTAGCCTGACCGACAGTACTTTATACGCGGATGACGCTGAGCGAGAGCATTGGAGATGACATGGGCGGACGCGGCGCAGGAAGTCGGCTTGGTTGGGCCCGGTCATGCGGACTGACGGCAGAGATATTGGAGAATTATGAGCACCTCGGTGATGATGAATGAAAAATTGTCGACCATTGAAATTGTACCTCTTTTCCTCGGGATGCAATTCTCTCCGATTAAAATCAAGGCGACGACGACTTTCGTCCATTGCGCGCACCTTACACTTTCTCCGTCAATTCCGCATCAGAATATGATATACATTTCGCGATTAATTGTCGTGGCCAATAGCTGATTGGTCTACATTGGTTGACAGCTCCTTTTTTCACCCCTTTTCCTGGTTAAAGTTTGGTGTTTGAAATTGCAAGAATTACATTTCACTTTCGTTAGGAATCTTGTAGCTTGGATCATTCTCTCTCTCTCTCTCTCTCTCTCTCTCTCTCTCTCTCTCTCTCTCTCTCTCTCTCTAAAGAGCAATATTTACGCGTCAAGTGATCGACGCGTTTTTTATTCTGACAGTTATTTAATGAATGAACAGATGGCGAATTTAACGCACTTCAAAGAAATCTGCCGATAGTGGATATTTTATGATAATAGGCTCATAAATATGCTTTTAACGAGATAATCCTTACTTTTTGTTTATCTATGCCTCTCTTTATTTGTTTATGTCAACTGAGAATTAGCAATTGTTTACTAATATTCTACAAAAGAAAAAGTTTCTCAATTATACTAAAAATTAGTTGAATGTAATAAAATTTTAAACTTTTTTGAATGAAAAGTAAAAGGATCCGTGATTGTTGCGTAAATTAAAGGAAATATTTTCTCCCTTTGTTACAGGAAAAGTCCCTCAGTAGTGTTAAGTCTGGCAGCGAGCTCAGCTCGCTACAATCTTTTGTACAGTTGAACAAGACTCTTTTCAATGACGAGCCAAACTCGCCAGCCAGTATCAATCAGAATCTCCTGCCCCAAACGCGCAGCCATCACCTGGAGCATCCGCCAACGGGTCACCAGACACAACCACATCAGACCTCCTCGAGTCAGCGGCTGCTCGCCGACGACCAGACGATAACGGGGACAGCCCTCGAGGACGACACGTGCTCCAATAGCTCAGATCCCGACAGGCTCGAGATCGAGGACAGGGACGAGGATATGGACGAGAGCGACGACACTGAGGAAAACGGCTACGACATGACCCTTGGATCGAAAAGGTCCAAGATTGAGAACAACAGCAACAGCCTCGAGGGTTCCGCATCCAAACGAGATGGGAGCAGCAGCCCACCCAATGCTGCCAGCCCTATCAACAGGATGGACACGCCGGAGAGCAACTGCTCGGATACTCAGGTTGACCAAGAGACGACGAAACTGTGGCAGGCTCTCGCTAGGTGAGCTACTATCCCTTTTGAGTTTATCATTAAAAGCGCTTTCGATGAAACCAGATGTAAAACTTTGTTCGAAAATAGATTGTACACATATTTAAAATTAGTCTACGGACGTTTATGCAAATCAATTGCCCTGCCACATTCCGTAATGCGGTAGAAAATAATGCATGTTTATTTAAAAAACACTTTGTTTTAAAAGGAATAAATTATCTTCTTTATGGTTTCATACTTCTGCTGTGATCTCATTGTTAAATGTTTGCACAACGAAACAGATAATTCAAAACTCTATTTCTCATATAAAATAGTCAACATTATTTCTAGCTCACTTCAATAAATAATCAAAAAAATAATCGGGCTTCGTTAAAAAAAAACTATTTGCTATTTTTATCGTGCATCTTATCTTGAATCATTGACGCTCTAGCTATTAACAAGCACTCTATGGTTCATTCCTGCCATAAGCGGGTCTCGTACTAATGATTCTAGTTAAAATTTATGTGAACCCATTATTGCTATTATCAATGATGTTATCGATTTTACACTTTACTAGTTTTCTACTAGTGTCATAAGAATAAAATTATAGCATAATTTTTATTATTTATATAAAGTTTTAGTTAGGATAATATGTTATTTAGCTATATTTTTAATTTATTTAAAGCAGTAAAAATGGTATAACTTGCCAACTTATTTAATGTAATGTGCAATTTCATCTTACTCGTCTTAAAGGACAAGTTTTAAATTAAAAACATTAGTATAGTAAGTACCCAAAGTAATGGTTGATTTTTTAATAGGCGAATTAGATTTTCAATAATGATTTGTTGTTCTTATACAGCATGCAATTAAAATCCATATGACTCAAGCGTAATTCCTGTCGCACAAAAAAATTATCGAGAAAAATTAATGAACATTTAATGCTTGGGTTAAATAGCGACTGACAAAACCAGATTATATTTTGTAACTGAAAAACAGCAATTATTCAAAGCTACTTTCATTATGGAACGATGTTTGTCAAAGCCAATATATAAAACCCACCGATTAATATATTCAGCAATTTTGAATATGATTGTATAATATATAGATTCCTGCGTGTCTTTGCATACTTAGATTCAAGCAAGTGCTTAATTATAAGATTATTACACCGGCTCGAAGCGTTGAGTAACAAAAATCAAAATCCTTTGTCGACCCAATTAGCAATCGCAACCTGGAGATCACGAGGACAAACGGCGATAAACCTAACAACGGATTCAGCGGGGAAGCGACTAATCTACTGCGGTCTCTTATCAATAATCGGCAAATCGGCATAACGGCAGTGGAGGCGGCAGTTGCTGCGGCAGCGGCTGCTAACCTCGGCCCCGACGGCAGACCCTCGCCTCAAATACGCTTCTACAGAGACACACAGGGTGCGCCTACGGACTGCTCCGTCCTTGGCAATCGTACTAACATCGCTTCGCGCATTGATCCCAAGGTATGTTTTTTCGAAGGCTATTTATCGGACGGGTCCTGGTAATGCGTCCGTGTTTCCGCTAAATTCGTATTTATGGACTTGGTAGGGTGGTGTGGTCAAGGGGTGGATAGCAGTTTGCTTCCGGAGGGGCACGAAAATTTTAAAACCGTTAGCCAAAATTTAGCAATGTTGAATCGAGAACCCCATGGTAAGTATCCTCGCAAATTAAACGAACTTGATAGGATCGATAGTCCTTGGCCAATTAATTGTCATGTTACTTTTAATATAGTAATTACTTATAATGACAAGGCATAGCGATATTTTTACAAATTTAATGAATGAAATATATTATTTGTGTACTAAAATGCATTTTAATTAAAAACATATTTTCAAAAAATAATGTAGAGGATATTTTGGTTTTTTTCATCTTAAAAATTATATTTGAATTTTAAAAGTACATAAATCTACCGTTTTTATGAAAATTCGTCTTAATTAAAAAAAACATTAATGATGCAAAATCACCGAATTTTATGATCTAAACATAACGTTTCCTTTAAGTTAAAAAGTTTCGATTTATGAAAACAAAAAAAAATTAATTTTTTTTATTGATGTATAATAATCTTATTATGTACGGGCATTTACAAATTCTTTTACATTTTATTTCATTGTTATTTCATAGTATTGAAAAAAGTAAAATTATACTTTCTATCCTTAAAATGCAAGAAAGTAAATAAATTTTCTGAAAATTGATTGAACGCTTGAATTAGAAGTAAATTTGTTATTAACTTGGAAATTTCTTGGTTAAAAAAATGACAGAGCTTTAGTAAATAATTCAAAAATTAAAAGTTAGTGAGTTCTTTTAAAAGCTTTAAAATTTTTATATTAAGTAATGTATTTTCTATAGGAAATAATCAATATTCTTTTTACAATGGCACCTAAGTTAAAAGTATTGAACAATGCCATTCATCGGGTGAACACTAATTTATTACCTAAAATTGAAATTTCCTCTAGAATGTACTGCATTGACGTAAATCAAACAAAAATCGTATAAGACCGTTGGTGAAGCGAATGACTCTTGAGGATCGGCAAAATTTGCCAGTCAGCCGAGTACTTTGAATAGTGAAAAATCGGTATCCTTGAGGGAGAGCGAAGAAATGGCGAATTCTAAAGGCAAGCTCTCGAGGAAAATTGCAAGTGGGAACAAAATAATAGATCTCTCTGGGCATCGTGCAAGAAATAGACGAAGGTAAAAAGGGGTGAGGTTACGGTGGAAGTGTCGCCTCAGGTGTCTCGGTATGATCCTTTCGGGAAAGCGCGTCCGCCCCCCGTAAATAACGGATTTCCCGGCCATTGTCTTGTCCCTCCATCCCTCCCCTTCACCAGCCCTCCTCCACCTCCCGTTAGACCAGCGCACCTTTCGACCATTCATCCGATTTTCGCTTCCTACTTAGCTCTTATCTCTCGAGTGATAATTTTAACCTTTCTAACAAGGCTTTTCCGCCGTACCATTGCGACAAGTCCCTTGACGCTCATTGTAAGCTGCTTCTTAACCCTGCACCTGCGCGCGAATTTTACGAGTTTGTTTATCGATGTACTCTGGGAGTTCACTTGCCGCGGACTTTCGCTCTTTTCCCTCAGTTTTCACTCTCCTCGGGAGACTCTCATGCCGTTGTCGCCACATCCTGCCCTCTAATTGGAGGATACACAAGGCTGTTCGCAAAGTAGATTCGAGATTATTGTCCTAGTTTGCCAGGAAGTACGGTTAGTCGTAGCTTTGCCGTTAAATTTGTTGCTTTGTATTCATTGGGTATATCTACTGTTTGCTTGTATTTACTCAGAGACCATTTAATGTTTATGATTTTCTAATAGCAGCACGTATTCGCATTGAATCTCATCTCGGATTCGACGACTTTGTCCATGCGGTCGATAATTTTTGGACAAACCTAAGCTTCTGGAGGCATTGCAGAACAACAAACGCGGTTCGTAATTTTAAACAACTTACCGAATCGGCAGGCGAATGGAAATTACGGCGTCGGATCATCACGTTGAACGAGTAAGAGAATAAGGAAAAAAAGGACTAAATGTGAGATATAAGTTTGCATGTCCTGGAATGTTTGGTGCTCATGGAACGGGAGAAGGAGGGAGGAGGTGTACGAAAAGAATCAAAGGGCAATCGAATTTCTGTGAACTAACATAAAAGCAATTTCACAACTGGTATCTCTCACACGGATATCGCGCGGCAAAAATCGCTGGGCTTTTCTCACTCAGCACAGGAAAGCGTCGCTCTCCCCCAACCACGTGAATACAAAGCGAGGAAAATCACGTCTTCCTCTGTTTGTGCCCGCGTTGGTTCGGGTCTCGATGAATGAAAAAGAAGGTCTTTCCAGTGCGCCTCTGACGTGAGAGTGAAATAATGGAAAATCGTGGTCCCTCGCCCTCGCAATTGTACATTCGTGAAAAACGCGCGAGATAAAAATGGCCAGTTCTCCGTATAAGCCCCCCCGAAACGAGGGTGAGGAAGAAAAGTTGTAGAATCAAAGGGCAAGGGCAGGATGAACAGTGCAGTAGCTGCAGCAGCGGCGACACGAGGAACGATCGAACAAAGAGAGGTAGAGGTGGAATCCTTTGAAAATTTCAGACTTATCTCCGAACATCTGTTAACAGCCGCAGTTGACGTTCCTTCTTCCTTCTCTTGCTTTTTACCTCTCCATTTGTTTGTCTTTTTCTTCGAGGAATCTCTTTTTTCTCGTATTTACCGCCGGCCTACCTTTTGTTCCTGTTACACGTTTATTCCACCTTTTTCTTATTCTAAGCTCACTGGAGTCTAATACACTTTTTGCCTATTTAAAATATTGACTCGCGTAAATTAGATAAGGTTTTTTTTGCAGAGCTAGGCGCTTTTGCGGAATAGCTGGTTGCTGCGCGATCAGTTGGTTGATAAACATCTAAGAATCATTATCGAAAGATAAAATCATATTTTTTTAGGACGATAGGACTTGCGAGCTCTTATCGTCCTTAGCTATAGATCATGAGAGTCGGTGAATTCGAGGTCGTTGTCATTTATTTATTCAAATCGCTTACAAATCAAAACGTTAGTTTGGTCTGTAAACAGTTTGCTGAGGATTTTTGAGTAAAAAGTGGGCCCCCGTGGCTTAGATAAAAGACACATTCAGGCCATCATCGGGCATTGTGTTCGTTTCTTTTTGTGGCCATTCCCATAAAAATTGCCTTCTAAGTCCGAAGGTCACCAGGAATGAGCTTCGTAACGAATGGCGCGCATCCGGCTCGCGAAACAAGCGTTAAAGGAGCGAAAGACAGGCAGGAGACAAACCGGGGAGTAGAAAAGTAAAATAATCAATCTCCCGTACGATTAAACTCGGTCGATAAACCGGCGGCAGTGGCGCGTCCTCATCCCCCATCACTGCGACATTCGCCGTTACGGCATTCGACACATAAAGTCCTTCGTACTTCCCCTCTCCCTCGTTCTCATTCACGTGTCGCATCTCTTTTCTTTCGCCGAAGGATAAGAAGCACAAACCAAGGCAGGCATTCGCGAGCGTCCTTTGGTCCTTTTCTCTCTCTCTCTCTCTCCTCTTCCCTCTCCTCGCCCCCTATCGCTCTCTCTCTCTCTTTCCCGGCTGTCTCCTATGGCCCTCGGATTTTGTCGAAGGCAACAGCTCTTCTCTCGGGCTATCACAAAGGACTTTTTGGACTGCTCTGGGGCCCCCCTTCGCCCGTCCCCAGCCTTAGCCACAGCCGTCGCTCCCCGGACATTCGCTCACGCTCCCTCCTCTATCTATTATCTGCGCAGGCAAGCAGGCAGGCCAGGGGCCCGACGGCTGCCTCTTTTACCTGCAAGGGCAGGTGGGACCGGCCTCAATACCCACAGAGGGATGTGCTTCTTCCTTTTCTGACTCTCTCTTTCGTCTCGTTCTGCCCGTTCCCCTCCATATCAGTGGCTGCCTTACGGGGCCCTCACATCGCTCGACAAGGAAAATGCTTGATAACGGCTTTTATATTCATATTGCTCGCAATTCCGAATTTTCATCAATAAGCGATTTGTCTACTCGACTGATTGAATTATTAGGCAAATACTTGCTTGTCGTATTTCTATTAAGTGTATTACGTCATTACTATCGACTATCGTGATAGTCTGACGATGTACGCACATTTCACAATTACGGTTCTATCCCGCGAGGGTACAGAAGATAGTCACTGGATTACAATAAAAATTGAAAGGGGAACTTTTATCTTACCTCAAGCCAATGGGGCCTTTATCATAGATTTCATTCCTGATGGCTTCTGAGATCCCACGTTTATCATATTAAGCGGGTAATGTTTACCGTTATTTTTAAGAAAGAGCATGAGTGTGACCCAGAATTATATATTCAAAATCCAAACGATCGTTCAAATTTTCAATCATAATTTCGAATATTTATGGTATGTTTTTTAGTATTATGAATATTATGATGTTCAGATTTGCGTATCTCAAATGCAGTTGTTAAAATTTCAGATTTAATTACCAGAGAATTATTGTCAATTAATTATCCGGAGCAACTGCGCTCTTTCACAAACGAAATGATAGAATGAAACGAGTTTAATTATTAGAATAATGGGGCACGGTCGGGGCTAAGCAATGGATGATACATTTAATTCCTCATTCAATTTTCATGAAATTACGCAACCGTTGACTCGGTATCTAAGGAAACTGCGACGCTATAGATCATAAGTGGGGTGAGCTAGGGTGTAATGGAGTAGTCATTCCTAAGGGAAATTGCAGCCAAGGCCCCTAATGGAATTACCCATCGGAAACGTGATGTTGGTACTTGTAGCACACTAACTTACAAATATTAATCCGGCTTCGTGGAATCGCTAGATAGCAATCATTACGTTGTAGCTCGTAGTACTGGAAGCTCGGCACGCGATTTCGGTGAATCGAGAAGAGCGAGGGTAATAGGCCGACTGATAATCCCCGTCGCCAGAAACTGTCATATCGGGCTGCGCGGCTGGAGTCTTTACCTCTGCGCTATCGATGACAAGGCTGAGAAGGAGGACGGGCACCGAGCGGCAAAAAGGCCACGGTACCGATGTGGAAAGCCCCTAATGCGTGCTCGAAACGTCTTGCAATGCTCCCTCTCGCTCTCGCTTCCCGTCAGCGATAGGAGAGCCTCGGGCTCACCTGACCTGCCCGGTTCTCCTCTAGCTCGCTCTCTTATCGTCCCTCTCTCTGTCGCTCTCCTGGCTCTCGGCTTTCATTGGTCCCGGTTATCTTCGTCCTTATTCGGACGCCTGCGTTGCCTCGCTCTCGCCCCTCTCCGCGCTACCCGCTCCCTCCGTCTTCTCTCCCCGCCCCTTCCGCCACCTTCAACTGTATCCCTCCCGCCCCGGTGTCCCTCGTCGCCCACCTCTCGCTCGCTCTCTTGTACGCGATCTGCCTCCGCCTCTCTCTCCCTTTCTACAATACTATCTGTCCGTCTCCCTTTTTCTTTTTCTGCTCCTCGCTTGCCCGTGCGCTTTTTACGCACGCTTTGTTGATTAGCTAACTCGTCTTCCCGGCCCTCCTTTTTCTCGTGTGCTCGAGCCTCTGCTCGAGTTTTGATCGTCCATTATCGCGCTTCACGTCCAGCCCCAGCGACAAGGAAATCTCAATCGAGCGCTACTCTGTCGTCGCCGCCGCCAACGGGTTTCACCGTTTCCTTTCTTTGCTTCTCGTTATGTCTTACCTTTTGCCTTGCTTTTTGGGGGAGCGGGACTAGGAAGAGGATGGAGAGAAGAAAGTAGGACACGAGACTTTTTTTGCCTTTTATCGGCATTGATCTTTTATTTGCCTGCGCTTGGCTTATGCAAGGATAATAAATGGTAGTCCGCATGCTGATAAGGAGCGCACGCCGGTAAATATTGATACGTGTATTACTTTTGTAAATATGCTACTACAAATTAACACTTCCAATGATCGCGAGTATGTTTGGGCGCGTGAGTGTTGTGTGCAGGACATCGACAGCCTTACCTCATTGTTATTAGGTCTTATCTCCCTGACCTCTCCCCCCCCCCAATGCTTCTGTCGTTCCTACATCCAAACTCAGCCTCTCCTTCGCGCCAAAAAAGTACACACAAGATGTTGTATCACATAATATTTGCTTCACAAATACTTCCTCGTGCGTGTGAAATACATTTATCTGGATTCTTCTGGACTTTTTTTTTATCGCGAAGGTAAACGAATGCGTTTTCGTTGTAAAGCTTAGCTTCAAAATAACAGATACTCCATAGTAATCGCTTTAGTGCAACCAACAATAATCTTAATTTTATTCCCAGCAATTTATAATTACACTAAAATAAAATCTCCGATTGGAAGTTTGAAGCAGTTAAACAGAAGCTTGTAGCAAAATTGGATGCTTCTCATTGTGACGGAATTCGCGTTGAATACTACGAAAAAATCGCTCCTGAACGAATTCGAGCAATTTGATGTTTAAATTACACAAAGTGAATGGAACGCGAATTGATGGTTTCTTTAAAGTAATTACAATGGAGAATGCCTGTTATTTTAACGGACTCGCGCTGCTCGTAGCGTAGAAAAAAAATTATCGAAAAGTTATCGCACTTTATCCATTAATTTAAGCGATAAAAACCGTTAGGGACTTACACGACGGCTCACAAGAATATGTCAATTATTGCATTTGCTTTGATTCCGATAAATGCACGTGTACCTTAACTTATCGACGTTATTTTTCCCTTCTTTTTTACTTCAATATCTCATTCCTTTGTTGTATTACGATGCTCACTTATCTTAGAGGAAAACTCGCTTTTTCCAAGCCGCTCGTGTGTTCGTGAATCGATCGAGGCTTACCGTATGCCAATACGCAAAATAAAACGAAAAGACTAACGCAGGGCAAATTATTTTTATCAGCTTCTCGGACTGAAAAAAAGAATTTGGCACACGTGGGACAGGCTTTAAAGCAGAGCCTCGGCACACAAAAGCCCGAATCTCTATCTTCTTCGTTTCATTCCGAATTCTCCTTCTCTTGTCTTCCCCCTGCTCGCCCTCTGCCGGCTTCGACCGTTCCGCCCCTCATGTAAAGTCCCGCGCTATCCTCTTATCTTTTCCCTTACTGGCCACCTCGTGCCTCAATCCTCACTCTCTCTCTCTCTCTCTCTCTCACTCTCTCTCTCTCTCTCTCTCTCTCTCTCTCTCTCTCTCTCTCACTACAAGTTCGTCTCCGCACGCCCGATTTTGTCTACCTGCACGAAGGACGGACCCAAGTTCTGAGCCCCACGATGCGCGCGCACAATGGCTGTATCGAAAATCACTTTGTTCCGTCTCCGCGGGAGGCGAGCGCCGCCACCGCCGCTTTTCATCGACTTTTCCTCCGCTCCCGGACGCTTTGCCTTTTGCGAACACGAGGCAACGAGTATTTACACGCAGGCGCGGATGATCGCGTCTATCTGCTAAATTGCACCTCGAACTGAGGTAGA
The DNA here is from genome assembly GCA_018907135.1 of Kradibia gibbosae. NCBI lineage: Eukaryota > Metazoa > Arthropoda > Insecta > Hymenoptera > Agaonidae > Kradibia > Kradibia gibbosae. Next base: position 13,446,030 of record JACCHX010000002.1, on the reverse strand, counting down.
TCGTCACCTGTTGCGCGCCCGCGCTTCCGATGCTCCTAGATACTGGCGTTCTACGCGCTTTTTTTGCGGTCAATTAGAAAGCGTGCTCACCCTCCCCTCGTATAAAAGTGCGTTCCTAGTACGAATTTGCGTATTTTAGTTCTCGACGAGTGTTCACAAGCGAAGGTCTTGTACCTGCGTCTACTCAAATTGATGGTAACTTGAGCGCCCGGTGACGTTTCGATCGTTTAAAATAATGGCAACTCCCGGAACCGACGTTTAGGACGTTTATTAAAGAACGTTAATAATGATTGCGAGCTCTAGTTAATTAAACATAATTATCCTCATTTAATGTTGCAGCGAACCGAAGCTCCTGGAACCGTTTCTACTCTGATAAAAGCGTAATGTTCGTTTTGCTATTCCTTTTTGGTTTTGCTTTGTGGTCGATTACCAATGTTATGTGATCCTTTAATTTTAATAATAATTTGAAAATTGTAGATGTGAAATTGAGCTTTGTGGTTCATACATACAGACTGTAATGTAATAAAAAAAGATTCTTTTTTTTATAAACTCTAACAAAAAGTGCATATGCTGCCGGTTTTATACATTTCCATTATACGGTTTCGTATTAATTAAGAGTATTTTAGTGTACAAGCATAAAAAGGAATTCTTTTAAAGATATATTTAAAATATGCAACAGCCTAGTCAACACCACAAGTTTAATATAGATTACACTCTGACGGTACGATAAAAACCTATGTAACTCGCGATATTGATGTATAGGGAATCACAGTAATTTTTTTATATATTCTCGCAAAATTTCTTCGTATAAAACAAAAATATTTTCCGATAAATAATCAATTCAATACAATGACTAATCGACGTGATTCAATTATCAATTTTTTGTATTTGGTATATTAGTTTTTTATAACTCAATCAAGCTTACATGAAATTATTTAAAGTAAATTTGGAGTCATGTGTATCATATTTCTTCAAGTTACAATTGTTTTGACTTTAGTACATTTTTATGAATATCATTTTGTTGTACGAACATGTTAGGAAACGTCACGTATCATATTCAACATACATTTTGTAACTCAAGAACGTAAGTGTTTACGGAATAAATTCAAATATTGAATGATGGTATCATCAATTGTTTTTAAAGACCAATAATCGAAATTTAAGAAAATGTTAAGTAGCTTTTTTTAATAAAATTATATTGGAATCAATTTATCAAGTATTTTTTATGACTAATAGATATAACTGTGTGTATAATAAACAGAAATGTAATTCTATAAATATTTCAATCCTTGAATTTAACTAAAATAAAATTCAAATCACTGTCACAATTGTTAAAAAAATTTTCATTATTTCATTGATGAAACAAACCATTTATTATTTCGACTAAGTGAATTTTAAGAATGTGGTTGAAAACAATCTTAATTTTCGTAATTATACAAATCTTAAAAAACATTTTTTTTTATATGTTTACAAATTATAGCCATTTCATGTAAATAAGTTAAATCTTATTGTGACGAAGATTCAAATTTTATGTTATACATTTTGTTTTTAGATTTTTTAAAAGTACACACAGCTTGTATGTACTTTTGTTCTAATTTATTATACTAAAAATATTTACAGAATATTTAATTTTACTAAACTTTTTAAATATACAAGCATAAGTAATATCTGTAAATTTGACACATTCTGATGTGTAATAAAAACTCAAGATATTTTTAATTCTTAGAGTACGCCTATTTGTTAAGATTGAACTAGGTACGAATGAATTATTCTTTAAAAAAGGCCTTGTCCATTAAAATGAAACATATTGCGAAAAGCTTGTTTGCTTTTATAGTGATAGTTTTTATTATAAAAGTCACAAAAATATTAAAGATAATTGCAATAAGATCATTTCTTATATAGAATTGTGGTTCCATTGAAATAGTTGGAAAATTTTTTCTTAATTACGAACTACAATTCATAGACTTTGTTATAAATTGAGCAGAAAAATTAAAAACGTTTGAAATAACCTTCGGCTTATCTCTTTCATCATACGAATTGATTGATGTATTCAAAAAAACTTGATGTATTGGAAACCAGTTAGAGATCAGAAATAAAGGTTATAAAAATTTGGTTGTTGTAATTTAATTTTATAAAATTTAATTTAAATGTAAATAATATTTCGATTCTAGTTGGGATAATATTTTTTAAATTATTTGATGAGCTTATGACAATTTGTAACGATCTGTCGATTCATACTTTCAAAGCATATTTTGCCTAAATATTGAATAAAAGAAGCGAAAAGTATCAAAATGTTTAATATTAGCATTTAAATAACAAATTAACAAAAATGTTTGAGAAGCCGAAATTTAAATATTCTATCAAACTATTTTCTAAATTTAAAGGCTTTTAAACATAAAAAATTCATTCGTATAGCGTTGTACAATCTAAAAAAATTATATTTATATATTTAATTTACCTTAGCATTATCATTTATTAAAGCATCATTGATAAGAAAGTATACTTTTGAATTCATTGAAATAGCATAATTTCCACTAAGCAGAGGTATTTTCTCTGACAACCCCCCTACCAATTATTTCCCGGTGATTCTTGCTGGTTTGCTTTCTTGGTAGCTTTTACATGGAGCAGCCGCTTCCTCCCCCCCTTCTTACCCAGTACTTCTCCCACCCAGTGCTTACACAAGATAAGAAAGTAAACCTGTCGCCGTTTGCACCCATAAATGTTATTTGGTCCGTGTCTACGATATTACATCGGACCCCGGACTGTTTGATTTTTTATTTCGAGGGCTTCTGCGCTCCCGACCTTTTTCATGCAACATGAAAAATTTTAACGGTACTAAGCAAACAACGAGTGACTTTGCTGACAAGATTTGCTTTTGAAGCTTGAGTTTTTTATTTATAATCTACAATCGAATTTAAAAAGTTAATATAGCTGTGTAATTTTTATTCTCATTTTAAGCTGTCTTACAAACAAACAACTGTATGTATTTACTCTTTCGTATGTTTATTTACATCAAATATTAATATTTACTGATAATTGTACAGCATCTGTCGGTGTATTAAGATTTACATTATTCAAATATTATCTTATTTTTATGTCAGAGATTAAAAAAAGTGTTTACACTCGAAATTTCCTACCAATCCAGGTTTAATGCCGAAAAAACTTTTAGAAGAAAATTTTCTGATTATTTTACAAATACATTTATATTCAAACAGTTATAATAGCTTTTATAAGAAATATTACAGTTTAAAGTTACAATTAAATGTTCAACAATTATTTTATAATTGTGTTTTTTAACAATAAAAAATATCAATTATACGAATGCCTTAGCGACATTGCTTCAGGCGGAAACAACCAAATAATTCAAAATACTAGATAAAAAATGCCTGTACTTATAATCAATATTTCGATTACTTGTTTTTAGCTAAAAAAACGTAACATTGAAAAACATATTATTTTAAGTATGATGGTTTCTTGCTTTAAAATCTTGAAGTTAAAAAGCCTATCAATACAGAATAAAATTTAATTTATTATTAGGTACGCCTACGAAGTGAATTTGGTGCCCATTCATTCGTGCCTAATTGTATCTAGTACTGAAAACACATATTCTTCTATCATGAGTTGTTCGGTGAATAAGTCTGTTAATAGGTCGGTTCTGTAGACATTTTGTTGACTATGATTCACAAGTTCTATAAGTGTTTAATGATGTTTCTGCTGCATTTTAAATATTTTACAAAGATTGTAGGATACATTGGAACTAATGTGTAAAAAAAATTGTCATTCCTGCTCACTAATATGCTCGATAATTTGTATTGTAATATTTACAGGGCTAAATGCATGTACAGAATTCTAATTAAAAGTAATATTGACGTTTCAAGAATAGATTCCAAGCATAGATTTCAATCTGAGATTTTTTTATATAAAAAAAGATTCATGTAATTCAAAATAAAACAGTCCTAAAAAATTTAATTTGTAAATTTTATGTATAACTATATTAAGACAATTGTTGATATTTCATTAAAATGATAATGAAACAACAAGCATTATTCTTAAGCTTTATCATATTAAATTATGTCGCGTTAGAAAAAAAATGCTTGAGTCAGTGTAGTATAAAAATGTTTTCGCACTGTAAATCCTTCGTGAAGAAGTATTCCATAAATCGATCATTAACGAAGCAGTTTCAATTTCAGAATACCTCGATGGACAGCAATCCATCGAGTCCAGCGAGCGGTGGTGGTAGTGGCGCAGGTGGTGGACCTGGCAGCAACAGAAAGGAGACAAAGGGCAGGCGGAAGCAGAGCTACCCTAGTAAGGCACCAACGAGTCCTGTCGATTATCAACGACAGGAGACGATTGAAGAGCAGGCTCAGGACTTCACCGCCTGGTCAAACAAAATTAAGCGAAAGGTGAATTTTTTGCGCGAAGCCAATTTTATGAAAAATGCTTTATTTATCATTTTCATTATGTATTCTGTCGTTGTTGCATACTTTCGACCATTCTCTTACGATGTATATGCGATCACTTGGCCATTCGCGAGTACACGGTATTTAGTTCTTCTGGATTTTAAGAGCTAGATCGAAACGAAACTTTTTACAAAAAACAATAAATTATTTTATTAGTCTCTCGAAAGAATGTGAGAAGTGAGCTGTAATTTTTCATGAAAGTTTTTTTAAGTTTATGAATTTAAAGAAAATTTTAGAAATACAAACCAGCCTGCAAATATGAGTTTATATAAAGTATTATTGAATTTCGACTTATTATTGTTCGCTACCCTTTTTATACATACTGCAGGTTGTAGTTTTAAACTATAAGATTCTTCATTTTAATTCAATAATCTTTTTTAAATATACATTTATGTAAGTGTGATTTAAAATTTAGATACACGAATCTGCATATTAGAATATTGGTTATGATTACTTTAATTGAGGCAACAACGTAATCATGAGATAACCTACGTCTAATGCAATATATAATTTTAAAACTAAAGTTCTATGCTTTTAATTTAGATAATTGAGCTTTTGATGGACCTGTAATTACACACGGTAAAATCAAGTAATTTATTGATGCAATGATACGATTTTAAAAAGGTGTGATATTGTACAAGTCGATTTGAATTATAAATTCCAAGTAATAGTAGTACTTATATGAAAATATACTGGTAATTATTTAATTCGAAAGCCTTAGAATATATTATAAATTGAGAATAGTAATGATACCAGAAAAATTCGACTTTATTTGTGAAGATTTGTGAATTACCCGTTTGATTTTTCTTTTGCCTTTCAAAACACTTACGAAAAACTAGAACATCATTGGGCTTATGTTAAAATCAGCATAATCGGGTATCGGAAAGATGGCTTGCCACCATAAACTGGCATTTTCCGTTAGTACCTAGGTAGGAGTAGGACAGGGTTTGTAAGTTCCCCGTATTTCAAATTGGATTTCTAGCTGATTTGCCTCCGGGTTTATTTGTGTACCCGATCTATTATATATGTATATATACACATACACACACCCATATACTTATATACGTATATTTATATGTATATGTATGTAGAAAAGCTTGATCATTCTCATTACGTGTTATATTTAATACTACAGATCAAAATGCTACCACAGCTTTGAGGGCGTTAAAAATACTAGTGGAGTTAGTACGACATGCTCACAAGATTTTTATATGGATAATAAAAAGTTAGAGAATGTGCTTGGCAATAATTAATATAATGTTTACGCTCAACTCCTTTCCTCTCTCTTTCTCGCACACATCTTCATAATTTTATGAATTTTGCGAAGTAGCCTGTTTTCATTTTCAATCCATTGTTAAAACTTTTTTCAAACGTAGAAGAGAAATGACAGTGCAAGATATTATTAAATAATTGATAACATCAACTATTATTAGTAAATGTTAACTGTATTATAGTTAATTAAATGTAAAAATTAACAGGACTGTTTACTTCTATTATTAGGCTGTTACTATTTATGTATTCTTGGTACATTAATTTTTGGTAGAAATATGTATTTATTAGATAAAATAAAAATTATTGTTGACACCTGTTTTATAAATTAAAAATAAATTTCTTTAATGCCTGTTTACTAAAAATGATTCAGTTGTTAATATTTTATTGTAAATACTTGAAAAGCATTTAAAATTTTTGCTAGTTAAATACTTTCATAATAAATCTTTTCTCGATTGTGACGATGTCTTCATTTTTTTCTGTGTGTTCTTAATTTTCACGCCTAGTACTACTTTATCTTGTAAATGTATGTAAAAAGTTGCCAAATTAATTTCGTTACCCGTTACAATTTCAGGTAGAATCGTAGGGCTTAGCTTTTCCACGTAGAATTTAAATCTCTGAATTCCTAGCTCTCTTAGAAAGAAAAAAGCAAGTTATTCAAAACTACAGGAGCGTAAAAGTTCTATCCTGATACCAAGAAGAAAGGTTGCACCCAAATTGAGTTTCATTCTCTCCATTCTCCCCCTGTACATTTGTGCACCAGGCTCCGCCCCAAATATATTTGTTCTACAGATGAAAAACAAGGTTTTTCTTGATTTCGTATCTCAAAGCAAAAAATCCGTGATAAATATTTTTATTATTATTATTTTTTTTTTGTACATTAATTGCAAATGATAGAGTTGTGACTACCTAGCAAAGTAGAAAACGCAAGTTTTTTGGCAATGGAGGGCGGAAATGGTCAAGGTAACGCTTCGTCATCATTAATGAAAAACGCAATAATAGCCTTTTTTATGTATGTACTCTGATATCAAATAAAGCAATGGGTTTTTTTATATCTTTTTTTATTCAATATCATTAGCTCATAATGTTTCATTTGTAAGATAGTTTGAGAAAGCGTAAATTTTAAGCGGTACATCTGTAGAGTCGTTTGCCCTTATTTTTCCAAATCGATCAAATGATGCTTGTACATTAGTACATTCGCAATCGCAAATAATTGGTAATATAGAGTTTATAAATTATAATAGAAGGGATGGGTGTAGTGCGTCACACTGTTATTTGCTGTATATTCGTTTGTTCTGGTTTTCGTTATGTCTGCTATGGCAGTCACTGGTCAGATCGTCTTTTGTTTCAATTCATAGATAAGTAATAATGTTATTGCGCCGTCGGTTCATTATCAGACGGATCCGTGTAACGTGCTATGATGTATTACAGTTGCAGGATGAGCAGAGGCAATCCCTGGATCAGCAGGGAGTCGTGACGGGAAACGGCGGCAATAGCGTCGCGAAGAAGGTCGACATGTCTTGCACGAACTGCGGGACGATGACGACGACGATCTGGAGGCGGAACATGAAGGGCGAGATGGTCTGCAACGCCTGTGGACTCTACTACAAGCTCCACGGAGTTAATCGGCCAATGACGATGCGTCGAGACACGATACACACGCGTCGGCGTAGGCCTAAGGGCGAGAAACCGATAAGGCACCGAAGTAAGAAAGACTCTTAGTCCTTAATTTACGAACGCGTCCAATACAATGAAGGGTTCACGATAATTGTTCGGGATTTCCATTTTGATAGTTATGCGTATTAAATCCTAGCCGATTTTCTTTCGATCAACAAAGAAACTTCTTGTGTGCCATAAATAAATGCACAGATTTATCGATTAGTTACCAGTAGTTGACAATTCATACATACTTTGAAAAAACCTTTTTCAACAGCCAGTACTAGCAGTCCAATTATTTGTTATTGATTGCAAAACAATTAATAGTCCACCATAATTCTCTGTTAATTTTACGGATCAACGTTGACTTAATTTAGGTCTTTGTTTCTTTCGCGTTTCAAATACAAGCATTATTGATCTTTATCGATAAATGTCGTATAATTGAACGCTAGACGTACCGGTAATTTCATAAATCAGTCGATAAGAAAGAGCATTTTACGAAAATGAGATATTCGCTCAAGAGCAAAAACCTTGTTTTATCATTTTTTTGTCGAATGCTCACGCGAATTCCAAGTCTCTGACCAACTGTACAATCGAGCACCGTATTTAAATGTTGCTTGGTCTCGCGATAGAAAAAGGCGACTCCTTGGGGTCCCCTCAGCAGCCACATCATCATCATCAGCAGCAGCAGCAGCAGCAGCAGCAGCAGCAACACCAGCAGCAGCGCCCGGAGCCGATGGACTCTGAGAGTGCGGACATGCTCGCGGCGCTTCGCCGTCAGATCCAGCCTCACCTGATGATGGCTGCCCTGACGACGCCCCCGCAATCAGCGCGCAGCGTGCCGCAGGTGCGGGGCGGACCCCTTGGCGGAGCACCCCTCAACTTCACCATTCCCCTCAGCAGCTTTATGATGCATGTGAGTATGCGCACGTGTATCTACGATCTCTCGGCTAGTTTTTTTTTTACACCATTTATTATCTTATTAGCGTAATCGTGAGGGTCCCTGTGCCCTAGCTATTGCACATTTATTGCATTAATGCTTCTATTCTCTGAGACGAGCACTTCTATGTGAGCATGATTATGACTGTGTAAGTCAACAGGCAACACATTCGGCATTGTGTATGGTAATACATCAAAGTTGGTATTTGTGATCAGCGACCAATAAATTATATGTTATTTTGATATTGATACATCCTATCGAACCCATTTTATTATATCTTACCACGCTTTGCTTACAACGCTTTTTATCTTATTTCATTTAAAAATTGCAATTTATGTCGGTAAATGATGGTAAACTTTGATAATACGGTGGTGAAGCTAGAGCATGATAAATCAGAAATCGTTTTTCCTGATGTGATTAATTTCAATACCAGAATACACCTAAAACATATAATAAGAGTAAAGTAATTAGAAAAATCAATACACGAAAATATATATTGAGTTTTAAAATAAAAATAAGAATCGTCTGAAGAGAAGAGAAGTTAGTCTTAAAATCAGATCTTTAAACTTACTGTGCTTGAGGAGTAGCATTATTTCAATTATCTGCAACAATTGTAAACTCTAATTACTAATGAAGAATAATCTATCCTTTGTTCAAATACGTAATTAAAAATTATTTATTTTTTGTTGACACTTTTTAAATAAAAAAACTATGGACTGCCACTCATCGTTACAATTTATTTACAGCTCAGTTAACGTAATCTCTTTATATGGTTAATATAGACAATGTGTTTTAAATTTAAGAGGGCACTCGAACTTAAAGAACACGTAATTTTAATACGAACCTCTAAACATTCTCTGATTTATCTACTAATTTACAGCACGTAAAGACGGAAGACGAGCGCCAGGACGAGGCTGACGAAATGGACGAGGACGGCGACGAAGAGAACATCTCGGATGTACCTCTGAATCTTGTGGCCACCTCGCTTGCTGAGGAGGCCCACTGACGTGTCTCCCATGGGACTAAAGGATCCCAAATAATGGCACGCAGTCAGGCCAGATAACGAACACAAATCCATCGCGGAAGGTGTATATCTATATTTTTTTATACGAAGACTAAAAGCGGCTATGCGCTCGGTAAAGTGATAGGCGCATGGAGACGATACTTATATAGGTATGACGTCTGATGCGAAGGAACAGAAGGGAATCTATTGATATTATAAAGTCGCAGTATTAAGAGTAAAGAGATAATAAATGTGAGCGCGGAGGGTCGAACGACAAAGGCGAATGTAAGGCCAAACGATTACTCAAACTGTACATAGGATTAATACGTATACGAAGATGTGGGGTGGCGAAGGCTATTTTTATACAAAATTTTCTATACACTCGCGAGAGGGTTTTCTTTTTTTTTTCTCTTGGGATCAAAGAAATAGAAAGTCGTGTATATAAAATTATAAGACAAGGCGCTGGCAATTACGTGTGTTTTTATTTAAACAAAAAGGATCCCAAAATGACAATTGAGCTATTATGAGGTGGCCGATTCATTTTTATAAATGTTAAACGCTATTTAACGATCTTTTAAAAAGCTTATTCTCTATGTTTCGATTACAATTGTTGCGCGTCTTGACGAATACCACTTCAAATAATTTTTTTGGGCATTTTAATTTATATAAACTGCGAAAAAGATAAGATTTCTCAGGCAAATACACATAAGCTCTACTTCTAACCACGCGAAAAATTGTATAAAACGTGTTTTTGCTTTGGAAAATGACCTTTTTTTTAAATCTAACCATAACTTTTTAACAGTTTAAAATATACACAAAATTACAGCTACAATAAATAAGCTTACACTAACATCAACTTTTATGGAGATTAAATATGTTTTAATGGAAAAAGAAAAGATTATTGCGACATGCGATTGAAGAAAGTTACTGATTTTCTACTGTTTCCTATCGAAGACTTGCAGGAGAAAATGAGTACTTTAAAAAATATAACAAGAGCAAAACATGTACTATATAAGCAACGTAGACGCTGTAGTTTCTGTCAACTAACAGTGAGACTGATCACATATTAACAATGAAGATTACCATTAACAAGATTATTACTATCTCGTAATTTTCATATACACTTAATTACGACTCTTTCACTGTCTTTTATTAATATATTTTTTTTTATAATTTTCCCTTTCGATTGAAAGGAAGAAGAAAAGAATGATAACACGATGCTCTCTAACTTAAAGATAATACTTATCGCAGAAACACTATAAAGTATTAATAATTAATAATGCGTGTCTTTTTAGTTGATTTTTTTAACGTTTTATGTCTTCTGAATGTGAACATTATGTACACCAGACATGAAATTGCTTACAATAACAAATTGAACAGATATAGTACATAGTAGGCAAAAGCAATTTATACTTATCATTAGTTTTTTTAAATATTTATGAATGATGTGCATATCCTTCTATGTGATTAGTATTTTTTATTTATTATGAACAAATAAAAATAATAAATATCGTATCAACATTATAAATTACGTCAAAATGCTCTCAAAATAAATACTGAACGAAAGTAAACGTATTTTGGGATTAATCTGCTTTCATTTTGCTAAATGATTAAAAATATTACACAGAAACATAATTACTCTAGGGTACGTTTTTTCTGCATATTCAAGGATTAAAAAACAAGGATAAAGTTTTTTTAAGGTAGCTTTTAGCAAGTATTATTTTATTTAGTGTCTCAACTTTTTTTCGTTTATATTTAAACTTAAAATAATTTAAAGAGAAAAAGGCATTAGGGCTTTTGAAGATTAACACTTTATAAACCCGTTAAATATAAATATATACAAACCAATCGTCAAGTTACACGAAACATATAAGAGAAATGAAAAGAGAGAGGTCAGGCTTGTAAAACTTATGTACTTAAGATTGAAGGGGAGGTCAATCTGAGTTTGTATTAGCTTCTAAGTTAAAAAACACATTCATCAGGGTACTAAATTGACAATACCCCATAAGTTCTCTTAATACATGAAATATAAAGAAAATTACTTAGTATCTGTTGTATATTTGCAAAATGACTCAAAGCACCAAGAAAAATTTTCCACTTTTAGCAATAGTCAAAAAAATTGATTTTATTGGGCAAATAATAAAAACAAATGAGGCTTCATGTTTTATCAAATCAACTTAAATTTTAATAATATAATAAATATATTTACAAAAATTAAAAAGTTGTTCATGGGATTTTGTTTATGTATAGATGCTTTGGAACTTTTGTAAGGGGATCGATGCATAAATTTTAATAATTAATTTCACAAACTTTCTACATCAGTATTAATTTATGTTATGTTCAACTCAAAACATTTTTTTATGTCTACCTGATTCTCAAATTAAAAATTGCGATAAATCTATCTGCGTATATACTCATGAATTCGTAGCACAGAACTTTTTAATTCTATATTAATGGTTTCTGTACGAAAAAAATATAAAATACATAAAAATGATTTGTATTGAATATTTTATTTTTATACAATTTTAAGAAGTAAAGTAAATATTTTATGGTTTGAAAATATAGAAAATATTTTTTTTAATAGTATGTTTTATTCTTGGAAAATAATTAAAAAATTTTAATATGGTTTTTTAAATATTTTAAAAATACATGATAATAGTTGGGTAGCAGGATTCCTCTGGATAATTACAAAAATCTCGAATCACCATATTGCTGCTGCTGGCTCTCATTTTACTTTGTCTAATAAGAAAATATTCTATATAAATTAAAACACTGTGGAAGCAAATATACACATATTATATATCTTGTCAACTTTATACAGGTTGCTAACGCACGTTAATTTTTGAATTTAGTCAGAAGGGGTATTATACAAACAAAGCACCTTTAATAGCGCATAATACATACACATGAATGGCCAGTGCATCGATAAAAGATGCGCCCTATATTACATAAACCTAATGTACTTTGCCAAAAATAGTTTTTAGTACTTTGTAACATAGAACATTATTTAGTTAAGAGCAATTCTCTCTCCTTCTCTTCGTATTGACTCCACACTTTTCTCATTCTCTCTTTCTTTTTGTGCGTAAACCACTTTTCTCTATTATATTTGTATGCTTCAACAGTGCATAAATGAATGTATACAAAATTCTATAATTCTATAAATCCTTTCAAATTCTTTTCAGATTTTTTTTTCTTTAATCATTGCTTATTTAATGGTGTCGTTGAAATATTTATAATGACATTTTTTTTAATATAATTTTACGAAATCATTTGACTGTACATTTTGAGAAATTACTTCAGACTTATAAAATACGAGAAAATAAAAAGCTCCTTTCAATAAATATTTACAGGTCTTACTACTAATGTGATTAGTATCTACCTAAGCATGGATAGAGATTAAAATGACAAAAATGATAAAAATTGTCATTGCTATGGAAAGACTGATGGTACAATCAAGAACCTTCTCCTACTATAAATAAAGTAAAATACTAATATTAAAAGACATCGATATTCAAACCTCTGTAAAAATTTCAATCAAAATTTATATCTACTGGAGAAGTTTTCTTTTTATTTTTACATCTAAAGGTTTTTGGCAAAATAATAATAAAACTCGATATTATTAAATTTTATTTATGATACTGTGTTCAAATAAATATATTTGGATTAAACTGAGTTGATACAAAAAATAATAAATGGTTAGGTAAAATGAGAGACTGTGCGAGTAGCAGCAAATAGAGTCTAGTTTTAATCGTTATCAAATGAGCCTTAAGCGTTTATACTTACATGTGCAGACATACATATACAATTGTGCGTGCGCACGCATGCTCAAGCATACACTTACACGCATACACACGCACTAGCTAAGTCTAATTATATAATAAATACTCTAACAAAGTACGAGTTTGCTTGTCGCAAATGCTACGCTCATTAAATAGTTAATAATTAATAAGGCATTTTAATTTCTGTTTTACTGTATTGCGTTATATAGGAGCCAAGCATCAAAGCATAATTGTGGCATTCCCTGTATTTGAAATTGTTTAAAACTCATTAGCGTGATAAAGTAGGATTTATTTCAAAATTTTATGTGAATTATTTTCGAATTTTTTTTCGAGACTCATTGTTCCAGTATTTAATTATCAGTTTAATCGTAATTTAGAAGAGTTGGCATGTAGAAAACTATTATGAGATTAATGATTTTTGTCAAAGTAATTATATTTTGGGCCACCACGCTCAATAAAATTTCTCATATTTACTTATTCATTTATCAAAATGACATCATTATTTATTTCTCTAAATCAACGTATACTTTCAGTACTTTTTATTTTTTTCTAAATTAAATTCCATTTAATTCAGCTAATTTATTATTCGACTTATTTGTATTTCATAAGTTATTTATAATGAAAGTGTCAATGAGTTATGGCTAGTAATGAATAAGAATAATTTACTAAAATACTTTTAATGCACAATAATTGCAGAAAGTTAAATATTAGATTGATTTTAAAGTTTAATAGAAAATTAATTATTATAATTTGATAACTGAATAAAAATGGTCAGCAATAGTTTCTATTAAACAAATGACTTCGTCGTATAATTGATATGCGACTTTCTGTATGTACTTTAATAGTCATTATTTCATTTTTTCAACAATCTTTAAATACTCATTATTTACATGCTTAATTTAATTACTAATTTATAAATTATGTAATAGGATTTACATAAAAATTAGTATATGAAGTTGTTGTTTAACAAGTAGTTTTGCGCTTATGATACTCATACGCTAATCGAAAGCTACAATTTTCGTTAAAGGTATTTTTGTTCTCGTTCGTTGTTTACATTATTCATTGTCATCCTGTACAATATTATTTTTTCTTCCGCTCGCGAAATCCAAATAAAACAAATGCAAATAAAGTTCATAAAATTCGTGCAAGTTTTATAATTAAAATAAATATATATATATATTTTTTTTTTCATTCGGGTTTTTAATATTTACTTGTATATATGTACACGCATGACCCGAAAAATTGATAAAATTGTTATTTTTTAAACTCTTTAACTAATGCTGAGAATATTTTTATAACCACTACGATTTAATTCATCTAATATTGCTATTTTGTTACTCAACGTATGTGTATAAATACTGTTTGTGCGAATTGAATTTACGCAAGGTGATTATAACATGACAAATGTAAAATGGTAATCCAGTTGAGATGTTATTGATTGGCAAAGAGTATTTTTTTAAAGCTATATGAAATTAAGTGCATTATAGAATCAATTTTCTGATGCAGAACATTTTAGTTTACTGATGTATTTAATTTTATCGTGTAAGCATTTTAAAACACATATACTAGAACAGCAAATGTTTTCATGTACATTTTAAAAATAATAACAATTAGGTTCACCTGTATAAAATAAGCCAAGTATTTTTCGTATATAACGATTTTTTAGGAAACTGTTGTTACAATTCTACTCCATTAGTTTTCGAAATGAGGTGCATCTTTCGTTTTCTATTTATCTGATGAATATATTGTTATGGCAGTCACGGAATTATACATTTTGTTTTACAAACTAAATCTAAAAACGCATCGTTTATCTAAAGACACATCGTACTTCATTGAAATAAATTCAATGTTTTTTGTTGCAAACAATTTATCTTCTCTTAATGAATCAAAAAATTGTAATCTACTTGTTAAATGTATTTAAATTTTGAAAATTATTGCACATTTAATCTATTATTTTCATAAAAAGCTTACTTTTTTAAAAGATAATTTTAATTCAAGCTAATTTATTTAAGAATCACGAAAAGGATGTAGTCGAGAAATTGGACGATTTTACCCGATTTTGTTTAGTTATTATTATTCACTTATTTTTACGTTGACGTTTATTATACCAATGCTACTTAAGAAATACGTACTTTACTCAGTTGCGTTAACTATACTGAAATCTTTTTCATAGTCTTTGATTATCAAAATCTACGTAATATTATATTTCAAAACTTTCAATGTCATATATTTAAATGTAAAAACGAATAAGGTTGCATTGTTTCCGTCCTGAACGAAAAGCCTTGAGAAAGAAACATAAAATTTAATTATAAGACAACATCTCATAAAAAGGCACTTAATACTTGTTTCAACCGTTGAATATGATGTATATTTACATAAAAAAATATATGGAATAATTAAAAAATCTTCGTGCAAACATGATTACGTTTTTAGTTAAACTAACGATTAAAATCGTTTCAAAAAAATTATTTTCGACAAGTAATAATAAGATTTATAAGTTTCTTTTTTTTGGAAATAAAATATTATTTCTTAAATTCATATTAAGATTTATCAAAATTTATTACTTCACTTATATAATTTTTAATACTGATTAACCCGTAAAATTAAATAATAATATTTTTATCTATAACATAACTGGAGTATTATTTTTGTATATTAAGATTACAAATCGAAATTAAAAACGTTATTACCTTATTATAAAAAGTAATTTAAAAAATTAATTAATAGGCAGCTATCAATATTGTATAAATTTAAAAAATAGAAACTTCTCTATTGAAATTTTAAGTACCTTGAGAAATCAAAAAAGACGAAACTTAAGTGATTTGATCCGAATAATTGACAAGATAAATTGTAAAGTGGTATTTTTGAAATGTAAATAAAAAAAGATAAGAAAGTGTTAAATTTTATAGTTACTTTGTAACAAAAAAATTTCAATAGTTCAATTGCAACTATAATTCCTTCAGAAGTTAAATCAGCTCAAAATTAACATTTAAAAGAAAAGTCTATATTAACGGGTGATGATAGAATAAACATTTTAGATTCGCTTCAGAAATTTATCATATAAGTGCGTTTGCGTTAATTATTTTCTTTCTCGTGGGTTTGGTCCAATAGCTATTGAGATTATTCAAGGTTGTATGTATGATTGTAAGCATTTTGTAAAAGCATTGTTCAATAATATGATATATCTACGAAAGAATGTGAAGTGCGAGAATTTTCCTTTTAAACACGCCTTCATCGCGTTTTTTCTTGCTCTTTTTTTTTTTTTATTATTACAAATATTTCCTAGTTAATAATTTATTTTTTTCATTTTCATTATTTTATAAAATAAGCTTAACTTTTATACTTGAACATTTTAAAAACAGCCATGTTTTGGCAGTTGCATTCTTTGCCCTTTGTAATTCATTTGCATTTTTAATGAATATTTTTCTTCACAAGCAAAAAAAAAAAATTGAATGTGTTGAACTTGAGACTATGCTCCTTTAATAATACTAAGTTACTATATATATTGTTACTAAGATTTCAAAAATGAACAAATCAACATCGGATTGCTGTACATACATAAAGTAGAGTTGTGTATTATTTACGCTTAAAGAAAAAAAATAAAGGCTAAAACTACAGATTTTTAATTATTACCGCATTTGAAAATATATACAATCATATGTGTATATTGAAATAGCGAAAATCGCATAATATAACAGTGCCTTCTTTCAAACATTATAATTATAGCAGATCTAAAGATGACAGTAATATGAAGAAAAATTGAGAAAATTCTCAGCATACTTGCTTTAAGTGCCAGGACAGTTCATCTTAATCATTAATAATAATAAAATATGTAAAAGAAGGTCAGTCCTGAAACTATTTTTCTTAAGTTCATCTTGAAACATTGATATACATAAAATTGTAATATAATGGATGTACTGAAGAAGCAAATAAATGAGTTTTCTTTGTGTTAGTGTGCAGTAGAAAAAGTAAAAAAAAAAGAAAAAACGAACGGAAAAAGAAATATTAGTTTTTTTTTAAAGTACAATACGCGCCAGTTTTTAGCCAACTTTTCTATATAATTTTCGTTATAATTTGCGTTTCGCGTGCACATCTACACTTACACGTGTACGCGAGTGCATATGCACGCACATACACCACCCCAACACACACACATGCATGAAACATTCATTTAATGTTTAATTAATATTTTGTACTTTACAAAGAATCTCGTAAGAATAATTAATACGAACATACAGACGCAGGTTTACTTAATTTATGATTTTACCTTAATTTATGAATTGCACGTGTTTTTAACTATATTATTATTATTATTACTTTTAAACAATGTAGAACGATAAGCGCACGATTTTTTATTGTAGCGCAAAAGTCCTCGGTTTTTTCTGTTTCTGATTCACCGTCTTTCTTGTCCCGCTCTCTCCCAGTACATAAAAACCGAGGCATAATTTATGTAAAAAGCGCCAATTGTAAGAATCTCTCATATGTATTTTTTCTTGTCTGCGCGTTAAACGCAGAATGCGTTTTTCTATCTTTCCATTCTGAACCACTCTAACTTTTCATTTTAAAATAGATAGAAAAATCATGTAATTATCTTGAAAAAATATCTCCGGCTCTCTTTTGTATTGTTTTTATTGTACGAAAGATGCATTTTCATGAACTCAAAAAAATTCAGATTTTGACTGTGCACACTTTCTTAATGCGGCTGCCCTAATTAATATCATAATTTTATAATTTATTTCATACGTAAACTGTCCAACTTTATGCATTTTTTGGATACAAAAAATTACATTTTTTATGATTTTTATAGTGTAATGTATAAATGAAGTGATTAACAACATAAAAAAACATGTTATAAAATATCATTCTGTTGATATGATGAGTTTGATAAAATAATTATAGAACTAAACCTCAGTTCTATAAGAAACGAAAATTCCAAATAGTCATTGCAATTGAGAAATGGATTATTTGTTTATTGGGAGATTCGCATTACGCGGCTCTATTCATTTGTAACGTCTAACACATTTTCCTTCTTCTAAGCGTTGTATTTATTCGAGTATACAATTTGTATGTGATCCGTTGGCGAATTTTATAAAAGCGTATATATGTATATATATACACATGTATATATATATGTATCTGTACACGCGTATAATATTTTTTGTGCGAGAAATGAAACCTGTTGAAGCTATTGACATTTGCTGGACGTTATTAAACGAATGTCTAACGTCTGAGAATTCTTCATTTTTTAAATAAAGAAATGTTACAAAGGCCAGTGTGTTCATTTGTTTTTCAAATAAATCTATCCCCTTATCCACTTTCAGTAAATAAAAATGTGTGGCTTACGATTCTTGAATTTAATGTAATGTCTTTGGTATGAAAAAACTGATGTATAAAACTATAATAGCGAAAAACTCATAATATTTTTATTTACTTATTTTGAATTATATTTGAAAAATATGAAAAATATCACCACGCTAAAATTTCTTCATAAAAAACAAAGAATTGCATCAACACGATGAATTTATTTTATCTTATGAATCAGGGAACAACATCAGTAAATTATAAATAAAATTTTTTTCTAGATCACTGATACAGTTTGTACAAAAACTGTTTTTACAAAAGCTGCGTAAAATTTCATTATCAATTTTCATCTCCGTAAATGTGAAAACAATAATTGTTGCATCAAAAGCGTTATCGTTTAAATTACGTCGAAGATAATTATCGTTAATAAAGGAATTAAAAATAATAACTACGCATTAATTGCTGAAATTTTATTGCCATTCTATACATAAGCACATAATTAATTATCACGATTATAAACAAATTTTTACGCAATAATCCCAGATAAAATAAAAGCTTCGTAAAATTAGCGTATAAAAAGTAAGATTGTCATCTGAATTTAATAAATAAAATTCCTTCTTTTCCCAGTAAATAATAACCCAATAAAGCTTCCAATAATCAGAATAATCATATCAGTAAATTTAATTTTATTTTTAATTCGAATGAATAAATAAATAAATAAACGAGTAGATCGGATGAGAAATCGATACCAATAAATTGGGAATAAGAGAATACATATCAGAGAACTTTTTCATAAAGCAAAACAAATCTAATGGTTGTGCAATTTTTGCCCCGGACGGCTGAACAATATGCATATGAGCTTTTGGCCTCGAGTGCAATGCCGAAGGAAAACTTAGCGCGCAGGTTGAAAATCAATACATGAAAGTATGTACTTCATGAAGCGGCCCGTGGGATCAAAGTTCCCGCTACTCGTGATCGGCCATTGTGTCCCGAACCGGGCGAGGGTTCGTTCGTCCGAAGCGACGCTCATCAGGCCTGACTACCGTAGTGCCTTCCTCCGTCGACGAGGGCTTCCCCTTCCGGGCAACGCGCGTCAACGCCTTCGCAGCGTCCTTCTCTAGCTGGTGAGGTTGGAAGCTTGCGTCGCGGCGGCGGCATGCGGCGGCTTTAAGAGGCAGCTCGGGCGTCCGGTCGCCATTTTGCATTCGCCATCTTATTGCCCTCGGTAACGGGGCGAGGACACGTACTTGGCTATTGCGCCAATCTCCAGCGTCCTCATCGTCGGGAATTCGAGCCACGCGACTCTCCGCCACCCTGGCAACGCCCTGAGGTCCTGGTTTATGCACCGTTGCCGATAAGGAGTTGCAAGGTAAATATATCCGCGTGTCTCGGAGTCGATGGGCTGAGGCGCATGTATTTCCTCGTTCGACAAATTATGCAAAATGCGCTTTACGCTTCTGACCGCTTGTCTTCATTTCTTCTTCTCCTCGCCCTTCCTCATTGTGAACCCAAGCGCTTTCCAGATCTTTGATAATTTTTTACTGTTCTTCTGGGCTACGATCCTTCAAGCGTATCCTTTCTGCCGGCAGTTCATTCTACTCTATCGTATTTTCTGCGATTTTTTTTTCCTTCCAGGATGACTCATTTCAGCACTTGATCGCTCGTCGATACCTAATTTTTACAATTGCTCGAATTTATTATCATTTCCTCCTCTTTTTCAATCATCCTACAGTAATAATTAATTAAGAATTTGCGTCATTCGCAATATGTTTAATTGGCTGATTTATCCTTTTTCAGTGAAAATAATAATTGAACAAGGTGAGGGAATCCCGAAAATATGAGTTACGGCAGACCACCACCCCGAATCGATGGGATGGTTTCCCTGAAGGTTGATAATTTGACTTATCGTACTACCCCTGAAGATTTAAGACGAGTATTCGAACGCTGTGGAGAAGTTGGGGATATTTACATACCTCGCGACAGATTTACAAGAGAAAGTCGTGGATTTGCTTTTGTCAGGTATTATATTCAATCGTGTGCTTAGGATATTATTACGTTTGTTATAGTGAATTATTTCATTCAAACTTACAAAATTTATTGGCTTTGTTCCTAAAGGTTGTAAATCAATGACTTTATATTCATTATCATTTACGAACATTTAAATTCACACCTACCCATGTCTTACATTTTATAACTAAATTGTACATTTGAACAGATTATTATCTTTATTTTTTTCTTTGGTACTGTAGATTTTATGATAAACGTGATGCTGAAGATGCACTAGATGCTATGGATGGTAGATTGTTAGATGGTAGGGAATTACGTGTTCAGATGGCTCGTTATGGAAGGCCTACATCACCTCATCGTAGCCGTGGAAGTAGACGTTGGAGAAGGTAATGATTTGTTTTTTGGTAATTTAATTTTCAACATTCAAATAGGATAAAAGAATTAAAAGTTTGGAAAATTTCTTAAGATTGTGTTAGAGTAATAAAGGTTTACATAGTGTAAGCTGCAAAGAGAAGTCTTCTTTGTTAACGGTAATTAAAGTTGCTAACGAGCTATCAAAGTTTGCAAGCCATGCAATCCTAGTAAAGTAAAAGCATAAACTAGTGTGGGACAGTATATATTGGATGAGGTTGTCTCGATCTGTAATTGCAATGATTGAACATTATTGGATTTTCCACAAACAGCTCCCGTAGTCGTAGCCGGGACCGTAGGCGTTCAAGGTCCAGGTCCCGATCTCGCTCCCGCTCTCGCAGCCGCGACAGAGACCGCAGGCGTAGCTACAGCCGCAGCCGTTCACGTTGTCGTTCGGACAGCAAGAGCTCTCGCGGCAAATCACGTAGTCGCAGCAAGTCGACCGACAGACAAAAGGACGTGCGCTCCAAGTCAAGGTGAGGATTTTCCACTCCACTTGACTCTGATTTCTCAAGTGGTTTAAATATTAACTTGTACCTTTGATAGCCCTTCTACACATTTAATTACATCTCTCCATCCTTCTCTGTCTGTACATTTTTCATTATGATTGTAGAGCTCTTACTTGTTGACTGTGAAAAGCACTTAATCTAATAAGTTGGATTGATTTTTGTACGTAAAAAATATATAAAAATTTCTCTTGTTCTTCCAGGGATTGAAATGAAAGTCAAATTTTCTAATACATGGCAATTCATGTTCGAGAGGCATTTGTACTACCATCTCAAAAGCCAACTATACTGACTTGAATTATAAAAAAGGTATTCTATTTCTATCCTGTCATTCAATGTCTTGTTTCAACCTTCTTAGTTTCGTTTTACTTTCATGACGTTACTTAAGGCGCGCGCGTTTCATAATTTCAGTCTTCAATCTTTTTAAATAAATAAAATAATTATGTATTAAAGAAAAGCTTTTTCTTTATGATGCATCCATTGTGGATATACGTGTAGATGTAAAGTGTTGCTGACACTATTAATTAACATTTCTTAATATGCAAATGTGCAGAGTTTTGGGCCATTTAAGTCTTTTACTCTTGAAATGATGTATGTAAATTTGTAAAACCATAGAATTGTCAATTGAAGGATATTAAATTAGGCGATTTATCTAATTGCGCGATAAGAGGTTTTGTCTTGAAATTTAAAAAATTTGTATAAATTTTTTTAATTTTTTTTTTCATTTTTTTGATGATTGAAGTTTACTATTTTACAAAATTGAATCTTTCATTGAGATATTTCTTAAAAGGAATTTCTAATATCTGTCTATTTATTGATTTTTTGAAATTGAAAGATTAAGAAAAAATAAATACGATAAAATTTTTATTGTTCAGCTTAAAAAAAAATTATACAAAGAAATCAATCAATCATACATAGAGTAATTTTAAATTAAAAATAACTATAAAATCTGAAATTTTTTAAAAATTCAATAAACTACCTGTCTTCACAATATTTCTAACTGGACAAAAACTCCTTGCTATGCTTAGCGTTTTTAGGTGTAAGTTCTGCGTTATTTTGTAATTTAAAAACACGTAACCTACACACAAACAGACTTATTTATGTAAGTTTGCCATTCATTTGTAATAAAGTGTAATGAGATACAGAAAATGGTAAAAGAAATTATTAATTTTATTAATTAATGTACAAGATATTTCTAACGATTGAATAACGTAAGTTATTATTTCGTTTTTAATTCATAGCTTGTAAACTATATTTTCTGAAACATCTTGCAAAATGGTTTTATTAATATACAGTAATCAAATTTTCATTCAAGAAAAATTATTTAATAAGAGATTGAGTTGTATAGACATAGGCTATCGAATGATCTAAATCATAGATTGTTTAATAAATTTAAATGATGATTGTGGCATTAGTTTGATTTGATATTATTGATACTAAAATTATAGGCATAGATTTGATTTGAAATTAGGTAAGCCAATGTAAATTAACTCATCTCTTAAAATACATAAATGAAACAATAAAATGGTATATTAGAAAATGGATAATCTTGTATAACATACAGTGTTTATGTGTGTGTATACATTTGCACATATGCGAATATATATATATATATATATATATATATATATATATATACGTATATACACGTATGCACAAGTGCAATATATATAAATTTATACACACTTGCCAATATGCATTTAGTTTTGAATATGTTTTTCATACAATTGCACTAGATAGAGTTATTACCACTTTTTTAAAAAATTTTATAAATAAATTAAAGTACTTTTTGTACTCTGCTTTAATAATTTCTAATCAATTCACTCTCCAAGGGTGAATAACCACTTCTAGTGCAGTCGTATATGCATCATTTCCTTAAAAAATCCAAAATCCCAATATTGAAAATATTAAGGGTATTCTGCATACCTAAATGAAACACCATCTTGATCGGCATTTGCATCAAAACTACTGTGTACAGTATAAGAGTTAAAAATTCTATCGATTGGAAGTAAATATAAATGCAAGAAGTAAAAATACAGAGGTGACATGAAAAAGAAAAGACCCATTTAGCTGATAAGGTTTTGATGCAAAATGCGGAACCTCATGGTGAAACTGTTGTTAGGTATTCAAAATGTCCTGAAAATAAATTCTTTTATATAAATATTATGTATACACGGACGTTAGAACGTGTAAAAGTTGTAAGAGCAACTAACCTAAGTTCTGTATTTCTGTGGTGCCACAGGCGGCTGTAAGGCGGAGAGTGGCGCGCGCCGAGAGAAAGAGAGTAAGCAGGCCGTAAGCCGTGGGGAGAGAGCGAGGCGGAGATTGGTTGCGGTCGTTGCTGTCGTGTAGCAGAGCGAGAGAGAGAGGGGCACTTTGCAGTAGGCCGAAAAAGTCTCGAGAGAGAGAGAGAGAGAGAGAGAGAGAGAGAGAGAGAGAGAGAGAGAGAGAGAGAGTAGAGAGTATGTGAATTAAAGAACGAGTGGGTGAGCGAACGTGTGACTATCGAGTATAGCAACGCGAGAGAGAAAGAGAGAAGGCTTGATAAAAACGAGGACGGGATGGTGCGTGGAAAACCGAGGGATCGTCTCAAACGCGGGTGATGTTTCGCGGTACGGATCTGAGAGATACGGGGAGCCTCCTCTCGTCTCAGTGCGGGAAATACGTACGAGGTAGACGAGCAGTGTGCAGCCGTTCGGGAGAGCGTTCGAGTGCTAACGAGAGGAACATAAACATTATCCTGCTGAGCCCCGCCTTGCAGTCCACATTGCTGCCGAACTCCGGCTTGAAAGCAGCTCCGGCGCTCTGGCACGTAAATACAAAAAAAAAACCTAACAAACAAACCAACAAAAAAATGACTGGGGATGTTACTTGTGTGTCGCACTGGTGCTATTACCCGTACGTGGACTAACCGTGTGCCTTAACACCTAAAAACCGTTTAACGTTTATTGGGGAAGGTTCTCGAGCTCGAGTTTAATCGGGACTATCTCTTGCAAAGTATCTAAATTGCATCCTCAGATTTTCCTCTTTGCCCTTGCCATCTACGTTTAACCGAGTTTCTAATTAACCCGTTCAATAGTGTCAGCACGATGACAAATTTTCTTTATAAACATTCTTCATTCGATAAGCTACCTATTATTGAATGTTTTATTTGCATTAGCTAAAATATTAAATGCTCTTTCGATACTTAATCAGATTTGCAGGCTTTACTTATAATTGCTGTAACTTTCTTTGCTTTTTTTTACCAATAATGTAGTGAGATGCAGTCCATGATTTTTTTAATCAAAATGAGAAGGCAATGTACTGAGTTTCAAATTCATATTTTATTCAAAAATGAAACAAAGCTGGATAAAGTTATCCTACTAATTCCAATCTAATTGATACAATTTAAAATATTAAACGCTTTATAAACGCTTATATTTAAATCTAAAGATTTTTATAACTTTTTCAATGTCGTATTACACTTACATATTCCAATTATCATTAATTTTGGCATTTCATTTATACGTAAATTTTTATAAACTTGCATTAATAACAAACGTAAGTGCCTTACATTTTAGAATAAATTATTTAATTTTTGTTCCAAGTAAGAACATTTTTTTCTATTTATCTCTATTTCTGTATTTTTAAATACAAATTATGTACGTGATAGATAATACACCAGTGTGATTCGCAGAAACAATTGTTACGTAATTATTCACAAATATTGCATAAATCCATTTCGCTCTCCAAAAAAGAACAAATTAAACCCCTCCATTAATAACAACCTAAGCTTCTGTTAAGTCCTTAGAATTTTATTGATACATAAAAGAATTTTTTCAGTTCAAGAAATTCCCAGACTTGCTATCATTTTTACAATTAATATGTAATAATAGATATATATTACAATATGTTTTTTATTTATTTGATTTTAGCGTATACATTACATTTATCTTGGTATTTTAATAAAACATCGAAATATTTTCTTTAATTTAATAATTTTAAATTATTTAAAGGAAATTATACTCAAGTTTATAAATTATAATTTAATTTTTATATATTTGACAATTCAATTAGTCTTATAATTTTTATAAAAAATTATAAACAATTACATTTTTCATTAATTGTATGATGAATTGCTTTACTAGAAAAAGTCTGAATTAATTTGAAAACTTATTTCAATAAACTCTTCGTAAAAATCTTTTATATTAAAATGAAGTTTATTTTTAATTATTAAAAGGGTAATTTTATTTTTATTTTATTACACATACATACATTATATATATACATACATATATATAATTTTTAATATATAGCTATGATAATGGATAGTCAAAAATTATGGTACGTATTAAAATTTTCGAAATACACTTTAATTTATTGCAATTGCTTTTAATAAAAAATTTGTGCTTCGTACTATTTTATGGAGAAGAAAGTATCAAGGTATGCCGTATTTTTTAAAATATTATTGTTTTCTTATTTAACATTATTTTACAGATTTTTTTAGGAAATTTTTTTATTGAGTAATTAAATTAATCAATGCAAAATAATTTTTTTTCGTGTTAAATTCACAGAAGGAAGTTTTTTCATTTCAGTAATTTATTTAATTTATTTGAAAAAATAACTATATTTGATCTTCTGTTATATCAATTAATTATTTACATGATTATACTAATTTTTTTAAATCTCTGGACATCAAGAAGCTTGTAGTTAAAATACTTATTAGAGAACTATCCAAAGCTTTTTTATTTTCTTGATTTGTTATATACAAAAAGATAACGACTACTGTTAATATTTGCACACTTATTGTGTTATTTTTTCTTCGTATTAAATTGATGATTTACGATTTTTTTTCAAATATATTATTTTGGTAGTGATTTTAGTATGTAGCATTCGAACACTATATTTTCTGCTTATTATCGACTTCTTATTTCAGATTTTTCTATAGCTGGTAAAAATTCCCACCTATACTAATATGAAGAGAGAAAGGCAGGGAGGGAAGAGAAAAATGAGTGAATGAGTGAATGAGTGAATGAAAAGAAAATTTATTACTTAACAAAACTATTTTATTACAATTATTGCAGCATGAAAATCGATTTTTGTAGTATTTAATCTACGATGAAAAATATGGAAATGTTGAAAAATGTTTGGAAATAAAGCTCAAAAAATTAAAAATTATGTATTGTTTATTTATTACATAATCTAAATAATAAATTAATTACGTTGTTGAATAATATAGTATTATTATACAATCTAATACAAGTGCTCATGCTTGTAGCATATTTTCATAGGAAGTTTTAAATAATTATATAAATTTTCTTTGTCACTAAAATTTCTAAAATTAATGCATATTTGTGATGGTGTAAAATATTTACAGTCATCAAACCACTGTTTCAATTGATTTTCTATTCAATGCTTAAACCGTTAAATATTTGTCTTTAATGCAATAAGTTTATTTAATAGTTTTTTCTTAAAAAATATTTTATCAATATGATTTATTTTTTCCTATTAGATAATTCAATTTTATATTATTTAATTTGTACAATTATTTATTGACATTTTTTATATCACTTGCTTGTACACATGAATTTAAAATTGTATATTATATTATTATTATTCTTTTTTCTAATTGATTATGGCATTAAATGAGTATACAATGAAATAACAAGTCACCAACGAGATGTAAATATAAATTTAATATAAACTATAGGTATATATTTATTATAGATTATAATAGTTTATTACTCAATGGAGAAATGAAATGGAAGATAATTAGTTTTGATAAAAATTATTTTCATATTATATGTTGTAATTTAATTTTTTTGTATTTACTAAAATTATTATTTTGGTTTCGAAAGAATTACAATATTTTTATTAATTTTATATGATTGTATTTTATTTATATATATATATTTTGTGCATCAGAACGCGCAATAAGATATACTTTAAGTTTAGTTATAAAAATTGACCCTGTGAAGCTTACATTAAATCGATTTTATTTTAGCGCACAATTGTTATCATTTTAAAATTCGTATGTACATTATTATTGTACATTAATACTTGATATTTCTTGACTCAGAAAAGTAATAGCTTATATATATGTGTATATATGTGTATATACATATATCAATCAATATCAAATTTGGAAGTTAAGCCAACCAGTTGATTTTTACTTTTTCGGTCTGAGAGCGAATAAGACTTTATTTAATAATTAAATAATCTCACTCGACGTATATACAATATACTATCCTATATTTATCCCACGGCAAGTACGCGTGCAACTCAAATCAACAAATGTAGGGCCGTGCAATATTTTAACAGCCTATTTATTTCGAAAAATCAATAACGCCCGACGTTTACGTTTACTATATATAGTTTTATTTACAAGATTATCGTAAAAGTTTAACAATTAAAGTATTGTCTAAAATGGCGTAAGAGAATCATGGAAGAACGAAAGAAAGCCCTAGCCGTAAGTCGTACTATTATTTTGCTTGGAAAGTCCTAAGTTCAACGGAAAAAACACTTGGATAAAATATTGTGCCGTTTGTACCGTTTGTAAGGTTTCAAATCGCAATTTTTTTACCGTGTGTGTGTGTGTGTGTGTGTGTGTATGCGCGCAATAACAAAAATATTAGAGTACAATTTATAGCTTTGGTTGAGTGCCGGTTAGAGAAAAAGTAGGAAGAGTAGGTTGCGCGCGACAAAAGGATCTACGTTTCTAATGGGGTTGCTCTCGAAATGTAGACAGAAGCGAGTTCATTGTGCCGAGACCTCCCCTAACTAGACTTGGGCTTATCTGCTGGCTCCCGTAATTGGATTATTAGTTGCCCAGCGAGATAAAGTCCGAGGACGAGCACGTGGCCAGCAAAGTAGACGTTTCTGTAGAAGCTAAGGGTCTCTCCAAGCTCGAGCAGCTGAAACGAAAGCCCGAGGTAGGACATGCACGTGATTCGAGTGAACCAGAGCAGGCAGTGAAGCGACAGCTTTATCTGCAAAAACATCAAAATGTTACTTCCTTCGACATCTGTCCTTTCTTTTCCTACCACTAGCTCCCGTCTCGATCCCTCTTATCTCATTTTTATAATCTTATTTCATATTTATCTTTGAATGCAGGATTGGTGGATAGGACGATTATTTTTGTTGGGCGCACGTTGTTCGAGGCTGTTTGGATTTCAACATGCTACAGATAATAAAATTCGAGGAGTTTCACAAAGCTCTTATCTGTCCAGACAAATTTATGCTTATATTCTGTAACGATGTTCGTAGATTTTTGTCCCTTGATGAGTATTTACCGTTCTATGAATGCTTACAGGTAGATTTTTTATATTATCTAATTAAGCCTATATTTGTTTATTGTAATTCGTAATAAATAGTGAATACTAGATAAAATGTTTTTTGTCACTTATATTAATCACCGATTTTTTTTTAAGTATTTTAAGTATAGTAGTTTTTTTTAAGTATATTTTTTTAAGTAAGGATAAATTACGCGTTCGATCACATTTATCGATAAGTTTACAGTTCCTCTATTCACATTGTAATTAATTTTTATTCTTTAAACAGTATATTAATAGAACTAATAAATGTATAAATCGATAAAAACTTATTTGATACGTGCTCAATAAAAAATAAGACAACCCCACATTTTCATTTTTTTAATTTATTAATAGCGCATCATTTTTCTTGATAAATATCTAATTAATTTATTACGTAATTTTTAAAATGAAGATGTAGACATTAATATGAAATTAATAAAATCTAGCAGTGTAACTACAATAATGTTTAAATATTTTAAAATCATTCTGTTACATGATAATATCAAATTAAAAATCTTTTTATATTATGTGAATCAACTTTATTCTATAAATCTGATGATTTGCTATGAAAAAATTTAACGAGCCTTTATTTAGATATTTTTGAAAATTTAGACCGAGGAACTGTTTTAAAAAATTGAAGTATCATGTATACCTTCAATTAGCTAATATTTAAGAATTTGTTTTTGTAGTATATGATATGTCAAAACGGTATAAAAATTATTCCCTACAACAATGAATTGCTGCTTATAAATAGCTCGTGTTTTTCTATGCTCGTTTAAATTATAAGCTTATTATAAAACTCGCGAATCATTAATTCAATCATTTAAAAAATGTATCTAAAATATTTACTAACAGTGTTGTATAAAAAAGCATTTTAAATAATTAAATCTGAAGAATAAACATTTTGTGCCTTTTACTAACTAGACTTCAAGAACTTGACTTTTACAATTTATTAGCATTACATTTTTTTGCTGAACCAAAAATAAATGCAGCTTCTAACACAGTTGAAACAATGAAAAGTTATCAAAGGGAATATAAAAAAAACGCTTCTTTGATTAACCCTTAATCATGTAGAAGCAGGGGTGAAATTCTTATTAGGTTTTAAAAAATAAACTCACCGGATGTCCACCCGCGTATCTCCTGTAGATCCTTGCATAAATATCTTCCATGGGTAGGAAGAAGGTGATCTGACAAATGCAGAGATAATATCCGGGCGCGTAGCCATGCCAAAGGGCCGAAAGGGTGAGAGTCGCGGCAGTCCTCAGACCTCGATGGGGGAACCTTTTATATACGTACACCGCCATCCAGTATTGTACACAGGTGTTCCATTTCTTCATAGCATCACGCACTAGGATGCACTTCTCTACTTCCCAGACGTTCATGTTGTGCACTGTCTCGAAGTCGAGGTCTTGCATCTTGATCGCACGCGCATCGCAAGATCTGTTTGAATCGTACTCGTGAAATAGTGCAAGAGCCTTGCATAGGAATTGTGCTTTCGATAATGCTCATATTCAACTTAATTCAATTAAAAAATATTTCAGTTAAGCTTATACGCTGTTCGAAGTATTTAATAAGCATTGCCTCGTCTAAACAAACACTCGGTAATAAGCATGTTAATTACGATGAATAATAAATTTTCAATGATGTTTCATTGAGAATTTATATTTATTAAATTTAATCGCATGTCATTTGAAAAACATCGTTTTTTAATTTCTATAATATACTGTCTATATTGCGATCCCAAAAATATCTATCATTTACATATTTGCATATACGTATTTTGCGCAAACTCATGTAAAGTATGTTAACAGAAGGCAATTCATTTAGTCTACTTACATTTTCGAAATTCATCGATAAATTAAACATTAGAGGAAGTGCGTATAAGGCAGCAGTATGGTTTGCGCATAAATTTTTATACTTGAAAGTCGAGCCGAAATACAAATATATGATATTACGTATTAACGTGCACTTACAGGGCTATTGTAGTTTTGTAGTCCTTTGGTCCGAGGCCGGATATAGGCTCACATTTTGTTGGATATGCACCCAAACCGGCCATTTGACAGACGCACTCGGACAGCATCATCCCTATGTACATCCTCATGCGAAAGGTGACGAAAGTTGGATATATGTACCAGAACCGATAGATGAACGACCTCTCGGTGAAATCATCCGTCAGCACATACTGAAAACAATCGCTCCACAATTATCGGTTGCACACCAGCCTAATGATGCATTCATTGCGTCAGTGCTAATTTACCGGTTAATCGGTGAATTTCACGTATTTAGTTAGATAGATACCTTGGCGGGGAAGAAGAAATTTGACAAGAGGAAGATTACGGTAAAGCCACCGACATGGACTAGTTTTTGACGCGTGAGGCCCCAGTGGTCAGCTTTTGATGCGAATGGCCGGTGCAAAGAGTCCCAGTAGGTCCGGTATCGATAATAAGGACCTGCGAATTACTTCGTTTTCTTATTCGAATAAAAATGCTTTTTACAAAGCTTTTTAATTATGCATTTGAAAGGAGAGGTTCTAGGATGCTAAGCATCATTTACAAGTACATAAAATTACAGCAGATTCCTTTTTTACTCATACTTACGCGTAATTTTATTAATAAAACTAAAGAAAATATAAAAATGTTTCAATAACGATCTATTATACAGACAAATACCGATAAAGCAATTGGCGTGGGCACGCTTGCATTGATTCAGTTCTTTTTTTTTTTTTACGAAATAAAGGGTATATTGATTTTGCAATAGTATGAAGAAAGCTAAGCTGACTCGTGCTAACTAGGGTTACAGTAAACGTAATTTCGACCCGTATGAAATAAAAAAAAGCGATCAATGTCCCACCTTTAACAAAAAGCAAGTTTATATTTCGATTATTGCATTTTTTTACCTTTTGTATTATATTGAAGATATCCCTATTAGTACATATATAAATTTATAATTCTTGTACAATTATTTGAAATATTCGTTTTCTTTACTTTAAACAGAGGTTATATTTAAAGAAAAAGTTTTTAAATTGTTAATTTTTTTCATTCAGTTTATTGGAATGATTGTCCATTTAAAATTGCTTCTTTGAAAATAAAATGATTTTCATGTGCTTAATATAAAAATCATTACAACGTGAATGCATTAAGTTTATATAAGACCTGAGTGGTGCGAATAAAAGTTAATAAAAAATGTGTATCACGTCAGAACTTTAAATTCGAAAATCGATTTAACTATTTTAGTGTCTAAATTCTTAAAAATTTGGTAGTTATAAACACGTTAAACCGTTATAATTTAATAAATAAAGACCGATTACCTACACGTAATACAAAAAAAAAATAAATAAATAAAAAGAAACGAGAAAGGCGAGATTGTCGAAAGAGTAATCGAATAGTTGGAGCGACAAAGCGGTACAGCTCGATCGGAAAAATCCTCGAAGCCACACAAACAAAAATATGCATTTGTTGCCTAGCACCAGATCTTTTGAGCTGGTAATTCTACGTCGCCCGCCGTCATGAATTCATCTCTATCGAAGGTGAGTGATTAATCCCGTCAAAAATGAGGAGGGGACTGACCGGTAAGGACGCCAATGTAGCTAAATGCGTAGTGGAAGACATCGAGGAGGCCAAGCCTCGTGAGGGCGGCGGAGTTCGCCCCCTGCGCGTCGTCTTGGGCTGACTGAGCCGCGGCATTCACTTCGAATGCGAGTCCGGCGAGTTTCAGCGTCAACATCATCTGGACGAGGTTCGCGTGACTTGGGGGCATCGGCAGTCCGAACCACTCCGAGAGTCGGAAGATGAAAAGCAGGTAGAAAAAGGAGAAGAAGAAGCTGACCAAGTGGCTGATCCTGCAATAAAATATGACCGGTTGGCATTCCTGGTGCGGCTATGCAGATTCGGCGTCGGCCCGATTTATTTCGCTTCGTTGGATTTTGGATACGGGTTCGAGCCAACACTCTTGGTATTGGGACTTGCCACGGGGAGGAGTCCCAGTTCCGCGATCGACCCTGGCCATATTATCAGTATGCGCGGATGATAACCTTCTCCCTCGCGAAATATTTGCCGAATAAACGTATTATCATTGCCACTTTATAAAAACAAACTGCTTATCTAACCAGAATTTGAGTCTAAAATAATAAAACTTGATAGATCCTCGTCTTCTTATACGTCGTTCAATCGACGTCTAAAAGATCCAATATTACCTAATAATAAAGTTTAATCAATCGACCTTAAAAATATCTTTTTAATAAATGGACATATTTAATGCTATAAGTGGCGAAGTTATGAATTTTATTTGAAATCTGAATATCGTTTGGCTTATTAATTTTAGTATTGTACTCGTGTTCTTATTAAATCGCATTATTATTCTGTACAATTACATTGCATTCCCTGCATATGAGTTGTATATAAATTTAAATAATAAACAAATAGACGTAAACTTTAATGATTAAGAATTTTCAGGAACGATAATATAAAAGGTTGTCCTATTGTCAGTTTTAAAAACACATTAAATATAATGTTTTAATATAAAATCTCACAGTGACTAACGCTTAGTTAGTCACTAACGTTTTTTGTTAAAGAAAAATAGGATTTTAAATAATAAGAAAAAAATACACGAAAAAACCCACCATCACTAATAATGGATATAGATATTATAGGAGTTTTATTTTAAAAATATAACAACACAAAAAAACTAACATGATCTAACAAAAAACATATTTAAAAACCCTTTTTAAAGCTATTCATAAACAGTTCAACGATTTAAAATTATACATAAGTTAAAGCAGGTAACACGTGATAAGGCAAATAAGATTCATTCAACAACCGCGTAATCGTAACGTTAAATTTGAAGAATTTGAAGAATCGATTTGAAATTATTTCTAATATAAGTAACCGAACTACAAGCTAATTTGCTATCACATAGCTAATGGAAAAAAAGAAGAGAAAGAAACAGTTTTCGAAATGGTACAGCAGTTAGTAGAAGGCTTGTTTGATCTCGACGATAAATGAAAATACTTTACCGATGAATTCGCGTTCACGAGAAAAAAAAACGAAAATGCTTGAGATACGTACAGTATTGCTGAGAAAAAAATAAAGGAAAGAAAATAGAAAAAAAACAGAAACACTGAAGAGAAGGACAGAGAGGAATTTGTGCAATGTATTTAACGAGCAATTGAAATTCCAATCGCACTGCCACCTGGGGACTCGTTCATAGGCGAACATCTAACTTCGCTAGTAGTTTATCGATTTATTCATCATTTTACGGCAATGTCCCGGCCGTGATTGCTCGTCTCGGTATCCAGTTTGAAATTAAATATCGGCGGGGAACCAAGAGTGAATCGCGTCGCCTGGCGCACACTGACTTTGGTGAAAGTTGCGTGATGACAAGGGCGTTGACGAAGGTGCAAATAAGGGGATGGACCATGTGCCCGTGCGAGACGAGAAGCACGAGGAAGAGGCCCAGTCCGGTGCCGACCCATTGCCGAAGCTGCGTAGACTCGATCTCCCGGTAGACCTTGCCGAAACCGATGCACATAAGCAGCAGACCCACGTAGATCAGGTCGTCCAGCAGCATGGTGACGATGATTTGTACTTCTTTATAGGTGATACCTGCCGACAAAATGGTTAAATGTATTATCTTCGTCGTCAGACATTGACCTTCCAATTGGCAAATACTTGTAACCCAGCATCCGATTTATCACTAGATTTATCCGCCCAATCCCAAAATTGGCGTATCTATGTATAGAGTTTTTGGCTGATCGCTGCGAACACGCGTATCATAACGACCAAGCCAAGTCGTACGTTAATTCGTACGTGTATTTATAGTCTACTTCATATTTAATCAGTCGATTGATAAATAATGGCGATATTGCATTCTTTGATTGAATTAAAAATTGTTGTTTAACTATAACTCGAGTTGAATTTCAATCGAAATAATTATTGCAACACTGAGATAGGAAGTAAATATTTTTGCGCGTCAAAAATATCGCTGCCAAAATATTTATGTTCTAATGTCATCTTCTAAAGTGTTAAAATACTATACAGCTTTTTACGATTGATCGATAAGATGAATAAGAGGTCATTGATATTTGGTTGCTCCCGATGTTACACATATATTAACTTATTGTATTCTTTAAGCTGCTTATTAGTCAAGTTAACGTTCTAAAGCCAGTACATACTGGATTAGCTAAAAGCAGAAAGAAAATGTAATTTGTGGAATTCTTACGTGTTCATTAACTTTTGATTTTCTATATTAAAATCTTTGAAAAATTAATGTAGAAATATAATCTTTTAAGACAAATAAGATTAATTACTTCGATACGCTTTAGTTTTTCACGATTATTTTAAGAATAAATTTAAGTATTTACATATATTCAAATGCCGATGTCCTTGTCCAAATATACACATTACCGCATCTACATTAGAAGTTGAAAAATAATTCACTATATATTTCTGTTTTTGCAAGTTGTCTTTTCTATCTCTCCTTCCCCCTCTACTATCTTCACTTCTCTATTTATTTCGCATTATTCTCATCGCACGCATCTTTAACGTACTCTAAAACATCGGGATAAAAAAATCTTATTATAAAATTTAACTAATTAATTTCTTATTAATAAAAATAAATAATTAAATCAATATTTATACCAATACAATTTTTGAATGGGTACTGAATAATAAAAATAACATATTTTGTTATCGATTTGATATAAATTTAATATATTTATATATGTAAAAAAATATTTAGAGTATTTATTTATAATAAAATAAAAGATTCAAAGAAGAATTTTATTTTTTCATTAAATATATCTCAGAAATTTAAAAATGATTAATTAACTGAACGAAAATTAGAATGCTTTGATTTTTTTAATTTAACTTGGGCTGTTTTTACATAAATCAGAATATAAATTAATTTTTTTTATAAAAAAAATTTATGAATTAAAAATCAATACTATGATAAATAATATTACATCTTTTAAAATAAACAAATTAATAAAACAAAATTTTTTATAGTTTATATTTTTCAACAGATTACTTGCATTCTTTTACTTGTGACAACTAAAACAATGGGCATGAGAAATTTTAATGATAAATGAAAATATACGAAAATTTCTATAAAAAATACAGTGTTACATACATTCTGAAACTACTCATGAAATTAACATTAGACAAACTACTACCTAGAACAAGTAAAATAATACTTTTAAATTAATTTTTGAAGCATCTATAGTAATTTTAATAAAATTTATTAATATTTTTTTATTTAAAATTGATGTAAAAAAACAATTTTTTTAATAAATATTGTATTTATCAAAAGCAGGTAATTAATTACAAAAAAGTTTTTTGAAATAATGAATGAATTAAGATAAATAAATAGTTATTAAAATTTCAATTGTAAAAATACATAACCAATTTGAAAAAAATTCAATTTTATAATAATTTTGTAACGACTACAATTAATTGCAATGAAAATAGTTTGGTATATAAGATAAGCCTCAATTCTGATGACATGATAATTAGAGTAATTGTGAATGAAACTTGTTATTCTATAGGTAGTAAAAAGATTTAATTGTGTTGACAATGCAGTTACCGTTTTAAGAATTAAATTAAATAGATACTTGATCATATTATAAAGTCATAATGAAAATCAATGCCTTGTGTACTGCAATATTGTCACTGCTTATATTTATTATGTAAACTATATTGTAAAACTGAAATTGATTGTAAGTCTCACGTGTGCAATAGCACTTGCAATTTAATAATACTATTGTTTATAATAGCTTTAGAAACAAAATAGAGATAGAAAGAAAAAGAAGAAAGTGAATGAGTGAGTGTAAGAGACAGAGAGAGAGAGAGAGAGAGAGAGAGAGCGCAAGAGAGCAGCTCAATACTATTGCAAACGTTCGAACCCTCTATGTGTACTTAATCGATCTTCAAAAAACTTGACAAGAACCATTCCTACGGATCTCGATGCGATTATAAAAGCAGAAAATCATGTTGTGCACGGTCTATCGGTAAGCTTCGGAATTGCAGGCAGCAGCGCCGTTCGCTTCAGGTAAAAGCAAAGCGATAAGAAGCAGAAGAGTAGCGTGTGTGTACGAGAGATAGAGAAAATGTAGAAAAACCTTTCAGCGCTCCCTGGCGTCTGCAGCCTAGGCCTATTAGAAAATACGGCACCTCCTTACGAGCACCAGCTGACGACGTGACGAGTACCGCAACGTCGGCGTGAATCCATTCGCATGACTGGATTTCGCAGTGCGACTGACGGCGGCAGCGGCGACGGCGGCAGCGACGGCAGTGGCGGTGGACGAATCTTCGTGAACTTGTATGTGTGCGCGCGCGCGTGAATGAGAAAAGCCTCAGCGCACATAACGTAGTAGACCAACGCTCTATAATGTGCGGCTGACTGTTGAAGCGCTTGGCTACGACGAGAAATAGCGAGGGAGAGAGAAGGAGAGCGCGCGCGCTCAGATGAGTCGGGGATGGAAAAGCGCGATCGACATTGGACGTCGCGGTGGTTTTTTTTTGCAACCGTCGGCAATTAACAATCAGCAGAAGTGACCCCCGATGCAGGAGGTAACTGGTCCACTCCCTTAGCAGGACCTTATCAATCCTACTGATAGCAATAGGAGGAGGTTTTTCGAAAGTTTGAAGCCACATAATTCAATATTGAAGCTGTGACCCCGAGACAAGTCGTTATAATCTGCTTCAGTCCCTCGATCCACGTTATAATCCGATGATTGTTTTGTGCGCACCAGTGCTAAAGGCGTATGTGGCTCTGAATTTCGGCTGGTAGGGATGGCTTCCAATATCCGCGCTCAATTCGAAACTGCCAGACTTGTCAGTGTCGTAATTGTTATTACAAACCAGACACAATCAGTGCTTTCGATTATGCTCTAGCGATAGCAAAACTGGTGAGTACCGCGTTCGAGTTCGACTCGGTTTATTGGCGATAATCTGAGTTAAGTGTGTTCAATCATTCGTTTTAGGCAATGCATTTGCATGCTGTTAAAAAACATTAGGATTTATCAATACAAAAAAGCTCGAAATTTATCGATACGTGTAGAAGCTTTTTGAACGACTGTAAGCTCACAAAGCTGTAATGTTTTCGTTATTGGCACTCCTTAGGTGCCAATCTTTACTAAGCATTCTTTAACTCGTACAACTTACCGAAGTTTATCGATGACGAAATCGATAAACATTTGCTTTCTGTAACTTATTTTTTAAAGAGAATCTATGAAAATGAATCTCTACGTGAAAAATCACGTAATCGTATCACAACCATATAGTAATTTTAAGCTTACTTATTCACAAATTTTGATCTCTTCAATCTTATAAATTTATGATAAAACATATATATATAATAAACTCATTGACTAACATAAATGCATACAATTAATTTCATAAAAAACTTCATTCGCTTTAATTCAATACAATTATTGCATACCCAAGCTCTTTAATGTTATTATGTAGGACTCTACTATCAGTATAAAAGTAGACAGACTTAAGGATCAAGGATAATTAATTGCTATATGCATTGTTGGCATTTACCTAATCATAAAAAACTGGGTTTTACAATGAGTAAATACAAACGCCGCTCAAAAAAAATATGCAATATCAATAACCATCCTACGCAACAAGATTTGCATTTATTAACAGAGGACATGTTATTGGGATTTCGCGATAGCGTAAAAAGGGAATTCCGACTGCTCTAAATTTGTACATTAGAGCATTCTCATAGAGCCA
Source organism: Kradibia gibbosae (assembly GCA_018907135.1). Lineage (NCBI taxonomy): Eukaryota > Metazoa > Arthropoda > Insecta > Hymenoptera > Agaonidae > Kradibia > Kradibia gibbosae. The sequence continues at coordinate 13,407,669 of JACCHX010000002.1, read as the reverse complement.
ATGCACGTAGATGTAGAACGGACCTTAAGAGTTTGCCAAAACTCGGCAACGTTTGACGGATTATTCCATTTTCTTTCTACCGAATCGCCGGGCTCGTATTCTACATCCTCTGTATTCTTCTGCCATCGAAGGTGGATCTATGGAAATTGCGAAAATACAGTCTTACGCGCACTTTTTGGGCCTCGAGTTAATGCCCTTGGCCAGATATGTCATATCTGCAAACTACGTATTGGCTTTTATCGTCCTGTACGTCGGGTCACCGTGACTGCGATTGCAGCTACATTTCCACTCCAGTCGTGCTAGTGAGTGACACATTCCTCATGTCTCGATTTCGTATAAATTTATGTATGTGGGTAAATGCGTGTGACTGGTGTTATTTTCGAGAAAATTTTTAAGAACCAGTGTCGCCAGTCTACGGATATATCAATGATATGACCACGTTATAAATAACTTTATTCAAGGCTCGTTTTCTTTTGCAGACAATGTGTAAAAGTGCACCTCGTATTCGATAATTTTCGTATGTTTCCGATATTCCCTGATTACTGTATTATACTTTAGTACACTGTTATTGCAATTTAGTAAAGATATATAAGGCGATGATGATAAAAGTTATAAACATTTTATGACAATTGATTTCGTGAGAAATGTAATTTTCACCTATAATGAAAACTTTTGGGCTTCATTCGCTATGATTTTCTGTAATAAGCCCCCATATGTTCATACATTAATGGGTCCATAATCTTAATTATATCAATCTTATTTCAAAAATACGAAAGTAATTGTATTTTTATCCAAGTAAGGAAGATCTAATAGTTCTTTGTATTAGACCTCCAGATAAATCATAATTTTTAGAGCTTCGCGTATCTTCAAAAGTATAAGGTAAAAATGAATTTTTTTTAAAAACAATGTGTTTAAAAATGGAAAAATGAAGCAACATAATTGCCATTATTTTAATATATATTTATATAAATATGTTGATGCTATAATATTAAAATTAATAAAACAAAAAGAAATATTCCGCTTCCGAAAATATTTTTTAATTTCGTTTTTTCCATTTATATTAATTATAATGTTTGGCAAATCTTGTTAATATACTTCAGGATTTTTTAATGCAAAGTTACCTACAAAGCTTCTACTGTATTTTACAATTAAAATTAATAAACGTCGACAATATATAAATATTTATTACGTTGTATTTGAAAGTCATTAAGTTCATTGCATGTGAAAAATACAATATAACTGATACACTTATAGCTATTTAAAAAAATATTTACATGCAATGGTTTGTTTTAATATTAAAAATAAATAAAAACATAAAACTTATTACAACAACGTTTAGTAATTTTAACACTTTTCTATATAAAAATGAAGAATTACATTCGCTACTTTTCTAAAAAATAAATTAAGAAACTCAATTACAAATAAATATTTTATTTATCATGTAAACTAATTATGATATTACTGATACTGATACTGGTACTGATTACTCTTATTTATAGATTCATTATATATTATATAGATAATTATTATTATATTATAAAGATACAGTTTGTAAAAGGATTATTTATTACGTATTAGTTTCAAGAGATAAAAATTATTTTTTTAAATCATAAAGATAACAATTATTTTTTTTATTTGCAATGCACATATTTACTGTTAAACATTAGTATTTAACTTGAAATTCCTTAAGTATATTGTTAAATTAAATAAATAAATTATAGAAAATATAATTAAAAAATTACATTATTAATACAAAAAAAAGAGAAATGTATTTACGATTTAAAAATAATTTGATAAAAAATAAAAATTAATGTAATTATTTATAATTTTTTAGTTATTAAAAATTTTATAAAATTAGTTATAATTTTTAAGTTTAACAATGCCTAAATAACGTCTGGAATCTGGATACATAAAATAGCTTGTTAGTTTTTGTATAACATATGAGTAAAATTTAAATTATACAAAATAATGATAAAATTAATCAAAAAATATTTACCGAAAAGCATTACATACATTATTTAAATTGCACTTCTTTCTTATAATTTATATTTAATTTTTTAGTAAATAAATGTAGTATTATTTATCTCAATATATAGATATAATTATTGATTCCCAATATGTAAGAAAAGTTTTTATTTGCATTGTTATTGCGTTAAATATATGAAATTATTGCTCATTAATTGAATTAAAAAATTTATCTCTTTAGTTGTGAAAGCTATTAACTAATTAATTGCACATTCATACACAATACCTTTTATGTTTTGAAAATCACAAGAATATTCTTCTAAAGGAAATTTGTTGTAAGTATTTTTTCTTTTACTCCACTTAATTGAAATTTAATTTTGCCTCATATTATTTTATTAATAATAAAAAAAGCAAATTTTTTTTTTTATATTAAAATGTATTCTTTGCAGTTAAATAACATAATGAATAAAATGAAATCCTAAAAACTGCAAGATTATATTTAAGCAAAAATTTACAAATAACAGCATAATACACTCATATTTACAAAAAGTGTTTAGATAATGTGAATAACTTTTAACATATTATTTTACAATTATAAATCCGTACGATCAATACACATTTACATTTTTTAAGTACAAATTTTCAACATATACTAAAAAAACGATTTTGTTGTTATGAATTGTTAATTTAATTGGTTCAAGATAATGTATTCCAGATTTATTTTACAATGAAATAAAAAGGATTTATTTTTTAGGGTTGTAATTTGTACTAAATAATAAATACGTTTCATAATTTTTTTCACTTAACATTTTTTTATTAGAAATTATGTAATAAAAGAAATTTATGAATCATGGCTTCTACGTTTAATCGTAATTATTTTATGTTTGAAATGTCGATATTTGATAATTATCGAAATTTCCCATATTACGAAGGAAGCTACAGTGTTTTGCCCCAAAATGAATTCATGAACTTTACTAAATTGATAGCCATACAATTCAATTTTGTTGATTACTCTGTTATGATGTTATTAAATCAATTGATAATACAAAAAAAGTATTGAACATGTACAATTATACTCTCTTTATCATATTTTCAAAATTACAAAATATAAAATATACATTGATTTTTTTTTCAAAATTTTCAGTATAAGAGTAGCTATGAAGTAAGGATAAACCTCGACTAGAAACTTCCATTGAAAACGATAACAGTTGTTAATCAGTTTTCATCATTTTTTATATAACGAAAATTCTGAAATAAAAATCTGTGCAAAAATATTAAAACTAAATTAATGTAAAATATACAAATTTATAAAAGTTATGTAACTTTTAAACCCATAAAAGTTACTATATTATGGAGATCTATAATTACCTTACATTTAATAGTAATTTAGTTAATTTCAACAAAGCAGTTTATCATAAGTTTGTGTATTCATATTCGAATACATTTCTTTAATTTATTTTTTTATAACCAAAAATTGATGAAAACTGATTTCTCGAATCATTTACAATGAAAATTCTCTATCCAGGCTACAGATTATTTTCTTTCAGGTTCGAGACACAAAGTGTACAATCAGTGGTTAGACTTTTGCATAAAGAAAAGGGTTTTCAATACTCTAAGATCTTTTACCCAAAGCCTTTTGTGTCATCTCTTTCTGCTTTTGTGTAGCTATTTCTTTAGCTTTTTTTTCATCTTCTCTCTTTTTGGCTGCTTCCTCTCTTTGTTGTTTAATTATGGCAAGTCTTGCTAGATCTGCTCTAGCCTGATCTGTTTTACCAGCAGCATGCAGTTTTTGGTAATAAACCATTGCTTTTTGTTTTTCTAATTGTTCCCTGTACATGTAAAAAATGTTAAGTTTGTAAATCGCATTAAGTTATTTATTAATTGATTAAACAAATTTTTTAATTTTAATTACCTTTCTCGTCGTGAGAGTTCAGGCTTTGAAGCATTAGCAAGTGCTTCATTCAATTGAGAGAGTTTCTTTGCTTTTTTTTGTACCCTATTTGGATTTTCAATTTGAATTAAATTTTCTACACCTTTTGCTTTACCCTGTAAAAATATAAATCAATGTACAGAAATTAAATATTAAAGTAAAGAAATTATAGGGGATCAGTTTCACAATAATAAAATTGATATAATTTTTAAACACATATTAAAAAAACATGTTTATATATTTACAAATTTTATTTTATTACCTCAGTATCGGACTCTGATTTGCTATCACTATCATCACTATCTGATTCATCGTCCCCTTTTTTACCACCAGCAGCTTCTGCATCTTCTTCATCTTCACTGGATGAATCATGTGCTTTATTTTGCTAATATTAAAAAGATTAAAATTAGAATTATAATAATAAAGATAAAAGGTTCACATTAAAGCCAATTGAATTATGTAATTTTTGAAAATACTGATAAAGGATTTGCAGTATTGAATATGTACTCTTAATTTTCGTTTTTCTTCTTCTTGACGACGCTGCTCTTCTAATTCTTCAGGGTTTGTGAAATGTCGATTGCGGCCCTTGTGATTAATAAATTTATCTGTGAAAAAAAATATCTTTAAAATATTTCTAATAAAATTATTTGGATTATAATTACAATAGCATTAATAATTTGCTTATTTTTATTTTGGCAACAGATAAGATACTTATATAGGTAGCACAACTTATTTTTATAGATACAAAAGTATTGCATCTTCGTGTTTAAAAATATTATTCATTTTATGCTACATATATTTTTTAATTGAAAAGTGACATTAAGATGACAAAATTTATATAAAAACAATGTAAATATTGTTTTTGTATATTATGATATCATAAACATAACAGTATTTATTCCTTTCACTGTGCTGAAAAATTGATACATGAAAATGGAACCTAAAGCCATTACCTTCATTAGTGTTGCAAATAATAACAACAAAAACACTATGAGCGCAACACTAAAAGGAAATCTCAGTTATATCCTATCAAAAATTTATTTAAAAAATGTAAACCGAAAAATACGATATAAGAATTAATTTAATCAATCAATTGAATAAATGATGAAGCAAAAAAGGAAAATCAAATGCCAATGTATTTCTAAGTACAACGAAATAAAAAATGTTTTATAGAGGTTAACAGGTGACATCAGAAGATTAGGCAAATATCAAAAATATAACAAAGCCAAAATTCTTAAAAAATTGTGGTAAGTTAGATTGAGATAAGCGGATTTTAAGATATTGTAAAAAGAAAGGAGTAACAAAAAATATCAGAAGTCGATTGAATGATTGGCGCCAAAATCGAGTGCATCGCAAAGGTTATATTTATCATGTGAAGCAGGATAAAAAATAAATGTCAACCGGGGCAGATATTTGAAGCTGGGAGGAAAATGAGAGAATATTGAGACGCAAAAGGCGCAGAGGCATAAGAGATCCATCTTCCTTAGAATCTCGCGCACACATGCAAAAACGAGAAGCCTTACCTCGTCCCATCTTTATTCGTTATTTATATCCTTCGCACTTAAAAGGGATGCCGAGGAATGATCGGTGGATACTGGAGAAGCCGATAAGTTTGTTAGTTTACCGGGTCACGTAAATTTCGACCCCAATGGATTCGCGATGGGAGCAGAAAAAATAAATCAACGTCGCTCGCGCGTGTCCCTCTGGCACTTTCCGAGCGGATTTCCGAACAAGTAGAGGTAAATTGGAAATTGTAATGTGTTCACTAACACGCCATCGAACCCCAAATACGTGCATACATAGTACTCGAGTAGGGTAAACTGGTGCGCATGTGTGCGTTATCACGCTTGCGCACTTTTGCCACGACGGAATTGGTGTGAAACGATTCTGTTGAAGGCCGCCAGGTGGCTTCGAGCTCCTCCGTTGATTCTGTTTGTTGCCGCGAGCCTTTAACGTCTGTACTTTCCCCCATTATATGAACTAACCACGGGCATTATGTCCAATATACATTACTTTAGCAGCCAAAGCCTAAAGATGCTCCTCTTGTAAAATTCGATTCAGTCGGAGGTCGGAGCTGACTATATAGTTTTACTTTTCTGCTCGGACAACTGGTCTGCGAATAAAAATATGCTCAAAGAGGGGAACCGCGCGAAGCGAAAATGTTTTTTTCAGACGACTCGATCAGCACAGAACAGCTAATGCAATTTTAATTTACATAAACGATGAAACTTTGCAATAATTAATGCACTACTTGCGGTGTATAAAAAATTCTTAAAAATGAGTAAAAGTGAGGTACAGATGAAATAGAGATAGAGAGAGAGAGAGATAGACAAAAGAAGTAACTCCGTTAGAAATGATTTTTATCAAATGTTATTATATTAATTTTATTAGTTATTATTAGTAGTTTTTGACAATTTTTGTCATATCAAAGGTCTACAATTCAATTTCTTTGACCACATTTTAAAGTCTTCATTTGTAAATAACTGGTATAAACAAATTTTCGGCTATAGTAAAGGAAAAACTAGTTTTATAGTCCTAGGCATGGATAATGCGTGAGCAATTAACACATAAAATAAACCTTATCTAAAATGATGAAACGTGCATGATGGATTACGTAATGTGTAGTTTTAATATAATTAAATGTAAAAATATGATTTTGTACAATATATTAGATCTGGTTGTTGAAAAAATTGTACCTGTTTTTTTACATTTGTACTAACATGCATAAATATCGATATTATAAGACGATAAGTTAAGGTATGATTTTTTAAACATGCTAATATATTAAAATTTTTTGTGTGTGATGGATACAATGATGGATACTTATTGATTTGATATTGTCAATCACCATAATGTCAACTAATAAATATTTAAAAATTTTCTCGTGTTGTTGAACTTTATTTTTCTGCAGTCCAACTGGTTTTTATGCTCATGTAAAACATAAAATTACTATACTTAGTGAAGTACTTTCTTAAAATCTATTTCTTAACTACTCATAATACAAGAACTAATAACAAATTTTGGTACATAGATTTTTAATGCTCATATATTCAAAAAGTTGAGAAAAAAGTGAACATTCACTTCTGGATACTGTAATATTTGCACAGTATCTAAAAATAATATTTAAGAAAAATAATACTTAGAAGATTATTGTACTTTTAAGACTGGTTTGACCAGAACCAATAGAGATTCTATCTCTTCAATATAGGCAATCAATAATCTTTAATTATTTTATTTTTCATGCTATGCGAACTCTTTTTATAATTTATTGGTTGTTAGAATCTTACTAGAATACTTTGATCAAGTATTTGCGTGATCTTATATCTACTACAACAATAGATGTACCACATTCATCCTTCTAATCAATTTTTTACGTGTGGTATATTTCGTCATTGTCGATATAAAATCCATTACACTTTTCGTTATTCATCACTCTATTATCACTCTATTCTCTATCACAACGATATTCATTTGTGAATGGTTATAATGGATGCTACTTTTCGATTATAATTACAAATATTTATATATATGTAATATATACTATGTTCATTGAGATCAATCTGAGTTTCATTATTGCAAATATTAAAATATTTGAATACCAATACACCTATTGATCCCATTCTCGACAAAAAATAATTACGGATTCATGTGAATATTTAGAATAATTAAAAATCTGATTAGTTTAATCGATCAATATCTACTTAATTAGTGTTCTCAAAAAAAGGGATAAGCATTTTTCTCGTCTTGTCAATGAAAAGTACAAAAAAATAATTTCTCATCTACGAATACTTGATTATCATGAAAATAGGAATTTTTCTTTTTTACAAATACTGATATTAAAAAAGTAAAAAATAGTTCTTATACACTTATTTAGAATAGCATTTTATCCAATAATTTATTAATTATATCGAATTTATCTACAACTGCAGTTGACATATTGGTTTTTTTTCAAGCTCTACATTTTTGTAACCACATTGTTTTTTATAACTGTTACTATATTTTTATTTATGAAGATGGCAACCTCAATATCTGCAGGTTAAATAATATTAAAATATGTAACAGAGCTAAAGCTTTAATATTTGAAGCTGTTTTAAATATTATTTTTTATTTCTTTATTTTGAATTAATATTTTTATATAATTTTTTAATAAGGATTTTAATTATATCGTGTTAAGCTCTTGCGTAGAATGAAATTTATAGTACAAGAGATGCATATGTATCTAGCAAATAAAAATAAGGAGAATATTATTATTGACTCTTTATTTCACTTATTACTATTTAAATTCATGTTTCAAAATAAAAATGTCTATATATATATAGAAGCAAGTGTGTGTGTCTACAACATTAATACACATACATTTATATAGAACACTATAAATTTAAATTAATTTTTCATAAATTAATTCATTAATTAATTTATTGGTTTAATATTCTAAATTATATGCATACTGATATGGTTTACAAAATATTATAAATCTCATTAAATAGAGATGATTGATTTTTTTATAATATCAATAAAAAAAATTTTTTATTCAAATTCAAAACGGGAAAATCTTGAAAGCAAAATTTTATTTACTTTACTTTTATACTTCCAAAGGTGACAAGTATTTAAAAGCAAAATAACATACAAGTAATTGTAGAATACATTTTTCACTGCAATTTTCGGGATCAAGTTTCTACCAGTATTTGTCATTGTATTGTAATTCAATATGTTCTTGCTTTACTAAGATATTTGATTCTTACAATTTACGATTTGCAAAAAATGTACTAATAATGTACTAGACACATGCGAAAGCTTCTTAAGGTTCAAAAGATAAATATTTTATTTATGTATAATGTATATCAATGATAAACTTTAAAAATCTGTTACTACTTAAGTGTAATATTCCATATTTTATGAATAAACGTTCAAACAGAACGTTCAAACGTTCAAATTGATTACTACTTTGGTTCTTTCGAAGTTGATTAGTTCAATTATAAATGAAAACATTAAAAAGAAATTATAATGTTGAAAAAAATGAATGCATTCATTACATTAATGTGAACAATATTTAAAGCAGTATTAATGCCAATAGAAATATCTTATACAAAATGACAATATCGTATGTAATAGCCGAATTGTGAATACACATAATTATTTAATATTTGCTTTTAATTTATTTTCCAACCTGATTCTTAATTAACTTCTTTACTGATGATGATTACATGAAAAAGTTTTGCTAAAATTTGGTAGAGTCGCTACGATCGCAAGCCGTTTAAGGTTAGGATTAGATGCACCAAGCTCAAGCATTAGCTTAAGGTTAGGTACAGGTTGTTTTTTTTTATTTTTAATATACATATTTTACAATTGCAATCGCAAATTTAAACAATTAAAAATGCCAAAAGTCAGGAGAAGTAAAAAAGCCCCTCCTGATGGTTGGGAATTAATCGAACCGACACTAGAAGAATTAGAGCAAAAGATGAGAGAAGGTAACTATTTATAATTTGTTTCTGTTTTTTTGAGAATATTCTCGTTACTTTTTATTTTTATGTATTATATGAATATTATAATTTTAAAATCTTCTTTTCAATTTATTATTAACTGTTATTATAAGAACCAAACTAGTGTTGAATTACATATTTACCCTATGTTTATTTTTCAGCTGAAACAGAACCACATGAAGGAAAAAGGAAGCAGGAATCCTTATGGCCAATATTTAAAATACATCACCAAAAAAGTCGTTACATTTATGATCTTTATTATCGCCGTAAAGCTATAAGTCGAGGTATAGTGAACTGTTGTCTCTTTTAATTTTTATTATTCATCCCAAATATTTTTGAACATGAATTTTATAATAACTTTTTTAAATCTTTTTATTTTGTAGAACTTTATGAATATTGTTTGAATGAAAATATTGCTGACAAAAATCTTATAGCAAAGTGGAAAAAAGTAGGCTATGAAAATTTGTGTTGTCTGCGTTGTATACAGACTAGAGACACAAATTTTGGTACCAATTGTATTTGTCGTGTACCTAAAGGAAAACTTGAAGAAGGACGTATTGTAGAATGTATACATTGTGGATGTCGTGGATGTTCTGGTTGAGTGTATTTTAAAACCATTTTTAAGTTCTTATAAATTAAAAAATAATTATATCTGTTACATGGATATAAGTATCATTATAATAATATATTTTAGTATCACAGATGACTTGATAAGATTATTATAATGTTTTTTAGATCAACTGAATTTAAAAAATTTGTAAAAATCTGAATAAAAATAGCTATTCAGATTAGAAAATAATGTATTTATATATTAAATGAAAGATGTTAATATTTGTTTCCAATGTTTGTGAAATAGTTTCGTGACTTAATTACTCAAACAGTTGTAAAAAAGCTTATAAATATAATTTTAATGAATGAATATTAGTTTTTAAAATAAATAAGTACATATAATACGTAAATTTATAATAATAAATCTGTAATAAGAAATATAAACATTGAAATATAATAATACTGTTTTTAAAAAAAGTTTAATGACAGCTATTCTTTTGTAGCATTATTTTAAAATTTCTATTAAGCAATTAAACTTTTAAACATTATCTGTTTTATAATATTAATTACTAATTTTTATTATTAGAAGAAGTATTGTTTATAAATACAAGATTAAATGGATGTAATATGATAGTATTCTTCAATAATAGTATTTTATTGAAGATTTTTTTTTTTAAGAAACTTTTGTTTTGATACGACTGAGTTTTAGTATTGATTAATAATATTGACGTCTTCGTTTTTCCTTTTTTAAAAAATATACATAACATTATATTATTATATTACATTTCTTATTATATGAATAAAATTTGTTTAATAAGTATTTGTCACTAATATTCTAAATATATAAGATGTAAAATAGAAAATTATTCAATCAACATAGACTGAAAATATATTTTTATATTAAATATTTTTTACACACAGGCATATTATTTAATATTCAAAATGTATCTTAAATGTTAAGTCACAAAAGGTTTTAGTAAATTTGCTATTGCATTACATCTGTACTTAAAAAATACTTATCTTTATTATTTATAAATGTATAATTATTAAAAATATTGTCTTCTATTTACAATTTATTTATACAATAGTAAAAAACCGATTATTATAGGAGATGAATATGTATCGATATACAATATCCCGGAATTTGAAAAACTATTTAACTCTTAAATTTGTTGAACATGGGCAGAACGTAATTGAAATTGTATTATTCAATAATTTATTGTTGCTCAGTTTTTCTTCTTCTTCTACAACAAATTTCTAATTTTGTTTTCCTAATAGCCTAAGTATGAATTATCATATATATATGTATACGCAAATTGCCACTCAAATTAAATATGGATTGAGTTCATTTACATTAATAAGTTTATACGAAAGAGAATTAATTAATAATATTAGTGAACGTTAACATCAATCACTTTTAGAAAGTTAAAAGCTTAATATAAAATAGTAATAATTAACAAATCAGAATAAATTAAAATTAGTGTATAATAAAAACAAAAAGTGTATTATAATAATTACATATAATAGATATAGATAAAATTTTATTTTATAATATATTTTGTTTATTTGTTTTAGTAATTAATAGTAGTCGACATAAAAAATTTATAGTATACAATTTTGCATTTTTATAAGATATTATTAGTTTCGTAAAAATTTCCTAATATAAATAGTACAATAATTTAAAGAGTAATTTTTACAATTAAAAATAAATTCGTTTTCTATTAAAAAACTTGTGTGTGCATGTATAAATGGTACAAATACAGCAAAAAAGTAATTATCATTGTAGTTATAATAAATTAAGCGACTACAATATATTTCATGGACAAATAATATTTGATATTGGGAAAAGGCTTTGCTAAAACATTGTAATGTTTCCAAAAAAATATGCATTTTCTAAATCAATTTTGCCAATACAATTATTGGTATTTAATTTAAATTAAATTTTCTATAAAAAATGTAATTTATTCTTATTTTGCAGATTTAAATAATATTCAATTCTTTAAATAAATTGAATATTTATAATCTGTTTTTATATTATTATTGAGAGTCGCTTAAATTTTATGATAAGCCATGATGCATTTTTTATTTTCAATATTAGTATAATTATTAGTGATATTTTTAGTAACTATGATATATTTAATAAAATTACCAACATAAAAAAATATAATTTATTAATTATTTACGGAGCTATAGAAATTGTGAATCCTGTGGTACGTACTTTAAAGTGTATTTAGTAAAACTAAACAGAGCTTGAATGCCTACATTGAACATGATTAAATGACTGCTTGTGTGTACTTAAATCGTTTCATTTCATTTCAAAGGTAGGCAATTTTACGATTGTCGGGCATACCTGACAAAGTATATATAATATACCGTTGATTGCGATCGCCAACGCCTTCATGTAGTGTTATGTATAAAGTTCTTTCACGGCAACCTTGTTAATAAATTGCGCAGTGCTACGAGGATATACTTGGAACATCCCACGTGTAATTCAAATGAGTTTCCTAACTCTGCTAGTATTTATAATCATAATATTAGAGTCTGTATTTTTATTTGTAATATCACATATTTAAAAATTGAGTATAATCTTGTCACTAGTCATATAATGATACAATGGTTATTTTTAGTTTAAAAACAACCTATGCATTAAAGCATACAAGTAACACTAAATTGACTTAACATGCTTTATATTGAAATTTTTATTCTAGGAAAAAATATTTTTTTATTCATTCCAAGAATATGAAAAAAAAATTTTTCTGAAATAATTCATATAATTTTATTGTAATTAAATTAATTATTATAAAATAAGTTTTTTTGAAGAAGTAAAACGACTTTTAGTTTCGTTACACTAGCATAGACGAGGCACTATTATTTGAATTATTTTTAAAAGTAATTTGATCTTATATTGATATAAAAAATCATTTCATCCGTCGATATTCAAAGACAAGCTTGAGTAGATGTTAATATAAAATATCGACGTTTTAACAATTTAATAGTTTAATAGTGATACTTTTTTTATATTTGATATATTTAAATATATATATTTTATTCTATCAATTGTCTATGAATTTATAAAAGCAGGGCTTTTGTAATGTAAATAAAGGCAAGTAAAACTAAAGTAGTTAAGCTGAAGTAGTAGTGAAGAAATATAATAAGATAAGGAAGAAGTACACGCGATTCGTTCAACAAATTAATTCAACTAGTTACAACATATTTATTATAAAGTCATTAGACCGAAACTTATCAATCTTTATCTTACCAGTAATGCATTCTTCATGTATATCATAAAGTGAGATTCTAGTAGTAAAAATTTATCTTTAATGTTTATATAAGTACATGACCTGTCATTAAACTAGTATAATAATTTAGTGCATTATGCCGAAGGGATTAGTTTGTCGAATACATTAAGAAATTTTACACAAATTTCTTTTTTGCACATAATTACGAGTAAAGCATCTTTTGCAAGAAGATTTCCGCTTCTCAATCATTTTTTCTCTTATCTGCTTCTATATTGTATTCTATATATTCTTGACTATATTGTGAATTTCAGCCATAAGAAATAAAATTTTAATAATTTAGAGTTTCTCTCTATTTTTTTAGTACACATGTAAATACGTTCAATCCATAAATAACTTTAATTAAAATCTGAAGAAAGGAAAAGAATGACGAGGGGGGGGGAGCAAAGAATAATACAGAACATTAATTGATTATGTATGTTGTGGAACGGAGACATAATGAAGGCCACAAAGTTGTAGGTAATAAAACGCGTGGTTACGAGAAACAAGTTAACTGAGCGAAAGTAGTGTACTACCATGTAAGGATGGGCTTAGTGACGCTACTTGGGTAAAGCTGTGCATGACGATATACACAGGCAACTTGAATAATCTTCGCTGAACGGTCATACGTTTTTTACAATTTTTACTAGTGAAGTTTTTTTTTAATTAAAAAAACCTATTTTAGTTCTGACACTCTTGCTTCACTCGAGAATTTTCAGATGATAGTTCCTAAATACTTGAATTTAGTTTTTTGAGGATGCTTGCATAGTATAATTAAGTTGTACTAAATTATTTGTTATCAATATTTATACACGGATACGGTCTGCTTTCGATATATTATAATATTCAAATCTTCTACTATCAAAAGATTATTTGTTAATCTAATTATTAGACAATGAAATTCAAGTTATTATAGATCAATTTTGCAGCATAAAACTTGAAGTTTTATAATATATTCACAATTAACGTAGAGTGCAATTTAATAGTGTCTTGTAATACTAATTATAATTAAATTCTTAATTTCTATATTGAAGATAATTTTTTTCAGTTAATTTCATATTTGCTATTAAATAAATACAAGTTTTATTAATAAGGTTATTAATAAAGCTGAAATTGATAAGTATTTGTTGTATAATCGTAACATTGTGTTTAAAAAAAGCTTTTATAGAGTTATTCAATTGGTCGTTCATAATATGCACGATGTCAAAATTTGTTTTTACAAAATTTAAAAAATGCGATTATAAAAGTAATAAAAACAGAAATAATTTCAAAGTACTTGTATTTTATTCATCATATTCATTAAAACAATATTTAAAATACATTTAACCAAGATGTATTTCTTACAAACTTCAGAGTAAAATTTAACTACAGCTCTGTAAGTAAAATGTGTTACAGAATTAATATTGAAGACATATACTTAGTCAAGGAAATCTAATTTATTTAATTTTATTTCAATGTAAGGAAGCCGTTTCATCGAAACGTAAATTTATAAATATAAACACGTACAAGCAATATTACTGCTTAACGTTGTATTAAACGGAGAGTCTGCATTCAAGCTCTTGCTTAAATAATACGAGCTCCGGACGTGAATCACAAAATATCGCACCGCTACGAGCTCAACATTATTAAAAAATTTCATTATTAAAAAGTAACACTATTAGCTACTCGACGCCGCGTATCTAGAAAAAGAGTATGGAAAATGGGCCGCAACATAACCTCGAATGTCCGGGCCGATAAGAATGAAATATCTCTTGATTCGGGGATCTTTCCATCACCGTTATGTTATCCATTCTGGAGTTCGATTCATGATGCGGGTGTTACAACCCCCCCCCCCGCGGGTTGAGCATCGCTAGATCCTTTGCAAATTGAGTGTGTCGTACGTTGGGAGTCGGGACTCGGGACTCGGGACCAACAGGGCCGACGAGGCAGAACTAATTATCGCGTCGACACACCCGCGGAACCGTTGCTTCGACCATTGATCTCTAACTACCTCTACGTATTCCTCATGGTCGCGGTAAACTGCGTATTCTAGTTTATTGTGCAACCGGGCTTGGCGAACTTTTGATTCTCAATCTCCAGTTCCTTGATATTCGTCCCATATTTTAATGACTTCTTTACAAGAAATAAATCTGAAAGCTTAAATCCGACTCGCTGAGGATTTTTGTATCTTATATATTTTTAAGATCTTCTATAAACGGGCTGATAGGAAGATCATAGTTAGATTTTACCTTGTACGTAAACGATAAAAATGCGTTTTCAATTTACATATTTGTATCTCGAGCTATTTTTCTTATCAAAAAGCGTTTTATGGAGAATGGAGGTTACGAAAAAGAAAAATACAATTCACAGTTACTCCTACTGAACAAATTTTATGTAGGCTTCTGCTAATATGGAGATCGCTAACTGTAGCCAAATGAAGGCATATTAAGTAAGCCTTCGCGAGCTACAATTCAACGTAGTTGTATTAGATTCATTTGCTATTTTAAATGTTTGAACGACATATCAAAATTATTGCAATAAACAGCTGACAATAGTTGTTATTCAAGAAAGACTTAAAAATCAGCAACGCATCGATTTTATCGCATTGAGATTAATAAATTCAAAGTTTGAGCTCGATATTATAAAACCCTATAGAAACGGTTGAATGCGCACCTCGCTCCGACGATTATTTAGTACTCTCGGGACGAGTGAGCAGGACGTACGGGAGGGGTATACGAGTTCATCCGGGCAGACTTATTCAAGTACCATATTAAAATGAAAACTTGAGCCACGGTAATTTCCGAAGAATTGCTCATTGACCCTCGAGGCATTTAGAAAGTAGGCGCTGAGTATTCGGCCGAGGCGAAAATTCTAAGTCCTGGCAGCTGCGCGACTCCGGGAATACGATAATAGCGGTGGTCGTCTAAATTTGGTGTATCTTCGTAGGGCTTTGGGAGAAGGAAGGGATGGAGATGTTGCGGCTTGGCGACGTTTCCCGTTGCTCGTGGTCGTCTTGATTCACGCCGAAGGGGCAAAAACGCGATGAAAAGTTGAAAAGAAAGAAAACAAAGGCAGTTACGAAGCCACGGCCTTATTCGTACGTCCGCCGTGCATTTTTGCAGCGAAAGTTTCCGTCCCCTGGCAGATATTGTTTTTCCAGCGATGGACGTGGCAATTCACATGTAGCACATGTAGACGGAACTTCACGACCCATCGGTCTTAATTTTAGAAACGATTTAAATTCTTTGATGGGCATTTTCACAATGCCATGGTTTTTACATAAATATTCTTCGTACGATGTAATGTAAAACTGCTTTATTCTATATTCACGAGATTTTCTTGATTTTTGTGCGTACTATTTATGAGATAGTATTTTTTCTATTCTGAGACAAAAATTTTTCCCTTTTACGTTTATTTTTTAGATGCTTTATTTTTTGCATTCAAGAGTAATTAATATTTTTACAATTATAACCATTTAGGGAATTAATTATATTGATTAATTAATTATATAATAAAAAAGGATTAATTTTTTAGTTTTATAGTACAATAACGAATGATATTTATTATTGAATGACACGTTACGTTACACCAATGAATGATTTATTTAATTGAGTTATTAATTATAGCGACCAGTAGTAACGATTGTTATTCACTTTACCGAAGTGAATAATTACAGGATCCGAGGATATCTATTACTAGTTAAATACAGTAATTAATAATTTGTCACTTACATTTATATTATTTAATGCTAATTCATCAGCATGCAAACATATAAATAATATTTTTCGCGCAATAGGTACGTCTCGTCTATTTTATGAATAGTTAATTACAGCAGTCATACAGATTTTATCGTGAATGAATTGATGATATAGAAAATTATCCTCGCTCTTGGTTAGTGAATTTTGTAGGCAACTAAATGCTCCTAATCGTATTTACAGATTCGATCTGCAACGTCTCGTGTATCGCTCAAAATCACCTTCGAATACACAAAAAAATTTTGTAAATTACAAATACGTGGGACTCTTGCATTCGAGAAAGTTACAGATGAAAATTATTCCGCGATACGTTCAATGTTAATCCCGGACTTCCCCATGCTATTATCTCTGGTGCTGCGACAATAATCGTATTCGTAGTACAAGGGCCCGATCGCGAATATTTCATCGCTGTATCACATATAAAAGCGCAGCGTTATGGCTGCAAGGGTCTGGTGGACCTTCGTACGATCCCGCCAAAAATACACACAGTTCAGGTTAAGATCTAAGTTCGCTCCCCGTATACGAGCAAAACGATAAAGAGGAACAAAAAAAAGCAACAAAAAAGACAATAGGGCAACGAAAGCAGAGTGGCGAGAGCAGGGGGGGAGTGTACGGAGAGATGGACCCGACGACCGCGCCGTATTCCGTCTCGTACTTTGGAGGCTGCGTGGGAAACGCGACGGTTGCGGTCGTTGTGGACGGTGTAGTGGTGCCGAGGTGCGCTTGCGCGTACAACTCTGAGGCTATAAAGGATCCATACTCGGCGCGGGCTCGCCTGAAAACGCCGGGATCGTTTGGAGGAGCAACATTACCAGCTTCACTTGAACGGGCGAGAAAAGCCGTTACGCAACTCTTGTCTGGGACTCTTGCTTAGTCGAGTGCTGCACGTGCCACTCTCTGTGTGTGTGTGTGTATCCATATCTTAGAGAGATAGATAGAGAGAGAGAGAGACACACAGCATCCCACTCAGTATCCGCAGCGTCTGTTTTTTGCCGTTACACGTCCTACTGACTTCACTACAAAATGGTGAGAATTGACCCGATTTTCTGCAAAGATTTTAATTAATTTCCATTTAGCGCGATTCACTGGCCGTTCGAAGCCAAGCTTGCGATCCACGATGCCGCTAATCTAGGCAAGTTGAAGCCTCGTGGTGTTGCTACTCTGGCGCGACCTCCTCTTCCCCCTGACGCCCCGTCCTACACCCGTTATTCGATTACCCTTAGGTACACGTTCCTGCGTCGATAAATATAAACGACGTTTGGGAATTGCGGTGCTCGCTTCGGCGAGTTGTATTTTTTCCCATAATATTCCATAATATATCCGTAATATTTTTCCGTTGCGAGCCGACATTTTAGTCTTCGGCATACCAATTTCACGATGTTCTTCTACAACTTTGATTTATTTCGATAAAAGCATTTTTCCTTTCTTCCGCCTTTTTACCTTATTTACTTTTTACCTTTTTACCTATTTTACCTTATTTATTGCTATGTTGTGTCAAAATAGTTTATTAGTGTATTTCTAACTTGTAATATACATTCCGCTCACGATCATTTCTGCGTACTCGCTTTAAAAATTAAATATAAGTATCATGTGTTTCGGGAATAATTTATTTTTTTTACGTCCGATTTTCTTTTCCCTTTTTCAGCCGGCCGTATAGCAACGTTATCTTTTAAATATTTTAGATATTTTATTTTAGACAGCTGTAATAATTTTTAAAGCATAAATTTTTACAACAGAGTTGTTGCCGTGCAATCAAATAAAGTTCTTATACATCGGGATCGCATATACATTGAATGTGATATGTAAAGTTTGTTTGAACTACAAGAAGAAAATAAATATATTGTTATGAAATTTTCGCCTGCTTTGTTTACTAAATCTGCTATACGCACAATGTTTGGTAAACGTTAAGATATTAGAATTTCTTCGATACTATAAAATATTATCTGGTATTAATTAAGAAAATAACCTTGATTTTAAGTTTCAAGAGTCTAATATTGCAGGCATTGCCTATTTTGTAGCAAAAAATGAGAAAATGTTCCATTTAGTAATACTTATTTTGATAATCCATCATATCTAATATCAAATTTGTATTAAAAAAAAATTTATGATTTAATAAATCTTTGCTTCAAATTTATAAATTTTTCCTTTCTTTTTATTTTGGAAAAAGTCATAACTCTAATTATATCATTATTAAAAATCATTACTTTAATAAAAATCATAAGTAAATTAAAAAAATATTTAGAAGGATAGCATTGAAAGTTAGTTTTCATTTAGTTTAATTCAAATTTAGAAATGATCTATTCATCTGCTACGAGATTTGCAAAAATATCATATTTTGTATGTATTAATAATTTAATCAATCATTTTTTAGTAAAAATGTTGTTGATATTAATATTTGTTTAATATTATAAATATTAAGACTTAAGGTAAATGCGAGGAAATTAATCATACAGTTTGATCAATTTATCAATTATTACTAATTTAAATTCTATTCAAACGTAAAGCTTTTTAATTTTGAATTACTAAGGCTCACACTTTGCGAGTTGCAAAATTAAAGTTTTTATACTAAGAAAAGTAACGTATTTATCACAAAAAAAAAATGTGAAAAAAGTACGTAAGAAATTTTAATTTATGAATCATTCCAAATTTGGTCGGATGTTACGTTTAGTCAATTTCGATCAGACTTTTTTTGTACAATCTTGCTAAAAGGCATTCATTAATCAAAGATAGTTTTTCCTCTTTTTGATAGATCGAAAATTGCAGTTACGTTTAATATCCTAAATATCAATTTTACACACGACATACTTACGACACGACATTAAGATATTTAAATACTCGATAATTTGAATTTGTATTTATTTATTTAATGTGACTATGTAAAAGCATGATTAGGTAATGTGATATTTGTAATTTTTTACCAAAGTCAAAAAGTTATGTTTATTGTAAGTGAAAAATTAATATGTACTAGGAGAAAAATGAAAAAATCGTCGGATAAATGGGGGTACTATAAAGCTGTTGATACAGATGAAGATATGATTAAAAATTTCATCGTATTTCTAAACCTATAGCCAGGATCAATAATACACTTTTAGCGTTGATAGCACGGCACTTACACGGAATAGAAATAATAATTTTGGTACGTGTAGAAATAGGAACTTTATCAAAGTTGTCTGTATTTAATAAAGCCGTGCTAATACTATTTTGTAATGTTCATTATATAAACAAACCTTAATATTATAAGTTAATATTATAAACCAATTTTGATTTAACTTAATAAAAAAAAAGATAAATAATTGGGGATGATTACACAAAGAAAATTTTGAGAAAAATAAATCTTTCAATTTGAAATAGCATTGAAGTTACACTTATTAAAAAACTATGGATTTCGGTAAATAATCATTAGGAAAAAATTATGTCTTGACCATTTAAACATTTTATTATAAGCATTAATTATATTATATTACTATTTGTATTGGCTATAATCTACCTTTCAAAATGGTATAAAGAATTGAAAAGTTATATTTAACATCACGACATCCCAATATTAATTAAAAACAATTAGGTGCCTAAAAAACGCAATCCCCGAATTCCCTTCATTAGCACGTGTACATAAGATTACGTATCAATTATACAAGTGCGTACTACGGAGAGATCGTTTTGCGATAAAAGCAAATCGTAAAAGCAAACCTAAAATCATTCTCCTCAATCGAAGAGCTTTTCAAGTAATGGCACTCCCGTATTGTTTTCAGCGTGAGTGTATTTCCGTGCACGTAGGTCAAGCCGGAGTCCAAATTGGAAATGCTTGCTGGGAGCTTTACTGCCTGGAGCATGGTATACAACCCGATGGCCAAATGCCTTCCGACAAAATGCTGGGCGGGGGTGACGACAGCTTCAATACCTTCTTCAGCGAGACCGGGGCGGGAAAGCACGTGCCCAGGGCCGTGTTCGTCGATCTCGAGCCAACTGTAGTCGGTAAGGATGTCGAGAGGGACAGACAGATAAAATGTACTCGTCCTATAGATTATTTCGGCAATTCCAAATGCTTAAACTATCGTTCCAGATGAGGTTCGAACCGGCACCTACCGCCAACTCTTCCATCCGGAGCAGCTTATTACGGGCAAGGAAGATGCGGCCAACAACTACGCGCGCGGCCACTACACCATCGGCAAAGAGATCGTCGACCTGGTGCTGGACCGCATTCGCAAACTCGCTGACCAGTGCACCGGCCTTCAAGGCTTCCTCATATTCCACTCGTTCGGCGGTGGCACCGGCTCCGGCTTCACCTCCCTCCTCATGGAGCGACTCTCCGTCGACTACGGCAAGAAGTCCAAGCTCGAGTTCGCCATTTATCCGGCACCCCAGGTCTCCACGGCTGTGGTCGAGCCCTACAACTCCATCCTGACGACCCACACGACCCTCGAGCACTCGGACTGCGCGTTCATGGTGGACAACGAGGCCATTTACGACATATGCCGGCGTAACTTGGACATCGAGAGGCCGACTTACACGAACCTCAACCGGCTCATCGGCCAAATCGTCTCCTCCATTACGGCCTCGTTGCGCTTCGACGGCGCCCTTAACGTCGATCTCACCGAATTCCAGACGAACCTCGTCCCCTACCCGCGCATCCACTTCCCTCTCGTGACCTACGCCCCCGTCATTTCCGCGGAGAAGGCCTACCACGAGCAGCTATCCGTGGCCGAGATCACGAATGCCTGCTTCGAACCGGCTAACCAGATGGTCAAGTGCGATCCCAGGCACGGCAAATACATGGCCTGCTGCATGCTCTACCGTGGCGACGTCGTACCCAAGGACGTTAATGCCGCCATTGCTACCATCAAGACCAAGCGTACTATTCAGTTCGTGGACTGGTGCCCTACGGGCTTCAAAGTTGGCATTAATTATCAGCCACCAACCGTCGTGCCCGGTGGAGATTTGGCTAAGGTATGTGTCCCGTATTTCTGTTTTTTTGCTACTTGCTGCGAGGTTTCCTGCGAATATAACGTCCTGTAATGATTTTCTTTGCCGATGGTTAATTACCAGCCGAATACTGATTTGCTTCAATGTATCGTAGGTACAACGCGCCGTTTGCATGTTGTCCAATACTACGGCGATTGCCGAAGCCTGGGCTCGCCTCGATCACAAATTCGACCTGATGTACGCCAAGCGCGCCTTCGTTCACTGGTATGTCGGGGAGGGTATGGAGGAAGGAGAATTTTCCGAGGCCCGCGAAGATTTGGCTGCCCTCGAGAAAGATTACGAGGAAGTAGGAATGGATTCGATCGAGGGCGAGGGCGAGGGCGCCGAAGAGTATTAAATTTCCTTACATATTTGTGGGGATAAATGACTGCAATAATTGTTTATTAGCGAGAACCAAGAATGATTTTTTTTTTAATAAAATTTTCAATAATGGATCATAACTATATATTATTACAAGGAAAGAAAATACATTAAACTTTTTACATAGTAATTTTGCGTACACCTTTTCCTTTATTTCATAACCTTCGTTACTTTGCATCATCCCTGTAGTAGTCTTATATTGAAAATAATTTCTTACCCATATAAACGAATCATCAAAAGTAATTTTTTACAGTATTATTAAAGTTTAATTATAATATTTAGAAATAAATTTTTTTCTTAAACATGTGTACAATATGATATTATTGTTTCATTTATTTCTATTTATACATACATATTTATAAGCTTCACAAAATATAGTTATTACCGTAATTTTTATTTCATATTAAGTTATTTTTATTACTTAATTACTTAGAAACGCTTAAAATCATAAAAACGAAAGGAATATTCAAAATTATTTATTTATTTTTCTGTAGTAACTTTTTTCTCTACATTCTCAATACGTTATGTATTAGATTAATTTCCCAAAGTATTTCGAGGTTTTTGTAATAACTAAAGTAATTAAAAATCCTCGAAAACAATGTTTTAAATATCAACTGTAGCTCACGTAAGTGACTAAAATAATTTCTTTGAACATGTCTAACTGTTATTTTAGGAATTCATAAAAACATTACATCTTTTTTTCTATCTATTTACGATTTTTGTATGTGTAATTATTATATTTCAGATAATTTATATTAACATGTTTAACGGTGCGTCAGTCATTAGTAATTGAATTACGATGTGTGCCGCGTGTATCTTGTCGTCGAAGGTATCTGTCATCAATAAAATGTTGAAAAGACTTTCTAAAACAAATGCGTGAAGTTTTGAAAGTTTATAATTTGTTTTTAATTATCTTATAAAATAATATTTAGAATAATAGTATGTAGCAAAATTTTATAATATAATTTTAAAAAATTTCGATACAAGAAGATAGTTAAAAAATATATCTTTAATATTCAATTTATAGGATACCTTTTTGATAATTGTGAAAAGCAGAAGTTAAACTAATGAATTAGTAAATCGATTATGGTTTTTTAATCCAATTAGGTAGCCAGTCTCAAAGAAAAGTTATTAGCTCAAAGCAGATTAAGAAAGAGGTTTTCTATAAAAATGTTGTCAATTTGTAAAAAAAGATCTATAATTTAAAAAATATGTTTTAAGATTAAAAAATTTTTAAGAACATTAATATATATATATATATTTATAAAAAAATTTTAAAGAAAAGAAGTATCTAGATTATAAAAAATAAAATTATAAAATATTACATAATTGTATTTTAATAATTAAATTAGGTTAGACACTTTTCAAATATACTATTATTTTCAATATAGTAAGATCAGTATCAAAGATTTAACTTTTAACATTTCCTGATATGTAACATTGTATTGATACGAATATGTTAAGTAAAAAATTTTTAATGTTTAAAAGCTAAATTTATATAATACGATAATATCTTTTACATAGCATAGTAGAAATTTTGTTTTATAAGCCATTTTAAAATATGTGTAAAAGATCTGTTATTAAAAAAAGCTCAATTGATAGTCTAAAAAATCCATTTCTTTTAATTAGTTACCTTTCAAAGGAACAGTTGATTGATAGAAAAAATTGACTTGCTCATGAATAAATAATTTTATTTGTTTACTATATTGTTGACTAAGATTGATACATATTTCAGATAAAATATAATTCATTGGGATATAATTCCATAAAACTGTATTGGGATTATAAATTTAAAAGAAAATTTTAATTACGTTAATATTTTTATAATATTAAATAAATTATAAAATCTTTATTAGCAAACTTACGTATGATAAACGTTTAAAATTACCGATGATATTCAATTAGTTTTAAACATTGCGTTTTTAATATCGTAAACTAGAAGTTCGTTTTCAATTAATTAAAATCGTAATGGATTTTGATAAAAATTGTATTAAATTTGTGTAAAATATTACATGAATATTTAAGTTTTTAAATATAACGTAACGTTTGCATTTCAATATATTTATTAAAAAAGATTTAAAAAATTAAAGTTAATGAATTTAGAAAATATTCTAGAGAATCCCTAATTCACATGTTGTTCATTTGACTTTTAATATGTACAGATATAATTGAATACAATTAATAGGAAGTTTTATAATTAAAAATTTTTTATTAAAATTCATGGTTTTTAATTAACAAATTAAAGTGCAGCATTTTTAATGCGTGTAGTAGTTATATATGTGTACTTTTTAATCACGTACATTTATGAATATGTATTTATTTCTTTTAGATGTTTTAATTTCGTTCAATTTATCTGTATCCTAGGGATTGAGTATGTAGTATATATTTAAGAGCTTATAGGTCAGCACTTTTACATGCCTGTTAATTATGAACTTGTTTATTAGCTTATAATGTGTAATAATTAGTAATCATTTTCTAATAAGGAATGTTATAAGTGAGTCGACATAATTCAATACATGACTCTTCTGTTTTAATATTTTAGCGATTTCTAGCTCACCCTTATTATCGAATCTTAGTTTTTGCTTTTAAAATATAGATATTAGCCTATGTAGATGAATGCTTATCTTGCTTTTTGTAGTGGAATGGTAGCAATTATATATATATAACAGAACGATCATAACGTAAAGAATGTAAATAAAGTTGAAAGGAACTTGATATCCCTTCGAAAGAAAAATTTTTCATTAAGTTATACACTATATTGTCGAAGAATAAATAAATTTTTTTTAAGTAAGGCTTGCATAGATATGGTAGAGAAACGATCATACTTGTATAATACGTTAATCATTTTTTTAACTTTTTCGCAGAATACAAAAGGTATCAAGTATTAAAGAAGGATATAAAAGGCTTCTCGCGTATTTTCATTTCGTAAGACTTTTGCTTTATGTTCTATGTTTTAGGTAAAAATAATGTCGGACACCCACATCGACTCCCATATAGTTGGGAGTCGAAGCTAAGGTACTTGGTTAAAGTATATGGAAAGGCCAATGGTATCAAGAAAATAGTACGGAATCTTGCTATAGTTGGCTCAGTTGGCTGTCTTGCGTCTTAAGCACCATCGTGTTGGGCGGACCATTAATGACCGTCACATGACTCCGACTCGCACACATGCACGTCACTGCGCGTGCGCACGCCTCCTCGTAAGTAAAGCACATTCGCTCTCTTTCTCTCTCTTTCTCTCTCTCTCTCTGTCTCTGTCTCTCTCTCTCTCTTATGGTGCCCCCCCGGCCCCCTGCGGTCGCGCATGGTACTATTAGATCGAGAGCAGGAAAGGCAACCCCTTCTTAAGCGACGTCGCAGCCCCGCCGCTGCACAAAGTCTTTAGTACGTTTTTTCTCGAGTCTCCGATATGCTCCTGTGCTTACTGGCTGCGTAATCCATTACCTGTACGGGGCCATTGCCATCGAGCCGAGTGCACAGCCGGTCAGGAGTGCGAGCGCGAAGATCGCCATTCGCGGGCAGCTCACCCCAGGCGGAGGCTCGCAGCGCCCTGACGAGGACGTCACAAGAGCCTCTCGAGGTCTCGACCCCCTCGCGAGACCGACGTCCGCCCTCCCGCGAACGAATGACAGAGAGCTAGAGGTGGCAGGGGGAGGGGAGGGTGGTGGGATTCCCGGCTGGCCGGAGAAGGCGAGGAACGGGGCTGACAGCGTACGGGTCGCACACATGAGCATATCAAAGATGGCTCCTCCGCGATGGAGACACTGCTTCCGTCACTTAACGCGAGGGTGACTGCAGAGCCAGTGGCACCATAGCGGAGCTAAACAGTGATAGAGGGAAAGAGACGGATAGAGATAGAGAGAGAAAAATGAGTGTATGACTGGCGAGCGCGTGCATGTGTATAGGCGAAGGAGGAACGGAGCGGATGAACAAAGGAGGACGGAAGAGCGATAGGAGGTGTCGGTGAGGAGGCCGAGGGGGGGCCTGAGGTGTCGTAGAGATCCTGGAGCCACGGACGACTAGGAAACTGCGGACGGTGGCCGAAGGAGGAAAGCGCCGGTCGCGAGACGCTCGCGACTCGACGGCTCTAGTTTGTACGAAAGAGGTACTGCGCGCGTGTGCGTGTTCTGTCGAGATACGGAGGGAGGGTGAAAAAAAGAGAAAGCGAAGACGCCAGGAATATCTGAGCACCGGCTACGAAAGTCGCGCTCCAGGAGGTAACGCTTGCGGATAGGCCAGTGGATCTTACACGAGGTACATGCCATTGCATTACTCTTTGTGCTCTGCGTAAGTGTGCCCGTATTAGTGTTCGTGCTGAATTCGCCCGAGCACGTATACGTTGTTCCGCGAATATGTGTGTACTAGTGCACGCATACCCATAAACACGCGCCCGCACGCTCTTACACATGCATCTTTACACACGTACAAATAACCAAATACGTACACTTATATTGTCAGTCCATTGGATCGCGTGTATCGTGTGCGTATGTACGATTACCAGGTGTCGAGAACTAAGAGATGTTAACCCGATACCTGGGGAGTTCACTTCGAGATCGCTCTAATTCCGTACGCTTAATTTGTTGTATAGTTGGGACAGTAATAATTTTGTATCTGATCCTTCGCAAATGTAGTGTCCAATGTGTAACTTGGTGTTGAAACTTTGGACTCCTCTAATGTCCTTTTAACCATTTTAAAAATTTTGTATTAACAATATCAATGCTTCTTTATTTAGATTGTTCACGCTTTGAAAATTAGCTATTTAATTTATGTGTACAAACGTTGTTTTACTGCGTGATAAGAGTTATTTGCCTCACAGTTTTCGAAAATATTTATTGGCTTTAAATGTGTGTTAAGGCTTTCGGATAATTCTCCCACTTTTTATCTAACCCATAAAAAATTACGAGTTATATGCATCAATATGAAAATTATCTTTCCAAATGCATTGACCAGATGACTTTCTTTTATTATTTATACTTAAATTTTTTTTCAGTTTTTATCAGAATGTCTTAATGAAAAGTTTCTACAAACTATTTGTCAAATTGTTACAGTGCATACAAGTTTTAATTTCATTGTGCAACTATAGTAAAAACAAAATGTTCCTTCTTATTTATTTTAATTTTCAAATATTTAAATATTTCAAAGATGTCCTTGTACCCTAATAAATAATTGTAAAGTACTATGGTATTGTGAAATTTATCATGTTTAACAAATATACAAGTGTGTAGAACATATTTCTTAATTGTTTAGAAATATGCATCAACTTTTAATACCAATTCTAGTATCGCTTACTCATTTTCAATTATTATTCTATAATGGTCTCGTTTACCAATATTTGATTAATGGTCTAATTCCTATTAAACTTATCACTTTAAACAGATATGGTATAATTGATTCACACACAACCACACACACACATGTATATTTATATTAAACCTATTAATCGTACAAAATTATTAAAATGTTATATGGTGTTAAAAGTAAACAAAACATTTAATATGTATATGATAATATTATATATTTTATAATTATTATATTATGTATGTTATTAAATATTAAGCTTTTAATATTAAAAAATAAAATCATTTTTTTATTGATATTATTTATTTATCAAATTTGATTTGCAATTTTCTATAGTAAATACAAAAAGTATTTTATTAAGTGATTAGTAAGATAAATCTATTTTGTTCTTCAATATTAACATTCTGTTTACTGACTAAATTATAACGTATGAATATTTTGTATTTGAGGCATTTCTATTTTAAAAACATATTTTTAGCAAATAGTCGACTTTTTTATTTATTAACAATGTTTTTTATGTATCCCAATTGTTTATAAGATATTTTTTGGTATTTCAGATATTCAGTGCCATTCCAGAGTAACAATGTTGCTGTGCTAAAAAAATTCAACTGAATGTGATATAAATTCCAATAAATTTATATTATTAATGCCTCATAAAGAGTTTTAATAAGGAACTGAAGTATACTGGTTCGTGTAGCTGTGATGTCATTATTAAATTCAGCTTTAGAAATTAAAGCCTTATGGAACAAAGGAGTTTCTTCGGTGCCTCTGCAAGGATGTTACCAAAGGAAGACAGTAAAGTTTTTCTGGGTAAAATTACTGTTTTATCATTTTCTAATTTCCAAAATCACTTTAAGTTTTATGCTACAAGCATATAAGATTTAATTTGAAACTTAATATTTGTTTTAATTTTCATTCTAATTCTAATGTTGTTATTATATTGTATTTTGTAGTGTTGCAATTATTTTATTTTATTTTTGATTTATAGTAGTACAGTTTTTCCTAAATAATGAAGAAACCATTTTATAATATTTTTCCATTAAACACACTAATTATATATATAATTTTTGAGTAAAATTAAGTTCTTTCATAGATTTTTTAAAAATATTTAATTATTAGGCTGTAATTATGTAAAGTAAAAAAATTAATATAAATTGTAATTATTTAATGCAGTGGTACATTATTAAAATAGACGATTTCAAAATTTTTAAAAATATTTTGAAAGATTCTGATTCGTTAATTTACACTGAAAAAGACTTTTTTATAATAAAGTTGTCATTAGTTTTATTAGTATTATCAATAAATATTACTTGTTAAAATCAGTAGAAAAATAAAACAGAAAAATGTATTTTTGTATCAGTTCTCGAACAGTGCAACGATGACAAAGGTACAAGTAAATCAGGGGCCTTTTACAAGGTCCTAAGTAGGATCAGTAGCTGTTAAGCTGAAAAACCTTGTAAATCGTCTATGCGGTGCTTTTTATAAAGCAGTTAGTAGTTGAGTACACAGGAGCGCAAAGTGCGTGTGGGACAAATGGCGCGCAAGATCGACAACGTGAAGACCATTAATGTGGCGGTGGTTGGATTGTCAGGTACAGAGAAGGAAAAGGGTCAGGTTGGCGTTGGCAAGTCTTGCCTCTGCAATCGTTTTATGCGTTCTCTCAGCGATGATTATAGCGTCGATCACATCTCTGTACTGTCGCAGGTATAATTCACTTTTTTCTATCCAGATTTTTCACATTAATAGTTGTTCTTTTATTTTAAACAGTTCTTTAAAAAATGTAAAAAATGAATCATGCTTACTCAAAGAGCTAGTTATTTAAGAATGACATACAATGCACAAAAATTAAGGATGTCTTTCACTTATATTACATTTTGTGCTAGACATTTCTTTAATTCAATAGATTACAAATTCTTTTAATAAATTTAATACATTTTCATATTTTAACGAATGACTATAAAGTATGGTACTATATAATCATATGTAAGGATCCTTTTAAAGTTTTATGCATTATTTATTTGTATATCTATAGATGTAAGTAATATCTTTTTTTTTATAATGTCAAAACAAGACAATTTTTTCAAACCGCATTAATATGATTATTTATATAATGAAAACAAGATAATTGACTTGTTTTCAATCTGTAATTGTTTTTAATTATTAAAATATAATCATAAATGCTATCTAAGATATGCACTTTTTTAAATTATTAAAATTGTTGTTTTACAGTCGGACTTCAGTGGCCGCGTTGTCAACAATGATCACTTTTTATATTGGGGTGAGGTGGCTAAACCGACAGAGGATAACTCTACAGACTATCAATTCCAAGTCATTGAGCATACTGAGTTCATTGATGATTCCTCATTCCAGCCCTTTAAGGGTGGCAAAATGGAACCGTATGCTAAAAGGTGCGCTTCCACGAAAATTACGAGTGCTGAAAAACTCATGTATATTTGCAAGAATCAATTGGGAATCGAAAAGGAGTATGAACAGAAGGTTAGATAAATTTATTTTTGTTTATTATAATTTTTATCAGCTTATCCATTATTCAAGTTAAAAGAGAAAGTTAGAAATTAAGTCTTATTTCAAAAATCAATTATAGAAAATTCAATAACAAAACTGTTTATAGGTTTTGCCAGATGGAAAATTAAATATCGATGGTTTCTTGTGTATTTTCGATGTGAGTGTAGTTCCAAATCGTTCTATTGAAAAGCAAGTCGATATTGTTGCTAATATCCTCAACAATTTGATAAAGACAAAAAAGCCAATAGTTTTGGTGACGACCAAGAATGATGATGCCAATGATCAGTATGTAAAGGAAGCGGAAAAGCTACTAATGCGAAAGGAATACAAGGGTTCAATATTGATGGTTGAGACTTCGGCTCATGAAAATATAAATGTTGACCTGGCTTTCATGACTATTGCTCAGCTTGTTGATAAGACAAAGCTGCGCAGCAAGGTATAATAAGATAATTTACGAACCTTTCAATTTTAGTAGTATTAAAACAGAATACTAAGTACTTTTGAATTTAATTAAAATGAAGTCGAATTATAGTCGTAACGATGTCGATAACTATTACTTTTAATACTTAGATAAAATTTAATATATTTAAATCATTGTTAGTAAATTGAATTAATATAATATAATATAGTAAATTTAATTACGAATATCTGTTTTTTATTCTTTTTAATATTAAGAATTTTATTCTCTTTTTTTCTAATTTTTAACTATGAAAGATTTTTTTTAATTTATTTGATTCACTGTATAGCTTTGTTAGTAAAATGTTATTGATATTTGGTGCTAATAAAGCGATATCTTCGTTTCATAGTAGTGATTTCTATAATGTTTTTTTTTGTGAACAATATACGAGAATAATAAATGATATATGTAAATAATATCGAACGAAATAAACAAAATTATGCTTTTTATTTTACAGGTAATTGCATTCGCAGAGGCATCCCGACAAAGAAAGGAATTGATGGATGCATCAACGGAGTCTCTCCAAAGGCTCATACGTATGCATGTGCAAGATTATCGGGCCATTTGGTCACATTCATCGAAAAAACTTGCCCAGCACAGAGAGTTCACGACATTTGTTGAACTGTTTGGGATCGATGCCACGCAACGGTTATTCCGTAGGCACATTAAGAAACTGAAGGACGAACAAGTGGCTAAGAAGATACAAGGTTACTTAGATATGTTGCCAGATATATTGCACGAGATTTGCCCTGATATTTCCAATCTGATTAATGAGTACGTATTTTGTTATAAAATTTAATTCTAATTTTATAGCTTTATGAATATTTAAAATTCATTACTTTTCAAGTTTTAACTTAAATGAATCGTATATTTTTTAAATATTACGTTTTCAATTAAAATTTTTTATGATATTATTATGCAAGAAAAATGATTTTCAAATGCATATGGTTAATTATATTAACATTAAATTATAAGATTTAAAATATTTGTAAAACAGCTTTAGGATAAAATTTTTATCTATAAATTTATTCCTTTAATATTTGTCACTGAAATAATTAAAAGAAAATTGCATTTTATATATATGACTCTAAAGAAGACAATGTTAATCATTATATTTATATACATAATATATATTACTTTCTTAAAACTATATTAGAGAATGGTCGAGTGTGCAACAGTTTATAAAGGAGCATCCAGAGTTCGATCGTTATTTTTACGAGTGTCCAGAAGATATACCTTGGATCGACTATGATTTTGGTGAAACTAATAGTTCTAAAATTCCTTATGATGTTTTGGAAACTACCGAGGCTGAAACTGTTTTCAAAAATCACGTTAACGCTTTGCAGCAGGAGCAGCGGCGCCTTGAGTGAGCCTATTTTTATTTTTTCAATATGGCTGTTGACGTTCCATGCAAATATCATTATATATGTTTGTGTTCAATGCATTCAAAAGTTAGAATGTATTGTTTTAGTTTTACTAACAATTATTTCGTAAGTTGATACCGAAATATCACACGATGGAATTTATGATTACGGTATTTTATTATAAAAATACATTTATTTATATGTATTTATAGTTATATTAAAAAAGAGAGTTCATAGAAAATACAAGGAAAACATGTAAATGACAGGTTATTGTATGTATCTTGAGATTTAATACTTTGATGCTATATGAAAACATAATTTTTTACATGAAAAATAATGTTTTTTTTTTAAATAAAAGTAAAAGATCTCACTATTTTAAATATAATATCAAAGATCTGGGGAATTGATTATAAATTAGTTAACACTGTAACGTTATACAATGCATTATTTTTTTTCGTAAAATGTAGAAAATGTTTTTATAGTTAAAATGATGCAAATGGAGCCGTTTGTTATAGTATATACTATATTCAAGACTGATATCGATAGCTTTAAATAATTTATATAATACATATTTAATGAGGACTGACACCTAGAAGGTTTATTTTTATTTAACAGTAGATGCCTACAAATCATGAGATTTGATTACTATTTTTTATTAAATTCTAACAAGTTAAAGCATTTTAAAACTAATTTAAATTAAATCTAATTAAAATTAAATTTAGTATTCGCAATAGATTGATATCTTATATTTTTTACCCAGATAATATCAATTCCTGATGAAGATTAATAATGAGAAAGTTTTATATTTTTGAATTGAAAAATTTTGTTTCAGGGGCGAGCGGATGTGTTTTTAGTAGCTTTATTTAATTTATTTAAATTTTTTATATAATTAAAATGTAATTATACATACAAACTAAGTATTTGGAGCTTCAAGAAATGATGCCTATATCTAGTTCAAGTAATAAAATTATTAATAACATAATTTTCTTCTGAATCACGTAGCACAAAATTACAAAGGATTACATTAGGAATCAGAAGCCACAATAATAAAAATTTAGGTCATCTATTTTGAAATAAAGTAAGTTTAATTCAATAAAGTAAGTTTAAAAAGTGGATTTGCTTAGTTCTTTCTGTATAATAAAAAATTAATGAAATTGAAATAGAGTTTATAACAATTATTGGTAAAAAAAAATTTACAAGTCGAATTTGCTTAAAAAATATAGACAATTTCACGCTCAAATTGAATCACAACAATGTTTCAGTTCAGTTTCGTGTACCTTCGTTGTAACAGGAAAAACATCATTACTTTGTTATTATGGAAAATGTTGAAGTTAAATGAGAAATGTTTAAAATTGATGTGGTCTGTTATCATTTTCTATGTATTATCCGGGTTAGTTAAGTCAAGTCATTTCATTTTTAGTCGATTTATAATTATAATATGTTAATTTATAATTTGTCTTCCAGTTAGTAAAATTCAAATAAGAAAATATGAGTTTGGTAAATGGTAATTATTTTGATACGAACCGTTCCTTGACTTATACTTGCCAATGAACTCTTAAAAAAAGGTTTTTCAATATAAATAAAGATGTTTTATGCAATTTTTTATAACAAAACAAAATTTTTTTAAAATCCACACATTTTAATCACGTACATAAAGAGGATATAGTGTATTTTATAAAATTTTTACGAAAAAATCTCAAATATAATGGATTTGTAATGTAATAACTGAGTTTAATCTTTAATATTTGTGATACATTAAAATGGATAGCATAAAAATTGAAACTTTTTAAATCATAAAAATTGTATCTAGTGCTACTATTAAATTATTATGATTTTAATTTAGGAAGAGTTTACAAATTTAATGACCTAAAGAATAAATCGCATTTAAAATAGTTATCGAATTTTGTGTTACGTTAAGACCATCAACCATGAAATGAAACGGTAATTTTGAGAATCCTAGATTACTAAGATATGGTAGAAAATTTTTGGTCTCCAAGATTTTCAAGAAAAAATTAACCCTTGTGTATCTCTCAACCCTAATAAATTTAATATTAAAAAATATTGAACATATTTAAAATGTTTTATTTTGAAATCCAGTGTATAATCATTAATACAAGCAGAAATTATGGTTTATAAATTGTATCGTGTGATAAGGTAAATTTTAATGCCCGATGAAATTCATGTGCAGCATACTAATGCTTTTTGCTTTATTCTGGGTGGCGTCTTTCTTTTTGCAGACTTCCGAAAAGGTAATTACACGCTATTTTACAGCTATTAGTTACTTAGTTTCTATATGTGGGTATTAATAAGCCGGTTTTGATTTTTTATTCAATTAAATTTGGTTTTTAAAGGTAACATTTAATTCAAAATGGAGTGAAATTTGAAATTGTATTAAATATTTTGTCAAAATGACATTTTAATGCTTTGAGAAATGCTTTTTTTGACATCTAGATATTGGGAAGCTTTTCAAGATTTATTCTTAATAATACATGCACTTAATGTACATACACGATGCTTACATTAAAAATTTTAATCTTTTTTATAAAAAATTTCATGTTTGTTCAATGAATTAATTATTTTTATTTATTTATGAATAAAAAATAATAAATCAATGATGATGATAATTGACGGAATTATAACTTACATTATTTTATACAAATAAATACGAATTAAATTCTAAATTAAAAAATAATTCATCAAAAAACTGCTTTAAAAAAAATTAAAAATCAAAGTTATGCCTTCATTTTTATTATAGATATTTAAATAATTACATCTATTGTTTGTTTAAAAGGGAAATCAATAGTTGAAACGTTTTCTGCGGCATTGAGTCATTTTTTAAAGCTACTTCTTAAGTCTTAGTCGTTAATTAGTAAATAAAAAAAAGTTATAATCTTTAAAATATCGCACATTAAAAAGGAATTTACTATAACAATTTAAGGGAACTAATATTAATATATAAAGTTTTAATTAACTGTTAATTTAGTACGGCAAAAAAATGTGTTTAAGTATTTAAAATTATTTTGCAGGTGGAAAAAACAGTTTAAGCAGCTGCTAGAGGAGACAGGCTACGTTACTCCGGGGAAACAGCTTTCAGAAGTCCGAGTGCTTTTTATGGGTCGCGAGTGCTTTGAAGCATTGTCTCATCATGATTGCCAAGAAATCTACGATCAACATCAAAAGGAAATCATTGAAAAGGCTAAACATAATTTTCAGGTTTGTAAACAATCAGTTTTTAAGTTATTATCAAGAATTATATTTAATGAAGTAAAATTTTCCTAGGTAAAAAAATGTCTGCTTTTGCTACAATTATTTATTCAAAATATTTGTAAGCTGTGATAAATCGTAATAAATGTGTGATAAAACGTAAATAAATTATGATTGTCTGAACGGTTGAACATCATTCTATTATTGCCAAGAGTAGTATTATTAAAGAGTTACGAGTTTTGAAGTTTTGAAGATTTTTAACTTAATCTTATAAAAATTATTTCTACACAGGATTTCTATAATGGAAATGCTGTTTTTCATTTAGGGAAGCTGCATAAATTTAATTTTGAACTTTTTAGTGAATTATCAATATTAGAAAACGCTTGAGATAGTACAAAACCAACAGATAATTTAAAGGGATTAAAGGTTACAAAAAAGTACTTGAAAGTACTTACTGCGCTAAAATTTTCTAAAGAAAGTTTTTAAATTAGTTGCAAAAGTAAAATTTGATGAAAATTTAAAAATTTACTTAGTCTAAGGTCTATTATATTAAAATATGAACACTGTCATTTAAAAATTATCACAGATTTTAGAATCCTATTAATACGTAGCTTTTGATTATTGCTTAAATAATGGACTTTTATGATCTTTTAATTTTTTTCGTACTTTTTAGGAATTGCTTTTGGAACATGCGGATTTGTTTTACCACTACAAAAGTATTGCGCCTACAGGTACAATTACTCAAGATGATATAAAGGAAATAACGGATGCTTTGCTTGACGATTTTAGGTATGTTTGAATTTAGGAGGCTTGACGATATTTTTAAAAGTAATATATTACAGTAAGTGAGAAGATGAGCTTATTGAAAAAATTAATTTTTTTTAAATACTTGCTTTTTCAGGTATAAGGCTTTAGATAGATTAGATCAAGATAGAAAATTAATGCTCTTTCAGCATTTAGGTTTCGTTCACTGTCCTATTCGAGAACACTGTCCAGCTTTTCCTAATTGTATGGATGCGTTAATTGAAAGGATTTTAGGAACAAAAGCTCACAGGTAGTTATAGAACAATGAAAATAAATATAATTTATTAATTTGGGCTTAGTAATTGTCCTTTTCAATATATTGCATTTTAAAATATGTTGTTTTCTATAATATATAAAATAAAATTGGTATATGTGTGTTACAGACCATCGTCTTGGAATCATAGTAGTCAATGGCAATTAACCTCAGAAAATAATCAACTTAACTTGGTGATACTAGGAAGTAGTGGATTAAGTGAAGAATTTGCTCGCGAAATTCGATCGCAAACGGAGGATGATGAAGTGGAGATCGATTGCCAATTATATACACTTGGCTATCGCGTTATCGATGGTGATGTTGGTTTACCCCATAATTCCTTTACCACGTCCGATTTTATGCCACATGGTAATTTCAATTTAATACAATGATTATTTATTATCAATAATTTAATTAATATTAAATATATTTTTTAACGAAATAGGCTCTTTTTGTATTTATTCAAATGAAAATACGTTTGAATATGTTCGCTCTTCTCTGGAAAAAACATTACTCTCGAATTTGGAACAGGAAGATCGATTACCATTTCAGGGTCTGCCGATCGTAATTATTTTCGTTC
Source organism: Kradibia gibbosae (assembly GCA_018907135.1). Classification (NCBI taxonomy): domain Eukaryota; kingdom Metazoa; phylum Arthropoda; class Insecta; order Hymenoptera; family Agaonidae; genus Kradibia; species Kradibia gibbosae. Next base: position 13,370,916 of record JACCHX010000002.1, on the reverse strand, counting down.
CAGACGGAGTAATAGATGAACTTGAAGCAATGAGACTTCGCGAAGAAGGGCAAAATTTGGCTGACAGGTGAATTATTACAATTAATAAAATGAATTAATTTTATCGGAATAAAAAATATATATATAGAGATCAAATTTTTTTCTGAAAATTGTTCATGAACTTTACTTTAAATGATTATTATTTTTTTACAGTTTACAATGTCCATTCATTGATGTTCAAATCGAAGATTTAGAACCAGAGAAGAGATTTCCTACCACGCTCGTTAAGGATGCATTGCAACAACTTGTTCAAGCGATCAATCATCGAGCAGGATTTCTTAATATCTACCAAAGTGTTATTGAATGTTTGGAACCAGATATTAGGTATAAATTATGAATAAACATCGCCTATGTTTGTATATTACATTCGTGCGTTAAACCAAGAGTTTATATTTTACAAAATAAAACACTCAATTTTAATTCTTTCTGGTTAATGAATGAAACTTATTTTTTTTTTTGCAGAATAATAATGTGCATGTTCTGTGGCGATCCATATTCAGTGGAAAATGTTCTTGCGCCACTGCTGAGTCATCAGTGTTGCTTTCTTAGTAGTGAGCGGTCCATTGTTCTCGAAACGTTTCTCGGCGAATCAAAACGCCGTGTCGAAGTGACAATATCCAGCTTTCACGGAGCTAACGCCTTTAGGGATGAACTTGTGCATGGTTTCATTCTTGTTTACTCAACGAAAAGGAAAGCTTCGCTGGCTACACTCAAGTACGCCCGAATTTTGTAAATGCCAGACACATGTCATTATTTAAGTAGTCATTGCGGGAAAAAATTATTCTTTAGTAGTTTATATTTAAGATAGACTCTTAGATACGGGATTCGACATTGTACTAATGATATATGTTGACTTTTTCTTAATTTAAAAAATTTTCTAAATAATTATTGTATAATTAATTTAAAAACAAAATAATTTAAAAATTTTTAATTTTATCAATATTTACTTTTTAACCAATAAATGCCTATCTTGTATTCTGAAAATAGATTGTGTATTATAAATATTAATCAAAATTAATTTCTATTGTAAAGAAAAATGTGTATAAAATATGTATAATTTAAGGGTATTTTAGTAAAAAATTTTTTTTTAAATAAACTAATAAAGAATAATATAACTGTCGAAATGGCAAGATACACATTTTCAATATATTACTTTATTGTAGTGCTTTTTCACACAACATTCCGAATCTGCCAATTCAAATAATGGCAGTTACTGATACAGGAGGTGCCAACGCTTTCTTTAGTAATGATTTAAGCCATCATCTCATAACGGAGGGAAATGCCACTGCAGATAAATTGCAGGCTCATTTTATGACTTCCTCCTCGTCTTGTCAGCAAAAAAGTGAGAAATTGTTTCTATTTTTTGTTATGATTTCTATTGTACAATTGATCCTTATTTTATACTTTTTTCATGGAGTTACTATAATGAATGTAATATGTATTTTCAGCTGCTTTTTACACACCTTTCTTTAAGGAAGTGTGGGAGAAGAAGCCAGAAATTGAGCAGGCATTTAATATGGAAGAGCCAGGCAATCTTAATGATAGCGGTGAAGGTACTTTAGAATATTCGGCATTACATCCAATGCCTCCACCACGTCACGAAAGTTACCATTTACAAACTCCGGATGATGGGTAAGTTAGTCGGAAAAAGTTTCCTATTCCTAGTTCCTTTTTTCTCTCTTTGTATATATATACACACATATTTTTATTGTTATTTCTAAAAGTAATTACTTTAAAAGCGTATGCGTATTATTTACTGTTAAAAAATAAAATATGACTATTCGTGCAAGATCTCTTTAAAAATTACATTTTCTTAATTCTAATAGCACAATTGGTTATTTATTTATTTTTATAGTTAATTTTTACAATAAAATATTTATTGAAATGTAAGCAAAGTATCAAAAAATTCGAATTTAATTGATCGGTTCTATTTATTTGTTTAAAAACCAGTGAATTATTCAATCATTTTTAATAAATTTGGTACAGAAAATAAAAAAAATTAATTGAAATTTTTCTAGTACGCCTTAAATAAAAGAAAATTGATAAAATTTAAATAAAATATGAGTAAATTTTTCATAGAATAGATTGTAAGATCATGAAATGTAAGAGATTATTTACTAGGAAATAATATAATAATTTTTTTGTAAAAATTAGTGTTTAAATATAACATATCTGCAAACATTTTCCAAGTATATTTTCGTGGAGTCCATGTACATTAAAACATGTTATTAAGGCATAAAAGATCATTAAATTGATAAATAAAATTAGAATTTATTCAGAACGACGTAAAGTATTTATTCACACAACTATTCAAGAAAATTTGTGAAAACAAAAAATGTGATTAACCATCGTATACTAGAAGATTATCTATATGAGAAGGTGAATCATCTCCCTTCTACCTGTATTGTCTCTCATCTCCCTTCTGCCTGTATTGTCTCTCATATCCCTTCTGCCTGTATTGTCTCTCATTTACCTTCTTCCTGTATTGTCTCTCATCTAATGTGAAGCAGTATGTCGGTAACTTTTAGGAGTGGTTCGGAGTCTTATGAGCAGTTGACGCCCGATGGAGAGCTAGGAGAGGGTGGACTTAACGAACATTTTGTCGATAATCGGGCAACGCCAAGTGACGACAGCGATATTTATAGTCAGGTAGATTATCATCGAGAGGACCGAGACAGGGACTTTGGCAGGAGCGGCGATATCACAAGCAAGTTGTCCGGTATGCGGCAATACTCCAACATCTCATGCCTCTGTTATGCACTCGTCTTTTGCCTTCAACATTTTTATTTTTATTTTTTTTTTATTGCTGCTCGAATTTTATTCGACTATTCAGTTTTCAAGCTTTTTTAAAGGAGTCGTATAAACTTATGAGAAATTAGTTGATAATTCCTGATGATTAATTTATAAGGCTCCTTGCGTCATATGCCAATTACAGTTGTTCAAAATAATTATTATTCATATTAAGAATGTGCTAAGAATTTTCAATATTTTTTTGCCATCTTTTAATTGACTAATTTCATTTAACAAATATTAGTTTTATACAAGAAAATGCAGCTTTCAATTTTACTTTTTTAATAATTATTATTTTAATTTTTAATGCATGATTATTATTATGGTTCATGTCAATACTTCTTAAATTTAAAAAATTTTTGTTTAATCACAATGAAATATTTAGTTATATTAAACTTTTTATATTAATATTTAGTTATATTAAACTAAAAGAAATAGAAATTCACTTAAAAAGTAAATTTCATCTGTTTGATGTCTAGAAAATATTCTTCCCCTTACTAAAGAAACAAACTTATCACTAAAAAAATAACGTTCTGGCTCAATATTTAATTAATATTTAATTAATATTCAATTAATATTCAATTAACGTTTAATTACATTACTTTTAAAAAAATTTTGGAAGCATCACGTTTTTAAAAACTTCACGGAGCTATTAAGTGAAAAAAAAAATAAATGAAAAGTAAGAAAAAAGAAATTTATGTGCGTAAAATGCACGGTACGAATTTTTTCTCGGCATTTTAACAGACGGCATGAACCTTCAATTAAGTCCGTTACATATTTGTACAATCAATCAAATGAGATATTATCGATGATTGGAGCCATAACCGAGACATTACTTTTCTCACCATGCGAAAAGCAATGAAGCACTTTCGCACGGTTTCAGGCTGGGTGAAGGATACTTTTATGCATCAGCAGCAGGAGGGTGTAACCAACAGTTACTCTCATCGGGCATTTACTACCGGCCGCCGCCACATATCTCAGTCAAAGTCGAGACCCAAGGGCAACAGCCAGACCCTCAAGCAGCCCGGGAAGATAAACCTTAAGGACTTTTCAAATGTAACCGACGTCATATCACGAATGGCCATCGGGGAGAAGGATGAGCACGGCAAGATGATTGGACACGCGCCCCTCGCCACCCCAGAAATGGTCGATCTTGGTTCTGAGTACGCGCAGGTGAGTGAATGTAATATCTTTTGCCTTCGTCTAAAAAATCGCGTTTTTTTCAAGGAGAAAAAGTGTGCGATCAATTTATGCTTGCTCTATGTATTTTCACCTTTTATGAAAGTTATTTAATTTATATGAGTATATTCTGTGAATTTACTCAAACTGATATTACATTAATATTATTTTAATACTGTTTTAGTAAAAAATTTTGACTTGTAATATAAATTAAACCCTCAATTCGTGATTTATTAAATGACATATTATACCTAATCAATTCTAAATTTCTATATTTTTTATTAAAATAAAGAATCACGCATGTTAGTTGTCGTTTACACATAAAGGTGTAGTTTTGATAATAACAAACTAATGAATACTTTATTGTTTTATGTGTTTATACAAGCATTAAAAATACTACAATCACTTATTTTTAAATGAAATGAATAACAAGTTTAATATTTTTTAGGTAAAGGATGTTGTGCCAAATTTGTATTCACATTATGATGGAGATTATGTTTACACTTTGGTGCACGATTCTATTGGGAACAATAAGTCTAAGCTGCGACATAGAAGAGAAAAAGGTCAACCTTGTAAGTTTAATTTGTTTATCAAACATAAATCAACTTTGAATGTAAAAAGCTTGATTAAAAGAATTAATTTTCGTAACATTAATGTAGCAAAAAGCATGCATTTAATAAATAAACTTTTATGAATAATAGATTAATAAATTTTATAAAAACAATTTCATTCATGACCAATCGTCATCTTTAAAGCTTTTTTCATCTATATAGTTAAGCAATTAAAAAGAAAATAATTATTATTTACTACATAAAACATTTCTCTATAATTTTACCAGATTCACCGTCTACAGCGTACAGCGACTCGGATTCCGAGTGGAGCTCCCTGGAACGCCAGAGGGTGGCGGAAGCCCTTAGTAAAGTTAATAACAAGAAATTGTCGTCGCACAAGCGGACGCGCAAGAAACGTACCGCCATACCGGTAGCTACACCCAAAGTACCCCAGCTGTCTGGTATGGCTGGAGGTATCGGGGTCGGCCTCAGCGAAGGGATCGTAGGATTCAATTATAACATGAAAGACGATAAGAGCTGGCGCGTAGATCTTAATGACAGAGGTGAGATTATTGTCTTTCGAGCAGAGCGTACCGTATTTCACATTTAATAAAAGCCTAGATATATATGTAAGGCGTTTGAAAGGGAAATTTATGTAGGTTTATTTTGTGCGCTAAATTTATGAAATTCACTTGCGCAATTTTCATAAAAATATTATTTAAAATTAAATAATTAAAGTTAAAATACTTTTTGCATTGATAAAAAAGTTTTTATGATTTTTTATGACCTAGTTGTAATATTGAAATACTTACTATATTGTTAATAAGCAATGCGAGTTACTTATATTAATATTTAACTGTTGCTGGTAATTAATCTTACGAATCTATATGTCTCAGTGAATTCTAATTTATTTATAGCATAAGATATTAAAATATCTTTAAATAAGTATTGAAACGGGACATATCAATGGTTACATTTTTAGTGTCGAGTGAATCTGCGGACAGTTCAGAATCGAGCGATCAAGAGCATCCCTCGAAATCTCGGACGAAGTCACACGTGAAACATCCGGCTACTAGTCTTCGCAAAAAGTTCGGAAATTCGCTACAGCAGCAACAGCAGCAGCACATGTCAACTACCCTCCAGCATCCTTTTAATCTCAAGCACATGACTCAAGAAATGTTCAGTACTATGTCTGCGAAACAGCGCATTATCATTGGCGACAATAACATAGTAAACATGCCCGACGACGAGTCCAGTCTTGATGTATCGTCACCACGTGAGATTAATTCACCGAGCTTTGGTCTTTTGACTAAGAGCAAGGATGGCCAAGATAAACTAACACGCAAACGCGACAAACAGAAGGCCAAGGAGGATGAAAAGTTGGAAAAGCGCCGACTAAAGGTACAATTCTTTTTTATTTTAAAAATTTATAGTGAAACATATTATTGATTAGTTTTTTTTAATGAATATTTTTGTTACGTTTGCAAAAATAAACGTTTTGTAAAAAGAAAGAAATGCCTTGTAATTAAAATATTACTTGCTTAAATTATTGCAGGAAGAAAAATTGAAGAGGCATGCTGAAAAAGAACGCGAACGTGAGAAGAAAAAGCAAGAGAAAACGAGGCAAACGAAAGGCGTGAATATGTCTATGCAACCAATGCCCCAAACTCTTATCGAGGACTTTGCTCAGAGTGATACAAACCCAATTCCATTATTTCTTGAGAAATGCGTGCGATTTATCGAGGACGAGGGTTTAGATTCCGAGGGCATCTACAGGGTACCAGGAAATCGCGCTCATGTTGAACTTCTCTTCCAGAAATTTGAAGAAGGTCTGACATAAAAAAAAATAAATATAAATCTCTGATAACATTCCTAAGTTTCCACAGTGATTAAGAGTAAAATAACGTTGAAATATTATTTTTGTGAATGCAGAATTAACAATTGCTTTTATAAAGCTAATAGAAACATTTTAAAAAACAAACAAAGTATATAATTAAGTTAATAGTTTAATTTTTATGTTTCCAGATGGCAGTGTTGATATACATTCATTAGACATTCCTGTGAATGCCGTTGCAACTGCACTCAAAGACTTTTTTTCCAAGAGATTACCGCCTCTCATAGATAAGGAAAGCATGAGTCAGTTGGAGGATATCTCGGGTAAGTTTTCGTCGATATCCGGCATGTCCTTTTATTTTTTATGCTCTTTATGAGACTAATAATATCAGGCTGTGCTGCAATATTTATTATTTTTATAATTAGCAGAACGCTGTTATGTAAAAATTTGTTTTGTGTGTGTGTGTGTGTGTGTGTGCGTGTGCGTGCGCGCGCGCGCGTGCAAATCATATATATATATATATACATATATATTTGTATATATATATGCATATATATATATATAAATGTGTGTACATTTACGTATTTTATAGTAAAAAGATACATATTTATTTATGGTTACAATTCTGTTTTTTACCTTTTAAATCTGAAGGTGCACGTGGTATCAGCAAACCGATGTCCGCGACATGCATGAATATGGAAGGTTGGTTTTTTTCTTGAATTGTTTAATTTCGTTAAATAATTTACTTAATACGATTTTATAGTAAAGTTAAATACGTAACGTCTTGATTACATATTCGTAAAATTAGATTGTCTATATTGCATAAGCTTACTGAGTTTTAATATTTTTTATTAGCAGGTTCAGCGTAGCATGATCTGTATATTTGTAATCAGATGGAATGCAAATTATGTTGAATTTATCATTGTATGATTCATTACTTCATTGTTTTCATTATCAAAATCACATAGAAATTTAAATTTACAGGGAATGAACCTTGCTTTTTAATTATTAAATTTTTAATTCGTAAAATTGTTAATATTACATTAACTGCGCTGAATCTGTTAATACTTCATATATACCGACAGTTGATTTAATACAAATTAAATTATCTTACCTTCAATGTTTTGGAAAATTTTTTTGGATTTGAAACCAAGTTTAGCACAGTTATATTACGGTTATCACAGTGGCTTAAAGTTAATAATTGTCTTTAAATAGAGGAAAATGTTTTTTATAAATTAATAAATTGGTAGATATTTATCAAGTTTAATGATTTATAACCAAAAGTTTTTATTCAGTAAAATTATTTATTCAAATTTAATACAAGTCGACATTTATTTCATAATAATTATTAAAAAATGGGCTTAAATAAATAATAAATTTATTGTAACGGGCTTTCGATGCAGTAATAATAATATCCCGTTTTTTATTTGCTTCTTATTTTTTTGTGAACGGTATATTTTAGATCGTAGCGGCAGGTTATTGGCCCTGCGGATGATGCTTACCAAACTTAACTCTGTTAACTTTGATGTGCTGAAATTTATATTCCAACATTTTGTTAAGTGAGTATTAAAATACTTTTATCATTTTTAATATTTCTAATTATTATATTGTATAAAAAAATATATTTAATACTCATCAATAATGTAGTTTATTTTAAAAGCACAAAGTAATTTTAATTAAACTTTGTAAAATGTAAAACTGATTGTTATTTATAAATATTAAACTGTTTTTTTGTAACATATACATAAACAGTTTTCTAAAAATTTTATATTGTGATAACAAATTATTTAAAGTGATTAGATTATTTATTATAGAATCTTTTTACATTGATTGATAACAATTATTAAATATTTATGGAATTACATGAACTTGAATCAAATATTTAAAAATCAATAATTTCATAAATTTGATTAAATGCAATATATTCTTAGCGCTAGTTAATTTTCCGACAATATATTTATTTTAACATAACTTTATTTATAAAAGATTTGATTTATTAAAAAAATTTATTAGAAAAAATTATGATACGATTTAAGAGAATTATTTCAATCATTATTTCAGTACACAAAAAACAATGTCTATCAAGTATTATTTGCGCGAAAATGAAATATTTTATAGTTTAAAACAAAATTTAATGATTTAAAAAGGGCACTTATTATTTGAGTGAACTATTTATTTTTAGTTTAGAAATGTACGTATTTACAAATATTTGAAGTTAATAAAATAACATTGGATAGGTATTACGAACAACCCATATGTGTAATTTTATTTATTTTCGCAGAGTCGCTGAAAATTGTAAGCTTAACAGTATGGACAGTAAGAATTTGGCGATTTGCTGGTGGCCGACTCTTCTGCCGATCGAATTTAACGACCTCGGCAGGTTCGAGGCAATGAGGCCCTACCTCGAAGACGTCGTTCAGACAATGATCGATCAGTATCCATTCTTGTTTTGCGGCAAGGAGGCAATTGTTATGGTCTAAGCACATTTTAGCAATGCTTTTAATTGATGACGTTTGAACAAATATGATTATCTTACGAAGAAAGAGAAAATAAAAAATATATTGATATTTAAAGATACATAAATATACACTTATGCACAGGCGGTGATTTCAGAAAGCTGATTTGTAATTTATGTGCAGAATTTTTTTTTATTGAATTTCTTGCGCTATATGGTTACTTTGCTTATCTGGAGCCTAGTGATGATTAAAATGGAAAACTGTAAAACCTAATGTTTAAAATTACTAGAACAGGGGATTAAAAAAGGGGGAAGCATCGTTTCTTTTTTTTTCTCTTAACATAAATCGATGAGAAGGCGGTTGCATATAAACATGTGTTTAGCTATTGTTTACCAACACAACCAGAATAAAAAAAAACAGATGAAGAGTTTTTAATGGTATGAATATACATAAACCGCGACGAAATAGGTTATGAAAGAGGGTAATTTGAGGAACCTCTGAAGATAATACCAGCCAAGATATGATTTTTCAAACAAGATTTCGCACAGCTACGGGAGGCAGTAAAAATTAATGGATGAAAAATATTTAGAGGAAGAACTACACTGGAAGTGAACGTGAGATTGTCAATGAAAGAGAGAGAGAGAGAGAGAGAGAGAGAGAGAGAGAGAGAGAAAAAAGATTTCGCGGGTGTGAAAAATTGATGAAACGAAACGACGCTTATATTGTAATTTTAAAGCAGGAAAAATTGCGCCATAATCATTCCACAATGTGAGATAGAAGAAATGTTAGTTAGTGCCATGTCAAGCAAGCGAGAAAGACAGAAAGGTAGGATCCTAATTGAGCATTCCTAATTTTTAAAAGAGAGTTTTAATACTCCCGTAAAAGTTGTACCTAAGGAGTATTGATAATATATCATTGTGTGTAAAGGTAAATTATAAAATATCTATTTTATTTAATATTCAATTATTTTTCATTTCTTTCTTGGGCACTTTAATATTTAATTTGTCTTTTTAACATATAGACTCGGATGTTATTAAAATGTGCAATTGATTTTATTATAATTTACTAAAATATATGTAATTAAATAAATTCAGTTTTTCCGCACAATTAAGCGAATCCTATGAGATTATTGAGAATATAAATTGCAATTTCAAAAACAATTACTACATTTATTCGTTACTATATTCTTTACAGTTTAAGTAGCTTGCTGATATGTATAATTTTTACAACTCTGAATTGAAATACAACTAAAAGATATAACGAACAAATAGATAAAAGTGAAATCCGTTCATACTGAAAACGTATAAAAGAATTTTCATAACGATAAAAAAAACAAATAAGAAATAAATGTAACTCAGCGATTAAGAATGACCTCTGCTAACGCGAGATTTTATACATTCGTACGTAATGTTTACATATAAATGTCAAAAGTGCGGAATAAGAAAAATGGAGCAGAAAGTAAATAAAATAAATGTAATTTGCGATATACATAAGCGTAAGATAAAATCGATTCCTACGCACAAATGTTTTTTTCATAGTAAGTTTTGTGTATACTAAGGAAAAAATTTATATCATTTTTTTTCTTATACATACTGTGTGAGTCACAATATTTTAAGGAGTATCCGAGAGAAAGAGTGAGAATACGAACTGATTATTTTTTGTTTTTATTATTATTATTATTATTATTATTATAATTTTTGTCTAGCTTTTACAGACGAAAATTTTATTCTTTGTGTTATTTTTGAATTCGTAATTTAATGCCTTAGTTAGCTAATTATTAGCGATTTGTATAAACTAATTCGCGAATCACAATTGTGTCATAGTGTATTAAAAATCGTTTTTTTATTTATTTTAGCTTTTTAGTCTTGAGTTTATAAATACATTATACATAAAAATTGTACAAATTATTGTTCACACGAATAAAACAATAAAAGAGTCTCACCCGAATGTTATTTTTTTGTCGATTGTAATTTAATGCTATAGTCAACTATATATTTTTCCCTTATAGCAGTTATTATTAATACACAAATGTTTCTATCTAAGCATTTTTCCTAATATAAAAGTTTGCCATAAAATCTATAACATCATTATAAATAGAATAAAATAATTTTGTTGCATACTCAAAGAGTATAATTTTTCTAACGTTAAAGTGTGAATTTCAAGCGAAAATGTTTAGTTATACATTTAGTTTAACTTGTTTTTAAAATGAAATTTTTTTTATATAAATTACCATCAGCTTTATTAAATTAAAATTTGCTTTAAGTATGCAATAGAATTAATATATTTTTTTATCAATGACAAAATATATGTTTATAATAAAGTAAAAGTTCTATGGACGTATTTATTCAGTAAATCAGTCACTAGATTCGTTAAAGATTCGATTGATACAATAGTTATTTTCATATTGATCATTTTAATGATAAATATAATTGTTTTAATTTTTTGTTTATCGGTGATGTGTGACTTCACTCGACCTCTCCGTAATGATTGCAGCGCTAATAAATAATTATCCCGCAGAAGAAATACATTAATAGAGCGAGGATTTTTTACAGAAAATGTTTGCGAAAACAATTGTAATAAAGGACACATTTGTTTAAACCTTCATTGGTTCAATTATCACTGATATCCTGATCATTGAACACTAAAACTACATATTTGCATTTATATCTATTTCTCTATTGGTGTTAATAGTCAGTTTCGTATAACTGATGCATTAATTAATGGTCGATTATTGAAATGATAGTTACTGAAATTTTTTTTTTAAAGTATGAGCCATTAATTAAAACTTATCAATGTGGGCCTAAATGTTTGTAATACTGTGAAGGAGTTATCTTTTTTATTGAGAAGATACTCTGAAGAACAATTGCAATGCAAATGTAATGTTTGAACGATTGAAAGCCTTGAATGTTGCACTAAAATAGTAAAATATAGAAAATATTTCCTACAAGTGAATTCCTGAAATTTTTATATAATATTTCGAATATTGATATCTCTTTCTATAAAAGTTATTTTTGCAGAAACATGTTTTAAAAGAACTTATACTTGCAGAGACTTTTGTAATACCTTATAGGTGCCAAAATAGAAGGTCGATGAATATTTTCATGTTACCTAAATATCATTTTATGGAAACTAAATTGTTCTTTTAAAGTATTATTTAAAAAGTATTTTAAAAAGTATTAGTGAAAAAAAAATTATTTAAATATGTTTACTATCAGGAATTCATTCTAAAGAAATATATAATGTTACAATGATTCAGTCTTGCAATTATTTCATAAAAATATTTTTGATTCTCGGTGGTTATTGATGCTAATGCATCAAGTTAAAAAAAAATATTTTGTTTCAAAGCAATTTCGAGGAGATAAGGTTCCGCTAAATCGAATAAACGAGTAAATAAAAATATAAAGCAAATCATGGTATAACGATAAATTAAAAATGGTAGAATGAAAATTTAAGATTATAAGTGAAGTGTGAGCGTAAATAGTAGCTTCATTCTTTTAAAACCAATACTTAGGCAACTACTTATTCCATTGCATTAAAAAAGAAATAAGCACTTTTCTGTCTTTGTATAAATGAAAGAAGAAAAATCCAGAATATGAAAGTTTAATTAATGATGAAAAAATATGAGAAAACAGGTGACGAGTGTAAGCGCGAGCAAGTCAGGGAATTTTCTTAAATAAATAGAAAGCTGGAAGAAGAAAAACAGGTATATGTTGAATATGAAGTATCAATGTATACAGAACGAACGATATAAACAAAATATTTCTAAAAAGAAGAATTCACTGTGCCTCTGGCACAAGTATTAATATTTTTTTGAATGAGTTAAAATGTATTCGTGTAATTTAAAAATGTAATCGTTTCCTTATTTTTATATTGTACTCGTAATTTATACGACAAAAAGGCTTTTTTTATATTTGCAATACTGCATTATTGTGATTTTTGATGCAAGTACACAATTATAATATTAAATAAGTATGCGACACTGAGATTTCTACTTATGAAAAACCAAGTAAATAGAATCAATGTTACCATAGTATAATGTCGATGAAAATTTCATATTTAGTAAGTAAGTACTATAAGAGATAAAACTAAGCTATTTAAGTCGTGTAAAGATATTTGTATGAGATATCTCTTTTTAAAACCATTTTATAAAACGTGCTCTTTTCAAAGATTTTTCAATTCTTATGAACAGTAGTAAAAGAAAACAGAAAATAACGAAAAAAGCGTAAATAATAAGTTTTCAGATTACTTATAAGTGTCAATATTAAAACATTAAAAAAAAGCTTCATAGAAAATGCTGAAATTGTGACCGGATATTTACGAGTTAAGTGAAATTCAGTCAATTCATACATCAAGAAACAAGCACATCGTGTAGATTAAAGATGAATAAAATTTCCTACGATCCTCGCGTAACACTCGTTGCCATTAAAAAAAGAAAGGTAACGAAATTTAATCGTAATTTTAAAAGACGAAAAATAATAATAAATTAATAAAAAAATAAAACAATGGCGCTTTTTCATGTGTATATATTGTTGCTTGCGTTTCACCGCTCTTAATATGTATATCGCGGTTTAATATGAACTAAAAATGAATTAAGTGTGAACAAGAAAGAAAGAGTTAGAGAAATTGAAAGCGAGAGAGAGAGAGAGAGAGAGAGAGAGAGAGAGAGAGAGAGAGATTGAGCGCATGAGTAAAGTAGATAGTGGAATAGACAAAAATGAGGAAGATAGTAAGCGGCAGCAAATTTTAATTATACACTGTTATTGAATTATAAAAGCATTGATAACTAACATTCAAATAATAGCGTTAACCCATGTGTTCAGGAGAAAGATAAAAAATTGTTTTTAAAGTGTAATTATCAGAGTTCTTGATTTTTGAGTAAAATTTCTATTTTCGTTATAGATTCAAAAATAGCTATCAGCGAATGAATGATTTTTTAGTGATTGAGAAATTTTTTGTGAAATTTATCTTTAAACGTACGCAATTTACCAAGAAAACTATTTTTGATTACTTACATGGATTTGCGCATTGTAAGTAGTTCAGAAAACAATAGTTCTTCAATTGTCTTACAGTATTATAAATTGCAATTCTCCATATTGAACTAATTAAAAAATCATAATAATATTAAATTAAAAAACAAATGTCTTTAATTAATATAGAATGATATTAAAATCAACAATCATTTTACAAGTAAAACTTTGCCTGTTTTACTATTTAAAACAAAAAATATAGATTTTGTGAATTTTAAGTTATATTAAATATAAGTGTAACATGTATACGGAAAAATTTATTTGTCAAAAATTCTGTATTTAGGCGTTATAGACTCAAATTTCACAAAAATGACTTGATGAATTATATTATCGTTTCTGAAAAATTAATTTTCAAGTACAGTATTTTAAGGTGAAAATATAGAAAATAACAATTTTCAGCTATGTGTCTTATTTTTGTTGATATTTTTAAAGATATAATCTTGTATTCTTGGTTAGTAATTTTTTCTCATATACTATGATATTATTACAAAAAAATTAAAGCTTTTTAGCCATTTACAAAGAACGTGATGTCATAGTTAGTTGAAAAAATAATAAATGTGTGAGAGAAAGTATAATATGCGATCTTCGATTGAACTGGTTAGAAATGAGAGTGAGAGAGTGATAGAATGAAAATAAAAGAGAAAGCGTGCAAGTGAGAAATACAACACAAAAAGTATTGGTGTCCAAGAAGTATTTAAAAATAAAAATCGTCTTTATGTACAATTTCATTAATGTGTTTTTATTTAAAAATATTAATTTTTTATAATAACTCGTATACATTGTGTCGCACATTTTCTTAATTATTATTTTAATTTTTTTTCAAAGTATATCATCTAATCTATGTGTTAGTATTTTTTTTTATATTTAAGTAATACTGTAATAATGATGAAATTTAGTTTTGATTAGTATTTTTTTCAACATTGTATGACGAGTAATCGATCGAAGAATAAATGCAGCGATTCGAACGACTTTTATTACACAGCCATTCTCATTAATAAGGTTTTCATTCGGGATGGAACCGGCGTTTGATCGCTCCTTCACACCTTCAGTAACACCCTCGGTTAAGGACTACTGCATTCGGGTCGTTGTCGTTACCTTAGTGTCGGTTTGATAGTTTAAAATTGGAGAAGAGTGAGAGTTAGCTGATTTAGCTTGAACAGATTGCTTTGAACATCTGCTCCGTCGATGAAAAGAAAGCGTGCGAAGTGGGTGAGTACAGGGTCGGGGCAGGAGCAATAAGTTGAGGGTGGGAAAGAAAGGAATCGGTAAAATTCGTGTTTTAGCGATGGATTTTCTTCTAGTCGTGTTCCAGTTCACCGGCTCACGATGGGGGCTACCAATGTGATGTGCAATAGATCGCGCGTGGCTTGAAAATGTTATCTCACATAACACTATATCCGTGGTTTCACAATTTTAATAATATTTCCTTTCTTTATTAATATCATCTCCCTATCGAGTAATTAACTTTTTAATTTAGGCCAAGAGACTCTTAAATTACTTTCTTTGTGGATTACTAAGTGTGAAAATTGAATGGCTCTGAACTACAATTCGTTCTCGGGTATAAGCTAATGGCATCTTGATCAAAACTTATGCTGAGTGGAATTTGATATCTTATCTCGACTTTTTGTCTTTGATCTTTTGAAAAACTTCGAATGGACGGATGGTTTGTTCGAATGCTTGCTCGAATGGAGAAAGATAGTTTGTTTTATTAAGTCGTATTGTTAAAAATTTTCTCTTTGAATCCATGTTGACAACTGTAACGTTGCGAAATTATATCGTGAAATTCATGGTTTTTGAATCTAGAGATGGTTCAGTAAACCAGAAGTAAGGAAACACATGTCTTGCCTTTTTTGTCAAGATATAGATGGGTAATTTCAAGGATTAACCTTAACATGTACCACCATAATTTACGATTTTTGTAAAGATTTGGAATAGTAAGTAATAGAAAGAATAAAAAATGTTGTTACTATTCTCGGTAAGTTTGGTCCTATGTAGTTGCTACCAAAAATCGGAAAAGGAAAAATCAGTTCATTCAATTTAAGTCGGATCGTTTCTATTTCTGGTGATGCATCTCAGATGATACTAACGTTGTATATTAATGTTATTTAATAAATTCACTTGTATTTTTATCGATTCGGGGAAAATGATATTGACAAATGTTTGTTTGAGTAGGTGACTATATAACTACGGTACATACTATTTTATACGAGTCATTGACAATTTTTAAAAATTAATGCTTATTAAAAAGTAAAAAATTTCTATTTAAAAAATGGGTTAATAAAAAGTTCTAAAAAAATTAAAAAAAAGAAGTTTTTGTTATTTAGTTAAAGTGTTACTACAAAATTATATTCACCTACAGAAATAATTTTTTAATCTAATGAACTAATACCAAATTGTTCCTGATATGAGCAAATTAAAAAACATTTCAGATAATACTTTTTAATAATTACGAATGCCCTTTCAAATCAAATTATAAGAGACCAATGTAATTTTAGTACCATTTTAAAAAAAATATGTATTCTTTTAAAAATGCTGATTTTTTAAGCTAATATATTTTAAATTCTTGAACTGATATTGTTTTATCCATCTGAATTCATGGATTTGTATTTATTTTCAAATCTAATAAATTGTAAAATACAAAATGAATGATCATTCAAAAAATATTAAAAGAACAAAAATATGCCCAATGGTAAATATGTTTATGAAAAAATCGGAGCTTTAGAAAATTGTATATACATATGTATATACATTTATATACATGTATGTTTGTTAGTATTCTAATGTATGAGTTCAAATATGTATATTTCTTGTTTCGGTACGAATGATTAAGGTACCGTTTCGAAAAATAGAGTGTTACATTTAAAAACTACATTTAAAATATAATAGAAAATTTTTGAATATGCAAATTAAAACATTTATTCAATAGCGGCAACTGAACAGATTCAGTAGTAGCGTGTATATTACGTCAGGCGGTACGTTATCAGTAGTTAAAGTGTTTTTTTAGCGCTGATTCATAAGCTCCTGCATTACTGTTTTTAGATTTATATAGGGATAGTTTATTAATTTATTATTATATTCTTATATAATATTTATTAAAACATATCTACAGTCATGACATGCTAGTTAAATGATCATAAGTAAGAGAAAAAGAGACTTATGTGTTCCTCGTTGTTCTCAATTTTAAATTTATGGAAGCTTATGATGATTAATATATTTCTCGTCAACTATAGGTCTAGATTTGAAAAATAATTATTTAAATACTTAGAAATATAATATTTTAAATATATATGTAGCCTCACAAATATAATATTTTGGACGCCCGGTTGCACCTTCATTTAAAATGGAGTATTTTGCGTAAATGAATTATTTACGTTACGTGCGTAAGGGAGCTAAGGAGTTTAGCTATTGATGGAATAGTGGAAGTAATTAATTATTTAAAAAAATTTGTTTTATGGAAATATAAGCTCTTGCATTTGTTTTTAAATAAATCCTTAATTTTATACATACTCAAGCAAATTAATGCATGTGTTTAAATTTGATAAATGTACAAAAAAGACAATACATTGATTATAATTTAATTCATTTGATAATTAAAAATTTTTTGATAGCAAAATTATGATATTATTTATTCATTGAGGTTCTATTACTATTATTTTTCTCATTCGACAAGAATCTGAGATAAATAATGAATAAACCTGTTTTATGCTTATATACTTTAACGTGACTGTCCTTGTTTCTTCGCGTAGGTGCAGTTTGCACTGTAAGAAATTATTCTTACGATCGCGAGTGATACGCAACAAAGTAGACAGAAGCTGTATACTCGTTGCGTATTAACCTCTGTGCTGTAGGCAGGGAGGTTCAGTATTAGGGATAAATTAAGCGGACTACAAGGTTGGTTTGTACAAGTTCTTTATTTGAAAGTCGTGATGGAACTCTTCGAGTTTTACAATTTTGTGCGCTGTAAGGGCTCGGCGGCACTTTCGTCTTATCGTATAATAACAAAATTTCCGCCTAGGCGTAAATGAACTCTAGGGGAAGGGAAAACAACAGAGAAAAATCTGAGCGTCGACCGAGTGCTTATTCTCGGGTTACATTGGCTCGCGCGGCGGCATTTTCGGCTTTGGAAAATGACCGCACGTATTGAAAATAAGTGTCGAGTCGCGCGACTCGACATGAGAGAAGAGTGGCTCAGGGTTAAACAAGATGCGAACACTCGGCCACGCGCGGTTCCCTTATCTTCGGAAACTGATACCTTTCCGAATACATGATACTTATCCTGGTCTACGCCTAATATATTTTGTAAATTAAAAGAACGCGAACGTTCAAATGATCGGAGTTTATAGTTCGGGGAAATGGCATGTTTTTTCTTAACATTCCTTATAATAAAACATATTTTTGTATTTGTGCATAGCTTAAAAAGTTCTAATGACATGAGTTCATCTCTTTAGATAACTTCACTTTTTAAAAATGAATTTGAAATTACACTAGAAATATGTATTATTTAATAAAATTAAAACAAATATATATAGGGTGTTCCATTTTCTTTTTAATAATTATTGAATTAACATAACATAATATAATTATCACGATCAGTATTAAGTAATTCTCCGAACAGATCGGTTGTGTATCATCGTGCAGAGCTATTATAAAGTCTCAGCTACTTATATTGTCTATAATGGCAAGAATTTTTTAATTTCGATTGAACCAGTAATTTTCCAGCTCTATTGCGAGTTTAATATTACGATCGTAATTAATAATAAAAAAATTGCTTCTTCTAATGGAAGCTGTTTTCACAGTTATTTTTTAAAATCCAATAGTTTATAGTTACACTTGTGATCTTGGTGAAATTGTAGAACTGAAACACATACTTAATACTTCTAAGATTTAAAATAACAGATTACGGCTCTTTCTCTCCAGCAAATCTTTCGTCACTGAATTAATGGATAAGTGTAAACAAATATTAATAGGAGAAATTGCAATTAATGTAAAATTATGACCAAACATAAAAGAGTGATTATATCTATCGTTTGCACCATTATATCTCACTACATACTTGAAGAATGAATTGGTAAACTTAACATTAGACGTAGTTCTACAATACCTGGTATAAAAGCGGTCATTCATAAAAAAAATGCTCTCACATGCTGAGCGATCGCAGACATTTCTACGTTAACTCAGATGATGTCAACAAACTACCTCAAATTATCAAAATAAATTTTGATAACACTATTTATACATCCATCCGTCTACAGACCCATTTTAAATATTTCTTATATAAGACTGAGGATAACACGGCAAAACTATCTTCAAACGTGAATTCAATCACCGAAAATAAGGAGCCAAGTACTAAAGATAAACACGACTCTCAAATTAAGATTACTACATTTGTCAACGAATCGATTAATTTAACTCAATCACCATTGCCTCATTCTAATCTTAATGATACAAATATTACAAAATCAGTATATCTTGATTAAAAAATAATTCCAACTAAGAATATAGCACCACTTACGGTAATGCATTCTTTCACCCAAAATGACTATAATTCATCTCAAAAAATACTACTATAGTCGACGAAATTTTAAGTGATTAAAATATGAAAGTAATATCCTCCTAGAACAAACGCCATCTATCAATTTCGTCTTCAACAAATTCATTTCTTTTTCACACTAAAGAAGCTCAATTATCCTTTTTTGAATCCAGCATTTGTTCTCATAATTACTCGAGGGAAAATAAAAATTCAAAACCAAAATAACAAAGCTTACACAAAAAAAAAAGAAACTCTGAAGGCTCATCTACAAAAAAATCAAATCTTTAATAAAAGACCATTCCGCCAAATTTCCACTTAACTATCAAAACTTCTACGAATTTCTATTTCAACCTTGTGCGAATCCATCTATTGCTCTAGATACGGAAAACCTATACTCTGTTAAACTTACTGATCTTATTAGTATGATAAATACTATCTACCCTTACTTGCCAACTAGTAGCTTAAAAAGAAAATTTACCTCGATAATAAAGAAGCTGTCGGATTCCAAATTTCACATCGCAGATACCTTCAGCGATTAAACCGAAAAGAGCTCTAATTTTATACTTTAAATTGAAAAGCTAATCAATAAAGACCTTCAAATAATATTTGGGAATAGAGCACTATTTGATTCTCTACGAAGTGGATATTTTCACCTGCGTCGAATCTTGTCTGACGGATTCGATTGATCTGCATTTTTCTGGCTTTAGTTATTTCCTAAAAGATCGGAAACATAGCAGCGGAGGAGAAATTCTTGTTCTAATTCAAAATAATGTTTTTCACAAAGAGATAGAAGGTCTCATTTGCTACGAATAATCTGTGGAATTAGCAGGTGTTAAATTTACAAATACCAAACCCCATATCGAACTTAGTTCATATTCAACTGCCATGGTTCTATTGAATTAATTTACCTCAAGAAATTATAACTATTTTCAATAGGTACACAGCTGGACTCTATAACCTTGCAGCTTCCTTGGCTCGAGCAGGTATCAAAGTAAGCTCTTATTGTGAATGGAAATACGAGAGCCAAAGCATTGATTACATTTTGTGGTACTGTACTCTGTACATCTCACTGTGAATGCAAAGACAAAAATCTAACTACAGATTATATTCTATAAAATTGTTCTTTAAAAGAAAAAAATAGAAAATTTGTAAGGCTTTATATTCTTATTTAAGGCACTGTAAACTTTATATTTAATTGAAAAATTATGTAATACAAATAACTTTCTTTTGAAACTTAAATGCTTAATAAACAACCAAAATAATTATTACGATGATAATTTTTACGTTTATTACGATGTAATATTTATACCGTTCTCGACACTATGTTATACAATAAACTCCAAGTATTTAAAAACACAAATAGATTGCTTAACGAAGTAGAAATTTTCTTTACGATTTCGCTAAAAATATTCTTTGAAAAAATTTTAAATAGAAAAAATAGAGATAGTACTTACATTTATCTTTTTTATTGTTTGAGTTTTTGTAAAACCTGCAGAAAATCTTTGTTCATTAGTACTAGTAAGCTTACGTATTTAGGAGTAGACTTGGTCGAGGCAAAAGACAGAATGGAAAAAGAAAAAAAACAGGGCTTGGAGAAATGAAGAGGAAAGACATTGAGCACTTGACGATGATTCTGTCTTTTTCACTCTTTTTTTTCTTTTTCATTTTTTATCCTTAGGTTCATAGCCATTTTATCTTGTATAATTATTCTGCTAAATTCAAAATATGTGCTTTAGTGCCCGTAACAAATAAATATTTAGGATAAATAATGGGAACTAGGTAATTGCCATTAAAAGGGTCTTGGTTATTTACTTGTGCAATTATCGTTATATTGATTGATCGATAATAAAGCTATTTCTCTTTGTTTTGTATTTGATATACGTAATTAACAATACAATTGTATATTTTACTTATGATTTATAGCCATTCCTGTTTCATTTTATATTTAGGATTCTTAAGGGCTTTACCTAAAAAAATGATATATCCGTTTAAAGATCGTATGCAGAAATACTTGATATTATATAGGAATAGATGAATTTTTTATACGCATATAAAAAAAAAATTTTTTTTTCATATTTAAGTTACTACACAGTTATAAAAAAATGATTTAAAGGACTTATGAAACTTTATTTCGAAAACCAAGTTTTACTTCTCTAGACTTTCATTTATAAAATAGATCAAAGATATAAAGTCTGCAAATATTCTATCGATTTCTTATTACATCATACACATTAAATTTATTATTAAATTTATTATTTCTATAATTTGTAATATTATTATTATCATCAATATTATTATAATAAAAAATATCTTAAAATAATAATTGAAGATCTATTTCACAATAGTGTTTACTCACAATATTTAATTGTAATATGACATTTTTTAAAAAAGTTATCTCGATAATGCCAATAGAACCGTAAAAGCCAAGAATAATCATAAAATATCAATAATGTATCAAGTATAAAAAGGGTATCAATAATAAAAGATAGAATCTAACAATCATTAGAACATTGAATATCATCATGTCTGATACACTGTACGTAATCAAGTGAGAAAACCGTTAGATATTAATATAGATTATACAGATATATAGTCCTTTAAAAATATTATACCCGCAGAGATTTGTATTATCGGTTCGAATAGAAATTGGAAAATGACATATAAATCCCACAATTACAAATATTAAATAGAGATCTTATTGACATGTAGCATCGTATTTATTTGTAATCAACTGTTTGATCTAAAATTAGTTCTTGACAATAAAGTCTTGAATCCGTCCCCTTCATTCGACAAGGACTACCACTGATCATCTGATGCTTAAGCATAGATTAGGTGAAAATGCAAGATATATCTCAGCGATTGTACATCCTTACGTCCTACTTTTTTGAGTGGAATGTTGAGCGCACGTAGACGGAATTTTAGCTGTATACATAGTACGAAGGGGGGGTGGTGCTACATTTTTTGGAACTTAAACTATCTTAGCTGAAACGTTCTTTAGAGTTGTAATGTCGAGAAGGGAGGCGTGATTGATTTTATTTAAGCGATCACGTATTTACTGATAACCAGATCAGATTATCAAAAACGCTGTGATATCTCAATTAAGTTCCCAATTAAGCTCTAAAATTAATCGTGTCACTTACGAAATGTTTTACACTTTACAGTATTCTTGAACTTTTTATTTTTAATTCCGAAATAGCTTAAATATACATAATTTAATACATATAATATTAAATTTAACGTAAAATTAATGAAAAAGGTAGATAGATCTGAAGATTTTTAACTCTTTTTTATTTTTATATAAATCTTAATAATGTTAATAATGAACGTTAAAAGTTGGAAATTATTAATTAAAATAAATTATTATTAATTTTTATTCAATATTTATGGTTCATATTTGATTAATTATTAATTTGTGATTAAAGTGTCTTTTCGCGTGATTTCAGGCCTCGTAAGGCCGCGAGTTCGCGAGTAGGTGAAGGAGCGGGGGATCGGATAGGAAATAAATTAAGACACAATTTGGGCTCATTATCAATTATTTATTGGCCCACGCGGTTTACAAATGGCATAAAAACCTCCTCGGTGTTGGGGGAAAAAGCCTCGCTAATATATATACGCACGACGCCGCCATACTCACAATATTAATACACATTCACACAAACACACGCATACCATATCTCGATGCCCCATATACCTTTCGCGCCTATCCTACGTTTCTCGGCTGGCCAAACGCTCGCTCTTCGCGTCCGCCGTTCGCCGTGGATAGACCACCTGGGGATCGACACACACCGAGCTCTTGTTGCCAGGCTTCTTGGCGGTATCACATGCGCCTGAGTTGTAGGTGGATCATCTAAATCCAGCTAGCCTTCTTCTCGGCTTCTTTCTGGCCTTACGCCTACACACGATCACACACCCAATCTGCCGCCCGCCGCGGCGCTGAGTTTCACTCGTCGTCACTTCTTTGGGCCCGGTCCTGCGGAGCCTTCCTGCGGAATTCTCCCTGCTGAACTGTTTTTTCGAGCCCGCCGTTCACGCGTATATCGGGCCATTTTGGCTTCAACGGTGACGTAGTATTAATGATTCCAAAAAATGGAATCTCTAAGTATTAATCGTTACCTCTTTAAATCCAGAATTTTTTAATTTAACACAAAATCATAAACTTTATATCAATATGAGAAAAATCTGTTTTTATAAATATGCGGATTAATTTAGTGTAATAACATATTGGATAATATTTTTTAATAAAACGAAAGCATAATTTGAATAAAATACTAATCATTTTAAAAAGAGAATTTAAAATATAAATTTGTGTCAATTTTTATTATTTTGCCAATATTCATTTATATCAATCTAATACATAAATATATGGTAAATTTTTAATTTTTCAAATACGATTAACATAGATTGAAATATGGACGGAAACGTATTCTCTATTATATTATAATATTTTAGATGCATCATCTAATATCCAAAATAGTAAACATATGTATTAGGTTTAATACTTTTTTCAATAAATAGTGTTCATATTTTATTAGCAACATTGTTGAATTAATAAAATGTATTTAAGTAATGTATTAAAATCCCATATTTTAGTAAATAAGTGCAAAGCTATCTGTGAAGCGCGAATTATAATTACAAATGCTTTTAAGTATTCGAATACATCCATCTGATAATAAATGTAAATTGACTAAATTTAATTACAAAAAAATATGTAATATGTATTATATTTATACTACCGATACAAATAATAAATTATTCAAAAGTTACAAGATCTATATTTTACAGTATATTTTTTCAAAATTTATATTATAAAATCATTAGTATTTCGATCATAAAAGTTCGTAGTAACTTTTTTAACTTAGTAGCTAACTTCATAAAGTTAATTAACAGTATGATAAGACGATAATTAATCTTAAAACGCGTATTTTACATGAAAGTAAAGCTTATCTGTACAAAAACTGTCTGTGTTTCAATGTATGTACGATATATTATTTTCGGCATAATTCTTAATCGAAAAGAAAATCTAATGGTAACTATAGTTCGACACCTTTTCCTAAATCGTAAAATAGATACAGAAATAACTTCGTCAGTTTGCTTTTTATATTACACGTGTAAATAAGCTCTCTTGAAGAGTTTTTTTTCCTAAGATTTATTTGTTATGCCTTTTTATATCTACAAGCAATTAGTAATTGTTGGTCCATCGAAGATTCTTTCTTTCCATACTTATCAATACTGCAATTTAATAATGAAATGTATTTTAAATAGTTTAAGTATAATTGTGTTTAATAAGTAATGTTAAAATTTAATTACAAACGATTAATTTTTATTCTTTGTATTTAATATTTATTTTACGGTATATTTAACTAGTAAATTCTTAATTATTTTTTAAATATAAACTTTTTTTTTTAAATGCACAATGAAATATTTTATGAATTTTCATCTTCGAAAATAACACTGATTTATTGTTCTATGAAGTATATAAGCGTTACGATAAAAGCACTATGAATAAGTGTTAGATCACGTTTTTTACATGTAATAGAACTTTAAATATAGTTATGATTATTTAATATGAACTTTTTTTGGCCTATGTAGGCTACTTAATATAGATAATGTGTCTATTAAATTTATATAGTTTATTGTAAGTAAATATTGTTTTTATTTTATGGAACTTTAAATAAAAGTAAGTTTTTTAAAATTTAAAAATAATGAAATTAAACAAAATTTATTTAAACAATGTAATATCTCTAGAAAATTATTTTAACGCAGATAAAATAATGTAATCAATTATTTTGACGGATTTTTCAAGTAAAAAGCATGAAATGACGTTTAAATTTATAACAAAAACTCTTATGTGTTTACAATAAAATCAATTTTTTATATCGTACATTTTTTTTCGAAGTAAATTAATTTTTTTATATTGTTATTTAAATACATGTTGGTGATTTCATGTTTTATTTCAATGTAATAATAAATGAGGTATTCTAATGTTGCAAATTCAATAATGGTATAAATCCTTTTTCAGCATTATCACTTAAAGTTCGATGTGAGTCTCAACTTAAAATTCATGACAGTTCCGTAGGCTATGAACCTTTTAAAATGCATTTAAACGCTTTTATGATTGAAAGGGCATGAAAATACAAGCAACTTTCATTTCAATCGTGTATGCAGCGAAGCTCTATTATTACACTCTGAAATTGCTGCAAGGGCAGTTGATTGTGCAAAGCGATATAAAAAAAATTCGAATTTTGCAGAAATGAAAGCTTATCAATTGGGAAAAAGTGGAACGTGAATCGGGAGGCCGAGGTGTAAACGAAAGCACTCGTGACCCCCTGGCCGTGGTAAAAAGAGCAGCGTTAGGTTAATTCGGAAACAAAGCAGACCGCTAATTCACTCCTCGATGCTTCTGCTCGGCATCTCCCGCGTCCGGATAAAATACCTCTGCGAAAAAAGAAATGGGGGTGGAGTGACGCGCTGCCGAGCTCGAGTCTGGGAGGACGGAGAGGGGGGTGAAACAGGAGGAGGAGGAGGAGGAGGGAGGGCGCAGTTACTTCTCAAGCGGTCGACTGGTTGGGCGGAAGCGCGGGAGGGAGCGGCGGCACTGACGTCACCGAAGCGGCGAGCCGTTGCCCTGACAACGCACGATCGACGCGTCAGGGCGCGGGGTCGTGGAGTGCGAAGAGGAGGCATCGAAGCTAGCGCCAGTGCCGCCGCGGCGACTCCGTAAAAATCAATTTGAACCGCTACGGCATGTCGGTCCGACCTCGCTGGAGCTGAGAGCTGCGGTCAGGTGGGCCACAGATTGGCAAGGATCGGTAGGCGGTACCGAGCAATGGGGTTTCGACCCCTATTTTCCGCTCCAAACCTGTTGGACCGCTGCTAATGAAATGTTGCGGGATGTCAATGAATTATCTTTTACATGCCTCTGACTTGCCTGTCAGATAATAGATTTTTTAAAAGAATAATTGGAATGATTATTATTGATTGAGGTAGGTTCAGGAGTGTCAAGCACCCTTGACTACCTCACTCTGAATATTTACTTACTATATCGATGTATTTTAGATAAAAGTGAACTGATGAGCGATAAATGCTCTTTGATTGGAGGAA
Source organism: Kradibia gibbosae (assembly GCA_018907135.1). NCBI lineage: Eukaryota > Metazoa > Arthropoda > Insecta > Hymenoptera > Agaonidae > Kradibia > Kradibia gibbosae. The sequence goes on along the minus strand of JACCHX010000002.1, from coordinate 13,344,409 downwards.
GCTTTTTCAACATGTGTTCATTTTTAACAAAGAAAGGAACAGCTGTTGAAACTGTTATGAAGTAGCGATTATTCAATCTATGTTCATTCATGGTGATTGGTGACCGTTGGTTGAAAATAGATTGCCCGTACGAAGATTAAACGATTAAATTTTGGCACCCGAAAAATGTTATCCGTGTATAACTTCCTTACCAAAGGACATGGATTTGCGAATTTCGTGGGTTTAGGGTACATAGAGAAAGAGAGCTAAATAAAATAGTTTGCGCGAAAAGTAAAGAGCATGCGTCATAAGCCTCGCCGAGAACATGCATGCGAATAAAGGAGTGAAGAAGTTTACCACGGAAGCTTGGATGACACGCAAAGCGCGAGAGTAAAAAGGTGGAGGGGGAAGTAGACCATTTTATTACCGATGTGTATAGATACGCAGGAAAAGCTAAGGAAAGCGAGAAAAGTAAAAGGGAGTAAGAAAGAGGGAGAGGGAGGAAGGGAGGGAGAGAGAAAGAGAGAGAGAGAGAGAGAGAGAGAAGGATTGCGCGCGCGTGTATTCCATTGCTGACGTACAAATGCAAGAAGCTACGGTACAAGCTGCGATGAGAAGGAGGAGGAGGAAAGGCCGAGAGAGAAAGACCGCGGGCGAGAGAGGGAGAATTTTTAAGCACGAACAGAGAGTCGGCGTACAGAGCGTAAGAGTGCGAGTGAGAGCGAGCGAGAGAGACGGGAGAACCCGGTGGCGACGGGTGGGTGGTGGACAGGGGTGGGGTAGAGGAGGCCGAGCTTAAAGCTCGCAAGCCTTTGGAGTTCCGCCAGCCCTGTGAAAGTTCGACTCCGGCTGTGCCAGCAGCAGTCGTGAGTAGTCAACTCATCGAGCGGGTCGACTCGCGAGTGCGTGTGCACGAGCCGCGCGTTTCGGAAGCGTCCACATACATCCAGCTGCGGACAGATGTGTGTTCGTGGGCGCGCGTGAGAATCGCACCCAGAGGCACAGACGCATTGAGAGGCGCGCAGAGAGGAGCACAAGAAGCGCGAACCAGAAGCGATGTAGCCGTGCCGACGCACGCACACGAAAGATGCACGCAGACAGGTTAGATACATGGGCTAGCTCTGCTCGGGCTGTCAACTGGCGTTCGGCACCCGCGAGATACGATTGCCGGGGGCCGAGGTAAGGGAGTCATCGCTGCGCTTCCACTTGTCGTCCACGGCAAGCCGCGGCAGGCTACCGGAGCAGTTCTCAATGGCGGCGCCGCTCTAACCGCGAATGTGATTTCGGCTCTTGTCACTCTGGCCTCACCGGCCGAAGCTTCTCCGCCCTCGAGAATCGAGCCACAGCGGAGGCATTCTAGTTAACCGGGGGGGGGGGAGAGGCCGACGCTCGCCGGTTGATCGATGGCCAGGCATCGACGCTCGGGAGCTTATCGCCCGTCTCCGGCGAGGACCGGCGATTAACGCGACAGCGATGTACAGGCCCGTAGCGGGAGGCCCACGGCAACAGGACAGCGCTTGGAGCTTGAGGTGGACGAGCTGCAGCCTCGGCCTCGTGGCCCTGGCCATTGGCACTGCGCGCCTAAATTAACGGCCCCGAGCCTCCACGCCTGGGTAGGGGCTTAGCGTGTGCGCTGCGCGTGTGTTTGTCGCGCGCACGCGTGCCATCGAGGCAATCAAGGCCCGCACGGGGCTTCAGGTACATTGATAATGGTGGAGGGCAGTGTGCCGATGACGATGCCCTACTGGTTGTCGCGTGTGCGAAGAGGAGCCAGTTCGAGGCTCGATGACAGCCGGGGGTGCTAATCCCGACGCGGATCGACACTCTAGAGCTCGACGAATCGATCGACAGGACACCTCACGAGACGCAACACATTCGCCGAGAGATGCCAAATTATGAGACTCGCGGGTGAGTCTCCAGCGGCAGGGAAGTTTCGAAAAAGGCGATCGACCAGTGTGGTTCGCCAGTCGATCGCCTTTTCTCGGGACTCTGGCCAGTGGGTGGATTCGTGATTAAGGCCGCGCAATGGGGCTACGCGTCCAGGAGGTGAGCTCGCGATAAGCCACCACCGACTGGCCCGAGATCCTCTCGCCGCGAAAGCGGAAAAGCGGATTCGTGAACGAGCAGAGCCGAGAAAGGCCCGGCCAGAGTGCACCCGAGCCTCCGCGGCTACGACCTGGACATGGCTTCGGTTGCCGCTTGGCTGCCCTTCGCCCGGGCGGCGGCGATCGGCTGGGTGCCGATAGCCACGCATCCGCTGCCCCCACCGCCCATACCCAAGAACCGCCGTAAGGCCGATGACGAGAAGCTCTTGATAAACGTGTCCGGCAGGCGCTTCGAGACCTGGCGCAACACCCTCGAGAAGTACCCGGACACGCTGCTCGGCTCTAACGAGCGCGAGTTCTTCTACGACGAAGAGTCCAGGGAGTATTTCTTTGACAGGGACCCCGACATATTTCGCCACATCCTCAATTACTACCGCACCGGAAAGCTTCATTACCCGAAGCACGAGTGCCTCACGAGCTATGACGAGGAGCTTGCCTTCTTCGGCATTCTGCCCGACGTCATCGGGGACTGCTGCTACGAAGACTACAGGGATAGAAAACGCGAGAACGCCGAGCGTCTCATGGATGACAAGCTGAGCGAGAACGGCGATCAGAATCTCCAGCAACTGACGGACATGCGCCAGAAGATGTGGCGTGCCTTTCAGAATCCTCACATTTCGACCGCCGCTCTCGTATTTTATTACGTAACCGGCTTCTTTATCGCGGTCAGCGTCCTGGCCAATGTCGTCGAGACGGTGCCTTGCGGTAACAGACCTGGACGGGCCGGTACCCTTTCCTGCGGCGAGCGATACAAGATTGTCTTCTTCTGCCTAGACACCGCTTGCGTCATGATATTCACCGCCGAGTATTTACTGCGGCTCTTCGCGGCGCCGAGTCGCTGCAAGTTCGCCAGGTCGGTTATGTCCATAATTGACGTTGTGGCCATACTACCGTACTACATTGGCCTCGGTATCACTGATAACGACGATGTATCCGGGGCCTTCGTCACCCTTCGAGTATTCCGCGTATTCAGGATCTTTAAATTCTCGCGCCACTCGCAGGGCCTCAGGATCCTTGGCTATACACTCAAGTCCTGCGCTTCTGAGCTTGGCTTCCTCGTTTTTTCTCTCGCTATGGCCATCATCATATTTGCCACTGTCATGTTCTACGCCGAGAAGAACGTCGACGGTACTAATTTCACGTCTATTCCAGCCGCCTTCTGGTACACCATCGTGACCATGACAACTTTAGGGTGAGTTTTTTTATTAATTTTAATTCATTTCGTTATTTTATTTTATATTTATTATCTTGTATCGTTATCTATCATTTTATACTTCGTTACCTAGTCATGAAAACCCTTTATTATATAGAAAGCTTTTCATAGATTGGCTAGGCTCAAAATGTACTTTTATATTGGAATATCCTGAAGTATTGGAAAAAGTCTTACCTTGATTAATTAAATATTTAAAGAAAGAAAACTGTGTTGATCGATTTTCGCAATGTGATTTCACTGTTTATAGACCCCGGCTTATAATCAATTAATATATATTTAATACTAATTGTTAGTTTGTAGGCAACATAATGTATTATTACTTATTAATACGAAAAATCTATACAGTTACTAAAGCAGATACTAAAGCTGTATGTATTACGCATCAAACGTATTAAGTTTATATTGTTGTGGAACGATTAAATTGATAGTTTCAAATTATAAAGTTGTAGCGTTAATATAAATATTATTAACGAGAACTACTTTAATAGATATATTTTTTTTAATTTTATAATTTGTATTGTAGTAAATTACATTTTTTTAATTACAAACATAAACGTATAGAAAAAAATATATTTGTTTAAAATGGTACATATATTATTTTCATGTATAATTGTATTAATTAATAATACAATTGTAGATTAGAGATAATTGTATTTTTTATTTAGAATAGTCGATATTTTGTGGCTTAATTAATTTTTTATATGTAAAGCGAAAAGCTTCAAGTAACTCATTTGACTTTAATTGGAGCTAAGAGAATTGGTGTTGCTATTTTTCATCAAATATTTTATAATGTATTATCATAATATAATACTTCGATATACATAATTATTGTATGCTTTTTTTTTGAGTTGTTAAATTAAACAAGTTTGAGTATTTTTTTCGATGATAGGGGTATATTTGTATCTTATATTCGCTAAAATTTATACCTAAAATAAAATTAATACTAACGTACACTTTAATTAATATTTACTTTAACTCTGCAATAAAAACGAACGCTTATCAAAAGGGAATTTAAAGATAATATTATTAAATTTTTAAAGATATCTAGAATGTTTTATGAATTCGAATTTTTTAAGAAAGACGGAATTTGATAAATTTGGTCTGTTAGTAAAAAATTTTATATAATAATTTTCTCTTAAAAACCTAAGTAAATTATTCTTTCTTATTTATTTTACTACTTATTTCATGAAAATTCACTCGATATTAATTATTTGTTAAAAGCTACTTAAAATTTTTCCGTACTTTCATAGAAAAAAATTTCTTTTTAGAGGGATATAGAAAGAAACGTCATTAAGTATTTAATTAGTTTTGCGCTATAAACAATTCATTCTTACCACGTTCTAGAATCTTTTAATACTATCTTCTACAATAAAGTAGAAAATAGTTTGCTTTGTTTTGCTCTACTGTCTATAATGTTAAATTAAAATTTATACTATATTGTACACAAAAAATTAAAATAATAAACTAGAATAAAGCAAGATAAAACGTAGCTTATATACATGAGTCTATATTTTTTTTTTAGATTGTCATTTGCAATTTAGAGCATAAGCTTTTACATACCAAATTACGTATACTGACAATTCAAACTATTCTAGAACAATTTTACAATTTACATTGTCCTTGTACCATATTGACTTTCAGTAGTGGCACATAAACCATAGGTACTTTAGTGTATTTTAAAATCGCTATAAAGCAAGCTACCGTTTATAGAAAGATTTTCTAGAATATTTCCTAAAAATTTTCCATGTGCAGAAAAAATCGGAAATCTCGAGACGAAGGTGACAATTTCAAATTGAGAAAATTTCGTAATCAATTGTAGTATAGACAGATTTATTTATCTAAGTGTAGGAAGATAAGAAAAAATTAAAAAAAAAACTAAATGTGAAGGAAAGAGATGTGCATTGGATGACGTCAGTGACGTGATTTCAGGAAAGAATACAATCAAGGAGAGAAACCCGCAGTTTAGTAGTGTAGAAAAACTTGGTCACGTTCATACATGGTAAAAAAACTCGCATAATTCATTTCTTTATAACAAGACGGCTACACGTATGCTAAAGGGGCAAATGTTTTTCGACTTGCCAGGAAATTATCGTTAGCTATCTAAGTTTATTCATTAGACTTCTTCTTTCTCGTTCCTTAGCTCTTCTACTTGAAACACTAGCTAACGCGTACTTATCGGCTTTCTTAGATACAAGAAGATTTAAGATTAATTACAAAAGACATGAAACTTGTCCATGTTTATTTGAGAAATAGCCTCTGTAGTTATTTATTATCGGACATATGAATTGAAATTTTAATTCATACTTCTTAGCACAGAGATAGCCAAGTGCATTTTATTTTGTTGAGAGAAATTCAATTACTCCTTCATAAGCTCAGAGTCTCATTTCAAGAATATGTTATAAATCATGTGTTTTTGTATTTTTTAAATTACAAATATTGCTCTAAATCTAGATAACCATAGGCTTATGATTATTTATGCATTGAATAGTGTAATTAAAATAATCATGTTATTCACAAGCAGTAATATATTCCTTTAACGTTCAAAGTTTTGAAACGAACTTTTAACATAAAAGATCGAACTCTTAAATGCAAATCAAATTTACCATGTTTGATTTTAGCTATGATGAAATCAATTTTTAGCAGATGCCTTCGACCTTATTCAAAAATCGATACCTTCGTCTTATTAAAGTTAATTTTACTAATTAAAATGCAACATGCAATTTAATTCGTTACGCTTTATTTCATTAATATGTTAATTCAGTATATTATATTTTGTATATAAATAATATGCATGACTAAAAATTTATTAAAATTAAAAATAAAATAAATTCTAGATTGTTATTCTTGTATTGTCATTAAATTATTGGAATTCTAGAAATTAATATTTGCAGAAATTTTTTATTTTACAAATATATAATAATATCACGTGCATCTTGAATCTAAATAGTGACATATTAATTAATTATATATAACCATTCTTCTTAATAATTAAAATTATAGTAAAGTATTATTTAATTAAAGTTTGCCGTATTAACATAATTATATACATATTAGGTTCACGTATCCATGATCAGTTTGTACACGGAATATGCATGCATATATTATATTTAAAAATTATACATCATTTATTTAAAATTATAAGAAAAATGATTATAAAGTATTCTAGCTATAAATATTTATGATAATATAACATATGTAATATTTAAAGAAAATTTTATATCTTCATAATTCAGTGTTTTTAAAAATATTTTAATAAATCCAAAGTTACTTCTTTTACTATAAACTTAAATATAATATATCTACAGTACTTTTTACATTTTAATTCCATTTGTAAATTATAAATTTCTTCACCATAAATATTAAATGATATCTCGTAATGAAAAATTTAAAACTTAAGTCTTATGTATATTAATAACATGGGTCACCTATTTAAATATGAATAAATCATTTTTATTATTTATTTTTTATTAAAGATTATTTTAAAATTGTGTCTGTAAATCATATAGTATTCATAAGAAAACTTTCTCTTTGAAGTCTAATCGCATATTTACACGAATAAAAATATTTGTTTATTTAAAATTTATTATAAAAGTAATTAGCTAAAATTTAAGATATATATATATTACTCTTGTCTCGAAAAGTTTCAGAATTTTGTTTAATTGTAAAATTTGAACATAACAAAATTTGGAAATATACAATTTTTATAGAATTTTCAACAATAGAAATTACTTTTGAATAATTAAAATAACATATTTATTTAATGAATTTATAATAAAATGTTATAATATGTATATATATAGATATATATATATAGATATATATACACAAATATATTATATAATGTACAATTTATCTCTCTTTTTATTATATATCTTCTTTTTGTATATACAGTTAGAAGGGTATATATTTTAAAATTTTTAATTAGTTGGGACTTTTGAATTTTATTGTAAAATAGTGTATTTGTTGTTTTTTTTTGTGTTTTTAAATACTTTATTTAAAAATTAAAAAGAAAGGAATAAGAAAAATATTAAGCCATTTTGTAACTATTAAGTTTAAATAAATATAATAAAATAAAACTGTTTAATAAAACTAAATTCAATTTCTTATAATATTGCATTAATTTTAAGTAGTCGTATTTTTAGTATTTAAATATACAAGTTGTTACAAAGGGGTGTAACAAGTATTGTAGTGTAAGTAAGTATTGTAGTGTAACAATTATTCCTTAGTAGCTTACACTATCGCAGCAATTTGAAAATATTTGAGTGGTTTTGATGATAAAAAATATTAAAATTAAATTTGTTTTTGTATACGCAAATGCTCTATAAAACAATGCGACAGTAAAAAGCAGAAGAATTATCGATATGTAATGGTAATTTTATGTAAAAAGTTACTGAATACTTTTGTAAGTCGTACAGAAATATAGAAAGATACAGATATGTATTCTTTATGAATATGTTAAATTTGAATTTGATACAAAAATAAGACCTTAAAATATAATATTTTTTCTTATATATTTTCAAATAATTAATTTATATCCATTTAATCATTCTATCTTTTATTGGTGCTCACTTTTCGAATTTTAATATTCAACTTATAATTTTGTAATCTTCGCCAGTACATGCAAAAACATATTTTATGAGAAGTAAAGAAAGTTCGAGTAATAAAATCGACAATTTATTTTAACGCATTTTATTGAACCATAAATTTTAATTATATTCTTTCATAATATATAAAATGCCACATATATAAGATTCAATGGTATATTCTAATAATGTTATCTCTGATTCGTTGATGTTTTAACATTAATTATATTTTACATTAGATACCAATTTTACTTGCAATAAATTAGTGAGTACATTAATAAATATCCTTATTTTTTCGTTATTCATAAGAAATTGAGCGAAAAGTTAAGAAGAGATGGGGGTATATTCATCCTTTCTTGAATGAAGATCTTGTGAAATAAAGAGTAGAATGAGGGAAGCAGTAAAGAATAGAGACAGGGAGATACTAGTTTGCAATCTTACTCTTGAAGTAATTGGCTTCGTGTGAATTACCGCAAGGCAGAAAGTCGCCGCGATGCTCTGTCTCTCACGCCTGGGTGTATTTTTAACTATTTTGCCTTGTCTTTCATTTTCTTACTTCCTCCCTTTCCAGGTTTCATCGTTGTCCCTTCTTTACTATTTCTCTTTGTGGATCTCTCACACGCTTTCTCTCTATCTCTATCTCTCTATCTATTTCCTCATGCCTGTTAGACAATTGACAGATAAATATAAGAATTTTATGAAGCCGAAAAATACTTTACACGCTATATTTTCTTAAACATTAATAATAATAAAATTATATTATTCTCTGAGTGTTTTCAAATTTTATGAAATTTATTTAAGCTATGTGCAAGCAAAAATTTTTAATTATTTGAAATGGTATAAAAATACTATTTCTCACATGTCTACAAAAAAGGATGAAATCATCGTTGCCGTTATTAATTGAATTCGGATAAAAACAGAAGTAACTATTTATTTATCAGAAACTAATGCAGAATTAAATAAATTTTATAAATAAGTAAGCAATTCACCGAATACAAATATAGAAAAAATTCGCAGCCAAGCAAAAGTGTGTAAGAATACTTTCAAAATTATTATAATATAATTTATAAAGTAGTAATACATAATATTGAATGAAGTTATATACAGTTATATATTGTACGTTCATAAATATTTAATGAAACAGTTAACACATTCTAGGAAGTGTATTGAGCATGAATTATTTAGACATTTTCCACGCGTACATCATTTTTTATATAGATTGTGTAGATTCCTATGTGTACATCGTGTAGAATAATTGAATAAATAAATACATACATTTCAATATATTTATTTATTACATTTTTCATTATTTTTGGTTCATATTTAATTTTAAATAAAATTAAGGATTATATGATAACTGATTGTTATTTTATAATAATCAAATGACGTAAATTTAAGAAATTTAAATACTAAATAAATGATGATTCTTTCTGAACGGAAAAAGGAGTATTTACAATATCAGGAATAATGTTAATAAAAATATTAGCAATAACATCTAAATCAAACTGTTTGTATTCGGAGTTTATCTTTTTTTCTGCTCTTTTATGTTCTTGTGTATTTATCTTAAAGCTTTAACATCTTTTTTTACGGTTGTTGAGTAATGAAATTATCTTTTAATATTTTACTTTATATCCAGAAAATTCTGGTTCCCGTAATTATTTTTTAAAAGTATTTTGACGACTAAATTTAACAATTCCTAAAAATTTCAATCTTGCATCGAATTTAATTTAATTTTAATACAGTTGGTTATTTTTTAAATGAATGAAATTTTTTTATCTGTAGAATTTAACTTTGTTTATTATAAATTAATGAATAAATTGAACATTGCTTGACAGTAACTAAGTATTTTCCATATATCTTTATTTAATATATTTTTCTACACAAGCACATTAGAAAATTATTTTTGTACCCTTTTTTCAAATTTGAAAAAATTAGCAATTCAGAAGGAGATTAATTTTGTGTAATATAAAATAAAACAATATCATAGATTTTATTAGATTTTATTTCAGTTGAACCGTTCATTTTCCATATATATAAATTAATAAATTTTACATTCTTTATTATAAAAATACGACAACAGTTACTTCAATAATTAAAAAAATCAACAAGGTTAGATACATAGTACAATGAATTGTTAATTATTAATAATACCCAAATTATTAAATATCTAAAAATTACTTGTTTTTGAAATATATTATTTATAGTACAGTAATCTTTAAAATGATAAAAAATCAAGATATTAAAATATAAGATAGTAAAATATAATAGTTAATAATTTTACTATAAACTTGTTGTGTTTATTTTATTCCTTATTAATATTTTAAAAATGAGATTTCAAAATGTATAAAAAACAGCGTTTTTTAGACGACAATATTTGAAAAAATTAAAAAAAAAATTAATTAAGAAAAATTTTCAATAATTTTCAAGAAAGAAATGTGTACATTTACAATACTAAACATACATAGTACGTAAATATGTACATAATTATTGTAAAATTTTGCAACCTTTTGCCTTTGTATGAAGTTATTTAATTGCTATTCCATTACATGTAAACTTAAGTATTAACGATAATGTTGTTTAAATAGAAAATTAGTAATAAAAAAGACAGAATGTTTATCTTTAACACTGCAATAATTTTTACCTTTTTATCTTCAAAAATTGAACGCTTAAGTTTTCTGAGACTAGTAAGATAATATTAAAATTAAGTAAATTTTTTTCAAATATTTGTATAAATATACGTAATAATTAAAATATTTATAAAATAATAAAAAAATAATAAATGATTATATTTAATATATACAGTTAAAATAATGTTAATAAAATCATTAGAGTGCATGTAATGATTTTAATATATTGTATTAGCTCATCGTAAATAATTAAATATTTATAAAAAATAAACCTTTGACTTAGAATCTAATATAAATTTCAATTTCAGCTAGTTTTAGTATGTTATTTACTGAATTTTATATTAGATTACTTCTGATATATACTTCGGATTTATACTTCGAATAAATCGATATAACAGACATATTCATGATAATTCATTCATATATAAAAAAATTATTTATATATTTATTATTTAATAATATTTAATCCAGTGATTATTTGAGAAAGACCACGAAAACAGTGAAAACTGTATTTTAATATTAGTTTTGATTTATTAATTTAAACTTCTATAATTCACTGCTTACATATTGTAAACTAATGATTATTAATATTTTATCGAGCACAAACGATAAAGATTTCCATATATGCCACGGTATTCATTCGGCTTAAATTATGAAAATTTATATAATTCTATAATGCCCTATTTCATTGACTTACATTTTATGGCTTTAATCATATATCAACATAATAGCTGATACTGAAATATATTCAATTCAATATATCAAAATGTTATCAACAAATACTATTTTAATTAACTAAGCAGCTAATTGATTACTGTAAAAAAATAATTGAATAATTAACACTGTAGCCAACGGTCTTTTTACGTCATAAGAAAATGAAAATTTGGCTAGTATTGTTATAATATTATTTTTTCTGTCCTATTTTTTATTTAATAGAAACTGTTTAAATGTTTATGTAAGTATTAATGAATATGTATTTTAAGTATTAAATAATTTTTAGCTACTTTTTTTTTAAGAATTATGAGAAGCATTTTTCAGGCATTTTTATCAGGCAATTGTTTATTCTAACTATGTTAAAATTTGCCTAAGATTACTACATATTTAACGAAGGAATATCAAAATTAATTGAGAGTCCTTTTTTTAATTGGTTAAAAAATGAAGAGCTTTTGTACAGATTCACAATGCAAAAATTGTGTTGGGTTGTTGAAGGTACGAGCAGCTGTTAGTTTTTCTATTTATCTGCCATTGCTAGAGCTTAGTTGTTACTTGTATGTACGTATAAAATTGAGGGTTGTATGTGAAACAGAAGCTCGAGTTTAGGTATTAGATTTGTTTAGTTTTTTGCCTATTCGATAGATTAAATAGATTTTTATTTAAATGAAGTGACTGTCTATTAATGTTAAGGATTTTACAACGGTTTGTTAATACAAAATTAAAATATAGGCATCAGTTCTATAATATGTTACTATGAATTATACCTAAGAAATTGGAATAAATTTTGATAGGATAAAGTCACGTTCAACATACGAATTACTATTTTTAATTACTGAAGATTCATGAATGAGTTTCTGTTTGTTTATAAATGTTTATAAGAGTATTTATAAATCTTTTAAGGAATATAATTCTGAAGACGTATATTCTTTACATAAATAGTGGCACATAGACTGAAGTAAATATAAGATTTTTGCTTTTTTTTTTATAAATCGTTTATTTTATTTTTACTTTATATTATGAGTTAGAAACAATATGTTTTCAAAAATTTCGTATATTGCAATTTTACTACCAAAGAATGTGATCTTTGAACAGGTAAGCAGTGCATGTGCGTTTTTACTTCGCCTACTGGAACCCTGATTTGTTATTATAGCGTATTCGTACGTAATAAAAGTTCATTGCAATATCGTATTCCGAAAAATTGATCAAAAATTTTTAAAGTGTGATATTATGTGAATTAAGTGTAAAAGTTATTTCTTCTTCCATACGAATAATTAAAATTTTAAGTACACGTTAAATATCAACACGATGAATGGTAAATTTCTAACGTATTTGTTGTTTTTTTATACATATTGTCTTTTTAGTATTAATTAAGTTACGTTTTATATGGAAATATTTCATTTTATTTTTTATAAATTAATTGAATCTTATAATTTAAATTTTATTCTTAAATAGATATGTATTTTCTACTCTACGATAGTTTTGAATATACACAAAATGAATCTATACAAATACATGAGAATTATTAATTATTTATACTATCTGATGAAGTCGGTATTAATTTCTGATAACAGCGAAAAAATAAATATTTTACCGGCGTGCAAGAAGGTAAGGGTTTCTATAGACATATGAATTGCGCCGCGTGTCTTTGTTGTTTGCATCTTCAATTTCGTCGTCTGTATGGGTTGCTCGTAAAAAGGTCATTGATAAGTGATAAGTCACATGGTCGAGATGTCAAAGAGATGTTGGCTTGATCGTAGCGACGAATCAGTGATGTAAAACGTCTAATCGCAAATCCCGTCCCGTTCTACCATAAGCCGATGCACGCAAAATGTTATTTAGTACAGCAGCAATGATGAGTCAAGTCGAGGTATATGGGGCATTTATTCCAAATACCAATGGTGGGCTATTTAGTACTTTTGATCACTTCTTCGGCATATATAGCCATATATACGTCATGATGTTGAGGAATGGGAAAGGGGTAAGGAGTATAACCGATGGAAGCAGTTTGTCGATCAATAATATAATATATCTGATGCTTATTACATCGTAAGCATTGACTAAATCATTATTTTCATCACCTTAAATATAATAAAATAATTACAGAACGAATTGTTAATATGCATACACTTTTCTCAACACTTTTTTTACAATTCATTTACGCTTGGAGAATTTATGGGAAAAAATAGATGACACATTTAAACTGCGTTTTTATAAGTAATTTATAAGCAATAACAGGTTTATCTAACGATATTAATTTTTTCAGTACAAAAATAGTATCAAGGATTTTTTTCACATTGAAGTTATTTATTATTACTAAGTGGTTTAATAAATTACGCATTCGTTTTGTAATGAAATTCAGAGGATTATGACAGTAAGCAAATTGGAAATCGTATAAATGCATTTTCTGAATGTGCAAGCATATCAATGTCAACTAGTTTTGATGAATGACATTTAATTATTTTCTAAGATTTGTTACTTACCAACTGCTGTGGTACTCCATCCACAAGAATATGGATCATCGAGTTTCAGCTGGTAACCAAGAAAAGAAAGTATAAATCGTTTTCATATTATCCTGTGCTATTCTAGATTACTCAAAATTTTCGTTCAGTTATAATAAACACGTATAAGTAATTTCTTAATGTGTGTATATTAACATTTTGCGAGAATGTAGTGGATCTGTATATCAAATATACGAGAATACTTTTCTTTAACGTAACAAAAATAGCTTCTTTGAAGAATTTTATTTATTTTAAGTTTCTAAAGACATTGAATATTACTCAACTCATTAAAGTGATAGTTAAAAGTAGAATATTTTCTATTTAATATAAATTGATACTGGATATATCTATTATCAGATGATTTTTCAGTAAATACTTCAACATATAGACATAATTCATATAAAACAGCTTTTTAAAATAAGTGTATATATTTATCTATTAAATATCTTCAATATATTATATTAGATTGATTATTTAAACTGACAGTGTCCTCTCATTAAGTTATAAGTAATTAAAGTATTAAAAATTAAAAGTTAAATATATTGATTTTTATTTATGAGTTTTTAATTTTTTTTTAATTTTTTTTATATTATATAGTGTGTATATATCAATAAAAGTATAGAATACATATTAATGAATAGACCGCTATATTTATAGTATTTACTTATTACTTATGAAATGTTAATATTGAAAACTACGAATTTTTTCTAAAAATGACATAGATGTAAATACATTTGATTTAATTTTTATAATAGTTACACTTCTACGTTTACAGAAGCTGTTTGAAGTACGGTAATGATAACTTAAGTTAGAACTGTAGATACTTTATCCAGGAGCAGTTTTCGTTTTGCCCAAAGACTTTTATTTTATTTATACTATTTTTTGTAAAATAAATTACACTTTAGTCATATTTATTATACGATACAAAGCAAATGTTTCAGTTTTATTTTTTTATTTTTTTTAAATTTATAATAATATATATTTTCTATTTTTATTCCGAAAAGATAAAAAAAATTAAGACAAAATTATGTGCATTTGTAAAAGGAATTTTCTTCTTCTTAATATTGTAAATAATAATATTACAATTATTTGTATTTATATTATAAATCTACCATATGTAATTAAAAATGCGTTAGTGTTTGTAAATATATAAACTTATTGGGTATATATATGTTCACGCTGTTTATAAGCTTATAAGTAGAATTAAAGTAAATAATTTTTAATTAACATATCGCTTATACAATGAAACATATTCTACAGAAATCTTTAAATAATTTTTTAAGCATAAGGAAGAAAAAGTTACACCAATTTAATCGAAAAGTAATACACAAGTATTTTCTCGTTTTGTTTTGATACTACTGACATGTGTATATTTTAACACTCAACAAAACTGTATATTGTAAGAATAATGTTCGTGTTTTTAACGAGTGGAAAGTATAGCAAATACTAACCTCTGATATTGTATAAATAAATGAAGCAGATGCGTATTATACAAAAGGTTTTATCACCCTATTTATAATCGGGCATACTTGGTGTTTCTGGTACGAGAGTAATTTTAACACGTGAATGCATTACAATTTTTATCGGCACAAATAAAGTGAAAGTAAAATCTTTAGACTAAAATAATTTATATATTCTTAAACTTACATTATTATTAATTAAAAGCTACATATGAATATTTTTAAATTAAAATCTTAAAAAAATGTTGATAAGTTACTTTGATTTGTATAAACTTCATAAATATATCATAAAAAAGAGTTATTTAAAAATAATTTCTGGATTCTTACTGTTTTTTCAACATACGTACTATATTTTTATTTCCTTTGAATGTCATAGCGTTTCGACTTCAAATTCCTGAACTCTATAATCTTAAGAACAAAAAAAGAAGTGATTGGAGTTGTTCTAGTAGTAGTAAATATTCATTTTTATTTATGAATACGTAATTTATACTTGTGATAACACGTGTTTATAAACACCTATAGATAGATCAAGTAGTTTCGAACTTTTTCAAAATCCATTATTTTATATGTATTCTAAAAATTACTTTAATTTCAATAATGCATTTACAGTACCAGTTGTATTCAAATAATTTATTATCTTGCAAATAAATTTATCATTATTAATTGTGTAAAATAATTAAAGTTTTTAATTTAACTAAAGATTACAACTAATACAATTTTACGGCGCTTAAAGAGTGTAGTTAAATAGCTTATTATTGTAAAAATTATCTATTACATAAGTTTATCCATATGTGTATAATTCCTCTCAATATGGTGTAATGTTATCGATTTAATCGATTTAAGAAGTAGTATAGTAATTTAAAAATTACATTTTATAGAATTTTAATATATATACATTTTTTATTATTATTAAAAGACAAATACAAATTAAAAAATTAATAGAAATTTTTTGTGTTTTATAAAAATTAATTATTACCTTATTTACAAGTTCAAAAATACAAGCATCAATAAAATCTATAGACTGTACAAGGTTTTGCACATTTACAATTGCATCGTTACATTTGTACGCACATTGATTCGGACACAAAAAAGGTATTTGAACATCGCTAATGCGCTTAAAAAGGGTTGGAAGCTCATGGCAATGTTGGTTTAATTTATTTTTTGTACAAATATTAGACTTTACAAAAATTCTGCATATTTAGTAGTTATTTTGTAAAATAAATTTAAACAATTAATCATTATTAACAATTACTATATTTTGTTATTATTTTAAATTATTATGTTTAAAATTAAATCCATCATATTTGTTTTCAAACTTTTTTAAGCATTATAATTATTAATAAAATATAATAATTGGGATGAAACTCAAAACATGTTTTTTGCCATTAATATAAATTATTTAAGAAGATAATTGTTAGTTGAAAGTTAGTTGATAATTGTTAGTAGATAAGATGTTAGTTGAATGTTGAAATGATATATCTGAAACATTTAATACCGATTAAAATTGAAAGCAGTAATTAAAATAATATAATGAGTTGCTGCTTTATATCATATGAACTATGGTTATCATCATTAGAAATTCAAGAATGCTTTATAACAAAAATTAACTTTTAACATCTACTCGTCTGTTCGACAAAACAATTGTTCAAGTTAAGTGCTGTAAATTTGCATACGTTGCCCAATGGAAGTAAATTCTGTCAAAATCTCGGCAACTGTTGGATAGTCATGTTTTAGCAATATTTCAGTCGAAGTCTAGCAACCTCACTATCGCAAAGGCAAAACTACTTTTGGGTGATCAATACTGGATACATCTATTATCAAATGATTTACGTTCTGCGCGCTATTTCAAAACTATATACGTTAATATTGGTACAATATTTAATTAATTATAGTCTATATTTATAGTCTATAATTATTAATGATAGGATATCAAATTATAAAAAATAAATATACCATTTCAAAAAATCCGTAGCTTGAGATCTTAATATGATATTTAGAATAATTATGATTAGTTTGCCAAATATTTAATTGATCTCAATGGCATAATAAATTGGCATAACATGACAGAACCAAATTCATAAAATTTTACGTTAACAAATTTACGTATATGCTTAATTACAATTTTATAAATAATAGAAGATTTATAATTAATTGAAAGCTATGTATCACATACAGATTATTAAAATGTATATGTTCATTATTTTTTATTGATTATTCATGTGCTCAATATTTTATATTTTTAGTAAAATATTCAGCTATTTATTTTTGACCGAAAAATAGTATAAACTTACTTAAAGTACTTGTGGTAGCGTTGACTATGATTAAAAAACAAATATGTGAGTATATTTTTCCTTACATTTTCATTTTTCTAACAAATATTTTACGAATATTTATATGTGCTTTTTTCAAATAAAAACTTATGAAGGTAACACCTACATTTCAGTAAATTTTTTTTAACATTGACTAATGCAGGTATATTTACTTGAAGCTCACAATAGGTTTCCTCTTAATTTATTCTTTTTTTTTTAAAGTTTGAACTTTTTATTATACTACCTATTCAAAATATTATTATTAAAAAAAAAATAAATACAATTTTAGTGAATAATAAGATGAATTAATGCATATTCGTGAAAATGACGTTAAATAGAAATATTGCATTTTGCATTACTCCAGCTTTCTTTACAAAAAGTAAGTTGTATTTTAAAAAGAAATAATTTGGTTAAAGAAATGTCCCAGGAAAAGATTCTTTGAAACTTTAAATAGTTTATGTTGGTTGAACTTCGGTAAAAAAGAAGTGACTCGATTTTAAAATCAAAATAGTTTGATAATATCGTATTAAAAATGAAGCTGTTCTGTTGAACTTCGGAATAAAAATTTGAAGCATCTTTAAGGGCTTATAAGCCTAGTTTTATTATAATAAAACGTCTCTCTTTAAAATTTTTATACATATAATTACGTACATATTTACAGATATATCAATTTTTAGAATCACAAGGTTTCATAAGTAGATATTTGTGAATTAATGTCTGATATGTTTTTCATTTTTTGCATTATTGTCAAAATTATGTAAATTTCATCCTACGATATTTTATTTTGTGAAAGTAACAGCATTAAGGTTACTTTCCATTATATTCTAAAATAACACTTTTACATCATTTTCATCTTAGTTAAATTATTTAATATTTTAAGTTGAAAAGCATGCATTGTACATGCTCTGATTAAAGAAACAAAAATAAATAGAAAACAACTAGTTGTATATTCCTTTAAAGTAAATTATTTATAATTGTAATACTATAAAATACATATTTTCAAACAAAATAAGCATATTTATTAACTTTTATTTATATTTATAAACTAATACATATTTTTATTATTATTGGAAATGTATGTTAAGAAAATACATGGATAAATGTAGTTTTCCTGTCTTAATAATTGCTTACTAAAACATGAAATAATTGTGCAGTAAACATTAATTTAAATTAAAATCTAATTCTTAATTTATTTAGTTATAAAATGATTACTATAAATTTCTATATTGAAAATGATTTTTTGCACAATGTGATAATAATTAATTGAATAAATATCTTTTCCATTTGTATTTTTATACCAAATATTGTAATATGTGAAATCCATATTGATGAAAATTAAATGAATACTGTATTGGAAATTTCAAGTTTTGTTAAATTTTTTAAATATTTTTCGTTACATAAAAATAAAGGTAAATCACGAGTTAAACAATAGCTGTACCTGACTTAGACTTAGACATAAGACACAGTTAATATATTTCATCTAACGAAGCTTTTTGTTTTGTAAAATGTATGATGCACTGCTGCTTTTTCATTTCTTAGCTTTTTACCATAAACTGTATATTTTCTTTTATTTGCGTCTAAACTTTTTGATGAAAACTACATTTGACACATTTTACTGCTTGCCTACTTAATATAATTAAGAAATTAGATTAGCCGTGTGTTTTTTATTGTTGAAAACGTAAAGTATTTGTAATTGGACTCAAATATTAAATCATATTATAAATCTGAAAATGATGAGTTATAAAAAAGTAAATGAGAAGGTAATATTTTATATTTATTAAATTAATATAAATTTTTTATATATATAAAATTATTTTTTTAATTTTGTATAATTATTTACTACTACGAAAACGTTTCAATGTTTGTATTTTCTAATGAAACTATAAATTTGTAATGTATACTATTCTTAAATTACGTGAGACTCAATTTTAGAATAGATTATTGCAACATAATTTATTTTTACTATTACTGAAAATTATTTCAATCGATTGTAAATATTTTTTAATTGTATGCATTTTTTTCTCACATATATAAACATTTTCATATTCAATAATGATTTTGTTTAATAATAATAAATAATTAGCCATTTTAAATTCCTTTGCTGCGATCAATTTTACTCAGAATCATGTGACACAAATGTTTTTGTTTAAACATCGAAAGTAGGAAATATATACTCAACTAATCAATGAACTTTTCAATATTTAATTCAATCTTTGTTTATTTGTTCTTCAAATCAATGCAGATAATTACCATTGTCATTGACTGTAAAATTTCATTGTTTTGTTTCATCATTTCAATTTAATTTTCCATATATATTTGATCTATTTCTAAATTTCTTTACTAGGACGTAGTTATGGTATTAATTGTAATAAAAATCTTTGACTTTATTTCTAGTATAAAAATAGATAAATTGAACAAAATTTCTATTTAAGTATCTCAAATCCATAATTATTAATTAAAATTTTTGTAATTCATTGAATTAAAAATGCATTAAGTATTTTCTTGTATAAGAATATTTAAATATATTAAAAAATTATTTTCATCAATATAATAATATTTTCATCTGCAACTATAAGAATTTTCAGTACAATTTAAAATAAATCAAATGATAGAATGTTTTAATGATGCCGAAACCGGTATAAAGTCAAGAACTTTAATAATAAAACGTTTCTATCGTGGATTTATTAAGTCAAAATTAATTTATAATGAAAGATATTTAAATTTAATACCCTATTATAAAATTAAAGTAAAAAGGTAATATCCCTTTGTCAAGATAATTTGTGAATTGCAGTAAAAATTTGGAACGAGTACAAGCATGAGTATGAATATTTCAAGCTTTCTTTTATTATTTTAAATACAGTCAGGACAGCACTATTTTTTTAGAAGCTTTTTCAGAAGGAGAAGCGTCGCAAATGTTGTCTTGGAGAATGGATTTTATTTTTCACTGCAGACTCGAAGAACTTCGATGTCGCCTTTTTTTTTAATTTGCTGCGTGGTCATGTGACGATGGTTGCATTTGACCACAAGTGTGGGCTGGATTGGCGCATTACAAAAATTCTGTGTAATTGCTGCAGTATGTTATGACAAAAAGAGAGATTTATTCTTTTAATTAAATTCTACTGTACTATATACTTTTTTGCTGTTCTTATATTCTGTATTTCATGCAGTGCTTACTAATTCAGAGCTTTGACAAAAGAGACCATTTTAATGACCCCTTTTAATGTCTTCTTAGCTGTGGTATTTTGTATACTTTGTTTTTATTTTGACTGGGCCTACGAATTTTTAAATAATAATAAACTTTTTTATATTTCATACGTAGAAAAAAAATATTACAAAGAGTAAGCAGCGTGTAACGTGAATATACGAGATTATATCGTATTTGGTTTTGTGATTTTATGCTTGGTTTGGCCTTTGCAGCGGAAGTTCAGTGATTTGCATTGTACATATTTCGTGATTGGCGAATATTATGCGGTTTTTATGAAAACGTTTCACAGGTTTCTTCTTCATGTTTCACTATGGGAATAAATTAAAAAATTCCATTATTTTTAAATTTTCATGTTCAGGGGCGTAGTAAATTTTTTAATATTATAATTGAATCAATAGTATTTAAATGAAATTAATATATTTTTGGGAAACTAATTTATAATTATTTGAAACATGTGTAATTTTTAAAATTATATTAAAATATGGTATTTGAGTGGGTATAATGTTTTATATGAGAAGAATGAAATCTTTTTAATAAGTAATAGTGTATTCTGACACTTTAAGTAGTATGACATATTTATTTACTTGTTTCAAGATATAGTATTAAATATAAAACTGTAAGCTTAAAACAAAAAATCAATACCTTTATAAGATTGTATTTGTCAGGGTCTAAATAACGGGGCATAATAAAATATACGTCGATATGTAAGGATTCGAAATATTTCCACCCCTTCGATTAAATCCATAAACCCATATGCACTTATATAGAATATAAATGCAAAAAAGTAATAAAAAATATTTCATAAAAAGCCTATACAAATACACATTCGGTAGAAATATAAAATCATCTATAAAAACATGCATACTCTTACATATACGAATTATTTTTTTAGTAATAAAATCATGGTTTTGAATATGTGTATATATATATATAATTAGAAAAAACTTTTATACGTTTATATCTCATACTCTTATATGTATATGTTTATATTTATTCAATAAGTATTTTTAAAAAATAAAATAAACGATTTTAAACATAATAGTAGAGATTTTGAAAATATTTTATATTAGATTTAACACAGCTACATAGCTTATCACTTATTTGATTAAATTAATTTTTAAATAATTTAAAAAATCTAAATTCCATAATATCAGGAAAAGTTACTTATGAATTTAATTGAAAAAATTATTCGATTTATCAATTATATCACAAGCCGCATTGTTGGTAATGTATCATACGATTCTTATTATTAAAATCATTACTTGAAAGTAATAGATGACTTGAAAATATTATACCAAGACTTTAATATCTTTAAATTTAAAAAACTGTAAATTTAACATTTAATTATGAGAGTTGCTGTATTGCCGGAAATATTTGGAGGTGGATAAAAATGTTATGACGTCTCATATTTGTAAATTACATAATGAAATTGCTCATAATTAAAACTCTACCCAAGGTTTTACATGAGATCGAGTTCAAGAGTAAGAATCCTCGAAGAGTCTACAAAAATCTATATTCTGCAGGTGAAATCGATGCACTGACGTGTCTACGTAAATAATTCAACACACTGGTGCCAAACGGTGAATCTCGTACGAGTTATTCTACTAGTACGTGGAGTGTCCTTAAATAGACGGAAACCATTCTTATGTCTCGAGCTTATATTCAGAAATTTTCGCACTACATGCTTTCGGCTATGTATTAATACGTACTCATGAAAAGTTTATGCTGCATCTATGTATAATGTGAGAGATATTCGGCACATGTGGAGTAACTGCATTTAGTGCACTAAATTCGAAACTTTTGATTGTCACGTTATTCGGTTTGCGACACAATGCGGACTTATTTTTTAATTATGGATATACTATATGTTTTGATATAAAACTATTTGCCTAAAGGTTAGAATATTTATTCTCATTTTCATTCAATTATGGAAATTGTTATATCCTTATCCAGAATGCAGTTTAAGTCGTTTAATTAACATAACCTTTTTTATTTTTTAATAAAGGTAAAAAAGAATCCTGTTAAACTTTGCTTTTGAAAATGTATTTTATGAAACCTCTTCGAGTGGAAATTTATGCTATCATAAATCATTCCTACAAATATGAAACACTTTTATTTAAACAATTATGATTTATTTATTAAAATGAAACATTACTGCCTTGGAGTAATTGAGATTTTGTTGAAATATTGATGAGCGCAAGTTATACAATGCAAGCTGAATTTTTAAATTATGGTAAATTATTCGTTGGTAACTTTTATAGTTTAGAACATAGTTTCGACAATAATTCGAAAAAAATTTTTTTAAATCACAATTACTCTGTTTAATTAGCATTAAATAAAATTTTTTATAAATCATTTCTGATAAGAATAATATAACTTTTCATACATTAAATTTTTTAAAAATTTCTTTATTTACTTAGATTTATATACATTTATTGTCACGCTTTTTTATCAACTATTTAAAAATCCTAAATTGTAAAAATTAAATGAAGATTAGGCAAACATAATGTATATATATATACGTAAACAAGGAATCAATATCAAGACAAAGACATATAACTAAAAACTAGAGTATCGCTCTGCATAAGTAAAGTAAATAGAAATACAAAATTAAAGGGCTCAACTCTTGAAGCTTGAGGGTACGCTTGATTGTGAAGTGATTTACATTTTCCTTCATTTTCTTTTTTTTTGTTTTTGTTAATGGACTTCGTTATTTTATGGCTTTTAATCTTTTTTTTTATTTTGAGAAGAAGAGAAGGATTGGCAATGTTGGCCAGTTCCAGTTTGGCATAATGCCAATAAGCCGCTGTAATAAAAATGCTGCAAAGCGTTAAATATGATTGTTCAATATTAGAGATCGTACTTAATACTTACTAATCGATCACAACTAAAACTGATTGATCGCCAGATACTTAAATTGGTATGGTATGTTATTAAGCCTTAATTTTAAGCGTTTTTCGTTACAAGCAGTATAATTAATGTAAAAATTTATAGAAAACGTTTCATTATTCTAATTTTTTAAAACAATATTTGCAGTATTTTATATATGTGTCAGTTAAATAATTAATGAATGCTTACACTAAAATAAGTTGCTAGTATTAACATGGAAACATAAATTACTTTTATGGTTTATTTTAATGATAAGTCGGCGAATTTGAAAAGTTTAAATTTTGTACTTTTGTAGTTATTTCTTTTTATACATTAAAACTTTTTTTATTTTATATTATAGAATTTTTTCTAGAATTATGCTGTATTTAAAATGTTGTAAAAATGAAACTATATAAAATTATATAGTATTTCACTTTTTTAAAAAATTCATTATAAATTAACGTATTCACTGGCTTGAAAATAATTTAAGCAAAGAAGAAAAAATAATAACAAATTAGTTTAGCCTTAAAAAAGAGTACAAAGGAAATTTAGAAGATTGAATCTTTAGAAGTAATCTTAAAATGGCGCTTGACGAAATTTAATGATAAACATATGTTTCGTTGTGTGCTGATTGAGTTCTAAAACTGCTAAACTAGGATTTAGTGAGATGATTAATTACATATTTTATGTTCAAATGAATTGTATAAAACATTTGTATAAAGCAGTAAATTGCAAGACATTCGATTAATTATTAATTATTAATTGTTATTTATGATTTACTAATTTACTTATTTATATTTAAAAAACTACATTGTTAAAACTGATGGGTAAATGGTCCATGTGTTTCTTAAATAATTTTTTTTAACGTATACTTTTTCAATTATCAAGTTCATATATTGTGCATATGAATAAATTTCACAAAATTAAAAAACGATTAATGATTTTAAGATAAAGTTCTCATTAAAATTATTTAATCTGTATTTATTAAGGTAAAATTACAATACACATAATATATGAATTTTCTACCAAATATTAAATTTTTGCAATTTAAATTTTAAATTTTAATGTGTAATGGTATTAAAATAGTTGCTTATTTTATTTAAAAAGTTTTTATTCTCGAGTATACCTGAATGTACAATATTATATTCACGCAATTTTTAATTTAAATTCTTTTTGAAATAATTGGTATTACAATCTTTTTATACTCTTTATAAAATAATTTTATTATAAACAACTCTTAGTATTCTTTTAATATATTTTTAAATTGATATTTGATATGTATAAAAAACAACATTTATTATTAATTTATAATTAAATGTAAGTAAATAAAAAATTTTGAAATATTAAAAAAAAAAATACTTAATATATAGACAAATTTTCAAAATTTTAAATTTTAATAATTATGGCAAAACTGTTCTGTTTAATAAAACACTAATATTTGTAAAAAGTATTTGATTTTTTTAGAATGTTGAATCAGTTAAGTACTATGTAGCTTTCGTCGTGAATAATTTGTTTGTCGCATATTAATGAAAAAGCGTTGTGTTTAAATAGCTTTTATCAAGTAAAATAAAATTTATTGGATATCCTGTGCTAATTTAGGTTTACAGTAATAATAAACTTTTATTTTTATATGATAATAAACTTGAAACATTTATTTGTAGTATGAAACTAATTGAATAATTTATAAAAATTATAATTCAAAATAATCACGATTCTAAAAGAAGTATTTTCTATCTTATTTAAATGGTACTTTCGAAAAATGAGAAAATGAGAAAATAATTCTTGTTTTTGGTATTTTTTTTCTTATTCTTATTCTAGATTTTACATATTGCTTAATTATTTTAATTTTTTCTTGCACATATGTGAGTTATATATTCCTAAATCGACTAAGATCTTAATTGCATGATTACGAAGTTGTATTTATAAATCACAGGTCATCGGTATGTCGAATAATAGAATTTGTGGGATTCATTAGCCAATTAAAATGAAGTAGTGCCGAATAAAGCTCCTGCCGAGCCGTGATTAACTACTTTGTTCGTTGACCTCATTATGTTCATCCTTACTCTTGCAACTTTTTTATTCTGCTATTTCGTCTAGTATTCCAAGGATTGCTATTAATTCTGATGGCTTGTGCACTTTGAGATGACATATAAATGGATAAGTGTTTATTTTTAACTGTATCATCAAAGCCAAAATATTTTAAATGCTTTTTAAGAAATAATTTGTAAAATAATGTGTAGTCCTTTTAAATTGATACAAAAACTGATATTTAATTTTATTGTGAGCATATGCAATTTTATCGTTATGAAAATCAATTGCTCTTTTAATTATTGGTATTCATTTAAAGACATTCACTTGATTATATTTAAACATTTTTTATAAAATTAAAAATTTTTTTATTTTAATTTTTTTTTTAATATTTATTATATTTATTTATAATTTTGGTATCACAAATAGATTTAAAGTAGCTCTATTTCAACTTTGCATACTAATATTTTATTCTTCTATCAAGCTACTCTCGAGCTTTTATATCTAATTTAATTATTTCGATATATTGGATACAAAGTTTCTTGAGTTTATGGTCGTGTAATTTTCTTAAGTTTTCTAATTAATTTATATTTAAGATTAATTTTCTATATATTTTTTGTAATATAAAATTATTTTCTTCTAAATATTAGCATAATCTATTTTTTAAATATCATTAGTCTTCATATTAAATTTTATACGACACAGATTTTACATTTAGTTATTGTATTATTTATTTTTTTAAAGTTTTAAACGTGAATTAAGTTCATTTTAAAAATTGGGTGAACGAAATGTGGTTATGTGTATTCGATATTTGAAGAATACTTATGCCACAGTTAAACTTTAGCATATATTTTAGGTCTGGAAAATGTATTATTAATTTAATTTCTGTAAGTTAATAAACATTTCCTGTTTTTAATAAAATTTGCATAGGATTGGTTTTTTGAACGTATGCAATTAAATAAAATTATTATTATCTATTTTTATTGATCGTATATATATAGTAATAATATTTTGACTTTAAACTATCAGAAAAGTAAATATACTATTAAGAAAATTTATTTCAGCCTGTAAAATATTTAATATAAAATATTTATAATGTAATTCACATAATTTTTTTGTCAAACCATTTTATTAATTATTTTATTATAATGTATCAATCGCACGAATATATGATGATTAATAGTAGCAACTATAGCAAAAAATTAATATAAATAATCATTTAACCAAAAGTATAGAGTACTAGAAAAATACAAATTAATTGCAGTTAATTTTTCTCATATTGGAAGTCTCATTGTAGAGATTTTTGGTAAGAACAAGAGATTCTTGTAAAATATTTAGGTGAATATAACGCATTTAATGCTCTCAATCAAATTTTTATATACATATTTCATTAAATATTACTTAAGAAAAATTAGGTATTTGAATTTGATTAAGAGCATAATTCAATAGCCAATCTCAAAGATTGTATATTTTTCTTGTTTTTTTTTTAAATCTTCTACTATAAATCCTTGATCTTTTCCAATTGAGTTTATGAGTTCTGCTCAGAATAAAGAAGTATTTAGGTTTTTTTATCTAAAATAGTGTATAAAGTTTAAATAGAATGTATAAATAGAAGTATAAATGTAGGTTTTAAAGTTTTTTAAAAAGTAGTTTTTAAAATTAATTTAATACGAATAAAAGATTATATATATATATATACGTAATATATAATATGTATATATATATATACATATTTGTGTGTGTATGTATAAATATATATACAGTAATTTTCGAAATACTAGAAAATGTGTCACAGGCATGTCATCATAATGCTTCAAAAATTGGAATTTGTTGCAGTCACCGAACGATGCTCAGATATTATTTATGAAGAATCAATTCAATTGTGTTGTAGAACATAGATGAAATAAAATGTAAGGGATTTTTATCTTGTAGCCACAATCCGTAGATAATAGCTGATGTCCATTTTATTCTATATATATATAAATATAACAAAATATTGTACTCCATTACTTTCGCTTGTGTTTGCAATGTCATTTTTCTGTAATAGCTATATCGCTCTTAAAAAATTGTCCTTCAAATATGTAGACCTTTTTGTGCTCATAACTTTTTGAACTTTGAATCAATGAAAAATATATAAAATTTAATTAAAGTTATTAACAAGTTTTCAATTATTTTTTTGCAAATTTTATATAAATATTTAATTATGATTGTAGGTTATGATTATTGTGCTTTGAACGTGTTTCTAAACTTATGATTTTATAATATTTTTAATTTACGTCAAAAAATCTTGATTTTTTAATATTTTAAATTTATATCAGAAACTTATATAAACTAAATTAAGTGTAAATAATAATATATTATACTAAAAGCTATATATAAGCAATTAATTTGAAAATGAGTTAATAATTATAAACAATTTAATGCCTTAAATGAAATATTATTTTTTCTAATATTAACAGTACAAATAGAAACAGGATTAAATATTTGGGTAAATATAGAGTATAAAATTAGAACGATCGAGATTGACGTATTTAAAGTTTTGTATTTAAAAATGGATGGGTGTGAAAGTACTTTTCTTTTCAGTTGTTTTTCTTTCTGATGCTATGGAACAGTATGTATTAAAAGTTTTGAACTCCCTGACAATGAAAAGTATCGTTTTATCTTTATACTAGAGCGCTATAATTGATTGACAATCACTCATCTAACTTAGAGTTATGAAATAGGTAAACACTTTCATAAAAATGTTTAAAAATACATTAGAAATGTATGTAGCTATTTAAGAAGATTTAAATAGTTGCATATTTTGCAAATTAAAATATTTATAGATAATGTAAATCTTAATAGCTACATATAGTTTTTATTGTATATTACTTAAAATTAAAATAAGAGGCATTAATAATACTTAATTTTTGTCCATATTTTAGTAATTTTTATTCGATAGCTCTTATAATTGATAATAAATCATGTGTGTACATGATGTATATTTGAAAAGATTGATCATTTTCACAAATTTATTAAATCAGCATTTGCAGAAATATTCCTATTTAATTATATAGTACACGGATTTAAGGAAAAGTTATAAATATGTAGTAACAATGAGCTTTTAGTATTTAATGTTAAAGAGTCCTATTTTGTCTGGAGAAAGATTTAATACAAATTTAAAAATAGTGATAATGAACTCCCAGTATTTGTTCACAAAAACATATAATTAAATACATATTAAAATGTTGTTAAAATACTATGTTCTTCTAATACCAAAGGAGAAAAAAGTAAATTATTATCCACACTTAGCAGATATTGTTAAAGACTTTAAGGAAAATTTTGATTTTAACCGTATTCGTAGATTTTTTTGTAAAAAATACTTTGTTAAATAACGATACAAGAGGATGCTCATACTTTGTAAAAAATATACCGATAGTAAAGTTTTTGCAGTATTAGTAGTGTTTTGTAATAATTTTAGGTAAAAATTGTCATTCTTGAGAAAATGGTTTGCGTCAATATATTAATTTTTTAGTCATTAATTTTCGAGTTTAACACGCATCGCAAGATGAGATAAAGATTACACAAAAGGAATTGGAATTAACTGTAATAAAGGGTTTCTGTTTTAGAGGTATAGGAAAGCAAGGAGGAAATATAGGGAGAAAATGTTTGTTCCGAGAAAATAATTCGAGAGCAGAGAGAAATTTTGATAATTGATCCGTTCAGGTGGTTGTGAGGGTTTTTCTAACATTCTACCTTATTGTCTTCATTCTTGTAGAGAAGCTAAAAAGGGCAAACTTACTTAGTTATAAAAATTTATAAAGATAAACTTACTTAGTTATAAAAATACCAGGAGAAAGATGTGGAAAGGATTTTGAGGTTAGCTAAACGACTTTATTCACCTAAAAGCACACAGTAATCAGGGAAGAAACTACCCTTCCCTGGAATTAGCAGCTAAAGCAGGAGGATTGAATAGACAAGGCCCTGAGTAGTCAAAAACACTCTTTTTTACATACGGGGGGTGGGTCAAATTTTTCGAGTCCCTTTCATTACGAAAAGTCGTCGGAGGCTCACGCAAGACCATTATCCTAGTCTATTACCATCCTCTTACCAGGTCTCGATGAAGCCATTACTGATTTCACGTATCATAACCGGTTGCCAATTCTTCTTTGATAACAAGTGTAATTCTTTTTTGTTCGCTCGCTTTTCTGCATCTTTCACTCTTGTATAAGTAACGTATTATGCACATTCCTCGCTAACTTTTAAGGATCCTACGCTCATTCATGGGCTCTCTTTCAATTACCTACAAGCAATCACATTTTGTTTCTTTTTTTAAATTTTTCTTTCTTATGCGCTATATTAATTTATCCATACTCCCTCACTAAAATACTGTTAAAAACGTAAAATAAAAACTAAAACAATTAAAAACGAAGTATTGGTCAAATTTGAGTAAAAAATAAAGTGACAGATCATTATAGCATTTCGCCCTTTGCCTAAATAGTCTTTAAAAAGATGACGCTTTACGTAATATTATAAGCGTTTAATAGATAACAAAACTAATATCATGCACAAAAAAGAAGACTGTTAACAATAGAGATCAGGTAATAAATTTACTGATTGAGAGTTAAAAAAATGAGTTACTTAAGTTACTTAAGAGGACGCCTATGAGAAATACTGTCGGTACTGCGACTTACAATAATTGCACAGCAACCTATGTATAAAATTTGACAATACTGCGCCAGATATAAAAATAATATTAAATTAAAGTGAAATCTTACATTAAAATACCGATGTTGAATGAAACCAATGAGCAATACTCTTTGATTGAGTAGGAAAAACAATTGGTTGTGCGGCTACCGTCAAAAAGTCGCATAAGGGTAAATGCTTAATATTAAAGTATAGCTTCGTTCCTCTATAATAATTTATGCTGCTGATATTGAGTACATATGTGTGCGATATTAAACCAAAGACAAGCAATTTATTTTAGAAAAAATTTTTTCTAAAATAAAAAAGATTACACCCTGAACACAGCAATCAATTCTACAGCCAAAGTTCTGTACCTGTAAAAGCTCTGTAGAACCTTCGATGTTACCGGGTAGGGTTAGATATCTTTTGCTGACATGCTATCTCGGACTTTATTATTTTCCAGAACTCAGATTAAGTTATGTATTGTTATCGGGATACATAAGAACGGCAACTTGTTATTAACTGACAAAGTCGATTGACAAGTTCATTTTTATGGAACCATTAAGTTTAGGTAAAACTTTTATTAAGTATTAAGTATTAAAAATTTCGTTCAAAACATTAATTCCTTACCATTAAAGTTTCCAGTACTTTTGCTAATTCTTTGAAACTAATTTATTTAGATTTTGACTGTATCTTATTTGACTTTATCTTTTATTGGATTACAAAATAATTATGATAGTAAACATTTTGCTTAAAAATTAAATGAGAAGAAAAATAAGAACATGTTAATTAAGTTAAAGTAATTTAATCACTCTATAAAATTATATGAATAATTTTAATGGTAATTCTGTCTTTGAATATCTGGGTAGAGTTAGACTCTTTTTCGGGATAATTAAGTGTTTCGACCTAGTTCCTTTATATTTTTTATTGTTCTCTTAAAGATTTTATTTTATGCCATGACAATAAGTAATATATTTATAGATTTATATATGCATAAAGTTTTAACTTTTATTGACTAAGTGTGTAAAAAGTTAAAATTTATTTATTAAATTTGTTTTTGATGTTTTAGAATATTTTTGAATCATGTGTATTTATATTTATAAAAAAAAATAAATAAATTCTAAACGTTAAAAGTTAATCACCTGAAAGATGCAATTTTGTAAAGTAACGTTTTGTGAATATTTTTAATAATTGAATGGCAATTATTACTGTAAATTATGTTGAACGTGAAGATAGTTTCATTGATCTTTTTACGTAAAGTCAATTTTTTTCGAAAAGAATTTTCGAAAGAATGGGAGTCAACTAATGCATAAGCAAGCATATTATTTATTATTTATTGTATATAAATAATATCTTACCAAAGATCTGAGGTGTGTTCGTCAATCAACAACGTCTTATGGATTTGTAAAACGTTGTAGCAGTTGAAAATGTTCTTCGTTGTTCGTTGACTGAACACTTGATTATAGGTTGTTTAGCTTAGTTATTCCAGACAAGGTTACTAATTAAAGTTATGTATATTCAAACTAACATTTAGCTAAAACAAACTAGATCAGTAGTTTTTAGTCTGTTCATACGGATTTGCTTTATATTATTATCTTGGATTTTATTACTAGTATTGCTGCTTGTATATTCATCTAAAAATAATACACCAGTCGCTAGTATTAGGATATATTCTGATTTGTCAGAACCGATAGATTTTAAAATTGAGTTCAATGTTTGTAAAAGACTTAAACAAGTTTAAATACTACTTTTTTTTATATTTTTTAATAAATAAAAATACAAAATAAAACATCAGTCACCTTCATCTAAAGGTCATAAAGTATTCACATTGCATTTATCATAAAATATATGTGTATTCCTTTGCGTTCTTAAAATTTAACCTCGAGCTTTTGTGTCTCATAGAGAAGGATTGCTGTTTTTTGCTGCCTTTACTATAAGTTTAATGCAATTTAATACTCTGTATGTTATAATGTTGTCTGTCCTCGGTGGGAGCTTTCAATTTTTCTTTCGTAACTTGGAATAGCCACATTTCCATACGATAGTCTAATCACACTGTACAATCTTTATTTTCGAATAAAGAACTGTTGTTAGTATATTCATAGAAAGTGTGAAAATAGGTAATATAAAATAAGATTATATGATATATATATATATAAAGTTATTACCTTTCATTACAAATTGAAGAGTGTAAAAATTTAATGGCGTAGAACATTTGTTTTATTAATTATTAATGAAAAAATAACGAAACATTATACTGATAATTTAATTATATTTAATAGCAATTTATACAATAAATATAAATACCAATATTTATTATTAAGAAATATATAGACTTATTAATAAATGCTAATAATATAAAACATTATATTTTTAATAAGTCAAAAACATAATAGATTATTTGAATTTTAAATACATTCAGTATTTTTATAGGACAAGTATTGATCTTTTAATCTACGAAGTATTAACTATTAAAATAAATCTTTAGAAAAGCGGTTTGACAAGTCAACAAAAGAAAATTGCTGAATATAGTATGTATTTTTCATTTATGAATTACACCACTGTTTAAGATTTTAATGGTTACGTTCTAATTAGTTCAACGGCAAAACGCATAAAAAGATACGTTTTCAGCAATCTCGTAGAAAATATGCTTCTTGCTATTGGTTTTTTTCGTTAATAAGAAAAAGTTTGAAATAAAACGTTAATAAAGATTGTAAATTATCATTATAAATTAAAAAAGTTATTTAAATTAAAATTTTTTTACGATTATACAAATTTTACCATTGATAGGAAAATAAATTTTCGTCCAACTTGATAAAGATAAATGTTTTTAATTTTTCATTGATTTGTATTATTGTTTTGTGTGTGATAATTATTCTAATTTAACTTGTCATAGAAAGTTTTGAATATTATTATCAATACTAATAGAAAATAAATTTCAAAATGCGCCTTTTGGTACAAGAGTGAAAATTTCAAGCACGATAAAAAAACGAAATCAAGTTTACCACATTAGTTTTTTAGATGTATGTAAATAAGTTTATTGATGTTTTTTTATATAATATAAGCATGTAACATATTTTTTATAGTAAAACATTATAAATTGTTGTCCTAAATCTTGGGGTTAATAAATAGTACTTGGAGTAAAGGTATTTACAGTTAATATTTAATTGAATTTGAAGTATTAAATTATACGTAAAAATAAATGGCATAAATAATAATTAAATTTTTTATGAATATTAAATTATTTCTTGAAAAATGTACATAATTTTAATATTGAATAATGTATGGATTTTAATATATCAAAAAATCATATAAAAATATATCGTTGAAAAAATATATCGAGCATACGATGTAAATTTTATTACACTAATCCTAAATAAATAAAATATTGATTGTCTTCGAAATTACATTTTAAAGAACAGTGTACAGTAATAAGAAAAAAATTAATGAGATTTAGTTAGATGATTAATCAAACAATAAAAAACAAGGTAGAAAAAGTATTGTGAAAAGTTAGTGAAAATGTAAATTAGGCTTGATGCTATTTGGAATAACTTATCGGATTGCTATTCGATGAACTGTTAAATTCGCGTCTATGCAACGTAGCCACATTAGTAGTGACGCCACGCCAACCAAAACATTAAGCGAGAAAATCCCGGGGAAATCATGATTGAATGGCCTGTTTGTATCTTCAATCGAAAATTATCACGTCAGAATATTGTTAGAGCTTTCAGTATGGTTGGTAATTTAAACGATCCTAATATTATATTCCATACTATTTGGTTAATAGAACACTCAACGGAACACTAGTACTTACAAAATGTTATACGTTTATCGGTACCCATCGTTGTGCTTAGCTTTTGGTAAAAATTTCACTCAATGTATAACGTGCCATACACAATGTAAAACATTTGCATTATTCATGCAATGTACGTTGACAATGCGTTACTAATGGTCTCAAGATTAATTATGATTTACTAATTATTAAGCAAAAATATTAACAAAAGTCAATAAAAGTGGTGAAAAACTCGAAGTAAATCGCTCTTGCAAGTTGACATAAAGTTGAATCATGATTACAGCATTTACTTGTAACTTTTAAGTACTCCCTTTTATTTTTACGTATGCTCTGACGACGACTACTAATCCCAATGGCCATATGTGCGTTTGCATGCGAGATTTTCCATCGCCTACGGCGCATTTGAAATTCGCAAGGGGATACTTTTAAGTTATGAGCAGCTACAATTCTCTGCTCTCGTGAATTGGGTAAAGTTTTATTTCATCTTTTCACCAGTGAACGTTTTGATGTCTGTCCTATTAAATGGTTTTGGCATAGATTAGAGGATTCGACGACATGTCATGCATTTTCGATGCTTAGAGGCTATCAACGCATATCTCTGAGTTATCCTACTATTTTTTCAATCATTTTTTCTTTTTTGATTATGATTTTAAACTTATTGTTATCTCTGTTTTTATTATAAGAATGTAGATGTAGAAATAGATTATGTAATTGCTGCCATCAATAATGCCTCTAATAAAGCATACTTTCGTAAGATTATATACTTTTTTATCAGTCAAATCTTCAAGAAAATTAAAATCAATGTTACATTATTTTTACTAGCTGATAATTCTGAATTTATCTCAATATGTGTTTTAAGCCTCAAGATCTTTAATTACTATTTTTTTTTAAATTGTTTGTATGTAAATCACAATAAGAATTAAATATATTTAGCGGAACTGGAAGCTTCGAATAGATAAGTTTATGATATATCCTTGAATTCCCTTGCAAATTTAAAGCGATAATAAAAATATCCTTTCCTGTCGTACCAAGTTCAAGTAGCTATTTAGAAATAAATTTTTCCTGAACAATACACAATCTTTTTGACAAATTAATTTTTTCCCAATAAATATTTATAGTTGAATATTGAATAAACACAAATTGAAAAGTAGATAATACAATAAAAAAATATTGCGCATTATTAAGATTAACTATATAACACAAACTATATAAGACAAACTATATAACATTAATTGTTTCAACTAACTGATTTATTAAGATTCTGTAATTTAAATTTTATTCTACTTTGGAGTTAAAAAAATCAATAACTGTTAATAATAAGTTTGTCTAAAAAATTATTATTTTTACTGTAGTTCTTAATGCAATTGATTAAATAATTAAAATTCAACAGTTTTTATAAAAAATTTAAAAAAATTTAATTTTTAATTTCCAAAACTTCTTTTCTTTAAGTACAGTTTTTTTCCAAATTTCTTTTTCCTAGGCTCGACGATAAATTTTTTAAAGCTCGGATCTGATGAGTCAAATGGAATTAGTAATTCTGGATTACGTAAGGTATTTCAAAAGATCAGAGAAAATCCCTCTTTAACCTTTTCTCTATGTTGTGATAAAAATATTTAAAAACATACTTCTAAAATCTATTTTTTAATTTAGTAATTGTAAAAAATCAGTTTCAAAATACTTTTTTAAAAATCACTGATACGAAATAAAACAAGTAAATACTTAACATAAAATTTATAAGTTGATTTGTTTTATTTTGTACGTACAACTCGAGACTTGTAGTGTTTTTATAATTCGATAATGTTTCATTGATAATTTTGAATTCATGATTTGAAAGACCTATACTTGATTTTTAAGAGATAGATCGATTAAGAAGTCTTAAGTACATAAGTATAATGTATGAATAAGTGTAATTTTGAGGTGCTATTGGGATGTAGGTCAAACTATATATATATATATATATATATATATATATATAGATTTAATTGACAATTAGTTTTTAACATGTACATATACATGATACATGTATATACAAAAATACGCACATAGTAAACTATGTTAATGACTAATGATTAATAATTCGTTAAATTTAATCTCTAATTACTTAATATTGAAATTGATTCATTAATTTATGTTGAAATATTACTCTGTATATATAAAGAAATAATGATGTAATTTGATAATTAAATATATATTTGTATTATATTTTATTTTTCATTTTAATTAACTGGGACGTAATAAATACATTTCATTTTTTAGTGATGTCGGAAAGAAAAAAATTTGTGAATAAAGATGATGACAGATAAAATGTATACTTATGTTAATCATTTATCTTATACAAAGCAGAAAGTCTATGAAAAGGTAGCTGTATTAAACAAAGTTTAATATATACACGCTGCAGAAAAGGAAAAAAATCTTCTAAATGTAAATTAAATTTATTGTAATAGAATACATGAGTGTATTAAAAATCTAGTAACTTTTAAATGAGTGCTTATTTTGTATAAGAAAACGTGTAACTGCGGTCCTCATTTGAGCAAAAATTTTGAAATGAAAAATTACAATACTTGGACGCTATCGCGTCGCCGTATGCGTGATTTTCAATCCATAAGCTAAAGTATCGGAATTGTTAGTTCAGATGAAGCAGTTTTATGGCGTTCCGAGCATGTTGAGAATACACTAATCAGTGTATTCTCGCTCCAACATTAGCGTGGCAGCTTGCCATTTATCTTTCGTGAATCGAAGGGCACCAAAACTAATTAGCAAAAACACGAAATTCGTGAATTATTACGAGTTGTTCAATGTCGAGTTATTTATATCTTGGTACGATTGAGCTCAGGAGAGACTGGCATTCCCCTCACGGCTGAATTTACGAGGACTATACTTATGGGACGAATCAGGTACTCAACGTTTCCGTTGCATTCAATACCGCTAAATTAAATAAGAACACTCACTTTCAACATTTATGGATGAATACTGAAAAATTGAAGCCTTGGATTTACAGTTTAGTGTATTAATGAATTCTAGATTTATTTCGCATTAGATTATTGTCTTGTCGATTTTAATCACAAGATTTACTCGAGGCTAACTTGTAGAATCGTTAATAATATGCATGAAATATAAAATGTGATTCTTCGATTTCATAGTATTGCATTATAAAAAGAACATTTTGTATATTTTTATGGCGTATTAACATTTATGTAATTAAAATTAGATGTCGAAGTAGAGAAAAAATTATTTAATCAGCACAATAAAAATTTCATGTTATGCAATAGAATAATAAAAAATGAATAATAAAGATTCGACCGCACGCTATTTTAATACATTCTTTATAATGATAACTTTTTTACAATTTAAAGAAATCCTATTTTATTTAGCATATGCGACGCTGATACAAAATAATATATATTTGTGCTTTCCACAATTATGAAAATCTTTATTCTTATAGATATTGAAATTTAATATTTATTGTAGTAAGAATTTAGTATGTAGACCTTTGATTTTGAATTTATTGAAATTATATAATATATCTAAAGCCTAAAACAATGCGCATCCATTTTCTGTTATAATCCTTTCTTCCTTTTATCTCTTACTTGTATGTACGGTAAAGAAAACCTACTCTATAGAAATCACGTAATCACTGCAAAGTACAGAAATGCTTTCATGACTGGCTTAATTCTTTTTATAGTTTTTGGACATTCCTTATTAGCTGTTATGGGACCGTCAGGTTTCTTTATTGCTTCCTAAATTAATATTCTGTAAATATTTTTTTTAATTTTACATTTACTACACCGTTGATTCTCTATAAGTACAAATAATATATACATAAAAAAAGTTAAGTCACCATTGTAATACAAGTTAAGAGTTAATTATTTAAGTGTAATTTCATATAAAGAAAACTTAAAATACGAGTATTAAAATAAAATTTTAAATGTTTTGAATATTATTTTGTTTATTTAAAATTTTAAGCGATTAGCATTTAGACTAATGTTTATTTATAAATAACTGATAATTCAAATCAGAAAAATTCTTTACTATGTAGATTATTCACAAAATTTTGTATTCGTGGGATATATATTTGCAGACAGAAAAAGTGATAACGGTAGTTCGAGTTGAACGCTACTATTTATTACGGCTTACAGATTTTCACGTTTGTTTCATTTGCAGTGCGCATGTTTTCACTTCCTGTCAATGAGTGACCCACGATCCCATTTCAATAGCCAGCAACCGCATTTTCCTGTTGTGCATAAGTCGATTTATTGATCGTAATATTATGTTATTTCATATTTCTTTTTCGTTGAGTATTTTAATTGCCTAATCGTTGTATTTTTTCTTCATATTAAAACCTTTCTTTAAAAATAATAAAAAGACTATATTATTTTTATACTTTTTATAAAATGATATAATGATGTATAATTAATTTTTAAAGTTAGATACGAATATTAATTAGTAATTTTTTAATATCAAGCATAAAACAAAGAACGA
The DNA here is from genome assembly GCA_018907135.1 of Kradibia gibbosae. Lineage (NCBI taxonomy): Eukaryota > Metazoa > Arthropoda > Insecta > Hymenoptera > Agaonidae > Kradibia > Kradibia gibbosae. The sequence continues at coordinate 13,305,886 of JACCHX010000002.1, read as the reverse complement.
TAACATTTCTGATTTCGAATTAATTATATTTTTTGTATTAATTATAAATAGATTATAAGTCCAAATAGATTTCTTGCATTATTCAGTATAAATAAAATTTATACTTATGTACTTATTAGATAAAAACCCAACTAATTATACCATATTTATCAAAAAATTCATTAACTTTGAGCTTACTTTTTATTTATATGCCTACTGAATTAAGAGTTTTGCATTTATGTATAATTAATCGTATAATTAATTGTACACTTTTCATTGGGTTTAATAATTTGAAAAATGTTATTTTGTCAATATGTTTTTTGTGAATTTATGTAATAAATGTTTATCATAATATAAACTTTTCATAGTAACCGATTCAAATTCATCTATTTTAAAATAAAATTTGTTAAGCGCAAATGCTAAAGTTTAGAAATTGAAGTAACTTAATAAAAATTTAATAAAATTTAATTTATTTAATATTTTTATTTATTTAATAAATGTGAATTGGAATTAAGAGGAAGAATATATTTTTCAGTTTATATTTTTTTGTTTTAGTTACGACTAAAAAAATATATATTATATGTACAAAAATATTTTAATTACTTATATTTAACATTGTTATAAACTATTTTTTATTACGAAGTTGAATTTTTAATTTTAAATGAAAACGTAAAATTTTATAAATTACTATGACAGATTACATATTAATAGTTGAATATATTTTTATGAAATTATAAAAAAAAATTGATTCTTTTGTAAAAACATATGATATTGATGGTAGTTTATTATTATTGCACTCGACATATATAGCAAATGTCGCAACACTTAAAATGAAAAGTTTAGTATAAAAGAAGATTAATAAATTATGTATGTCACTCGATAAAAATTTTATATATTTTTTAGATAATGTAACAAAATTTTGTGCTTTTTTTTCTTAAAGCGAGGGAAACTAATATATTTTAGATTTTGCTATATTATACTTCTAGTATCTACTTCTTTTATTTAAACATCGATTTTGAATATTTCTTCGTTCTCTCGATTTCGATTTATTACCTTTCTAAATGAGATATCTTAATAAAACATTGGAAATTTATTGAAATAATAATTTTGAAAAAATAAGATAGATGAAAAGTAATTCAGTAAGCTATTTATAGAAGAACTATAAGTTGTAACATTGAAATAGTAGATGAATTTTTTTAAGGATTATAAAGAGCTGTAATACATGATTTTTCATATAAATAGGGGAGAAAAGAAACCCGTGAAGCGAGGATATATGGAGAGGGTAAGGAAAAAATATGTACATAGTAATTTAGATGAGGGATGATAGTACTAGGAGAGGGGGACCTAAAAAAACTTGTCAAGAATTTAAAAATTTAAAACATGTTTAACTGTATTTTAAATAGGTTTATCTTCGAATTATTTTTTCATTCGTACATGTTTCAAAACTTATACGAAAGAATTCAATTTCGAATATATTTTTAGGCAGATTGTCCCAGAATCTTTCTTAAAAAGTTTCTAGCTGGCAATGTTCCCTACACCTGCAATAGCGTACATTAGAGAACGTTGTGATAGCAGGGTGAAAGTTTCAGGAATGTAAGCAAATCAGTGCCACAGTTCAATTTTCCTTCAATTTTTGGTGAGTCAGGAAGATTGAAGGCAATCACGAACTTTCATAATTTAAAATACGCTTTTTTTCAAAAATATATAGGTTACTTCATACATAACCTTTTATCGTGGTGTTAACGGCCATTTCCCTCCATATTATTACCGGTTGATCACACGTTTACCCCTCTGCCCCTTTCTATTTTAAAGAACTTGTTTTTTCATTATTACATGCCGCTATTCGCTCCTCGTCTGTCTCTCGCTCTCTCCTCTCTCTCTTCTCTACCCATCTTACTATCTTTATTTATCTAATTAAATTTAATAAAAATTAAAATGTTCACAATCGATACTTTTGTGCCATTTTTTCAAGATTTTTTTTGTAAAACTAACGTATTTCCAAATTTTGTATAAAAGCCAATAAATGTTACTATAAAGAGAATACATATTAATATAATTATATTATTAGAAAGTTTTTGTTTAAAGATAATGTCATTATTTATCCATCAATTAAGTATAAATTTTTAAATAAAATCTTGTAATATTGATACATCCTTACATACAAAAAGTATTAAATTATTAAATTCATGATTATTTCACTTTATTCATTATCATGAATAGTCAGTATAAACAATTAAAACCATAATTTTATATGCATCTCTCGTAATAATATTATGTTACATTATAAGCGAGTATAGGAATTATACGTTCAATATAAGTAATTGTAATACAGGCTTATTATTATTATATCAATTTTTTAAATTAGGTTAAAAGAACTTACAATTATTAAATATTTGGTAATATATAAAGTCAATTGCGAAAAAGGTAAAACATAAACAAATACCGATTCAAATATAAAACTATATTTTATATATTATAAGAACTCACAAAAATCATTCCTAAGAAAATGACCCATCATACATTGTACTAATACGCATAAGAATTTTAAATAGTACTTAAAGCTTTATACTAAAAGATAACTTTACACAATTGATTGTTTTACTAGACTAAAGTTGTTGAGTACTATTAATAGTGGCTTACTCCATAATTTAAGCAAATTTAAGCTAAAATACAGAACACCTCGTATATGTAAGCTTGATAAATGATATTTCTTTCAACTGTATTATATTGTAATTACAATATATACATCACTTTTCATAGCTAATTTTCATATACTTTCATAGAGGAATCTTTTTTAGAGTCGAAAGATTAAGTGACGACCAAGAAGAGGAAACAGACGAGAATGGAAGAGATAAGACGGAGATGATGAATTGACGTTGATTTCGATTCGACGAATCCAGAGTTTATCTCGATAAGAGTTCTATTCCTGTGAACTGTATTGACGTATTCGTCGTTGTAATTTTGATGGCATATTACTTATAGATGTAGAAGTTTTGCTATTTTAATGGCATTTATGTTATTTATTTGATTAAATTCTGAATTCAATACAATAAGAATTTCTAGTTAATGTAGGATACTGTAATACATATATTGTATAAAATGAAATAGTTTTATTTTATTAGTGGATACAATCAATACCTGAATTTTAAAGAAAATCTGAATTTTAAATTATTATAAGTTTAATATTATGACTTTTATATAATTTAATATACAAATGTTGCCAGGAAAACACAAAATTTTTATTCCTTGTATTAAAATATATATTGCAAACTTTATATTGCATTAAAATTTATTCAAATATTGTGACTAGTGAAAAAAAAATTAGATATCTATTCAAAGACGGATATATGATTTATTAAATGATAATTAACAAAATTTATACAAAATTGTTATGATACGTCAAGAATATTTGAAGGTGTCCTGTAATAAAATAAAAAATGCCCTTTATAATACAATTTTTCCTTTTTTGTAAATAATATATAGAAAATAAAATACATAATATTATTAAAGCACAGATAAAAATAACAAAGTTAAGAAATTATTTTGAAAAAAGAGGTCCTTTAAGCTTGTATGGAGAAATTATTTCAATTTATAATTACAAATTATTTTTTACAATAAACTTATCGAAATCAATTTTGAAAATAGCAAAAATATTTGTTTATTTAATGCAAAGACTCTCATTTATTAGAATTTTATTGTTGTATTTAATCTTGTAAATTATTTGTAATGATGTTTAACTTCAATGGTATTATCCAATCATATTTTACAATTATATTGTGTTGCTTACGTATATTAATTATTTATTAATTATTTAATACATATTGTTAATTAGTTTGCTTTCAAATTATAAACATAACATTTAATTATTCAAATTGAAAAAAAATGTATAAGATATTTTTATAAATTATTAATTATTAATATTAATTTCTTTGTTTTTTAATTTTTAATCTTTTTATTCAAAAGAATGAGTTTAATTTTGTATAATGATAATTAATTGTAAAAGAAAACATATTAAAAATGTAATTTCTCTCAACCGTAGTGATCTTAGTATTAAATTTTGTTTAAAATAATTATAAATTTAAAATAAAATTTTATATTTAAAATATAACTACTTACTGTATTTTCCTAAAGTTAAGCTTTCCTAGCTATTACTTTTCAAGCGTAAGGGTTTTTATCTAATGATAGGTTTTTAATTCTAGCAAAATAATTGCACTTTTAATTACAGCAGAAATACAATTTTATGAGTGCATATTTCATTTGTGTTGATAAGAAATATATAGGTCAGTAATGAGTGGCCATCGATTACTTACGCATGTGTTTAATATAGAGTATACATGACAGCTGTAAAATTGTCAAAAAGTGTTGCAGAAAGTGTAAAAGGTTAACGAGAAAACAGACAATCACCTTGTTTGTTCTTGATTGAATTAAGATTAAAGGGACTAAATCAATTTTTCTTAACTAGAGCTTAAAAATAAATGACGTGTTTGTGCACGTACACACGAGCGCAAGCACACATGATAAATATATGACTCGAATATAGATGTACACAATTTTTTCGTCTTTATCGTACTTCCTCCTCTTCTCTCGACGTCAGTGTCGCGTAGGCATACAAACAAGTTAAGCTCAAACTCATGGATCCCAAGTCTCTTTATAGCAGACGCTACATATCAACAATTTTTTGGCTCGATTTCATATACCCTGGCTCTTCTAACATCTAAAGTGAACATATATTGGAATTAAAACGCGCGCGTACCCGCATAAGGAACATAAACAGCGGGCACATAGAGCAAAGCAGATGCGCCGATATGCTCACGCTCCGGTACCCACCATAATAATAAACACGTACAAGCTCCATGTACGATCCACTATGTGTACACGCGATAGCAGGATAAGCTCGTACAACGTACAATAATTATTAAGTTCCTTCATGCTCTACGATTTAATAAAGTAAGCAAAAATATTTGAAAGCGTTAAATTACACGAGCCTCTCTGTCATTGAAACTTACGCGTGTTTTTTTATATACTTTAGGAGGTGACCACAATTTTTTAAATTTGCAACTGTTGAGTAAATTTTTTTTACATTCAATTTCGATTCCCCGCCCTCCTATCGTTTGTTATTCATTTTAATACAGATAGTAGATTTAATTTTCTAGATGATTCGTGTGTATACTTTTTTTTAATGGAATTGATATCTTTAGGAATGTGCATTGTCATATTGAAATTAAAAAGGTTTTGCAATTTTTTTATAATACGGATAATAAAGATTTTGATATAGAATTGCTTTAATAGTACGAAAACTGTAGCTTAGTACATTTACCTTCTTTTTACAATAGATGAAACACTGATTAACGCAGAACATTTGCAATTCAAATGTAGTTATAAGTAATATTGCTACTAATAAGTGATATTAAATACGTGCTTATGATTAAAATGAGATTTAGGCAGCATTATTTAAATATTATTAAATTACAATATTCACAACAATATTCACATCAATATTATATTAGATACTATATTTTTGTTAATTGTTATAAATAATAATTATGCATATTGCACTTTTATTAGATTGTCGATCATTATTTTTCCAATAAATCTTATTTATCAATATCGTTGTATTTTTTAATGCATCTAGGAAAATTATAAAACAGCTAGTAAATATGAAGTGAAGAAAGTAAAAATAAATAGAATCTTATTAATTTAGTTAACGATATTAAGATATTATATTAAAATTTTTCATATTTAGTTTAATTTAAAAGTATATGTAATGGTTTTAGTGCGAATAAAGTGCGAGAAAAGTGTCACAATTTTTTTACCATAATTATTATGTATAAAAGAACCCGAAATATATTTAAGAAGAATGTTGCTACACTTTTAATGAAGAAAATTATGAAAGCAATCTTTCTTTATATTAGTTTAAAATTTAAAGTGTAAAAAAATTTAATTTTGAAAATTGGTAGTTTAATAAAATTTTTTTATTCTACACCAAATATTAAAAATTTAGAATTTTTAATCTTAAAATGATAAATAAATTTTTTTTTTTATTCACATGTATCAAATTCAAAATATAAAAAATTCACCTTACCATAATATTTTTAATTGCTGTGTAATTATTGTCGAAATTTATTTAAAAAAACTAAAATATTACTTTTTTTGGTCTTTAGATTCATACATTATTTATTTTAGATTTGTATTTACGTAAATTAATTATACATATAATTTTATATGGCTTTTTTTTAAATCTTAACGATTGATTAGTAATCTTTCGAAAATATTTTTTTTCTGTTTTATGCCAATTATTATTTTATAATTATACAAGCATATAAGAATAATTACTGTTTTGCAAATTCTCTATTGTGAAATACATAATAATCGATATGTACCGATTATGCGTGTTTAAATATTTAACATTATTGACTATATTCGATTGTAAAAAATGATTGGGAAATTTTCGAATTTCTGGCAAATTTTCTATTAAAAACCGAATATTAAATGTTTTGATTTATTTAAATAACATAATTTTTATTATTTTTTATAATATTATTTACATAAATTTTTATATTTATAAATATTCTTTTAATATAGTTTTTATTTAAATACTTTTTAGTAATTTCAAATTTTATGATAGTTTCAGATTTTATTGTATTATATTTTTTCTATTATATCATACAGTATTAAACTCTTGAAACTTATGTTTTTACTTTCATCTATGTATAATGTAGTCCAACTTTAATATGAGCTTATCAGAAATACATCAAAAATCTGTATACAAGCTTTTACATCATATGTACATATACATATATATATATATATATATATATATATATATATATTATTTTGTTTTATTGAAATAAATATATTATTTTATCTTTGTCGTAGTAATATGTTTTTATTGATCAAATATTAACATTTTTAGTTGCATATTATATTTTTAGAGATACCATAAACAGTTTTTTATTGTTGTTGTAAATAAATACTCTTTAGTAATTAATTTCTTAACATTTTCATAATTTTTTTTACAATACATATGTTTAAGTAAAATTTTACCAATATCAGTAAAAATCAAAATAAATATATTTACAAAATTTTTTTATTCACTAACGATATTTTTTGTGTAATAATTAACAATGAAAATGAAAAAATCATCTCACAAAAATCTGTAGCCCTAATTCATTACACAGATTAAATGAAAGTGTGAAATTTAGATATGCATTTAATTATACCAGTACCAATGGCCTATATCCAAACTCATTGAATAATTCACATTTGCATTGCTCAGCTTTATATTGAAAATGGACTATTCGATATTAAGAAGGCACTGTCTACTGCTGATAGGACTTACTAACAACTACAAATTTGTTATCAAATAATGAAACATTCGCTACAGTTTATTATTTTTAAATAAGTATGATGTAATCTATCCCAAGTATATATCGCTAACATTATAATTAGAATTATTTCATCTATCAATTAATTACTATCTGTGTATCTGAACCCAACATAACATTAAATCTCTGAGATATGGTGTTCAGGTCTTAAAAAATTATGTTTTTTTTTACAATATATTATTTAAAAAAAAATGCTGGCAATAAAACTCGACAAAAAAGATAAAAAAAATTTTTTTTAAAGTTTATTAATATCTTTATAATAGCTTTTACAGTTAATGCAATTCTAACGTACTTTATGATTTTTATCATTGCAAAATAAAAAAAATTTTACATTTGTTAGTCCTGGCTAAATTAAAATTTTTTTTAATAAGGATTCTAAACCCAAATTATTTTAAATATAAAATTTAATACAGTTTAAAATATTTGAAGATTGTATAAAAATTAATTTTACACATATTTATTAACAGTGTTTAAAACTGTGAAGGAAACATTATATGTGAAATTCATTTTAATATATTAAACTGTTGTCTTTGAAATTATAATGCTACAATTAATAACGGTATTCAGAGACTGTATTTAAATGATATTTAATAATAAAAAAGAATAATTCCCTATTAAACAGAATCAAGTATCGAAATACAAAATTGTTAAAAATTAAAAAGTATAAAGTCTCGGTATTCATAATATATACACTATCTATTTACTATTTTTATTTATTTTTATTAAAAGAGATAATTTCTTTGTTATATTAATATTAAAATTTTACGTAAATAAATATCTCAGCTTACTTATATTTAGGAAAATTTTTTGTAGAAAAGTAAAAAGCAAATATTTGTAAGGAGTACTACATCATTTTTAAAGAAAAGCGTATATATACATATATATATATATATATATATATATATATATATATATATATATTACTTAGAGGTGATTGGGAAATATTTTAAGAAAAAAGCATTGAACTACTAATAATTAACCGACTACGTGCAATTGTAATATACAAGGATATTTTATCTTGAACATACACATTTAATATATAAAGTTGTTACAAGTTTTATTAATGCATTTTACTTAAAAATAATTTAATATTTAAACAGTACAGTCAATAAAACCCTTCGCAAAAGGCAGATTTATAAATTATAACCGTTTTGAACCGTAAAGATAATTCTTTTTTTATTGTTTTTTAAAATATATATATATCTATGCATTGATCTTTAAAAATTCTATTACAGATTAATTTACGTAAGTGAACATGTAACAGTTGAGTAAACATTTATAGCAATAATAATTGGTTTTATATATTTATAAATTTTTAAAAATTTGTTTTCTTGTTATAAACTATTACAACTAATTAAGTTAATTAAACTACTAGTTAAAAGTTTTTTCAGTTGAGTCACTAAGTGTAAAAAAATACGATTGTACGTGCTTATTCGGCAGAAATAGTTCCCCAGTGAATAAAGTACATGAAACTAAAACTAAAAAGCCACCTCCAATTTCAGATAGAAGAGTATAAAGTCGACTCTTCATATTTTTTCCTTTGAAAGAAGAGTTTACTTTGCTGTGGAAAGTACTTGAGCGATTAATTTTGAGGTTAGGTTGACGGCAACTGCGCACACTAAAAATGTTGGATCATTTCCAGTCTACTTCCACAAAAATTTCTGTAGAACTGAAAAAGGAGTATCGTCGTCCTGTCGTCTGATATTGAAAGTTTCTGTACAATAATTTTCCCAAGCCTGAATTTTTCACTACTTATCTGCGTATATTATCTACAGACAACCTTTCGTAGTATTCGAGGTTTACATTTTACCAGTAAAAGTGTTATTAAACATGTTTTTAATAAAATTTAACGTAACACAATTATTAATAATAAACGTGAAATGACAATTTAAGAGTTACTTTTTAAACTAATAAACATTATTAAATTTTGTATCCTTCTTTAAATAAAATACATTATTAGCAATGCTGAAATTAATTTTCTATAAGGAAGTATAGCAAATTATTTTATCATTTTTTGTACTAATATTAAGAAGAAAGAATGTGCTATAAGTGCTATAAGAAAAGATTAATATCGATCATTGAAAAATATTTCCGGTAAACGCCAAAAAATTACAAGTTCTAATGATGAAATTCAAAACAATTAAGCAAGTAATTCGGATTCGAATGTATAAATATATAACAGTGCATGAGAAAAATTTACAAATATAGATAATTTAAACATAATAATAATTATGTAAGAGACTTGTTAATGATCTTAATTTTAATGTTCCGAATGACAAACTTGTGCTGTTACTGTGAATTCATTTCTCCTAAGTGTTTGTTCAATTGATAGTAATTGGGCCTTATTTATAATACAATCCTTCCTTTTATGTTATTTATCAATAAGAATACAAAATTTCAATTTCTATCTTGATTAATAATTAATCGTAGCATATAGAAAAGTAAGCAGAGATGTTTACTCTTGTGTGAAATAATTTATCATGTCACAGTATCTAATTTAAAAAAATGATATTTTGTTTTTTTTAATCATTGCTGTTCATTAATTAATTTTTTATTTTAAATATATTCTGTTCTATTCTACGCAAAAATAAAATGAATATGGGAAAAATATATTACGTATTTGCATTATACATTATGGTTAGACTTGTAATAAAAAAAATTAGTTAAGAATAAAATAGTTTATTAAATAAAAGATATTAAATAATATAAATTAAGTGCATTAAGTGTATTAGCTAAATTTGAATAGTTCTGCTTTTTTTAACATAATTTAAAGTTTATAAAATTGCGATTTGAAGCACATATGACACTACGATGCCTAGATACAAATTGGCATCGACTTCTTAACGTGGCCGCGTGCGACCCATATTGCAATAGTGGGGGCTATTACCAATGCGCAAGTTGGATAAAGGGCAATTAATAGTAAAGGACTAAATAATAAGACCAAGTCGAGCGAGTCAATTTCCATAGTACTCGTAAGCGCTTGTTGTATAAAATTCCTTCGACAAATCAGATGGGAATGACAAATGCCAAGGCAGAATCTCTAGATAACCCAAGTAGTAATACCATACGGCTTGTTGACCCATTGGGGGGTTCACCATCGGTACCGTAGGCCGGTTAGGAGCCTTTTCTCCAGCGAGTAATGGCTATCTTCCTCCTGATCCACGGGCGATACATACTTTGCAAGACCTTTCTTTTCTGTTTACCGAAGTAATTATGTTTCCAAATCTTATTGTCAGTAGTTTTTGCTCCGATTTGCGATCCATCGCCTATGGAGATCGTTTTTTACTTGTATAAGCCACTTCGCGTACAATCATGTACATGCTAATGTTTCACTTTAGCATTGGTAAATCGTTGGATTTACCTTTGCAGTTATTAGCATTTCCGTTCACCTTGTATTGTCTTGTTTGTTAGAATCCAAGATTTAGAGTGTGTTACCTCCCCTCCCTTTACAATTGTAACACTAGACTAATGCTTCGAGTAACTCGGGAAAATAAATCTAAGTGCTTTTATCAACCTTGTGTGTTGTTTTTCTTTCTCGTTTCGACGTCCTCTGCTTTTTCCAATCCACCGTCGGCTCTCGTGAAAACAGCTCTGGACTGATTGACACTTACTCGGGCACAGCGGTGACGAGCACCGAGAAATATAAGGAAGCTTTACATATATAAAAATATTACGTATAAATTAAACATGTAATTATAAGTATTGATATGAAAGTAAAATCTGAATTTTTAATAATTTCAACGAATAAACCTTATAAAAGAAATAATATTTTAATTTGATAGCTGAATTTCACTTGAAAATATTATAAACAGGTAAAATTAATGTTTTTTATTAGTTAAAATTACAGATTTTATTTGAAAATAAGTAAAGATCACGGACGGATCATTATGAAAGTTAGTATCCATTATTCACATTATAAATTAAAAATTTGAAGGTGACGAGTGCGGAAAGAAGGATGATGGATGTTTTTTTTAAACTTTGATCAGGTATAAAACCAATTATATTTACTAACAATAGAATTTCGTTTTTAAAATGTAGGTATATTAATCAGAAATGTTAAAGTAAATATGTTAAATGTAAATATTTACGTACTCTTTAATTATCTTTCATTTGTTATTAAAAATACTTCAGCTCGTGCAGAGATTTTATTGGTTATTTAAAAGATGTAAAATTTTAAATATTTTAACTAAAATTTAAAAAAATTTAGTTTTTAAAATGTCAAATTAAATATTTTATCCATGCTCGAAATTTCTTTACATTATAAAAATTTATATTTCTACTTTTCAGTGAAGTATATTTAAAATATCCAGAAAATAGTACATAATTTAAGTCAGCTTTGCTATTTTTTTCATAATGAAATTCTAATGCTCATTGTGTTCATAATATTAATGAATGAGTATTTTTACATTATATCATATGAAGGTACAGGTAATAGAGAGTAAAATAAAGCTTAAATATTAAATTGACTTAAATAATTTTTAAGTTAAGAATAAAGCCAAAGAAAAAATTTTTGTTCTCATTTTTCACTAAAAAACTAAAAACAAAAGAAACCATAGGACCCGTGAATATTACTATTATTCAGAATAAAAATATCTCTTTACTTAATATTTGATTATTTTTATGCATTACTTATTTCATTTCACTTATGTACATATTTGAAAAAATGTAAGCATATTTTAAAATTTTATATTTTCGAAATATAATTATATTCCCTTGCAATATAATTATACATGGAAAAATGCTGTATAATAATTTTTTCAATAAATTTGTTTTTTTGGGACTAATATTTATTTTTTATATTATAAATCTCATATAAAATACAATCACATAGCAGAGTTTAATTATTCTTTTATTTTATTTCACAACAATCTCATTTTTTCTTATTTTATAATTCGTTTTTTTATCATTTATATTTATGAAAGCATATTAAACATAAAATATTATTTTAGTACATTAGTAGCAATAAAAAGTTTAATACACTTTAAGTAGTTTTATTGCATCATTAAATTTAGTAATGTAGATAAATTTTCGCATAATATTCTTAAAGTATTTGCAAATATATATAATATATTAAACAATTTTTAGGACTGATTTATCATAATAAATAAGTTTAAACTCTGCAAGAGCGATCCAGTTAAATTGTTTTTAGCTCTATATTAAATAATGATAGCACATTGGATGTAAAAAATTATTTTATTTTAAATTTCATACTTTATATTTCTTTATCTAATATTATTCTATTATTAGTAGAAGAAACAGAATTAGGAACTTTATAAGTATGATAATATTTTCATAATATAACCACTAATTTGATTTAAGTGGTCACTAATGAATGCATTAATGTAGGACGCGTAGGTGTACATGTAACACGCAACCGATGACAACAATAGAAAGATGAGAACATTGACGGTATAATAAGCGTGATCTTCATTTCAAACGCTCATCGCAAAGAATTGTTTCGTGCGCTTACAAATCTCCTGAATATCTTTAAACAGCTTACGTCAACTTTTTGTGGTACTTACATATCTCGCCATGTCATATCTGTCTATGTATTACAAACGAGGTATGATATTATCTTGCTGTTTGTATTTAAATAAGAAAAAATATGTAAGAGTATTTCCGGGAGTTTTGTATCTTTCTAAATCTTTTACATACGAGTAAAATAATATTTTTTATTTGGTTTATTTAATAGAAATACTAAACGTTCTATATTTTGAGAGGATAAATTCATATTGATTAGTTCGATTTTAAACATTTTTGTATCTCTTTTGTTTCTTATGAAATAAAATTGTAGAAAAGAATTTAGATTTTACGATAAAATAATGAGTTTTTAATAATTTATTCTAATAAAAAAATATAATTAATCCTTTTAACAAATTTTCGCTGCAATTTATTAAGATTCCGTTACATATTTAACATCAAATAATTATTGTACGTCATTTTTTTACTTTTATTTGTCGAAAGCTTGGGTATGGATATTCTTATTTTAGCATAAAATAGGAAACTAAGAATATAATACTTACACAATATAATACTTTTAAAACATTGATTTATAATGTCATAGATAAATGAGACTTTTGTAAAATTACTATTTAAATATTTTTCTAAATTAGTTTTTTATCTAAGTATTTATAAAATATATAATATATATAAGTACTTCATTTCAATTATTTTGAATTTGAGGAAAAAGTTTTTAGATACTTTATTTAATGTTGTAATAAACATATATGTATTAATCAATTATTTTTCATAATTTAACAGCAAATTTTTCCTTTATTGAAAGTAGGTCATTTTTTTCCTTTCTATAAAATCATTTGATTTTAAAAATGAATCAAAAATATTCTTGTATAAAGCCATTTCAGATTGCGACCTTATTTCTTATTAACCATTTATAATATCTATAAAAATTATGTAGTTTTATCGTATACGTTAACTTTCTAATTGAAATCTTCATTTCTCTTAAATTAATATATTACCTTTTATATTAGTTTAACTTATTTACAAGTCCATAAAACTTTATGGTTAATTTTTATTTTATGATCTTTATTGATAATTTTATCACAATATTTAAAGTAGTTTAATGTCAACGTATTTATATTTAATTATAAGTTGTAATAATCTAAAAAAATTTTTACGCATTTAGCATGTACTTCATTTTGAAAATAGTATTCAAAGGTTCCAATAATATACTCTATTATGTTATTGAGTCTTATTGTTTTAATGCGAACATTAGTTTGCGTATTATTTGTTGTTTTTAATGGTATCCGATAATCGATTATCCATAGCCATCAAATTATTGTTTATTTATTCAATGGTAAATTATAAGAAAATGTATTAAAAATTTTATGTATGTAATTAAGTAATAATAATAGCATAAAAAATTTAATAATAATATTTAAATCACTTTTTGAAAAAAGTTATAGTTTTCCTTCTACATCCTTATAAATTGCGTTAAAATTACATTACTAAAAGACTATACAATTATGATAATGAATAATCATAAGACAATTTGAATGCTTTCATTCAGTTTTCTGACCAGCATTGAATTTACTATTATGTCATCTTTTGACGTACAATAGAGCGATTTAAATCCATAGTATTTTGGTTTGAAATGTTCTATAAATAATGTATCTATTGAAACTGATTTATCTTTACTCACGAGAGAAAGCTCGGCGCTATTCTAAGTACGTCAATATTTTATAGAGAAGCTGAATTTGCCTCTTTCGAAAATTGATGTAAAATATGCTATGGAAAAATACCGTATTAAAGAGTACTTATTCAATTAATTTTGTTTGCCATTTAGTTAGGTATCATAACATTTGGATATATTATAAAAGTATTTTACAAGCACGTAAGTATTTTCTATCCATATGTAAAAATGAAATTCTTCATTTTTTCTGTTAACATAAGTTTCTCTACATTATCATTTAATTTTCGTAAGACACTACCTTTTTATTACTACCATTCAAATGATTTATAGTAAAATGTTATCTATTTTGAAAATGAATTTCTATAAAAAATAATGGCGTTGAACATACAAATTGTCTTTAAAGATTAAAAATAAAGAAAGATTTTATAGTAAAGTTCGAGTATAATATTTTTCTTTTTCATTATGAATTGTATACAAGCGTAATGAGAATCTCGTCTAAGTGCTATCTCATTGATTTTATTTTAACGTTGAAAATTGCTTTTTAATATAATTCGTTCGGCCTTTTTTTTCTTGACGTTAGTTCTGTTTCACATATATGTATATTTTATTAACAAATGCAGTATCAGTTGACTAAGTTTTTTAAAAAAAATTTTCACTATTCATTTTTTAAATGTTGAAAGTGTAGAATATATAAAACATTGCATTATCTTGTCAAAATTATATTCATTGAGTGTATGGAAAAACAATGAATCTTCTATAATCTTCTAAAAACTATCTAAAAAATAATAGCTATCTTCTAAAAACAATAGTGAATATTCATTGATAGATACAGTAATAAATATCAGTCAAAGTTTTTAAATTTATCTTAAATTTAAATAATTAATGATATGTTATACATTAACTACATGTAGGAATTAAGAATATATGACAATATTAAGAAAAATTTTCCATGAAGTTGTTAGTACTTTGTTAAATTGATAATGTTATTTCTTATAAATTTTTTTGGAGTTTAATTTTTATTAAAAATAATTTTTAAAATAATTTTTGGAAATAAAATAAATTAAATAATTTCTATATTGTTTTACTATATTATTATATTTATTCTGTAGTTACATAAAAATTTTTGATAGGCAACAAATGAGTTATATATATATATATATATAAAATGATCCTAATCTCTAATTGCTTATTAGAGTATGTATATTTATTTATAATCGATATGATTATATTAAATAAACTACAAATCAAAATGAAGAGGATTAAATTCAAATATAGAATATGGAGTGTATGTGATTATTTTTATATGCATGGAATTCTACCTTAAAATTTTCTATACATCAATTTATAAATTAATTTATATACCATGATGTTAATATGTATATATATACACACAAATATAAACATAGCTCGAGAGAGATAGAGAAATAATGAAGGTGAAAGGCTACAAAAATAGAAGAGGAAGGAAGAGGCATAGGATGACTGACAGCCAGAGGGAGAAAAATTGATTGTTGCGGTAGCGCATTGATCTGTTTTCCTTACTCAGAAACAAACAAATCTCCAATTCCTTTTGGCTAATACAATTTTCGCTGAAGATATGTTAAGTATCGGTTATACTTTATACATGGTAATTCACATAATAATATATTGTTATAAACAAAAAAATGCTAAATTAATAATTATACCAAATTACCACAGTAGTAGTGAAAAATTGAATTAAAAAAATTTAGTTTTAAATGTATAATAGCTTATTAGTTTAATAATTATTTGAAGTAATTTTAGTTTAATATATTTTATCCCTATATGCACAAATGATTAATCACGCATAAAATTTTGAACAAGAAGTTGCCGTATGAGCGATCAAGCATTTTCCTTTTATCATTTCAATGATATAATAACTTTTTATTGTTACAATTGAAAGATAATGTATGAGATTTTTGTAGTATATTACCTTATCGGATATTCATGAGCCTATTTCATTGAAAAATTATTGTTTTTATAATTATTGATTCGCAAGCCATTACGGTTTTCTGTTATACTGTAATAAAGGGGCAATTAAAAAAAAGTAAATTAATTTTCTCAATACACTTTTTCATACTAATATTTAGTTTTTCCTAATGTAAAATAATCTCATAGAAGATAGTAGAAAATAGAAAAATACAACTGACGCTCGGTGTAAAGAAAGATCATTGCATCATCACAGTATAATAAAAATGTGAATGTCAACCATCTATTTTTATTAAAGTTTAAATTAGAAACATAAATGTGCTCGTTAAAGTTTGACTTTTTCCTGTACAAATTGCATATAAAAAAGGTAGCGTCTGGCTTGATTTTATTTACACAGCAATGTATACACTAAGTCCGTATTATTTTAACTGTAATAAATCTTGAATTTAGGTTCTCCAAAATAAAAAGCTGTGCAACTGTCGAGAGTATTATAGATATTTTAAAAATGTAACGTAATACGTGGGTTTAAGAGGTGCGGTTCACAACTTTTTGTCTTGTGTTTTATTTTTTTAATTTTCACAAAGTTTAGAGAGAGCATTGCCGCAACTTGGTTTCCGCATTGCGTACCATAGTACTGAGATTTATTTTTATGAAATAGGGCTAAATTAGGTGCCATTCGTCGATAAATTATGGCTCATTAAATATGTGCTACTTCCTGGTATATGTCGATAAAAGTCGAGCTCCATTTTTTTGCTCCAACGTTTCTAATTACTTTTGCTCCTTTTTTGACTCTTGTTCCCCTTACCACTCTCCTTTCCTCTTGCTCGCTACTCTTTTTCTACGAAGCTCTTTTACACTCGTTTTGGTATATTAATAGATGAAAATTTCTCTACATTTGTTTTATCCTACATAAATAATACACATATTGTTGTTTGCGCATCTGCTTAGTATCCGAAACATATCTATGAAAAACCGCAGAGGAACATTACTCGTTATTTCTTGTATGGAGTAGCTTATGAAATATTATGATTAAAGAATATTTTTAAAAAATTCATCATAAATGATGAAATTTCTTTAGCATCTATTTAAACGGTTTTGCGTATATCTTTAAGAAGATAGATCGTTGTTGTCATAAAAAAAATATGTAAATGAAATATTTATGTGCTATTGTATGTACCTAATTGTAATAATTGTAAAACATGTTTTCCAGGGCTCAAATGAATAGCTATTTAACTTTATGAAAGAGTTAGCCGCTCATTTGTCAAAGACTAAAAATTATTATGGTAATCAATTAAGTACGTACAAGGTTTAAGTTTTTGTTGTCTGTTTACGATAATAACTTTTCTTTCGAAGTAATAAAAAATACATTTAAAATCTTATTTAAAATAGGCTAATTTTAATGTCAATAAAATTTTTAGCATTACAATAATACCAAATATTTAATAAATTCTTATACAGTAAGATTACTCGTCTAATAATACTTTTATATTAATCTTTGAATTATAGAATATAAAACGATTATATATAGATTTTAATTAATAGTATGAAAATGTTTTTAAGAAAACCAAACATTCATACTTGCTTGCAAAAAATATAATTGAGTCATAGGAGACATTTACAATAATTGTCAAAAAAGTTCAATAATATAAAATAAAATAATTACAATATAAAATAAAAAAATCAAGAATTAGCACATACTGAAAATTCAAGTATGTATGAATTTACGTTCATGAACTCATCGAAATTTTATTTTAATATCTGCTAGAATGCAAAAAATATTAATAATTAAATTTAAAAAGTTTTTGTTTGCCTTTGGGTAAATTCACAAATAAGAATGTTTATAAATTTTTCCATCGATAAAAATGTAAGGCTATAAGTTAGAGCTCGATTTAATGAATCTTTTTTTTTTCAATAAATTCAAGCGTACGTAGACAAAATAAAAAATTTCTCATCAAAATAGAAATTTCAGGTTAAAATTTGCTAAATTTATTAATACTTAAAACAATACATTTGCATATATTATTTTTTAATATGGTTTTTAAAAATCAATTTAGTGTATTAAAAAGTTTTTTAATAGAAATTATAAATTCACATTGCAAGTGAGCTGCGAACGTACTCAATCTATTAAATGCATTACACTGTGCAGTTCAGCTATAAATTGCAATTAATTATGGTAAAATATTTTTAACGAATTGAATGAGTTATCAAAAAGCCTTACGTCTTTAATGTATAAAATTAATTTCAATTGTTTTCATTATGTCATATATTCAGGCCACGTATCACAATTCACGATAAAAGCAATTCTAACTATTAGAAACATTACATGTGCAATAAATCTAAATTTTTCCGAATCGTGTATGCATTATACTCATTATTAATTGCAGCTCTCGTCATTCGACAGAGAGCACAAAAGCGAGATTAAGAAATTGAAAGCAGAGATATAGGCGCGGCATACAACTTTATTTTCGGCGAACGTTATTGCGCCTCCATGCGCCCATTTTGCAGGCAATCCTCTAATGGTGTGAGAGCAATCGCGTGACTGGTGTAGGAGTGTCATGAGAGCGGGGGGGGGGGAGTAAGAGCAAGTACGAGAGCGAGATGCGAAGGGGAAGAGATACTATAGGTATCTCTCATCTTTTAATAGAAAATAAAGTCCACGACGTCCCCCTTTCACTGCACAAGCTCACATTGGAATGAGAGCTCGAGAAAAACCTCGCTGTTGTTCAGCTTTATGGGGCAAAGGCTTGACCTTTGGCATGCGAGCTCGTGTTTTTATTTACCATCTCGGTGGCCTCTTTTAATCGACACGAGGTTACAATAAATATTTAGACTTTTAATGGATTTTATTCACTACAATTAGACGTAGACTTCGGTTTTATGTGAAAATTATTTTTAATTGTGCATTCGTGAATAGATTAAAATACAAGTGCAGGTAGAATTTTTGTTTTTATATTATTTAAAAAAAAATCACAAAATTAGAATATCAATATTTACTGAATTTAAATTTAGTAGCATTGATTTTTATTAATTATTTAAATTTTTTCAGCATTGAACTTTAAATTATGTTATTTGCTGATAACTATTTTTTTTATATATTACTAAATTTTGCATCCATTTTCTATTTTATAATTGTGTATCATTTTTATTGATGAAAAATTTATGAAAAATTTTAATTATTTTTAAACTCTTGGTATTGCACAACTTTCAGCATTCAACATTTTCTATAACATTTATAACTCAATATTATAGCTGAATAAATTATTTATATCGTTGTTTATTTTATTTCCCATTATAATTATTAATTATTTATGTAATTGCACAATTTTAGAGCCCCTGTATAGAGAGTATTATTATATTTAATATATTGTATATTAAACTAAATTATTGTTCAATTGATTTGCGTAACCCAAAAAATAAATCGTACATAAATTACTTAAAACTCAAAAGTTCTGTAAATAAAAAAGATTTATAAATACATTTAATGTCCACTTTAAATAGAAGTTAATTATTATTTTTTAAGCAAATTTATTTTATTTAATCATTAAATGGTAATTACTAAAAGTGTAGGCTGCAGTTTAAAATACGAAGCGTAATTAAATCTCACTAAATACATAAAATTAACTCTTTTCAAATGATGTTATTTGTCAATTACATTAATATGGTAGTTAAAATAAGAAAGATGAACATCGTTGTCTGTACTTATTCTTTAGTCTACACTATAACTAAATATGAATATAAGCACTGTAGAGATCATTCATTTTTCGAGTTCATAAAGTTTTCTATTACACGCAATTCAACGTTGACTCGCTGTTTTTTTTATTTTATTCCATTTAAATCCATAATTTTATTATAATTTCATTGTAACCCCGTCATTTGGCGATTGTTTCGTCTGTGATGGGTCTCTGCGATAATCTTAATGATGTTTTCGGTACTATATTCCCCTCTACCAAAGTCATGATTGTCACACCTTCCACTGGTGACAGTTAAAGTTAATTCATGGATATCGAGTTCTTCACGCTACTAAAAATAAGGCCTACCATTAAATGGCGATTGCGCGCATAATGTGATTTGTTCTTTTGTCGAATTACCCCATTCTCTAGTTTACAATAGATTTTATATACGGCTAGATTGCATTTCAATACTCCAAGAATGACAAGAAAGCTGACCTATTATTAAAGGAAGAGTACATGGAAAAGTTTTGATGTTTTATAACTTTTTTATAATTTACTTATAATTTAAAAAAAAAACAATTATAATATATTGAAAGGCCTAAAAATTGAAAAGAAAGTATTAAATTGGCAATTTTAATGTATGAGAAACAATTCTTAGCAGATATATTCATAAAATTATAAAAGGATTAGGAAATTTGAAAGTTTATAAATGATATGTGAAAAAATATTAACACGTGTTTTTTTTAATGTTTGAAAACATTTTTATTAGTTATTACAATATTTTTTAATAAAAATTATTTCTTAGTTGACACAGTATTATAACCTTAATAAGAGATATTATAAAAAAGTTGATTTGTATTAATTATTATAGATTAACCATGCTTTATTTGAAAGTTTGGAAATATTTTGTGACAAGATTGCATTAGATGCTTTATGTAATAATTTGAAAAATTTCTATTTTTGATGGATGGGTAGAAAAATATATCGTTTAGTAATCTATGTTTTTATGACCTCATTTGCGTTGAATCGTGCATTTCCTTAACTTTAGAATAAAAGTTTATCGTCTGCAAATTATATCCTTTAGCCGGACGTGGGAAAAAGAATTTTTGTAGGAAGCGATGAAAATAAAGTTGTATGGTTATGTAAGTTTAATGATCAATAATGCTATTATTTTTTGTTTTTATAAAGAAGCCTTAAAATTTTCATTATTTCGAAAAGGGAAATAAACAAAATTTTTTTATCAGTTTAGATTTAATTTTTTAGATTCAAATACAATTGCAGTTTCGGCTTCATAGTATTTAACACTGTTAAGTTGTTATTGTCAGATTTATTATACGATTTGAAAATAAAGCATTAAATTTGTGTTTCATACCATGTTTATATCGAGCCTCGTTCAAATGCAATAAAACAATGGAATTGATGCCTGGATATTGTATGCAACTAAAAATAAATTTTTTATGTAGCCGGTGTCTTTGAATTTTTCCTGGGATTATTATTTCAAAATATTATGTTACAGCGTCAATACTGTTTCATAGCTCATAAAATTATTAAAAGTAGATGTTTAGTTCCGCAACTTTGGTCGGCGAAAACTTAACCATCAACTATCTTACCATAAAATATATTTACGCATCAGTGTCTTTGATCGTTCGTGCTTCGTTTTAATAATTGATGGTGATAAGGTAATAGTATCGCAAAGAATTGTATGAGGCGGAAGAAACGTAAAATAGTAGGGCGGAACTGCTAATAATAATTTCGGAACGATTACCACGGTGCATTTGATGATGATAGAGGGAGTTATTTGGATTAATCTGTCATAAAGGAGGTCAAGGTTCAGAGGGCATGAGATTATTTATAAATTTTTTTGTTTTTCCTTGTTTCGAGTCCTATGCATCGGATGTCGCCATCAACAATAGTTACGTGGATCGATTCTTCGAGGGTAACTTTTACGTGTATTTTAGAGAACACAAAAATCCTTTTGAGGTTAAAATGGTTTATTTGTATAAATTTTTTCTCTAAAATTCCACTATAAAATTTATTTGTTCATATGATAATTTAGTATATGCTTATATGTTCCTTTTTTTCCGTATTTAAAAAATATTGTTATTTGAGTATAATAAGTCAGGAAAAACGAAAATTAAACAATAATTAGCAATGATTATGAGGAATATTCCATTTTAAATTTAAATTTATATGAAATTAAGACGATTTAATTAACTGTATTTATTATAATATATATTTACGTAACAGTATAATAATAATTAATAAATTATATTTCAATGTGATTCAATTCTATTTAAGGCTCGTGCATAAAATATAAAGCATTATGTCAATTCAAAAGTTTTAAATATATATATATATATATATATGATTAAGAACTTAACATATCATCTTTTAATGTTATTGTCAAATGCTGTTCTTCAAAAAAATATTTTCCATGTAGGATTCTTCGTAACTGCGGAATTACAAAAGAAATGTACTTAACTGAGAATGCTTTAAAAAATACAGTACTTTGAGGACAGAAGGAGTTGAGAAATGTCTTAAAACTTTATGTATAACTTAGATTGCATGTTCGTGTATGAGGCATCGTCAGACGTTGCACATAATGATTCCCTCGCCTTACAACTCCAAAGTAACTTTATCCGTTGTTATTGACTTATGATACAGATATATTTATTCGAGTTAAGCTGCCTATTTTTTAGATCTTCGGATAATTAATAGAAAACAATGCGACAGTATTTTTTGTAACAGTTTTGTGTAAATGTTCTAGTAAGAAATTAAGAGGACCTTAAAATTCACAGTACGATATGTTAAAAACAGTATAGAAAAACTCAAAATCATTTTAGCTTTGCTTCTACTAAAAATCGTAGTCTTAACATTAATTATAATCTATTTTCAATATAAGCTTACGCATGCTTTTAGATCTTTTTTGCGTCAATTTTTTATCAGTTTGTTAATAAATTTATCCATTTTTTACACTAACAATTTCACGTTAAAAAATTTTTCTAAGGAATTTATAACCGATGACCCAGAAAATTTATTTGTATAGAATTTCAATATATTCAATATATTCAGAAAGAAAAGCATATTACCGAATGAATAATGAGGAAGCCTTTTCTGTGCTAAAAATTAAAAATTTTCGTTTATATGTACGAATTTGTATCTAATACTCTTAGAATCTGTTTATGATGGACAGAAAAGGATGCATTATTGATATAATAAAGTTTTTGCTAGATTCTGAAACTTTTGTACTAGTTAAAAAGTTAAATAACACGAACGATTACTCTCGATAAATAAAAACGTAATAAGGTTTGTCTAATCTATATCGATTTTCGCAATGCGTTCTTCTATATGTGGTAATTTTTAAGCAATTTACAATAACTGTAAATAAAATTTTTAATTTACAATTAAGTCTTTAATATTGAAGGGTTTAAGTGCTTTTGCTTTTTTATTCTATATCAAGTATTCGAACATATTTATATGCCTTGCTAATAAATAATAATATAACTATGCGATGTTAATAAATAAGGAGCTTTTTAAAATTGTAAGAGAGATATCGAATATCGAGAGATATCATATGATCGTTAATGTTTGAAATTATTAATAGTAAGATTAATTTATACGTTTTCTTAATTACATATCATTTTTTAATGTTTGACTTAAACTTATTGTTTGATTTATATACTTTATAATGTTCTAAAGTTAATTTATGTACTGTTATTATTACTGTATTTTTTTTACTTTTAATTTTGTAACTATAAAATAACATAGACGAGTATTACAAAATATAAAACTTCATTGATATTAATGAGTAATGTGTGAATGCAGTAACAACATACACAATAAAATAAAATTGAATTAATCTACTCCATAAAGCAAACTGCTTCGTTAAATAAGTATTTTGTGGGTAAAATTGTTTTCGTTCATTGGGATTAATTATTTTGAAGGCTATTAAATCTGTAGTAAAATGGTTACGGAAAAGGTATTTTAATTACAAACATGTCAATTTAGTATAAGTAAAAGCTGCAGTGAGAACTAAAAGATTCGTGCACTGCAAAATACGTTTATCCTTAGCTTACATGTAACATATTAGATTTTTGTTCATTTATTTTCTTTTTTCAACATTTTATACAAATATATCAATTGATATGTCTCTTATATATCTGTGCATTATTTTGAAGAGTAAATTTTAATAATATTTTATATATTATAACTAAACCAAAGAAATGTAAATATAAGCTAACAAATGAAATTCTTTTTTGATTTATACAATTAATACATTACTTTTTCGAAGGTCATATTTTAATGCCTTTTTATACAATTTATAAAACAAGGTAATATCATTCAACATTAGATGTTTGATACACTACGTATTTTTAGGCTACAAGTATAATTGAAAACATTTTTCTTTTAATATATTCATATAATAAGTAAGCTAAGGAAATTTAATTTTAGTAAATTTGTGCTGGAATTCTTTTAAAAAAATATATAATTTTGTTTATACATTGAAACACAAAAAGCTGAAAAGTTAAAATAAAAATTAACTAAATATTTCTTTTTTTATTTTATATACATTCGATCAATATTTTTGGTATTAAATTGTCGTATTTTTCATTTTAGCGACTAAAAGTTTAATAAAAATATGTTCAATAGAAATCAAATTTGTATTCCATAAGATACTAATGAAGTTAATAATTTTAAAATACAAAAATATCATTAATAATATTTAATTCAATCAATTATTCTAATACACTCTTATTGGTGCTTAAAAATATTTAAATTTATAGTAACTTTAAATATTTGATGTTCAATGTTAGTTAATATTGAAGGAAAATATTTCAATAAGTTTGAGTTTCCTACTAAATAAATTTTGTTTAAATTTTAAAATTATAAATATTGAAAATGTAGTATGTATTTATGGATGATGTAATGCTCATTGAGAATGAGAAATTCATTCAATATATTACTGATTAACTAAACATACAAACAACGAATCAGGAGGTATTATTATAATTTATATATATATATATAAGTACTAATTAATTCACAGTATATTTTAGATATTCTTACAATAAATATCAGCTATTTGAAGTTCTATATTATACGTTGCACATATATAAGAATTGTGAGTATTAAGCTTGGTAAAACAATAAAACATTATGTCATATAAGACGCTTCATTACAAACTAGTTTTTTATAGTTTAGAATTTATAGTAATAATAAGTTACCTTTGCGATTTTCTATGATTATAGTTCAACTACATTTATTGATCTGGATGTAACAGTAAATGTGCTGAATTAGTGGCAGAAGATTTTTAATTCTTTATATACGCAATCGGAGAAGGTACGAAAATATATCTCACGTATTTGCTAATACATCCTTTGTTTCAATTATTTAGATGGTCTAACTATTCAATGGGCTTGGAGTAATTTTTAATGGTAGCTTGTTCCCTCTTTTTTGTAATCTGCTGACGGTATAACTATGGAACAGCTTTGGTGGCAGAGGAGCAGTAATAACCTTTACTTCTGTGTCTTAAATAGTTTAAAACATCCTAATCATCTAGCTGTGTTGAGAGGATGTCGGCAAAGATGTTTTCCGAGTCCTTTGTGGCATTTGAGCTCGTAATTCCATTGAGTCAATTCGATGGCCTATCTAGCCAGTCTACCGAAGGGATTCTCGATCCTTTCCAACCACATGAGAGTCTGGTGGTCTGTAACCATGTGGTAGCCTACTAAACAGGCTCGGCTTTCTTAAATACCCCTGTTTACTTCCAGATGCTTCTTTTCGATAGTTGAAAAGTTCCTCCTGCTTTTTTTATGGGTTCGGTTAACATATACTCCCGATCTACTAAGATCCCAAGATGATAATTCCAACCGGGGCATCCTACTGTTTTAGTTCGATTCATAGTCATTCAGAAGCTCAGGTGCGCGAGAATTTCCATCCCTAATACCACCTAGTATCTTAGACTCTTAATCACAGTAAAATTGATCGTTATAAATCTACCTTATATGTAGAAGAACCCTATGATATTATGATCCTATTAGAACCCTATTATGATCTCGTTGTGGATCCTGCTATTACCGCAAGCCATTATAGCACCTGTAGTATAGCAAGGTATAAAAAAAACTGCTGTTTGCACAAGCTTGTAGTTTCTCCGTTTACGACGGGGGATAAGGCATCCGTAGTCAATAAGGGCCTGGAAAGGTCTTCACTACGTGTTGATTGTGTTGAAGCACCGTCCGTTCGAGCTTCGGGTCTCATCTCCAGACAGATCTCAATTCCTTGAAATGAGTGACAGTTCTTTAAACGGGCATCGTTCCAATCGTACTGTATGCAGAATATTTTAAAGGGATTTTGACCGTCGGTTCGTCGATGTCTACGTTACTTGCAACGCCAGCAGCTTTGTTCTTTGTAAGAAAGTGGGTAATATAACTGGCGGCCTTTGAACTATCTGTTGTCTCTGAGGCGATTTCGCATTTTTAGTAGAGAATGTCTTCTTCGTGCCCTCTACAACTTTTACTCGGCTAGAGGTGAGACAGCACAACATGCGTTTGCTTGGACCTGTGGTATTCCTTACGTCCCTCCTCAAACTCCTTCGATAGCTTCTCTTTGATTTATGATCTAACGTAAGTCGCTCCGGGATGTGTATCCACACCATCTCGGTTTAGGGATAAATACTACTCTGGTACCTTGCAACGCCTTCGGGTGGATCGAGTAATACTGGACCGAGCCATTTTCGTCAGTGGGCCCAGGATAGCTTCTTCCTTATTATGTAATAGAGCCGGAAGAATGCAATCCGTTCCTAGTGATTTGAACGGATCGAACGATCCAATCGCCCATCTGATCCTCCCTGGCGTGATGATTTTATTAGCCAGCCTGCTGTTAACACCTAACTCGGTGTAGCTAGCCTCTGACCCTCACCGACCCTCCCTTCCTCAACGGTTGTGCCAACCTCTTCCACGTAGTTAGGGAAGTGGGTCCGAACATATGTTGGATCAAACATTCTTCTTTTGTATTCGCATACCTGCCGTTCGGTAGCTTGAGCGTGCCAAAGACGGCACCAGGGTTCCTTGCGAGAATCCTGTTCATACTGACCTCCTTGCTACCTATCTGGATGCCCTCGCAGACCCTTCCCCAGTTCTCTCTCATCGCCTACCTGATTTTTCCGGTACATGTTCCAAGTAACTCTAATGTGGGTCGACAGGCTCTCTGTACCGAGCTACCTAAGGTTGCTACGCTTGTAAAATTCGACGAACTTCCGGTTCTCTAGAGTGGGATTGTCGTTACAGTCAAAGGGAAGATTGCTAGCCTTCCGATTTCCTCCACCTCGGCCATCAGCACCACCAGATCACCAGAATAGTGGTCCAGCAGTGGCAAGGCATTGACCCCGTTGAGGGCTACGCAGGTCCTGTGTCTCGTCTCCCTGGTGTCCCTGAAACATGCAAAGGCCCTTGACCACCCAAGATTCTTGAATGAGCACCACCCCTATGTGCATTATAAACAAGCCCTGTCGGAAAATTGCGGAGGCGCCCTTGCTATAATGCAAGTTAATCTGCGAAAAGCCCGTGGACGGCGGAGCCATATTTAGTTCTCAGTCGCCTCCACCTTCTTCTCGCCTACAGCTCCCCAACCACCTTCGGACCCTTGAGGAAAACCTTCAGGTGCATCCTCGAGGACCCAATTGTACGATCTGGCATTTATTTAATTGACACACAATAATGAAAATGAATTAAATTGAAAGTAAATGACTCTCGCCATGCTCTAAGCCTCTATATCTATGAAAAAACATAATTTTGCATTTGCTTTTCTGTTTATACAGATTATATTTCACTTTAACCATGATGATTGGACATTTCTCTCTTCTTTCACGGTATCTTCTATATTATCCAAATTGATCGTGTAAATGTGAAATGACACACTTGAACTAATAAACTGATAAAACTAAACTAATAAATCTAATGAAAGGATGAAATATAGGACTTTCAGATTTTAAACTCAGAAAATATTGGTTTTGTATTAATTAATTGTTTTACATAATTAATGAAAAGATTCGATAGACACGTGAAATAAATTAGAGTACAAGAATACGAGCAACTAAAATTTTATAATTGAATTTTACAATATTTAGAATTATATATGCAAAATTTTATGATGTAGTCTTTATACAGATAAATGTTTTATGTTGAAGGTTTTTTAAGCAATAAGGTAAATTTTTTAGTTTTATCAGATTATATATTATTTGTATATAGAAGCCAATTTTTTTAATTTTACAATGCCAATAAAAAAAACAAAATTCTTTTGTTGAATCCTCAAAATGGTTACAATCCTCAAAATTGTTTACAAATATCTTGTTTAAGCTACCCTCGTACTCGTTTAAATACAAGCCACAAATATTTTTCTTTAATAAAATCTATTTTATTATTATGAAATAAGCTGTTTATATACATATATTTTATATACATATATAAAATTGACAAATTGATGACCCGAAGCACTTATTATGTTAAAAAAACTTTACTGTTCGTCTAAAAAGTAATTGCTTGAATTTGAATTAAAAAACAGATTAAAAATTATTTGTTTGGACCTTTAAGGGCGTTAAAATACATATTTTTAAATATTAGATTTTTTTATCGATAGAAGCATATAAATTTATATTTGATAAAAAATTCGCTTAATTATCGTATTAGTAAAGGTTATAAAGAAAATTAAAGAAATAATTTTAATTCTATTACTCTAGATGAAATAAGTAATTATTTTTCATTTAAACTGATCCGCATGAAAGAATACTTTTATAAAAGTTTAAAATCAAAATTCAAGTAATTTGTAGGGTATCACTGTAATTAAGAGAAAATTGTGCTCAAATGTAATTCTAGGAACAATTTATCAACAATTGAGATTTACTAGCAAAGCCAAAAAAAGTAAATGAGATGGCCAAGGCAACGCTTCGTTGGCCCATATCATTAGTGAGCTCATCCGAGTAAATCGATAAGGTGGCAAAGTTGACGCACTAAATTTAAATTATTTTGCTAATCTTAACAAGCAGATTATAGGGCTCACTGAGCTTATCCTCAATAATCGTCGACACTCCGTATTTCTCGGATATTCCAACTTCGTTACCAGGCATCACAGCTACGTGCGAAGCGTTGATGGTACCATACGTGCACAAGTTTATGGTTGACGGTTCTTGCTCGAAACCCTATTTTGGTGCTGAACATTTGTTGGAAACTCGCACATTTTTTTGCCTAGTACATTGTAAATACATCGAATATGCTATTATGTGGGGAGTCTAGATGTATTATGGTTAATTTATAATTATACATTTCAAACGTAAATTTATATGTGACTTTTTTATTTATTATTTGGTAAAATCTTTAAGTAGTAATAGTGGAATATTAATCTTTGCACTATAATATTACAAATTTATAACGAGATTTCACAGCTTATGTTTGTGAAGATTCATATTTCGACCAAAGCTAAGGATCATCATAATGTGAAAGACTAAACTTTCTTATAACATAATGCATTATGTTATAGTATTAGTGTCAATATATTTATCACTTCAAACTAAAAAGATAGTTTCTAATGAGATATGCAGTTATTATGTTGGTAGTACCTAACAATTACAAAACTTCATTTTAAATAATTAATTTTTATACTGATTAAATTTTTTTAATTAAAAGTAATTTTTATTGTGTAGTTTTCAAAGTTCAATTTTCTATACTGATCTTACCTTTTTTATATGTGTATATACGCAGATATACATAGTTAATAAGGAATCGTAAGTTAATTTTTATTTTGTACTTAAACCTTGAAGAGTTTTATACATTATGTAAAAATCATTTTGATATTTTAGTAAAGTATTATTATTTAAGCAACGAATATATTCATATTTTATCTTTATATTAAGATAAGGATATTAATTTTTAATATTTTAAAAGAAAATTTTTATTCTTAGGTTTATTCATTAAGTCAATTCAAAGTATTAATATTTAATAATTATAAAACCTTATTTATAATAAATAATTTCAACATGGCAAAAGTATTTTTTTTATATTTCAATATTAAATATTATGAAATAAAGTATAATAAATTAATGTTCATGTATACATTTTTATGTATCTGTTCAATGGATTTTAGTTTTGCAATTTTTCGTTAATGTTATAAATTTCTGAGAAGTTAAAAATGATTCATTACTATTACATTGATTTTTACCGATTCAATTCTACTATGAATAGCTGGTCACAACATATCAACATCTATTTTTTGTAATGTGAATTAGTGATTAATTATAAAATATTTTTATAGTATTTTGCATTCTTTTTAATTTTCTTGATGAATTAAAAAAAAAATTGTTTTCAATAGCGCATCTGTTGACGACATGGCATTATTTATGCTTATTTATATGCAAACGTTATAAGCTGTAAACCTTGATATGTTGAGCGTACATAAAATATACAGAAAATTGTAAACTTTTATTTTTTAAACACGTAGACAAATTAATCATTGTAATGATAACTTCTATTTTTCTTTTCAATTAAATTAGCGATTGCTGCATAGTTTTTCGATTAATTACGATTTATGAAAAATATCATGTTTATACACTTGCAAAGGTATTTGGTATAATCTTTCCGTAAGTGCTCGTAAATTATTAATACTGGGCTTTTAATGGGTGTTCAAACTCGTATCAAAAGTGTCTTTGCTGTTTATTGTATTGCATCTTTATAAATGGTGATTCAAATAAAATATTTAAGTTATTTTAAACATGCTTATTACGAAAACATATATCGTAGATAATGTTAACTAATAATTAAGTATCAAGCTTGATTAGAGTAGTATAAATATTATTAAATCATTTTATAATAAAGCATTTTCTAAAGATTGATTGTATGGAAAATATATTAAAGATAATGTCAACATTAAATTTAATTTTTTTAAATAAGAAATTTTTATATGTAATAATTTATGTGTTATTCAGATTTTAAAATAAAAATACGTCTTTACCTGTTATAATTTAATAATGATTTATTATTAGAATTATCAATTTTAATAACCTGCAAATAAATATTTATTTATTTAAAAATAGATGAAGATTATATGAAAAAATTGATATTATATTTAAAAAACTTTTTTTTTCAAAATAACAAAATCACATTTAAATTGTTTGTTAATTGCAATTTTTTTCAATTTACATTTATCACGCATATTAATTTCATTTTTGAGCGATTGGTTCTTAAAATTACGTTCTTTAACTAAATCTTAAATAATTCTCTATCGGTATCCAGATCAAGTTTAATTCCCTTTTTGCGGCATAGGATCGATACCGCGCTTGAATAAAGTAATATAAAAAGGATTGTTGTTAAACTTAATTCGAGTAGAGAGAGAATTTTTTTAGTTAATGCAGGAACATGACAAATTGCATTAGTTTGTATTTGTTGTATGATTGGTTATTGTTGCAAGTATTGCAAGCATTTTTTTGCGTTATAACATTAAAAGAACACTTGAAGTTTTTTTATTCGCTTAATTGATTTTTACAACAAAATGTCAAAAATATACAAAAAAATTTATTTTCTTTGTTGTATAGCTATTAAAATATTAATATTACATGACTTTATAATGAAAAATCGATTATAGAAACCACGAATGTAGTGTAGTACATTGTCAAAATACTCTTTTTGTTTAATTGGCCGACTTGGCAAAGATGAGGGAGTAACTCAGATCTTTAGATCTTCATCTAATACAGATGGAAATATTCTACCTTGGCTATTCCTATTACAATTATAAGAGATTAATATTTATGAATAAGGCGCACATATGTTATCGATGTACACGTTGAAAAATGCTTAGCGTTCGCGAGGCCCCGTACTATAGATGAATCTGTAACGAAAATATAAATTTCCTGTCTTTTTGTTCTCAGATACGGTGACATGGTGCCAGAAACAATTGCCGGGAAAATTGTCGGAGGAGTTTGTTCGCTCAGCGGTGTCCTTGTCATCGCCCTCCCGGTACCCGTTATCGTTAGCAACTTCAGCCGGATTTATCATCAGAATCAACGAGCCGACAAGAGGAAAGCACAGAGGGTAAGTACAAATACATGTATCGGTACAACACATGGTACAACACATGGTACAACCCTTCGTAAACTTATTCAATTAAAACTAGTCGGAACACACATTTTAGAAGTAAGAAAAAGAATTTAAAAAAATTCATTCAAATTATCTTACTTCATTGGCGGTTACTCGTATTTTAGGTGGAGGTTAACTATTTTTGAAATAATTATTTACATAAAACTGTACATAAATGTTATATCAGATATATATATATATAAATATATATATATATTCATATATATATATTAATTTTTCATTATTTACGTATAAAATATTTGTATAATATTTATGAGAAGAGATTCAGGCAATTGAAGAGCTTAAGATTATCCGTAATTATGTGTGAAAGACTCCATATTTTTTATATGGTTAGTTCAATCAAATCAAATAGTTTGAGAAGCACAGGACACGCAGCTTGAGTAGGAATAATATGATATTACAGAGATTTAATTAAAATTTTAAAAAACTTTCAAGTGGATTAAGTCACAGTGGGAAAATTAGATTTCAGAGAAATAGTGTTATTAATTGTAAGTATCTTGGATGAATTTGATTCAAAATAGAGAGAAGTGTTTTTATAATTTTCAAGTGATGACAATAAGATTAAAATTTACTCGTTCCTTTAAATATTTATTTAAAGTTAAATATTATATACTTTAGTAATGTCATTATATTGGTAATTATAATTTTATAATTAACAAAAATTGCATCTCAAATTAATAATTCAGGCAATTATTTTTTAGTTTATTAATTTATTTGTATATTAAATTTTAATGTTTATTAGTAGTAAAAATTTGATAAAAAGCATAAAAAATTATTGTTAAATAAAATTAAAATGAATTTTTTAAATAAAATATTACACATTAATTATTCATCCGTGTTTTTAAAAAAATTCTATTTTATAATTATATACATTAAATAAATATATTTTTTGAAAGAGATAAAAATGAATAAGTGATTGTTTGGATATATTTACAATTAAACTACTAAGATGATGCATATTATATACTATTATATTGAATAATAAAGTTAATTATAAAATTTTATTAATTTCTAGTAAAAATAATGATATATTTATTAAAAGTTAATACTATTATTGAAGTTGTTATTGTTTTTTGTGTTCTGAACGATCTTTTATATATAAAGATGGAATTTATTCAATGTTTATTACAAATTTTTACTTTTTCCTTGTATTTCAAATCAATATATTCTATACAATTCAATATTATCATGTAATAGAATTAAAAATAGCTATCTATTAAACTAGTTCGGTAATTAAATATGAGCTTGTGAATCAATATTTGATAAATTATGTTGGCCAATGGATGCAGCTTCTATTAGTCGAAAGCTTTTTATTATGTAATTCATGAAATTCTTTAATATTCAATATATTGATAAAGTTTTCATCTTTTTTATTTCTATATTAAATTTGATCACTAAAATACGACAAAGGAAAAGAAAGAATAGTATATTGTTTACAAGGTAAAAAAACTAAATTATCGCTATCGCTATCATATTCTGTGTGTTGAAACTGAAATAAAGATAGAAGGAAAAGATCAGGAATGCTTTATTCGAAAATGGGAAATGGATTATCATATATTTGCATAAAGTTAAAATGAGCTTGCAGGAGGCAAAGCTCTAAGTATATAACTCTTAATATAATAAAGGTTAACGAGAAGTTGAAAAATTAGAGCCTAAAATTGTATCACAATGAAGACTTATTTTCCTTATAGTAAAAGCTATATTAATTCAGTTATTCATGGGAAGTTTTGAATTTTAGCGAAAAAACTAGGTACATTTATATTTTATGAAAAATAAATAGTTCTGTATAACTAAAGTTTTTTTAAATTGCTATCAATTATTGAGGTGAAATAAGATGGTAACCTGTTTTCTGTGAAGTACAAATATTCTAACTACTTACATTCAGTAACAAAGGGTGTTTCAAAATCCATGAGTTTCGCAAGAATTTAGATGAGCTTACAGCTTATAGGTACTTCAGTTGCAATGAAGAAGATACTCATGTCTATGATCTTAATAGCTAATGTATGAACGTTGCATTATTCCCTTGAAATTATGTATGGAAGGGCGAAAATTTTAACGGAATGCATGCCATTATTTTCAATCATCCATCATCATATAGTGAGCCTAGGGAGCGCTTGATATTTCATTTTCTGTAGCTTTGTACTTTCGATTAGACTACGTCGGCTGAATAGTGTACTTGATCGCATCGTACTTCTTGTCTCACTGCATTCAACATTTTTTAACTTTTTTATTCGCACTTATTTTACGTGGTAGGATGATTAAAAAATGTTTGTTTGTGACTTTCCATATGGATTATCGTGTATCACTGATAAGTAAAATTAATCCTGAATCGTATCAAGACACCATTGGCCGTTCTTGCGTTATAGCACGTGTATGCCTTGACAACAATTTAAGGCACTGGTCATATCTTCAGCTAATTTTCGAAGCCTCCTAGATACATTGATAGAAGACAGTTTTCGTTTAGCGTGACGTCAGCTAAAAATGCAATGTCGAGGTATTAAGTGGTTTAACATGAATATAATGGTACAGTTTTTAAGCTGATTAGAAGGTTCATTTTCTAACTTGAAAAATAAAAAATTCTATTATAATTAGCTTTTAATAAGCTACCGTTAAAAAGAAGAAAATTGTAATGTTCGTTAAGTAATTTTTAAATTTAATAATTTTTTCTCTACATTCAATGAGCTTATTTTATACTTATATACGAATACATATATTTTTATTTATTTGCAACTGTAGAAAATGTTTTTAAAACCAATATTTAAGTTTTTGTATATGTTATCTTTAAAAAGTAATACAAACAATATATTATGTATCAGCAATCTGTTAAAATTATAAAAGTAAAGGGTTTTTGTATAGATTACTAAAAACAAAATCAGTAAGAATCAAATATTCAATGGATAACAATATATTTACTTAAATGTTTTTTTATATTACAAGCCGTTTAATAAATATAACGAATTATAACAATTAAATAATTTTTTAATTTAATTTAATTTTAATAAGCAAGAAAAATCTCGTAAATATTCGTTTACCGTATTGCGAACTATCTTCAAATAGTTTGCAAATATTTAGTGTAGAATATATTATAAATTTTACAAACACACACACACTCACACACGCGCACACACACACACACACACACACACACACACACATACATATACTGAGACTGCTTATTATACTTATTGATTAGTAATTGACCAAATTGAATAAAGGATCAATTATGACTTGTTACTATTACATTCGAAAATCCAATCTGTAATTCAAACGAAGTTGCGGAGTGCGTATGTTTCAAAGTTAACAAGCTTCTCCTATAGTTATGTTCTTTTGTATTTTATTTATCTATTTATTTTGCTAATTTCATCTGCCCTATCCTTTTTAGTAAATGAAATAAAACATACGATTCATGTAACATATATACGTTTATTCTGACGATGATTTTTATTTCGTTAAAATGTTAAAAATTGAAACTTGATTTATCTCTGACTATTTCTCCCTTACTCTTTTTTAAGTTTTTTTAAATTATTAGCCTTACTTTAAGAAAGTAAATAATTATATTATGTACAAAACTTATTTCATTCCATTTTTATTTTTACGAGTCACTATTTTCATTGTTGTTTACATTTTGTTTACATTATCTCTATTGAAATACTAAAGTAATTATCATAAGCATAATTTAGAATGCGTTGTTTTGTTCATTCTGAAAGTATAGGTAAACATTTCATATTATACTGTACTATATATTATTGAAAGTAACAGTATACTGTAAACACAATAGCAAACTGTGACGACAGTATTTTCTGTAATTCACTTATAAAGCATACTGTGAATCTAATCATAGGCTTTTTTATTCATTCGTTTTACTTAGCTTCGCATATTTTACATAAAAATAAATAAATTACATAATATAAATTAAAAATACTTTTTTTTTAAATATGTAAAATAATTTTTTCCCAATCTTGAATTATGCAATCCGAAAATGTCTAATCGTTATTAATTTTAATACTATATTAATATTTATAAATGCACTTATATAGTGAAAAATTTACTTTACAGGGTTATTTTCAAATAAATTTTACTTCTCTATAAAAATCTAAATTTTAAACTTTTAGAGTATATTAATACTTTGAATGAATTGATTTTTTATGCTTCGTAACTACCTTAACTTACTGTGAAGTTTAATTTAATTAAACTTAAAAACAAAACCATTACTTGCAAATGAACTCATAAACTTAGTAGGTTTCTATTCAAACACAACCTAAAAACAAACAAACAAACATTCATCATTAAAATTCTGTCTTTGAGTATAAAGTAAGTTGTTAAAAATGGTGCTCTTGACAGTCTTCAGAATATTTTAAAAAACAACGACAAAATTAAAAAGAATTTGAGAATAAAGGATAAAAAGAAAGTAATGTATTTATTTTTTACTTTAGGAAAGTCGAAGCAACGGTGATTCGTTGCACAATAAAGTGGATTATTATTACCTAAGTGTCGTAAAAGAATAAGAATACTATTTAAAATCAGATCGGAGGCTCTATAAAGAATAGCCGTTTATAGCAGGTGGATTGCGTTTATCATGGGTATAGACCCATTTACGTTCATTTTTATATTATACCTCACTCACGAATAGGATTACGCAGGTAAACTTATTCATTGAAGAAGGATTCGCACCAGAGAAAGAATAAACCGAATGTTGTGGAGGATGTTAGCTTCTTTTAACGTTTATTTATAGTGCTGCGCAAGGGATTAGCAGTTAAAGTGGAGCAGGTATACCGCAATCAAAATGGCCTTTGATAAAATGCTTCTAGGTAAAGTAGCAAATTTTCTTTTAAGTATATCGTTCTAGCTTTTTTGCAAAAATTAATTTTCGTAATTGTATATTATATTTATTTTTATTTTGTATATTAAACAAATAAAAGAAAAAGCTCACAGATTGACAGGCTAACAAATTTAATATGTGATATATTAAAATTATAATATCTGTATAAAACTATTAATGTTTTTTACTCAATATTAAAGCATATAAACATAAATTTTTAAGTGTTATTAATGTTGAGTTCTTAATCATAATTGATAGCTTAAATTAAACATTTATTTTTATAAAATAAACAGAATTTGCAACATCAGTGTGCGTATCTTAACGTATACATAAAAACGATTTTTTTTTACATATCAAGTTTTCTACCTTAGCTATAAGAATATTTATAAACTTCTATTAATATCATGTTTCCATGATTACTATGATAATATATTATGCTATTTCTACATATGGAAATTAATTAAGGGGAATAGTTACTATGGACATTTTTGCAATAATTTTTAAATAAACTTGTACCCTACGAATTTATACAATTTTAAAATATCATGAACGTTGAATAAAACTAATATTGTGTGATATATATAAATTAAAAAATACGTGGGTTTTGACCAAGAAGTTAAGTGCAGATAAATTACATAGACTATGGGGATAATTAAAAGCTCTTTTTTTCGTTCTTGATTTTGTCCTGATGTCGCGCAAACGTTTGACTTTTTCACTTGTCGCATAGTCGCAAACAATTTATAAATTACTGAATGAAATGTTTTCAAAGCTTATAACGATGATGGAAAACCATGCTTGATTTTTATGTTTTTTTTGTCCTTTCATTTTTCATTTACGCTCAAAAGAAATCGATAAATTCTCTGATGAAATTGACGTGATACTAAAGTTTTGTCGAGTAGTTTCTTTACTTTTTAATACTTTGGCCCACATTTCTATTTAGCGCTTTTTGTAGACTTTAAGGAAGGCAAAGCAAAAAGCAAGTATCATAAAACGTATGTAATCTCTTTGTTGAAGTTGACGAACTTAGAGTCAGTACTATCTAATGTGTTTTTTCTATACATTCTTTTAAATAATATTTAAAGATTTGAAAGAAAGTTTTTTTACACTTGTATTTCAATTTATTATACTAGATATATAAATTCGATGACGAAATTACTGTGTTTCTAGTTTTTAACAAAGCGATCATCTGAATCATAATTGTTTTATTACAGTAATTCTAAGGATAAAAAAAGGTTTATACAAAACATTATCAATAGCTATTCATTATTTATACAATATTTTATATTATTATATAATATTCTAAATTGGTTCAAATATTTTTATTTTTTATTTTTATACGTCTATTAATTGAATAAACTGCAGTTTAATAATTTTTAAATTTGTATATAAATATTTAGTAAATTGAAATTTTAAATGAATAAAAATTTCTTTCTTTTTAATTTATAATACATCATTTAATTTTGTTGTTTTCTAATAACTATGTTAAAAAACAAATATTTATCTTCATAAATACAATCTTCATTTCCATAAAAAATCAATTGAAATTGGATTTATTTTAATTGTTTTTTTATTAAAGAATTAAAGGTTTTAAAAAATTTTCAATTATTAGTTAAATAGACGTTATGATATCAAAATTAAGAGTTCAATATTAATTTTTAATAATTAAATTCTTAAGCAATTTTTTAATTTATATGTACAAAAAAAGCTTAACTCATGACAGTTGAAAATGTTAATTAGAAATTATATATAGATTATAATCAAATATTGAGAGAACAAAATATTTTAACTATTTTATTGCAGTGTTTTGAAAAAAAAAGAATATCAACTGATTTATTTAATGCTATATTTATGTTAGAAAAAGTAATCGACACTTCTAGCTTAAGCCATTTATATCATTCATTTTTCATTAAAGTTTTTAAATACTAATTAGTAATTATTAAAGTTTTATTATAGTACACAATATTTTTCTTTATAATTGTTAGATTTTATAAAATCCTCAAAATTTTCAAATTACTCTAAAAGTTATTGTATTCTACTTGAATTTAATGACTTCGTTTTTGTTCCATGTTTTATTTTAATGATAAATCTTCTATAGTATGTTCATTTTTCACAGAAGTTCATATTAATTTACATTACTTTTCGTTATCGCCTCTTTACTTTAAATACCTTGAATTCTAGCTTTAAAATTTCTTCTTTTCCCTTTCTGTCCTTTGTTAAAATAACACTACCTTCGTTACTATGCTCTTACTAGAATTTAAATTCAACGAGATATATTTTGATCTCTCGTTCTCTTTTAATCATCGACCCTTGATAATACTTGCGTTATTAGCTTATAGGCTACCTGCAAGGCTACTTAAAACGGCCGCCTATATTTATTTCATGAACATTTGATCACCTACTTGAATACATGAGACGCTCTTTTAAATTTTTTGCTATGTTAAGCTATGTTTAATTTCGAAAATGCAGTAACCTTTTGCATATTTGTTATTTTATCATTGGTCCCACTTCTAGAATTACTGTCACGGAATTACAATTACAGCGATTATTATATTGATTATGATTATTATTACAGCATTAGGTGAGACACTTTTACGGTACTTCTATCAAAAAAATTAAATTTCCGATAGTTTTTAAAGTTGCGAAAAAAGTAATATGAATAATAATATGATAAGAATGACTGATATTAAAATAAAAACATCTAACAAAAATAAAGAAGTTCCTGATAAGTTGTACAAATTGACAAGTTTCAAATTTTAAAAATCCGTCGAAGCCACAAGTTTAAAAGTTTACGTATTCCAAGTTTTTTCTTAGAAAGTTAAAATATATATTGAAAATATAAGAAATAGTTCAATTTTCATTGCCTCCAACTGTGCTTCGTAAAGTTCACCAAGAATAAAAATTGAAATTTGCTCATGAACCATAAATTCAAAAATATGATTCGTAGCAAGACTTCAAAATTTGAAATTTTTATATAAAGGATTATAAAAAAAGGATTATAAAATACGCTTTAAACATTAAAGATACACAGATTATACAAGTACCGTACTTGACATTTATACAACACTAAATAATTCTTCAAATTTTCATTTAGACATGAATATATATATTATATGTATTCTCTTCATTTATGTTTAATGTTTAAAATATTAATTATAGTAGAAATTATGTGGTAACGCTATACGTTGACTATTTAATTGTAAACGGAAAACTATATGATTTGATTGTAACCATAATTTTGTGCTATAATTAGTACAAAGATGACTAGATTTTAACATATTTTTTACTGTATCTGACTTAAATTTGAGTTTCTAACAGTCGGTGTCATTGGAAATATACATTTTATTAAAGATCATTTAATTCAAAGAAATATAAATAAATTTCAACATTTGTTTTTAATTTAAATTTACATATTAAATTAATTAACTAAAATTATAAATATTGATACTGTTGTCACTATACAACTAAAATGTGATTATCTGTTTATCTATGAATACATTATATACTAATTTCAATTCTACATTTTAATTTTGTTTTTTTTGTAAAATAATATAAAATATAAAGTTTCATAATCAAATAATTTTTTTTTAAATTAATAAAAATAAAGTATTTTTTATTCAAATAATTGAATTTTTCTTCTAGTGTACATATAAAATAAATAGAAATAATAGTTTTTATTTAACTTTTTGGAATTTAATATGCATTAATTTTCTATAGAGCCATTTAAATAAAAACGCAAAATATATACAAATTATTATATTATTTAAAAAATGTATGCATGATTTTTATAGATTATGATTTAGCATTTGCATTAATTCTAATGAGTTAGAGAATATTAATTGAAAAACAATTTTAAATGAATGTTCAGAAGTATTTTCGTTTTGTAATAAACAGCAAATAAATTTGAATATATATTATGTATATATATATTAAATCTTTTTTGCATATATTTCGAATATAATTAACATCGGTTTTAAAAAAATTCAAAGAAGAATTTTTTTAATCGTTGAATTTATAATTTATAAAGTAACACTTAAGTATTTAAATTACAATAATTTATAAATTTTATATATGCACTACTATAATTATAAAATGCATATAAAAATATATTGAAAAATATAAAATATAGTAAGTTACTTCTGTCTTTAAAATTAAAATTGCTACGTAAGCGCTTTGAGTTTAGATATATCTTATTTTATAATTTTAACTACTTACATCATTGCATAGCCTCAAATAAAAAATAACAACCAAGCCGTACAAAGAAATTCAACTTGAATTCTTCAAATCCATAAAAAGTTTTAAGAGCCTTAGTCTTTTCAAGAGACGAGCAAATTATACAGTGTAAGAACACGTTCAGGGATTATGCTTTGTACGATGCTTATACTGTACAGCTTTAAATAACATCTAGCGTGTAAGAAGCCAAAGTGAAAATCGAACCACAAAGGATTATTAAATGATTTGAAAATGAACTGCTATTTGTTTGCGACTAGACAAATAGTATATTGCCCCTTCGACTCAACGGTGTCATTCTTCTTATTTACTTTGGCTCTTAGGAGGGCTACAAACGGTTCATTAACGTAATGTCGGCTCGTTGTCGCATGAGAAAACATTTTGTAGTTCAATACTTTTTAGCTAAATTTTGTATGGTTCTTATCAAATACCTTGATCGAATATTTATTTTGGAGTTCGGTTATTAAGTTTTTTACTAATTTATGTTATATAACAGTTTTCAAAATGGTGATGAAATTATTGAATTAAATTAATCCTTAGTAAACTTATTCTTTTTTTTGCAAAATAACTAAAAAATTTTTGCTCCGCTAATTAATTATAGTGATGTATAGTATATTTTTAAAAAAATCGAACAAAAATTTATTTCTTATATATAGTTAGTAAGATTGCAATTAAGTAAAATGGTAATTGGCAAAAATGTAATGTTGTACCATAAAATTTTCAGGTTTATTATGGATGTAATTACAAAATGTATATAGATTTCAATAGGATATAATTTAATATTTGAGTAAAATTTATATTTGTTACTGAAAAAAAGATCGTTAATAAAATTAATAAAAAATTTTTTAGTTTAGTTTACTTTTTGCTAAATAATTATGTCATATAAACGTGACATATCATTATATCTATTTTGTAGTGATATTTATTTATTGTGTAAGGTGGGGCTATTTTTTTAATAAAAATTCTTCGAAACGGTAAAAGATGATATTTTTTTTTTATAATTGAATCTTGTTATATGTAAAAAATGGCGACTTAAATATTGCAATAGCTTCTCTCAAATTGTAAATGTATTTAAAGTGATGACAGAGTAGAATACAAATAGAAATAAGATTATGTTGTTATAATGTTGGTGAGAATTACAATATTTTTAGTCGAATAATTGTTTAATACATTAGCTATGGTGATAACGGTTTCATAAAATATATAATAAGTATAAGTAACATTTGAAATTATTTTTTTAAACTGTTATCACTCTTTAAAAAAAAATGAATAATTAAGTAATTTTTTTAACGAAACTATTTTCATATGCACGGTATAAGTCGATGGTACAAATAAGTCTGTACATAAATTATGGAAAAAATGATTGAACCGTGAATAAGAGTGTAAAGGAAATATGTTAAATCGTAGAAGAAAGAAAGAGAGATAAAGAGATAGATTGAAATACATTATGTGGTAAAATGAGACAAGTGTTGAAACCATTGACATTTGCAATTCTCTGAAGTCAGGTATGGGCATATACAGCTCTTCAATTATCCTCAAGTCACGAACTTAATCAAGGAATCATATACCAGGCTTTCAATGGTCTATCA
Organism: Kradibia gibbosae; assembly: GCA_018907135.1. Taxonomy (NCBI): domain Eukaryota; kingdom Metazoa; phylum Arthropoda; class Insecta; order Hymenoptera; family Agaonidae; genus Kradibia; species Kradibia gibbosae. Next base: position 13,262,982 of record JACCHX010000002.1, on the reverse strand, counting down.
TTATACTTGTATTGCCGATGAATTTTACATTTCTAAACTGTGCCACTGAATTTATATGTTCGTTAATACTTGCACCATAAGTGTGTATTTTTAGATAAACAATGCTTTAAGAATACAATTTGTTACGATCGTGCAGTATAATATTAAATTGATGACACAATACTTTATTTCATAAAGGGTACGTGTTTATTTTCAATTAATCTAAAAATTTCTATAATAAATAAACAATTGCCATTACTACAGTGTACACTTTACATTTGTATAAAATGATTCACTCATTTTTTCCAATCTATGTAGTGATACATTTAATTAAATTAATTTTATTATTTTAATAAATTAAAAAAAACTCTAATGACTAAAATTAAAATTCTTTCACTCGTTACTTTTGAGCTAACATAATAATATTAATACATGTAATTTAATTTTTTCTTTCATGTCTTTCAATTTTTTGTTCATTCAATTTTTGTGATTTTTGGAAATATTGTAATTGATCGAAAATAGATTAAAAATTTAATTAACCTACTGGTTAATTAGAATAATAGTAGAATAATAGTATTCTTTGGTTAACTTAATATTTAATACTTAATGTTTATAATTAGTACAAACATAATCGCTACTTTTACGTTTTTATGCTATTATTTTTAAAAGAACAATCTTTTATGTGTTTCAATCTTCATTTATGTATAAATAAAATTTTTATAGTATTTATAAAGCTGCAGCTTTTTTATTTTATATTAAAATAATAATTTAATAATTAATTTAATTTTAATAATTAAAATATTATTTTGAAGCAGTTGTAAATGTTAATAATAATTTAGTTGCTATAGTAGCAGAATAGTACAATTGTATTTATAATTTTTTGAAATACACTTTAGAATTTATCGATGTATTATATATTAGAATTCTCTCGACTTTGGATAATTAAGAATGTCGTCGATCCACCGTTAAAGTAACAACTACGATAGTAGCAATTATGTTTAATCCCCCAAAAAATTAGCACTACTGTAACAGAACGATACAGAGTTTTGTTACTACCTGCGGAGGTGAGACGTATTCCCAAGTAAACCTACGTATCTCGGAAAACCGAGAATCATGCAATGGTTGGATAATGAAAATAAATCGGATTCGAGGTTTAAGAAATGTATCATGAAGATGAATTGGAATGTTATCCAACACTTGACCCTCCTATAGCTATGAATAGACATTTTTTCATCCTTGGACCAGCTTTTTTGTTTGTTCTCTTTTTCTCTGGCTTATAGCGTTTAGCTTCTTCCTATGCGCTACGTTGTCTTTAACAGTTATCATTCAAGCTTATGCGTACAGCGTGTATAATTTATTAAGTCTGATCATCATATTGTGTCTATAGAAAAAATAAAATTTAGGTTTCAAAAGGCAAAAAACTTGTCTTCACAAAAAAAAAAAAAAAAAAAAAAAAATGAGAAACTCAGACTTGCTAGTTTTGTAGAAAATGTTTTATTATTGTACATAAATTGCTTATAATTCGTTAAATGGTTATTTAAATAAAACTTAAATAAGTTTATTTTTTGCATAAACTGCATTAACTCAAAATAATAAATTTACTGTACTCGGAAGTGTGCTTATCTTTGCATTGACAGATAGGGTTATTAATTAATAACCGATGCTCCCGCTAGAATCCGCTTTATGTTCAGTGGTGATGCTTAGTAAAAAGTTTCTTAATAACTTGAGGGTTTCATCCATCTACAGATAAAGTACCGAGTTGCTGGTCGTTGTTTGGTTTTATAACAAAGTACTATATATACTTTTCACCCATGACTTTCATCACCTATACAATTGGGTGTGCCAAATTACAATCTGCATACTATGTATATCCAGCCTAGCACCCTAGTACTATTGAAAATTTTTTATGTATAAACGGTCTTAAGCCTTAGAAATAACACGAGATTAAAAGTAACGACAATTTTATTTACAGAATATTAAAAAATATGATTACTTCTTATCAGTTTCCATATGACTTATGATTATCTATATTAAAGTTTTGGAATTTTTTAAAATTAAATCTAGCTTTAAAATTACTCAATATTACCTTTATGCAAACCACATTGCTAAGGAGTAATTACATTTCATCAAAATAATTGTTTGCTATCAGAAGCACAGTAGGGTTCACGTTCTTTTCTTGATCAATAATGAAATTAGTTTTTGACGGAGTTTTTTCTCTTTTTAATTTATCCCCTCCCTTCTAATACTAATTAAGCTTGCATTCATATAGAAAAAAAGAAGTAATGGAAGTCAGGAGCTCGCTCTTAAACAAGTAATAGTCAAGAAACTGTCTTCTAATCTATAACATACTAGGGTTTTAATATATAAGATTTAAGATTTAAGATTTTACCTTAAATCTTGACAGTGTACTATTTATTGCCTATTATTCAGAGGATTAAAATTTAATTATTCAATGATATTTAATAATCTAGACAATTTTATAAATTATTGTATTGTATATTAAAAAAAATATTAATTTTTCATTCATATTTTTGTCTCTTTCTGAGTATGAAATGAAATTTCATTTAGGAATCGATTTATTTTATAAAAAGTTAATTGATTTATGCTATTTATTCATAAAATATAATTTTAAAGCATTTCCATTACAGACTAAACACATTTATACATTAAGATGCACACATTAAGATTAAAATATTTATAGTCTAGAACACATGGATAGATTGAATTTGTGAAATTTTAGTATTTATTATTTTAAATTTATCACCTTAAAGGAAATTTGCTACTTCAAATGTTTATAAAAGCTAATACAAAAAATAGACAATAATAAATTTTTCCAATGATTAGAATATTTTGGTTACGTACTTACATATTTTTTTTTCGTTAAAATTTTTAAAATTTACCTACGAATTATTTATCTGATGCGTTACACATTTTTCTGTCTAAAAATTTAAAAATAAATCAAATAGAACGAGCTAGGCAAAATGGAAATTGGTACAGTAAACGTCGGTCAAAAAAGATATGTCTGCATGAAAAATCCCGCTCGTATCATACATTAAATTGAAAATGTTTACTAAAACCAGAATAATTCTACAATTTCTATCAAAGGCCTTTTGTATATTGAATAATTATGCTAATACAAATAAGCTCCCTGGAGCTCCCATATTTTCTTCATATATAAAACTTCCCAACTCTTCAGGTTTTTAGCATTCAAAAACTATAATGGCAATTTTTTAATTTTAATATAAAAGTTTTTTGTTTTGCTTCATTTCATAAAAAATGTGTGTTCGATTCGTTGAACAAGTAAAAGAAAGTTAACTAAGTTAATTAAGAACCTTAATTAGGAAATGTAAAGAAATTATCATAGTTCTATTTTCTGCTATTTAAAAAATAATAAATTCTTAATTTTATTATAAAACAAGACACTAATTTCATTGAGTTTTTTATATTTATTTGGATTTCATTAATTGTTTTTAAAATGGTTATATAATTTCAATATATGATAATTATAATTTCAATTTTTATATTACTTTACAGTTCGATATAATTTTATGTTACTGTAATTGAAATTTCGAGTTTTTTTATATAAAGCATTATTTAATTCCATTTTTTAATTAAGAATTATGCAATTGGCGATTTTGTTTAATCAAAAAATTTAAAAATATATTCTTTACGGTAATTCATTACAGTATTTATTTTAATTTTTATAAATAGGAATTTGTCTTTGTAAATTTTGTGTTTAAAATGGAAATTTCGAAAATAATCAAGGCTATATTTTTTAATAAGTTAAAAAACAATATTTTCCAAACACCTGTATTCCAAATTGGTTATTATTATATTAAACATATATACATGCACATACACCGTTAAATACTGCAGCATTAACATATACATTCCATTATACATGCATATTCGTTTACATAAGAAATAAATTATAAACGTATTTTGTAAAATGAGTCATTACTGGTTTATGGCCACTTAAACTATAGTAATTAAGGTAAAACAGTAAAAGTCTTTTTTCGTTTAATACAAAATATACTATATGAAAAAATATTTAGATTGACGTAGAATTAAGATACCATATATTTACAATGTAGGAGATTATTAATTTTAAGCGCATTAGATTTAAATATTCTTTGATATTCGTATAGATATTTAGATGTAACGTATTAAAGAGACCTTCTAAAAATTTGCTATAATATCGTATAATATGATCGAAAAAAATTTTAAGTAAAAAAAATAGTTCTTACATTGAAATAAGCTAATTAATTGAATACAATGATAAACTATCATGTATGTAAGAAAATTAGAAAATTTTAAATTTACCATATAAAATAGCTTATTTAAATAAATAAGTAATTATGTACAGAAATATTTTCTGCATTATAGTACATAATTTGATATTATAACAAGTAAGTATATAAATAAGGCTTTAATAATTTATGTTTATAAAAGTAAATGATAAGGATAATTAAGATAAAGGAGATGATGAAAAATAGAAATAAATAAAAAAGTACTTTTACAACCCGTTTATTGATTAAATTTAATGTTAATGTCCATTTGAAATGTGCACTAATTTATTTGAGTTCATTATTATTCGCTATACATGGCAATGTCTCTTTCTCCTAAATTTTTCTTGTTAAATTGTCTATTCATATCTGACTGTTTATAGTACAGTCCCCTTCCAAAAACTGTTATTAATCGAATAAGCTACATGATAAATGTTATATTTCCATTTATGTGTAATTCATATTGAAATATTGTAAAAACTGAATTGAAATTAACTTGAAACCTATAACATTATAGTATTTAATTGAAGCATCAAACTTTGAATTTTGTAATTTATTATTAATATTAATTTAATTTAATACGTTAAAAAGAATTTAAATAAGTTGTATTTTATTATGAAGTAAAAATGTGTAAATGTTATCTTGAAATTTATTTAAAACTTATTCTTTTAGTATTGAGAATGATATACGTTAAAATCTACACATTCGAGCATTATATATTATACGAAATTTGAAAGGATATGAAATATTCGGGTATAAATTCTGTCGTACAGGATACGCAGGCTACGATGACTACGAATAATTTCATACAAAATCAACGCATAAATAAATGCATATAAACCATTTTTTAACATTACAACTAATTTTATAAAATATATACATGGTTTTATTTGCTTTAAGTAATTACTACACAATTTTTTGTGTTTTAAGATTTTCAGTCTGATAGTTTTTATTAAGCTTAAATATAACGCATGGAATGATTAAAGCATTTGCGGAGTCATATAAGCATTTTCAATATTTTTTTTTTGTAATTCAAACTTCCCAAGTTAGTTTTTATGAATATATTAAATTTATTTAAATATTTCTGATTTAATTATATTAATTATTTTTTGTAACGAATATTGAAGTATTAAATAGAAAGATTAAAATTAAATTTTATAGAACTGGAATATACGTAATTTTACAATTATATATTCATAATATTGATAATCTTGTAATAATATGTATAGAAATGATTATTTAATTTAATACTTAGATGTGTGAATATATTTTTATTACTATTAAATTTTATATTATAATTAAATATTTGATATAATACCATTGTTTAGCTTTTTTCTTTAATAGACACATAAAACTTTAGTTAATTAAAAATTTCGATTAAAAACGTAATAATTTTAATATTTTGTAAGCGTAATTTTAAAAGATTTTTTCTTTTGTAGTAAGCATTTCTTATAATAGAATAAGTTTTGAATGAAACTAATCCATATTGAATTTTCTATGAGTGAAAAAATAAATGCTTCAATTAATTTAATTAAAAAAAAAGCTAATTTTAAACTTAAAATTTTTTTGTTAAACAATATTTAATATACTATGAAAATTGTATCCTTAAAAAGCTTCATTAAAAATGCACAATTAGTCAATAAATAATATAACAAGAATTATATGAATAATGTAGAAATTATTGAGAAATGGAAGAGAAGAGAAGAGAAGAGGAGATAATGAAGGAAAGAAAGAGAGAGAGAAAAGGGAGTACCGTTCTATATATCGTAAATCAAATATGGACTACCTTATCTAGTTTTCGGTATGGTTTTATGGTTTCTGTAAATTTGCAAAGTCTTTTACTATTACTTATATGTATAAATAATTTCCGTACTGTCAGTGGTCTTAAGATTAGAGTTTTGAAACATCTTTCTAGGGTTATCGGTAATCAAATTTTTATTTTTTAGGAAAAGAGCATAAGTTTTTTTTCATGTGATTATAAGTATGTAATTTCTTTCATTTCAGTAGATTAAGTGAAAATTGAATTTGTGCTTGAGACTTAATTTTAAATAGTTATAATACTTGGAATGATTTCTTCTATTTTAGAAAAGCAAAATACTTAGAATTTTCAAAAAAAAACTTAAATTGTATTTTTTAAATACTTTCCATTTAATTTTTTGAAAATAATGATGTATAAATATATATATGTATAAAAATTGTAAAATTAGTACACTTGTGATGAAGTATGTAATCTTGATACGGTGACGTCAATTTAAAGTTACAGTTCGCTATGCGTTGTAAAAATGAACTAAGTAAAGTAAGGTGCAAAAAGTTGTCCTATCTGATTATTGGGTTTGTATTCTATTCAATTAAAAGCGAATTTCTTTATAACATTAAAGGTATTTTACGAGGTTGAAGTTCTGTTTTTATATTATAAGTGGTATGAAGATTTACCTGGAGGGACTTTACTACGTTTATTTAAATTATTGACCAGTCAGAAATTATCAGGATAAACTTTTATTGCTATTGAAATAAATATTTACACAGTTATATTTTATGATTTGTTTATTATTTATTGTCTCTATTATCCTCAAAACTGCCGTCGATAGTTTTGTATGATTGCGTTTTTAAGTGGTAAATAACTCACTGTTGATAATAAGTTCATTCTGAATACTATCATTTGCAATCATCTTTAATTATAACACAATTATATTAATCTTTACTTCAGTTGATCTTATTATCATAAGCTTATTTATTAATTTCGCTGCATTCATATAAAAGATTTATTTTATTTTGCTCCATTTGTTAAAAATTAGCCCGTGATTTTATAGAAACGACGTTGTTCCAACATTTAGTCGAGAATCAGGTAATATAGAAATACCGCCACTGTTAAAAAAAAGATACAATCATTTTAGAATCATAAATACATAACATTTATAACAAACAGTTTAGATTAAATATTCATAACGATTGGATTCATCAGATTTATTAATTGAAAAAAAGGTTTAATAAAATTTAAAAATTTATAGAAGACTGTACTATAGAATATACTATTATTATTTTAATTTTGATCTTGATCGTTATAATTTTTCGAAAAAGTAAAAAAATTATATAAAATTATATATGTTAAAAAATTACATGAAGTATTTATTGTCTTATGGTTATCACCTGAAAAAAATAACCTAACAGTTTAATAGATCAATTTTGTCTTTATAGAAACATAAGTAATATTTAAATTTTTTTTTAAATGATGGGATTTAATTCAATTTCATTCTTATGTAATATGAAAGGATCCTTTATTTACTTTCCTAAAAAGTATGTTGATATTATACACTCGGTTACCTGACCTTGTACTAACGAAAGTAAATTTGGAAATCGAATTAAACGTAGCTTTTATTTACAAATAGAAAGGAACTATCCCACAAGTGTAGCGACAATTTCATATAAAGGGAACGAATTTGAAGTGAAGTTATTTTCATCTCGACCATAGTTTGTGTTTAATAGTAAAGACCCTCGAATTATTTCAATATTTAGAATAGCTATTGTTTTGATGAGTTTTATTATTTTTTATAAATATTATAAAGTTGTCTTATTAGGTAGGATCAAAAAATCAAAGATGCTGGAAGTCGTAGTGAGAAATTAAGTAGGACTTCATCAAGAAAGTTTAATATAATGGTGGGTCTGTAACGTCTCCTATAGGGCCAAAGTGATTACAAAACGTATTTTAGTTGGAAATTGGGTTAGATTAGAATTGCTCACTACTAGAATTAATATCTTATTTTATGTTTTAGATAATATATATTGTGGAATTTTATGAGATTAGTCATTGCGGATAGTGTATAAAGCAATAAATTGAATTTGATGCTGCGGTTAAGTGCTGCGTTTTATTGTATTCACGAATTCAACAAGAGCTTTATCTATACTTACTAAAGAAAATTTAAATATAATATTTTAATGTTTTTTTAAGGACGCTGTTGTCATTAATTTTCAAATCATTTGTACTGAGTTGAGAAGCTTCAGTGTTTGAAATCGGTAGCAGCTCTCGTAAGATGTTTAGTATCTACATTAAATTTTGATGAATATATACTCTTGATTTTTTCTCATCCGTGGTCAAATAAATATGTAAACAGTATATATTTTAATATTATACTTTTGTTGAATGATCTTGAATATTTATAAGATATTTTTGCTGTTTATATTAAAAAGAAGCCATTTCTCCTCCTTAATACTACAAGGATTGTTTGAGAAAAATCGTGTGAAGAGTAAAATACACGGAGATCGATGAAGACTTTTTCCGGCTAAAGAGCGTCGGTGTGTATCGATATTACGACGCATTGTGGCTGTTCCATGTATGATAGTCGAATGAATAATTCAAGCAGTTTTCCGCACGCGGTTGTGGTATAAAACCACAAGCTCGGCGCCTACTAGTTAAACGCCTATAAAGTTTCGCACATCTCGGCAGCAATAAAAGGTGACACTTGTGTACCAGGCGAATGCTAAGTCAAATTTGGATTTTTTTCACGGCTTATCCCGTAATAATGAAAGGAAAGACTACTTACAATTTTAAATGCGACTGTAAGTGATATTACGATTGGTAATTTTTTAATTAATATTAAACATAATTGTATGGCCTTGTACGTTAAATATTTTCTGATTGTGTTGAAAAGCTTCTATTTATATTTTACATTTTATATTAGTTTTTATTGTCAGAAAGTGGTCTATTCGATTAGATATCATTTTTTAATTGCTATTGCTACAAATTAACTTATGAAATAGTACTTTATTTAACGAAGTACTATTTATTTTTAATTCAATTATTTTTAACATTATGAATTTTTATAAGCTGTATAAATGAACGAAAAAATTAATTAAGAAAAGAAATATTAAATCTTTATTAATTGCATCAATTCTCAGAGTGTCATTCGATTTTTGTCAAAAAATAAAAAATCAAAAAAGATTTGTTATTGATACATCCGCGACTCGATGTTAATATGTATACAGTTGATTTGTATTATAAGAAATCTTGAATTTTTTATTTAAAAAAATCGAATTTATTCTAAGGGTCTAAACTAAATCAATTAATAATTTATATAAGTATAAACATTATTAATTTAATACGTCTAAGATATAAAATTATTGTAATTTTTAGTTAATACGGTATTAGTATTAGTATTAGTATTAGTAGCTTTTTAGTTAATACGGTACACTGATTCAATAGGAAATCGTTTTTGAAAGCTGCATTCTGAAGGCTTGTAAAGACAAAATTTTTTATGACGCCAAAAATATTACAATTTATTTTGGATAGTTTAGAAAAATTTTCTTTTAAAAATATGTTATTTTATAAATGTTTGTAATATATATTGTTTTAATATGAAGATTGTTTCATATAATAGGATTTTTTATGATTTGAAATACAGTACATATATTTATATATGTAATATATATGTATATATATAATATGTAAATTTATTTAAATTGAGCGTACTATTCTAAATGATATTCTAAATGAAATATACCAACAATACTAATATACACTAGTAGAAATCTTGAATAAAATATACTTCATTATATTTTTATTAAAATATCCAATAAAAGTTTACTGTATTCAATTTCGAATGCTCGGGTAGTTCAAGATCGATCAATTATAACAGTAATTGTTGCATTGAATTCATAAGTTTTTATGGACTCTACTTCCACTGACTAAATCATTAATTTTCTCTCGGCTCTATTTAATTTCCATCGAGCCATATCCTTTGCACCTTCCAATTAATCACGTATGTAGATAGATAATCGCATGTAGGAAGCACTTAGAAAGTAAGAGTCTCCTATTTGGTTAATTTGATTAATTATTTTCATTGCAAAAGTTTTCTTTTGCAGTCTGCTTCGTTGTTTTTTTATGAATGAAACATAGAAAAATAACAATTAATAAAAGGAATTCTTCAGCTCAGAGGTATTTGGTATTTGAAGTATTTGACTAAAAGAGTTTCAATTTAAAAGAAATTCAGTTGAAATTTATTGTTTATTTCTATCATATATAGCAGTGGTTGTAAAATAATTGAAAGTATTTGGTGAAAATTGTTTTTTTTATTTCAGTTTTTTTATTGCAGTACCTGTTTTTCTACTTTTTATTTTCTCGTGTACTTCATTCTATTTACGTTTTCTATTTTTGTGTACAATTGATTTGTGGTAATGAATCGTGAGAAGTTTTCGTGTTTAAATGAAATCAACATTCATATTTTCGTCAAAGACTAGTCTTACGTCACGCGCAAATCGGTCAACAAAAATGTTTCATTTTTATTTGAAATGTTTCTTGAATCAATATTATTATTTAAAATATCATTTACACTTATATTTTGTTAATTTTTGTTTTAAAATTGTTATGTGAATACAAAATTTTATAATTAATGAGTTCTCTTAAGTATCTTGTATATTATTAATTAAATAAGAGTATTTTCGTTACTTTATCGTATAATTATGTATAACTGTTATCTTGTAACAAAATTTGTAACTATATATTTTGTATTATTGTTATCTGTATTTATGTTTCTAAATTATAGTTAAATAAGAAAATTATGTATTTTCTCTTATTTACAATATTATGCATATTCCTTTTTTGCAAATAGACTTAAATATATACGTATATTTTATACTAATATATAATTTTATATTATTTTGTAATAACAAGATACATTCTTTACTATTTAATAATTATTCTAAGCAATAAATGCATTGAAAAATGAAAACATTCTACACTGTAAAAAAGGATATCTGTTAAATATCAATATATCAGATCTCTAATTTCTGAAAATAAAAATAGGTCGTAAGAATTAATTTTTTTACTTATTCATTTAGTTTAAAATAAAATAGTATATATATTTTTTGAATATCTTAAAAAAATAGTTTCATTTTCATTATAATATCCACAAAATTTATAAATCAAATTATAAAGCTCAGTTCTATAAATATATTTTATATTAAACTTTGGTTTAATGTTTATACTTACAGATATTTATTTTTACTAGAAAGCAGTTTTTAAAATAAATTTCTCTCTTTTGAAAATTAGAATTATAAAAAAACAACGCACTTTTTACAAATCACATAAACAAATTCATTGGTAAAATTTCTTCTAATTCGTATATGTTCATGACATGTTAGGTAAGAATTATATTAATGTGGCTCAAATACTTTTGATTTTGATCAACTTTGTGGAGATTTGATGTCAAGTGATATTTAAATCAAGTAGTAACTACTAATTTATGGTTTTAATTACCTCCACAATTGTAAAACTTTCTATGATATTTTCTAAAATAAAATTATACGTTATTTACAAAAATAAAAATTTTTATCTTACAACCTGTATAGATTGATAAAGATTTATTTTAAACGATCAATTTTTTTTAAATTGTATTTTGTCAATTTGATACAAAAATTAATATAATTATAATTAAAAATTTATTAATTACTCAGAAATTCATCGCGTATTTAATCATACTTATTTAGAAAATTATTTAAATTACATTCCATTGGCTTCAAATTATCTATTATTTAATGTCTTTATTCATATTTATATGAATATACTAATAAACTATATTTACTTTAAAAAATTGATGCACAATTTATGTTATCTCATATGAAATAAATAATGTCTAATTAATACTAAACGTATTTTAATTATATCACGAAGGGGCTCAATTTTAATAGACTTTGTTGGACATAATTTAATATCATGAAAATATATTCTTTACATTTTTTGTAGTAGAAAATAATTTCTAGAAATAGGATGATTATTTATATTGATAATAATATTGTAGATAAATCATTTAGTAATTTATTGAGCTAATATCTTCTATGGTTGAAATTCGATCTACTATTCTACACAAATTGTAGTTTCATAAACACGATGTATCCGTAATATTAATAAGAAAATTAAATATGTACAATATGTGTGTGTATATGGCATAAAAATAATATTCTATTTTTAATACAGCATGCAAACAATAAAGAAAGAATTTCCTTTTTTTATACAATATTCTAATTTATTAAACAGTGACTTATTTCTTGAATTGTAATCATAAGAACAGACTTCATCAAGTATTTTTTCCAAATATTTGATACAAATTTATGCTTAATTTATTTAAACTTAACATTTATTTATTTATGCTTAAACTTAGTTTATTTTTATGTTATTACAACTTTTGTTGAATGTTTATGCTTTAATTTTATCAATTTAACGAAATACATTAGCTAAATAATTAATCTAATAAATTAAATAGGATAGTGTTGCATCTAGTTTATTATCTTTTACAATAAATAATTTAACATAATAGGTGATTGAATTAATTTAAACTCAGATGTTGTTAAGTACTTCATAACTATAATATAAACTCTTATAATCTCATTTTAACAGATTTAAATATTCAAATATGTTTTTTAATTTATCATAATATGAATATTATGTTTAATTACTAATAGTTAAAATATTCTGAGAAATGCAAATTAATAATAAATTTTATGACTTCAATTTTAATTTAAAAATTATTTTTATGTTAAAATACATAACAATCGAATGTTTCATGAACTAGTTCTAAAAATTATAAAAGTTATATAATTTTTTAAATTTTGTTATCATGGAAGTATTATAAAAACAAATGTATAAAAAAATTGTTTTTAAATTAAGAAAAAATATTATAATTAGTCGGTATATAAATATGGGTGCTGAATATATAATGACTTTATTAAGGTTTCTAAGAGTCGATAAATTTGAGTACAGGTATCCGCTCTATTATAAAATGAACCTCATAAGCTCGAAGCATACTTCATTGTAATTAATAGTACGAAAAGCACGCATTCATAACGCAATTAATCACACGTATTTCTGAGGGAATTAACTTCTAGAACAGAATGAATGCCGAAAGAGTAGCAGATGAATAAATGATCGGAAGATAAAAGTTGTAGTCTTTTATTCGATATGTAATAAGTTTTTCTAATTTCTAACAAAAACAGCTTTGATATTATCATAATTTTCTAAATGAGTATTAAGAATTAATTTTTTTTCTAATTTTCCAAGTACATCTTTTTTTTATAATAGTTTATGTGCATCGCCTATTATAAAAATTCTTATTGTTAAAATTTTTATTTATTCTCCATCTTTAATTTTATAAAATTTTTTTTCAGTTTACGTCTAAAACATTATAATAATAATGTTTTTTGCTAAAGACGTATTTCTAGTATACACAACGATAAATACAAACGATAAACAAATAAAATGTTATTTTTTTTATATTTACGTGAAATCGTTTATATATTTATCAGTATTTTTTTTATTTTGCATAAAGATTGAAGTATTTAAGTAATATTGTTTCGATTACTTTTTAAAAAATAATTTTTTTTTTTTAATTTAAAAAAATGTTTTAATCACACATTATGTTATAATAAAAGATTTTTTATCGATCAAAGAAGGATTTAATAAAAATTATAATTTTTCTTAATATTAATTTCTGAAACATATTTTATATTATAGTAATAATGATTATGAAAAACATTCTGAAAGAAAATGTAGTTCATAATAAGCTTTTCTATGACCACTAATCATAAATAAATTTATTTAAATACTTGTGTTTTTTAGAAATAAAAAATTAACAATAGATACAAATTTAAAACAATATTTACATATTCAAGTATAAAGAGAAGTAAATAAACTTATAACTTTAAACGTTATAGTAAAGCATTAAAATAATCAAACCATCATTTACAGATGCTACATATTAAAGTTTATGTGTTTTAGATAATAAGCTTTGTAAATATGTTTCTTAAAAATTCTTAATTTCTTTTCTTTTATAACTTTTATCATTTTTCATGAATTAGAGAAATTAAAAAAAAAGAAATAAAAAAAAACTTTTTTGATTAAGGTGAATTATTTCAAATTTATGTTAAATTAAAAAAAATAACTTACTTATATTAGAAATTTTTGAAACGTCAAATTAATTTATTTTAACTCTAAAACATGAATAAGTACATAAAATTTTTAATTTTAATCAATAGACATTACTTCTTTTTTCAATATCCACTTAGAATATCAGTAAAAGAAATACATTATTAAAATAGGATAAATTAATAATTATATTTAATTTCTTTAGTTTAATTAATAAAATCGCTTAAAAAAGAAATACCATGCACTATTTATGGAAATAATGTTTAAAGCTATTGTTCATAAATTAAAAAAATGAAATGAAATAAATACAAAAAGTATCGTAGTCATATTTACAATAATAATTGTAACAGTAAAATGTACAACTTGTACAATAAAATTAAATAATGAACTTCAGACTATCTATTATTGCATTTATCATTGTCTAGATTTTAAGTAAAAATGATTATGTATCCAGATTGACACCTGCATACGCTATACGTAATAAATGATAGTCTTTGAATTAAATAAGTATATTAGGCTGTGTTATACATTTATATTAGAAGGGTATCATGTATAAAACCGTTTCAAATTTCAGTATATATACCGAAAGGACATTAATGATCGCGTAAAATGTGACTATAATACTACATGCTGGAACAAATTTTCGCCTGGATTAGATTGTTCATCTAGAAGAGCTCCCCTCCTCCCCCCTATAATATAATACGAAGATTTTAACGACCTAAACATGAACAGCCTGCATTTGAATAACTTGAAATAATATGTAGTTGGGCCATAGTACTTACAAAAATACGATTAACAAAAGTGAAATACGATGGCCCCATCATTGCTATTCGTCAACTTTTTACTATATGAGTTTAGTTATGTAATTTTTCATCAATAAATTTCAAAGAAATTCAAGAATTTGAACATTATGATAATTGCATCAATTTGCTGCAACTAATGGCTCTATATGGCCTCCTAATTTAATAATTAATTATCATTAAAGAGAATGGAAATTTGAATTTTATTAAGAATTACTCGATTGAAAAAATATAAGAAAAATGTAGACTCTGGATGTCTGAATATCAATTTATTATAATTTAAATAATTATTCCTTATTGAATATTTTAATGAATGGCTTTATCTCTTTATGTATAGTAATTTAAATGTTTAATGAATCATCTCTGCTTTTTTTATAAATTATATTTTTTATTTAACTAAATCCCGAAGGTACAAATTTCTAAAAGCACATTCCGTAATATTAATCTTGTTTTCCAAGCAATGTGAAATTGCATTCCGATTAATTTTAACTTTATTGCAATAATCAGTTGAATAAATAGTAAGTCTTATATTTTAGTTTCCATTTCTTTTTATGAAAATCAACTACTGATTCAGAATAATTATACAATAGACTTCATTTACATAGGAAACTTGCTTGTCATATAGTAGATATTTGTCGGTGTAACTGTTCAAGTCTTATCATTCTCCGAGTAAACTTTTAAATGAATACACATTCGGTGTACGTAAATGGGGGTTGTATAAATATCAAGATGGAGTATTCAATGGAAACGAAGATAAGAAATTTGATATACTATCTACTATACGGTGCAAAAGAAAAACATGTGAATTCACCCACGAGGCATAATACCGATATTAGCCGATTCGATTATTCGAGTATTCATTGGTGCAGCTTTTAAATACTTGGCTACATTTAGGACTCATTTTGATGGATGGTCTAGATATTATGCAACTAAAATTTCGACTATACGTCTAAGTTATAGGAGCTCTTTGTGTAAGAAGCGTTAACTTTATAGATAATTCAAAGTTTTCAACGAGAGATCCCGGTAGTGAGGGTTTTAGGAGGCTGAAAGCGTTAGCGTAACAGAGAGAGAGATATATTATTGAAAATTGAAATATTAAAACTTGGTGTTCATTTAATCAACATTGATAATTTAAAGTTTAATTAAGTTAAAATTAGCTATATTTAAAATTTTCTAGGTTTACTTATTAATTGACGCAATATTTTCATATTCACGTGTATTAATATTTTTCACTAGACAAGTAAAATTTTTTTTTGGGAAACGATTTTTTGTGAAATTGATATTTTTTAATTAATAATTTTTCATATAAAATTATGTTAATTACATTTCCTATTTTACATTTTATAACTGTATATTTCAATTTATTTCGTATAATACACGGAAATTTCTAACATCGTTAATAATAACACAATTAAACATAATTAAAATGTAGATTTTAATTCGTTAAATTTCAATTGAAGTGAGTTTTCTATATATTAGTGATATTAAAAATTTTTTTTGTTATTAACTGCGATTATATGAAATATTTATATAAATTTTGAAATGGCAGAATTTATGAAAGATCTTTTCAAATAGTCGATTACATCTTAAATAAATATTTGAAATATATTATACCGGTGTATTATTTTGTTTTATCACATCAAATGATTATATATTATTATTATAGCCCAATTGTAAAATATGATTTTTTTAGGTGAATATGATATGCAAAATAATACTAGTAGTACAAACCGTAGTTTCGTCAGGCATTCTATAAATTTTAATCCAAAAGTTAGGTTTGGATTTAAAAGTCTTTTGCAAGTTCTTGTAAAAAGATAAAAATGTATTTCTAACAAATTTTGAATTATTCATACATTATTCAGTGAACATAGATGAATAAAAAAGCTTTTTACGGTTATGTATTTAACATGAAATTTTTTTTTTAAATATCAAGTATATAATTTTCTATAATAAATTGTTTCATTATGAATGTTAATTACAAATAATTTTGGTTAAGTAAAAATAGTTACTGTTAAATTATATGAAATAAATATAAAATTTCATTTTTTGAAAATTTATCATTTGGGTTCATCATACTTTCATTTACATTTAAAAGTATTTAAAAATACACGTACATTGTGATAAGTGTAAGGTATTGAAGTTTCTGTAATTACATCTTGCATTAAAAAATTCATCCTCAATTATGATCCTACTTCGTAAACTTGTGTCTATATGAATGCAAGGCCCTCTTATCAAAAGGGGAAATAAGGTAGGCGTTTTTCTCATAAGCGATACTATTGGGATTCTGACAGTTGTTCGGACGGTTGTTCGGTCCATCGGGGTGTCGTCGTCGTGATCGTCGACCTCGTTGTTGTCGACATCGTCGTAATTATCTTCGATAAACCTGAGCTCTCCGATGCGTTGGGAACGCAGTTGCTCCTCGACTATCGGTTGTCCGGCCCGTTGGTGTCGTGGTAGTGTCATTGTCAGGGTTCCCTCTAAAGTCCCTGAGTCTGATGCGTTGGTGTCCGGTTCACGGAAGGAGATTGTGTCATCAGGGACGTTAGATGATCGAGGTATGAGCCCGGGTCGCAACGCGGTATTGGTTATAGGTATTGGTCGGTATCAGTGATCTGTGCGTTTCCTGAATAAGATGAGTCGATCGGGCGCAATGCACGAGTGGCCTCCTCGGAGCTAGGGGAGTTCGGTGGGAGGCATCTAGAGAAAGGTGAGTCCCTGGGAGAGAATTGCTCTTTCGCGGATCCGGGTGCGGCTTTTATTTGCGCGGGTCGAGGTTCGCCGACGTTTATTCTGATCGACGGAATGATGCGCACGGATGAGGTGCTCGCTAGGTGGCGTAGTCAACCGTCGGAGTTGCTGTTAGAAATAGCGGCGCGCGTAGCGTCATGATACGGAACGTGCCGCCATTTTCCTTTGGTAGCCACAGGATGTATGGGCAAAAGGAGAAACTTTACTATTCCTTATTCAACTTTACTCTTCTCTTCGACCGTAGATATTGCAATCGTTGAGAAATGCATTTAAAAACAGGAAATCACGTATACCTTTAGTATTTGTTATTCAGCCTTTTTGTTATTTCAGCTTATTTTTCTTCCCTTTTATATCCTGTAAACCTGTTTCTTACTTTTTCTGGAAATAGTATTTTTCTGCTCTCTTTAGTATTTTCTCATAAAAAAATTAAGTTTACCCATTCACAAATCGTTATTATTGATCCATATAATGGTTTAAAAGAATTTAAATATTCGTAATACTTCGGATGCTTTTTTTAAAGTTTATTGATAAATACTAACGTCACTGAAAATATTTTTAACTAGTTTTCTACAAAAATAATAATTAATAAACACCAGTAGCCTAGAATAGATTATAATTTTCAGTCGGGATTTGAAATATTAAGACTTGCTTGGCCTTATGTTGTTATATTATGGTTTGTCTTCTCGTTAGTCGTGGTGTTACCTAAATTTAGGAGATGTTACTAATGACTGTTCCTTTATAAGCTCCTTTACAATTACAGATTCTTAAGCTTAATTTATAATAGCATGTAACTTTAATTAATGATAAGATTAATCTTGTCGAAGAATCTTTACTGAAATTTCGTTAAATATTGTCCTTATTATCGCGGTGCCTACTTTAATATTAAAGAGATCTATACATTATTTCATTATGAATAAGATTAAGTAATTAAGAGTGATATTATTGTACATTTATTTTAACACAATGGAAATTAGATTTTAAATTTCGAATTTTGTACGCATTAATAAAAATGTTCAATAATTTAATACAATCGCTATTCTTCGTCAGATTTATACTTTCTATTTTAAGCTAAGTACCTAAAAAAAATTTGAGTCATCAACTGCGAAAGGTTAAATGACACAGCTTTATTATTAATGATGTGTATATCTAATCGGGTTCTTCCTAGCTTCCAAAAGTACACGCTAGTTTTTTACCTAGAACTGTATAATGCCTTCTCAGGTCAGTAAGACCTTTTTCATGAAGAGAGAACTGTAGTGGTTCTAGTTGCTAGGCAAACTTGATCGCGGTCCTGGCATCATTTGCTTTTGTAGCTGGGCATCCATCAGTCGGGCCATTCATTTCTACAGCAACCGGTGGAGCTGAGTGGAGCTGATATGGAGACGGAGGTGGAACATGGCTAGAAATAAATTTAACTCTTGAGTTTCTTTTGTATTTTTCACTTAATTTACTTTTAGTTTGTAAATTTCTAGGGTTGTTAATTTAAGATGCCAGTGGCTTTCATATCTAAGATACGCAATCGCAATCAACAAATAGATATTAGATATAACGAGACACATCTTAATCGATAGTGTAAGCGCAGGGACGAAATGATGAAACGAGACCGGAGATAAAAATTTATATTACGGATTTATAAAACAAGGGATTAGAAGCTGATTATTTTTAGCGACTGAAGAAAAGAAGTATCTACCTGCGTATACATTAGAATTGGGGCACATACTTAGCGAGTTATGATTTTGCGATGTTAAACGGTATGGATTTAATATTTATGCACGTTTGCTTTTGAAGAGCTTAAATAAAAAACTATCTATATACATATGTATAAATTTTATTAAAAATAAATGCGTAAAATGAAAGAATGTTGTCCAACGTGTATATATAAATAGTAAAGGAGAAATACTGAAAATTTGTTAGATTATGTTTATCTCGCATACCTCCCTCCTCCTCCATGTTTAATAACTCTTGGTGCGTGTAACAGGATATTACACGAGCACCGAAGATCGATGTTCGACACCGCTAGCACTGTTTATACTTGGACCGAGCTTGGCAAAAAATGCCCGAGGGTCCGTTAACCTTTCCGAGTAACCTTTGCTTTGGCGCCTTGCAATCCTCTCACGCGCCTCTCCCCGCGATCTTATTTTCGGGCTTTTTGGCGTCCACAAGTCGAAATTTCTATTTTTCGGCTGTATCGCCAACGCCCAGACGGAAATAGAAGATCCCATTACCCCTTTTCCTAGGGTGGCCCAACACTGGAGCCCTGCTCCGTCGATGGGCTGTACTCATCCCCGTGAGCCCCGTTAATGTTCGGATAAAACAGAGATATTTCTACGAGTATGAAAGCCCCAAGTAGCCGTAGTATCGGTGATCATGCCCTCGAGAGGCCCGACTGATAGAGCGACTGACACCGCTGAATCAGTTCCTGATACCCCGAGGCGTTGTCTAACCTCGCGTCATAACTTTAGGAGGTTAGTAGTAATAACATTTTTAAGCAGTTTAACAAGACAAGTAGCATGTATGCTCAACCGAATATTAGTTAATAGGTAGGAGATTTCTCTTAGCTGTTAAGATTTAATTGTAAATGGCGGGCGAAGAGTCCAGGGTAACAAGTGAGAACCGTGCACAACTGAGAGAAAGGACCAGCCGGATCATCATATGTTGACTATATACATTCTGATTCTTAATTTACTTTACAAAATAACTATTACTAATATTTTAATGATTTAAAAAATAATGAATAATGGAATATATATATATTAATTAATTGCAATTGTAAGTCCTTAATAACTATTTTTTTAAAATAAAAGTTACCTTACCAACACTAACTGGTTAATCATACCATTTATGGTATTTACTGGTTAATTATATAAAACAATTACAAAAGAAACATAAAAATAATTTTCATTTTAAAATTAATTTCAATCAGAGGTTGGGATGTAATGACGCAAAAATAAGAATAATATTGAGTGTATGATGAGTGACGCGCATTCCAACCAGCGATGCATTTGTACCGATTTATATTTTTCATTTCACTGTGTATCTAGTTTAGCTGTAATAAAGTTTGACTTTTCCACTGGCAGTACTATATTATAAATTTGTCTTTAAAAAGAGAAAGCATATCAATCTGCGATAACCGGTTCTTTATTAACTGAAAATTTCTTCTGTAATCTAGCAATAAAAAAACCTTTCATTTTTTTACGTTATTTAATATATTTTAAAGTTTTCTATCGCTATTGTTTACTGACTGATTCTTTTTTTTTCTATTTACCAATATTACAATTGATGTAGAACACTTTCACAAACATTTAGTATAATTATTGTACTGACTGATAATATATATAAAGAAAATCGGCTTTCAAAGCTACATTTCTGCTACATATAACCTAAAAAGTGCACTTAAAAAAATCAAAATAAGGTGACCTTGTATTAATTTGTGAGCAAGAGGACAATATATTTTTTAATTTCTTTGTTCAGGTACATTCTATCATAGTTCCTTCTCCTATACTAGTTTACGACTGCCTCTATTTTACTATCATTTTTAGTGCAGCTAAATAGTATTACTACAAGTTGTTAGTGCGCATAATTCAAAATATAAGTCGTAACGTTGTCCAAGGTGAAGATTACTTGAGCAGCTTTCAATGCACACGATTATGTAGCCGTATTGGAGGTTTCTCGCCAATAGCAGCAGAGGGAAATAAAACGGTATTGAAATTTTTTGCATGTCGGGATTTTAATTGTTATAATCTATGGACTCCCATTCCATAAAAATTACCCATACTAAACAATAGAACTTCAACTTATCTTTCCAAAACTGTGCATTTTAAGATAATATGCACAAGCAAATCTTAAAAAGAAATTGAATTACATTGAATAAGAATTGAAGGACACATTTATACAAGTTTAAAAAAATATAATGTTAATTTTGTTTAGTAATTATATTTTATAATATTTACTATAATTTACTTACAAATTAAAATTATTTTTAAAATAAATTTATTTATGATGCGTAGTTAACCATTACATTTATCATCCAATAAAGGACTAAATTTTAGAGCGGATAATTTTAAAAATTTTTCTAAAATAGAAAACGAAATTATGAATTTTTATTCAGAACTTTCATTCTATATTTAATAATTGTAATAATTTTTTTGAACTTTCGGATGATTTGAATATGTTCCATATATTCATCATTGTGGATTCCCTAATTATTTGTATCACTTAAATAAAATATTTGGCTACAAATATTAGCAATAACATTACAATAGTACATAAAAAAAATTAAGGCTTCTCAAAGTTTTTCTGGGTAAACGTTTAAATGCGTTTTTAATCGTTATATTCTGCGGTATTTAGACGCAGGAAAATTGGCTCATGATAGTCCCGTGAATTTTCCGGATGCATATTAACGAAGATGGCCAGATTGTTGAATAACTAATGAGTCATATTAAGCCTGAGTTGTAGCAGAAGACAACCGACTTTTAGATACTATGTATGAGCGTATGTGCAGGCTGAAAATATCTGCCGGATTCTGGTGCATATATGAGTCGCTATTGGGATTCCGGAGGTAGAGTAGCATGGGTCAGCAAATTTATAGAAACTGTATTAATTGACTTCTCTTGCACTTTCATATTAAAATGATAGGTGCAGTTTAGCCAAATTTGTAGACAAATATTTATCTTTAGAATCGTTTTATGTATTTTAAATTAAATTTTATACTACTCTATACAAATTTAAATTTCAAGTATAACCATTTTCAAGGTTTTCTTTTTAATGAAAAATCAAATTAGATATATGTTAAATTTGTAAATATAATTGCCATACTCGTATCGCCTCTACATTGCATTTGAATGAATTGACCATTATTTATATTAGAGAAATAATTTTGTGAGACTAATTTTTATGAGCGAGTTATTATAATATTTATATGGAAAAAAAGTTTTAGGAGAAAATAATTCTTTTTTTATATTGCGATTTCCAGAAAGCTCGACTAGCACGAATAAGGATTGCGAAGGCATCGAGTGGCGCCGCATTCGTCAGCAAAAAGAAGGCTGCGGAGGCACGACTGGCGGCTCAGGAAAGCGGTCTCGAAATGGATGAGAATTACAAGCAGGAGGACATTTTCGAGCTTCAGCATCATCATTTATTGCGCTGCCTCGAGAAGACCACCGTAAGTCGCCCTCATTGCTCACTTTATAATAAAAAAATCACATTTGGAAGTTTTTACCTATGAATATTCATATGAGATAATGTCCTAAAATATATATACTATGAAAAGCTTAGCTACAAATGATTCTAGTAATGTTCATTATATAGAAATATAAAAATGCATTGGCAATGTTGAAACATAATAGTCATATTAACTATGAAAGACGTTCGTATATTATTTAATTATTTACAAAATCATAAAAATAATAAGTATTAAAATATCAAAAGAATAATTTTATAATGTTTACTGTACATATTTACCATTCCTCTATTCTGGACTGGGCTCGAACAATTCACCATAATCAATATTTTTTATCCTGATTTTATGTGAATTTTCATCTATCGTGAATTGAAAACAAGTATCTAAGTATAAAAAAATCTATTATATACAAATATTGTAATAATAACAAATTAATATAAATTTGATGTAACTTAAAATTAATTTTAAAAATTATAAGTTTAATACGTTAAATATCGTAGAATATTATCTAAATGCAATTACTCTTGAGTAAGTTAAAAATATGCGAAAATACAAACAAAATAATCTTCGTAGACGCATTTATGTACATAGACGCTCGTGTATATTCATAATTTGAACAAAATCTTTCGACACTGCTCCTATTACATTATCGAAGAATAATTTTTTCTGATCCACGATTTATATTATCCATAGTCGAATTCGAGCGAACGATAATTAGATGTACTGAGTATTGATTTTCAATCGGAGCGATGCCCACATTTAGTTTGTTAGTTGAGATTTGTTTGAAACGTTTACACAATTTCTAGTGGATTTCTCGGTTATGTGAAAATTACTCTTAGGCGTGATGGAGGCTTCAGGTGGCGCACTCAAACTCTGGCATACGCAGCAATATTTAAGTGATCGGGGCCGATATGTATACACAGGTTCCATGAGCCTCTTAACTATCCCCCCCCCTCCTGAGCAACAATCATCGCCCATTGTAACATCCGACGTGTTTACACTGATTTGATAATCTCTACGTGATCTAGCACACAAAATGATGATATGAGGTTTACCCCACATTAAATGAAAATCATCCTCAACTTATAATCCGTGGCCTATTCCAAAGCTCTCCGCGCCTCTTCTTACGCAATAGCGCTTTTGTATTTTACTTTTCTAGAGCGGATTGTACTGACCTTTGCAATGATAATGGGGAGTTTATTAATCAGTTTCTTTTTATTGATCTAGTTCATCTTTGGTCTTTAGTTCAAGATCAAATCTACAAATCGACACAAATCCTACGGATACATGAAATATTATTTTAAAACTAGATAGTGATATTTTTAATGGGTTACAAATTATGTATTAGATCAATAATTCTATATTAGACTAATTAATCGTAAATTTATCGCTTTATTTATTTACTATTTATTACAAATGCGGTTTTTTAATAAAAACCTAATCTTTAAACTGTAAATATGCCATTAATATAATATGAGAATAAAATCAATAAATTAATTCGTTTTATATAAGTAAAAAAATGTTTTTGTTAAAAAAAAGTCTTATACGCGCTAACGATCTACATTACTATTGAAGGCTTTTTCTTCTAAATGTAGTTGAATTATAGGAGAAAGATTTAGATTAGGATAATACTTATCTTTGCTTAAATAATCCAAAATTCTTCCGGAAGAGAATTAATATTGTAACGTTCACTGCCTTCTAAGTCACTTTATAAATATCTTTTGATTTTAAAAGCCCCTATAGACTACTGATCTTTCATTTATCACTTATAAAATTAGAATTAGGAAATTGCCAAAATTTGAAGGATTAAAACAATTATAATTTGAGTGAAATTTATATATGCTGAATTATAGATTAAAATGGGCATTGAAATCTTAGCGCAATTTTAGAACAGGAGAAATTTAGTTAATAGAAAACGTTATTATCTATTTGAATGAAGGGTCTTTGGGTGTTACAATCAGAGCATTTTTTAATTAGCTACTCATTGGCTAAACGATAATGTTTAATATTTTGCGCACTTAAGATTCGTTCAGAAAATTTTTAAAATAAAGAAGCAAGTTTTTAGTATCTATACATAAGTGGACTTCAAGTTCTTGCTTACTTAATTTTATAATACCACTGAAGTCGATGATCCGAAATTCTGACTTTAAAGGCACTTACTGTAACAGCTATATTCCATTAACTGTAGCATAAGGAAGCTTTCTAAAATTTTCTTATTATTCTATATTCGGTATGAATTATCCTGAATTACTTTTCTTTTTTATTATTTAATTACAAAATATTAAAATTGTAAATTGTTTTAATTTTTTACGTCATCCCCAAACGATTCTAAAGATCATGCAACATCTTACTTGCTAAGTTAAAGTACGTCTTATATGAGAGTTTCGATCTACGTGGAGTTTGTTAATTTAAAAAAAAATTAAAATATGAAGCTAAGAAGTATATTATCAAGATTATCAAGAATGAATCTCCTCGCGAAAAATGAAAATAGTGACAAAAGAATAAATTAAGATAAATGTTCGATAAATATAGCCAAAAATAAATCTAATTGCTAGTACCAAGTAGTTTATATCTGTACCCATATACTCAATAGCGAGAGATTACACACATGCACACTCACGCACGCAAAAATATATGTGCGTATATAGAAATACTTACCCATATGTAACACTGCGGTCACGTCATAAGCGTCTAAATTTCTCTGGCTTCATTAGTTCCTGCAGTCGAGCAAGAATGCTTATGTATCCAGACGTGCATACGCGAATTTATGAGTGGTTGCCTAAGTAGGCATAGTTGTAGGCTTTTGAAAGGTAGCACCATTACATTTACCTATGAGGCACTAGTGGTTTTCTATTATTTCTTCGATTACACTCGCATTTTAACGACAAATACTAACTTTTTCACAATCTTTATCTACCTGTAGGTCAGTCTTTTTATTTACTTGCACTTGTATACTTGTAGATTTTTTACTTCTTAAAAAATATCATTAAAAAATATCGAAACATTTATATTTATAAAGATATAGGGACGATCGGTTCAGCAATCGTAATGTACGCTTAAGTACGTATTGCTATGCAAATAAATCAGTCCTAAAGTCTTAGCTGCATTTTTACATACCTTTAAAATGTTTCAAAAAAGTTCAACAATAAATTCAATAATTTTTAAAACCAATAAATTTTTTATAGAAACAGTAACAATTCTGTAATTTATAATTATTAAGTTTGTATAATAAATATAAAATTAACAATGTAATTTAAATATTTAATTTTTTAAAATTATTTATTGAACCATCAGATTAACTACATATATATATATATACACATATATGTCATATGTTGTTTAATAAAAAAATAAACGTATCAACTATAGCTTATGAATATTAAACATAATATTTATGGGTTTAATAAAAATTTTTACTTGCTATTATTTATTTAAAAAATATTAGTATAAAGTAATAATAATGCTTAATAAATAACAAAAACGTGCAATACTATATGATAATAATGTGAAAATCTTAATAATTAACATAAAAAGATTTAAAAAAATCTTTCTTGCATTATTTAACTCAATCATAAGTAATTAATTCTTTTTTTTTAAAAAAAAGTGGAATTAATTTATAAAATAAATATAATAACGCATATTGTTTTTATACTTATTAAATTTAATTTGTAAATTGTTTTCAAGTTTGGAAATATCAATATTCATGTCTGTTAAATATGGCTTAAAAAATATCCAACGAATTTTAGTTTTTTAGTTTACTGACAAATGGTTAATTATATATATATGATTTTGTTATTTTTTAATAAATGCATTTTATATTCAACAGTTAAATTTTGTTTTTTTTCTTCGACTTTCAAATAATAGAAGTAAAAAATTCTAAGAAAATATTTCATTTTTCATGATTCCATCTTGTTCAGTGTTCAATGTTTTAAAAAATTTTTATGATAAAATGAGTTTTATTGGTAGAAATTATTGTAACAAATTTTTTTAAATAAATTGATAAGGGATGAAATAATTTAACTTTTTTTGCTCTAATATTTCATTACGTTTGACTGAATTAATTTACTTTCATATAAATAATTTAATTTACAAGATAATAAAATTTAGATAATAATGTTTGATACCATTCTTTAAAATTGAAATACAAAATATAGAATTTTTTTTTATGCTTTAATATCTCTGAAATAATGTGTAAATTTTACCGATTTAATTTTGTTAGAAACTGCTTTAATGGATAATAACTTTCTCTTTCTAATATATAATTGGATTTACAATAAAATAAAATTACATATTAAACGTGAATATAATGCGTAATTTACAATGAAATGTTAGAGTCCTATAAAATTTTTTCATTAAATAGGTATGATGGTTATTCGTATATTTAAATTATATTATGTACTTTTTTTTGTTTGATTATTTTGTTGCTATTGATAACTTAATTTGTAATTTGAAATAATTTTAAGTTGTAGTACCTTTATTTTAATTTATAATTTAAAAATTGTCTAAAGTCCTTTAAAATAAATATTTAAAGCAATACGGTTAGCGATTGAAAGTAACATGTTATTTGATTATTTCGATATGATACTATAAAGCTATGCAAATGTTTACATTCACTGATTATTTTCAATATATCGATTTCCAATCATCATTTTCTTTTTCAAAAGTTGTACGTTTAATGTATATATAATTACACCAAGTACAAACTTTCAATTTCACAAGTAACATTTATTGAACCCTAGCATATCGAAAGGTGAATCTCCTAATTTTGAAGTAAGAGTGTGGAGCAAGGCAGTGAATCAATAAATGTATGTGTCTAATAATGGACTCGGCGCGCGTCTAATACGCTAGACGATAATTCCTGATCTAACTGGCATTGATTCTGCATTAGCGACCCCTCGCACGACGAAGCTTCTCTTCAAGGAAGTTCAAAATATGGAACGAGGTCGTAAGTTAATAGGGAGTTCGATAAAACATATTTGTATTATGCTTATCAGGCTGATAATGGGGTAAAAAAGTTTCGACTGCTGGTGGTAAGAAAAACGTGGATTATGCTTATGTGGCACGATAAGTAGAGTTCGATCGATATCGTACAGAAAATTTTATTACTTTTGGATTAAAAAAAAGGCGTTGAGAAAAGTAACAGAATGCAGTGGGTTAGTAATTTAAAAGTATAACTTGTTCAGTATATACGTATAATTTAAAAGCACGAAGTTGCTTAGCATATTTAACAATTTATATGCAGAATACAAGTACATATACGAATACTGTTGATTCTAGTAAACTGAAATCTTCACGAGAAGTGATTAAACAAGTATTCATTTTGGTGTTAGTGATTGGTTAAAGGTTGTGAATTTCGTAAATTTTAGTCGACTAAATCAGAATCTGGAGACAAAATTTGTCCTTCGAAAGGGAATTATGAATTCGACATTGTGATGAATAAGCCCTAGTCTTGACAAATAAGCAATTACTCTGCAATTTTAGTAATTATAATATTACCTGCTTACACTAATATATTCCCATGGTATACAAGATTTTTTGTATGACATTATTTATTTGACATGTCAGACAGCGTATCTATGTGCAAACCCATTATGGATATCGTTGCTTATCGATGCTTTACAATTAAAAATTTTTTTTTTAGAAAATGATATTCTTTGTGAATTTTATGTCTAATGCAAACTTCTTATCTGAAAATTCGAATAAGGATTTCATTTATAGAAAATACATTCATATAATAATATAACATTTTTATGATCGTACAGTGTTTTTCAAACCTTTTTTGGTTAAAATTGCATGCAATTTCATAAACGAATATTTGATAAAGTTAAACAAAAAAGTATTTAGTATGCTTTCTACTTTTCAATAATGTATATATTAAAACCAATTCTCTACACATGCTCAATATGAAAATTATAAATTGATACGAAAAAATAACTCTTATCATAAGTTTAATTTTAAATATTATAAATATTATATTAATTTTATAGATTACAAAATATTAATTAACATATGTCTAATAATATATATAAAAGTTTATATTTTTTAAGCAATTTTCCATATAAAATAATGAATTTATAATTTAAAGCAGAAAATAAAATACCGAATAATATTAGAAAAAATCTAATATAAATGCAAAAAAAGTGGAATTTAGCATTTGGCATAATTTCATAAAGCTTTTTTAATATTCAAGGAAAAGAATAAGTATATATGCACTTGCTACGAGCCCTATTCGGCCATTCGTACACCTCCCCCTCGAGCGTTTTAAATGCTATTGATACTGCATACTTAATGCGCTAATCTGTGATAATACTTGAAGCGTAGAGGTGAAGATTATCGTGGCGAAACCATGAAAATGCTTTCCGCCACGGGATCGGTTGTAGGAGACGATGAATGTACGAGCCGAGCCCCAAAGCTGGAGCGTACCAGCGTGTGAGTACAGAATTGACACGAAGCCTAACAAAGGGCTATCCACAAAGAAAAAGCTTAACTTGTTGCAAAATTTAGTCGCGTGGCACCGGCTGATGCCAAGGCCGAGCACCGTTCCATCATTACACCTCACGCCGCGCGTCAATCGACGAACGACCGAGAGTTATGATCCTCTTGTACATAATATTTTTGTTCTTGCGGGCAACAACGAAGAGCTGAAGTAAACATAATTAAAAACAATTTTTTTCCTTATATCTACTCGTTCTCATCGGAGGTGAGAGTTTGTATTAATTTTTTTAATTGATCGAATTAACCGATGTCCCTGAATAGTGCCAACGAACGGAGTACATTTAAAATCAATTAATTTTTTTAATTTTATTTTAGCGCCTCAATATAATCTCTTCACCTCACATTTTCCCTTATCACCCAAACCCTGTAGCCGACGATCCCAATTCTAGCAACTTCCCCCCTTATTGCAGCGCGGGTTGAGATACACATATATACTTAATATATAAATTTATGCAAATAATGTATAATTTTTAGTTTTAAAAATAATTACTGCGATTTTAATATTTTTAATAATTTCATTTGTTTATAGACATATTCGTTGGAAGACAATTTTGAAGAGCCATTACAACTTCCATTTAGCAAAGTTACTCTCCCACTGACCTCAAAAAGTATCTTATATGAACTCGGTCGAGATCATTTTGAATTATATCAGTAGGACAGGATAAAAGTAGAGAGTATGAATTCTTAACTTAGCTGTTCAAATGACTTCGAAAAGTAAAATTTGTCGTAGGTATGTTACTAAATATATGACCGACAATCTAGTTTAAGGATAATCGAGAATGTACATACTAAAAAATTAAAAATATCAGAAGTATATACATGTTTTTAATGTTAAAAGTGGAAGGTCAAATAATAATAGATTAAACAAATGTATATACATTTATATTTCACAGTTTCTACTGAATTTCATATCATATATTTTTAGTTATTAAACGATTCTAGACTTTTAATTCAACTAAGATAAAAAAGGTATATTTAAACTTAATTTCAGAAGTACCACAGATACTTTCTTTCAATAAATTTTACTCTCAATGAATTAAAAATGACGATAATATTTTAGTTTAATGCTACAAAAAAAACTCCTTAATACAATTGTTGACATTATTACAGTTGCATACAATTATTCTGCCAATACTTTATTACTAATATATGACCAACATTGAGTTCAAGGAATATTAAAATTTTTAAATTTTCGAAAGTATAATTTTAAAGATTTTAATTCAGACATGAAACTTGAATTGAATTCCTTCGAAATTTACATCAACTATATTTGTTTTGTATGCGGTTTTTCGATATCAATAGAAAGTTTAAAATATACTATGATTATTTATAATAATTATTATTATTATTATAATTATTATCAGTTATGGTCTTGATATAAACTTTAAATATTTAGATATTAGCTTTTTGATTGGTAACTTACATTGTTACATACTTGGCTAAATCATTTTTATGGATCACCGCTGCAAACAATAATGTCATTTATATCTGCAATACGGATGCAAAAACTAGAATAAGACAGCTAGCTTATAAATATTTGTATTCGAAAATGTAATCTTATCATAGTGTGAATTGCAGTTATAGGGCTTCGTAAACTTTAGCTTACAGGTATCTATAGTTGTATGCAAATCCAACAAATTAATTGAACAGTTTTTAAGCTCGTATTGACTTGTGAACAAAAATTTTATTTTTGGTGACTTAGATTGATTTTTTTATTGGAAATAAGTCGAATTTATATGTATGACATTTTACTTAATTCATTACGTAATACTTCATAGACGAACGTGGGAGAACTAGGAGTTAATAAAGATTTTTCGGATTATGATGGTTATTATTTTTAAATTTTGTATTGAGTAAGATTCAATCATTTGATTTATTATATTAGTTTATGTATTTTAACTTGATAATTAAAAAAGTAAGCAATTCTTTTAAAAGGAATTTTTCTTTAAGAACTGGCATTTCTTACGTAATAAAAAGTTAACTGATAGTTATTTTGACTTAAAGTCAAATATCATTACATTTTTGTTATAAATCTGTTTATTATTGTATACTATATATACAATAATATACTATATATTGTATACTGTATAATATATTTTATAAATCTGTATTATTAATAAAATAATGTTAAAAAATATCATTTCTAATATCTGTTTTTTTTTAATGTAATTTAGGAGATAAAATTCTAATAATCTACTGAAAAATGATATTAGATTTTGATTCAGATAATTATCAATGCGTTACAAATAATCGTAGTTTTAGTCCTCAAGAACCGATTTTTAGAGGATTCGGTGGCGGATCACGATACCTTATATATTCAATAAGATTTTTTTAACATTTCCTTATATTTATCGTTATATTTTCACTAGAGGATTCGCAGTATTTGAAGAGTCACATTAGCTCCTGAATTACTAGCTTACGCCCTAAACGCATCTTATTACTTATATACGACTAGACGCATGGCGTGTGCACATATGGATGCGTGTCTAAGATTGAGCGCTTGCTTGTAGTTGCTTGGTTCTGTTGCTCGTATCTAGGTCAAGTGTTGCTGAAAGGCGACGAGGTAGGTTAGGTAACAATGAGATCACCCAATTCCCAACGGCATCTTAGTGTTGACGAGCCACTGGGGGCGCGCCCATGCATTCGCTGTTCTGTTTGCGTGTCACCCACTACCATCGCTTGAGAGCATCAGTTCAGGATATCGAGGACTTCCAGGATTTTATTTCAAGTTCTATTTTTACAAATCACCTCAAACCTTTCTGAAAATTTTAAATCGTAATTGACTCGTTGATTCCGAGTGTGGTCTTTATATTAGTTACTCACATACATACTTGGGCACTAGTTTTTATTTATTTTTTTTTTCAAGTACCAACTAAGCTACGAATAAAGTTGCAATATGACGAATATTATATTTTTTATGATTAATATGTATATGATTGTGTTTCTCATATAGTTATGACTGAGGATTACCTTATATAAATATCTGTAATAAATTTTATGCGAAATAAGTATATTTTTACTTTAAAATATCGGGTTTGTGTTAATTACAAAAAAACAGAATAAAGTATTAATTATGTACTCAGAAAGAATAATGGTAGATTATGTCAGGAATGATAGTACGTTTAGCAATGATAATTAATGTATATTACGACTACTTGGAAAATGGAGTGAGCAATAGGCATTGAGGGAACGGTGACGGGCAGTTATTGGCGAACAAAAGATTGAAATCTTTTAAACGATTCATAATTTTTGCGAAGCAGTTTTCTATCGTTTATGTAGCGTTTCGTTTCAGTAGGAGATATGCCAATAAGTTCGCGAGGACAAGAGTCGCCGATTACTCGACAATACTGAGGGAGGCTACGCGGCAATCTTTTTCAGTTTTATTCACCATTCTTGTTACTTTATTTAGCGTGATTTAATTAGGACGCATAGATTTTTTGAGCAATTCCAATAAATATTTGAGTTGAAGACTTTTTCACTTTATTTTTATTATTATCATATTTTATATCTCATTATCATATTCATTATTATAATCATAATTAACGTATTTATTCACTTTAACAAAAGTAGTGGAAATATGGATTAATATTATTTAAGAATTATGATTAATGTTGTAAAAAGTGTTGCAATTAAAATAATGTAAATTTTTCTACCTACAAGATCAATCATCTATATAAAAAAATAATTGATTGAATCCTACTTAATTATGGTATCATTTCATCTTTTGAATATTTTAACTATGACCTTTTTAAATAATTGTAACAAATACTTTACAAAACACATTAATGTTAGTAATGAAAGTATTTAGTTTAAAACATTAAAAAAATTACAAACAATCACATTACTTAGTATTCAATTTTCTTCATTTTGTAGAAAAACAAAACTAAATTATTGTATTAAAACGTTATAATTTTAATAATGGAAAAAATTTGTTTTATTATTGAATAATAATTCCATTCGTCGTTTTAATTAAATTCAGTGCAATAGTTTAGTACAAAAGCAAGCAAAATAGATTCTAATTTACAGACAATTTACATATTCATGTATAAGTTATGTTCATAAGAACTAGAAAATAACTTGAGAGTATGTAGTAAACATAGTGTTTAGTCGGCCGTTTGTAAGTGAAGTTTAACTTATAAAGGAATGCAAAGTAAAATAAGGCACATCAACTGTAGGAATTATTAAAATATTCTTTTGTTATATTTACTTTATTCTACTCTAAATAATGAAAGCCGGTTAATGATAACGTTAAGTATTACGTAATAAATACGAAATTTTTAATATTAAACTCAAATTATTGTTTAAAGATAGAAATAGAAAATACTTTTAAAACTCCAAATTCCGTGTGTTTTAATGTAATTAAAAAGGCACTAAATACAAAAATAATATAAACTATAGAAATAAATGTTAAACGTCAGATAACAGTTATCATATTGTAAAAAAAAATTTATATTTTAATTTATCTTAACCATTTACTCCTTATAAAAAAAACTTTTACTGAGAATTTCATAGAAATTAGTATTAGTAATGTGTAAATATAAATATTGTTTGAAATTTAAATTATTTATAAATTTAAATATAGAAAAAAAATAAAAATACAAAAAAAAATTTTTTATAAACAAAATTTATTTATACATTCTTCTATACATTTTACAATTATAACTTAGTTATAAAACCTTAAAAAAAATTATGCATTTTTTATAAATTTTTATGCTTTCATTATTTAGAACAAAGATTATTTAAACAAGTATATTTTCGTAAGATATCTATAGTACTTATCCAATCATTTTATTTTAAGTAATTAGATATCAACTAAAAATAATTATACATAATACAATAAATAATATTAAAATAACAAAAAAACAGGATAAAGATAATATATTAAAAAAAATTATTTTAATTTTCAAAATTTTAAAATACATTGAAATCTTTGTAATAAATTACTCTCAATGATACTTATATAACTGTTTTTCTTACTCTTCATGAGAAATCAAAACTTTTATAATAATAACAAATACTAGGTTTTTCTTAGTTAATAATTATTAAAATACAAATCTTATTTCCCCTACATTCTTTATATTCTATGGTTTTTTTTATTATAAAAGAACCATTACATATTCATGAAGAACCTTCTTTCTTCTGATTTTTAAAAATTTTAAATAGAAACAAAAATAGTATCCATTCAAAAAATACATTATACAATTGCTGTTAAAAAACTATTGATGCGCTAAAATTTTTTTAGTCATTTTTTATATATATTTGTCAATTTTAGTTACATATTAAGCATTTTATAGTAATAATTAGTTAGAATAAAATAGATACATTCCTGTCGATCTGAGGGGCAAACAAACGAAAGATTCAGTTCAATTATTATATTACTGTATAATTCTTATGAATCTAATAACTAAACGATACCACTAAGCTCTAAAATGTGTTTGTGAAATATGTTAATGGTTGAAAATTTCAATTAGTTGTTAACCAATATATTAAGTATTTACATAAGTGGTGTTAGTATAAAAACCATTAACTTTATATGTAAGGCAGTAATGGATTTAATCTGATTGTTCTAAAATTAAAATTTTAGTAGCTTCTGGCGCTATAAGAAGCGCGGAAAATCATTAGCGCTGGACGCGGAGAGAAAGATTAAGATGGACAGTCGATGATGCTATACGCGTCGCCATCTTCTGCAACCGACGCCACACCGACAGATGGAGTGGGTTCGGTATGCGATGCCCCGGTCCCGAACATCTACCCCTACGTAACCGCACCGCAAGGTGAAGCAGGCGCCCCCACCGGTGGGTCCGCCGGTGAGGATAGGGGCTGCTTGGGCGCACCCAAAAAACCCGGTCGGAAATTAACGATGCGCCCGTGCGCTCCTTTTTTGAATCGTATCCATTTGCGAGTCGCGCCCATTCGCGAGTATCTATGCTGCGATAATCCACTTCCCGACTTCATTCCTTACCCCAGATGAGGGCATAGGATTTACAAGCAACACTAACTCTTGACACACAAAAATAATTCCCAAACAGCTAATACTTTAATACACACACGTAAATCACGACCAACTACGCTTCGAAACATACATGATACTGACGGGACTCCGAACGACATTAAAACAATATATGAAAGAAATGACGCGGCCAATCGATGCCTCGGTTCCATCCAAATACCATAGCAGTCGACGGGCAACTATCTGCTGCCGCTGCTTGATGGTGATGACGCATGCCCGCGTCTTCACGATCTGACTCTTCGGACACTAAAACCCTGTTGAACGACGACATCCACGACATGACAATGACCCGGACGGCGTCAACGACGACGGCTCGACGGACTGGGAGACCAACTAATGACCTTGACGACGCTAAACTACGTCACACCCGGGCGACGACTCATCCCCGACCTTGATGACGACGCTGTCTTATCCTTGCACGGCAACTACGTGCACACCCCCTCACCCGGATGTTACTTTTGGCTTAATACACACCCCACCGTGAAGAAGAGGATCAGAGGTAATAGACCCAATCGCATCACCTGCCTGAAGGCGACGAAAATAGCCCGACTGACAACTACCGGTCAAAAGTAGACAACGTCTGACCCGCGACTATTCGAGGGGGAATAAATTGTACCTGATAGAATATATTCAATATATGCTTGGCTTCCTGCCACCAACCAATCCCTTATACTCCCGGCACCACTCCCCGTTACAAATTTACAAAGCAAGTTTGATTGATTGTATGAAGAATCTATTATGTAAATTTATATAAATTATATTATTCTATGAAGATTGGATTTTTATATAGAAGCTTCAGAGTTAGAGCTTTACTTTTACAAACAAATAATCATTTAGGAAGTAATTGTTACTTGAAGCTAGTCCATGAATCATGCCCTTATATTATCAATTTACTGACTGAAGTATCATTCCGTTTTTACTTTTAAGTTAAATAAAAAGTTCTCAGTAAACATGTCATAAAAAGACCTCATAAAATTCAAATTCAATTACGGCTCTGCAGTAATGTAACTAGAAACGGTAGTGAAGTGCAAAGGGTATGGGAAAATGAATAAAATACATTCAAATCTTCCTCACCTTTTGTTCGTAAATTTCTGAGTACGCATTTCAAATTAATTTCCTTTTTCAATGAGGAGGCGACGATAGAATTGTGAATTATTTACGATTTATACTACTGGATTTGTGAACGTCAATGTGTGACTGTCCTCTCCCTTTCTCAAAGAACACAAATTCAGGCTTATACTTTTAGTATGAAAATTTATATGTGATTTATACTGATATTGTTATTTATAGAGTACTTAGAAGTTGGAGTATTATTGCCAGTAGATTTTGCTTAAGTATTTTTTTTCGTACTTTATGTGAATTTGTAAGTTTGAATATGTGTGCACATGCACACACGAATGTTTTTTTTATTTTTGTTTGAGTATGCCTCCATGCATCGTTTCTGTCGGCGATCTTGTATATTAATGCTTTTTCCTTTTTAATAAGTTTTCTGAATTTTCAGCTTTCATGATATTTGAGTTTTTATGTAATTTATGTTAAAACTTTTTATTATTGTAAATTTATTGACAATGATAGATTTTCATATGAATTCTGAAAAAATTTCTAAATTAATAATACATTTAGAATAAATTTAAAATGTGTTAAAACAGAATACATTAAAAACTAATGGTATTCGAAATTCAAAAAATCACATTTCAATAATATGTATTAATATTTTTATAAAAAAATTTTTACTAATATGTCTACTAACAACTATTATAATTCAAAGTAAATATTTTAATAAAAATTTTTTTATAATAGTTGGCATTGTTGCGGAAAATATTGCAAATTTACCTTTATAAATGGATACAGTAAATCTTTAAATAATTTATTTAAAATTTTTATAAGAGTAAATTTATAACAGATAACAGATGAAACAGAAAAAATAAAAGTTGTCATGTATGCACAAATTAAACAGTTACTATTCAATCGAATGATAGATCGGATATTTCATTACTCTAAATTGATTAGTCTAATCAATACTAAAACAGTTTATTAATTAAAAAAGTAAGTTTTATTCACCAAAAAGCTTTTAATATTTATACATACTTTAGAATCAATTATATATTAAATACTACTAACTATTTTTATATTTTTATTATATCTAATTTACTAGTTTATTACATTACATTAGGAATACCCTATTTTTATAAAATAATTTTCGTAAATCAAAGTGTATCTCAATTTTTTACCGATTATAAAACCAATAATTAAAATAAATATTAACGAATTAAATCATATAAAGTTGAACATTAATTTTTTATATTATTAAAAAAACAATGTTTCAAATAGATCATTTATAATTTCTTTTATGTACTTTTATTAAAATTGGAAATTTTTAAAGTAAATAAATATAAAAACTAAGATTTTTCCCTATAATTTGAATTTTTATTATAATATATACACATATTATTCTTACACTATTCTATTAAAAGTTTTTTCGAATTTTTTCAAAAAATGA
The DNA here is from genome assembly GCA_018907135.1 of Kradibia gibbosae. Taxonomy (NCBI): domain Eukaryota; kingdom Metazoa; phylum Arthropoda; class Insecta; order Hymenoptera; family Agaonidae; genus Kradibia; species Kradibia gibbosae. The sequence continues at coordinate 13,225,078 of JACCHX010000002.1, read as the reverse complement.
TAATCTGGTATAAAATCTTTTATAATATAAAGCAATATATGTCATTAAATTAAATTTAATATATTTAATTTTGATAAGGTAGCATTAAACAATAAATGTAAAAAATTTTCAACACAAGATTCTATTTATCAAACATCTGTACAGTTCGTCATGTGCACAATTTTAACAAGATTCTATTTATCAAACATCTGTACAGTTCGTTTTGTGCAAAATTTGCATTTAAGAGTCTAGGATACAATAAAAGTGCAAATTTTATATAAATTGGTTTTAATTATAAAAACAGATTCAATTCAAAATTGAATGTAAGGATGAAATTTTGTAATTTATGTAACGTAATAGCTAAGCTACTTAATACTTAGTCTTAAATTAATTAATAATTATAACTAATATCTTGGCTCATTGAATTTAGTATATCGTTTATCTCGTAGTTGTCAATTTCTATAATAAAAATAAGAAAAAATCTGTCGTTATCGTTGAATACAGATACTTATAAAATATTGCATGAAATAAGCGGCTTATGTACAGCTGTTGTGAACATTTTTCATTTCCTAATTCGCAAGCTATCTTAATATTAACTCAGTACTGTAAATAAAAAAAAGTTTTCAGAAATTATTTCGTCGCATCAGATTTTGGTTTTCGCTGTAAATATTTCAAAAACGGTTCTAGGTTAGCAATTTATTAGAAGTAAACGCGTGTTCTTATGCTCTTATTTATCAATTCGCGGGATACAAAGTACCAAAACTTGTAATACTATCTATTTTTGCAGATTATAGTTAACTAGAATATTAAAGATACACACTTTTATAAATATTGACATGTTTGTGATAAAATTCGGATGTCATTTCTAAATCTCAAACTCTACGAACGTGTTATTAATTTTTTTTGTATAATGCAACAATATATTTGAATTTTTTATATAAAATGATTAAGATGAACCTTTTGAAGATAGGAGATTATAGTATACAAATATTAAGATTGCGTTTAATAAAATATTGTTTAGTCATTATTATATTCCTTGAATGTAAAACTATAAGCAGTAAATGATTTAGAATGTTAATAAATTTTAGAAGCTGTTATTTCAAATCATTTTAGTTTGATCTAAATGTGAGGGCCTGTTTTTTATAAATACTCAAAAAATATAATAGTTTTTTTTTATAAAATTATAAAATAAAATTGAAGTAATTCAGAAATAATTTATAATATCCTATTTTATTTTCTGCAGTTGTTCGATATCTTTTTTTCATAAAATGAGTTACATTCCAGAGGATATTTTCAAATTTAAATAAAAGATACTAAATTATATCATGGCAACAGTTAACAATCTTTCTTGTAAGTTTAAAACAAAATTCTTATTAATTAATATGATATTTAGGAGTTTGGTTTACAACAGATTTTAAATTTTGATATTTTTTAATTATGGATTTTGTTATGTATCATTATACTTAAAAGATATTGTTAATCAATGTTAATAATTTCTATTAACTGCTCCTTTTATAATTTCCAATTCTATATTTATCATATATTCTAAATATAGTTATTTTAAGTAATTTTTGCGTTGAAAAATTTTAAATATTCGGATGATTAAAGAAAATGTATGCATAAAAAGAGAATTATAAACGTCATCAATTTCTTATAAAATACATTTATAATTTTTTCATACAAAAAAATACTGTACTTTTTGTAGGTATTTTTAAACTTTATTAATAAATCAGATATAATATACACATTGATGGCTTATAAAATTAATGGTAATAATTTGTGTTCAATTGAATACACTTTGAAATCGATTAGACATAATTATGATTATTTCTACTAAAATTTAGCTGCTTTTTCGAGAAAGTTTAATAAAATTTTAGGTGAGTATTTTTTTATCATGAAATATAATATTTATCAGATTTCCTAATTATTGCCTAAATATATCTAAATATTACAGCTCATATGAATATTCATTAAAAACTAAAATATTATATTGCCAGAAAATTATTATTTTTTGAGTATATAATATATATGAGGTTTTTATTAGTTGTCTTTAAAACATTAATGAATTTTTTAATTGAACGTATCAATAGTTTTAATCCTTTTAATCCTTTAAATATTTTTAATAGAATTGGTTTTTTAAAACGTACAATTATATTTATCTTTTTGTAAAAATATATTGCAAAAGTTCTTTTTGACTAATTTACTGGTGTATTGATATAAATAGTAATAATAATTAAAAAATAATAACAATAATAATAATAATAATGATTGCTGTAATATTAATAATTCAGTAAAATATTAAAATATTGTTTTTAATAATTTTATTGTTACAATGTAAATTGATTATCATTAATGCACTTCGTAAATATATTTAACAAGAAGTAATCAATTTTACATTAACTCGTATGTATAACTAATTTTCTAGTCGCACAAAATTGAGTTTTGTCATTTTATGAGCAAATATTTACTTAAAACCAAGTAACTATTGACCTAAATTTCTGTAAAATCTTCTTTGAATATTCAACCTACTCTATCGACAAATATATTTTCGTGACATACTTAAAAGTAAACGTCACATTTGAATAAATTTAATCCATTATTACTATTCTTAAACGATAGTCTTATGATATGGAGCACAAATTCAAATAAACCATATTATGTTTAGTAAGCATAATGTAAACTAAAGAGACAAGATAAAGAGGTGTACAGTATATATTTATATTGATATAGATATTTATTGAATAACAAATAGTATTACCAAAATAATATATTCAATGTCTTAAGATGTAGCAAATAAAAGGCTAATTCAGTGTAAAAGGTAAAATTGAATATACCATTATCAATGACTGTAGTTTATGGTAAATATAACTGTACCACGATTAAAGTTACATAAAAATCGTGGACATGTATTAAAAAAATAAAAAATTTAAAATAATAATTACTAATTGTGAATCCCTTTCTGGTTGAAAATAGCAGGCCAGGTTTAACGCTAAAAGCCGTTACTTTCGGTCAAAAAATGCGAATTCTTTCTCTCAATTCGAAAATCATGCTAGCAAAGATACCAAAGAGACCGGTTTACGAAGTCGATAAATTCGTATTGGAAATTGCAATGGCCGTTTTCCTAGTCAATCGTACCATAGTCACGAAGAGCGTAGGTCGCATAGCTCAAGGTCGATAGAGTAGGCAGTCGCGGTAAAGGCTTTGAAAGGATTGAAGCTTGATGTGCGTCGGCGCCACGGCTAGACTCTAACTCCATTCCTCTCGGACCAATAAGCGCTCGGCATTGCTGTTCCAGGACCGGGAGTTCGTGGAGATGGAGGTGCCGTACAACGGGGCGCCCAAGAGGCCAGGCTCGCCCTCGCCACTGACGTCGCCGGCCCACAGCACCGCGTCCCGCGGAGGCCTCCTCCAGTCCTGCTGCGGCCGCTGCTACCCCCAGCGCTATCAGGTACGCGGTCGGCGCATTCTCGCCTCGTCGACCTCGATAAGCGAGGCGCAGGCGGCCACGAGCCAGGTGCTCCTGCGGCCGGCCGCGGGCGCCTCCAGCGGCGACGACGACCCCGCCCAGGTGCCCAACGTCGTGTTCAGCGGGGAGTGCGAGGGCTCGCGTCGCCCACGGCCTCACTCCTCCTACAATGAGACCTGCGTCTGAAGCCCGAGCTCCGACCTTCCGCCCGACTCCCGCTCCAAATCCCTGGCGAACCCTTGTGTCGCGGGCCGCAGAGCCTATCGACCGATCGATCCCGAGCGGCTCCGCGGACCTCGCGATCTTGGCCCCCGATCAGGGCCAGCGTCGGGCTCTGCGCCTCGATCCTCCATTGAGAATTCTCGATTAAGTACTGCCCTTTAACCATGACTCGTATGCACGGTCGTACGTAGATGCGCTACTTTATTTACACCGGACGACTAGTTGACTCGCGCTGCAACTTTTTACACAGACTTTACTCTCTTATAATGGTGGCTGAAAGTCTATCGGTTAAGGCATTTATTTCAAACTCACTTTTATATTTTTTGCTATATTTTTGGAATATTGAAAGTCAAAAATTATACTTCCGTCAAGTTTCTAAAATTATGTGAAAATTTTTTACAAAAATTGATCGTAAACTGATACAAATTTTACATTATATTAACATTACGTAATAAAGATTTAATTACAACTCTTATCAAAAATATATTTATAATTTTTATTTTATTTTATTTTATTCGGTTTACTTTTACATGCAAAAAAAATATGAACAATGTACCAATATAATTACTGTATAAGTAATTAGATTATATAATAAAATTAATTATTAAACATTTCAAACAAGAAATTTCTTTTCTATTTGAAATTCTTCTATAAATATTACAAAATAATATAATGATGTTAGCTATTCCAATGCATAATGATTCATTTTTTTTGCATTAGTAATAAAATGAACAAATAAGTTAATTTTTATTAAATTTTTTTTATTAACATATTTATCTATTTATTATTTATTTTATAAAGTTCCATTGCATACAGCGACATATTAATTTTTAATTTTTAATTTTCAATAAAGTTTTTCTTTTGTAGCGTAGAGACTTAAAAATACTTATCCATAATAATGAACTTAAAACTGCATTGCATACAGTACTTTACATATATAAAAAATACGGAACACAAATAAAAAAAAAACTAAGCAAATGCTCAACCTCGTTTTTAACTCTACCAAACTATAATAATTATAAAATTAATATCAACTAATTTATAATTTATTAGTAAACTGAATACATATACATTAACATATTCATGAATCAGTAGTTTATTTTTTATACATATTATAATATAATATTAACCACAAATACGTAGATACTGAAAGACAAATATGCTTAATGGTAGGAAATATAGAAGTGCACGAATTATAAAAATTTAAGTACGATCACTATCCAACACAATGGTGAATTGTATTCGTATCTTGATAAAAATTACTATTGACTGTATTCAGCATTTACTGGTCTTCGGACTAAAATGAATTGCAGAAAACATAAATAATCAAAGGCTTAATACCTTACGACTGAACCGAATTTTAAGATACTCGCGTGGATGTCACATTATACATTTAAAAAAGTAGAAATAAATAAGTATGTATACATTTGTTTATGCATATATATATATATAAATATGCATATACATATGTATATATATATATACATATATATATACATTCACAATAATTAACGTAAAAAAAAATGGATGAGAATTATTTTTTAAACCATCATTGGTTTGTAAAAAACTGTCATAAATAAATAGACCCTATGTGATTGTCATCCGTGTACGATATACTTACCCTGTCCATGAATAGGTTGAAACAAATCCATAGGTGGATTACGATATCATACGCTTGAGGTAATATAATTCTCAAGTATAAATATCATTATTTTTACGCGTGAATTTATCATTATTTATTAGTACTATTCTTGTTTTGTTCTTTTAATTAATAATCAAATTCGTGACGACGAATTTATAAAATTTTTTAATTTGTATGCTTCCCTTTCAAATGGAATTTCCTTATCTAAAAATTTAAATTTATGCTTTAAGTATTTTTTTGACAGTTATTTACGTTTATTTATTGCATAGTAGTATCAAATATTAAAATTTTTGAATAATAATAATATTCAAGATAACTATTTTTAGAATATTATTATAGTACTATTGGAATATTACTGTTCATAAAATTTTTTTAATTCGGATATTTAAGGCCATATTTATGATCTTGAAATTTTTTTACAGTATTAACTCAAATAAATATCATAAGATTCTAAATTGCATGATTTTGATTCTGCTCTTAAAATTCATAAAAAATATTGTCATTTAAGTTCTTGTTTACTTAAATTAATGTAGTGTTAAAAGAAATAATCCTATACAACTAGCAGATTAGCTTAAAAAAGAGATAGATTGCTTTTACTTTATCAAATAATTATTATATATTAATGCAGATATTTATTATAATTAAATAATATATGTGGTACATTGCTTTCTTACTTCAAATCAAAAGAAATTATAGCATTATAAACAAAGCTGTAAAATCAAAATAATTTATTGATATTAATGATTTTCTGTGAATATTTATTATTAAAAATATGATAAAAAACGTGTAGAAATTTTGTATAGTTGATCAGTTAAAGTATTTATTATTTCATGCCCATATATAAATTTAGAAATTATGTAATGTTAGTATAGTACATATCTAAAATTTACACACGGTAAATAAAGCCTACAAACTTGTACATTTTTCATTCTTAAATTCAGAAATAGTAATTTAAAAATGAATTTCAACGTACTATTAACTACAGAGTTTTTTTTAATAGGAAATACGATTTCTAAAAGAACCAATCTTGTTTCTTAGTTTACTTATCCAAAATTCGTTATTTCCGGAGCTATAGAGTCAATCGTGATCGAAACGGCTCTAAAAAGGATGCTAAAAAATTGACTTATATTAACGATACGATGATTGATTCATGATATTCTATATAAGCTTAAATTTAACAATTATCTTATGTAAATAATATAAAATGAGCTTCAATAAGTAAAAAGGAATAATTTTTTATCATATTTTAATGAAATAGTTGATAATTTGGTTTCAAAGTAAATTTTGCTGAATCAATTTGCTTTATAATAATTTTGTGTACATTAAAGTATACAAATAGCTCTTTGCTAAATAAATATTGAATATTTGAAATCAATATTTTCTATATATGTAATATAAATAGTTATTTTTATTGTATAATATCAAACAGTGTTATGTTATTTTATGTCAGTATTCTATTTTAAGTTTTTTAATGTATAGAACGGATAGAATGTCAACCTTAACCTTGCGATTCCAAAGTAAATGTACATTGATAAACCACATTAATTAAAAGAGTATTTCTACTTTCATAAAATGAATGTCTTATTTAATTTTAATATAATTGAAAAATTGTCATAGAAATATAAAAAATATTTTGTTTTATTAAATTATGTTTTAATATGCATATATTTCAACGCTATTTCAATATTTAAATTACATTTAAATTAATATAGCATAACAATGTGAGTATATAAATTTTAATTAATTATTGAATGATATTTTTTATTAATAATATATTCTGGGGATTAGGATATATAATAGAGTAAAATATATTATAATTATTATGAATGGTATAATATAATTGTTGATTAGAAAAACATAAATTTAAATTTCAGTTTAGCGTAATTAAAAAGTTTTTTTAATATATATGACAATCAATAGTTATTAAATAATATATTTTTTTGTGTCAATTTTTTATTATGTTTTTTTCATAAATTTACACAAAAATCTAGAACTAAAGTATTTTATTGTATAAAATCTCAAATACAATTTTCAAATACTAAAAAAGAGCTAATTACAGAGTTACTTATAGTTAATTAAAATTTATAAAACGTATATTTTTAAGAATGAAAATACCTCACTTTATTAAACACTTTTTAAAAAAATAAAAATTTCAAGATCATAAATGATAAGTACGATAATAATAAATTATTCGTGTGTTTTGAATTTTTCAAAAATTAATATATAGCAGTTTTTTTTATGAAAGTAAATTTTATATTATTTTCTTAAAAATGTTTATTTTTTTATTTGAATAATGAAGAGTTTCTTTAAAAACGATGCCGCCTTTTTTATAAAAAAATATGAAAACAATACGAGAGAATAAAGTTCACATAAAAATTCATCTAAAAAGAATCTAGACCTGTCCCTTGTCTTCCATTTTTAGATATTCGCACAAAAATGTATAAAATTAAATATATATATATATATATATATATATATATATATATATATATATATTTATATTTATAGTGTGCGAATGTAATAATCGGTATCCCGATTTTTCTTCCACATAAAAGAGAGTAAGGGAGCAAAGCATTTAGAATAAAATACTTTCAGTTGTTTATTTAATTATACATAATGTAATCCTCTATTTATCCTTCACTCGCCTTTTTTAAATGTTCCGAAAAATGTGAATCCTTGCACACGTGTGTAACTACACCTACACACGTATGAATTCTATTCGTTTGAAAGTATATATGTACATGGACAAACGTTATGCGCGTTTGGCACCTGAGTCGTTTGTTCGCCAATCAAATAGAATTAATATGTTATAATAAATATAAAGAAAAGTGCATTGATCGTTTCAAAAGTGACTCAACTTTTTAATAAGGCACACGAGAATTCGTCAAAATGTTAAAATGAGAGTCATTTTGTAAATATACAAATACAGCATGATCTTATGGAAAATATATATAGATATAACATTTTAAGACTATCAAAGCACTTTTCGAGTTCGTCACATTGTTCATCGAATTTCCGAGGTACTGTATATTTACCTTAAAATTTCTTAAACTAGACGATAATTGATAATCGATGTGAATTAATTTACAACTTATAAGTACAAGGATTATATAAACAAAATTTTTTAGTGATGCAATGAAGAAAAAATGCTCAAGTGAAGCATGAAGTTCTGATAAAATATTTAGAATAATTATAGTTTGTTAAGGAACATTGCGTGCGATAGTCTTGTAAAAATATTGTTAGATAGGGAAGTTATGCAAAAAGTAAAAATATTTAAAAAAACTCATTAGGATTCATAAATTATAAAATTGAAAAAGCTAAGAAGATTTTAGATTCTTATATGTGAAAGCTGTAGAGTATAATTTTTACAATGATAAGATAGTTGAATGAAAGTTGAAGTTAAGCTTTCAAAATATGATTCGGAACTTACAAATGCCGTGATTTAAATAGTGGCAATACAATAAATTATGGGTTAGCTGATTATTAGGTAAAAAGAATTGCACTTTTTCCAAATAATCGTTCTTTATATTTTGTCTAATGAACAAGAACAAAAAATTAAAATATATTAAGAATGTTTAATATTTTGTCAAAGGACTGACTTTTTCCAGAATTCTTACTACGTTATATGGATCAATCATGATGAAATATATAGTCTATTGACGCCCAGTAAATATAAAGACTTATTTCCATTAAATCTTTAAATCATTAATAATCGCATTAGATTAAAAGGTTTAATCTTTCTATTAACATATTACTCAATCTTGGTTGAGCATACTTTTATAATTTTAAATAAATAATTATTTTTAAAATTCTTGCATTTAATTACATTTAATATTTTTAAAATAAAGTGATTTAAAATTCTCTCATTTTATTGTTAATAAATAACTAATAATAATTGGAAACTTTTAAAATAAAATAAGTTATTACTTAGTTCTATTATATAAATCAACTATAGAACATGTGAAAACTTAATAACATTCCAAGCGAGGGATGAAGTACAATGTAAATTATGTTGCAGCCAAAAGGTTAATTTATATTAAAAATTAAACAATTTATTTCAAAAAGAAATATGGTCAAAAAACGGTAAATAAGTTAATAAAAAAATTAAATCATCAAAATAACACTCATTTATACATATAATTACGTATATTGGTATGGGTTTGTGTGTAATTTGAATGTATGTATGAATAATTTTTATTTGAATGTAGAAGGAAATAAAATACTTTATTAATTGAATAAATGCACTAAAAATTAAAAAATGTCAGAGCTTAAAAGGGTAGAAAATATCAACAAACTAAAGAATATGCAATTGAATAGGTATAAATAACTATTATAATAATAATATATAACTAAACAGGTATAAATAACTAAATATTGCTACCACGTTAAACAAATTACAATGCTGTATGTCAGTATAGTTATAAAATCGTTTTCAAGAGCTGCAATTCAAAAGTTTTAAATCAATAAATGATTTTTTATATAATATATTTTAATCTGATTTTTTACACAACATATTAATGAAATTTGTGAGAGAAACGGATTAAGTTACTATAACGATGTACTTAAAAGTTCGTGAAAATAGATTTTTGTTTTTTTTTTTAATTTAAACAGATCATCTTATTATTAGACATAAAAAAAATTAATCGATCTATAACACTAAAAATTTTTATGATTTTTTTCAATGTTAAACATAGTACTTAAAATATTACCAATTTTTTTCTACGCGCAGTGTTTTTAATGTTTTTGATATTAAAAAAAATTAGAAATTTTTTAAAAGTTAATACAATATTCACTAATTCATGCATATTTCGGTATTAAATTCTAAAAATTTATATTAAAAATTATTTTACTACCTAATTTAAAATAGACAATTGTCATTTTGAATGTACTTGATTTTCTTTTCATTTTGTATGTTATATAATGTATCAACTTATTACCTTTTAAAAAATATATTTTAATAACAGTGTTATATTCATGTGATTTATGATTAATTTTTTTTAAATTATAAATGATGGTAATTAAAAATTCGTATTTATACCTGATTCGAGTACTTAACGTAACTTAAACCTCTGCGTAGTGTATGAATTAAAAAATTTTTTATTCTAATTAGATTATTAACTTATTAGTAAATCATAATTAGACAATCAGCTCATAAGGTTCAATAAAAAATTTTTTCAATTAACATTTAATCTATTAGTACTCTTTAATAAAGTAGGAAAAACGTAATTATAAAATACTAATTTTTGTTCTCAATTTTACCTCCATATAACTATGTGAACCTTTTATTACAAGTAAGAAGTATTAAATAAAGTAAATTATAATTACTGTTGAGATTTGCGAATGTTCAAAATATTATAATAAATTAGGTAATGAAAAAAAATGAAAAATCTTTTTTTGGTGACCTATAATTAATCTTGCCTCATTATTATATATATATAGCCATATTTGTTTTTTGAAAATAAAATAATCGAATTAAAAGAGAAACATTAATTTTTATGACCAGGTGACTAATTATACCTCTGCATAATTTGAGAAGGCTAAATAGAGAAAATTCAATTGAGTACTCATCCTTGCAAAGCTATTGATCGTTTGTGCGACTTTTGTAGACTTTGCTTTACTGGCATGCTTATTTTTGTTTTATAAATTAATTATCAAGATTTTTACTTATTTTATATGCTGCAATAAATGGAAAACTAAGTCATGAGAAACTTTAGTGAGACTAATATCCTTGAGTCTATTTACACTCGATTTTATAAAATGTATTTTTTAAGGCTTTTTATTGATATTTTAAATAATTAAAGAATTCATATTTTGTGCTGAAAATGAATACCTTGCATTAAATAATTTAGTATTCTAATGAAATAAAATCAGTATGAAAGAGTTGTATGCAATTGAGTAATTTTAATATATTATTGTTATTTGTATAAAATATTAGTATGAAATAAAATTCAGTAACATAAGGTATTTAAAAATATTTGTAAAATTATATTAAAGATTTATATTTATTTTTAATATAAAGAAATTCAATTTTTCTTTATTTCAGATAATTAAAAAAAATGTATAAGAATTCGAAACATAGAATACTCCAAATTTATCTGAATTGTAAAAAAAAAAAAAATTTAAGTTGTTAAAAAAGCAAATTGTTCTGAAAATAAAACGAAAGGCAATACGAAATTTTTTAGAATTTCGAAATTTAACAATTTAATTACATGATAAAAAAATAATTTAAATAGATAATTTAGGGCTGTATGTATCAATAATACATTTAAAAATTAAAGTACGGGTAAATATATTTAAACTCCTCCAACCATTTTATTATCTTAAAAGTTAATTGATTACTAATTTCTTCATGCCTTATCATGTTTTTAGCAGTTTTTAGTTTTTTTTAAGAACTGCGCAATTTATTAAATTCATTGGGAATGAAAGAGAATAAAGGATAAGTAGTAATCGATGTTAAATGCTCGAATAAATTGTGTCGTGAAAATAAAAGTATTATTAAAGTATTATTAATGCAATATTTTATCATTGCTTATTTTATTTGTTTTATTGTCTTCCATTTTTGTCTTTCATGTCGTTATTAAGACACATAAGATTTTGTCGAGATGCGTAAACGATTCATGAAACTTCTCAAAAAAATTTGTAGAAATTAAACGAATTAAACGTTAATGTGCCAGGATAGTGCACTTAGATAAACATTTGCCTTTAAGTTAATGAAACTTAATGAACTACAAATTTTTGTAACGCTAAAAATTTAAAGTACGTTAATTTAATGAACTAAATTAAAAATATTAAAATAATATGTTAATGTATCTGATTATAATTAAACATTCAAGCTATACAATTTTACTCATTTTAGATATTTTTTAGCTGATATAAAGATTTTTATTAATAAAAAAATTATTTTTATTAGATAATTTATAGATAAAACGCTTTAATTACAATTAAACTGATTTTCGATACTTGATTTTGCTTTTCAGTGTAAACGAGTATCATTTAAACTAATAAGTATTGTATTTAAGTATGTATTATAATAAAGAAAAATGGCTTTTATACTAATGGATTGCCTTTAAATCGGTTAAAGAAATTAAAAAAAATTAATTTAATTTGCAAGCAATATGATTGGCATTATTCACAAAGAATCTTCCAACAAACTACTGCTTGTAGCTGTTAAATATGTCCATTGTATTTATCCCTTTTTACTTTTACTTTTGTATTCCAACTCATAGCTTTACCTCTATTTAGTTAGACTAAAATATATACCAACCTTTAGAGAAAATGCAGCGATGGGTTCCTTTATATCTTCATTGTTCTTTCATAAGGCCAAAATTCTCATCGAGTAAGTGACGCAATATTGTGTTATTGATTAAGTTTTATTGGTATTTAATAGTCTTATAAAGTCGTAAGCATTGTAATATATATAGCAGAAATAAAAGTAATCTAATCTTCTATTTTATTTTGATTTTGTTATAAATACTAAATAAACTCTATAAATGTCAATTAAGAATTTAAATGCGCTGAATAAAAATTAATTAAATTTCAACGAGAAGTCGTATTATATAGAAAATTGCTTATTTTCCAAAATATTTATTCTGTAATTATTTGTTTGAAGAAATAAAGAAATAGATTTCGTTGTGTAATTTCAATATGATATTAATACTTTGGAATAAATATTCAAATTTATTATTAGTAATTTATTCCAACCATATTTTGTATAGAAAACCTAATAATTTTTAGTATATTTAAATTATTCCGTTTATGGATATGCGATGTAATTTTCAATGTCAATGCAATTAGTTTGATTTTTTTTCGTTGTATTAAAAGTTAAGTGCGTAAAATGATCTGAAGAGTGAAATGGAAGTTTTAATCAAGTTTGAATCGATTGGAACAACGAGTTTGGTTTCAACGGTATGGCTTTAATGGAATCGATGTTTGAAATCGCACGATAATTCTATTTTCTGCAGTATATTATTAATTTGAGCTTCAATTATTTACTTCTATAAATTAGGCTATATGACGTACATATATATTGATTTTATCAAACTGTCTTAAAGTATTTTTAACTTACATTATTGTATTTACACTAAACTTAAAACAATAATATTAAGGATAAACTATAATTATAAAAGCACTTATTTTTTTTCATTGTTTCATTCGAGTATTTATAAGATAGAATATGTAAAAATAATGTACATACATACATATATATATATACAAGACAATTTTTTATATTATGCTGGAAATAGGTAAAAGAATAAAAATCTTAATATATTGCTCTGAAATAAAGATTTACTTTGTTAAAATGAATATTAATTACAAATGAATATTTAAAAATTATTTTACTTGAAATAGAGATACGACATTTAAAGCATCTATTAATTATTTTCTTATTTATTAATTAAATTATATTTTACTAATCCTCCTAATTACCGTTTTTTATTCTAAACACAGGTTCTTAATTCTACCTTTTTTGTTTCATAGCTGCTCCGCACTTCACATATAAACAATACAAAGAAGTATATTTTTATTACACGCATATATATTTATGTGTGTGTGTGTGTGAATGTATGGGTGCATGTATTTAATTTTATGTTTATTAACTTTTCAATTCAACACAAAATATGAAATTTATTGAAATTATTGTGTAATATTAAACTTCTAAGAACGTTACAAAACTATAAGAATAGTCAAACAAATATATAACAAATATATAACATATTACAAAGGTATTTGTCGAATACTTATGTTTCTCAAGCAGTATTTAAATATATTCATTGATCATCGGACATAACTAATACTTATTTTCTATTATAACTTTTTATTATAAATTTTATCTTTCTTATTAATGCATTGTAATATAGACAACTTAATTAAAGTTTTATACACAGTTGATGTGTATAATAAATGTGAAAAGCGTATTGATATACTTACAATCAAAACTACGATTTCCTTCTAAATTCTTTCACTGAATTTTCAGTGTACGTGACCCTGTCATTTTAACATATGACTTCGCAATACGCGTTTTAGCCTTGCAAGTCGCAGTAAATATTCCTATAAATGTGTGATTATAGATATTTACATACATACAACTGTAACGCGTTCATTAACACGTGCATAAGTATCATTAAATTCAATGAGATAGGGTAATTAGCTCATTTAAGGTCACTGTGAAAGTTAACCAATATCTGTAATTTTGTTAAAACTCAATCATTTTGCAATAAATAATAAATATTTAAATTGAAACTAGACTAATAAACGAACATTTTTTATGATTTTTTTTCTTCTGTAAGAAAAATCAGTAAAGCTGATTATATATTGATCAATAAACAAGTTTTAATAATTACATATAAATGAAATGATAGACGATTAAAATCTCCAATCAATTTCATATCATTTTAGATTTATGTAGTTATTATAATTACACTAAATTAAATTAATCTCTAATATTAAATTATGATGCCAAAAATATTATTTCGTCGTACAATTAATTTTGAATAAAACAATTAATACTAAAACGTTATTTGATTTAATTTTATTATTAATCAAGTTTCGTAGTAAATAATCACTTTAACTAAAAAAAATTTTTTTCAATATTCACTAAACTTAAAAAGGTTTTAATCTGTATTTATAATTGTATTGACCAATTATAATTTGATTGAGTTTTATGAAAAAATATTTCTACTTGAAAATAACTTTAGATTTAATGTAAAAAACATTCCACTTACTGAATCTTTTTTTTCCTTGAATAACTCAAGAATCGTTTGAGAATTTCTTAACAAAATTACAAACAAAATTAAAAATGCATTCAATCTTTTGGAGTGTCTATTGCTATTAAGTATTTTTTTTATTAATTTAAAAAAAAGTTTACCATTTACGATTAATTAAGAAAGACTTTCGTAATTTATACAAAAATTTTTTGGTAAAAGTCTCTAAAGAATAGTAATTTGCGTCTTGGTGTAATGAGATTCTTTAATAGTCATATAAATTTCTTACATAAATGCGAGTCCTTGAAGCGATTGAATAAGTATAAATAGAGCTAAAGAAAATATAAAGAATAATAAAAAATGGGGCTTATAGCATTCATTTTTGAGTAGACTTTACGTTATTCGTAGATTTTATCTGGAATACAAAGATTTCGTTGATTCTGCAACAGACAGTGATCTTTGATAATAAATGAAGAGTTTATTCTAAACGAGACTACTGAAATTTTTAATCTTACAGAGTGCGCTTCCTGCTAAATATAGTCGATTAGCTTATAGTTTTGTTTCTCTATTTCTTATGGGGATCCCATGTTGAGTAAGCGTTAGCCAATATTGCTCCAAAAGATTGGGCGTGTATCTATCGGCATCGAAAATTCGCGATCGAGTAATTATAGAAGATGCTTGACATCTTCAAGCGTGTATGTTAGTCGATGTTAAAAGTGGATGCAGTCGATAAATAATAGAATTTTTTTGAGATTCGGCAGGATGAATCCGTTGACGGTGGCTCATCCTTCCAGTCGGGACATTCCCTCCAGATGAGAAGTCAGGCAAGACAAAGATTTAATCGAATCCCTGAATGTCATTCAAAGAAAATATCCAATAACGTTCGTCCCACTGTAGGAGCGTAATGTAGTATTCCTAAGGCTTTAGAATATCGGTAATTGCATTTCAATTTATGTTTAAGCTTAGGCTACCAAACATCAATATTTTCTAACCTTCAATTTATAGTCATATTCAGTGCTAAATATTCACTACTCGAAAATAATATTGTTGCACGAAAAATCTAATACAGATAAATAAACACAATACAATAATCAATGAACGATTATTTTTAGTTAACAGTACTTCCAACTATTTAAATAGATGTATTCTTATTTTAATAATTTATTTTAATAATTATTTTACGCTTTAGATAACATAATATGTTCTCATCTAACAAAAATTTATATATAATGCAAAAAACGAAAAAATTTTTAATTTTATAAATACATACCACTAAGACTATTTTGCTAATTATTTATATTCGTATAAACTTTTTTTCGATTGAGATAATTTTCTTTTTTTGTTTACTGTTAGTGTTATATTCTTAAGCCTTGGGATCTTTCGTATTTAAATAGTAAATTTGTTTTCTTATTATATACAACATTATTTGTCAATGTTTTAAATAACTTTACCAAACAAAAAGTAAATTGCTTGAAAATAAATTAGCTAATGTTAATGTAAAATTGTTTTAAATGTTAGGTATTTAATTTATTTATATAATCACTAAATTTCTTTACCCCTGTATATAATATAATAAAATATAAAGCAACCATGATTTTTCGTCTCCTTGAACAGTAGAAATTAATCTCTTTACTGGCTTAATCATAAGATCACAACCATTTTTATTCACCTAAATGTACTTTAAATATTTATAATACTTATAAATAATTAATATGCTGATTTAATGGTGCTGTTTTTATTATTTAATGTCTGTGGAGCTAAATCTCCGATTAAAGAAAATATTTAATTTACCTAATTATCTATTAATGAAATAGATTTTAAACTACAAAGTATAGGTAATATTTCATCGAAAGATTTGATGTACTAGATTATTTTGAAGAGTTGAAATATTAAAGTTAAATATTTGTTTCATTTATACATCATTCGGTGTCTCGTTTGAATTCTTATAATCCTGATATAATAAGTATGTTTTACGATAAATGTAAATGTAAAACTTAAGTTTAGTGTAAACAAATTTTTGCAAAATGATATATTAGATAAAAATTTATGTTATAAAAATTAGTATTATAATGCGAGTATGATCATTACGCTTAAAAAGATTTAAATAAATTCATTTTACATGTAAACAAATTCAGCTGAATATATTTTGATGGGTGACACTAATGAAATATATAATTTAGAAATTACCAATAAGGTAAACCTTTATACTAACTGCTAACCACTAGATAGGAAAATAAAAATTGCTAATAAAAAAATGTTAGAAAATTTTAAGAGAATATAAAATGAGAAGAGGTATAGAAAATAACTAATAAAAGAGTTTAAACTAGGTAAAAGAATAATAAATTGACGCTGGAAAAAAAGAAATTTCAATATATTTGCAATTCGCTGAAATAACAAAATGTTTGTAAAAATGTTTTATAAAATGATTAAATGGATTACAAGTTATTATATATATATTAGTATCATTTTTTCGATAAATCTAGTAAATAAATGTTAAGAAAAAACAGTCAATAGACTAAAGTATTTTAAAAAATAGAAGTCAAACTTTTTATTATTAAAAGGCACAATTAACTGATCACATAAAATATTTAATTATAGAATTTTTAAATATTTTAGTACAAGAAAAGTGTAGTTTTAGTAAATCAGTAATAAAGTATCTAAACTATAGTAATTTTATAATAATAATTATAATAGTAATTTAGTATATTTCATCTCATTAATTCTAATATTTATAAAGTAATATTTTCTCTTAGGTATTACAAAATATTAATACAGAAATGTTGCTTCCGATCATAAAATGTTATCACTAACATTATAAAAATATACAAAGAATGAATTATACATGATTATTATTATCAATTATTTTGGTATCATTCTCTAAAGACAACTATTATATAAAATAAATTTCGTAAGGTAATATTATCATTAGATCGTTTCGTTGTTACTAATTTCTTTTCATTTTAAAGAAAAAAATTATTTGGCTTACGTTGGGGTCCTTTGCAAAAAAAGTTTATGCATAATGCTCGGTTTTAATGTTTCTTTGATTTATTTAAAAACAATTGTATGTGTAAAACCTTTTTTAGAGAAATTTGTATATTAATATTATTAAGAAAAGTGTAAATTAATTATAAGAGTATATTTTCTTAAATTTGCAGATATTGCAAAGGATCTTAAACGCGCCTTATCTTGTACGGATCTATATATATATATATATGATTTTTTTCATATCTATACATAATTTATGTACGTATACTGATAGAATTTAAGCTAGATTTTTTTTAGTTGTTCAAATTTGTAGAGTCTCAATCAATTTTGCATTATAAAATGTTTATAATTATTTGTAATTATATACAGTATTTATTTAAAATATTTGAATTGAAATATATAATAGTCTAGAATCAAGTTAATCAAATTGAATTTTTCTGTAAACTTCATTAAATTAAAAATTTAATTTTAATTTTATCGAAAACAGGTGTCTATCAGTGAATACGTACTTAACAGAGTCTACATAATAAGTAATTATTTAGGTTTAACCTATAAAAAACTAATCACATAAATGAAATAATGAAACATAGATAGATAGATCAATGGAAAGAAAGAGAAATGGAAAGAGAGAGAGAGAGAGAGATACCTAATTAGAGTAGTTTAGATCGTACCATAGGTTGCCCAATATAGAAAACAATTTGTGTAGAGCGTGTGCTTGTGATTGTGGATTTTTCAGCAGGCGTACAGTCAGTACATCCCAGCGACGAGGGCCCAGGCCTCGGCGGGCCAACCTGGCGGGGGCCAGACGGGCACTGGTGTTGGCACAGATGACACCTA
Source organism: Kradibia gibbosae (assembly GCA_018907135.1). NCBI lineage: Eukaryota > Metazoa > Arthropoda > Insecta > Hymenoptera > Agaonidae > Kradibia > Kradibia gibbosae. The sequence continues at coordinate 13,206,246 of JACCHX010000002.1, read as the reverse complement.
CCTCGTTGAGGCCTCATTTTGAGCGCGAGACGAGTTGGCAAGCTTGTGTTTGCCCTTATTCTGTGTGCCCGTCTAAGTGTCTTCTCCCTCTGCAGACCAATTCAATCTCGCGAAAATCACACGCACTTATCGAGAAAAATGATTAGCACGCAAGGAGATAATCGAGTGTAGACTAATAAATATTAGAATTCGCTTAGAGATATTATGTGTAGAGAGACAGGTAGATTAGATAGAGAGAGAGAAATAGTTGTGTTTTTGTGTGAGTGTGCGTGAGAATCATGGTTGACAAACAAACATTCAAAAATAAACTTTGTCTTTATTGTGATGACTGACTTTTGCACAATAAATAAATAGTAGCGAATACTTAAAGTAATTCTATATCTTTGCTAAAGGCTCAGCAAATGTAGATAAAGAATTGACAGACATACGTGACGGCACGAGACTTTTCGATGCCCTATTCCTTTTGTCAATGCATTCCAAGTGTCACTTGGAAGTAGATGATCAAACACAGACTCTCGGGGGGCATATATGTACAAGTATATATAAATATAAATAATATATATATACGTGCACGCGTGTTATCGCGAGTCCTCAATGAAGACATTTAATGATTTAATTGAAAAAAAACATACTAAGCAACAGCATTAGACGAGCGAACAAAGTGAATCAATCAAAAATTCTTCTATTTCCCTATTTCTTGTGCCGACCAACTCCACGACCAATGGACGATTCATCGGTTGATCATCGATCTTTATCCAACGCTTAACACCACAATACTGGGACGACGACCACGGCCACCTAATTAAAACCCAATACAACGCCAACGACAACGACAACCACCGCAATAACCATCATCCTGCGACATGTTCTGCTGTCCTTGGAATTTTCGATAACGAATAACACTGGTTTTATTACGAATGAACAAAACAAAATTATTTGTGGATGTTTCGTAACCACGGGATGAATGGAACCTAAAAACGATGCGCCGATTCAAAATAAATTAATTCGTGATGGGATCATCATTGTGGTGTTTGTTTGTGATTTCTTTTAATACGGCACACCTACAAAAACTTGTAAAAATATAAAATAAAAAAAATTGATAACAATAACGAATAAACGAACATTGATCACCACCGAGAGTAGAGCTTGTCGTATCAGCTAACAGCAACGGAAAACAAGGATAGAGTGGTGCTCGTATACAGCGACCGTATAGAAGTGAAAACAAAGGTAAAGAACATTTAGGCAACGAGGAATCCATACTGCCTACACACTGAAAATTTTTGCGAGCACGTCCATTGCTGTCAGCGAATGATCATTATAACATTGATTATATATCTCGATATGAAGCACACACGCTTTTATATTTACAATGTTCATAAATGTAAGGATGATTAGCTCAATGTAAATATGATAAATTAGAAAGATTTAAAGGACTTTTAATAGCAGCATCGAGAGCGGGAGAGAGATTGAGAGAAAATAAAATAGTGAAGTGAAGTCTTTTTAGATCTAAATTAAACAAATTTTGTGAATAAACCAAAAATATTATGATAAGTTGCTTCGCCTGGCTTCTTCCTACACTTATCATTGTGCAAATATAATAAGCTAAACCCTCAGAAAAGAAGAAAGTGACAATAAATGTGATTCTTAATTATCTTAATATTATTGTATTTTATAGGTATCTAATTATTTTTTTAGCCTACGCATCTATATTTTTATCTTCGCTCATAACGCGAATTCAATTTGCATGAATGTTTATTTAAAATGCTAATTTATATCTTCTATATGTAATTATTATTATTATATATATATAATTATATTTTTTTATATTTTATAATACTGTCAATAATATTTGTTATCTTTATATTAAAAGTCTCTCTCCCATGTTCAATAGCTATGAAGAACTTGTATTAAATTTTTGATAGAATTTTCTCTTCTTTTACGTGTTTAAAAATTATAATTATTAATCTTAGTCCAAACATGTAATAATAAATATATATTTATGTTGTTATATAAACACAAATAAAATGAATGGTAATTTTACAAATAAATCTTATGAATATATGTTTTGTTAATATAGTTATAGAATATAAATTTAATTTTGAATTTATTGTATTTCTTGTCATGAAAAAAACATCACTTTCACAGTTATCACCTATTCGCAATTTTGTAAATTATGTTTTTACCGTAAATGCTTAAATGTAATTATATTATTTTTAATTTATTGTTGATAATTATTGTTGAATGAACTTTCTTTTAATTATTACATATTCGAATGAAGACCTCGAATTTTGCTTATATTCTTTGTTTTGCTTCAAAATATATAAAAGAAAATTAATCAATGTTTTGCATGTAGCTAGAAAAAGTAATTCGCTGTGACTTTTATATAAGTAATTAAAAAAAAAATTTTTGTATTTATATGTTTACGTAAATGTATTCTAAGTTTTTTCTATATTTCTTCATTCTCGTTAGCTTTGTCGAAAGTAAGCAGGTTTTTTATATGCATACCTAAATAAATGTGCGCGAAGAAAATTTGATCCTATTTATAAAAATATAAATTTTTTCAAAGGAGACTTTAGTATTTTATCGATAGGGTCTTTTTACCATTTATATCGTTACTTTAAGATCCTGCTTCTCTCGCAGAGCATTTTAGACTATGTTCATATATACCATACATATATCGTTGGACTTTTCTTTTGAGAGAGGAAGCATGTAGAAAATATTGTATGAATATGGTCTACAAAATGACGTGTGTAAATGATTGAGTAGAAACAAGCTTTATCTAGAGAATAGTAAAAATGCAAAAAGATGTGTATAAGTGTCTCTGTTAAAAAAATTATATTTCACACATTCTGCTGTATATTCATACTGCTTTTATTTACAAGCTGTATAATATTAACTGAAGAAATAAACAAGTGCTTAATTTGTATTGATTATACATAGTTTATTATCAAAGCAATGAGTTAAATATTTGTATTGAGTATAAAATAATGCCAGAAAATAATAAGTAAATGTTAAACAATATATATATGTAATATACATTCAGTATACATATAATTTTCATATAAATAATGTACGTATAAAGTAAAATTTTAAATTATTTCAAAGTTTATATTACATATGAGCCAAATTATCGGATACGTAGCATGGCAATAGATTACGTACACAATCTTGAGAAAAGCCATATTTTAACAGAGACGTGCGAATGCTTGTAAGACTGAAATAGAAATAGGCTCGGTCACTGGAGTCATACTAACGCAATGAGGAGAAGCGAGGAAGGAATTGAAACACATTCGAAATGCCACTTGTTACAGGATCTAAAGAAGCGCGGTTCCCACACCTGCGACATGCAGGCCCTACGACCACTTCCGGTTCCTACCACCGCTACGCCTGCTATGAGTACTTCCGGTGGACAGCCACCATACACGGTTTCGGAGAGTGCTTGAGTCGATCTCAAAGACTAATAAGTACTACCACCATCACAACCACAACTATCACCAATCCGCTATTGATTCACCTACTACTACCGAAACCATCGTCCTCCTCTAGTCGCTCGAACAATAATGAAAGTTAGACAGTCGTGTCTGATTTTGCTTACAGGGTGAGCCGATTAATCTATCTTCAGCTACTAAAATTTTTGGGCTGTTTTCGCATCCATAAATATTCCTAATGTTACTATTTAAAAAATATGATTTCTAATGGGTCATTCGCCAAAGCATACTTAAACTGATCTTAGGTAGTTTTTATTGTTGCATAACATTTACAAATCATTATGTTACATCTGTAATTTTCCTCGTTATTTTTTTCTTTCTTAGACTTTATTAATGAGTTTATCAACATTGAATATTAATTTCCAATTTACTATCAATAATTTTTATTTCCAATATAACTGGTAAAAAGTGACTTAATAAAGCATGATTTTTTTTAATAGCAGACAAAAAATATTTATTCACCCTAGTAACGATTTCATTATTACATGACTAAAATTTTCTTGAAATTTTAAATAATTCCTATTTAATAAAAAATAATTAATTTTATTAAATAAAAATATATTTTTGGTATATTATTGATTGTAAATTTAGTTAATAAATTGGATGCGAAGACAGCTTTCATTTTCATATTAGTGTTAGACAAATTAAGTCAAATCAAGTTAAATCGGTAATTTACGTATGTTTATAAGCAAAAATAAATAAACAGTATGAGAAAAATAAAATAGAGTGAATATAGGAATAAGTGAATGACTGATATTGAAACAGAAAAAAAGAACATAATATCGTAGACGTTATTTTTCAGTTCAGAGTTGCTTTGATATGGTTGGATCGATTAAATTATGAAACTGCCATGGTGTTGTTAAGTACTCCATTTTTATACATAACTTTAAAAAACAAGAAAGAGTGTTCGGATTAAAAGAAAAAAAGAGTGAAATACGTTTTGTAATTTTAAGTTAAAAATTTGGATTAAGTTTTTCCTGAAATTGAAACTTGAAAGATGCGTATATCTGAGAAAAAGTATTTTGTACTGTGTATGATTTTAAAATAAATTAATAGAACTATTATTGAATGTGCGTAACTCTTTTCGTATAATTCTAATAAGTAAGGCAATTAATGGTTAGTATTATTTTATTTCACGTTGTTATTTGCTTGTGATATCCACTGTGGGTAACGTGGGTTGACTGCTTACCCTCTGTTGGGGAGATTCTACAACAATTATTCGATAGTTTAAACTCACATCAAGGAGAGTGTAGCTTAAAACAATTATAAATATTCGATTGCTATAATCAAATGTCTATTGTCTTTTGCTTTCATTTTTTAATTCATTTTTATCTTTCTTTACATTTTTATCTTTCTTTACAATTGCAACGTATTTTAGTAATTCAACGTTAATGAAATATTATTTGCAAAAAAACCGTATACTGGACTTACATACGAAACAGAAATATAGATTTATTAAAAAGGAACAACAGAGATAAAACAAATTTCGTATATAATAAAAAAATTCAATTCATTGACAAAGGCATTCTAATACTAAACTTTAATGGATGAATGTAAGAGAGGCGTTTCAGGATGACAAAGCCTAGATAAAATATAGAGTTCAAATTTCGGGTGAAAGCAAACTGAGATACTCGGTTTAAGGCGTAGCTTAATGTAAATAAAGTATCATCTATTATACTAGAATGTTCTTTAGCAAAAGATTGTAGTCAGATCGTATTCTCTCTCATTATATATATGTATATAATTTCTCAATTAGATTCTCGATAATTTATTATTATTATGATTAGATAGAGATATAATTAGATATTACGAATTATTATCTTTTTTGCATTCGTCAATGTAATGTTTAAGTTTTTTAAAGGATATCTAATTAAAAGACTTTAAATGTACATATGGTTAAGTAGTAATTAAAAATCGTCTGTTAAATATTATAAGATAGTTAAATTTTTATCGTTAATTTTATTTTTATATTATTGTAAGAGTGATTTATGGTCAATAATTACTTATTAGATTAACAGCAATAATTTTCACAATTATTGTATTAGAAAAATTTTGAAGTAGAAATCGTTAGGATTTAATCATAGTAGCCTATAATAATATATCTAATGCTCGTATTCATTCAAAAGTCTTTTTTTTTTATCTATTTCTTCGGAGAAACTTTCAATCATATTTTTTTCGAAGCACGTAGTAGCATAAAAAATAAAAAGCGTGAAAAAGAATATTTTTATGTTAATGGGACATTTTTTACAATTTTTTTACATTGAAAATAATTATTCTTAAAGAGAAATATATTTTTCAACTTTAAACGATCAGTCAATCTTTACTCTTCTTGTTGAATTACAATTTCTTTAATCATTATTTATATTTCAATTTATATTTATTACTTTATAATTTATTTAGTTTAACTCTATAATTTTTTATATTTAATAAAATATTTCACTCTAATTGTAGTTATGTCATTACTATTGTTTTTTCATTATTTTATGGAAATGCGCTTTGACTGCAGCTATTATACTTAAATACACGTTTTATAAAATTGTATTGTGTAAATATTCGTAATATTTATTTAATTGTGAACTTACATAATCTTAATTTTTAACATAAATGTATATTCTGAGTATGTATTCTTTAATTTATAGTACGCATATCTTCGAATAAATATATAGCTCAAAAGCTTATTTCTGAATCTAATGTGATACGATAAAGGATTAAGTCAGTCATAGTTTTGTAATTACAGTACTTTGTTTTGTATTTGCAGCTACGATGACAAACATCTTCGTCGATCAAGGCTGAGTGCCAAGAATAGTTAAGGATACAGCCGACGAGCGTCGCACCGTTTCGGCGGTCGGTTGTAATATAGTAGTTGGGAAAAAATATGCTTAAAATAATCTGAATAAAAGGTCATTGATTATTGAAATAAAATGTAAGATATAATGGATAAAGATGTTTAATTTTTTGCAATTATGGAAAGAAACTATTAGTAATATATGTCGCCTTGTAATATAATATACAAAATAAAAACAAAAAAGACAGAAGAGGACATTTGTCCTCGATCTCAGAATTTTTTTGTAATTATCTGAAATATGAAGTTTTTCCATTTTGTTAATGATAAATACTAATAAAAAATTATAGATAATGACACATTTAGAGTAAGATTATTTATAGAGCGAAACTTTGAATGGTATGAAAACGGAAAATATTAAATTCGATAAAAATATCCGTTGTAAAATAGTGGCCTTCCGCGATCTCACAATGATCGTCGAACAGGAGAGATAATAGTTGGAGATCAGTATTTTTTGATTATTCCTATAAAACTGAAAATAATAAATTTTAGTTTATTCTTTATTAGAACAAGTTCTTTACAAATGTATTTTCAATATTAAGATTTTAATTAGTGGGAAATAAATTTTGAGATGATACTATAGATTTACTTATTTTATAAATTACTCTTAAAGAAGTTTATTTATGTAAAAAACAGCTTATGAAATAAAGTGAAACGTTTTTAGAACAAAAATTAAGGTTTAATTAATTTATTTATTTTACAAGTTTAAATATATTCTAACCATTAAAAATGATACATTAAACGCCTTTTTTACTATTTTTTTATTTAGTTCATCATTTTTAGAAGCATATAAATATTTAAGAAGAATATTAAATTATTTTGTATTTGTCAGAGTTAAATTATATCTATGAAAAAATAGTAAGAAATAAAATAAATAGGTTTAGTTTTTTAATAGTCAGTAATGCTGATCTTCTAATTCAACATTTCCAGATTTTTTTACTCGTTATAGAGTCGAGTTTTTCATATTATTGTTTCGTCTGATGAAGTTAACGAAATATTTGTATAATTGATAATCTAATTGTCAAAATTAAATAAAATATTGTAATTAAAAAATTGTAATTGTAAAAATGCGTGTGAGTACAAAATTGTCTGATGTGAAATATTTATAAAAAAGTGGAAAGAGAAGCGGAAAAAGAAATTGATAGACACATAGATAATATATATACATACATACATATATATGTATATATAAAAGCAAAGAGACAGAGACATAGAGAGAGGAAAACAGAGAGATAAATGTAAAGTAAATGATGGAAAGGATAAGAGAACGTAACTGTAAATTAAGTAAAAAGATGCCCTTGTTCTTTCAAATTTTGCGCGTGCGCGAAGTTGTACTACCTAAGCATGTAATGTCGAGAAATGATTGTGACGTATGTACACATTATCTGATGTGCAAATGTGAGTAACGCTATTGCGTGCTTTTCATATTTCTAACTATCTATTCGTCTTCTACGAATCTAGTGATTAGTAATAGCTAATGATTTATTTTGTTAAAAAGAAATATGCTCGAAAAATCAACTTCATTTTCACAATTTTTTAAGCGAAATATAGATAGATCAAAAGGGAGTATGTAGAATAATCAAGCTTTCATTATTGAACTAATTTTGCATTGTATTTCAAAAATACAAAGAAGTTCCTTTTATGAAAATTGCATCAGTTACAAAATTTTTATAATTTTGGAGAATTATATTTCGTTGGTATTTTCTTAAAGGAGGTAAAATTGCTATTAATAATTTATAATATGCACATATATTATAAGCTATGGATATAAAAAAAATATTAAAAAAAAAGTATAAATTAGTTATCCCTAAAAAAATTAGTAATAATACAAATTTTAAAGAATACTGTATGGAGTTTTGCATATCTCACAAAAAGAAAAAAATGCTTAGTTGCATTAATGGATTCGGTTGTAAATGACTTATTCTTCTTTATTGGAATTTGATTATTTATCTTAAATCCGTGCAAATTTTTTAATACATAATTAAATATACAGTTTCGCTATATAATCGAATTTCATAAATATCACTATATTTTTTTCCAATAAATACAAAATTGAGAGATAATGAAACTGAATATGCGGATTAGAATTTATAGATAGAGTCTGTAACGTATATCAATATTATCTGTATTTTTCAAAATAGAAATCCGTACTTCTATTGATTGAAAAATAATAAAAAATTTATATATAAAAACTATAATATTTTAAATTCAATTTATGTTCAAACATGAAATTACTGTACAAAAATACAGAAATAATTTAAATAATTTAAATTTAGAGTCCTCGGGAAACTCAGTGTAATTCCAATAAAGACAAAATAAAGGTCCATAAATTCAAATTATTAAAAATTTTGTATATTACACAATGTGTGTGAGTTATATAAAATGCAAGTAAAAGGAAACGTCGGAATTGGTGTATTCTTATTGTGTATTATGAGAGTATAGTTTCATTTTTCGCAGGATGTATAATGTAAAAGTAAAGTAAATACAAACAAATAATCAAATAATAAGGATACAAAATTTTGTTCATAACAGTTCATAGGGAGAAAGTGAAACTTAATGTTACTTAGATCCAGAAAATTGTTTTCAATGTTTAATTGATTAAATAATAACTTCTTTTTTCTGTTTCATATTTTACTTCCTTTTACCTCAATAAATTTTTTATGAATTACATTATTATTATATTGAAAAAATTGTACGATCAAAACATTATTAGAATGTTGTATTCAGTTTTAACACTTCATGAGGTTAACTATATTAACACATACAATTTTTGGAAGTTATTATTAAAATATCAAATTATATATCATAATTAAATTTGACATAAAAAAAAATTTAAACAAATTGATGGTTCCAAATATTTTTCTATTAAAATAAATTAATTATCATGAAATAAAATGTTTAAAACTTTAAAACTATTTTCTAGTTTACAATCATCAATATATGATGAGAAACAAAAAAATATTAAGTAGATAGAGAAATTTAATTTGTAGCATCAACTTTATATATTTAAAAATTAAAAAAAAATTGCTTATTCTACTGTCATTTTGTGCTCGATAAATCGTATATAAGTCGAATTAACGTACAAATTTAGGTAAAAGAACACGTACATGCGAATATGAAAGAATAATGTTTTTACGCAAAGAATTGAATTGTCACATGAATAAAATAATTAGATAATCGAGAATGAATGTGAAATATATTGGCGATGAAATGATTAAGATCATAATAATTCTTTGAATATACGAGAGGTTATTTCATTTATTTCAAAATTGAAAATAATAAATATTCAAAAGAAAGAAACTAATATGAAAAGTTTGTTAAATACGTATTAAAAAGTAACAGAAGCTGTCAGTGTTCTAAGTGTAATTATGTAAATTAAAACTTATAGTGAATAATAAATTCTGTGTTACAAAAAAATAATTAAATGACCTATTTAGATTTATATTACAGCCTAAATGAAAGTGAATTGATTGGAATATTCTTAATTTAAGAAAATGATAAAAGAGTAATAAAAAATAATTTTAAGTGAAATAATTTATAATGAATGAGGATTAAATAACTTAATCGTTCATTTTTACTATCATAAACTGCCAATTATTTTGAAATGAAATTCAATTTTTGTGAGCGTTTAAAAAATACTAGATAATAAACACAAAAGAAATATGTTAACAATATAGAGATCTAATAGCTATACAAAACTCATAATGAAATTTTGTGCATTGTATATTTCATTACAGAAAAATTAATTAATAGTGATTTAGAGTAAATTTTGCGGTAGTTTCTATACAATACAGCTAAATCTAAGTATTTATTTATTTTAAACTTACGAGCAATATATTTAATCACAAAATCTTCATAATAAACTGGCTAATATTATCGATTCAATAAATGTTCATTAATATTTTTTAGGGTAACTTTGTATTTCTTGTAAAAGTTCAGTTCCATAAGTTTTGAAAAATTAACTTATTTTGTTATTTATAGTTAAAGAAAATAAAAACAGGAGTAGAGTATATCGTTTCAGATAAAATTATTAATAAAGATCAGTGTAAAATTTCTTTATTTTGCATTTTTTTAGTCTTTAATTTTTTTGCAAGAATAACTTTTAAAAAGTACTGAAAAAGAAAAAGACGCTAAATTACTCTTATCTTGATCTAGTATCTTGAAAGATACTTTCAATATTTATTACGCTAAGTAATTTTTTATTAAGTCTGTTCCCATGTCTATGTAGTTATGTGTATATATACATCCAAAAAAGAAATTATACTTTAACTTCATAATTATAAGTATTGTTGCATTAACAGAAAATGTACCAAGTTTGATAATTAATAATAACATTACGTACAAATTTATAAATTCAACTTTTTATTTTATTAAAAAAAACTTAAAATTAATACATGCTCATAAATACATTGCATGCAAATAAAACTGTTAAATGAACAGATATAACTGTGCTAAAAAAATTATTATCTAAAAAAATTTTAAATATTTATTAAAAGTCTTTTTATACATATATTTAAAAATTATTGAAAATTTGAAAACGTAATTGAAGTTACTTAAATTTGAATTTTTATGTTTGACTTTATATAATTGGGTCTACTTTTACATATATAAACATCACATTTTCATGAAAAAATAAGTAAAGGCAAAGCAATGTTAACAGACAGATAATATCGCGCGATGTACGATAGGACCAAAACAAGTGGTTAAAAAAAATATGAAAAATTGTAGAAAAAATAATCTTAGGTGAATATCTATGAAGCGTAAAATTTATATCTGAAAAAACAAGCTATAATCACTTAAAGAATATTATTAATTTGAATGATAACAATGTACTGTTAGTGTGTATTACAAATTATAAAGAAAATCTACGTAGAAAATTTTTAATACAATAATGAAAATAAAAATATACATATATTAAAAAGTCTAAATTTATCGAAGCGAAAATCCCATCTTTAATTATAAAAAATATTTTAAAAACTATTTTAAAAACTATCGACTGTACAAATATATACTTATGCTGAAGTACCAAGCATAAATATACATTTATACATCAATAAACATACAATAAATGCAAATCTGTTAAATGAAAATTTAATTCAAAATTATAGGCAATCTGATAAATAAGTCAATTTAGTGGTCAATTCATAAAAATTGATCTGTGTACAGTCTGTGAATAAAAAAAATAATATCTAATAAAATAAAAATTAATATCTGATCTTCATAAATATTTGTAATAAAAATGTAATTAAATTATATTAATTAGATTAATTTATAAATTATTATATAAATTGAATATATTTACAGTAATGAAATATTATTTATATGTTAATTTTGTTACATTAAGATATTTTTGTGAAAAGTTAAAAGCAAAAATTATGCATTAAATAACAAAAAGCTGTTCAGTTATTTCTAGTAATGAAAATAAAAATCTAATATGAATGCATCATGTGCAAATTAGTATGGAAGAAAGATAAAGTGTGATAAAAAAACGAATTAAAAGGAGACAAGACAGAGGAAGAAAGAAACAGATAAACAGCGGCGATGAAGAAGTATTGAATTGACGAATGCGAACCGCATATATTAAATAAATTTTAATGTGAAATGTAAACTTTTTTTAAAGGATTGACATAAAGACAGCTATTCAAGAAGTGAAAAGCATTATAACATTAGAGTATGGAAAACATGCAAATTAAATAAATGAAGATGATGAATCAGGAATAAAATACGTAATGAGGAAGAGAAAAAAGATATCTATACCTAAATAGGAAACCTGTATGAATATATGTATACAATTTAATAATTAAGTCTTTACAATAATACCAAAATAATTTATTTATCTTTTATTCTTACACTTTGCGCTTACAATTTTCATTTCAATCGACTGTCACTGCGTGGCTTTGGACCAAACTAAGAAAAAAATTATATTTTCGAAACAACCCAGAAGCAACTAAAATATTCAAGATCTAATGATACTCAGATGCATGTAAGATACTAAAATAAAAGCAATGTTTACGTGGCTTTCAATGGTCAATTGCAGTAAAAATGTCTATTCTCATTTATTTGCAATGAACAATAGTAAAAGAACAAATTTTGAAATAGTATTGATAATAATATAAAAAAATAAAATTGTATTAATTTTAACTAAAATGATGAACACTGTAGAAACAAAATTGTTCTTCTGACATCACTTGAGCATTTGTTCTTTAATCTTTTGATGAAGATATTCTCAGAGAACAATTATGGATAGCTGATTTTCTTTTGATATCGTACTGTGGATTGATCGGAAAAGAGAGCAATCAATGATCAAAATTCTTGTGGATCATACGTAAAACTAATGTATAGGTGTGCTAAGCGATAATGATGATTGCGTATTTTCTTAAAACTTGAAGAGCTTTGAAAATCCATTCTAGTAGAACTATGAACGATAGGAATAAATGGCATTTATAATATGCTGGAAGTTAAAAGTAGTTGAAAATGTAAGCAAGAGCAATTTAAAAGAAAAGAAAAAGAAATATATCTGTGCTACAAACAATTACTGAGCTGGTTTTCACTTCTTCATGTGTCGAAATAGAAAAAAACACTATAAATATATATATATATATATAATACAGTGCAAAGATTACGCTCTAGGTTCTCAAATTTTATTTCGACATTTATTATTATAAATGAAAATTAATAAAGAACATATTTCGGCTTTGATGAATAGACACAATATTGAAGCTTAATGATAAAAGTTTAGATCGAAAGCTTTTTACGATGTGAAAAAAATGTAGTGACACTATTTAAAAGTCGAATATGTTTGCATTTGTTATGTTATTAATGCATAATAAGTAAAAGAGAGAGAGAGAGGGAGAGAGAGTCAGAAAGTAGGAAAAAATAATTAAAGTCGATCGTGGATCAATCATTGTTAGGTATCCAGCAAGATTCGTTAAAAATGGTAAAGCGTACTATTGTAAAATGTAATTATTTAGATTATCCATAAATTTGAAAGGTAAAAAAAGAAAAAGTATATTTATTATTAATGCATATATGAACTGATGAGATGAATATATGAATGAAATAATGAAAAAATAAAAAGTCTTTATTCATAATTTGTTCTGCTTATTTTTGTTCCTGTACTATACTTCCTAATTAATAAAACTTTTATCATAATTACTTAAAATTGAATTCAATAAAATGGCCGAAGGTAAGCTTTATATATTATTATTAAAATAATTGTTATATTAATTATTTATTTATTTAAGATTTTTAAAACATATTTGTAATCTACTTGATATGAAATATAATATTATCCACAACTAATAAAAAGAAAATTTTTGTTATCGACGTTTATTTCAACTTTAAACGATAGTATATAAAAAAATATCAACCCTAAGTGATAAGTAAGTATTTTTTTTAATATGGCATTATTAAAAAATTGAATCAAATTTTTGATATTTTATCCGGTGTTTTATATGTGAATCATTGAAGTGATTAATAATTAATTTTGAATCATTTTTAAATTAAATTTTTAATTTATTGCAATAGAATTTACAGATTTATTTATGCTTTTCAAGTTCTATCAGATTTTTTCTGCAACGTTTTAATATTTAGCAAAATTTTTTTTTAATTTTTTATATACTCGTATTGATTCGAGATTAAGTCACAATTTTATTGTATTTGTTGTGTATATCGGACCATTATTAAATTACATGGCACTAACAGATATTTCCATATAAAAATATAGTTATATATATTAATCATCGGTGGGGAAGGTTAAGGGGAACAGAATGTTTACGTTTGGTGAAGTAGATTTTGGAACTGAGCGATAGATAAATGAAATAGCTTGCAAGATTCGATCTTGTTTTAATATTCAAAACGATAATTTAAAACCTTCTCCATTATAGGTCATCATTTTAAATCCCCGCAATTCTAATACGCATTGTGAACACAGTTTACTGCTCTCATTAAAAAAAAACGGGAAAATCACCTATCAGCTATTATCTAAAAGCTATAATAGCTTGAATGTTTCGTCGACATAAGTAAAGTTGAATTTTTTTTATTGATTTTTTAATAACTCCTATCAATCAAGAAAAGAACTAAGGACTTACAAAAATAACGTAATTTCAGGATGCCTGTTTTATATAACAACATTATAGACGAAATAAGACTAATTTATTTCATTAATGGACAAAAAAATTTTAATAAATAAAAGTAAAATATTGTATATAATGTATATTTCTTTTTGTAAAAAAATTCTTTAAGAAAAAAAGTATTTAATCAATATAATTAATGTTTTCAAGGGAATTTTTTTTTAAAAAATGCAATACTTATTAATTGGAGAATATTATGGGAATATAAGAAAAAAACAAATTTGTATTTCATTGAAATAGGTATTAGAATAGAATAAATAAAATAAGAATAGATGTTTAAATGAAAGTTTAATGAAAATTAATTCGGTTTACATAATAAGTTTTTTATTTAATAGACACAGTCTATCATTAAAAATAATATAAAACAACAACACACTAATTGTTTAGAATATCAATCGATTAAAATTTGGTAGGGTACAAAGAAATTCAGTTAATAATATTACCTATTAAAAATTCTTAATAGAACTTCTGTTGTATTGAATAAATTTCTTAAATAAAAGATTTTATGGAAAAATTTTGAAGAACAAAAATATACTTAAACAAATACTTAAACAGTTTGATTAAAAGTCTTTTATAGTATCATATTAACTGTAGCTCCTGTCAGTATTGTATATTGAAAAATGCTTTCATGACTTGAATAAAAGAATTTATTTTGAAATATTAGTGATTTTTATTAATAATCGATTGAGTAATTATTGTTTAATGATTCAGTATCCATAAAAATTCTTTAAACAATAACTTTTAATGGATATTAATTATGCTTTTTAATTCTTTTAAAGCTTTTTTTAATATCTTTAAAGGTAATGGAAAATTTTAGATACTTGAAAATATTATTACGGAAAAAGATACGGTTGATTCCCATAAAATATACTTAGTTCTATTAAATTCTCAATTATCAGTTACTTGTTACTAATTGGTTATAGTACTTCTTCAGTTGAGTCGCCTTCATATGATAATACTATAGTTATTTGGCCGTGATGAGATTACTGCTTCGCAAAAATACTTCGAATCTATGTAAAAACAATTATTTATATCATTATATATTTTGGCTGTAGGCTAAGATATTCTAATTGCATCGAAAATTAAAATGTTACATTTATAAGCTTGTAGGCTACTAGGAATCGATATAAAGGTGTAATCAAAGCATGCAAATAAAGATTAATTTTTTTAAAAAATTCTTTTAAAAATCTTAAATTTACGGTCGATTATTAAACTAAATCGAAAACTGATACTAAATAATTGTGTTGTTAATTTTTGCTGCATTGTACCGATTTTTTTTTAATTTTCTATTCATTAATCGACACTATAATGAGTTTTCTTCAATTTTGAAAATATTTTTTTTAAAGGCTGTGAAAAAATATATAATGTTTTATTTGTAACAATACGAAAGATATAATCGTGATTTCATTTGGAGCCTTTAAATAGTTTCTACGATATGAATAAGTTACGGTTCGTATGTTTTTCAGTGAAGTTGTGTTTATAGCCATCTTTTCTTAAAAGAAAATAAATTAGCCCTTTAAACAATTTTCTATTTTAGGAAAAGGTCATAAGCTCTATTTTTAATACATATATATGTATGTATATATAATTGTTATTGTTATTATATACATGGTTAGATTCTCCGCTCGCGGAATGATTCTCAAAGGAATGTACTCCAGTAGACGACATTGAGAATAAAAAAGGCGAACGGGAAGAGGAAGCGCGATATCTTGTCGATGTAGATGGCAGTGGCGCGGCCCTCGCAACATGTGTCGTATTGAACAACAGGGGCACGAACTGGACTCCTGCTACGTTCCGACTCGGACCTCATCGGCGTCTGTTCTCAACAGAAAAGCTTTTTAGTTGTTTTTCGCGAATCGTCAATTTACGTAGCAACTGATAAAATTATAAGCTCTTTATTGGTGCCACGGATCAAAAATTATCCCTCACACCCATGATTTATTTTCTATGATTGTGTCCGTGCGTACAATTAAACTTATAGTATCGAAGGACTAATGTCTAGCCTTGAAATATACTTATACTAGATAATGTTTTATTCTCAGATGAAGTGTGAGTCAATTTTTAATATTATAAATTATAATTATAAATAACCTACAATAAAAAGTCTTTTACATTATTGTGATTATTATTCAAATTTTTAGGGTATTAAAATGTACTTAGCATGTTTGGATAGATAGTTTAAAGATCTATTTCATTAGAAACAGAATTTTAATGCTTGCTTAAGAAAAGTGTTTAAAGATATGTTCAATTTGAAATTTTTATGATTAAAACATTTTATTTTAATTTTTTTGTTATGTTTTGTCTTTCTCATTTCCAGTTGTGTTCATATATATAATATATATATATATGTATAATTCTAACAGAGACATCATATTAATTTAAAAAATTTTTAATAATTAAATTTTAAGTAAACTAATTAATAAAAATATAAATGTATAGCCTTTACATTTAACTCAATAATTTACTTTAGAAAAAAAATACTAATATCACTAACAGAAATCTTTATAGTAATAAAAACATTTTTACACATTTTTACGTAATAAATAAAAATTCATTTTATTTATATATTTTTGTCTTATGAATGTTAATAATTCTATTATAAAGTGATTATGTATTTGATACCAGTAATACACACTTTGAACTCGTCAATAGCCTCTCGAAGATCCTCATCAGAATACCCTTTCATGGCTTTCGTGGCAATTGGACCCATGTAATTATTAACAACGGCAAATTCCATGAGTGAAAGGAAAACAAAGACGCTACACGAGGACATCCACACGTCGATGGCTTTGACGTATGACACGGGGGGAAGTGACTGCTGTGACTGTGTATTTTGAGTTGCTGCAAAAATGTGGCATAATCACATTATTAGTTTAGTATTTTTATAACGTTGTGTATGCTTTAAATTACAAATTTCAGTTATGTATTATGTAATAAATACGTATGATATACTTGTTTTTTTTAAATTTATATATGAATGAAAGCTATTAAATGATATTAAAATTGTCTTTACTTCTTAAATTTACAAAAACAGAATTTCAGAAATTTTGATAAAATATATTTATACACATATTTTACATTTTTAAATATAAAGACGTTCTTCTATTGATGGGACGTTGAATTGGACGATAAAAATTCTTTAATTGTTTTTAAGATTTACAGAGCGAGATTTTATCTAAAAAAATGTTGACCTAATTAAAATTTTTTATTTTTAAAAATACTTTTACAGAAATTTAGTTATTATTTCTACCGCCGAAAACAAATATCTGAAAAAAGAGGATAGAAAGATAATGCACGTAATCTGATGTTCGAATCGAAATTGACGTGCCTCTGGATTCAGAATTGACCCGCAATTCTGTCGCCACGATAAATTACTCTATGGCTTCGTTTAACATGTTCAGTGTACGGTAACTCGCTCACGCGATTTCTTTACAAGACGTCAGATTCATAAACTTCAGTAGGCTATTTCTCTTTAAAATTCGTCATACATTATCTTTTACTTCATCTTATTTTGTTGCACTTCAAAATGAAAAGCCAAACCCTTTGCAGTCTAGTACCATTGCTAAATTTCAGCTGCAAGTGACGCACAATCATTTAATTTCATTGAATAATGCCACAACAGCACAAATGCTTACACTAATTCGTTCATTAATCATCTTTTTGAATTGATAAATAACGAATAAACAGCGACAATGATAAATGTTCCTATTAGATTTTATAAAAAATTCTATTATTTAAATACTGTTAATGTAAAAAAACAGTTTTTTATTGCAATAAAAATTCATTAATATCATAAATAATCGATGTAAATATTAAACTCGATTATTATAATGCTATGTTCATTACTTCGTTTAGATACTTCATTTACGTCGATTTTTATGTATACGATAATTGACAAGATTATTTAGATGTTCCGTTTAAAATTTTCTGATAAAAAGTGCATTTTATTAAATTTAAAGTAATTTGGCCCTTGTATATAAATGTTCTTATTTGTCTGTAAATTTACGGCCTCCCAGTGAGAAAAGCGCTGTCCTAAGGCCTCTTGCGAAACAACTATTCAGTAAAAGAGAGTAGGAGCTGAATAAGCAGCTCCATTATATTCTAATAATTGAGACTAAAACAGTATTTACTAATCTATCCCGAGATTAGAAGTGTAGAAATAGAAATAATAGTAATAAGAGCTACTGTTTTTTAATCCGCTTCAGTTTAGGACTAGACATCTTGTTTTCGATTCTCAATTGTTTAGTTTTGCATCTTTTAAGACATTTTTATTTTGTAGCTCGTGTATTAATTTCTTCACAAAATATGGTTTGAATGATAAATATTTAATTTTAGTTAATGATAATAATTTTAACAAGACATATTATGCTATTCTAAATTTTTAATAATGTACAAAAAATTTTTTTATTTATTGTACCTTATGAATTTTTTGTTGAAAATATTATCAAACCATTTATATCATTTTTACTAATTAATAATTTTAGTAAATCTTAACAAAATGTATTGTTAAAATGATTACCTAAAGTAAGCAAAGAAGTAACTCCAAGGGTGACTCTCGCAGGTATTGCCTCCGGTTTAATCCAAAATGCGATCCAGGACATGACAACAATGAGAGCTGACGGAATGTAGGTGTGAAATAGATGATAGCCAAGTCTGCGACGTAAATTGAAGACAATTTGTATGCAGGTGAAGTTGCCAGTTGAGTACTCGATTGTGCAGTCGGTCGTATAGTTGTTAGCGATGTCGAGCTGCGGTAGTTCGATTTCCGGATTCACCACTAGTGGATCGGTCAGATTCCAAATAAATACCAGATCCTGAGTTGTGTGTGACACTGGAATGAACCATTTTTAAAAATATGACTGTTGTACGAATTTATATTCTCATTAAACGTAGAAATATCTCCTGTAGGATATTGTAACTTTTAAAATAGAAAATGATGTATGACTCTAAATTTCATTACCAAAGTTTTTAAAACAAATCATTGTGCGAAGGTTAAGGTTACAAGAATAATGTTTGAGTGGTTATTCAAGTTACAGTCATTCATGGTCTTTAATAGGTTTTAATATAATTAATAGGTTTTGTATTATAAAGCCATACAAGCAATATGCTTTGGAATAGTGACAAATCACAATATCCTATAGATTATTCCCTGAATTATGTGTAAAAAAGTAGATCGATATTAACGTTATGATGAATCTTTATGACCTTTTATCGCAAGGTGGTTTAGATCCGAATCGGGACACTTATATTTGTAATCGATGCTCGCTAGTATAAAAGATATTTAGAAAATTCCACAAAACTTCATAAACTGATTAATTGACATGAAACACTCTTAATATTTTAGCTGAATGCCATAAAAATAAGAAATTCTACTTACGACTTTCAATCATCATTGAGCATATTTGCGTATCATGAGGATAGGACTCGAATTTCATAGCACACGACAGTACTAATGTTAATCTAAAGGAATAATGATTATTATTAATACGAATTTAAACTTAGCTTAAAATATGCATTAATAATGGTAAAGTGTTCACACATTGTTTTCTGTTAACAAAGTTTAAAACACTTGCATTTATGTGAAGAATGATCTTTCCTTGTAAGATATCTTTTAGTAATCTAAATAAAAAAAAACTCACTTGGACATGTAAAGTAGAGTCTTATCGTGATAAAGCCATAGGTAATGATTAGGTATAGACATCTCGTGAAAAGTAACTTTCTTTGCATTCTTAAAAAAGCAATCGGGCCTCCAAATGTCATGTAGCCAATCAACATCGAGAATACGGTACTCCTCGGACATATTCTCTGGCATTCTTAATCGTGAGTCTCGCCAACTTTGCGCAAGAAAGATGTCCGCCACGTAAGTCTAATTGAATTTCGAAACTATTTATTTAAGACTAATTTGTTCTTTGAATACTATAAACGACAAATTGCAAAAGTTAAAAAACTAGAATTTTCTTGAAAGTTTAATCACAAAGTAATTAATTCTAGAATAAATAGGAAAAGTCGTTTTAACTTCAATTAATCTCATTATTTAAATAAAATTGTATAATCAATCTAAGAATTAATTAATAAATAAAGTCGTACCATTGACTCCTCGTTGATAGAGTCGATACTGAGTACAGTAACGTGGAAGTAGACGATGGTCGGTTGCCCTAAATACTTAGGCGCCCTATGTTTATCGTAATTTTTCGGGTTAATGGGCAGAATATCTTTTAATGATAATGACACTTCCTTCCTGCCATATTCGTCATTTTCTATTTCTCTGTAATACCCAATTTTAGAGCCCCAGTTTTTTTCTGATATATGAAGATAGATTTGTATAGTGTTTCTTATTTTGGATATGTTGATAGGACATAAATTACCATATCTTTATATTATTATGTACATTATTAGAGCTACAACTTAACACCGAATAATTAATTAGTGATGGACATACAAATGGGACTCATTAAAAATATTAGTTTTTAATTAGACTTCGTTAAATAAAATAATTTATTTTATAAGTTATTTATAATATTTGATTTTTTTAATAGAAATCTAAATGATTTTACACGTTTACAAATTTCATACAATCTAAAAATATTAATATTTTACATTTTTAAATTACGTATAAAATTTTAAAGCTGTATATTGATTTTACTAAAAAATACTATATTTTTCATCAAATATTGTAAATTCATAAATAGTGTTAATAAGTATAGTAATGTCAGTTTAGTAAGCATAGTATTATTAGTAAGTATACATAGGTATAATTTCATGAGAAATTATATTAGTAATATGATTGACACAACTAGAATACAGCAGCTATAGAAACTGCTGTTACAGAAATCATTACTAGAATTCAATTATTTTGGAGAACTAAATAAAAGGATATTATGGTTATTAAAAATGTTTCTATTTTATTTAATAGTTGAGAAATTTCAATTTGTTAATTTTTTAACCAATTTATTCAGTACATTATTAACCATTTATTATCAAGTATTTATAGGCTTTACCGATTTTTACATAGAAGTGGTTCCTCTATGCTGTCAGAGTAGAGGAACTTACGAAAGTAAGAAAATATGAGGGACACTTAAGAACAACGTAAAAAATGCTGAATCCACAAAATCCTATACAATATCCACTTGATACGAAGATGGGATTCTCAAGAATAAGTACGATTTCTACTAAAAGCTTAGAAGACAAGAAGTTGGTGTCACGTCAAAAGTTATAACGCAATAAAACTGTAAGGGCTTATGAAACGTTTCCTACAAATCTGGTAATAACGGCATTTTTAATGAAATTAAAAAATATTTAGAACGAAATTAATTTTAAATTAATTCCCTTTTTTTATCCTTAAAAAGACAAAAGATATCAAAATTTTTTAAAATAAATGATATTATATAATAATATACAATTTACTTGAAGATGAATAATTATTAGGATGTAATATGAAATTTATAATTTGTCAGTTAATTTTTTTTAAATACATAATAATTATTACTTATGCGAATTCTAACTGATTACATTCACTAAATATATTTTTAAATTTGGTGAAAATTTTTTCTTTTATTTTAGTAAAACACAATAACATGTTTTTAAGAAACTTGGATAATGAATAAAAAGTGATATATAAACACAAAAATATTACATTAACAATTTATGAATACCAATAAATGAATTAATAGTGTTCACTTAATACTAATACGTTAAACTGATACAATAATTATATATAATAGACCGTACATACATTTTATTTTATATATATATATAATCATAATTATAGGTTATTCAGTGCAAGAATAATACTAATTATTTTATAATTATATTAGCTAATAGTTTGTAAATTTGTACGATTATTATTTTATGATTAGAAATATATGCAACAATATGTATGCTAAAAGAATAGGTACTACATTAGTAAAGATTCTTCTAACTTTACGATGCTTAGTTATCTATATGAAAGAAAGTATTAAAAAGTGATGTATTTTATCGTAAAATTTTTTTGATTTTATCTCAATAAAATGATTAGAATTTTATTATACATTCCACAGAGTTTATATTTTAATTTTTTTTAAATACTTAAGTATAAGTTCTATAGAATATAAAATTATTTATTAAAATAGATATATAATGACAAATTTTTATTAGTTTTTATGTATACTAATTTTTCTTTTAATAATTTTTGTTTACATTGCAATACGATAATCCGAATATGAAATACCATCGAAACCAATAGTTCTATAAATATTGATATTGTTAATACTAAATCATCAAAATTAGAAACTTGAATTCGCAGTATACACATTAGTAGTATATATTTGGAGATTAGTCAATTTATATAGGATCTTCAATCTTCTAACGATCTATCATATAAAAGGGATTTATAAATAGTTCGCATACAAACCATTTATGATATTCGTTTAATGTAAACTTTTTTTATTTTAAATATGTGTGACAAACAAATAAATAAAGTAAAGTTATTTCGATAAAAGTAAAGTAATATGTAGATATGATTCGATTTCCGGAATTGAATAAAATCAATGATCGTAATTAGTACTTGCTATCATCCTTAATGGTGCAAGCCAATAGGAGAACTTTATACACCTAGAGTTAGTGTAGAGTGAATATTAGCGATTTCGATGAAACAGCAATATCGCGGGGTGAGAAGCCATAAGAGGTCTTCGTGCTGTGCATACCCTAAAGTTCATCCAACAATATTCTTTCCACTACCTGTACTTGCTGCTAAAGCATATTAATAATGGACTGGAGGAGCTTATGTTCCGATTTCTCTTAGTACTTGTATTATATAAATGCATTTGCTTCTGTATTGATATTCTAAACTATCTTATGTTACTTGCAAACTATTACACTAGTCATAACAGTTTTTTAAGCATGCATAATTCGTAGTCATGATGGTACGTAAGCCAAGAGACTGATATGAACGTTTACAGTCCTAAGTGGAAGTACGAAAAATGAAATTTGAATTTTGTATATTTTTTACAATTTATAACTTCAGAATACTGTAGCCTAATTTATACTTTTTATTTCATACGTTACGGCTGCAATTACTGTATTTCATTATTAATAAAAATATTTTTATTCCTAGCTTTAATCTAATTTAAACAAAAAGTCATTATAAAACGCAACAAAAAATATTAATAAATTGAATCTCTTTATTAGTAAAAGATTCAAATGTTGTTCCTTACGTAATATATATGGAGTAATTCTGAAACAACTTTGTTGAATAACATTTTTAACATTTTTATTACAGAATACAAACGGTAAGTTATCTTGAAAAAAATTGAATGATTAAATTAAAAGCATTTTATTTAGATTTTAATCTAATTTTTTATTTAAGTTATTAAATTAATTGAAGTAATTATTTTTTTAAAAACGTTATTGAATCCTTAAACGTAATCCTAAATCCTTATTTAATTGATGTTTAAATGCACAGTACCATTTTTTAAAAGAATTATGTCGAAATAATGAATTTACATTTTATAGATACTTCTAATTTTAAGTGCCAATATTTACTGTAGTATATTTATAGATTAAGATAACTCTTCATGTTAGTGTTATTTAAATATTTTAGGTAAAATAATTTAATAAAAATATAAAGAAACCCATTCTGATTATTAATGCAGAGTATATTTAGAAGATTCTATGTTTGAAATTAGACATACATGTACTTCTTTGTTTTGTTCTTATTCGTACACGAGCATTATGTTGGGAAATCCAAATTACAAAGAAATTATTTTAGACAATAGAGGAAAGGTCATTTAAAAGTAATTAAAAATATTTGTGATGAAAAAGTGTGGTAACGTGTTTATTTATTTATAGAAAAAGAATATGAATTACTGCACAAATAAAATATTATACTATTATTAACTGTGAACTGTAATAAATTAATTTGTAATTGTCTGTAACTGTATTTTATAATTTATAATTAAATATACGTAAGAATTATCCGGGCGTAACATGTTAAATAGCATAATTAATACAATGTATTTAATTACTTATTTTCTATTATATAAAGATAATATATTTTTTTTTTAAAGAATTTATATAAAGGTCATCTATAATCTAATAAAGCTATAAATCCATGATTGAAAACAGAACATATATAAATTTTCATGATTTCGTTTAAATTCAAATATTAAATCATACATGATAAATGAATGTACTTAGTATAAAACTTATTGTAAACATAAAATGCAATGAAAATATGTAATAAAATTTATCATAGTATAATAATTCAAATGCACACCATTGAAATATATTTGGAAAATCGTCCAACGCGAGAGATCTATAAACAAAACATTATTAATACAAATGGCGACTCATTTACCTTGCGATCTTCGGAAAAAAGCGAAACCCGCGTTTTCTCGACGAAAGACTAATTGTTCGTGAGATTAGGTTATTGACCTTATAATGCCAACCCTCGACCTCCGTTGAGAGGACGGTCTTGCATACTTTATCACTGGGTACGCGGACAGCAATGACGTAACAAAAACATGAGAGGTTATGTTTTATTTTATAAGCTATCCACGGTGCTGAATATTTATTTTGACTAATAATGAAAGGCAACCGTAACTTTTAACTAAGCAAATATTATAAAATGTTAAAAATAGAAATATCTTTAGAAGTAGTTAAAAAAAATAAATTGCTGATTTTTAATTTTATTGCTTAAATCAGAAACTAATCAAATATTTATAGTATGTTGTAAAATATTATCTGGAGCAAACTATTTTTTAAGCT
This sequence comes from Kradibia gibbosae, assembly GCA_018907135.1. NCBI lineage: Eukaryota > Metazoa > Arthropoda > Insecta > Hymenoptera > Agaonidae > Kradibia > Kradibia gibbosae. Next base: position 13,181,041 of record JACCHX010000002.1, on the reverse strand, counting down.
TAAGACGAAAATAAAAATTGTTAATATTCATGTTTTTGAATTAATTTCATTTTTTTATAAAATTGTCCAGAATGCTAAACATGAATTTTTCGAAGTAAGTTAATAGATACTCATTTGGAATACATTTATATTTTTTATAACTTTTAAAAGAAATCGGTATATTATGTTAATGAAAAATAATGATAATAATTAAAAATTTGAACTTAGGTCATTGATTTATCATTGAAAAGTACTACATTTTGAACTTCATTTAATTCAACTATAAACCATGGCTATGTACAAATAAGAGAATTTTTGTTTATTTGTAATACATAATTATAGTTGAGATTAAAAAAAACGATTATTTATTGTATACAATTTGAGACTACAAAAAACTAAGTACTTACGGGTAATGCAAGGCAGCTATATCAAATAGGGTGTAGAGGTAGTAACATAAGATTGCCAGAGAATGTCTCCTCATACCTGTAAAAACATCATCCATAAAAAAATCAATAAAAAAATGCGATAAATCTTAATTCCAATACTAATAAAATAATATGATATAGATTGAATTACCTATAATTTGTAACTAACTTGGTCAATTTTTAAAAACTTATTCTATAATCTACTTTTTCAAATATTTACACGTCCATATTTCAGATTATGTTTGAATTATAAAGTATGTGTGATATAAAAAAATTTAATAATTAAATTAAAAATCACCATTTTTATAAAATATTAATTTACAATATTTATTATTTTTTTATAAGAAGATCATATGAATTGAATAATTATTAATATTTTTAGAAACGTATATAATTTAGTTTTCAAATAATAGTTCACTATAATACATATCTACATTTGTATTGAAGTATGAGATTTATTTGAATAAAAATATTAAAATATCATAATCCAGTATTCTTTGATTTACTAAAGCCAGATTTACATTTTAAATAACAGTATACTTAAATATGGTACAATGAAAAGATTAATATTTTCAAGTTTAGCTAACATCATAAATAGGACAATAATGTAAGATTGTTTTAAAAATGTAAGACACATTAATGTTTATTTTATTTAATTATTTTTGATTTTTATTTTTCTGAAATTAGTGAGTTGTAGATGTGCAATACACAAATTTTGAAAGATAATTGTAAATGTATAATAATAAAAATATTAATATTAGGGTTACCGATTAAGTGTACATTCTACTGCGATTGATCTGCTTATTTTCTCTGGCACAATCAGAAGATCACGATTACATTGGCACTAATAATCTCCATCGTATTTGAATTCGTAGCTTATCCTGCTGTACTCGTTAAACTTTGAGAGTCGCAGTAATAAAGGAAATATAGAGTTGCACAAGAAAAGTTATACTGTAAGTAAGGGTAATGTAAGCGGTGTAAGGTATGTATGAATAAATGTCGAAAAAGAGAGCGAGTGAGACAGATTGACAGATATGGTGGTATGTCGGATGAAACGCTGATACTTTCTACTTCAAATCAACTGCATTGCTTTAGCGCAAAGTGGCGTCATCTCCACCTAACCAGTCACCCTTAATGACTTATATTTCTTGGCTGATTATTCAGCCCGGCTACTTGTGCCTCATATTGGCCCTAACTTACGTACGACTACGACAATTGTATGGATGGAAATTAGTTGCGTGACGCTGCTCGGCTCGCAGTGTTTGACGGGGCTGCAGTTGGCCGATGGCAGAGACTTTGGTTCTGTTTAGTCTCTATCCAGTAGCCGATAAGTTTAAGCCAATTTCCCTATCGACTATCTGATTAAGCCCTACTCTTTCATCGAGGTGTGATGGAGGATGACGAAATGGGCGCAGTGGAGTGGTAGGGCGTCAACCAGCCCCACTTGTGCTCGTATGCCCGCTGTAAGTCAATCGCATATACTTGCAGAGCATAAGTTGCGAAGATAGTAGTGGAAGTGAACAGGCTTCATGTACACACACTTGCGTGTTCCCTCATCTGTATTACTGAGCTTACATGCTGATGTACCGGATTCTATTTTCAGCGCGGGAATGCTGCATTTACAGGGGAATGATGGTCATCCAGGCTTTCATCTACAACAACATTCTTTGAAGGGCATTTAGAATAAAAACTGACCTGACTTACTTCATAGTAGAAATTTTTCGTGTAGTAGGATTATCTTGTGATTATAGTTTTCTGAAATTTTTTAATATATATATATATATATATTATGGATAGATTTACATTAATCGCAAATATATATTGCAAATTTACATATTTCCAATAATAAGTATTTATTACTTTTTCATTTCAAACATTAGTACTCTTCTCACGGTTTATTCGATGCAGTCTATATATTGAAGTTTTTGAATAATTGAAATTGTTGCTTGTTTTGTTATTTTTTTTATTTTTACACTTAAAGTGAAAATTTTAGAGTAATGTTTTATTGAAAAATGTATGTTAAATTGAAATTTTATATTATTGCATTGAAAAATGTGCTTTATTACGCAGAATAAAAATTGTACTGAACTTAAATATGTTATTGAACATTTTTTACATTATAGCATTATTGTACTGCAACTCATAAAATACGATTTAACCTGATTTCATGTTCTTTTCAGGCACTTTATATTCAACTAAAAATACAATTTTTATTGATAAATGATCATTTGTATGATCGTTTGTAATTCCAAGGGCAAACTACAAATTGAAAAGCAATACTTACACTTGTAGGATATCAAGAATATTTTGATGTACCTTTATCAGTTAAAATTCTTTTCGTATACTTTTATAATAAAAATGAAACTTATATATTAAATACATATCTGATCAGTTTTAATGTGTAATTAAACTAGATTTGTATTTGCTAATTAGGCCAGGCCATGACCAGTTAAATAAATTAGGACAACATAACAGGACTGATATTGCGTAACTCTTGAAGGATAAAATACAATTTTTTTAGAAAATAGTAGTGTAAGTCAAAGTCTGAAAGGAAGCCGAATTAAGTTTGCTTAAGTCGACATAATCGCGGCTATGCTTCGAACACGATTGTTGAAAATAAGAAAGCTACTAGTAACTGTATACACGTTACGTCATCTGACAGGCGGCTTAAATTGTTGCCGTCATATCTTTCGCACAATTAAGGTGCATTTGCATTCTAACTGTAGGCTTTTGGTCGTCATAACAATTTCAAGCTTATGTTAAGTTAAAAAGAAACTCTAATCTATGTGATACTTTATATTCATTCAAATTGGAATTATTACATGGATTTCTTATATTCCAAGGTCAGTACAGTGCTTCAACATAATTGAGAGAATTGATCAGCTATAAATTGCTCTTGATTTTCCATTTAAATTGGTCATTTATATTTTAGATGGGGCTTTGACGAAATGTGAATTAATTTTATAGTATATTCCTTACATTACAAAAGCCAATGCATTCATGATATCTTAAATTTGTTTTTCATAAGATAACCAAGGTTAGTAAATTTGTTAAAAAACTAATTTATAAATTTATTTATACATTCAGAATAGTACTATAATATATTTAAACCAATATTATTATTAGCTATATATTTGGGCATTGCATAATAAGCTAGCATTATGGAGATTTATAGTAAATGGAATATTTACCACATTTTCATAATTTTTTAAGAAGCCGTTATACATAGTGAAAATAAATTAAAATTGAAATTAAAATCGTACACTTCCGGTACTTGTACTACTTAGTTTAGTCAAAGTGTAGGGTAACGTTCTAAGAATTGATTTTTCAGATGTCGCTTCTAGCTGAATTCTAAAGCAGAAATATATCTTATCGACTGACAAGAGTTTATATTGTTACACGCAATGAAGAGAACTTGCTTATCGACTATTGTAAAGAAAGCATACTAGTATCGAGGGGCATAAAGTAAGTAGTTACATTACGAACGTTTGCTCATTACCGAGTGTTAAAAATAAATTTATGATTTCTGAAACTCATACATTATTCGCTTAAATTTCTTAAGTTAAATTTCTAATATATTATATTTATTTTTAATGAAGCTACATTGCACGTTTTTTTTATGCTTTTATTTTCAGCTCATTTAAAGTCTATACCATAACTATAAGATAAGAACGCTGATTTAATGTGAAATTATTCTTCAACTTTACCTATAAAATAATTTTAAACAATATTTTCAAGTTGAGCTTCATATTTTTTATTAAAAGTAATCTACTAAATAATGATAACACTTGATAATTTCATAACAAGTAATATAAAATTACTTAAATTAAACATGAAATAGGAGAAATGAAATCCAGATATTGGTAATCATATAAATAATTTATTTCAATGATTATTTATATATAAATTAATAAATAGAATATTTTGTAAACTTATAAAATTATGTTTAGAAATAGAACTATAACAAAGGCTACTGTAAACAATTAGAATACATGCTTGATCGACCTCCGCATTTAGAGGACCTTGATATGTTTGTGTAATTTTTTCATTCTTATTTATCGTGTATTTTCTTTTTTTTTATTATTATTCTATATCATTTTATGTAGTATACATTGAAATTTCAGAGGTTTCTGAATACTCCTGTTTTACAAAACTTTTTATGCATCATGTTTTTTTAATTTTTTGTTATTCATTTTGATTATGACTTGGATTGGAATTTTTTTTATTTAGCAAATTTTATTTGTATTAAATCAGTGGTTTTATAAAAAGAAGTATTCAAAAACTTCAAAATAACAAATTAAATTAAATAATTGACAATGATACACTTTTTGTTTTTATTCTATCTATATTATTTATCATAAGTATGGTTAAATAAATGTTTACAATATACTAAAACAATAATAATGACGAATATTATGAAATAATATTAACATTATTCTTATTTGTGTAGGATATGTAATTAATTTTTTTAACGAAAAATATCGTAAAAGCTTACATTTTTAACATAGAATTTTTAAATATTAAAACATATGATTTGCAAAAAATGATGTGGAATATTGGATACATTTTTTGCAATTTTCATTATGGTTTCTTTCTTAAATACCAACATGTTATATATTTTATTTTTATTAAGTAAAATGAAAAGCTCTTTTCATGAGTAGATATTTTTCTACAATCATTTTCGAAGAAAATGCAAAAATTGAAAGTTCTTAATTGTTTACAATATCATCGAAGAGCTTTCAATATCTTGATATATTTACGACTGTTTTGAGCTAAAGGGCATCTTTCATTCTTTTTTCTCGCACTAAACAGGGTTTGCTCACAACTTTTTGTTTTTTTAACATTGTTTTGCAACTATATTAAAAACGTATTGCGGCTTCATCATAAAAGTACAACATACTGTATACATGCGTATTCAAATGGAAAAAATAAAGCAGCCTGCAAAGGAAGATAACAAACAGACGAATAAAGATAATAATATTAATAATATATCTTTATATCATGGAATCTTCAAGAACATCAAATAAATGTAAATTTATAAATTCATTAGTGGTAAGTAGTCAGTACATAAGAAATACAAACATAACCAGGGACAGAACCTTCCGAATTTTTTGAGATAAATGAATCATTTGGTTATTTTTATTGCGGCTGCAATCGTATTATATATTAAGAAAAAAATTTATTATTGATTGACGGAATTGACATTTCTATTTTTTATTCTCAAGTAACCATTTAGAGGTTAGTTATTTCACATTTTTTTCTTGAATTAAAGTAAAATTTCTGGTATGTATTTTTTATTGATAAAATTTCGATCTGATCAATTAATCATATATGCATTAATGGATTAGATGGTTTTAATATTTTACAAAGTGTTGTAATATTATTGTATGAACTCAAATATAAAAAATCAATAAAAAAATTAGGAAAGTATTTATTTAATCAATTTTCTGAGTAGTTACTGCAACGATGAAATATATGGAAATAATCTACTCTTAAAATTTTATCTTAATATTTTGTAAGCCCTGACTGTATGATAAAAGTTATCGGAGCTAACTTTTTTGCTAAATTGGAGGCAACGGATCCCTCAATGTCCCAATAATTAAATTTCAATACATACTTGAAACTCATGGAAATATATTAAATTATTATTACATAATTAAATCATATTCACATATTCAAGTCGTCAATATGGTGACTTTTGACCATCGTACTATTTTGTTATACCCTGACACGTTTTATAACGATGATTGAGTAAAAATTAAGGTAAAATTAAACAAAAATAACTCTGACATAAATTGATGACATGATATTAAGCAATATAATGGATACTTTATTAAATATTGTTTTTCGAATTTATGTGACAATAATTTTTTTCTCATCTCATCCCAAAGATATGTACTTATCAAGAGTTAAATTATTTTCTTATATAAATAGAAATTCTATGGTTAATACAAAAGATTTTGTGGAATAAAATCATTTATTAAATAATTGAGACAACTTTTTTGGAAACAAATCTTTGTTTCTTTAAAAGGTTACTTTAAAATTTATGAAAGTTACACTATCCTCTAATTTCATTGTTGATATTAACTCTTGCTAATCATAATTTAAACTCGCTATTTTATATTACATCTTATAAGAAATAAAGCATCAATTCTCCCAGAAAAAACCTAACATTATTAAGGATACACGCTACAGATAAAAAGTAGTAGCTAGTAAACGTTGACGTCGAAGAAGTAAAAAGGTTGGCAAATCTTTGCCAACTCTATGCCATAATCTATGTATAACAGATCCTAATTGCAATGGTGATAATTTAGAATGTTTTTCATCTCTTACGTTTACTCTCGTAGTGTCATTAGTGGTTTTTTTTTTTAAATCACTGTAGTTTATGACTTTAGTTCTCCTTTTTTCATTTCTTTTTATCGTAAAACTTATAATTTTTTCCTTAACCTTCTCTCTTTCTTTTGTTTTCTGTGTGTATGTGTAACCGTATGTACATATATACATATACATATATATATATATATATATATATATATATATATATATATATCGGTAAATGCATTTCTCTACGTGCGTGTATGTATGCATGTGTGCATGTGCGTATCTTTAAATTTACATTCGTTATCTTGGCCTCATACGGTCTGTGGATCATAAACTTTATACAATATTGCTTTTCTGATAGCCGTGCCACATTCGACCGTGGGATTGGACTGGGATAAGGATACGCTAGGTGAGAATATAAGTGACAGGCTCGTCAATCGCTCCGACTGACCGGTTCTGATGTTTGTAAAATTTTAGCCATTTTGTTGTGATGATAACATTCCCTTTTATTCGCATACTCTTTTTCACTGTCAATGTTAGATATATATTAATGCTTCCGGGTATGATTCTCATAAATAAAAATTTATTCAATCGCTTTCTATATTTAATGTGACTGTATAAAATACTTCGCAATATATGGTAATCTGGATAATCTAGGATAATCTAGAATCGTTACTTATAAGGTATTGTAAGTGTTCAATGTTAAAACTATGTATGATTAAATAGGCCTAGAAATATTTTTATAGCGTACAAGAACAATGTACATCCGTTAAATTCATTGAAGGTATTAAAATATGATAACTTATTTAAATATTTTATAAGTTATTAATAAAATAGCTTACAGTTTATTTTATCTCTACATTATTATAGTTAATTATGAAATGAGGGCTCAATAAAAAATACTTATGATTTAATTTTAGGCCACTTTTTAAAAATAGATTTTACATAATACATACAGTACAGAAATTAATATTTTTCTATTATTGCGAAAAATAGATTATCTGGGTATATAATATTTTAATCAATATATTACTTCACATTCTTTATATATGCGAGTTAAATTAAAATTAATTACCGACAATCTTATAGAATTTTAACGATACTTTTGGTAAAGTTTAATGACAACAGTACATTTTTAATGAGTTTTCATTTATTAATGTGTTTGTCAATCAATTAATCTATAAAACTGATACTATGGCTTACATATTTAAAAAAAAATGTAATCTTTAAAATTATTTTTTTTCAATATACCAATACACTTCTGATAAATAATATTGTTCCAAATACTTAGTAAGATTTTTAATGTTTTACATTCAAATTTAGAATCATAGGCTATAATTTGAATCATCTTCAAAGTTCTATACTTGATCGTATTAAATCAATACATGTTATTTTAAAAAATTTACTTAAATTCTTATTAAAAAATTAATATTAAAATTTTCTTCATATATAAATACATATAATTAAAAAAAATCACATTATTCAAAACATATGCAATAACCAACGTGTATTTATCATTTTTATGAGAGGCACTGTGCGAATTACCTTAATAGAGAGAATTTCTTTGCTTAACATAAGCTAGATTAATTATTTAACAAAGTAATTTCAAAATTTGTTTGCAATACAATAATAATATAATTTAAAGTTTTAAATTAAGTACACCGTTTATATTTTATTCATTAATATTAATATATTAACACTAAAGCCATATATTTCTAAATATTTAATTTCAAGTATATATATTAAAATTTTTCAATTTCTACAAATAGATAAATTTTTATTATAATAATATAATTATAAATATAACAAATTTCTGTTACGTTTATATTTACTTCAATCATATAAGGCATCTAATAGAATAATTTGGATTATCAATTACGTAATTACAATTTTATATTGTCATTAATACAAAAACGCAGTACTAAAAGTATTTATTATATCAGTTTTTTAGATTAAAAGACGAGCCTATGTCACTTTTTTTAAATTATGATTAACAGACCTTATTTTCGATTTGTAAAAAATTATAATTTTTTTTCAAATTAAAATAGGGAAATATATTTTTTGTAGATTCAATTTTTATATTTTGATAAGAAATAATATGTATAATATTAATTTTACTGTAGAAGTATTGTGATAAAATAAGATTTTCAATGTTAATGATTTGAATAGTTATTTTTGGAAGCACATGATTGGATTGAAGGAAATACGACAATCTTTTAATACTCACAATTATGTTATAAGCAACAATTACATCCATTTTTCGATTTACTGTTATTGAATTTATATTTTATATATGAATTAGAAATAAGAGTTTATATTAAAATATGGTTTGGAAATTTTATTTGAAAATAAGATATTTGCAAATAGATTTTAACTTAACTTCTTTAAAGTTTTTAAGGTATTTGGAGGTAAATTCAATCCGGAAGTCTCATTTTCAAACAATCCCCTAGCAAATGTTTATATAATTAACTATTTATAGATACTCGCACAGACAAAAGCGAGTTCATATTTTATATTTTATGTTCAACAACTTACCGTACACTTATATCAAGTGATTAATTTACATCGAGTTTCGTTTTCATTATACAATAAGCCTCTCCACGGCTATCAGTTTAATTTTAAAATACCATCGCATATTTTCTTTACAACTCTCTTCGCTCACATATTCATACATTTTGCCTAAACATGTACATGTATTGTGAAAACAAACAATCAACATAAAGCTTGAACAAACGTCTAATAAATGGTTCGAAACGTTGAAAAAGTTAAAAAAACTGAAATACAAGGATCGATGAATTTAGATCTCGAATTTATTGCCTTATCCTATTTTTATTTTATCTTTATAATATCTTTTAGCGAAAAACATGACGAAACAATGACAAAAGAGAAAGAAGCTATTAAAAGGCAAGGGAATCAGGTTTTAATCGTCGTCTGCTTCTTTCTTTAGACATATAAAATTTGTCCATGCTTGCAGCATAGATCCTTTTGTCAAATTGGTTTTGTAATAACTACTCAAGGTATCATGCCCGCTGATTCTGACCTTCCTTTTTTTTATTTACGTGATTATCGCTTTTTTATTTGTATGATTATTCTGCATTCTCATTAAAATTTTATTGAGCTGGTTGCAACAATTGCTCTGATGTACGTAGAAAACTCTTGCTCACTACTTTTTTGATATTATATATTTTAGGCTTTTTCGTGAAATATTGCAGGCTCTTATAAACGATATTTGAATCATGTTATATTAGTTTAGAACTGTGTATAGTATTATATAATTTGACGTAACACCGTATGGAAAGAACAGCAACAGAGATAACATCATTTTTATTTACAGTTTCATAATAAAAAATCAGTTTTTGAAAATATAAAGAATGCTATGAGTAACTTTAGATGAAGAAACAAAACTGTTGATATTTAATTGTTAGTTTGAAGTACTATAATAATGGTATATGTCATTGCATTGGGAGAATTAGATTGACATCATTAGACCTATAGACACATCCATAATCTGATTCATCGTCATAATCGCTATTAGATATTAATGTGTCTCGCTAGTGTGTTTTTTAACGATAGTGTTGTATGATGATCAAATGTGTTTAATTGTATACGTTTATAGTCGAATCTCAATCATCAAAAACTGTGCAAAACTTTTCATTTGAAAATTTGTCTTTTATTATATATTTAATATTTTTTTTGATATGATGATAAATTAAAGAATCTCTATATTTGGTCTCCAAAAATTTTTAAATATAAAATGACTTACAATGTGTAAGAGATTCCGAAAATTTATTGCGGTTGCTATTACTTAATAATGAATAATACAATGAATTATACTGAATACGTAATATTGTAAAATTGCGTAAATAAATTTTAATATTTCTTTGGTAACTCAATATTTATATTTAAAACCATATCAATTAAAGGAACTATTTTTAAAAATTCATTATTGTTTCGTATAAATTTTATTGATCTATCGACTTTCTGCAAATTAGAAATTAGTATTCAGCAAACGCAAAACTAATATAATAAATAGGATAGCTTTATACAGTTTACTTTTATTTACAAACATCCATAGCATACGTACGTTTTAAGTTCGATTTCAAACCCTTTCATCGAAGAATTCTTAATGAATATAATAAGAAATGAAAAAATCTTTTAAGACTTATCCTTGATCAATCAAAGGAACTTTAATACTGATAATATTTGATTGGCAACCTTGCCTAATGTAACGCTGTAAAATAAATTTGTATCCTTTCAATATACTAAACAATTATTGAGGATTTAGTGTTTCAATTCTTCAAATGAAGATATTATATTTATATATATATACTGTTTAGAATGTATACTGCTAATTAGGCTGCCAAATCTAAATCTAAGCCTTATTATCGTTTGTCGCCATTGACGATATGGGAGCTTATGCGTATTCATATCACCTTTGTTTTATCAGCGAAACCTATTCGCTAAGGTATCGTACGCACTTATACGTCTGTACAGGTGCGCTCACTTATCGTAACTTATGTACATATAATTGCGTCACCTACTTTAATAATCGTACACGCATGTATAATATGTATAATATGTTATACACATTTATTTATAGTAAAGTTTAACATATATACAAATGTACGTGTACGCATGCGTACGATGCTTAGGGTACTTAGACATAGTGTGTATGCAGCGGTGCTCGTAGTTGATACACTGCTGAGTTTTTTCTTAAGGGCTCCCGATGAGTCATTAAAAAGGTCACGAATGGCTCAATACTCCGAGGATGAGGCTCAATGTGGTTGTAAGAACGAATAGGGGAATTCCATGCCACAACCCGGAAGACAAGAGTTGCGTCGAGACGCTGCTCGTACGCGGTAGCTTTATCTCGACCTCAGCCATTTTGAAAATTGAAAGTAGTGGGTGGGTGTGTACCTCCTGATGTCGGTTGTTAATCTTGTCACTCAGGTCCTGCAGCATTGACGCACACTCCTCCTGCAGATTAAGAAAATATGGGGTGAATAATCGATTAATTTGGAGTGGTCCATTTATTATTAACGCAGTTGCTTTCTAAATAATGTAAAGTAATTGTCTGTATCAGTGCTTGGATTTTATTTCCATTAACATTAACTATAAAAGACATTTTTTAATTATCAAAAAGTTTCGTTTTAACGAATGAAAATACAGTTTATCTAACAGTAGCTGCCCACCATTAATATTAATAATTATCAAAAAATTGCTTGGAACCTTAAAAAAAATCCTGATTTAGTAAATAAATGACGTTGCTTTCCATTATCTCTAAGGTAATAGGTTCTGCACATCAGCCTTAATCTAAACAGTTGCTTCCGCATTAAATAAGTGACTTAAGTAAACGCGAAAGGCTATCAGGAAATTGCAGGCGTTGCTACATCGTGCCAGGGGACCTTGACCTTCCGATTCCTATTCGTCGGACCAGTAGTTAGTGACTCATTATCAAAGGATCGAAAAATTCGGGCTACATGCGCCTTTCAGACGGAAATTAAAGATTCAACGAGCCGCGATAGTAATTTCGTTGCCGTTGGGTTGAGGTATGAAGGGGCAACAGTGACAATCAATACTATAGAAATGCTATGTGTTGAAGGTTTAGATGATGTAGATGATATAGATGATATAAATGATATAGTTAATTATATTGTTGTATATTGTTATCTCAAAAGTTAGAGAATTTCATTAACCTTTGCGTACATTATTAAGTAAATTATGAAGCTTCGTTAATTGCTTTATTTTAATAATTTATATAAACAAGAACGTATATTTAGATACATTATATACATGTATATTATTAAATATTATTATTATTATTTAGTTAGATATTAGATTTTAATTATTAGATATTAGATATTATTTAGATAGATAGCATTCAATTGGATGGAATGTAACATTTAATTTTACATCAAGAAATGCGTAATTTAGTGAATTTTACTTTTTTTTACTTTACTTTGTGAAATAATCAGTTTTATTTATTAGTGATAGTTAAATCATACGTCCTTGATCTAATATTTTATAAATATATTTCAGTTTTATTGTAACAAATTTTCAAGCAACACTTTTATAATAATCTTTGCAATAATAAAATTGTGGATAATCTGAAAAATATAAATTGACAGCTTTTAAAAATATTGGAAATTTACAAATTGTTTCTTAAAATTATGTATAAATAAAATAAATTAAGGTTTTATGAAAAAATATAATTAAATTTACAATTATTAAAAAAATATGCTTATATTATAATTTTAATTTTTCATTAAAACCCCAATTTTCATTAACATTTTGTTTTCTTAACAGCACTATTTTTTTATTATACGAACATGATATTATTTTTAAAAATAAAAATGACTAGTTGTTAGCTGATTAAAAAACTTTTTATCCAAAACATACTAAAAAAAGTCATTTTAATTTTTATACGATTCTGTCATGTAATATGAATGTTCAAGAAACATTAAAAATTTTCTAATTATAATTGAATTTTATAAATATAATTGAATTTGTTTAATACTAAAGAAATTTGAATAAAAATTAAAATCTCAGACAAATATGCGAAAAATAAAAATATAGTAATCTAAAGACTGATAAAGAACTAAATGTTAAAACCAAATATATCTTATTAAAAGAAATGATATTTTTACTATATGTTAAATCTACATAATTTCCACCTCATTCAACCAATTCCATTCACTTTAAAAACATTTACATCTTAGCGGTTCTAACTAGGCAATGTAATTAATATTTGTTTTTGTTTCAACGATGACGGAAAGTTAAACGAAAAGACAATGAATGAAAAAAAAAATATAATTAGTAGGGCAATAAAAAAGGAAAGAAAAGGAGAACGGATAGTCTCTGGTCCTTAATTCCAGAGAGCTGAATTAAAAGCGCGCCCAACACGTTGGAATCCTGGCTTGATAAATAACGTGCTTAATTTACAGAGGTCCAGAATGGATGGGGATACTGGGGATTAATAATGGTGGTCAACTTGTGCGATTTTTCCACATTAATGTTGTAGAAGCTGAGTGAAGATACGTCGAAGACAAGACAACTACGGACGAATATTGAACCTGTTCCTTTTTTCAGGTAATTCCAATCGGAAAATCGAAGAATAATGTTTAAGAATACAGATTATAGTCGCCATGAAACAGGTAGATACGTTAAGCGTTTTTTATGAAAATGGTAGGTCTGTCGATCGCAGGCTTTTGTGTATTCAGAAGTAATACTTTACTTTGCATTTCGTTTAAATAAATATGATAAACATATTTGATTATCGTATCAGGCATATATTGAAAAGAAGAAAATATTATTTTATTTGCTTAAATTGAAATAATAGAATAAGTATAGATATTTCTTAATTTTGCAGAGAAAATAATAAGAACATCAACAATAATAAAAAGAAATAAATATAATGGAAAACTATATTCTGATAATAAATATAATAAATTAAATTTGTATACTTTGTTCCAAGATTAATATGAAAGCTTATGATAAATATAAAATGAAATAATTACTTTACGTCTTTTAGATCTTATTATAATTTTGAGAAGCAGCCTTTCATGAAGTCCTGCCATTAGTGGATAATTAATATATTTACAAATAAAACCAAAATGATTTATTTAACAAAAGATATTACAGCTAATGAAACCAACTCAAGTTACATAGTTTACGCTATTCAGCTGTTTTATTTATCTCATCTAATTATCTCGTAAATCTTTGAAATTTATAAATATCTAAATTTAAATATTCATTAACTTTTTATATTTAAATTATTGTAAAACAATTTAAGCCTTTTATAATATTTTTTATGTAAATTTGTTAACATGGTTTTGATAATTGTATTTATTCTTGTAATAATACGTAACGGACAATAATGTAAATATAATTTTGTAAATACGTTCATTGAATTATCGAGATTTTGTCAAATAACGGTCTAGATATTGACTGTAGATAGTTTTTTTAATGATGAATATACTGTCGTATATATTTGTATAAGTTAGAAATTAAATTTGTCTCGTATGATACGACACGTAAATATATTATATACAGAACTTTACCAGAGACTAATTATAAATAAGCTATTAGCCCAGAGTAAATCATTTAAATAAACAACTAATTTGATAAAATAACATTAAAATATGATAATAAAGAAATAATAAAATTTATATTTTCATATTAACGAAAAAATAGCCATATTTAAATTTTTTTTAATAAAGCGTTAGTAATATTCTTTAATAAAGCGACAATCTAAATTTAATGATGTTATCTATTAAAATTAGAAAATATCTTGATGCTCAACTTGAAAACATTTGTTTTCATGAGTTTTCATAGTGTTCCAGCCGTGCTAAGATCAATTTGAAAAGCAAATTTTTACTAGTAAAGCATAACTTAAATAGGAAGCAACACAACATGGCGCAGAATATCGCGAAAAAAAGAGAAAGAAAATCATGGTTGGTACATAAGCAGGTAGAGTCGAGTAAAAGAGAACACGCAAGTTCTCCCCCAAGTGAAAAAAACAACCAGTCACGCAATGTAAATGTGCCGTACTTTCTCTTCTATGTAACATTCATATTCTAATATTTCTATTCTCTTTTACTAGTTTTTTCCTGCTTTACATTACTTTAATTGGAAATTTTTTGCATTTCACAGTTAAATAAAGGAACAGCGATGACTGAATAAGTAGTTCCGTAAATATAAAAAAGCGAACCTTCCATATTTGTTTGACAATTATTCTATAAATTAACGAAGAAAATGTAGAGAGTTTTCTATGTTAAAAATTATGTTAAAAAGTTGGGCTTGTTTAAATTCGCAGACAATTGATAAGATATCAATAAGTGGCAGTAGTTATAGCATCTCGTGGGGTACGTTGCTTTTTTACGACATACTATCTTAAATTAAGTATGTACTTGAGTAAAAACATTTAAACCATTTTAGCTAGATATTTCGCAATTAAAAAGAAACTATTTCAAGTGACAACAATATGTTTTTAACTTACACCGTAATAACTTGTTTATTGTTAGAATTTTTCATATAAAGTTTTACTATTTTTATGTTTGATTGTATAATGTTTCTGCACTAAAAGTTTTATTTTCTTGATTTGTTTTCCTTTTTTATTTTTATTTTTTGCAGCAAACATATAAAAAGGCTTAAACCTTACAAAATAATGCAATATTTCAATTTCCATATGCACTTATATAAATATAATGTAAATAATATAATATAAAAATTTCCTTATAAATATAAATGCATTACTAGTTAAGATTGCGTACATGTGTATATTCTTACGTTTGCATGGATCACTTCATTTAGGTTAAAATCATTTATAACTAATAGAATTGATAAAATATTAATATTTTATTATCAACTTAAAAAATTAAAAAGTAAAAATGAATAAAAATTATCTCATTTACTAAAATATTTATCCAATTATGATCAATTGGTGACTTTTTACCTTTTAAATTTATTAAAAACGTTATCGTACAAGAAGTAAAAATAATGAGAAGAAATGTATATTTTATTAACAATTTACCAATAAGTGAAATTTTTATCATTTTTTAATTACTCAATAAGAATTGCAATATGAAATTTGCAAAAAAGATTTTTTTGTTTTCATTAATTTATTTAATATTAAATTCGTGAAATTTTTGTTCAGAAGAAGTTTCACTGCATAAATAATTTGCGATACCTTCAACATGAATATTTAATATTTTTATGAACGATGATCGCTCTACAAGATACAGAAACTGTATTTCATTATATGATTAAGACTATATTCATAGAAATAACTTTGTTTTTGATTAGTTGTATCCCTGTAGTCGTTAACGAAGCAACAAAATCCTTTATATGTGCTTAAGCCATGTGCGTAGCAAAAGTTAATATTGAAGCAACGGCCTACATCAGACAAGATTTCCACGTTGATAAACAAACTTACACTTATGTAAGTTATGATGATTCTGTTTTCATAACTGAAACAATAAAACCTCGCTACTGCACTTTGTGAAGTGAGTTGTTTTTGAGAATTAATGAAAATAAAACACGATCCTGCAGTTGTCTGAATGACAATAATTATTTAATCAAAATGCATTAAAGTTAAGTAAGTAATAAATTGTTAAATTATTAATGATTAGCATTAGAGGTTATTTAGTTAAGTATCAGACGATTAGCAGTTAAAGCATTTAAAATTACAATTAGAGAATCAGTTAAATTAAAATTAAAGATATGTATTGATAAGATAAGATTATTATGATTATAATGTGAGCATAAATAAAATAAACTTTCTAAATATATTATGAATTATGATTAATTGTACAAAAAAATCAATAATAGTCAGAATGTCATTATTAAATAAACTCAAAATTATAAGATACCAAAACATGTAATTTTTTTCTTTCAGTTTCATATAAATAAGAAATATTGACAAAAATTCTTAAACTAATAAGTAATTATCCAGTTTAAAAAAGAACTAAGAGAAAATTTATATTTTTAAATTACATTTTAATAATTATTAATTTTACTAATTATAATTTCTGTTAACAGATTACATTCTTTTCATGCAATAAAAATTTATTAATACGTATACAGCTTAAAAATGGTTGAATTAGACACTAGAGAAGAAAACGATAGCGTAGAGCTAGAAACCAAATTTTAAATCAATATTCTAATTACAGAGAACGAAGAAAAGCTTTTTCGAAATTAGGGTGCATTTAATTGGACAGCTAAATTTTGAGATAGGTTAATAACATACTCCAAAGAAACGCACGAATAACGCATGACGCGCCAATGTTTACATCGAATGCGTGTGAACATATACACATAAGAGCGCATGCATGACTGCACGGGAAAGAGATAAAAAGAGTGAGAGACAGGGATGCATAATTGTGGAGGGTCGAAGATAGTGGATAATTGTTGGCGTCGAAAAATGGGTCGTATCCTCGCCGACTCGTTAACTACCATTGATCGATACAAGGTACGTGCACCACGATGTACCCGTTCATTGAACAAATTTACGAATCATAAGCTGGTTTTCTTTATTACTGACTGTCTATCTGGTTATTTGAACAAGTAGTAATTTTCGCATCTAACGTGTACGATGGATTATTTTAATTTTGCGTACAAGTTTAATCCGTCTTATTCGACTTAATCAATCGCTCGAAAATTCAATATACTTACATGTCGCTTATATATACGGTTAAACAGATTTCTATTGTATTCTGCAAATATAGCTAAAGAGTGTCTATAGCATTATTAAGCTATTTTTTATATTTTTATAATATTTAGGATTTTGTAAAAAATTATACGAAATCATTAACCAATTTTTTTAATGAATTATTTATTTATATATTTATTATATTATGAATTATTTATATATATTTTTTACAAACAAAAACCAATATTATAATTGAATTAATGATTTTAAGGTTTCATTGAATATTTCATTTCTTAAGCTTAACTAGTAAATGGATAACTTGAAAGAAGAAAAAGTTTAAAATGAAGAAAAGAAGACGGAATCGCGCATCTATTAGTGTCTCCTGATTTATTCTTCTATTCTTTTAAACTACTCAAATTCCTTTATTATTACCATGGTTTTACAAGTCTTATATTCTCACGAGTTCTTGCTCGGAAAACAAGAAGTTATAAGATTGTAGCATCTAAGGGCAATAATGCAAAAATTGAAACCTTTTTTGTAAAACAAGATAAAACTGTCAACGTTTTTTTCGAAACCGTGAGTCACATCTATATATTAGCATCTACATATATTAGCTATTATTCGAAAAAGTTTCCGTTTTCTTCTTGAGGTACCTTTTTTCTTTGCTTGGATTTAAATTTAATTTGCACTTGTTCAATGCTGTTACGATATTGTTTTCGCAAGATCACTGCTACGGTCTAGAAAACTCTTCTGTTTCTACGGCACGTGTTTTTAATTTGCAGATTTTTCTTTCTTAAAGGAATGATCGTCACCGTCAATAGTAATGTTTTTTAAAAATTTTATCGGTTTTTCTTTAAAGTAGCTTATTATTAATTATAGATAACGCTCAAGTCAATTTTAATAATCTTTTATTATTTATGCTACTAATAAGTTTTTAACAATACGACGTTTGATGATTCTTTTAATAATAAAAAAACAGGTATATCAGATCTTAACTATTAGATACAACTTATTTTAAAGAGCTTTTCATATTAAATAAAATTAATTAATATTGAATCGATACTGAATTATCAAATAAGTAGCATTGCATATTAATAAGTAATTTTACTTCCTATACTATATGAATAACGGCAATACTGAAATTGAAATATTAAAAAATTTAATTCTTTATTTGCATATGCATTTTGAAGATTTATTCTTTAATTGTAAATATAAATACTTATCATGCAACTATAAGGGTCTTTTTTCAGTATATGACAAGTAATTTAGAGTCTAAATAGAAAAATAATTCCATATCCATAAACAGATTGATATATAATATAAAAAGAAGTTACTATTAATCTATTATTGAAATAAAAAAGTAATACAACACATTTAGAATGAAATGTTCTTTTCTTCACGTAGATATAGAGTTATGTTATAAATTTATTATACATCAATAAATTAGTAACTCGACACTAAAAAGCAATATAATTTTCAACCTTCTTTTTAAAATAATTGTAAAAAAGTATGAAGTTTAATGGTTCAAAACTGCATTTAAAATACCCTATCATTATAAAAATGAAAGCTTTCTCTATTTAAAGATTTTTAATATTATCTTTAGAAATTGCACGTATTGATTTCAATATAAATATCGCCTATGAATTTTAATTAATACTATTCGTGAGTGTCTAATATTTTATCTTAATTCCACGTAATATCTAATATCTAAAATTAGCATATGTGCTCGTAAACTGCAGTTCGTAACATATTGGTAATCTCGGTAAAATTTTAACAGTTGTTTTTTTATTCCATTTATCAATGGTAGTCTGAAAAATTACGAGTAGTCTTTTATTAGTTATGAACTTTTCGCATTATGCCTCGATGAATACATCCGCATAGGGCGGCATCAGGAGGAAGGGGAGACAGACTGATGGAGTATGAGAAAGGTAACATCGAGGTCCACTCCGCCGACGAGCGGCAGACAAGTCCCACACACTTGAGGTGTCCACTTGATTCTCCCAATGCGTCGACCACGTAACTTGCCTTCTCCGTCTAACTCCATCACCCGTCCTCTTGAAAACACCAGTGACTGGGGTCGCTATCTAGGTACAAGTTGTCAGCGTTTGCTTAACACTCCAACTCTTCTTCACTATCGAGCGAATGTCACTCAAAGGCTGGGGTGTAGGGTTCATTAAGGGAATGGCTCGGTTCAATATCAGGATTTTCAACAACGTGACGACCATGAATTCGCGCTTCTATCAAAAGACTTGCTATCTGCGATCTCTGTAAACATTTCGTACCTGATTTATTTATACGTGCACTCGGGTATTAGTCCGCTTGTGATTGAATCGGTTTTTTTGTTTCGACACAATCGTCGAACTTTTCATAAATAATTTGACCTCTCATAGTATTTGAAATTTTTTAATGTAACAATGACTTTTATTAAATTACTGAGATACTTACATTGGTGACATAAGATAGACATTACAGAAAGTTCGATATGTTCGATGATCATATCTGTCTTATTATATTATATTCATGAATTATTAATATATATTATAATCAATAATATAATGTACTTTTCAATGATTATTTGAATTTAGAATTAATTAAAATGTTTTTCTTTTAAAAATTATTTTTCATTTAAAAATAACCATTGACTCGACATTTCGTATGCAACTTCTATTACAAGTTTATAAAATTTACAAAGGCATCTTTAGTATTAATAAAATCAAAGTATTCTTTTATAAAGCAAATATGTTTTTATAATATCTCTTATAAAGTTTATATAACTTGTATAAATAACTCAAATAATATTTTATATCTATATACATAATATTTTAATAAAAAATTTTAGTTTCTAATAACCATTTATAATGATGTTAATTATGATTGATAAATACTATTGAAAATTAAAAACAGATATTTGTTTGATTAACTATATTGGATATAGTTTCAGAGTTCTTCAAAAAAGTTTACCTATATATTAAAGTGTTTTATTAAAATTAATAATTATTTATTTAAATCGATCTGAAGTTTGTTATACGTTAAATTTAAAAAATTCTCTTCTATATAGACTAATTTATCATATTACACTTATCGTTATTAAACAATCACTTCTTTTTGATAAAGCAGTGTCTTGCATATCAATTAAAAAAGTCATAAAATATTATTATCTATTTGGCGATCGTTGATCTAATTTTACAATATTGGATATTGTAATAAATACACGTGTATATCTTTTCGTTGGTTACTAATGAAAACAGACTTGTTTATTTTGAGTTGTATTTTAGTTTTCCAAAATTGAATTTTGAATACAATTTTAATAACGTATAAATAACCAGAAAATAAACAATCAGAAATACAAATTAAAAATACTAAATAATCGTTCAAATATAGTATTTAAATATTTTTAGATTGAAAAATCGATTGATGAATTATGAACTTTTCAATACTGATTTGATTAATATTCCAGTAACGATGTCATGACGAGATAAACTTATCGACCTCCAAAATATCGATTTTTGTAATTGAAAATAGTATTAAATTTTAATGAAAAAAACCATTTTCATTGTAAATATAAACTTAATTCTAGTAGTAATATATATTCGGACTATAAAAAAACTTGATTATTAATAAAAAAAAAAAAAAAAAAAAAAATAAGAAGAATCGATATGAAAATGAATAGATTATAATTAGATTAAATAAAGAAAGCATTAAATTTAATTTATTAATACTTTTTGTTTACAGCTGTGCTTAGCTTAAAATTTTATTTATTATTTAACTTACGTGAGATAGAGACTTTTTGTATGTAAATATTACAAGATATATATTTAAGGTTTGGAAGATAAATTAAAAAAAAATTAATACAAGGAAATCATATTTTTAATATATTAATATGATATTTAAATCATTATTAATTTTCATCGTCCGTATAAGAATGAAAGGCTTGTATTGAATTATATAAGTAATACAGTTATTTAAAAAAAAGACTTAATTTCCATATAGTATTAAATTAAAGTAATAATTTATTAATAATTAAGAATAATGGTTCTACATATAAAATTATATAGAAAATCAATATATAAAAGTATTTGAGGAATAAAAAGTAACTTTAGTCAATTCTCAGGAAGTGGAAACAAAAACTAATCATTCGAATAATCTTTCTCACCGTACAAGGCGAAGATCAAAATTCCCGTATTGTGTTCTTTCACTGCCATCGCACATAGTGAATTTCAATTGCAAACAGTCGTATTGGAAAATCTCCTCGACCCCCATCCCGCAATTTCCAAATCCGAAATATCTTCGCGGGTGCATCGAGATTTTGTAAGCTCGTTAGTGAGGAATAATTTGTTTCCAACGGGCCTGGAAATATCCGACGATCGATGCCTACGAGACTGGAGAAGGAGAACGACGACTAGTAGCCCAGTTTTAGCCTGCCACTAGGACGGCCAATGCAAGTACAAGGACCTTATGTCAAAGTTCTGGCACTGGCGAAACTGATAACGGCTTAAAGGGAGTTGGTAACAAATGTTGCCTGCTTCCTCATCCCCGTCTACGTTGAAGTACAGCTAGGGCTCAAAAGTGATTTGCTTGCTGTCCGGCGTTCTTTCTCTTAATGGCTGACGTCTGCCTGAAAGCGTTGAAAAGAGCTTTTTTGCCATTCTTTCGCATGAGTGACGTGATAATTTTTAAAATAACTTGAATAATAAGTGTAAACATTGTGAACAGAATTTTTATTTCTTGTTTGGTCCAAATATCATAAGTTGTTAGGATAGGATTGCAGTAATAATTGATGTTATAATCTCTTGATAAAAATTTAGTCTTTTTTCTAAAAAAAAAATCTCTATTATTTTTAATTAAATCAATGATACGTTTAAGTACGAAAAAAACTTGAAATTTCAAATAATTTCGGAAGAAAATCGATGAAGTGTATAATTTGACTTTTTTTATAAAAAATAATGCACTCAAACTTTATGAACAGAATTATAACTTTTCATTATACAAAATTACATAGTCTTAATTTATGAACAGTATCAAATAATTATGATAACTTTTCATTTTATGGAAAATCACTTTTGAGTTAATTTTGATAGATTTCTGCTAATGTATGTGTCAATTAAAAAAATCACAATTTTAAATTTTTTAAAAAGTATTTGTAAATTTTCAGATGTTATAGTATTTAAAAAAGTTTTAAATTTGCATTTCTAATAGAATTCAACTTGAATTTTGAATTATAAATAATTTTTCAATAGACGAAATATAGATTCAATTAAAGATCCTTACGATATAGAAATATATAGAGAATACATATATACAGAACGATATAGAGTTATTTTAAAGATGGCTTTTTAATTTTTATTTAGTATTAATTTTATTTATTTGCAAACATTATATTTAAATTATCATAAAATTGAAGGATGTTGTTACATCAATTACATTACCTTCGAGACATAGATATAACGAGAAAATAATCGAATTGAAAAATTACCATAATTTACATTTTATACGACTATTTCTTTTAAGTAATACAATTTATTAATAAATTATATATATTTTACTGAAAATGTTAAATATAAATTTAAATTTTGTGTTCAAAGAGCAGTGCAACTTTAATGAGTGTTTTTATTTATAAATATTCATACACTTATTGTTTTATTTAAATAATTATTATCTAAAATTTCTTTAATAAAAAATTATTACATTGTAAAGCAGAATTTTCTTTTATTTTTTAAAATAATATACAAATTATGTTTAAATTATTAATATCAGAACAGAAAAAAACTGTATTATTTCAGTTGAAACAAAAATAGAATCACGTATAAAACGAGTAATACGATGCAAATGGAAAAATTCATACTGATTAGTATTGAAACGATGAATTAATGTAAATATAAATTTTATTTTTTATTATTATAATAAGATATTATAGAAATGATTGAAGTTATTTAAAAATAATAGATATAATATAGTGCAATGAAAAATAATCATACTCAAGACTTTTTCCTAACAATTCAGAAATGCGATTAATTTTTGTACATAACAATTTCAAAGCTTCAATATTTGAAAATGTGTTAGTAAAGATAGTTACATGTAGATTTAAGAAAACTGAAATATTTCAAAACCAAAATGAATTAAAAAGTAACTATCATGTAGAGCAAGAGACAGAGAGAGAGAGAGAGAGAGAGAGAGAGCAGAATAGAAAGAGAGGGAAAAAGAGAGAGAGAGAAAGAGAGAGAGAGTTGTACGTGTGCGTGAGCGAGTGAATGAGAAAGATGGGCAGTGAGGAAATTTGGAAAGTCGTTAGAGGTCTCGTGAATCTGGTTAATCGCGTGAAACTTCGTAACTTTGTTTCTTGTGTGCCCCTCTCCTCGAGCGGTCGTCTGGTGTCGCGTACAGCGGTAATTGCTCAACGAGATACAAATCTTAGGTACGAGTACTTCGGGATCAACATTATGCTTCAGCTCTGTTACTGCCGATGCTATGCCTCTGTCGCTGCCCCAAGTGTTGCTCCTGCATGTGTTGACTAGTGTCAATGGTTTATCGCCTTTGAGGTTAACTCGCACGATGGCGATAATTACCAAGGCACTATGTATACACTTATATATATATGCGATTCGATTGACTACTATAATTCATTGTCAAAATTTATTATACGTTTTTGTTAAATGCATTATTTGCACAATAATTATCGAATTTTTATAATTAAAAGATTATTATTATTTAATTTAGAATAATTAAAATTTTCCTGAATATTTTATCAATAATGTAAAAAGTTTAAAATTTTAAAATCAATTTATACATAAACATTTAATGACATCATGTGCTAAATTGTTCGTAAAATCGATAATACATACCTAATATTAAACTTAGAACTTTTCAAAACATTTATTTAATAATTGAAATTTTTAATTCAATACAAAACACAATTCTACAAATCGATTGCATTGGTAAACTATTTTCAGTGAACTGTAATAATAAAGAAAATCTTGAAAATGTACAAGATATAGGATCTTTCATGTAACATTACAAAGAAGGAATATATCAATAATAAAATAAAAATTCTTGTGCTAAATTATCGGTACAATGAATAGAAAGATGGCCAAAAAACTGTAAACATAGTTAAACTAAAATACCCATAATTATTAAAAAAATAATTTGATTTTTTTGTACGTTTTTTAATAGAAAAAGAATGAATTGTTTCGGTTTGGCTAAGAATTGATAATTTTATAAAAAAAAGTATATTATTGATGTAATAATACATATTTAACTAAATAAGTTAGAAAAATTCAAAGATAATAGTATATTGTAATTTATGATTAATTAATGAGGAAAATTTAATAATTTATAACAATGCTTTATATCATTTGTTTTGAGACTAAAATTTTAACGATATTTACTAATTTTATTTTTAAATTATAAAAAAGTTATTATAACTATACAAAAAATAAATTCATTAAATTATTTTTCAAACATCACAAGCTTATTTCCTTTAGAATACTTACCATAACGATAATCCTTATTATCTCAATATGATTTTTTACTTAAAGTTATTTTGAATTATAGGTATTCTAAAGAAATAAAGTATGTTTTGTCTATACTTCAATTAATTTGATGTTTACGTATTAGACGAATCTGTTGTAACTAAATAAATAATGCGTATCCTTTGACTCGAAATAGTTTTTAAAGGATATTCAAAATATAATGTATTTGCATATTCTTAATATATCGGTTTAAGGTATGTTGAGTTAATAAAAGTATTGATCAACGAAAAGATTGATTTGAAAGTATGCACATAATATTAATAAGGAGAAAATAAGGAGACGACCATAATATTTAACAATGAAGTTTTTTTACTTTTATTTAGAATACATATTAGTGGTTGTATATAAAAATAATATATCATGAATAATAAATCATGAAGGTTCAATGCCTATCGGATGATCTCAAATTACAATAGTCTAATTCGGCCGCTTACGTAATTCTACTTTTCGGCGGGTCAGTAGTGAAAAAGAACGACTGGGGTGCACGAATCAGTGAAAGCCTCCAAAGATGGCGAAACGTCAAAAAGGCAGGTGTTCCACATAGATAGGCATACTACTGGCATAAAGCCAATGAAGGTGCCACGAGCACCTACCATATCCGCATTTTCAGTATCGATCTTACTTTGCTCATTTTGGCTGCCGTAAGTCCGAGTTTTCATTCGATTTTCATGTTCCGCTTATGTTTAAGGGCATTTGAAAATGTTTTTTTGAAAATTAAGGGCTTCTTTGTTATTAAACTAATTTGATTGATATTAATCTATTAAGTATATTTAAAAATTAGCAATAGAAACGAATTGTTAGATTGTATGAAGGACTGTAGATTAATGTAAAGGTGGCTTTCCAGTTGCATATGTAATGTGAGGACCAATAATAGTATGGCATTTTATCGTATAGGATAACAAAAGTCCCGATTTAAATGGAACATTACTATAACTAAGGACCACTATTTCATCTATAAACAAAATTTATTCATCGCGGCTGTAAGCACTAATTACTAATTGACGGCCAAGTATTTAAGCGCAACGTAACTGAGCAAACTTTCTTAAGCTGCATTATATAAAAATATAATTTTTTTATGCATGCTTTCACAATGTTTCATACATTTATTAGCTTTATATATCGTGTGATTCTAATCGTTTATTTCTCACACTTGACCTTGAAATATTAAACAAAATAAAAAATAACATAACGTAGATGACTGATTTTTTATTAATGGTTTTATTATTGGTTAGGATACATTATTTTTAAAACTCAATGAAGAAAAGTTTCTTACTGAAATTAAAAAAAATTACAATAATAAGTGCAAACAATGTAAAATAATTAAACATGTGTTAAAATAATATTAATTCTATATACAAATAAGTAATGCAACAATAATAATTTATTATATGTACGTAGATATCATTCATACGTACACAGAGTTTTAATAAAAAACATTAATTATTCATTCATTTTCCTTTCTATATGTATGCATAAGATTTATTATTAAATTTAATATTTGATATGCATGTTAAAAAAAATATACACTTACTGTATTTATAATTTATTATTATTCTAAAAGAATATAATACTCTGCTCTGAATTAATAGAACATTAAAAGTTTATAATTAGCAATGTTTTAGTAGATATTATTATTAAATTAATACAAAACTACAAAATAATTGGTAAAGTAACTAAATAACTAAGATCTATATTATGAAGCCATGGAAACTTAGAAGTTATATGAGAAACTGTATATATCAAAGAAATATTACGCATTATTATGTACAATATTATATTATGTAATTTTTAAAATTTGGTTTAAGCAACTAAAAATTATTTAAAAAAAATTTTTTTTTTAAATTTTTAATATTTTTTAAAATCAATTTTATTTTAACATCACAGCGATTTACATAAACATAATTCTCAATTTGTTTTAATTTCAATGAATTAAATTAGATAAAGTAACAGTTATTTTTATTATGAGTTGTTTTTTAATTAAAATAAATAATTTTAGATAGTAAAATTTCCTGAAATTATAATAGTTTACCATTACAAAACTTCGTGCAATATTATTTCCTTAATAAATTACAACTCTCCAATAATGCTAATCTCGTATATTCAAAATTAGAATCATCTCATTTACTTTTACTAGTGAAAAGGTAAAATATGTAGGAAAAGAGATATAGAATAAGTTGAAGAACGAGAGAAATGAAATCCACTTCGGAAAATTGACGAGCGTTATTCCACATTCCGACGTTCAAAGAGTCGCTGGAGAAACGTGATCACAGTGATCGCGCAAATCTACGTGACGTAACCTTTTCACTATCTCCGTTTCTATGAGAAACACTTTTCTCATTCTGTCGGTTATCTTTTGCGCTCGATTTATTTTATTCGGTCTATTTCAATTGCCATTTCCTACATTAACTTTCTCTCTCTCCACTTAATTTTAGATTTTTTAGTATACATTATATGTTTCTAGTTTGCTTTTTTCATTTTTTTATTATATTAAAATATTTAGCGATTCCATTAATATTCATTGTTCTCATTGTAATAATATTGTAATACTTTTGTAAACTCATTTGAATATTTGGTATATAGAATTTATGTACTTGGTTCATATTTTAAAAACTCAATTCGTTTTTTATAAATGCAAATATAATACTTAAGCAGTTAATCAGTTAAATAGTTGATGGATCTACAAAATTAATTTAGAATAAATAATTTCTTATTTTGAATAAAGAAGTCAAACGAAATTTTTTAAACCGGGAGCTATAATTTACTTTAAAACTTATATAATAATACGTGTTATAATTGAATTGTTTTTTAATTTATATAATACATACTAATTTAGAGATAATAATCATAAATAAGGCCGAAATTTTTTGTTTTCATGTTGACAATTAAATAATGTGCAAGAAACGAGAGAATTTTAAATATCAAATAATCAAAATAAATATAAAAAATGTAATATGAAATGAAAATAGACAAGTTATAATAAAAGTAATCGTATATGAGACGGGTTTTCATTCTTTTTATATTAGTAAGCTTTTTTAAAATATGTTTTTAATTCAATTAATATTCGTAGAAATGCATATTTTTGCCTAAAAATTTACAGTATGTCCTTCACATTAGTTACATTGATGGTTTACCAAAATGAGTATCCTCATATTTTTAAAAAAATGACTGATTTACCTTTTTAAAATATTTTTTAACCTATCCATATCTAATTATATTCATTCACTACTATCCTAAGTAAAGTTCAATGATATTAAAGTATTTAAATGGTTAATTTTTATTTTAATCATAATTTGTTATGCATATATATATATATACATAGAAGTCTGCTATTTCTTCCAAATAAAAAAGCATAAAATAAAAAAACTTATCTAATTTAGTAGCTTAAGTTTATTTTAAGATAATTTTCCATTTAAAATGTTTATTTTTTAATTTAATAATCAGAAATTTTTAGAATAATAAATTAAAAATATCCTTAATTTTTAACAATAATATCATAAACATTCAGATTTACAAAATTGAAATTTGAATTTCAATTTAAAGTTTTGTTTTTTAATTTATAGTTTGAAAATAGAAATTATTTTCTATAAGATATATTTAATGTGGTGTTGACTAAATATGTCTTTAAAAATATTATAGAAATTTGCTTTTTTATTTATGCTTATTTTTTATAAGTATACAGCGGCAAATGAATTGAAAACAAATAAAAGAATATTCTTTAAAAATGAAGTAGAATTATTTAAAAATAAAAATTTTCCTAAGAATTAAAATATAATAAATAAAATATTAATTTACATTTCATAATATATATCGTAATAAAATACATTAATAAAATTATATTTAAATAATTTAATTGTATTTTTTTTAATAAAAGGTATCTTTTATATTATATTGATTACTCTTATGACAATTATTGTAAAAAAAATTTCTAAGCCTATTAAAATAAGAATTGTTTTTAATAATTTTCCACACTCTGCTCACAAATATTGCTTGTATGAAAGTTTTGGTTAAAGGTGAAAGAAACTACTTCTAGTCGGAGACTTATAACCTCTAAATTAGAGTTTCCCTCATAGTATTGAAAATTCTTCAAATTTAAAGTAGTATACTTCAAATGTGTTTGACTTAATTAAACTAAACTTAGTGTTGTTTTATATTATTATTTTATAATTTATTTTAGAGTTAAGTTAAAACAGTAAATCAAATGCAAATGAAGATACTTTTTTGTAATTACGAAAATTTTTAAATCATGGATGTATTCAATTTAAGTTAAATATATACAAATAACTACTATTGCAGAATTGGCTTAAAATATATGGCCTCAAAAATAATTAAAGAATATTTTTTCTATAACTTTTTATTTATGTTATTACTGTGATGAGGATGTTGATAATGATTGTTAAATAATGGCATACGGAATAGAAGATCAAGAAAAAAGTACAATATGCCATGCATGAAAATTAAATCCAAATATTAGTTATAGTTCTAGTGGATATGTATATGCAGCGTATTAAAGATTAGAGGAACTCGTTTCACTTATTGCTTGGCTTTTGGTCCCTTTTTTCAATCAGCTAGAAGGCCAAGGAAAATCATAGTAAAGGTTCGAATTCGAACCAATCATATAGACTTATAGACCCTACTAGTGCGTGTCACTTATTTTGGGGAAGCTCCTTCATATGTCACACCTAAAAGGAAAGTATTTGCATCATACTGAGGAGATCTTTTAATCTTTTCCACACCTGAATACATATATATTTTATCTAAATTTCGAACTGCAGTATTATGAGTAAAATACAACTCGTAAGACCAAATGTCATTTGATAGTTCTTATTTAAAATTTGAGTATTTTATGTAATAACTTTTATATATAAATATTATTTATTTTATAATACGATATTATTACTAAATAAAGCATAGATTCTGAAATATATCAATAATATAGAGAAGAATTACCATACATATATTGTGTTTAAATACATAAATGGTAATTTAGAAGTAATTAGTTTAATGCATCAAAATAAATATGAAAGAGTAATTAAATTGTACCTGAGTTACTAATTAATTTTTTTTTAAATAATTTTGAAGAAATTCTTAAATATAGAATTATGATTATTAAAGAACATTGTTTATAAAAATCTTTGAAAAATAAAAATATAAATCAAACTGTAAAAAACGTTAAAGCAGTATTATCTTGTTAGAGTACAAACTTTTAGAATAGTTATAAGAAATAAAAAATAAAAAATGCTTGAAACATTCTAAAAAAATATTTTGAAAATAGATACGCTATCGATTATTTTAAAATTTAATACAATTTAATTATTGAAGCAGTTTAATTATAGTAGCACAATAATTATTTGTTTGAAAATAATATTTAAGAATACGGAAACAAAATTAAGGAAATACACGTAAATTATTATAAACTTAAAAAAAACTTAAAAATACCACAGGAAAAAATTACACTTATTACAGATAATAACACAAATAAAAAAATCCATTTATGGGTTATAAAAATGTTAAGAAAAGAATCAATATTAATTATTTTTAGAAATATATTATTATCCGTACACATTTTTTATTAAGACTAAAGAAACGAAAATAGTATGGATAAAATTTTTAGTCATTATCAAATATTAAAATTGTATATACGGAAATATGTAGGAAATTGCAAACATATTCAATAAGCAAATAATCGTTTTTGATGAAAAAAAATCTTCTCGCAATTATGTGCTGCAGAAATTATGATTATTAAAATTTACTTAACCTACAATTAAATTATAATATCTAGAGTTTGCATATAAACATTTGTATGACATGTATGACATATGAATGACGATTGTAAAAGAGTAATACTAAAATGAGTAGCTATTTTTTTTTATCATTATTATAAGAGCTTCATCGAATAATTTTGGCAATTCCTACAGTTTATATAAATTTCATCAAGAGTGAAATATATTTTACGCTTTTCTATTGTGTTTTTAAATATCATTCATTATAGTAAATTATTAATTTCAACATCAAGTCAAGGTAGGTTGTATTATTTATAAGCAATTTTTTCATATTTCTAAAAATGTTATTAACATTAACAACTAACCCCTAAAATTTTCTAATTTAATAAAAAACAACGGTAAAAGATCGAAAAATTGTGTAAATTATTAAACTTACAATGTTATGAAATTTATATGCACATGTTCAAGATTCATTTGAAGTATTCAGGATTATAGTTCTAGCAATTCCCCCCACTCCCAACAGACTGTCTTTTCTTACCCTACGTAACCTAATGCTTATTATTATGCATTTTATCAAGGTAACCATTTTATTACTTAATATCATTCCCTTTCTAAACGAATTTGTTCAATTTTTCCTGAGTCTCCGAATCTTCCGAGCATGACCTCCGCTCTTTTCGATGCTTTTCCGTTATAGCATCCCCATCGAGCCTTTCTGGTTTAGAATAAAATTCGAGTCTCTGAATCGGGATTCTAAGGAAATATGTGCACTTATAAACCCTTGCTAAGAGATTTAATTCGAATAGTCTTCCTTAGTCCAAAACCTCTATGCCCTATTCCATTAGTGTCCCAGTCTCAGGAGTTGGTGGATTCCCATCCTGCGTTCAACATGTATAAGGATCCTTTTTCATGAAACGATATCGTTGAAATTTAGATGCATATATTGTCCCCATTGTTTAGTTTTTTTAGTCCGGTTTAGTTGCTGAAGTCAAGTACTCGATTGGGTGCTCACTGGTTCTGTCAAATATTTTACTGGAATTTAGAATGTCGGCACACATGGCTGACCCCCTCCCCTCATACAAGTAAAGATAAATCTTCGAATGAGCAATTAGAAGATTTTGGACTCAATATCTTAATTCTACCTAACCTATTATTGCCCTCTGAAAAAATGAATACAAATTCTACTTCTTATCCTGTTCGCGAGATCCTTCTGATAGTTATATATTGCCACTCCCTTTTTAAAGTTTGCTTTGATCGTTTGGGAAATTCCTAAACTCCTGCTTTTTCATCGAGAAATGATTTGCTACGGATTCCCTTTGTCGTGATTAATACACTGAGTTTATGCGAGACTACGTTAACCAGTGATATATATGATTGAATCTGAGCCCTCCTCAACTTCCAAATTGTTTTTTCTCCATTATCATGGGGTTCTTAAGATCAACGAAGATTAAAAAAAGTTATGGTCTGGGCTAAATGAATCCTGTGTTTTAAAATTAGGGCCTTATATTAAAGATGGTCTCATTCTAATTACATTCGGTCTCAAATTCATTGCATTTCCAAATTACAAGGTGCTCTATCCTGATTAGATGACGTATGATCAGAGTAATTTTCTGAGTAGACATCGAGAAAATGTTTGATTAACTAAAAATATCTAAGGTTCCCAAAGTAAAGTTGTACCATACCATACATATTGGCCAATCTATCACTAGGCCACAATGCTTCTATTTCTAGTTTATCTTAGTCTCAAGGGTCATTTGTTCAAATCTTAAGATCTTCGTAGACTTCCCGTGCCGACTAATTCCAATTTCAACTTTCTCTTCTTGATTCCTCATTCCTCGTTACCAAACATTACATTTTTATCCCAGATTTCTTAGCTACTTGATACTCTTGAGTTTCTCTCTCCTTTCACCATATCGTATAAAAATCGTTATGCAAGGTGTATGATTTATCTAGGTTCAATCGGACGAACCACTTCCTAAACCCTTCATCTAAAAGTGAAAATCCGCGTTTTTTCTTTTATCAATCTTGCAAGAGTTCATTCTGCGTAGATGGTTTGTGCATTAGTTGGATCATTGTAAAGACTTTGTAATGGACGTTACCCAAAATACGGCACCGCCCCCCGGTCGCCTGTAAGCAAGCGCGACATATGAGACACCTCAATTACCTCGTATGACGCAATAACGGCGAATAAAACACTCGGAGGGGTCGAGGGAGAGCCTGGTGCGCCGGGAGGTACGGAAACGCCTCCGCGTAAACAGGGAACGATGCGAATGGCCCTCCTCCGAGACCTAACCGCCGGTTCTTTGAATCCGGCCAACTCCGGCGACGGCTGGAACTAAACGGCGACCCGGGAAGAGGGCTCCGGAACTGAAATTGGGTTCCGGGAAACAGGAAGGTCGAAGGAAGAAATAAAAAGAAGGTGATGGGAAGAAGGAAGGAAGTGCAGAAAGAGACACATAGGAGAGATGATGCAGAGGAGATTAAAAAGCCTGTGACCTGGTTCCCCCTTGCAGCAACACGGAGGCACAAGAGAAGACAGAGAGACCAGCGTGGACGGGACCTGAGGCCCCCGAGACGACTGGAGCCCAGGAAAAACGGAGGACAGCGAGCACTTTACCCCGTCGTCGAGGCCTACCGAAGGCCATAGGTGTCGAAACGAAAGCGAGCAGCCGCCGTAAGTAAAATAAGAATCGTTTTTATTGTATTGGCGTTGGATTTCGGGCCAGCGGCACCTGAAATTGTAAACACGGCGAACCTTGGACACAGCTGATCGCGAAGTCAGTTGTCGCCAAGGCCGGGCGCGGGCTAGGTAGTCCCCCCCTTCTGTTAACCGTTATCGATTTGCTAAATGAGGAATTGATGTAATTTGCGAACGAATCTAATTATAGTATATTCATTTTAATTAATATTAGAACTGTAAAACGCGCTGTTATATAAAATTCTTTTTTTCTTGTTATTATAGATATTATCAATAAAAGTACGGCCATTCCGGGAGGACGCGAATAAACCATTTTTTTCCTTAATTTAATCGACTTTTTTTATTTGCTCCACCCCTCACTTCTACCCCGAACCTTGAAGCCGGCGAGCTCATCCCCAGCGACGATTTCCCTCTGCACCGCGGGCCAACCCAGGCCCCGCGTTACAACTTTCACAGATATACAGATGTATCTGAACGAGCTTATTCTACTTGTGTTTACGTTATTCGTACTGTATATATGGATAACGATGAAGTATGTTATGCATACTGTATGTATGTATAACCATATGTATGGAGTCATGTTTCTTTAGTGTGTTCCTCTTAAATAAGATTATTTACCTTGCCTTATAAGTGGTCTATATGCAGGACCTCGCAGCCCTTTCAGCACAAAATAGGGTGATTTGGGTCATTCAGTTCAGGACGGCCTGCACCAAGTTACGAGTACCGGTAGATAAGTTGTATCTTTTGTCTTGCAGTTAGGATTTCATTTCGCCGTTCACTGATATTATATAATATACATATTTCACTGATTCCTTTCATCTCTTCGTATACACAATGAAGAAAAGTCTTCCTTTGTTGATGTGTATTTCTACCACCAGTTGGCGAGAGTCAATAAACTACAGAACTATCATCCCTAGTATTTAAATATAAGCGAGTAATTTACCTCGAAGCATTTTCGCCACTGGAGAACGGATTAATACTCTGCATGTCTCTGACTATATTTCTTAGTCTGTTATCTCAGCATATATCGAGCTTTCTTCGCTCCCACGGTTTTTAGCTACTCCAGAGTACAGTTCTTACTCTGTCCTTTAACCTCTCGCTAAGGCTTCAGTGCTTGCCTCCTATATATAGAGTTTTCCTTGCTCACTTGGTTTGTTTACTTGAAAAACAATACCTTGCCACTCGAAATACACAGAGCCTTCTACGCTAACCTAGGCTTTAATTGCCTTCTATCTCACGATTCTTGGATAAATACATATAGCATTTTTACTCATCTTGCGGAGCCTCTTATCAATAAGTCACTCTGCTTTCGCCTAGAGCTATGTATATCTATCTGAGATACTAGAATATCTGAGATATTGCAGCAAGAGAGGCCTTATTGAAACTTCAATCAGCTACTCCAATACAGTATTTCTAGGACATAATTGTGGCAGAACCCTGCGAAGTACTTTTTGCAAAAGGTAGTCTGCTTCATTAAAGCAGATAGCCCTACATTCTCAATTTGAGCTAGTGTTTTCCTCGTTGCCATGGTGGCCTTCTAGAGACAGCGAAGCATACTCCAATGAACGGATCCGCTTAAGATCGGTTCTTGTGTAAAAGGCCTTTATCTACTCGCCTAGATCTTAAACTTTCTAATCTTTGCTGGCACCATTATCAGCGCCAATTTCGTACTCGGAACAAAAAACAAGATGACTCGGGGTCTGAGGGATAGGATTGCCACACAAATAGTGTTTGAGCCTTCCAATCTTTTCATATATAGTGACCATTGTAATCTGTTTCATTTTCTAACATATCTTTGGATGAAGAGGGGTCTGAGTCTTCTTATTTTCTAAAGGGTCCCTAGTTGAAGCTCTTTCTATGAATTGAATGATAATTGAATGGTATAAAAATTTTAAAATAAAATTTCATGATCTCATACTCTAATAAATTACATACATAAAATCTGAGAATTGAAATATTTAAATAATAAAATTTTTTTTTTTAATAGTTTTGTGAAAACGTACTTATAATGTATTATTAATTTAAAAATATTGTTTCATAATCGAATTAAAATTTGTCGTTAACTGTAAACTTTTTTTGTTGTAATATTTTGAATATGTAATATTATGCTCAAGATTTTAGATATCTGAAGAATGCGTAATATAATCAAGAAATCGATAAGCTTGCCTACGGTTTTATTTACATCATATTTACATATTGCAGTCAATAATTCATTGCAAAACTTTATAAATGAATAAACTATATATGAAAAACTTTATAATACAAGTAGTACAGATAAAAAAGGCCATAAGCTTTTACTAAATATTATTAGTACTATACATAATCCATTATTTGTATTCATATAGAATAATTTACAAATATAATTAAAAAATAAACAATATAGGATATTTTAAAATTTTTATTTTATGAAGGAATTATCTAAACATTAAAAAAATGTAGTGATTTCAATACTTATATTAACCTTTTAGATCATTCCGATAGATTGCACTAAATAAAGAAAAATATTAATAAAATTTTTATACACGAATCGGACAATATGATTAGATAAAATAAATCGTAATATTAGTTAGATGAATCAAAGAAAGCAAATTAAACAGACGTATGAAAAAGTGCTTGATCGTGAATCGATCAAGCTAATGGTTCAAAAAGAGCGAAGTCTGCAAATCATCGGTAGTGTTGAAAATTGAAATTTCGCTTGTGCAAATCCTTTCCCTGGAGTCAGTTGCCTTTGTATTCGTGAATACCTTTTTCACTCTTTATCGTGAGTCAATTTGTATTATATATATTATATATAAATATATTCAAAGAGAGCCTTAGAAGAGGCTTTTGCATACCATATTCATATACAGGGCAATTCGGAGTTTCACAGTCAGACCGCGTAAATTCTTATATATTTCGGCAGTTTTTTTCTCAAAAATTGCAAATAATTTATGAAGCTACAAAATTAAAAAAACTTTTGTATTAGAATTAAAAATATCTTAATTGTTACACAAAATTAAGATTAGTTTTATTCTTATTCAAGACTAGGAAACTTACTCAATGTTTGCATAGTTACACATAATTTAATTCCATTTTGTGACATCTTAAATCTAAATTAACGATTTTATTCTTAAAATTAGTTCACTAAAGCTTTAATTTTAAATATTACAATTAAGTACTGTAAATTTCAAAGTTCATTTGTAACTAAAATTTGTTTTCTAAAATTCGAGATACAAATTATATATGTATCTACTATTATTTTATGATATAATGTGTTTTTGAATGGTTCAAAATATTTTTATATTAAGAAACATAGTAATAACCGTGAAGTCATTTATTTTCCCAGCTAATTAGAAGTAATAGAGAAATAGTATGATATATTTTAGTAAGTGTTTGAATACTTGGAATAAGAAATAAATAAAAAATTTTTTAATTCAGTTTTGTTAAAAAAGTTATTTTTGCAGGAAAGTGAATCGCAGACAAGTACTCTGCAGAATCTAATGAAACTTTTTATTTAATGTACTTATCTTTACAACGAAGTGCTAGAAGTTCTTATTATTAAAAAAACGTCTAAAAGCACGAAAGTAAAAATCATTATCCAATGTTTTGATAACTTTATCATAAACTATGAAGAGTGTATTTAAAAATGATTTATAGATAATATATGTAACAATATAGTTTAAAATATAAGTAAAATTTATCCATGGGTTTATGTATAAATGTATGGTATATATAAATATATATATAAATTAACGGTAACAAAAATACATTAAGGAAATTAAAATATAATTATGAAATATTTGTTAATTATCAACTTAAAAAATAAATGAATAAAGATTTCACCTTTAATAATATTTTGATGCAATGATATTACTAAAAAAATGTTTTAAATTCTTATGTTACTGATGGCTTTCAAGTGAGTTTTATTCGTGCATATAAAGTTATCTTATTATTGAAAATCGTGAGATACATCAACTTTTTATGTAATTACTATATCATTATGACTACGTCGATGCGATAAATTCAAATCTGTTTAAATACACTAATATAAACGAAATATTTTAATACTATGAAGTTTAATTCAACCATTCATATATATTTTGTATTAACAATTTACTATTAATATTTTCAAGGAATACTTGAGTATTGGACTTATAATACAGTTTAAATTTTGAATTATAGTAATTCCTTTAATTATTGCGAGCTATAATATAGCAATAACCAAATTAAATGTTTTAATACTTCTGATGAAATTATGATAAAATCAAAGAATAAGTAAAACTTATTCAGAATATCAAAGTATTTTATTTTTTTAGTATATATATTTTAATTTATTGTATAAAAAATATAAAAAAATTTTTAATAGGGTGTATATTATTTAAAAAAAAATGTATACATTGAAAACGTTAACCAAATTTAATAATTAATTTGTGGAAGACTTTTTTAGAATTAATTACTGCATGAATACACAATTACATAAGTTTGGTAAATTATTTTCATAAAAATTTTTAATATATCTACAGATTACTTACTTTCACCCGCAGAAGATACTGCAATGTTTGTGTTTGTGTGATATTGCTGGTCGTTGTATTATCCGTTAACAATCGAGCAACAGCGATCACATTTTCCTTTGTGATATTGTAGAGAAAAAGTGTACATATTGTCTAGATAAATAATAAATATAATAATATGTGTAACCAATTCTTAAAGTTTTACATTTAAAATGTTTATATTTATAATATTGAAAAATTTATTTTAGAAAAGCCTTAAAATGAAAAAATATAATATAACTAGAAGGTTTAAAACAACAATATACACTGTTTTATAATTAATATAAAATATTGTTTTATCAATCATTTCGAATAATTCAATATTTTTACAAAAATTTTTAATTAAAATGAAATAAATGTACTTAAGAAATTTCTAGGTCTTGAAAATTTTATAAAAATACTAGATTTACAAGAAATACATTCTAAAAATTTGATTATTACCTTAAATTTTCCTTTATTTCATATATATTTTATACCAAAAATTTCATTAACTTCGTTCATATTTAATTGTTTATTCTGTGGTATCTTTTTATAAGATTTAATAAGGTTTTTTTTATAAATAATAAAAATTTATTTATTTAAAAAATACTGTAAAATGCATATAAATATAATTTTTAAAACAATGATAATTATGACGACTGATGAAACTTACGATAACCGATTTTCTTACGATACTTTAATACTAATAATAATTATAAATAATTGTCAAATATTCTAATTCAAATAATAAATTTCATACCTGATTATTAACTTCTTCACGCATGAAATTATCTAGAGACGCTACGGCATCCATCACCGTGAGATTATTGTGAGGCTTGAGCAAGTTTTCATCTGTTTCACTATATCCAAGAAACATAAAGACTCCAAGCGGTATGTTATACGCATCTGTGGAAATAGGACAAGTTTGAATCTTTAAATTATTCATTATTTAATTAAATTCTATTAAAACGCAAATTTTTTTATATAAGAAATAATAAAACAATTTTTGATTTTAAATATCAAGTAAAAACGTGATCATGGATTACAATAAATTTTGTGCAGATTGCTTTCATTTTTTTATGATTTTAATGGATAAAGTGATTTTACACCTTATTCATATCATCTTTAAATTATAATGAAAATATTACTTGCTTCGTGATTAAAAAGAGCATTCTTTCGGAATTTATTTTACTTATAAAAAGAGCTTTAAATAGAAAATATACCAGTAAAAAACTTTAACCCCTTTGTTAGCTTATAAGTCATATTTTAATATACAAAAATGTAAAATTCGTTAGTAAAATGTTGGAATAATAAACAAATAATAATTGATTATATAGCTAACTGTAATAAAATTCGTATGAAACTATTAGAAACTTTTATTTTTAATATATGCATATTTAAATTTATGCATTTTAATACATTTTCAACTTTTACTTAATAGCTGCATTATGTACAGTAAATGATAAATTTGTATATTCCATATTCAATGATTTTTAATAATTTATTATATACATGATGCAAGTTTTGTAATAAATTGTGAATAATAAAAAATAATGAAAATAGTTATTATTCAATTGTCATTTATGATAATTTATATGCAAGATTTTAAAATTATTTTATGTATATATATATATATATATATATATATATATATATATATATATAATTTCGTATTAAATCTGACATTGCAGTTTCTTCTAAAAGATGTTGTCTTTGAAATTGTGAGTACCGATAAAGCTTTTAAATTCTTTTTATCTACATCTTTAAAATATTCTCGCAATAATATTTATTAGTGGGAAATAAATTTAATAAATATTTCTTAATTTAAAAAATTTCAATTTAACGAAGAGGTTGAAGGTCTTAGTTTTCAAATTATGAACAGGATAATTATTATAGGATCGTAAAATAAGGATAAATAATTTTGAAAGATAGTCGACTCAGTATTTGCTTGTTTCTCACAAAATGTATAAAACCTTTAACTGCGCAGCAGGATTATAGATGCCGCTTTAACGCAACTTATGGTTTCAATTAGTTGGAGGCCGACCTTAGGAACAATTGTTGCAAGTAAAGTGAGAAGCTTGAGTTGCGTATGGCGCGATCTTACTGAAGAAACGAAGGGGATGAGACCATATACAGGAAAGTCCCCATGTCGATTAATAAATAGTAATTATAGGGCAGGGTCAGACGGCCACCTCAGGACAACTCCGTCTCATCCCATTATTCACTGTTGCTTACCCGGTGCGGGTCGCATGCATATAAACCGGCCGCTGTAACACAGACACCGACCCCTGTAAGCCTGGTAAGCTGGGGCCGCGTGATTGTAGAATGCAAAGTCCGTTTTGCAGGGTGACGACTCGATGCAGATCGTGTTGCAAGTCAGGATCTCCCCTTCACCACACTGGCAGAGCTCCGAGCACTCGGGTTCGTCCTCCCGATACAACTGCCATTAAACCAGATAAGAGATATGTCATGTGATACTGGGTATGTTGCGTTGGATTGGAGCCTTCCAACGTAATATTGTTATTTCATGATTGTATTATCAATAGGCGTTAAGATTAAAAGTTACATTCGAGACGGGCTAAGGGCACTTTTTAAAAATTATTCAACAGGAACCCGTGTTATGGAAAATACAGAGTTCCTTAGAAGAGATCATCCGCGATGAAAGATAAAGCGTAGTCGAGCAATTCAAAGTGGATACGTATGCGGACTGGACGTATAAAAAAACGGATTGGAGTCGGGTTCTTGCTTTTCTCTCTAGGGATATAGGCGACTCTTATACGGAAAAAATGCTGTCGTGCACATGTTTTATACGTCCGCAAGACTAAAGGAGGGAGCGGGAATGCTTACGTTCGTACTCACCCTCTTGCCTTTGCCCACACGGATGTACTGGTGTGACTGACGGGGCCTTTGAACCACACAGAAGCCTGTAACATCGAATAAAAACGTCTATACTAGTGTTCGCTTGTTTATTTCTAAATGCACGCGTGTGAGGGTATGCCTATATCGATAATATGTACAATGAGTGGTAGAAAGCTACCGTATTATTCGTATGCATGCTTTTCGATTTCCAGACCTGATGTGTCGTTTCATCTTTTTCCCTTCTACATCTTCGTTTGCATTTCACTACCCTCATATATGCCTTCCTTACGGCTTTCGCTTTGTTTAGCAAAGTGGCTTTTCCGATTTCCGATTCTTTGGATTCAACTGCTTTGTATTATTATACATTTTTTTCGATTGTACTTTTTAGAGGTATCTCTTGATTGGTGCTTATTTCCTTTAATTTTTAGTAGCGTGTTAAATTTATTGCATTCTTTTTAATCGAATATCATATAACTCTTTTAATACCCAATTTTAATATTGTTTTATAAAAAAATATAATTTTTATTCTTACTCTCATAATTAAAATCCATTATAAGAAAAATATGAGTTAAGTGGACATTAAATTTACAAATACAGTCATAATGCAACGGTTATTATGACTATATTAAAACTTTATCCATCAAGAAAATTAGTTAAATTCTATTGAAACATTTAAATTATATTTCAAAACATGAAATGGTTTTTTTATATTATTAGAAAACGTACTTCTTGAGTCGATAATTTATTATTTTCACAGTTAGCAATATTTTCCGGGTTCAATATTTTATTTACATTTCTTTCTTTTTAAAGTATTAAGTTTGTAATGTTCTATGTAATATTTGAAGAGTAGTTGGAACTTTATAGCAAGTTTTACTCATTTTTATAAAATATACAATTTTCATAAAACTTTTGACACATCCTTCTGCCATACTGTAAAATGTTCATTTTTTATTTATACAGTTGGAGAAATAAGTTATACAAACTGCTCTTAAAGATAATGAATAATTTGTATTTTAAATAACGATACTGTTGAATTGATTATGATTCAAAAAAGCACAATAAAAATTAAAAACTTTTTTTAATTAAAGATCATACTTCAGATTTAAAATATTAAAAATTGAATATTAATCCGTATGAAATTTTAAATAACAAATACTTATTTCTAAAATATTAACATAAAAATGAAATTTCTGAAAGAAAGAAAATTTATTGTTAATGACCTTAATACAGATTTAAATTTGAAGGTTGTTTTAAAATTTAAAAAAAAGTACAAATCTACTTTTTTATTACATTATTGTAAGACTTTAAATATTTATAAATGAAAATATAATACAAATTTATAATAACTTCAATTGTTATATATTTCTCTGAAATGTTCAATAACTTTTATTATTAAGAAATTATCATTAATTGTGAAAATTTATTTTGAAAATTATACTCAGATGTACAGTATTTTATTATAAAAAACAATTAAAAAAAATTTATTCCTGAAGATGCAGTCGTAAGTAAGACTATTGTTCACTAGAGAATTTTAGATAAAAAAATATTATTGCACTAACTTGAAATATTCATGAGATCTAATGTCAATTCATAGCATATAAGACTTTCAGAAGTGCATTAATTCAGAAATGAGTGTCAGCCAGACAATTATGTAGCAAATCATTTTATGACTCATCAAAATGTTCAGATCACGTCTATGACTTGATAAACCGCTTAATTCATAAATCTGTGCAACGTTTATTCGGTTTTTTACTTCTTTCCTCTTAAAAAAAGTGCAAATGTCAATGGAGCGATCAAGGACCCGTTAATTGACACCTGCGGTCGATAGATATTCAGAGTTCAAAATAAATAGAATATGGGCGATACCATTTTCTTTCCATATCCACATTTTTCTTTCATGTTAATTTTTTAAAATATTGATTGCAAACTATAAAAACAAAGTTCACTCTTCGTTATATTTCATATGTTTGAGCACTTTCAATGAAACCTGACGCAAATTATTAAATTCGATAAGAAGTTTAGAAAAGTAGAAATGTCTAAATTACACAATAAATTATAAGAATGGGTTTTTTACATTTATTATTCAGCGAATAATATGTATACATTGCATAATGTATAAATTAAACAAAAGAAAAGATATAATTGTATTAATATTGGCATTTGTTCTAGATAATTTATTTATCCACCTACATATCTGCAATAATCTTTATAGATATAGAGTAAATTTTTATGCGTGATTTAATATTATAATATACGTTTCTCTTTACCAAAATTGTGAAAATAAAATAAAAACCTATACATATATTTAATTATTTCCATATATTTTCATGATTAAAGCATCTTTTATTTATTTGCTTTTATTTATTAAATTTATACATTCATTATAATTTTAATACAATTTTTTAAATTAAAATTATAATAAATTCAAGAATCTTCAATAGACTTTTATACATATGAATTAAATTTACCTTTAGGTTTAGAATTATTAAAATCTATATGCAATGATAATTAATAAAAACTAATTGGCTCGTTATAGTTATTATTATAATAATATATAAAAAATTATAATTTTTAAATATTTGTTTTAAATTTAAATTACGATTTTTGACTAAAAATATATACATATATATATATCTGAGTGTGTGTGTTACTTTAGTGGTCCGTAAGCTGTATATTTACTGTTTTAACAGATAATACAAACTCATCACTTTATTAACTAAACTGACTTTTACAAGTGAATCTATTGTTGCCGTGGTCTTTTTCTTAAATAGCAGAAATAGAGGTATCAGCTCAACAAGAATAACGAAGAGAAATAAGGCGCTTCAAAAATAGAAAGGCAACTTCATAGTCGTTTTTTCGCAGCCCCAAAAGTTGAGTATCGAACAATCGGCGATTGAACTCGTGCCAGGAAAATTGACAAGCCACTGGAGAGGGAAAAGCAGAATAGAGAGAGCGAATTGCCTCGATCCCCTTCCATTCTTTTGCTTCACTCTCGGCTTCTTTGATTACTCGATTCTTCACAGCTCGAGCGATTCCTGTTTCCCTCGAATAATGCTATAGGTACAAACTGCGAACATTGTAAGATTTCTAGCGGTATTTATCGAGAATTCTCTTTATATTGAATAAATAAACAATATCATCGATTCCCTTTTGATTCAACTATCTCTACAACTGAAAATAAATAAAGCAGAATGAAACGAAAATCAATTCTAACGGCTATGGCGTAATAATTTATAATATGTATATATATATATATATATGTGTGTGTGTGTGTGTGTGTGTGTGTGTGTGTGTGTGTGTAGGTTATTATTATATCTTCATATTATATTAATATTTAATAGAAAAATATCACTAATAAACGTATACATAAAATTTGTATATTAAAAGTTCTTTGTTATTTACAGCTAACATTTTAATTAATTCATGTTTTAAATTCAAAACATTTTTACTGGGTAGATTTAAATTAAAACTTTTTTACAGTATAAAAATTAGATTTAATTTAAAACAATACATTGTGAATAATTTGTAACAATAACTATCTATAATATTACACTTTTAACTGATATACATGTTATATAACCTATGATATATTTTTACACAAAAATAAAGGTTCGCAATAATTATAAAGGTTTGTAACAATTTTCTTATTGAAAATATATATTTTGATATAGATTAGAGTATCTATAATTGAGTCAACTATAGTCTTAGAATTTTAATGACGATACTCTTCTGTTCTCATAAAATTGTGCTTCCATTCATTTAGTAGAGATTTATTATTTTATCAAGATTATTGCAGACAAAATATTAA
Organism: Kradibia gibbosae; assembly: GCA_018907135.1. NCBI lineage: Eukaryota > Metazoa > Arthropoda > Insecta > Hymenoptera > Agaonidae > Kradibia > Kradibia gibbosae. The sequence continues at coordinate 13,136,051 of JACCHX010000002.1, read as the reverse complement.
TATCAGTTTAAAAAACGCAATGTACAAAATTGTATTTACGATTTAAATAATTCAGGTAAATACATTTTTTCTGGTATATATATGATGAATAAAATTATTTTTGTATAGATGGTAAAATATGTATTTTTTAAAATAATAATAATAATTCTCTCTAATAAAATTATTGAAAAAAAAAACAAGTGCAGGTAGCCTATGGATAAGTTCTGTCTTTTATTAAAACCGAATTATACTAGTAAATTTGCTTATTGAGTTACAGTAATTTATTCAGATTGGTTGTAGATGGTCTCAGTTTAATTAGCTAGCGAAAGAAAACTATATGTTATAGACAAATATAATTTCGTAGAAAAATTCAGAAAGAATAAAAATTTTATCTAATATAAAAGAATATTTCCTGTTACTCTATGCTAATAAAGACGTACTAAAAAAATTGAATATTTAGTCAAATAAGAATTATTTCTATGTCTATATACGTAAAAAAGTTATGATAAGAATATATTTAAATAATAAAATTCTATAACAAAATATATAAATTTTAAAACAAATCATATTAACTGTTACATTTTCAATAAAAGTATTTTGGTATTAATGTAAAAAAGTATTAATGTAATGTAAACTGTATGATTAGAATGAAAAGAATTTTCAATGACAACAATATAAAACAATAAAGGTAAAAATACTTATAAATTGAATTTAGAAATAGAGTTTAGAGTAAAGAAACTGGAAAAATAAAGCTATTTACTTGGATTTAGAACAGATAATTTAATCTTGATGTAAAAATATATCAAAAGCAAATTCGCATTGTATCTGAATGATTTTGATTGAAACTCTTTTTTCAAAAATAATCCGATTCCATAGATTTTCAATCATCAGAAATTTCAGATCTTTTTTTATTATAAAGCTCTTTAAATTTATTTTAATACAATTTTTATATAATTTTAGATTTTATAATAATGATATTAGAAAATTTTGTTTGGTAATTAAATGTATGTTTGTCCCTTAATATGAAAGCAATGCCGATAAAATTATCAAAAAGTAAAACATATATAAAAATTTGGAAGGATCTCTAGTACATGTCCTTCTATTAAATTCTAAAAATGAGTATTTGGGTCAAATTACCATGTTGGGCAATCATGCTTTAATTGCGTAGTATTGTATGTGGAACCTCGCTCGAACAAAATCTCACGCGAAATCTTTTGCAAATTCCTGACTCAGGGGCTAACGTGATTTCTTACTTCATTACGCATAATTCAATTTAAGTTGAAAAAGCTGGAGGTCCTTACGTGGCGGTGGCGTACTGACGGTGGTGGTTTTGAGCGTAGTGGTAGCCCACATGGTACTCGACGTGATGGTACCGTCAGTGTTGAGATCGAGACCCGGGCTCGCAGTAGCCTTCGTTATCATCGTCGTCGTCGTCGTGATCTTCGTCGTCGTGGTCGTGGTCCTCGTTGTCGTGTCCTCGATGCTAGATTGGGCCGATTCTCTCAGTGTCGCGTCTGGTATAATGTTCTCCTCTAGCCCCGCCGTCTCCTTGGGTGTAAACTCCTCGCCCTCTAACAGCTTCGGGTTCGTCACCGCAACGTGCGAGGCCCGGGGTGTCGCGACAGCTATCGAAGGCTGCCCTATTGGTGGAAGCTGCGTCGTCATTCTTCCGTGGCCATTATGATTATAACGACGTCTGTGAAAGTCCTTCTGTGCCTCGACTGTAATGAAAAAGCATTTAATCACTAGTGACATTTTCGTTTTACGAGCTTTCGATTCAATTTAGACAATTCTGTTAAAATGTATTATTTCCTATATGTAAAATTATGCTAGGGTTTTAAAAAATAAAAAAAAATTTTTGTGGTAATATTTCAATGCACTTTTTCAAATCGAAATAAAGAGTCATTATAATATACAAATATCATTCGCATCAAAAATAGATAAAACTTGAATAAGCAACATATGATGAGCAGTGATAGTAATTTATTTGCTGAAGCATGTAAATCTGTACAAAATTATAATTATCTCAATTTAATTAAAACTGTAAGATCAAATGAAGATTTGATGAGAAAAAAAAGAAATTTTATTTTAGGATATAAATTCTGATTATGTTAGACTCTTAACATAGCAGGTATTTGAACTTGATATAAATATAAAAGAATAAAACTATTCTTTTGAAATGATAATCAACTACAACAGAAAACATTTTTAAATAATTCAATTTCGTTTTATGAACTTAATAATATTGTAAACTAAATGTACCTTTTCTAATTTATAAATATCTAAAAAAAATTAATAATTACAAATTTTCTAATAAATTTAATAGTAATATAAAATCTTTATTGACCAATCGCTTTTAAGTTTTTTTTTGTTCTAAAGACTGTATTATAAAGCATATGAAATATATTGTATGTCACGGCAGTTTAAATCGTAAAACTTTAGGTATAGAAATCGTAACGCGCAATAAGCAATATATTAAGAAATTTTATTGGGAAGTGTATCAGTCGACAGTTAAAAGCTATAAAATTCAATGATGTTTAACAGATTTCAGCAATTGATAAACCTTAATTATTTAAAAATACTATGCAATACACGTATTATTATTGATTCAATTGTAAGCAGTTAATTTTTATTTTTGTCCTGTAAATCAATGTAGAAATGATCGAACACGTGGTGTTTATATAAAACTCAAATAACGTAACAAAAAAAGAATATACAGTTTTTAAGTCTTTTTGTTAAAAAAAACCAAGTGACAAAAGTGAAAAATTATTTATAACTGCAAATATAACAAAGCTTTGTTTTGATTTTTTTACTTTAACTCAAAATGAAAATTTTTGTGTTTTTTAATTGGATTGTCTAATTTTGTTATACTATTTATTTGAAATATATGTTTATTCCAGTATTTTGCAGAAAATGTTTACCAATTAATGAACACACACTTCAGATAGAACAAAATTTTTACTTATGTAATTAAATTTTATTATAAAAATAGAATGTAAGTAAAAGAATTAATATTATCAGTAGAAGTATTGTTAACATAAATAGAAAATATTCGCTGCACCAAATATTTTTTAAAACTTAAAATTCTTTTTAGAAAACTTTTTTTATCAAATTGTCATACATTTGTCTGGTTTTGCACAATCTTAAGTATTAAGTCATTTCATCATGACTATTTATAGTAAATTTTTGACAATTAAAAATTCCATAATATTATGATATAGATACATCCTTAGTTCTTCAATCGCAAAATAAACATGTAAAACTGGTTACAAGAATATTAAACAAGAATAAAATTAATTCATCAATACTGATAATCGATAATCGATAGTGATTATATTAATTTATGGAATATAAATATTTTTTGCTTTGTAAAAAAAGTAAAGATTTGTTCAATATTTCAAAGCTGCCAAATAAAAAATTTAATAGATCATCGTGACGTTTAGAATCTTACGACTTTGAGTGTGAGACAGCATGCACTGTCAAATTTCTCGTTATTTCTATACTTTGGTATCTCGACGTATTTAGGCCAACGTCCTACCCATAAAAACATTACCAGGTAGATACTCATTTGAGCATCGATACTTTTCCCTTATTTATTGTTACTATTTGAGGAGTGTAGACTCTTTTTGAAACGAGTTAAACATGAAGACATACCCTTGGGTGGAGAGGGGCGTGGCATCTTCTACGACATCGACTGTCATTTTTATAGGTTATACGTTGTCCTGAACCATTTCCTCTCCTATTCTTTGGTATCTAAATGACTTATCGCGGTCGGCCAAATGTCGATGTCTCGCGACATCTAGAACGTCATTCGTTTGAAGAGTTTACTTTACGAGTTCGACGATCGATAAAAGGTCCACTGGGTACTTTTTCCTTCCACTCGACCCATCCTCTTCATTCCGCAACCTCAACGCAACGCACTGTCCTTTTTACTATCTCCTTCGTTCCACGTTCCTTCTTTTTTTCATTCACTTGCTGACAACCAGTGCCTACCTTTTTATTTTCCTACTTTGTTGGACTAGCGTACTTTGGACACAGTTAAAAAGAACGGCCGTGTACTGAACTCGTTTCAACTCTCTAGTGGAAAGAAGCAGCTTCCTTCTCTCTCTCTCTTTCTTTTCTCTCTCTCTCTCTTTCTTTTCTCTCTCTCTCTCTTTCTTTTCTCTCTCTCTCTCTTTTCTCTCTCTCTCTCTCTCTCTTCTCTCTCTTTCTTTTCTCTCTCTATCGTTTCTCTCTCTCTCTTTTCTCTCTCTCTTTCTTTCCTCTCTCTCTCTTTCTTTCCTCTCTCTCTCTTTTCTCTCTCTCTCTCTCTCTTTATCTTTCTCTCTCTTTTGTTGCACGGATAAAAGAGATTTAAGAAAGAATTTTTCTAATTTCCCGGAAGGGCTTTCGAGGCAACTTTGTGTACAAACCTTTTTTGTCAATAAACGGAGTAGGCTAGCTAGTTGTAAAAAATTACTTTACACTTTGCAATTAAAGATACATGTTAAGAAGTACTGAACTTATGTTTGAAATTATATTACAATTGTATTTAAAATAATTTTCAAAATCAGAAAATTAAAAAATTTTTAAGAGTTATAGAGTAGAATCATTTAAAAAAAAATAAAAACTGTTAACTGAATGCTCGCAAATTATTACTATTCAATAACTCTTAAAATATATTGAACAGCTATGAAAGAAATTTATTTCAGTTTTTTTCACATTTCTTTATTTGTACTATTTATACAAATTCACAAACTTGATTAGAAATTATCAGATAATACTGCTTTTTACATTTAATTTTATGATTAATTCTATTTTTTCATTTACCTATGACAAATTTTCTTTAATATATTTCACTATGGGAGTAAACTAAGTTAATTAAGCATTTATATAATTATATTATTGATAATAGATTTATATATATTAAGTCGCATTATACGTGTAATACACAATAAGTACATTAAATATAATGCAAATTATTACTTTAAAAATTAAGTCATTCAAAACTGTGAATATATTAATTGTAGTCTATAATTAATAAATAACTAAATTATTATAGCATCATAATTATATTGAGCAGTTTTTAAAATATTATTGTATGTCTGCCTCACGAAATATTACAAATAAATATATGTGAATTATTAGATATTTATAATTAAAATTAATAATTAAAATACTTGTATAAAATCGATTAATGATGAGAAAATTTAAATAAATAAAATTTCATTTCATTAATTATTCTCATTTAATCATTTTCTATTTTAGGTTTTTTTTCAATTTACTATAAAAAAACATACTTTTAACATTAAGTGTCTATTAAAAAATCTTATGTCATACAAAATAAGAATGTGAAAAATTAATAGCAACAATATTATTTTAAACTTTAAATGGGAGTATTGAAATGAATTTCACCAGTAAAATGAAGAAATCAGTTAAACGAAATTCGTAAATCCGATAAAATACAATTATATTATTGTAGTAAGAATTACTAATGTCAGAAAATATTTGACCTGCATTTTAATCGTAAATATCTGGAAATCAAATATGAAAAATTGTAGTTGAATGTGAAAAAGGAAGACAAATAAAATAAAAAGGTAATAAGAATGAGATAATAAGAATTGCAAGATTTCGTACAAGAAAAGAAGGACAAAGAAGCTTTCAATACGTATATAATGAAGGTGCACAGGAACGAGAGAAATTTAGTAAAGGAGAGAGAGAGAGTGAGTGAGAGAGAAGGTAGAAAGAGAAAGAAATAGAGAAATAGAGAGAAAAAAAGAAAAAGAGAAATAGAAGAAAGAGAGAAAGAGAGAAGTTCACAAGGCTGCGTTGCGCACCTGCACGCGACTTTACTGGCTCTTCGCAGATACACTTCGATGTTTACCGCTTTACGAGCGTCCACGTTTCGCTTCGATACACTCGAGTAAAGCGAGTCTGCTGCCCTTATATACTTTGCCAAGCGATCTAACAAACCAGCCCCGAAGCAAAAAGGAGGAAGAGACAAGAAAATAATGGAACCAGGGGCGAAATGGAAGATAAATTCGTAGGAATTCTTTGAATTTGCTTGAATGGCAATTTAATTCAGAATCTTTAATTCTGTATAACTGTTACTGTAGATATTATTTGCCGAATGATTACTCAAGTCTATAAAATTATATTTTTATACAAACATTATTAGAATTAACATCGAATTTTGCATTACCTTTTTCTGTTTATACCCTATAATTGGTATTAACAAATGTGAATACTTAAATACAAAAATAGAATTCAAATTACAGAAGCACAGTTTGCGTTCGTAATTAATTGAATAAATTTATAATTAGAGTTGAAAGTTAAATAACATTTCATGAAATACATGATACATCTACAATAAGCTACGTATGCTTTTCAGTAAGAAGTTTAAAATGATTAATTATTTTCAGAAAACTCTCCATCTCGAATTTTGTTCTAAAATTTTATTAAGTCAGTGCGTATAGGTAAAGTAGAAGTTTTGATCTGACTACATTACGACTTCATCAGGCTTTTGATGAGCTTGTAACGCTAATTTAAACAGATCAGATTTAGTTAAAACTCAGGTATCTAAATTCATGTAAACCGATTACGTGTATACTGGGATCATGAATGGATAAACTAAATTTAGAATACCATCTGAAGTGAGAGGTTAAATATTTTATAAAATTACATTTAACTTAGTTATGTAATTAAAAAGATGCTCTTTTCCATTGGCAATTTAAAATTAATATTGAAACCGTGTCACTATCTTTCTTATTAAAAAAGATAATAAGAATTGATATCTATTTTTTTCGTGTCAATTCCATTTAAAAGTAATAGAGTTACAAATTACAGATTTTTTTAATTTAAAATTAGAAGAGAGTTGCAATGTAAGGGTTTCGCAGTTCGGATAAGTTTCAGTCAGCAGTAAGTCAATTTAACTGTTTGAATAAATAGTATTTAAGAATTTAACCAGCAAAATTCCAATTCATAATTATCTATAAAAAAAATTAACCAAATTCTGTATAACTTTCGACTTATCAGGATTGAAACGCAAAACATTTGCATGCGTAAAAAAATCAGATATTTCTGCGAGATTAAGATATATTTGTTGACAGAGGAGCAAGGACTTACCAACGCAGGGATTGACCCAGAGAAGCCGCTGCCAGCCGAGGCACTCATAAACCGGGCCAGAATCCTCACTTTTGCAGGCGCAACTGGTGCGTAGCTCCGTGCCCAGGATACCCAGCAAAGCCGTGCGACAAGCCTGAGGTGGACCGGCGCACTTCTTCGTTACGCTGTCCACCGCGCAGTTCTGCTCGTAGAGCTCCAGCTTCGCCCTTCAGATGTGAGATTATTCTTATGTTAATTTAAACGAGTTGAGGGTGTTCCGTGTCACTTGAGGTAACGAAGCATTGGAGTGGTAGCACACTTAAAAGGACCTCGACGCTACTTGAATAGCTTAAGCTACAGGCTCGAGTACTAGGTGACTTACCTCAGAATTTATTCTTAACCGTAACTGTACTTTTTTTCAATGTTCATAATATTCTGCTTTCAAACATTTATATTTGCAAGTGCGTAGCATTTAGGTTATTGTGAAACTTATTATTTGCACCATTTAAAATTAAAACATGTTTATTAATTCGGCATCTCAAGGGTATTTTTGACATAAACTTTGAAATGCGCCACATGTCTGTTCAGACGATCGACTTAAGATTATTTTCAAGTACCTGATCGAGTTTCTTAAATTGAAAAATTTATATTTCAAAGTTAAAGTATCATTATTAAGAAAACCCAAACTTTCATTCTTCCACGAATACTGTTAAAATATACTTTTCTTTTTGTACAGCATTCCAAATAAATTATAAATTGTTTAAAATGCGATAATAACTATACCCTAGAAAAATTAACCAAATATGATTCAAGAAGAAAAAATTCAATAAGAATCTGAACCTGAATTATTATAGCAATGTCAGTCCTTTGTGTACAGAGTTCGCAACAAAAATTGATCCACGCATATTTCATTCCTTTTCACGCGCTTTCTTGGTCTAAATTTTTTGTTGCTATACATTCCTCCCTTTATTCTATAAAGTCCTTCTCTATTCGAATATTGAAAAATTTTTCTTCCTTCGCCTAGAAGGAACTTATCGCGAGCTATATATTTTCAACGATTAAATTACTCGATTCTCTTACATGTACATTAAATTAACATATATATATATATATATATATTACATTTAATATTAATAGGTTTAAATATTAAATATATAACCTATTAAAATAAAAATATAATTTAGAGGATTCGATTATTTTTTTAATCAACTATTCATAAATTTAAAATCATGTAGTTATTTCAATATAATGCGTTTTTTAAAAACGAACTAATTTCTTACAGATAAATATACTTGTGTACAATAATGATTAATTATTAAAATTATAATAACATACTGCTCCTTTTTAAATTTTATTGCCTTATTAAATAGTAAATATTATATTCTCAACAAATAGAAACTTTTTTTATAATATATTATTGTTGTTATGATAAATTTTTAAAATTTAATAGTTTCATCAATTTCAATGTTTAATTTTAGTTAGATTTTGAATCGCGTGAATTATATTAAGCCTTTTACGAGTTATCGAATGTTAATATATATTTATTTTTTTTAAATAATTGTTTGTTCAACATAATAAAAAAATTTTATAATATGATAAAAAAAGGTGAAAAATGATTATAAGTAGACAAGATTGAAAAACTGAATCTTGTGAATACTTCTATTTTACAACTATTTTGAAAACTAAATATTTTAACTAAATTGATTAAATACAATTTACTTTCAAAATTATTCTATGAACATTCTTTATTTAAGTCATTAAAATTTTAGGTCAGTTAAATTTTCTTTAAAACCATACTAATAAATAACTTTCATTATACAGAAAACTTATATATACATAGCCAGAGAGTTTACCTGCAGACGACATCTTCACGGCAAGTTTCAGCAAGTGAGTTGCAGTTTGGTGTCTCCAATCCAAGTGGGACATGTTGAGCACATACTGGATGCATTTTTTCTTGAGCTAGCATACACTCGTCACGATTTAGTACAGATTTTCTAAAAAATATAGAATGTGATGCCACATTACCTGATGATATTGAACTATTGAATTAATGAAGAAATTAATAATTATTATGAATTTTGCATATAAATATTTTTTTTACTTATAATCAATTAAATTTAATTATATTACTAAAATAAATAAACTCTAATAATATTACATGAGTCATCATGTAATATTATATAAATGACTATTTAGAACAATTATTTAAGCATATAAAAAATATCGTTCAACGATATATATCATTTAATATTATTTAAAAGATTTCTTCCGAATACTTTATGATAATAACTTTATGATTGATTCTAAATGAATTATTATAACGCTGTTAATACTATTTTGAAACAAATAATGTAATTATAGTCAACCAATCATTAATTTATGTTTTCGTATAATATATTATTCTAGTCTTATTTTGTATTCATATATTATTCAAAGCATTTTAAATTGTAAATTTAAGCAAATAAGAGTTGTATAAAAAATTTATATGAAGAATTGGTAATTTTAATTGATTATTTTAATAAAAAAATAACTTTTGTTTATAGAATAATAATATTAAGACATCTTTGATAAATATTCACAAAAAAAGTGAAAATATATAATTTTTAAAATGAAAAATTTTATGGACATAATAATTATGATCGATGTTTAAATCTTAAGATTTATAGATCATTTTACATCGTGTAGTGTAGAAGTTAAATGCACTACAAATAAAGCACTGATTAAATTCACTATTCCTAATACTATATTTTTTTTGTACTAAATTAATTTTAAGAATTTTTTTTAATTTGCTATATTCTGTTGATGAAAATTTTTTGAAAAAAAAATTCTCCATTATCGTTATATTTCAATATATATTCTTAGATAGTTGAGTACACCTTTTAGTAATAATAATAAGATTAGTTTTACTAAAAAATAGCAAATTTGAAAGTGTTTGATTACAGCGGTATAAATAAGCTAATTAATAAATCTGTGAAAGTAAAGTATCATATGTAAAATCAAATATGAAATACATATTTATTATGTATCTGTATAATTATTATGTATAATGTGCATTTTTTGAAAATTTTTATGTTAATTTGTATTAGAAATTTAAATAACTTTAAAAAATTGCAAAAGATTTGTTATTTCTTAATAGTTTGTTTTCAAATATGATATAATATAATCAAACGTGACTTCCAACTGCATCAACTGTAATTCTACTTTAATGCCCATATAAAAAAGCAGTTAATAGCACGAAAAAATGATATGTTTTTCAAGAACGGAACGAATAAGACAACGATGAAACTAAGCTCATTTCTCGTTTAATATTTCACGTGAGAATTCATGAGAAAAAGGAATGATGCAAGAGTTCATGGTAACACTCCGCTTTACCGCACAAAAGAATTTTATAAAATTTGCGAACTTCGATTTAAACAATATGCACGTACTCTGCGACATCCTCACTTTCAGTATTGCATTATTTTTTATATAACCATATATGTTCAAACTTTTTCCTATAATTCAAAATCATCAGAATTGTAAATTATTACATTGGTTAAATTATTAGACATTGCCACATTTTTATCAACGAAGGTTTACCTTGTTTTTACGTCTCCTAAATGAATTACTAATATAATTGTATACTGATACATACTTTCCTAACTATGACAATACTTACATGATTACATAATTCTTGCTCTTTAGGCAGAAGTAAAATACAATTGAAAAATATTCTTTTTATAATACATGATTATATCTAATAGATAATCGTATGTAAAATTAAATATACTTTTTCCTTTAGAGTACTAACTTACCATATTTCGACACTACTTACCTACATAAGCAGAAAGCTATTTCTATCGAATGTTTTTGGCTGGCCATCTTGTAGAAGAACTGGAGGGCTGCCATGCATTCGTTACGAGCACAGTTTGAGTGCTCGCAGTGGTTAAGTACTGATTGTAGCAAATCCTTGCATTCTGGATCATTCCTGTGCACGATAGGATGGTTTTATATTCAGTGTTCAAAAACTTATTCATATTCTTTGCAAATAATTCTTTTTTAAAATTTACTTTCACATCAACCTTAATTAAAAAGCTTATGATTTTTAAGTATCTAAAACATTTTTTTAATTCGTTATGGTATTTATAACAAAAATTAACACGCTTAAAAAAGTGAATTTTACATTATGATTTCACACATCTTATTAATATTAAATGCAAAAAGTATAATCATTAATGCAATTCAGCTCATTAAGCTTTTTTAATAAAATGTTTTTGTTTTTTTTAGAATAATTATTTATGTAATATCAACAATAACTATTAATAACTTCTGCATTTATAACATATTAATTATATAATAATATAAAATGAGTATGTAATATTGAACTCTTACGTAGATTACATAAAATATGCTTGAAGTATAAATATATTTTAAGAACAAAGTACTAGCACATAAAGTTTTAATTAATCAGATATTACTTCAATAATTTTACATAATAATTTTTTTTTATATTATAATAAAAAGTTAATTAATAAAACTTATAATTTAAGGTAATATTAGATACTGATTTTCATCAAATTCAATTCCACTCGAAAATGGTCTTGAAAGTTCTACTTAATTGCAACGAACATTTTATTTTACTTTTATTGAGTTAAATTTTCATGTTCTTTGATTATTTCTAGAAAAGTAAATATTAATTGTGACTGACGTGACTTAACTAATATTAAATATAAATTATAAGGAAAAGCAATAAAGTTGTATAACAATAATATCTGTGTTCCACGAGTTGTTTCATCAGATTCAACTTAAAAGTATTGATATCTAGCGAATGAAAGACAGTAAAATAGAATTGTAAATAAAAACGTATGTAAACATGAGTAGTAACAACTTCAGAGTTATCAATTGTTTATGTAAGTTATTATTCTATTGTACGCATTTCAACAATCGCTGTAGTACTTTTAGCAATTCTGATTGTAAAAATCCATCTTTTACGCTTTTCCGTCATTAAATATTTCGTAACGTAAAAGAAACGTGCAGCGTAATAAGCTAAAACGTTAGAAAAATCTAATAAAAATAAAAACAGTGAAACAGTAGAATAAAATCAATAGTATCATTTGACAAGGCGGTCAGTAGAACGGAGCACTTTAGAGGAGTGCTCAGGTACGAGTAGAGAATGAGAAAAATACTCACTTGCAGCCATTGTAAGCATGATGACATGTGCTAGTTAAGATCACCTTAGCTGGCTGCTGGACAATCCCCTCGTTATCCGGCAGGGACGATGCGCCAGATACTGAAAATAGAGTACAACCAATAAATCACTTTTAGTGTTCTGACGAAAGTATGTTTGATGTCTGTTTTGTGCGTAGACGCACGTACGAATTCTATACAATAAGAAGAAAAAAATCATAATTCAAAGTTCAAGAATTTAGTTTACTGAAGAAATTAAATTCTAAATAGATTATATTTATTGAAATAATCGATTAAATTTGTTTCAATCTTAACAAATTAAAGTTAACGTAAGATATTAAATTTTTTTTAAATGATTAATACTTTAAGTAGATTTACTTTAATGCTTATAAAAAATATAAGTAGGATAAATCAATTTTCAATATTGAATTTGGTAATGGGGGATAAAATATTTCTTCATAATGAACTGAGGCGCTTCAAGAGAAAAGAGAGATCAGAATTACAAAAATTTTGACCCTGTTTTATAAATTAAATTTCTTCGACAGTATTTCACGAGATAAAAATTTAACTCATTATTGAATAGTGTGAATTTAGTAAATAAAATTGTTATCTTTAATATTATAATTATATTAATATGACAAAAATTTGGGATCAATTGACTAACTGATTTGAATACTAAAATAATATAAAAGCGATTAAATCAAATTTTTATTGTATTGAGTCAAAAAAATTTTTCCATACTGTTTGGAATTAACATATTCAAAAAGTTTATTTTTTTTAATAGAACAACAATATTTAATGTATCGTTATACATTATATATAATTAAGTATACATTATATATAATATATAATTATATACATTATATATTATATATATAATTATATATACATTATATATAATTAAGAAAATAAATAAAATTAATCTAATTTATTTAATTATAGGTTTTTAAATTATTAAAAAAAAAATTGGACTTATTTTAATACTAGGAGTAAATAAATAGATAAATGTAACAATATTTACATAAAATAAATAAATTTTGTAGGATTATAAGAAATAATTAAGTTCTATTGAATGTTTAAAAAAAAAATTTAAAACTTACTATTTTTTTAATTTTTAATTTATTAGAATTATTTTTATTTGATAATTAAGTTTAAATAAAAAAAGAAAAAATAGTAAAAGTGAAATGTATAAAATTTCTAAACTTTTTAAAAGCACCTTTAAAAGCTATTCATGAAGTTACTGTCTTATCCAATAAAAACAGATGCATATGAAGGTTTTCAAAATATAGAAGCCATTTTTCAAGAAGAATGAGTTAAAACTTTTAGTATTACATGAAACAAAAATCTACGTTACATCGTTGTATATCTATAACTTTGTCAATTTTTTAAATTTTACCCAATGCACATTCCATTAATTTTACTATTGCCTGAAAAATGCAGTTAAATAGAATCAGATAATATTTTTTTCACTCTAAAATTAATTATAATATGTAAGTATAAGAAAATCTTTAGAATTTTAACGTAAAACATTATCTGTTTATTTCTATAAAATATTAAAGTAACTTTTTAACGTTTATAAATATACACTCACATATACGTCCTTTCTTTTTTATTATGATGAATAAAAATTTTTTAAAACTTTCTTTTACAAAACTCAAGAATATTTATCGAACCATCTCGACATTTAACGTACATACATTTGTATTTCAGTGAATACAAAGGTTATTAAAAATTAAAAAATTAAAAATTTGTAGTCATTCTTGTAAATTAAAAGCAGGCAATGCGAAAAAAGTTACTGCTACTAAACATCGAATATCTTGGCAAATGAGGTTAAATGAACAAAATTGTCTTATGTACTTATAAATGTCTATAATAACACCATCTTATTAAATTGCATTAATTTAAGTAGTATCGCTGGATTAATATGTGAAGATAGATTTAGAATGATCAAATTGAAGTTACATTTTATAATAGTTTAGTTAAAAATGAGATGGATTGTTTAGATGCAATATGAAGACTTGTCATTCTTATATTTTTCGTTCAACTAATTTTCCACTAAGATTTCGCTGCAACTTTTCTAGCTTATTTATTTTTGTGATTTTCAGCTTTACGAAGCTATGCATATACATAGATACACATAAAAATTTGAGGAAAGGTGAATAGCTAAAAATAGGAAATCGTGAGTTAGGGGTGAAATCCAACGCATTTTATTAAGACAAATGAGTAGACACCCTTCAGATACTACATTGGTTTTCGCTCCCTTTTTTGCTTATTTGTCATGCTTACTTCAGCCTCTTTTTTTCTTCCACCAATTTCTTTGTTCGATCATTTCTTTTGCTCTCCCTTAATCATATGGTATATAATTAAATATTTTTTTTTACAATTTTTATATACATGACAGTTGGATATAAATAAAACCTTTGTTTAATCAACATATTTTAGATATGGAAGGGCATAGTAATTTAAATCTTATTTTTTCAATATCTCAATATTCAAATATCTATTCTTTTTAAGAAAACTGAAATAAGAATCGTTCTATTACTTCCTAACTAATGCACCTAATGGTTAAAATTTACATCAACTCAAAAATATCTATCATTTTGATTCTGAGATTTTAAAATTTTAAAATGAAAGTATTATTTATAAAATTTATAACATTTTTTTGGTTTCTTAAAATTTTTATATACTTAAAATTATTTATAAATTTCTTTTTTCAGATTTTATAAAAGTAAATTGAATTATCCTAAATTGATATTAATTTTTACTATTACTTGTCATAAATTTTAATGAACATAGCTATCAAACTGTTCTACAATGTTGAGACACATATTTGGTACAAAAAAATTAACTGTAAAATATTTTATCTATTATAAAATATTTTATCTACTATATTCATATACTTTTTATTGAATTAAACGTATATTATGCTAAGCAACCATGGAAAAAGAAGAGGGTAGATACTGTGAAGATCGAAGGACAATAGAAAAGATATTTTCTAAAAACACTGTTTAGATATAACTAAATGCAGATACAGACTTAAAATTTATAGAAATATGTTGTTTTATGATTGATACTTAAGTTTATTTATAAACATAGTTAAGACTACTGAATATGTAAAAATAAATTATGAAATAAGACTAAATAAATTGCCAGTATATATATTTTTGTAAAATATACACGCTTTTCAATATTACTATGATGATATTCTTCAACGTAAAGATAAATTACAGTTTTTGTATATATGACATAGGTAAATGTTATATACATAAACAACTGTTTTATTATAAAATTCTTAATTTTAAGTACTTATAATTTATAATATTTTACTTTATTTAAATAAGAAATGCTGAAATAATATTAAATACATTTGAATATTTATATTTGAAAAAATAATGTAAAACTGAGATAAATATTATAAATGATTAATAAAGGCTTTTATTTCTTTTAGTAAAATAAGTTTTCGTTTCAAGACTAAAACTGAAACCGTTTTAAAAGATATTTAAATTGTAAATGTTTAATAATAATAAAAATATTATTATTGTTGATTTATTTATAAAAAAAATATAATGAATAACTAGTATTCATTGTAGCAAGCAAGTTTCATAGAGTTTTGCATCACTATAGATATTGAAGATGAATCTATTGCCATTGCTTGTGGAAATTCAAATAAAGTATTGTTGTGTAAAATTCTCCAAGATTATTCATGTTAAATATTAATTATGTATTTAAAATAAGAAAGATATTTTATGAAGTAAATATTTATAGCGTTGATAGATAAACATTGAAATAAACATAGAAATTTATGAAATATTCAAACTGTACAAAATGGCTTAGATTTTCAAAATACAATAGTGTATTTATATATTTTCGGAACTTTCCGTGTTTTTTATCATAAATAGCTTGCGTACGCTCAATTACATTTACTAATTAACGTATAAATTAAACTAATTTATGATTCTCATTTTCCGATCCTGCATTAAAATTTTAATATCCATTATTGTTCACCACTTAAATGTACTTTTTTTCCATTGTCAACTATTTATAAACGACTGAGTTTCGTATCTTCTAATGCTTCTGATAATTTGAAACAAACATTAAAATTATTTATTACAATTCATTTTATTTTTATTTTTTATTATTAATAAATTTTTAGATATATATCTCAAAATATACATCTGCAAAAAAATATCCTTGGACGTAGTTTAATAAAAAAGGTGATGTGCGTTGAACAAGTGATGTTACAAAAAGAACTGATCTCATACCATCATAAGTCAAAATAAACTGTAATTTTTTCAACCCTTGTACGCCTATCTGATATTAAATAAGAAATTTTACTCAAGAAATCTCGTTGTTAGTCGGTCCGACTATCTAGTATATATGTACTCTCTTACCATTTCTATAAATTGACGCACATAAGCCAAAAAATATTATGCAAATAAAATTAACAATAACATATGGTTTAACAAAAAAACTATGTGTCTGATGATTTATTATCTGTATATCAATATTATATATAAGCTTATACAATAAGTAATAATTAACTTAATTTTCAAAATTATGAATTGATTTGATGGATCCTTCATATTTAACTAAATACATAAATAATATCCGTTATATATAATATATTTTATTGAAATTTTTCTCAATTTTTCATCATGATGTGAAAATTTGTATGAACTAGAAGACGCAATTACTTAAACGCCGTTTTATTAAAATTTCATTTTAGCTAAATTGCTTTATTAAAAGAACTCTACTACGGCTAAAAATCTAAAATTATTCCAAAAATTTTATGAGATTCATTATGACACACTATAGGTAATTTTAATCACATACATTCTAAATATAAAAAATACTAAATATTTGTTCTTAATGGCATTTTTTGTTTGAAAAATTTAACAAAGCACATTTCAAACGACATAATTTCAATGAAAAAGGATTTTCCACAGTCGTCGCCACTTTAGCGTCATATGTATATTTTTTTTACGAAGGTCTACTACTGTACGTCTACTATCTGGATTATAAAGATTCGTGTATATTACAAAAGATATCAGTCCGACCGATAACGAGCGATGGTTATGTGACGATGCAATTTTATATTCTTTCCAGTTACTCCCACTGCGTCGAGAGTGACTCTTCCTCCACAAGAGTAATGGAAATATTAGCCGTCCCCTTGTCACTCGTTTTTCATTTTCATTTCATACTGCGCTCACAGCGACTGCCCGAAGTGTTCTTTAACCCTCTCCGATTTCGTTAATTGCATCTACTTAAGCATGCACTAAATCCTCCGTTATAGCGAAAAAGGTATATATCGATTTTTATTGGTCACAAAAAAAGATACTTACCAGATTTTTTGAATGTTGATAATAATGTAACATATTCTGGTTCTTATTTTGCTTCAGATTTCGATGGTACTTTATTAATGATTTAATTTAACTTTATTTGTGCATGGAAATCATTCTAACATCAGTCATTCTAGAGAATAATTTTATTTTATTTATTATATGTACGAAATTAATGACGTTTTATAAAAACAAAACAATATTTTCATTAAAAATTGTATGAGTAAAAAATGTCTTAAAATAACTTTTGAAATGTTACTTTGTTTTGTAAATAAATTTCTATGCTATTTAAAACTTCTCATTGTTATTAAATTAAATTTAAATTAAATTTTAAAAGAATCGTTTTGTGAAAAGTTTAGTATCAAATAATTAAATTTTTTAATTATCATAAAACATATTAAGCGCAAAAACAAGTGCACAGCACACCTTAAAGGATTTGAATAGTTTTATGTCTAATCATATTAGAAATACATTTTTTTAACAATTTATAAATGCAGTTGGGAATATTTATAATATAAAAATATAATATATATCATATAAATCATAATATGATATTGTTATCAAATAGATAATATAGATAGATTAAATTTTTCATTATATTACGTTAATAAAGATGATAAATAATTTGACGGGATGTAATATCGATTATATGTTGGTATATGACTTATCATTTTAACAGCCAATGTACATTAGCTATAAGATCATGTAATATATTATTATACTTTACTAGCCTATTACAACTTGTATTACATTTATACTAGTATTTAATGCTAGAGAGTACGTAATAAAATGTTGCATTTAATAGAACCGAATAAGTACTTATAATGTGAGTATAAACCATTAACTAATATTTTATTGTAATATAATAATATAAATAATGCGATGCGACTAGTGATTTGGCATAATAGTTTATGAAATATTTATCGTATGAGGTTGAATTCGTACAATTTTACAATGTCCAAATTAATATTTAACAAATTTGACTTTGATTATAAGAGTATTCTTCAATTACAATATCATTTTTCTAATGACAGAAACTTTTCTAAAACATTATGATAATATTTCTTTTATTAAAACAATGAGACTAATAGTATTACCATACATATTTAACAAAAACAATTTCATTTCGTAAAATATTATTTTATAAAGAACCTTTTTTAATAAATATTGTTTGCTACATGATATTATTGTAGAAAAGATTGTATGTATTAGTTATATTTATGTTCAAAGTCTATTTGAATTAAAAATGACAAAAAGTAATAAAAAAGTATAGTAGTTATACATATAAAATATTACTTATGTTTTAATTTATTAACACTATAGTTAAATTTTTTAAATAAATAACATTAAAGTAATATTACTTTAAATCAATAGATATTTTCAATTAATTTACAATTATATCTGGAAACAATATATAATTTTATTTCTTTCATATTTGTTTATTTTCATTGTTAAAATTTTTTATAAATAAAATAAAATGTAATAAAAAAATTCTTCTTGTTAAATATATTAAAACTAAAATGCTTTTAAAATAGTCATTTTTAAGAATTCTTTATAATTTTTTAAAGATATTATCTACATATATTATAAACATATTTATGATGATACGTATTTAATTTAAAAAAGTTTTAGATCATAAATCTTTTAAAACAATTCATGTAATCATAATTAAAGACAAAAAATAGAGATATTAATTATTAAAAGTTGATATAACTTCATAAAATCATATGGATAAAATTATGAGTAACTTAATACATTTATTGATATCTTTACAAAATAATATGATTAAATCTATTAATGATTATATGGTAAATAAATACTTCTTTTTTATAATTTTGGCTTGACAACTTCTGAGAGATAAATAAACAATTCTTTTAAAAATATTTCGATTGAAAAAATTTGTTTGATTACGTTGTAGTTTTATTTTTATCTTCTTACTAAAATATTTTTCTTAACATGAAAGACACCTGGATATGTCGATTCATTAGAAAATATAATGATAATACAAATATAAATTTCTCTTATTAAATGATTATTTGATAATTTTTTTTATAAATATACAAATTAATTATAGAAAAAAGAGAGTGAATACATATGTGTTAATGTGAGTAGTGAATTCTAGAGGGAAATAGTATGGGAGGAATTGGATATATGATACAGTCATAGCAGAGTGCAAACAATATACTGCCAAGTGCGAATTGATTACATCCGAATAGAGTACAAGTAATTATCCTTGGTTATCCCTTAATCTCACTTATCACTCAGTGATGCTGCTAGTGATTGATTTTGCAGATGAAATTCTTATTCTTTTTTCATTTTCATGTAAGTATCATTATGAATTGATTGATAGAAATAGAAATTATTACTCTGAATATAGTATTATATTTTACATGAAAATAAAGATTCTGATTATCTATTATAAATAAAACAATAATAATAAATCTAAACTGTAATTTTTTGTAAATAATGCAGGTTTAAAGTTTTCATATTTTAACCATTTTCTTACTTTACTTATTAAGAATGAATATAGATATATTTTTTTAAAAAAATTTTCGAAGCAATAATTCAAATAGATATTTGTAATTAAGAAAATTTTATACTAGTTTAATATTATATTATTTGTAAATAAAAGGAATATTTATTATATGTTCATATTTCAAATAGAATGGATGCAGTTTTTCAGTTTTTAACTTCAGTTATATTAATATATCAACCCAATTATTTTTGCGTAACTTAAGATTATACTTTTTTATCTGTATGCAATGTACATATATATTTGTATAAAATATAAAAAAAAAATTTCACTTTTTATTAATTTGAATAAATATCTATTTATACCACAAATGTGTTATTTTTAATCTAATTAAGGAATAAAGTCTTAAATTATTAATTTTAATGAATACTATAATAAATTATATATTTATAATTTCATATGGGTATACTCAATATAAATTAAAATAGTGAATTTATTATATTAGGAAGGATTTTATTTAACAATTTGATGCAAATATTTTATCAAAATACTAATAATAATATATAATTCTATAATTCTGTAAATAACACTCAAATATGATTACAACTAAAAAAAATGACGTAATGTTACACAAAAAAAATTTATACATTTTCAATTATTATTTATTTTGATTCGTTCTGTAATGCTGCTGATAATTTCATTATATAACATTTGAAACTATTGAATACGTAATACAGTACGCATTCACTGGCGCTTATATTAGAGGTAATTAATGATTATTTTTTTAATAATAAAAATAATGTCAGCGAAAATAAAAAAATTTATAAAAAAATAGCTTTAAAAAATTATGGAGTTAATTTATGTCATAGTCATCATCATATAATAGGTTAATATAAATGCAATATTTCTGTTGTATTTTTCTACATTTCTATTGCAATATGTTTATAAATTTAATAATTAAATCATCATTAAAAAAAGATGTAAAATCAAATCGTTAGCTATTGAATTTGAAGTATGTTGTCATTTATTGTATTTTAAGAATGTGTATTTTAAGTCTTACATCTTTTTCAATTTAGCCTGAATAAGTAACTATAAGAACATTTGAAAAGGCTTTGAAACATTTTCAAAATCATCGAATTTCATCGTGGCCTATCATTTATTCCTTAGATATTTGACACTGATAAGAGAGTATCGCTCTTATATACGAGCTCATTGCAATATACCTGCATACATACATACATGTATAAGGATATATTCGTCGTCGTCACATACTTCGTAGAAATCATCTACGTATGCTTTAGGGAGATTAATCGCGCGAGGACGAAAGTTTAATTTAATTTCGACTCGCGCTTGCGCGGGTCTCATTTACTGCGAACGATTCGCATCTGCCTCTCATTCCCCGGTTTCATCCAAACCCATCGCTTGCCAACATCCAACTGCTCGTATCCGCATATTATTTCCCAGCATACCGAATTTCAAACTTTAATTCCCGCATCCGGGCGAGTTCCTTCCTGCCTGTAAAGCACGAAGCAAACTTTGGATACGATTTCTCTTGGTTGAGCGTTTTTCGCGCACGGCCGATTGTCGTAGTATGTGATACTTTGGAGCGGTACTTTTTCCGCCTTTGAATAATTTTCAATTTTTAATAGAGGCTGTTAAAGTTTAAGCACATGGCTTGAAGTTAAAAATGATTTCAAATAAGTTATTCATTCTTGCACAAAAATAAATCAGCTTCGAAGCTTTTTGACGCTGCTGAAATACAATCGAATTTTCAATATTATTTATAATTCATATACTTGGGTTCTATTCAAAATTTTGATTTACTGTTTTATATATTGTTTATTTAATTAAAATTAAACTAAAAAAATTACTTACTGTTTTCTTCGGTAGTCACTCATATATATATATATATATATATTCTTAATTTAAAATTGTATTTTCGTCTTTATAATAAGTATTGGTAATAGATTGTATGCTTGTTTATTATTAAACACTAGAATTATATTGCTTACTTATTTTTTTAAGACTATTATCCATTTTGTATAAAATAAGGTGTTTTATAAATAAATAAGTTATCAACAAATATACCTCTCGCGATGTTTTAGTCTTCTATTTCATCAAATTAAAAAGTAAACCTCCTAAATAGCCCGTAACCTTGATTTCATTTATCAAAAGCTACCAGTTAGATTATTTTTATAACCAGTAACAATCATTAAATTTAATTTAATCTTAATAATATTTCAACTTAATTATTATATTAAATATTAATGAAAAACGACTTACCGTCATGGTGTTCACTAGACTGATTCTTCTGTTTATGATGAACACGATGGTGATGAATGCTAGGAATGGGAAGCTGTTTGAGGGCATGGAGATCTTGATGTTCGACGTCTATAAGCGGATTCTCTACTTGCGACTCTATTAGCTCGTGCGTTGTCATATTGTCGGCGTTCGATATGACATTCACTGAAAGCACATTGCCATACAGTTCAAGGAATACAATATTGGACAGTTCAAATTTGTAGAGTAGTAATTCTATAGTTTTAGGATAAAATCATTAAACACTTGTATTACCTTCGGTCATAATTTATTATAACGAATGAAAATTCTTGTTTTGGCTATTAAAGCAGTGGTACAGTTCATCTCACTGGTGAACAATTTTAATGTATTTTAGTGCAGGGCTTAAAAAAATTGATGAATCTTTAATTAATTGTTTAGTTTAACGCCACTCTCATTACTTTTTACAACAAATCTAATGTCTCAACTTTGTATAATTAAATATTTAAAGTAAGTACTGAGACATTGCAACCAAATTCACCAACTTCCATCACGCAAATTGCAATCGATAGGATGACCGCAACTGACGCAATAACCACTGAGAGGATATGCAGGGCTCATCATCCCAACCTACATTTCATTATCAGTTCTCTTGCAAAATATTGGCATAAAGCCAAAGCAACGTGGATTTAATCTGTATTGACTTCTGCCATATCTACTTTTTTGCATTTAATATTTTTAAATTCAAAGATTGAACTTACCATGAATCTTTTCATCAGTGTAACATCAGTGTAATACTCTTACTAAAAATATTGTCGAGATGTAATTGTGCATTGAAATTACCTAAACGATAATCATTGCTCAATTATATACATTTTTTTGAATAATCCTTAATTCATTTTAATTTATTTAAAGTTATTTAAAATTATTTAAAACTTTAACAGATTTTAAATTAACATGATTGTATATAGTCCGTAAATAAAATTTGTACTTACAATAATAGATTGGAAACGTATGTAGGCGGTATAAGTATTAAATCAATTTCAAGTTTTAATTTTTATATATAAATAAAAACTGGCTATAAAAAAAATGTTTTAATGTGCGAATTTTTAAAAATAAATTACCGTTTTTTAAATATTTAGTAAATATTGAATTCATAAATAATGCTTATAAAGATTTTACTTTTACTGAGCATGAATAAAATATTGTTAATATGAAAATAAAATCTCTCCTTAATTTTAAATGAAATACTTAAAGATTATTAGATTTTATTAGAAAAATTTGTCAAGTATTTAATTAAAAATTATAAAAAAATTAACTGTGTTATACATTTTTAAACGCGAAAAATCACGTTCAAATTAAATGGAACAGTTGTGTTTACTATTATTATCCTATATTGTTGTCTACTAGAGTCCTTAAAAGCACTATTGTGCTTTTAAAGTTGGACCTGCCGGAAGCTCCTCCCAGTGTTTGAAAACTTACGAACCTGAGTCGACGAAGCCATCAAAGGCTTCGCGCAGGTTGGATAGCCGATCGACGGGTATCCGGACGCTCCTGAACTCGTCCTGACCGTAGAGCTCTTCCTCGCGCTCGTAGGCGGCCCCGTGTTCGTAAGTCGGTCTCGGGGCGAATTTCCTGCGACCTGTGGCGCCTTTCGCCCCGTAACGCCAATAATCGAGGGTGCGTTCGTCTACGGTGATGGGTGTGGATGATGCATGGGGTAGTGCAAGTGCAGGTGGTTGAGGTTGTGCACTGGGTCGTAACAGTGGATTCCGATCGCGGACGCGCTGGTTATGATGGTGGTGGTGTTGATTATGGTGGCGGTGCTGGTGTCTCTCATCGTAACCGTTGGCATGCTGGCTTTTGTGCTCGGTGAAGGTAGTGCTGATGGATTCACTGCCATGCTGGGGATACCACAGTGTAGGAAGTAAAATAGAAGGTACGATTGTTATGGCCGTTGAAGAAGAAGGAGAATAAGAAGAAGAAGAAGAAGAAGAAGAAGGCGTGTGAAAAGTAGCGGACGAAGAAATAGGGTATGGGACACGTCGTGGCTCGAACCTCACGTACAGCCACTGGGTCTCCCATCGATTGTTCTCGTACACTTTAATCGCGGTAGAGGAATCCTGGAGATCCGAGGGCACGAAATGCGGATAGAGGTAGATCTTAGGCCTACCGGCTATGTGATCGGGTGACATTTCATCGTCCCCGTGTTGCATATGGTACAACTGCTGCTTCTCGAGAGACGAGGCGAGATCGAGGTCGAGCTCATAGTAGGCTGAGGAGAGGCGGGGCCCGGCCGTACCGGGGAATAGAAAATAGGGATATGTACTGGTAGGGGACAACCAAATCTCTTGGAAGTTCGCGTCCTCGTGAGGTTCGAATGGGTAGAGGGCAGAGTCCGTGCCCGAGAGATCAACGGACGCGGACGAGGGCAGATACTCTGAAACACACAAGCAGAAAGCCGACCGTAGTGGATTTGATGGAGTCGTTACGCTTTCTTTTTTCATAATCGTGTTTTCATTTAAAATTTGCTTAGTTTTTATTGATTTCTGCTGTTTTCCAGTTGAAACAAAAGGGATCTGTTAATTATTGATTTTCGGATTTTGAAATAATATTGTAAGGTTGGTTTTAAATGATACCAAAATCTTAAATGAAAGATAATTTATAAAGTATAAACTGAAAATGAAAGAAATTGTTACTTATTACAAAAATCTGTTTATTTATTGAACTCGAAAACTCCATTTTTGGAAGTACACAGTTTGTTGAGGTGTCGAAACCTATTACGAGATAGATTAATCGAATAAATAAAGTTAGATGAATAAGACAATCAATCGGGTAGATAATGAAGATATTTAGAGTAACGAGATTTGGAACATATATTGAAATTAATTGAATCCGAAGCCATGTAAAGATTCTAGTGACTTGAGAAATGGAAATAAAAAGACGAAGTAACTTTTATAACTAAATTTGATAATTAAGTAATAATAAGAAAATATATCTTGTAATAAAGAAGAAGTGATAAAAATGATAAAAGTAGAAAAATTTGAAAAAGAGTATCATACGAGTGTGAAATATTCGTACCAAAAAATTTAAAAAGAGCAAAGCAAAATTTTATAGAAAATTCGCTTCAAGAAACGAATACACACATACATGACTAGACAAAGTTCATATTTTATAGACTGGAAGGTTGCTATAGAGAGAAATACGAGAGGAGAGATACGGAAGCGAAAAGAATAAATAGGCTTTTTACTCGTACATACTCGAAACGAATGACGACAAACAGTTACCTCCCCACTCGTCCCGCTGAACTATTTGTTGACATAAGAGCAGTGTACAGAAAATATACGTAAATCTCAATATATGTAACAGCAGCAGTTATTTCTCTGGTGTTGCTCACTTCTGAATTTTGCATCCTGGATTGGTTCGTTTAACTCAAGATTTATCTCACACTTCAACTCGTATGTGTGCATTACCTTGATTCTGAACCTGTTCAGCTGTTAAGTCTCCCTACCTTTGAGTCTTTCCCTATTTCTCATCGTATTTTTCATCTCTATCATCGCCTTAGGCCTTTTTTCACTTTGAACTTCTACCATTTCTTTTTCCTTTTTTCTTTCCCTATTCGAATTAACTTACACGTGAAGTGTTTCGATTTGAAGAATCGTCTTAAGTAAAGTTAACTGCTTTCTTAAATAGCAATACTCTACATTTGATAATCGAGGTCATAAAGATGATGGATAATATTTTAAACGCACTAAAAGAGAATCAAAGCATTTTGCTTATAATTTTTTTGTATCGTATTAAATACTAAACAAAATTACAGAAATTTACAAGATTTTTAATTTAAAATTTAGTTAATTTAAAACTTTACACACTATTTAGTTTATCTTTATAAACTATAAGAAAATAAGTATAGACAAAAATTTTTAAAAGCAAGAAATACTCGAAAACAATAACAAATTTAAAGTCTATTTTGAACTATAATTTCAAATAATCTAATTATTATGAAAATTACTTTAATACTTTTTAATATCAGTAAAAAAAGTTTTACCTGATGGCTTCGACTTATAATAAACGATTATAAGAAACAAATATATTTTCTGTACTATAAATAAACATGAATATATAAGAAAAATTATTAAATTAAAATAAATAATTGTTTAATAAATACAAGGTAGAGGTAATTTAAATGATTTCTTTGTTAAATATACGATTTAGAATTAGAGTGCTGGTTATTTAAAAAAAATTTCAAGCATATGACATAACAATAATTTTACAATTGATTATTTCATATTATTAACATACAATAAAGTTACAATATAGTCAATAACCATAAATAATTTAAACAGGAACTTAGGAATTTAAACAGCCATAAATATTAAAAAAAGTGCAAAAATTTACTGAAAACTATTACTACTACATCTAAACATGCAATAAATCTGACTAATATCATATCATGCAAAATATTAATGTACCTTGCACTTAATTTCACTCCGTAGAATTAAAAATTAGTAAAATGTTATATAATATCCTTCATCTTTCAATTCTTAAAAATCCGTGTTTTCAACAAAATTTTGGTGAAGCTTGTCGACGTTTTATAAATCTTGGCGATTAGTTTACTTTTGTTTAAGTACAATAGACATTGCATGATAAAGAAGCAGATAGAAATTTATTTTTTTTTAATGAAACTAATAAATTTATGAACTATCCCATTATTCATATCAATTAAATAATATTCGAATGTAGGTTTACGTATTTATTTAAAAATACAAATGGCTACAATGCACGATGAAATTATAAAGAGTATAAATAATATATATATATATATAATAAACATATATATTTACACATAATATATTAATGTTTAAAAATGGTGATATGAAATATATTAATTATATTTAATAAAATCGTTGTAAGGCAAGGTACATACAATCAGTGCAATGTTGTGCAAAAACTTGTGCATAGCCGCATGGAGTTAAAATTATTATTTCTTAGAGTTTTTGCTTGATAATCGCTTTATCAAGCACACTGTTCCTTGTAGATATAATGCCTTATCTATCAATTATTCACAATATAAACAAGTGAAAGATATTATATGGTTTTATGACGCCATTTTATTAATAACATATAAAACTTTCTTTAAATTATTTAGTTTAACATTATATAATTTATATATATTACTATAAATAAAATTGTATGTGAATAAATTATATATAAAATATTTCCACCTAATTATTTATTTTGAACATATGTATTTTTAAATAATTTTATTGCTATTTTGGGTTGAATACATAGTTTAGTACATTTACTTAATTATTGCATTAATTATTTGGCAAAATTAAATGTATGCTATTTTACTAAATGATTATAAGTTTTAAATTTTTATGAAATATCAATATTGAATTTGCAAGTATACATTTCCTATAAATACAGAGAAAAAAATTAAAAAATGTTATTCAATTTTCTTTATAATAAGTATAAACTTTTTATTGTTATAGTTTATTCAACATTTTTTATCTTAGTATATAAGTAAAAAAATGCTATCAATGCTTTGAAAACAAAATTAACATATACTAGTACAAAAATATTTTCGTATTCTGTACCCTTTTCTTCTTATTTTAGGACTTTAAATAAATTAATATTTTGTGATAATGTTGTACATCACTTTTTATTCATTCATCAGTAAAGTTTGAATTTTTAATCCAAAATATAAAATTAAAGCATACGCATTAAATTTAGGAAAAAGTAATAATAAAAAAATTTGTTTTGTAAGAAATGAAAACACTAGATTGTGCCACACATAAAAGCCTAGATTTCAGATGATTTTGAATACATCGGTGTTCAAAATTTTCAATAAATATTCATTTACTTTTACGAAAACTATACATTATAAATTTTATTCCTTAAAATTAATTTATATATCCAAACAACTAATTATGAATACAATTTATTAAGAAAACATTTAAATTCAATGCTATGTTTGATTGTTATTAAGTTTTCAGGTGGTCTGCAATCGGTTTATGTTGACAAACAATGAAGAGGCGGAGCAGAAATAAAACGGAAGTGATGTTACACGCGTTAAAAGATTTTCGATTTTCCCTATTATTTTAGTTTATCGGCCCAAGGGTAGAATCACGTTTACTGACTAATAGCGTAATAGAATACATAATAGTACACTCTAAGCGTACATTTTCAATGGCGTGTTAATTTGCAGAGATTTTTAAGGCACATATAACAATCAAATATATCAATGCACTGATTTCAATAACTAATTAATATTAATGAGATTAAATGAAATTTACTTTTCTATATACAGTTCAACAAGTATGAATTTACAGTGATTACAAGAGATTATATATATGTATATAAAAATGAAAAATTTATGTTTACATTGTATTATAACTTGATTTGTCTGTGGGTGAACGAGAATCTACATTAACTCCAAAATCATCGTCATTATTTTGTTTGTGGAAAACCACGAAGCTTACAATATGCGTATTATCAAATTGCGCTATGTACGGTATATTTTTTCTGTAGAAAATTATTCATTTTAAATACAAGGTATACAGTTTATACACACAGTTTATAAAAGTTTATTGTGAGTTTTTACAAAATTTGTCTTGAATTATATTTCTATCAAGACATAAAGTAAATATTTCAGTTACATGTTTTAACTCATAATATATATAAATTAAAGTATTTATTTTGTACAGCATCCTTATGTTTTAATGAATATTTGTCTATCCTATCTACTTTTCGCGATAAAAAGGTCAATAAAAAGAAGATGGGAGAACTGGTCGAGATAGTGAAAAGCTAGAACGATCAATGGCTACTTAAGAGCGAGCCGCTTAAGTGGCTTTTATCGAACATCTTTTTGTGAACAGATTTGCACATTGGATCCTTTTCAGCTGCACGAATAGAAACTATTGCGACAATAATTAACGCTTTCTATCGTATAGTCTCCACGCAATTGTTGATTAGATCAGCAGAAGGATGAAGGATTTGCGACTCGCTGAAATCGAGACCTGATCTCGATTTTAAAGGTGCATTCATTCAAACACGTACTCCTAAATTTGTGTTGAGTCGAGACGTCAGAGTAGCTCAGCAATTGTGTATTGAGGCTTGATTGTACTTTCGGAATTTTCATGTATCCGGAATGGTAGTTTAGCTCTATCAACCGGTCTGACTCAATTATACGGAAACAAATCTTGCGCCTTATCCCAATGAGTATTATTTCTTACAGCATTATATGCGCAAATAAATCAAATATATTTTACTTTTTTCTTCTACTTCCAAGCAGTAATATTTTATATCTAGACTAATGGTGGAGATAGTTTATAACTCTCGTAGTACCCGTGTATGCATTCCTCCGAGTGCAATGTATGAATTAATTCTATCAATACACCGCATAACATACTCACCCACATACGCACACACATACATACACATACGTAGTAGATAATAATAGATAAGATTACGATATAAAAAGTTATTTTGTTTTTTAAATCCTAAAACATTAGTAAATTTCTACAATACTACAATATTTTTTATAATATAACGCGATTATCCCTATATAAGTATGTGCATATGCTTGCTTCTAGCTATAATATAGCTGGATTATTTCCTTTTATTATATTTATATATATGCCATTAAAATATTTTACTTGTTTTATGAATTTAAATAATATCTTCAAAAGTTTACACCAAGTAGCATGTACTTTTCAAAATGAAGGCTTCTATAGGAAAAATTATTGAATAAGTCTGTATAATAAACGCGATTTAAACTTTGTGTACATAACAAATGAGATAAATATGAATTTATTAGTAATACTTTCATTACTAATTGATTAGAACTTCATTAGTTAAATTAAACTCGTCAAATCAAGAATCAAAAATTGAATAGAAATTAATAAAAAAAAAGTAGCAGATGTAATATGATATATAAAGAGCTAAATTTTACACAACGCGCTATTTGCTTAAGAATAATATACAAAAATCATCAATAACGATCGTCAATGATATTTAAATTTTACAAACCATTCTTTTTCAATTAGCCATGACAACGAAATAGTATGCACTTTAGAAGATGTGTTATTATTTATGAAATTTTTCCATTTTCTGTGTACTTCTTTTCCCATTATGTTTCTCTTGCACAACTTTTTTTATAGAGAACAAAAAATCCACAAAGTTCATTTATTTATTTAATTCATTATTTTTTTATATTTTATTATATTATTATGAATTTTTAAAGAATTTTAGTATTATATGTCAAGCTTTTTTTTTATTTATTCTTTTTTGACAATGTAGTAGATTTTTATCGATAACTTTTGTACTGTTAAAATTGAAAAGAATCACCTTTACCCCGCAAATAATATTTTAAAATCTAAAACGGTTTTTCATGTATCACATATATATAATATATATATATTACAGCTTTAATCATGATATTAATTAACGAATTTCTTTTAAAGAAAAAACTCACTCTGTTATATAAGGTGAAGTTAATGCAAAATAATCATAGTAATGAACAGGCTTCAGGTAAACTATGCTTCAGTATAATATTAGATACAAAAAGAGTTGACGTGAATTTTAAAAGTTATAAGTATAGTTTAAAAACACCTAGTAAACAGCCTTTCAAATTTCATTTTATTAAAAATATTTATTTTTTTTTCATTCTTAAATTATTCTTAAAATATTATTTGCATTTGTCGATGTTGTGATTTTCTATTCGCTTGAAAAGATATTATCTGAGAATTTCCTTATCAAAAACGATTCAAAATCTAAGAGGAGGGATTCGAAATACCACAACAATTTATTTTTCATGTCCTCCCTTCACGGACTGATGCCATTTCTCAACTCTTTGTCTCAGGCACACCGCAAAAGCACAAAGCAGAAGTTTGTATGCGTGTTTCGAACTTGTCACAAGATCAAAGCCATCAGAAGGCGAGAAAAATGTTGAACGTTGTCGACATCATATTACAACGCTGTGATATAAAGGAATTTTATACAAAATCTTTAGCATTCATGAAGAGCCAATTTTCTAACTGAGTGTGCGAGACCATACGCTGGACGTATACTTTGTTAAGATATAGCAAACCAAGGGAATTGATTTTAAAAACTGGTGACACGAAACAAATAGGAAACATATTTAAAAGTTTTATGTTAACTGTATATGATTTAACTCCACGGTAAAAGAAAGAATACGTTTGTAAGACAAATGGAAAAATTTTTTTTTCGGTAGTTTTACATAATAGATTTTTCAATTTTAAAAATTGAAATTGAATCAATATTAATGTTAAATTAAACACGATTGCATATAAATATATATTAGTTTAATAAAGCATTATTTATTTTTGTGTGGGCTAAAAGTTTAATAAATTTTTTTCCAAAAAATAAATCGTAGTATTTACAGTTGGAACAGCTATTTAAAAATATTTTTCAATAAATTAAAAATAAAATTTTTTACTTTATTATCAATCATAAATATTTAAAGAATAAATAAATAAATATTAAATATGTAAAATAAATTATTTAAAAAGTAAGTTAAATATTTCAATGTTTTTAAAACAAATTTTGACCAAGATCTCACTACGAATGAGTAGCAAAAAAAAATTACGTAATGAAAAATAGAAAAATAAATTATCCAGCATTGATACAATGTTATCCATTATGAGGAACTGATATTAAAGATATTAATTGCAAGAATCTTGTAGGTTTTGCAGAAGTTAAAAGTGAAGACGAAAGGGGTTGTAATAACTAAAATAGGTGTTAAGAAGAAAAAGATACAAGAAGGAAAAATGAATTATTACATTTTAGTCTTGCAGTCGACGCACGTGGAACTTACTCGTAATCGGGCCGGTAATTAACGACGACGCTGAAATTAAGGTCTAGCTGATAAAGTCGCCCGTGCGCTATCATCATTGCGATATGCTTAAGGCTAATTAAGGAAGGCGCGATATTGAATTGTACTACTATACATTTAGACGATTACACAGCTGAAATCCATCTTAAGTACTTTTGTGACATATACACCTTACATAATATATAATGAAACTACGACAACTACAGATTTGCTCGCTCGCATAGCTTTTAAATATTATTCTAAATGTTTAATAATACAGTGTTCAATACTACATTACAATTTTTAACCTTACTAAAATAAATACAAAATTTTCGG
Source organism: Kradibia gibbosae (assembly GCA_018907135.1). Classification (NCBI taxonomy): domain Eukaryota; kingdom Metazoa; phylum Arthropoda; class Insecta; order Hymenoptera; family Agaonidae; genus Kradibia; species Kradibia gibbosae. Next base: position 13,103,560 of record JACCHX010000002.1, on the reverse strand, counting down.
AAATTAAACAATGATTTCATTAAATTAAATTTATTAGAACTACATTAAATAATTATACAATACATAAAACATATTTGGTACTGGTTTTTATAATAAATGAATAAGATTTATTTATGCGAATATATTGTATACATGTATTTATTTAATTGTTGTTATTCGGCATATTTTTCAAACAATTTTTTTAAATAAATATATTTGACATAAAAATATTTTTAACCAACGATAAATGAATATTTAGAAAATTTTGAACGCCATAGTAAAGTTTGTTGAAAACTTTCAATTCGAAAAAATGCGAGTCGAATTGCCTGCTTCTATATAAATACTTCTTTGAATAATCTTACGTACTTCTTATTCAGATATTTAATTTATATTTTTGTATATTTTTACATATTAATATGTATTTGTATATGTAAACATTTTCATCTATACGTAAAATCCTTTTACATAACAAATAGTAAAAAAATCTTTAAAGAAAGTTTTTCTATAAAAATTGATTTTAAAATTAAATTTTATAAAAGCATTCAAAAATACAAAAATAAATATTAATAACTTTTTAATTTTAAATAAAAATAATTATTTTTATTAATGAAATACGTTATATACACTATAGAAGTAGTTCCTAAAGGAATGTGTATTTACAAATATCTTTAAGTTTAATTTAGAAATTATTAATTATACAATTAACGTTATATATTATAAATTAATTATTATAAATAAAAAGAAATAGTTGGAAAAAACAATAGTAATATAATTTAATGATTCTTTGTTCACAATATAATTCAAACTATTTTAAAAGCCTTGTAAATAAATGAAGTCTCTACATTATTAATATCATTGTTTTATTTATTAAAATGAAATTTTAGTACTGAATAAATAACATTGTTCTTTTCTTGTAAAAAGTTTTGTACGTGACGTTGCTAATTATAATCTACATTATACTGTAATATTTATAATAGTAACATTAATTTCCATATCAATAATTTAACTCATATTATATTTATATTTATAACGCATATTATGTATGAATTATATTCATAATAATATTAAATTAATCCTTAATGTAAAGCCTCATATCTTTTTGTATTTGACTTTAATTTTCTATAAGTTTATGAAACGATGTTACAAAAGATACTACCTTTTTGCATTTTTAATACTTTAATGTCATAAACATAATAGACAAGGTTAAAAAACTGATTTATCATTCCTAGTTGTAGCGTACTTATTATAATCATATTTATAAAAATCCATAAAATAAAATATAAATTAATAGTATTACATTTTATAAAATAATAATAATAATAATAATAATAATATAATGCTTACAAATTATAATAAATATTTTATTGCACCATTTAATTGCAAGAATTAAAGAAGACATTAAAAACTATAAAAATATAGTACATTGCTTAATTGTATAAAAAAAAATTTACAAGTAAGCTGTTAATCAATAAAAAAAAATATAATGGAAAAAACTGTCTTGAAAAAGTAGATTGTACAAAATTGTCATAAATAACGAAACAAGACGCATATATATATATATATATATATATATATTATATATATTATATAATATATATAGTAATAATTATTATAATATATATATATATATATATATATATTATAATAATTATTACTTACTGCATACATACTTTAATATACACATGATAATAAGAAATAAAGAAATAAAAAAAACGCACTTACAGTCAATAATAAAAATATTTTAATAAAGTTTGTAATACACCGACAGTGAAATTTCGCATGTCAGACATTCTTCATAATAATTTATTTTATTTAATATTGCTGTTGTTTACATTGTCGAATAAACAGAAGGTAAACAAATAATAAAATGAATAGGAAATACCTTTCGTTCTCATGTACTCACCAACGCAGGGGTTGTGATTCACCATGGAGAAAATCCTGTCGCAACGCTTCTTCGCACCGTTGTCCGGGCAAATACAGCCAAACATTGGGGATAGTCGCAGCTGTGTCCAGGCTTCGTGGCATGCGTCGCTGCATAGGTCAGAAATGGAATATTGCGTTTATATTATTTGAATATTATAATATATTCCCTACTCTAAGCGACGTAAAATTGTTACATTGATACCGAAGTTAATACTTGGGTTCATTACGGATTATTTGGACATAATTTATTGGTAATGAATCTTTTTTAATGAAAATAAGAGCAATAGCAAATAGAACTTTTAATTTTGTCCTTTCATCTATGTACATTTAATTAAGAGAATGATATTATTCCATTCAAATTTAGCTTATCTTACATTAAATTTCGAAAAAATAAAATGTGAGGGTAAAAAAATGTTGAAAGCTAATTTGCAATTACTTATCTCCATGAAACAGCATCTTTATATTTTGACTGTAATGAAAGATGTGATTTTGGATATTAATTTTTTATTATTTTCTTTGTAAATAATTTTTAAAGAGATCAAAAGTGAAAAAACGTCTGTAAGTATTATTAAAATTTAATTTCACAAAATATTACAATTAGTAAATTAAAATTATAGACATCCGTTCATGACGTTTAAAGATATAATTATAATTTTTCATTATTAAGATAAAATTTCAATTTCGCTTTTAATAGAGGAAATTGAAAGAGGAAGACTTACGCGTATACGAACTTAAATGCGACTTAAAAGAGCAATTTTTAAAAACAAATATTGAAAAACTTTTTCTGAGAATCAATTTTACAATCAAATCGGCGTTTCAAGAATTTTTCTGTTTTAATGGAGGAAAAAGTAAAACGGATTCGGCCCTTCAATTTGAAAACTAATTTCGTACTGTGAACACACAGTCTAAAAATAGTCATTAAGCAGTCAGAGAAGCAGTAAGGGGTTATGCAAGGGATAAGAAAATACGGGAAAAACGTCTGCCGGAATTTTTTACTCTAATTAGCTATTAAGTTTAACAACGTAATGACCACGTGTCTTAAGGAAAAAGAGAATCTTACGGCAGACTAATACATTTAAAGAGATGCATATACAAATTGAATATTTTCATAAAAATAAAAATTCAAGTAATTTAATGGATGCAGTAATTCTTTAAACATTTTAAGTGTAAGATGAGACTGGAGATAAATAATTTTAAATACTGCTCAAATACCCTTCAAGTCAAAAAAAGTTTTTTTAACTACTGAATAATAACAGAAACCATCTATTGTAGAAATTTATAATTATAAAGGTACCTTTCTACGGAAATAATACTCACGTAACAGTAATGTAAATTATTTACATAAATTAGCGTGCTGTATAATACATAATCAGATTATAAGATATTCTGTTAAATTCAATTATTTTTTCAGTATTATCATATAAATATATTATAAATATAAATATTTGTGTAAATATTTTTATTATTATTTTTTTTAAATTTTATTTAAATGAGTGTATCAAATCAAACAATTATATAATTGTGTATTTGCTACAGACTTTTGTTACAGCATACATTAGGAATTGTATAGTTATAAAATATGTAATTCAATATATTCAGTCCATTGGAAAGAAATTGGAAAAATTCGAAGTTTTAAAAAATAAAAAAATTCAAAATTTTAGTTAGAAATATTAATTTTTGGCTGGTAAGGAAACATAAATAAATGACTTACGACACATCATAAACATTTTATTAACGGACTGCATTTTTATTCTATAGCAAACCATCTCGAGATTCAACATTTTAAATGTCAAGATTCCAGGTAAAGAAAAATTGAATTTCAATATAACAATTTTATAAGCTATTGACGTTTAAAATATCTGAAATGGAAAAAATGGATATAAATAAAAAATGACCATTAGTTTTTATTACATTTACCGATTATATTATATGTTAAAAAATATATATAAAAAAAAAATTGTGCGTATTAATTTGTTAAAAAAATATTTTTATACATTGTTTGTTTTGTTTTTAAAATTTTAATTTGTTGTTTCAATGCTTTTATTTATTCTCAAGGAACATTGAAGTTATTTGATTCTATTACACTATCATTTTAAGCTCCTGTCTTAACCGTGTATGATTTAAAATCGATTTAAAATACATATTCACTAAATATTTTATTGTGATCTGCTATGATTAGTTCAGATTTTTGCTCGTCACAATAAGCTCTAAATGCTATTTCACAATATAAGCTAATTAATACTATAATGACTCAAAAACAAATATATACAATATATTTGAAATAATAGTTTGAAAAATTTTTAATTACAGATTAATGTACAAATGAATTTATAAGAATAAAAAGATAATTTCAATAACCATAATTTTGGTTGAGATCGAGCTTTAACTTTTGTATTTTTAATCCATATTTGATATTTAATCCATATTTTTAAATCATACGAAATACATACTTAAACTTATCTATTATTATACTACTCATTATTTAATGTAAAATTAGTTTTGAAATTTAATAATTATTATTATTAATTAATTAAAAACATCTTGTTTTGTAATAAATTTTTTTATTATTATTAATAAAAATTTAATAATGCTAAAATTGTCTTAATTTAGTTATTTTTAGTAATTATTAAAAAATATGTTTAATTGATTTTGACGGTTAAGTAAAACCTTTTCTTAAATTTGCGAGTTAAAATAATTACACATATATTAGTAAAAAAAATCAGGATTAATTCTTAATCCACATATATAGTTTTTATTAATAGTAAAACTAAATTTTTATTTGACAAATATTTTTTAACGCATAAAAAAGTTCATTAAAAAAAAGCTTTTATGCAAAAAAGATTTTATTTCAATATTAGCTGTTTTATAATGATTATATATGAATACATACCTCATGAATGAAAAATTTGTATACTATCCCAAAAAAAGTATGCTGCTGCGTCTTTTTTTTAATTAAAGATTATATCTATACTGATTGATTGCTTACTTACATGTTTTAAGAATATATATTGTTTTATTTGTCAAAATTAAACAAGAATTTTATATTATCTAAGTATTTATATAATATATATTACTGAATTTCAAAATGTAAAATATCGTAAAATTATCATTCTTTTCCTACCAAAAATTTTAAAAATAATAATTTAATAACTATATTAAATATAATTACAAATAATAGTCAACTATAACTTACTTTTGTATAATACTATTAATGTAAAAATATTATAAAAAAGATAATTTTAAATATATACTAGAATTCCTTTCATAATTACATAATTTTGTACTATATTATTCTAATGAAGTAAATGTACGTAAAGACATGCTCGATACTCTATCACGAATAGACATTGCACAGCCTCTGGAGTAATAAAAAGCTGTGGATATATGGATACATTCATGAAGTACCACTTCAGACGAAGTAATTTGCTTATATTTGTAAACGTAATTGAACTAAAAAATGTGTATAAATTTATCACAGAATTTTCATAACTGTAGTTCTGTAAAGGTAAAAAAATTCCTAATTATATTTTGATATGAAAAATCTGAACAAAATAAACATAAGTAAAAAACCGTAGGATTAGACTTTCTAGACATATACTTTACTATCGTAGAATTTTATACATACGTAAACATATATTTATATTGTTGCTTATTATTTATATGTTATATTTATATTTATATTTAATTTTATATTTATATGCTTATTTTAAATGGTATTAGAATTATAAAAATTAAACATTAATAATATAATTGTTATAATATATTACTTAAACTGTAATAAATAATTTAAAATTGTAAAATGTTTTAAATAGTATAATAAAATTTTTTTTATGTATAAAAATTGAATTAATAATATACAAATGGTGAACAGCGATAATACTTACCTTACAAAATATATTTTTATAACGTATGATATGAATAATTTAAAAACATTACATATTTGGGTTAACAATATTTATTTGTATACATTTGATTAAAAAAACATTAAAAGTAAATTTTAATAGAAGCAAAATATCCGGTAATATTTTTACAATATCCTGATTTACAGCCATTTACGGTAAAAGTAGTATGTTAGCATGGTTGACAATCAAGAATCTCAAAAAAAATGAAAATGTAAACTTACTAAATCATATTGCTTTGCTTTTTTTAAATTTTTTAATTTGAACAAAATTTGAAAATTTATCGATTATTAGAAGGTCACTCATTTACGTAGCGTAGAAAATCTTAAGACCTTATAATGATACTAATATGTAGTAATAATCCCGTAGCACATAATCAATAATACATTATTATTTAAATGCGTCCAAATAGTATCTATTATATCACTAATCAGTTTTAAAATATACAATTTAGACGAAATGCTTGTTGCTATTCTTGACGTAATTTAAGTAAGATTCAAGTGGTAGCTTTCTAACAATAAACTACTTCTTAAAGAAAAAGAAACTCTACGTATATTTAAAAAACAAATTATGCGTTTTGATAGGAAATCTACAGAAACAATTATTATAAAAATATTCGTTTGAATAAAAATTACTACATATAACACTGAAATATTGAATAAAAATACATTAATTTCTAATGATATTCATAGCGATTCAATAATACATAATTTAGTTTGAAAAATTAAGACAATTAAATGTGTCAATCAAAAATATAAAAATATTTTATAGCTTTCTATGATATTTAGAATATTTTGCATTTTATTTAATTACTTATATATATTATTAAAGATAATTAAATTATCTTAAAAGGTATTAACATAGATTTATGTATTTATAATAAATTAATAATTAGTTCAATAATTAATGCATTCATATGGAAAATATTAAAGGGAAAAATAAATTAAACGAAATTACTTTTGAAAAAAGGTAAGATAAAAAGTCTGTATAAAATAATTGCGAACTCATACAAAAGTAAAACTAATCATATATAAATTTTTCGCCAGCTTCTCAACCATGTACAGTGTATTTTAAATAAAATGTTAAACGTTATATAAAAAATTCTCAAATAAAGTAGATAGAAATAAGATGTTATTGTAGAAAATGTTTGCCAAAAACAAAATAATATTAGTACTTTGTTAATGTTGGTTAAAATAGAAATTGATTTTTAAAACAGCAGTTGTGAGAATCAAGTATTGTAAGGTATTGAATTTATTTTACGGGTAAATATAGTCTCCAAAGCATATTTATGCAGTTATGCAAGAATTAATAAATTTTTCGGAATGACTTAACTCAATTAGTGCAAACTGATGCTATTAGAATAATTCAATGTTCTAATAAAACATATTTTTTATTCTTCAAATATAAAAGATTATTTAAAATTTTTTTATTTTTTTAAAATAATTTTATAAAATTCTATATATAATTATATAATTCTATATTCTAAAATAAAATTTTATAAAATGTATTTAAATAAGAATTTTAAATAAAAAAAAAATAAAATATTAAAGAAACCATTAAAGAGAAAAATTTAGCATCATTACTGTATTTAGAATAAAATACGTATTAGAAAATAGATAAATGTTATTTATTTAAAAAATTTAAACAGCTAAGTGAACTTATATGTATTTATACAAGATAGCGAAATTAATACAAGTACAAAAAAAATTTATGCATTGTTATATTATATATGTACTTAAGAACACATGTTATGAAACATTAACGAAAAACATATTTATTAACGCAGATTTGATGCTTTCAATTTAACTGTGATAAGAACAAAAATCATATGTAAATATTTTTATATTAAATTTATATAATATATATAACCATAAAATTATAATATTACAGAATTTAAAAGTAACTGACTCACTTGAAAGTGGAACTTAGTAAGTAAAATAACAGAGACAAAAAGTGAAAAAATTACGAAATATCTCATATATATATATATATAGTGGTTTATAAAACTGAACAATTTGTAAATATTTCACTTTTAAATATTCAAATGTTTTATGTTTACACGCAATTATTAAGCAGATATACAATTGTGAAGCGAGTAGTTATACCGGCGGTGCAATAAGGGAGGGTTGTTGGGATGGTCATCACTGGCTTCAGGGTTCAGCAGGAGGTGGGGTGGCGGAAGTTAATATGGTAAGGAGGCGTAATAAAATAATAAGAAAAAAAATCATTGCGGAGATGCGGGGGCGTCGTTTTATATATTACAAAACTAAAAAAAAATTTATTAAATGATAATAATTAACAAATTTAATAAAAAAATATATAATAGAAAAAAGCCCAATATTTAATACTCGCTTCTCGCAATTTATTAACATGGTCGCATATAGTATCCGCCTCCGATTGGGCGTGTAGAATCAAAGAAGAAAAAAATACTATTTGATTAAATTTAATTTAGCTAATTTCGGAATGTCCATAGTGACAAACAATGGTTGGATCGTGCCAATTGCGGCTCTCGTGCCTTCGTTTATTGACGCGCGACGTGAGGCAAAAGGGGTGGCGATGCTCGGTCTTGGCATAAGCAGATGCCTCGTGACCGAATATGATTAGATTCTTTACCACAGCCCACACTAGGCTGTAAGGCATCCGTATTCGAACTTACGCGTCTCGATCATCTTATCTTCAGGACGAGGGGGGAAGACGCCTCCTCCCGGCCTCGTCATCGCGGACTTTGTCGCTGGTTCAGTTTGCCTCCACCCTTGACGTCATAGATGTCCTCTCCACATGACGGTGAAGACGGAGAGGCACCGTATCACTGTTCGCTAAGGGGCGCGCGACTTCCAGCTCTTCGAAAGCGCGCGCTCTGACATCGGCTGGCCCGGGTTCTCGGATACCTGGGGACCAACGCGGAGGTTCGGTTGGTAGCCGATACGGACGCGTTGGATGCGTCAGGAGTTAGTTCCTGGCGCTCAGTTCAAAACGTGGGTCGCGCTTTACGCTCGTTATTGTTTCCAGCCGTCTTTTTCGAGGCGGGACGTATTTTTCCCCTCTTTGTCCTAGTTGCTTCTGCTCCGAGTGATTTTGTAATTTGTCGCAAACTTGTGCACTAACCACCGCTCTATGTGACACTTGGTGGTGAGGGGTGAGGAGGGACGAGCTGAGCTCGTCAAAAAATTAACAATTTTTATAGTTTCGAAAAATACAATAGTTTTTTTAAATAAGAATTTAATAATTTTACATTTTTCACCTTTTAAATGTTATTATATTCATTATTATTAATTCATTAGATCAAAATATTAATACAATATCAATTCATTCATTCATAAATACGATTGTTTTAAATGTTAAAATCTAACTCCTATATAACTCAAAGAATATTAGAAAATACACAATTGTAAACACTAATGCTTTTATCAAAACAATTCAATATTATATTTTCAGATATAAGAATAAAAATTCTATATCATGAAACCTAAATATAATCGGTTTTCCGCTCTTGTGATAATAAAAATTTATACTAATTATTTATATTTAATTTTCAAATTTTAATTTTGCTTTTAATTTTACTAAAAAATTTTTTTATTCTTCTTAACCATTGTATAAATTCTATAAATAGTTTACATTTATAGTTTAGAAATAGTATTTACACGTGTACATAAAACAGTTCCATTTTTAAGAAAATTTTTAATGAAAATCAATTAATTATTATATTGTTATTCTTATTGATAATTTTATCTTCACAGATAATATAACAATATGGTATAATTAATTTCATTTTATTAATTTATGGTATCTATTAAATTTAAAAAATATATAGTCGATATTAACGATGTTAAATCCGTAAAAGTAATTATATTTTTAATTTTTAATGTGAGTGTACGTAAAGCAGTTATGAATATTCACATAAAAATTTTTTCGTTTATAAATTATTAAAATATTACAGAACCTAATTTCATAATTATTTTTAAAAACTCTATTTTCACGATAAAATACTTTTCTAATTAAATTTAATTATACAGCAATCAATTCTATATCATTTTTATAATTTAAAAAAATTAAATATCTAAATTCATAGAGTTTGGATAAAAAAGTATATGGTCAAATATATATTCATTTATTTGTAAAATCAAATACTTCAAAAAATAGTAAAGAAGTTACAATGTTAAAAGAAATAGTACAAATAGTACAAAATTTATTGTAGTAAATGATAGATATTTCCACAAAAAAGTGTTCAGATGAATTCAAAAAGTAATTTTAAGATTTTTTTAAGGATTTGACTTCTAAAAAAGAGGTTTTTTTAAGACTATTATTACTATCAATCGTCTGCATCAAGCTTCTTAATATCTGAGCAATAAAATTATTTTTTAACATGTAGTATATTGATGTGTTTATACATATGTTGCAAGAAAGGATTTTATCAAATATATAGTTGATCTCAGAGAAAAATATTATTTTTTTATAACTCAGGAAAGAAACAATATCTAAATAATTAAAATTGTGTATCCTAAAAAAATGTATTAAAATTAATTTTACTTCAATCGTTTTTAGGTTTGACTTAAATGTTTATCTTAAAAAAAATGAATACTAGTTGTAAATCTATACAAGTATATCTATACAAGTATTATTTCTTTTTTATATTAACATCTAGTTATGAATCATATATATATATAAATATAAAATTTATTCCACCAAACGAATTATAATTTTAATATATAATATAAAAATAAATTTATAATACATTATAAAATAAAATAGTTAATAAGCATAAAATTAAAAAAAAATATTTTTTTTATATTAATATATAGAAAGTATTGTAATTTATATTCTAGCGTAGAATTTCAAGCACAGAAATTAAGGCAGCATTTTGCTCCTATTCCACGGATCACATCGTAGCAAGCACCCAAAGATACATTGAAAAATATCTTCTGTTGGCTTACTTATTGAAAGTAAAGTGATGCGATAGAATGCTACACATCGATGAACGTAACTATAATAATATTACAATCGAAAAATGTGATGGTAATACGAAGAAAATAGTTCTATAATTGATCTGAAATGAACTAAGCTATTAACCATACTTCATCTAAGAATTCTATTATTGTAAAACTTTGTAACTCCTGGTTGTTGGGCAATATAAATTGATTGACTAACTTTTGAACTAGTGGTTGACCCTTTTTATGCATCAATTAGATCTGAAAAAATCTTTAAAAAATCATTTGCTTTGAAACGGTTTTTTAATATTAAAATTAAAAAAATCGGTCATTAGCAATCAGTTAAACGTTTATACAATCAAAAGTTTATATTGACACCGATCTAAATTGTTATGCTTGTCAAACTGTTTATTTATACTCTGTTTTCAAAAGTATCAGCAGAAAATATGTTTCTTCTAATGCTAAAATTATTTATACCATGAATATATGTATTTCTAAATATTCCTAAATAAATATATAAATTAATAATCTCATAGATTGACAGCTTAAAATAAAAAAGTTTATAATTATTGTACGTGATAAATATAAGTAATATTAACAAATATTTGTTAAAATAATATTTTTTGTAATCCCGGAAAACACATTTTCATTAACTACTTTTAGAACATGCTTAAAATGAATTTTCTTGAGTGAGAATATTGGATATATTATGAACAAGAGAAAATAGAGTTGCAGAATGTGTCGCTACAATGTTTCTCTCACATCGTTGAACTTTTTGTTATTATTATTTTCGTAAAATCTAAATTTAATATAGCCAGCATACAAAAGTAAATAATTTTTTACATTAAGATAAATGCACAATAAGGAAATAAGTGAATATTTAGTGTATATTTTAATTAGCATAATAATTTAGGATATCAAAATTGAAAAAGAATTTTTGAAGATAGATTAAAAAAATATCGATCTTTTATGCGAAATCATAGCTACAATAACTGCAAAGTTTACAAACTTTGATAAAGATTAAAAGATAAATATTTTTTAAGTATTAGAAAACTAAGTTAAATTTATGAATTTATTGATATACATATAAATAAAAGAAGATAAAATATTTTCTCAGAAAAAGTTAGAAAAAATTAAAAACAATGATAATAGCGTATATTATAATAAGTAAATATTTCAGCATTTATCAATTATCAATTCTTGAAATTATTAATAATTTTATAGGATCATTTTATATATATATATAATTATATTATAGCTTATCTATTTATAAAATATTAATTGGAAACATTGTTTATGCCTCAATTATAACATAAATATGTGGTTGTTTTTATATTTTACATGCAATTCATGAATAAACTTTATGACTCCAGGAAAGTTATATAACATCGCATAGAACTAGAATTTCTAAACCTTTTATGTATGCACGTAAGTTCTAACATGACAAAGCACGTGGCGAGTGTGTGATGTTATGTCGTGCATTTTATTGTGAACAAATTAGTATATATTTGTATTTATTATTCTAGTATTAATATAATCATTGTTATTTTTTATATTTTTATTATTTCATTTTTAACTTTATTATTATTCATAGATTAGACATTTTAAAATTGTCTTTTTTATACTTTCATTTTGTTTCATTATTTAGATTAATATAATTTGCGTTCTGAACAATAATCAATAATACAATATTTGCATATATTAAACATTAAATAAATACTACATTTCTAATAAATAAATTTACATTTAAATATTTTTATGTATTGCATAGTTTATATACACTTTCAGTTTCAATACAGTACAATTACTATTCTATGGAGTACTAAAAGCTTAAGATTTTAACTATCTATGTAATTTATTTTTCTTTTCTCGAATATGCTTTATTTTATATGTTAAGTAGATGTACATAATACGATTTATCTTACCTATTCAATAAAACAGAACCTCCCCCAAAAATATATAAAAAATTTGGTTTATATAATATTCTGCTAGAAAAAATTGACTTAATTGAAAAAAATTAACTTTTCCAAATGAAATTTGTGCAAGACACTGAATGATGAAATAGTAGAATGTAAAATAAATTAGATACGCAATTAGCTTAGTTATTTTTTTTTTTTGTAAAAATGCATTTGTTGTTAAATCAGAAAATATTCAGTTACATGAGCAATTTTACGATATACTAATGTAAAACTTTTATTTATAAGTTTATTTCTTTATTAACTAATTCTTAACCTCACACAACTTATTCTCTGGCAGTAACATTTTATTTTTTTGGATTAGTATTACCTGTAAAGATAAAATAGATTACAAGATTATGATAGATTTTGAAATAGAACATTTGATATATTTTTTAAAAGAAAATCTTTTTCCTTTTTTTGTAATTTAATATTATATTTTTTTATTATAATATTTACTACATATGTGCACTTTTTATAATACACACAAACCACTGCAGCATTCTTTACAATTTTATAATTTTTCTTTAAATATTTAAGACTTTTTGTCACTACAAGTTCCTGTTAAACTTTTTGCTTTCTTCACTTATTAGTACCTGTTAATGTTAGGATGACATTTGCTTGATACACTGATAAACAGTCGACTGTATTATTTATTGTCTACTTCTAATATATTAATTTTACACATTGTGGTATTGCTTGCATCTTATCATTTTTTCCCTCTTTTTCCACCTTTTCATTTCAATGCTTGATCACTGATCGTATTATAATAAGAGCTTATAAATAGTCTTTACAATTTTTATTATATTAATTTTAGTTCTTTTATTGTTCTTAATTTTTAAGCAATTTTTCTTGTCATACAAAAACACAATTTTGCCACTTTTCAGATCTATTTCTCTTTCATTTTGGAGCAATCCCCAGCTCTTGTCGTTTACCCAGTAGCATTGAACGACCTGGCGATACCTTCGAATATTTTTTTATCGGCCTTTATACTTAAATTTCTTTTTCAAAAGTGTAGCCATTGGTGGAGAGGAGATTCTTCCCTAGCATCACCGGAAGCGCATGATTTTTACCCATTACAAATGTCACCTATAGTCGGTATTTTCAAGTGGCGAAGTTGCATATTAAAGTGGCTTTAAATCCAGTAACACTGCTTCCCTATAGATTATACAGCTTGTTCCCTACAGCAAATGACACTAATCTCGCGGTTGATAATCGACGCTCTAACAACAATGTCCATAAAAGCAACACTCATACCGTACACTTTGATCATTGTGCGGGTGAAAATTGGTAATTTTTTACGAACACTCAATAAGGGTGGACTCTAAAATAGGTCCTCTTGCCATTAGTCATTTTCCACATACTCAGTTTTTATTGTGTTTTAATCAAGGCCATTGTTCAGTAAATCTTTTATGTTAATTATATCTTCGCAAACCTATAGTATGTTATTTAACGCTGTTGTACATTGTTTTTTAATTCGTATTATACCTACATAATAACATTTTAAGAAGATCTTTTCAGTTTCATCATATCCAAATTTTTTGCTTCGTAATCTTCTTGAATGTGAGCTTTCGTACATGTAACCCATGCGCAATGTCCATTTATCGATTACATAAAACGCTTTCAGATCCTACACGGATTTCCTGTTAATCTTTTTTTATCGTATTCTTCTAGTTTCTCAATCACTGCTGATAGTATCTAGGAAATAATATAGAGTTCATCATATTTTAGCGCAAGGTTCATGTTATCGCGTTGGGTTTTTTCAGAGAAAATATGGTTTTTTACCTTAACTCATTCCGCAACGTCCCTTTTAAACTGTAACGATTGTTTTGGTATTTAGAATTTATAAGCATTGTTTAGAATCTTCTTTGATTTAATAAAAACTTTTTAATTCTCATGAAATTTTTTTGATTAGTGGAATTATATTAGTTCACTTGTATATTTGAATCTCTAGGGGATGTAATCACCCTTCCAGTGTCCGAATAGGCTATTGATGGCCGATACGTTAAAATTTGATTGTATTTGATCAAAAGGCCATCATCTTTATGTTTTTTTGCAGTTTTCGTCGTCCTTTAAATATAAGTAACCACCATTGCTTTATTATTGCTTTTTTTAATCATAACGGGCGTTTACAACCGTAAGGGGTGAATTCTTCTTCGCATATAAAAGTGTAAGTATTACAAAAAAAAGATCACATTTGATCATTTTTTTATATTTTTATTTTCTTTATGGTAAAAATATGATATAGAATATATTGAATTTTTGCCATATTTCTCTAAATTATATTAGTTAGTATAATGCTAAGTTTGATAATTTGAATTAAATTTTATATTAAAAGTTACTGAAAATAATATTTTGCGAACAATATTCTATTTTTATTGGAAATATAAATAAATTAAATTTATTAAGTACGCATTTTTTGTTAGAAATATGAAATTTTTTAAATTGTCGTAATAAATATATGTCTCTTTTTTATTTTAGGACCACTAAATTTTATATCGTAATTCAGTGGTTAAAATAATTGTGCTTAGACATTTAAAATTGAAAATTTTACCACTCTTACATTTAACAATCAATTCAAGTACCAATAATTTTTGTTTTTACATTTCAGAGTATAAAATAAATGCAGCTCTTATATAAACCTTTAAATAAAAAGAAATGTAGCAGTATAAAATCCTTCATATAATGGTGAATCCCCTTACTTTTTTAATTCATCAATTAATTATTTTAAAATGCGTAACTTAGTTGCTTTAATAAGTAATGAAGACAATCAATGCAAAAAAGAAATAAATAATGGTAAATTATTTAAATGAATATAGATAGCAATGAAATTCTTTAAGTAAAAAAGAAACTGTTGATTGAAAATAATATTATTATCTATATAAACTTATATTACAAAACGTAAAAAAAAATAATAGTAGTTAAAGATTATAAATCAATGAAAATGGAGTTATCAGTAAAATACGGTTTATTTTATAATTCATGTTCATCTTTTATGTAAATTAAGTTTTTTTTTATAATTTTTTTATAAATTTTGAAAATTTTAAAAACAGGATTCAGATATAGGAATGCCTGTTGAAAAAAATTTACGATTAGATTACCAGCAATTATTGCAAAACAAAAACTATTAGGACAAAATTATGACTGTCCAGTGCCGGAAATAATTACAAATGTACGTAGTAAGCTGATTAATTTAAGTATTTAAGCAAGAAAGAAAACCTAAAGAGAATGAAATATTATATTTAATGCAAACAATAGTTGCAATAATCGAAATATTAAAGCAAAATATATAAAATTGACAAACAATACTTGCGACAATGTAAAATTGTTTTTGTTAAACAATACATGCAGCAAGTACTAAAAATTGGAAGAGTAGGTTCATATGCAAACTAACTGGTACACTACTGGTTAATTGGTACAACTGATATTCGACAGTATACAACTGGTGACTAAATATATATGAAAAGCTTCTTTCCTTATATTTTAGATGACAATTTATAACTCTCAAATTATCATGTATTATAATTTGACATTTTCGTTCGAGAATCGAACTTTGTACATAATGTTTTTGAATACAATGAAATACTCATTACCTTCTGCAGACCTTAAAATCTGAGTATTTAAATGTATAAAAGCTCCAAAAAAGCATGAATAGGAATTTATCTAGATTCCGTGTCGTCTATAAAATTAATATATGATGAACACTGTTTCGCCTTTCGCGAGCCTTTTCTCCGGATATGAAATTTGCGACAAACGACGAACCAAGTGTACGAAAATGCGTCCCACCAAAAAAGCAATAAAGGAAGATAACAAGGGTGCGTAAATTGTGACCTGCGTTAAAAACTCGGCGCAAGAATTAACTCCTGGCGCACCCAGCGCGTGCGATCGACGACAAGAACCTCTTCATTGGTCGCCAACGGTCAAGACTTGGGAGTTGTCAATTTAAATTGCATGATAATTTACATATTGTGACTGAGATCAGAGCGCAGCGCGCGCTAATATCGCGCAAAGAAATCATTGTTCATAAGATAAATTAAAAAAAAATAGGAAAAACTGAATTAAATTTAAGCCTCATTTCTTGACTTAAACTAAATCTTTTGCGTTGATTTATTTCAATTATGCCACCTTATCCTCCTCCCCTCACCGCGCATTCTCACATCCCAACTAACCCTGGAGCTACATCTCGGCACTACTCCCCCCTCTTTGTACCCGTGATGGAGACGCCCGCGTCACAAATGTAAACATTAACATATAAGTGTAATATGCAAGATATTCGTGTAAAAAATATAAGGACCTGAATAAGATATAAATATACAGTATTTTAAAAAATGCGCAAAAATATATAAGTATGATAAGTAGTATATACCTGTTATAGTTAATTTTATTTGATTACCAAGGCATATAACGTAATAAAAAATTGATGATTCAGCCGTGAGACTAATGGTTGTATTAAATTTTTGCATGTATTTCAATAAGTCAAATTTAATGATAAAAATGCTCTTACTATTAAATTCACTCAAATTAAATATGTTTTAATCAAATTAAAAAAGAATGCATTTTATTGACAGAATACTTTTAGCATAAATTTTGTTACAACTAATTGTAATAAATTATTTTAATGATGAAACTTAATACTTATTTGACAAGTATAAATCACATCTCGATTTTGAAATATTATTTATAAGAATTCGTAATAAAAGTATCAAACTAAGCCCGGTGTCTTATTAAATAAAAATTAAAAACACTGTACAAAGGCTGAGACCGAACTAGCTATGCGCGCCAAACTAGAAGTAGTGTCAACTAGTAGGGTCGAGTGTAACGCCTCTCCGCGCATCTATGCGTCAACACGTACTTTTTACTTCCCATTCCGGGGTGCTCGTGTAGAAAGAGAAAGAGGTGCATTGTTGTTGCTTGATCAAATCCTGTAGTTTTAACTACCAAGTTTTGTCTTTTAAGATTTTTATTATAAACGCAGCTTTGCGTGCACTCTTATTCAATGTGCTTATATGAGATTTTTCTACCTTTGCATTGAGTTTATCCATTGTTCTTCTTTTCACTAATGAAAGTGAAGAGGAAATTTTATAGTAATTAATCGTCACTTAAAAATACGAATTTTTTTTATAAATTTTCTTTATTTTCTTATAATTTTATTGCCTGGTATGAAATTTCATTATAATTTTTTTTTAATTTTAAATTCATGTAAGTTTATTTAGAGTAAGTAATATTTTTTACATAATTTTTCAATTTTTCTTTTTTAAACACTAAATTTCATTTTATATTTATCTTCAATTTATCTTTAAAAAATCAAAGGATTTACCGCTGGAATTCTTTGGGTTTTCAGTAAAAGCGCATAAGTCAAAATTCAACATCTTTCTTTATGATTATTATGAAGTAATGATTTATTCTCAAATATTTACCAGCCCACAGAATATGCAAGTCACCTTATTATATTACCACCATCATTTCATCTATCTTTTTTTATTTACTACTTTATTCCTTAGTACTATAAAAGCTGTTCTTCAAGTTGTAATTTGTTACAACACCAGGTGTTCTAGTTTCACCTACTTTTCTTTACCATATTTCCTTCATGTATAAGCTTATTTAGTATTCTCCATCTTCTCATCTCATTTCATTTCGTACTCATTCTTTTGACTCTTTGACTAGAGTAAAATGCTCATTTGCGTAAGTAGAGTTACCTACGGAATAGTGTAACTGAATCAATGACTAAAAAATCACTGTTACTAGCTTTCTTGAAAAAAATATACAGATGTATGTTTACGTTTGCAAAATATAATAATAACTTTTTATTGTCTTCAATAATTGAATATAAAAATCCTTAAAGACGAGAGGTCAAATAATAACCACATATTTATTTCTAAGCATCTCCTTATACTTCATCTTATTTACGCTCTACTATTTGGTTCCCTTAGGTTAACAATTAGATTGAATTTCAAACAAATATTTACAACTTTGACTTAACTTGAGTTTTGATGAATTGGAGATAATAATAATGTTTCAGCAAAAAATTTATTTTTCTCATATCAACAATAGCAAATGCAGTAATGGAATTAAATATTATGAAAGTGAAAAAGTAAAAAAGGATTGAATAAATAATTTTTAAAAAATTTGATTAGACAAATTTTTTATAAGGAATATATCTAAAATTTTCAAAAAAATTGAAGAACATTGAAAACTAACTATATTTATAAATATAGTTCAGTATGGCAGACACTCCCTGATCCTATTCTAAGTTGCAATTTATTTTTTATAAATGGTCATTTTTGTCCATTAAACTTAGAAAACAATATTTCAAAATATAAATCAGATTCATTAAGGTAGTTTCTTACGATTTAAATACTATTTAAAATAATTTAGTGACGAAATAGTTTATTGAGTTCCATTGATAATAAACTTTGCTTTGAGTTAACTTTATACTAAAAAATCTACTTTTCCAATTAAAAATTTTAAAAAGTTTTTTGAAAATAATGTCCTTTATATTAGATTATTATTTTTCATTCTTAAGTAATCTATTTTAATAATATTTCAATAGTTGATTAACCGATACAAAATTTCTTACAAACATGTTAAGGACTAGAAAATGAATCGATATTTCGTAAATATTAATAATTTTTCGATCAAAGTTTTATTCTTCATATTTTTAAATAAAATTTTTAGTAATACGAGAGAAAGAATGTAAAATATTAATTTTATTTTCAAACGATGAAACGAATCAATTTTAATTTCAGTATTTATAACCATATTCACGCAAATATGGATTTTTTTATTATTTTGTGTAATATTATTTAATCAGTAGCATATTCACTATCTGTAAAGATAATACAAATTTATCTTTATTTATATGGTGATAAGTTTATCATTTTAAAGAGATTCAGCTTGTCATTGAATTTTAAAAGCCATATATTTTTCACTGGTAGAAATGTATTATTTTTTTAATATCTATTATTCGTTTTATTTACTCCTTAAATACATCGATTGTCAACTTAATGCAACCTTTCAATTAATTCAACTAATTTTCAGAAAGATAAACAAGTAGTAGATTATGAGTGTAGGAATAACACGATATATGTGTATAGGCTAATGCAAATTTGGTCATGTAAATAAAGTCGTTGTAAATATCTATATTAAAGAGCTGATAGATCAGTTTATCTATAGTCAGCCAAGGTGCACTATTTGAGCGGCTTCGCAGAATTGGTTGCCTCAGAGTAACGGAATTGAAACACATGGTTGGAGTCTCATAAATACATACACAGAAGGCATCTCGATGGGTCAGCGTTCTAACTCTAGTACGGTTTCGGATGTACCTGGCCGATTGCATCGAATTGGGAAAGGTACCCGTTGGTCTTATGAATTTTAATGAGAGGGGCGTCAGTTTGATGGTGTAATCCCCTCTTCCTGCTCTAGTACCATGTGTAACCATTACGGTCAAAGACCATGCATGGAAGAATTGGAGTGGCACTCGGGTAGTGTCACCCAGCTTCTGCCTTATATTTCAAGCTAGACTCAGATATATTTTTGTAAGCATCCGACTTTTGATTTTGGTCGATTGTTTATACAGGTTAAAAATGCAAAGGATTGAGTGACTTCATTGTATTTCTCAACACTGATGATAAACTACGTTCTCGATTCAAGTTCATTGTAGACTTTACGAAATCTTTACTCAAAATGAGGGTTAGAAAATTTAGTAAGATGTAGTAGTGATAGGTCAGTAAGTTAGAAGAAGTTAGAGTATGAATTTCAAATTAGATCGATAGCTGAAGCTTTCACAAATTCACTCTCGACTCAAGAATACTTTTGTTAAGAGATTCCTAGTATTGATGAATTTTGCTGACGAATGTGGTATTTTTTTATTCAAGATGACAAATATTAATCATAAAAAGTTTTGAGTAATAATTAAACGTATTCGTAAAGCATATATTTTAAAAATAATATTTATTCTACAACGTAAAATAATATTGATTTTTTAAAATATTTCAGTGTTTAAATATATATCAATGGTCTATCAAAGTTTACTTTTAAACTTTTACTAATAAAGAATTGCAATTATAAGATTATTTACTATAGTTTTTTTATCTTTGTAACGTATCTTTTTCATTGTTAAAGCTTTACTTAATAGATTATTTAGTTAAGAAAAATAGAATTATGTTCCATTTGTAAAAAATGTATGAACATTTACTCAATGCGTGGAACCTCGTGTTCATTTTGATCAATTGTAATTAGTAATGAATATATGATCGCAAGATAATCATGAGAAAAATGATTGAGTATATACGCAAAAATAAGCATCAAGAGAATAAAAAATGGTATGTAAATACTTATTAACTAATATTCCTTAATCAATAAAACTTAGTGTTACAAAAAGACATAACACAGTCTAATAATTTCAGAACTGGTAGAGTTCAGAAATTAAGCAATTTATAATCATATTAATCCTTCAAAGTTTTATAAAATGCCTGTGTAGTAAGCATTTAAGTCTAGAAATCCTAATAATTCACAACATAAATAGCATTAATGATAGCTTTGCAATTCTTACAATACATGATCTTATAGAGTATAAGGACAGGAGGAGCCGAGCACTTGTATTAAGAATGTTAGGTTCGAACGGTTAGGAGGAAAAGTTGCACATAAGAGAATGCAACATCCTAATGAATACTGGCAAGTACCGATGCGTCTATTTGAATTTATCATGCTGAATTACAAACGCTGGTGCTGTTATGCTACTGCGGTAGCAACGGCCTCAACTATCTCACGAGTTTGGCGCGCTGACTTCACGCTAGATGAAGTGCATTAGGGTCACGTCGAGCTGAAAGCTCTATGGATAGTAGCAAGCAGGAGAGGGGAAGATGTGGATGGCACGAGAGCAGTCTAGGGATGTACGATCCTCTCTCTCCCTCTAATTCTGTGTATACGTGTACGTAGAAAGCGATTTCGACCGCATTGCAGAATTATCCAGGCAGGTGCTTCCCCTTCCCGCTGCAACCAAAGAACATAAAACAAATGGCAGCACTGCTTCCACTTGTTTACCGAATTTACGAAGCATTCGTAAATACATTGAAATGCGCTTCTTATTTATGGCGGTATGATACTATGTCGATTACTTTAAGGACTATCGTGAATAATTGTATTAGTAAACGTTTGGCTCGGTCAAAATTTTTCTTTGATTTATTTTACATCAGTTTTCAATTTCAAGTATTTATCCGGCGAATTTATTGTTAATTTATAGTTTCATAGAGTGAATTATCGTTAACATTATTCACAAATTTAATATTGGATTGCAACAAAAATACATAATTAATTATATAAATACTATATTCAATATGAGTATTAAACATGAAGTTGCAGTATTTAATCGTTCTAATATATTGTCGGTTATAATTGCCAAACACACGTCAGGTCTTAGTGATTGTTCTAATTATGTTATATAAGATTGTAAATATGAATCCATATTGATAATCAGATAATGTTTTCCTAAGCTTTTAATTAAACGTAAATAGAAGAAACCGAATAAAATGACTCCTATTTATTTAAATATTTTAAATAAAAAACTGTTCTCCTAATAATTCAATTAATCATGTTATATGATTAAAATATGACTATATTTTAAGGAGTAAAATAATTTTTAAGGAAAATTTTTTAAGAACTGGAAAGAGATTTTTCCAAGCGTAAGACCCAAGTATCTGCTTCGGAGAAGAAGTCATAAACGACCTTTTCCAACTATACCCTTGCACTTGTGAACACTGTCCTCACATACGAATGAGCATGCATATAAACTCAATGCGTTACACATATTCGCTTACTCATCCGAAATCTAATGCTTACAATATATCTAAGTTTTTATACGAAATATATATCACATTATACAAAAGCATCCACATAAACTTTTAATAATTAAAAAATACGATTTTTATTTTAATATTACTCACATTATAATAGGTAATATTATTACCAACTTGTAATAAAAGAATATGCGTTTTATAAATATGCCAATATTTATAAAAACAAATATAGAAATTATCCAGAGCTCTTTAAAAATTTTTTTAATGTTTATTATATACAAAAACATTTTAGTAAATGTAATTATTGAATAATGTATTTAAAAAATTTCATTGATTAACTAACAATAACGATAAAATAAGACAAAAAAAATATATACAATAAATTAAAAATGACAAATTCAGTATAAATTATAAATTTTCAGTGATTATTTTATTAATAATTATTATATTAAAATTTTTTGTAATTTAATTATATTGACAAAATTATAAGTGATCAAAAAATTATTTAGTATAAATAAATTTACTATTAATTAATTTAATACTATATAAGTATTAAATATATAATTAAATTATATATATATAAAGTTAAGAAAAATTGTATACTGGAGGGAGAAATCAAAATCATAAAAATCCCCATTTTTTCTGAGTCCTTAATAAAAGTGTTAGAATTTTAGTTGCCCTTACATTTCACCATTTCTAAGAAATAGCGAACTTTCATCTTTTCTGAACCCGAATTCAGCAACGGAATTTGTAACTGTAAGAGTTCCTTACGCTGTATCTATTCTTTTAAACATCGTTCCAGTAATTAATAGCTTGTAAGTTAATTTAGATTTTTATTATATTTTAATTGAAACAGCAAATACGAAATACCAGACCATTGAGCCTGGTGCATCATTCTTATCTTGGTTAAATATTATGACGAGATGCCTGACTGTAAGACTATCACCATCTGCACCATCATCATCATCATCAGAACAAAGTTTACATAAGTATTCTTAGTTTTTAACATCTCGGTCCGTTCCTGAATCGTTTTCATTAAAAGTGGGTTGAAAAGAAGACGTTTTTGCAATTAAAATTAAATTTATAATAACACCCGTATAATTTTATTAAGATTTATATGGTGTTATAAAATGATGGTGTAATTATAAAACTATATAAGTAAAATAAAAAGGAACTTCGCAAACGAAACATGGAAAGAAATTAGGACGTCAATACATATTAAACTATTATTCTGCAGTTTCAAGACAATTTTAATTACATGTATATTATAAAAAAAATTATATAAAAATACAGTTGATAAAGAAAAGAAAATTCTAGATATAGAGAAAAATATGAAATAAACAAATGAAAAAGATAGAAATAAATAGATGGATAAAAAATTCTGTCCAGGAATTTAAGTTTCCATAAAGTAAGTTCTTGAATATATAAATATATGAATATATCTCCCAAAAGTCAAGCTAATGCAAATACAGATATATTGAAATTAATACTTTAGTCTTCACTGCAGCATTCTTACTTTAATATTATTATTCATTACTATTTATTTGCCTTATTTTTTTATATTTAAAAAAATTAATTTAAATATAAAAAAATTAATTTATAACGTACAATTTAAACTATTAAATTTTATGATTTCTTTTGATGAAAATGTCTTTGCATTTTTTCATCAATTAGAAAGACAATCATATAAATACAAATTCAGTATTTAAAAACTACTTCTATATCAAATTTTTATAATTTTAAAGTACATGGCTTTAAAAAGTAATTTTGTAATTTTCAATACTATTCTAAAAAATTATTCATCTTGTTATAATAATTAAATATAAATTATAGCACCAAATTCTTTATTAGATGAATAAGCTAAATTTTAATTACGCAGAATTAATTACTTTTAAATACGCCTTAGATGAAAAATGGATGAATTCGAAAAAGTGACTTGTTGAAACTTATTATAAAAAGATAGTAATGGAAGCAAAGTGATGATTTTATTATTAACTGTGCTTTAACAAACTAATTAAGTTACATGAGTGAATATATTCCTTGCAATATAGTAAAATCTAACCTTTCTTATTAAATTACTTAGTTGAAATCTGTTTATAAAAAAATATTGTTTATAAAATACATGGATTCTGTACCTTTTTTAACAATTATACATTATATATTATTGTATAAAATATATTTAATCTTGATGAGTTTTTTTTGAATTCTATAAAAAATTATTTGCCAAATTAATGTATTAGAACTGATATACATATATTAATTATTATTACTGTTGTTGTTGATGTATATTACTGAAGGATGATGGAGTCATCATTTATTTTTCGTATTGATCAAGGTCAAAATTTTAAATAACTATAATTTGTCAGAATATTACTTAAATTCAAAATGAATTGATAAACGCCAAATATACAATATTATGTTATATACATATATTATTTTTCTACAATAGATATTCTTCTTACAGCAAATTTAAAAAATATTTATTTAAAGTACAATCAATTAAAAATAAATATGGTAGGGTCTAAATATATTTCGATTATAGTGTTTAGTTGATCAGTTATTCTTAAATAAATTGTAACAGTTTTATAAAACTACTAGATAATCGTTGACAGAAGTGTCTACACTCATTTATATATAATAGTGTTATAATAATAGATAATTATATAATAGTGTTTATAATTTTTATATAAAGTGCTATAATAGCAACAACTTGCATAATACTCAAAATAAGTAAAATGTTATTTACAATTTTATTTTACCATTAAAAAAACACTTTTATTTTAATCAGTGTCATATAGTTTTCATAATTTGGAACTATTAGAAGAAAGAAATACTGTCAATAAATTTCAATTAATAATGTTAGTATCATAGTACTTGATATTATTATTATATTGCTGGATGTGTAATGGAAAATAAATTATGAAGAGTTTCTAAGCCATGTGAGTTATAAGATTATTAAGTAATAATATTTTCTATATATTCCGTAGATAAAACTTACATTAGATGCACAGTAAGTTTTGTGTTAAAATTTCTTACTATACACTAAATTTCGTAGCATTGATTTAGTAGCGTTGATTTTAAGTAGAAATGTTTTCGTAATATTTTATATTGCGTAGAAGTTTTAACTTTAATGTAAAAAGTTTCATTTTATCTGAAAATATATTTATTACATTATTTTATAACAACAATACATTTTTTTAATAAAAAATATAAATGTTATTGAGGAATAGTATTTAAAAATTAGCGAATTATTAACAAATTTTTTCGCATGATGGTGACAACTCTTGGGCATATCACGATTATTTTACATAGTTTAAAATTGCGCGTAAAATTAGCTACTTATTAAAAGTTTTTAGAATCATCTTTTTAGTCCGTCAGTTAGTTCGATCTGTGAACTTGTTTTTTATTGCTGTGCCTCTGAACTGTAACGGTCATTCATCATTTTTGTTCCCTCTCGTTCTAGTGCTTGAATATCGTGTAGTTTGCTCGCATAACCCGTGTAATAGCACACAAACAGTAGTGACTTTCTTTTTTACTCTAAAGTAGACATATCATAAATATTATTTATTTTAGAGGAAGCCACCGTAGTCCACTCATCTCATGATTCTTAAAAAATTACACAAGGGCGCCTATCTTTCATTTACCGCGCCACGTGCTTTCGCTCCTGTCAACCACCGCATACAAGTCTCATAGGTTTCGGACTTCATTTACCACATTAAATCTCCAATAAATTACAAATAGTGAAATGATCTCAATGATTTTTAGCAAAAGAGAATTAAATAAGTTTATAAAACACGTGATTCATTTTACTCACTACTTATCCCTTTGATAGAAAATCAATTTTTTGAACAGACCCTTTTAAGTTGTCAACATTTTCTTTTCCTTCTAGCTGGATAACAGTGTAATAAATAAATTCTATTATTATTATGAAATTCTATTATTATATCGAGTAGTTCAACAAGGCCGAAACAAACAACCCAACAAAATGATTGCTTGATCCGATGAGGAAGATCTTTGGTCGTGATATTTTCGAGTTCTGTATCAATGATGACTCAATAATCAGCTAAACATGGTCGAACCAAGACCTGCAACAGTGCATCTCCCAGTTAAGTCTATCTTGAAGGAAAAAACGCAGATAAGTAGATACAATCACATCTATTTTATTTCATAAGTTACTCTAGACTCACCGATAGGAGCGTTTTTGGGTGAGGTTGATTGTTTCATATTTTATCTCAATGATCAACATGGAGTTTTTTTCAAGAAATACGCGTATTTGGAAAAGACTTGCTTGAGATTTTATTAAAGCACCCTTATTTTTCAAATAAGGCGTATTATGATAAGTCTCAACTAGTTTTTACCCCTTTAGAACTGTTTCAAGCATTGAACACTCACAACGATAAATAAGACTACTCACGGCTACCTTGTAAAAAATT
This sequence comes from Kradibia gibbosae, assembly GCA_018907135.1. Lineage (NCBI taxonomy): Eukaryota > Metazoa > Arthropoda > Insecta > Hymenoptera > Agaonidae > Kradibia > Kradibia gibbosae. The sequence continues at coordinate 13,076,652 of JACCHX010000002.1, read as the reverse complement.
ACCGAAATTCAATGGGGACTATTCATCATGGGCAACGTTCTGGAAACTCTTCACTTTAATGATATTGAACAATACTAGTTTGCATGATATGAAAAAGATATACTTATTAAGAATTTCTATGGAAGGTGTACCAGCATAGCTCATTGGCAATTTATGAATAACTGGGGAGTCTCTAATGCCATTTTCGACGCTGCTAAACTCACAATGAGAATAAACGATCGTACGAGTACAATTTGATCATCTCCAAATGTACCTTAGACATTGATCAATTTGCTCAACCTTATCTAACAATGTCGACAAGGTTTTCCTGGATTGACCAAGACTCTCCAATCGTTAGATACATATGAAATTTAGCAAGTGGATAATCTCGTCTTGTATCAAGTCTCCAATCTGATGGATCAAAACACTAGAGGGATCAGGGAAAATTTTTTGGGAGCTTCTTAATAATTTTCAAGCATATCCATATTAAAGGAATTTTTTGCACAAGTTATATTTTTGGGTATACTCGAGCCGAGCAGACACAAAGCAGGCAACGTCAATAACTAAGGCACATTTAAAACCGTTAACACAAAAGGCTCAACAAATATCAGCTCATCAAGTTTATGTTAGACCATGACAACATCGTGTCGTCACCCCACTCCATCCGAAGGGGCCTCACTAACGCAACCCCCTGAGAAAAGGGGATAGCAGCTGCTTTGCGCATCCTCATACCATCACTGCGAATGAGAAATGCGCCCGTGCGTGACCTCGTCGACAAACTCGAGCTCAGGCCTCTGTTCCTGAAAAGAACATGAAACCGCGAATTCGAGAAGTGACTCCAAACTCAACCTTCCGGTCCTCCTCGCACTCCGCCGCAGGGTGTCACCACCGGAAAATACGTCACAGAACACCCAACATTCCTTCTAGTTCTGACGACTACGCCACGGAAGGTCCACTAATGTTCCATCCGTTTCCGTCTTGTACCATCGACCGGACATGGTGCCACTGGTGCATTGGTGCCCAGTTGCAAGCTCATCCGACAGATTCCTCGTCCGAACAGCCGTTAATCCGACCGAACTTCCGACTCGATGCTGACTAGAGGATCCCAACCGCCAAATCGATCCAACCGATTGACTATGGATAACCCGACTAAACAACCCTGGTCTAACCCATATCTCGTTCTAGGAATATGACAAATCAACGTACCCGAATACCATCCCGAGAATGAGCCGCCTTAAAGTCAGTGGATTTGATGCGGCTCTCCTAGAAGAAAGAGCCCTGGCCAGACTGAAACCGTCGCGGAAACTGTCAATATCACCCCATCGCTTCCATATTAAAAAATCCGATTATTGTAATTTTATAATTTAAATAGAGTAAAAGAAAATGAAAACTCGGCATTGTCGAAAACAAAACAAAACAAGACTCAATAATGATTTAAAGACGAATTTTTTAATTTCGTAACAATTATTAAAAAAACTAAAGCATGATTATGATGTATAAAAATATAGATATTTTATAGAATGTTAAATACACAATATTATACAATTTTAGAAAATGAATTATATTTGCTTCAGCATTAATGTTATTCATAATGTGGATATAATTTATATAGTAAATATTAATTAAAAATTAATGAAAACAAATAATATTCATAATGCAAAATAAATTAATAAGTTGTAATGTTTTTAATAATATTTTTTGTTAAATGATTATCAGGAATTAATATAAAATATAATGAAAAGTTAAAAATACATTAATAATCTCAAGATCTTTATTAAATACATTATTTTAATTGATGCGTACATAAATTTGTCAATAAATGTTATGTATGCATAGCATTAACAAATGCCACCACCTCGAATTAATATTGTAAACTAGTTTCTAACCGCAATATTAAGGGTAGACGGACTGTAGCAGAGTGTTTGTAAAGATCGATTAGCAATGTCGATTGGTCTACATGTACCGAAATGCGTTGTTAATGGATTTAGCGCTATTAACTCCTGATTAAATTATTGAATGTCTCATTAGTATTTTTCGAAGGTATTAGAAAACAAAATTTAATTTTTATACCTACATATTTACACAGTATTTGTTTTGGATTCGTTTAATATGCAGAAATTCGATTAATTAAAGAGTAGCTGGAAATGATTTGCTTGATAATAAATCTGAATATTCAACAACTTTTATTCTATTTGCAAAAAATATTATTGCCTGTAACATTTATTAAGCTCCTTGAACGGTATTACTAAAGGCATTAAAATGCTGTTGAATATACTTTTACTTACTTTTCTTTTGATGTTTCGGGATATATTATTAAAGCTCTTTTACAAATAATAAAAATGGAAAAAGCGAATGAAAATGATAAGATTGTATACTAAAGATTGTATTTAAAGTTCTGTTGCAGCTGTGTAATATACAATTTTCTAATATTCATATAATAAAGACCATTAAACTACCTAGATACGAATTTTTTAAATCATACAATTATGCAAATAAAATTCCTAATTATATAAATTTATATAAAAATATTTGTAATGTGTAATTCATGTACATAGAGTATATATAATAAGTATAAGTAGAGTATATATAAAAAGTAATCATTAGTCTTTAACATTTAGTTACGTGTTATCGATACTTGTGTAGATGAACAATAAATAATAACCTATTTACTTTTAGTAAGGATTAAAGTACAGTTCATAAAAATAAAAATATCTTTATTTTAATAATATCACATATAATTTCATGCTTTTAATTTTGATTGATGATTCAATTTAACTTTATCGATTATGGAATAGTATTATTTATCAATATATTACTAATTAAGTTAATTATAAATCTTCGACCAAAGGTTAATTTTATATGCTCATCAATGTAAAAGAAAAAAACAGGAAAAACTAGAAATAAGGAACGATAAAGCACGTCCGACCTGAAGATAAACGGTTTATTTTTATCTCTGGTAAGAAAACTTCTATTTTTAGAATATGAGAAAAATAAAAATATGTTTATGGGGTACAATACTTGTATATTATACATAAATTAATTTATTAATTGCAATGACTGCTTTTATTATTATATTTTTAAATTATATCGATAAAAATTCCATGGTAAATATTAATTTAAACAAATTTATATTCTGTTAATAGATATTTAAATGTTATATAACGATTAAACTTTATTACTGTTGCATTATTAAAAATTAATTTTAATCGAAACTTAAATTCATTTTTTGCAATGTCTTATATATTTTTGAAATTCGCTGTTGTAACGTAAAAAACTTAACTTATATTGTACGTGAGTCGTTATGAAAAATGGAAGATAACATAATAATAAATCGGAAGTGTTTTATTACAAAACAAGAAGTAATAAAATATTGTTTTTGAATTTTAATACTTGTTTTGTAATAACTTTTGTAATTAGTGGGTTAATATCATATGTATTATTTAAACTTTCTTATTAGTTTTTTTCTGAATTTCAAATCAAAATGATAAAAGATTTTATATTTTTAAATATGAATTATATATCGATTATTAGATAAAATGTAAAATATGAGAAAGTCTATGGTTTTTAAATTTATTCTATGCACTAGCCATGTAGAGCAATATTGCTGTTGCATATGTAATTATTAAAATATTTTTGTTTATATTCAATAAAAATGTGTATACAAATTACAATATGGCAGTCTATTGGGTTTTATTAGATTAAACAAAATAGGTAAGCCTCTCATTACTTTTTATTTTATAGTATAAACCTACAATATAATCGAATTATTAAAGTTTTATAAGAATTATTTAACTATAAAATTAATTGAATATACATGATTATTATAAATTTATTTCTCGAAATTGAGAATCATTGATCATATTATTTTAGCTATTTTATTTGCATTAATATAACTCTGAATTTTTATAGATTAAATATACACGTTTTTTATTGCTGTATTAATTTATAAAATTTAAACATTAAAAATAATATAACTGCAACAATCTATTATTTGTAATGTATACAAAAATTTATAATAAACCAATTGAAATAATTTAAAAAGATTAAACTTGTATATATTTTCAAAATTTTTCGTGTTTAACAATTACAAAAATGTGGTTTTACAATAATTTTTAATTACTTTTTAATCAAAAATTCAGCAGATGATATGAAAATTTACATGATAAAATTGTAACTATAAGCGAAAATTTTTCGACTCCTACCGGAATTTGGTGATAAAATTTTACAAAATTCGATTAAGACTTCGAAGCATCGGTAATATTTTTCAATCCGAGCAATGGTATTTTTATAAGTGACTAAAGAAGAAAGATGCAAAAAACAGATACATCAAGAGAGGTATATACATATAAATTAAGAAAGAAAGAGAAAATAAATAAGAATGATGACATTTTCAAGAAGATGAGAAGACGGTTCAGTGTCGCTTTACATTTCACAAAAATTTGAATTTCATAAGGACAGCAGTGCGATGCCACCAAAGAGGCGTTGCAAGCAAGTCTCTGATAAAGATTTACATATACGCTGTATACTCATATATGAAAGTACAGGCTTTTAACGCATAAAAGGAAGAAGAATATCTACTGACATGATTGACAATAATATATAATCATAATTTTGTGAAGAAAGTAATAGAATTCTGATAACTGGAATTATATTTAACAAGTTTTTAAAGCTTATTTTACTTTTTATACATTTCAGACTTACTGTTTATTATTATAATGCAATAATGTAACATATTTATGAGAATCTTATTTCCAATTAAAATTAAAATGAAGTACTATATATCTATTAATGTAAATAAAGTAATGTTAAATAGCTCATTCAATGTTTCAATACTTTAAAAATAATATCCACATACAGTGTGTATTTTATCTTTAAAACGTGAGATAGATTTTATTGTTTTTATACTATATTAATGTAAAAATATTCATTGATATTCATCAAAAATTTATTTCTTTAAATAACCAGGATATTAAGAGTACATTATTATTAACAAAAAAAGGAATAATCAAATTTTCTAATATAATTTACCCTTAGCATATTAATTCATGATCTTCGTCATATATAGCGAGTGTAATATTTTATACCACATATAATAATATTGCAAAACTTAAAAAATTCTCGGTTTGTGTTTTATATAATATTAGTGTTGCAACAGAGTTAAGTACAGGACTTTTTTCAATATAATACAGAAGAATAATTAAAGGTTAGTATAATAGTTTAAAAATTTTAATATGGAGTTATTAAATTTAATTTTCCAATGCAGGACTATCAATGTAGAAAATTATATTTATATTATATAATAACTCTAATAATGCTTATACAGAGGGAAGAGTTTTATGTCTCAAGAAATAAAAGGATACAAAGCAGAATTTTCCACCGTTAAATGTAATTTAACATCCGCTTTAACAAACGTTATCAGCTAAATCAAAATAGCGAAGATCGTTCAAATTCTATTACATGTTATCCCGAGCGAAATAATTGAGGTCAAACATTTGACAAGCACTGGTAATAAAACAAAGACGTTTTTTTTAATTTAATTATTACAACGGAAATACAGATAATCATACGTTCAGAGTAAGATAAAGACAACAGGTCGAATTTCAGCGCTCCTGTCTGCACCGTATGTATCAATAGCGCTCACGGCTACGTGGAATTTCAACAAACACAATTACAACCACAAGCGAACATTATTCCGACGTCACTCCCTAGAGTTAGTCGATTTCACTTACGTTGTCTCATATAAACGCTTTATTATCCCGATTACTTGACTCTTCGACCTCTATTAATTTAACATAACTTTGCGGAAGTGGCACAATACTATTCATGAAATTGTTAATTGTTTTTCGTATGCATTGGCGATTTTCTTAATATACAAGTAGTGCTTATCTGCTAATAATAAATTATTAATAAAAGTATCTGATTTGTAATAAATTTGTTAATTTTTAAATGGATTAATTATTTTAAGTATAACTATAATTATAAATAAAATTGAATAAATTACAATGAAGTATAGAATTTATTTAAATCTAATAATATAATTTTTACTTGCAATATTATAATTAAAAAAATATGCTGCAATTAATTTTTTTTTGCTTTTTAATGATTGAGCAGAATTTAAAATAAGACTTTTCTAAAATTTATTTTTATTACAATCAAAACTATTAGTAATATATTTTTATAAAATAGTCTCGTAGTATCAAAAATATAAGTTCACAAAAAGAAAAAAATGAATATTTTAAAATTGTGACCCTATACTAAGTTTTTTAAATAATATAAGCTGATCGAATATAACAAAGTATATTTTTTAACAAATGGATAATATGAAGTTAAAACTACATGTTAATATTAAAGCACACCAGTTTAATATAATGTTTTACATAATTCAGTTCAATATAATTTATAATATGAATTATAGATTTTTTAAATATTACTAATGAAATATATTATATTTTACAATACTCAGTAATTTTTGTTAAAAATTTGTTTGAAACTTATAAAAATATTTGACTATTTATCATATTAAAAGTTAAATTGTAAAATTACGGAATACAGTTGAATAGAAAGTAAAGAAATTCAAAAAAAGTCTCGTATTTTAGTTCTAATAATAGTAGAAAATGTCAAATATTATGAAATTTACCAAGTTTTCTATTCAACTGTAAAAAAAGTTCATATAAATTGTATATTTTTCAAAATATTAGTTTCCATGTATGAAATTTTTTACATGATAGCTACGTAAAATTTTTTTAGTACAATTATGCATATTATATAATTTTTCAGTAGTATTATGTATTTATAATATTAATGTATTTTTAAATAATTTAAAGGAAAATTTCAAATACATATGTATAGAAATACAATATTGAAATTTTAGTAAAAAAAATTTATATAGACAATTTTTTAATTTAATATCAATTATATTTCACGAGAAGAGAAAAACTAGAGTTAAAAAAGAAAATAATTCTTAAATATAGGATTTCCATAATCAATGCCATTTTATGCCTATTTTACCATTATTTCATATAATTTATCTTAGATATCCAGATACAGTTTAAATTAGTTTTTATATTTTAAAGCGTTTTTTAATTTTACAGATACTCCTAGATTTATAATGATTTATATGATTTGTACAGCTCATAATATCTCTTTAAACTCTGTATACCTTCACATTGATACTTTGTTACAATACTGCTCTTTAATTTTTCATCCAGCTTTTTTTTAACTATTTTATGATATGATAAATTTTTCTGTAATTGATAATTATATTTTTTATGTAACTGTTTGTTCTATTTAATACTTCTATTATTTATACGTAAATGAAAATCAGGCAATTTTCATGAAAGTTTATTTATATATTAAAAAAAATAACTCAATCATGTATAAATGTTTTTTTTAAAAAGAGATATCAATTAAATTTTTTGATAATATAATTTATTTATTTTTTTAATTTTAACGTACTTTGGATATAAAACCTGCAGATGAAAAGCAGGTGACTAGAAAATAATACACATTGACCTACTGATCATCATCACATAAAGCATACTATAAAATTTATTTCTTACTCTAAGACGTATAAATCTTCAATACATCTGCTTGAAGGAATTTTTTATAAATAAATGAAGTTTTTTTTATGACTTTACCGGTTATACTTTAGAAATTGGATAAAAAAAATTAAATTCATATTGTAGACACGAATAGCATGGCCTTTATTTTCATATTTTAGTACAAATTTTTTTACTAAAGATCGATGAAAAGAAAATCACACTTATTAGCATCCTATTAATAGGTTTAGATTTTCAAATATTTATATTAGTTTTTATTATTGCAATAAATCTTATAAATTCTACTGTTAATATAATAAACTTAATTTAAAAAAGAACGGAATTAAATTAGAATTAAATCTTATTATGTGATATCAGAACAATATAACATTAACTTACTATTATTGTATTTAAAATTTACTCTTTTTAGATATTCGTATTTAAAAAAAAATAAATCTATAGTTTATGAGTCAAATATTTTTATTTACCTATTTAATTTGTTATAAAGTTTAAAATGCATAATTTTAGTATACGTCGCACGACAGTTGCTCTATTCTTACATCAAAAGCTACCTTTTTAATTAATTTGTAAAACAAATTAGTTTTGACTTATAAATGAAATAAGTATAAATGTTTTCTTAAAAGTAAAAAGAACTTGTAAACATCTATATGATAAGCTATATTAACTTAAAGTATCTAAAAATTTAATAAGAGCTATACAATAATAAAATCTTGTTCAAAATAAGATTTTATTTAACCAATAATTAATAAAAATTCATATTTTTATTAATCATAATCCATAGTTATTAAAAAATGCTTAAATAGTATTGTTTTGCTTTTTTATAAAGTAAGATTCAAACTTTTCACTAAATTTCTAACGGATAATTGTAAAACCAATAAAAAAATCAATCTATATTCTAGAAAATCTAGAGCTATAAACGTTAATTTCTTGTATTCGGCGATTCGTCCATTCATTTCTTGGTTCCATTCGATGCAATCTTCTAGCATCGTCAGGAAGATCCTATTTTTTCGGTGTTGTGCTGATCGTCATCATGGCCAATCTTATCGAGCTTCGAACGAAGATCTCAGAACCACTTTATCGTGTGGACGGGTTGCGAAGGATACGATTTTATGTTTCACTGTATACGTATATACCAACGCATATTGCGAAACTGCACTTTGTCTTTTTTATGGCTCTATCTATTCTTTTTTTTCCTTCAACCATTCCACGTACGTGAGGAAATTTATATAGAGTTAGCCGTAAAATAAAAAATTTGAAATCGCTGAAACTTTGAAAAAATGAAGAATTTTATGACTGAAGTATCAAATTTTTAAACTTTGTGTTTTAAAAATCCTTTAGCTGTATCACAATTAAAAAAAACCTTTTTAAAATTTTCAAGGAACACTTTATTTCTTTATTAATTTAGTTTTCCATTCCTTAAATTATTGTTTAATATTATAAAGTTGCGCAATCGGATTCGTCATGAGTCAAAAAGTTATTAGATGAAAAGGGCATCGCAATAATATTTTAGTGCTTAAAGAGTTATCCCAAAACTCTAATCCCAGCTTTGTTTAGACATAGAATAATACTTCTTACAACTAATATAAAGATTAAGGAAGTTAGAGTATTGTTGTTAGAGTTACTTTCTAGCAAGTGCAAGTGTATATTAAATTAATAATACAATACAATCTAGAAATTAAGAAATAAATGACAGTTATAAAATATCTTTTTAAATAAAATATCTATAAAGAAATTATAAGAAATTATCATAAAAGTACATAATAGAATAGTGATAATAATAATATAAAGTTTAAATTATGTGTTAATCTGGAAAAAATTTAAAATTTGCAAGAAATTTTAATATACACATGTAAATAAAAACGTATTGCCAATTTAATAGTGGGAATACTTATTACAATATAAATTTCCAATTATTTATTTATTAAAGAAGAGAAAGAAATGTTACTATTATATGGACGTAAAGTATTGTCTTTAAAAATAACATATCTTATTATTTTAGTTTCACGAGTAAATTATTATTATTTGCATGCACTAATGATTTAAAATCTTCAAAACTTAAATTTAAAAATAGATTTAAAAATTCAAAACTTTAAAATTTCATTGAAAATGTATGGAAATTTTTACCTTTTAATAAACATTATTTAAACTTTTATTTTATGTAATTCAAATAAGTAGAGCCGATGTACTTTAATAAATTATTTGGATTGTTTTCTGCAATTAAAGAAAAAATTGTTGCTAGTTCATATTTTTAAAATGAAATAGTAGAATTGTTTTCTATTATTTTGGTTGCAAAAAAAAAAAAAAAGGATTCGCTTGAAAATTTATTTATTGAAATGGGCATAAAAATAATAAACGATTAGTTAATTGTTATGCCGTCGAAATTAAAGAATAATTTCTGGGAATACTCGAACTTTTTGTAACTAGGTAAATAATATTTTTGAATATAATATCTTTATGAAACATGCAAGAAAAAGTTAATATACTAAAAATCTTTACTTTTAATTTATAAATAAAATTATTAATATTAATTTAATAATATAACCTAATTTACCTTCTCTTTTGGCTTAAATTTATTTCTTTAATGTTTAACTTTCGCATGATTAAATTCTACAATTTTCTTAATTTAAATTCTTATTAAACATTGTTAAAACAGATTTTGTTTGTAATTAGCTATTATTAGAAATATTTTTAAAACATTTTTTCAATTGAATACTTCATCAAACATCATAGTAAAAAATTACGCATGCAAAATTTTTAAAAAACCTCTATTATTTTAACAGGATATTTCTAGGTTTTTATAAAAATTCAAATTCAAATAACTCAAAATTCGATTGTTAAATAAAAACTATCTTTGAAATTTTTAAATGTAGCAAAAAATTACTTAATAGCAAAAAATATCTAAATAAATTTATACATAAAAAAATTAAATTTATTAATATTATTTTATTATTATTATTTTTTTTTGCTTTTATTAAGGAAAAAATTAGTTTTTTTATTTAATTGTAAGATAATAACTATTGCAAATAATTTCGTTGATTTAGTTCAGTGAACATGCACATTGCAGACACTACATCATACTTTTAAGCTTATGACCAGATATATTAATTATATATTGATCTTTTAAAAAATAAAACCAGTTAGGTATAAAAAAAACAAATTAAATAAAATAAACGATTTACTTTTTTATAAAAAAAAACAAAATATTCATTATTAAAAAATAATAAACAAAATCCCGTCAAACATAAATTTGCTAGGATGGAAAGCATGGTGTCAAGAAGGAATCGAAACTAGACTGCACGAGTATATTTCAAATATCCGGGATTTACAAACACCTGCTGAATAGCGATTACATTTCACTTATAAAAGCCGAAACTCTGCACAATGATGTAACGCTATATGCATGCATGTGCTATCAGTACTCGATTTTCGAGTTAATTCTGAAGTCATCGATTTTAATTCTGACGAATGCGACAGGGATTTCACTTAATCGTTCATTCATTTGATTTCTATATTTTTATACGTCTTAATGGATCGGAATTGTACATAGACGGCAACAGTGCTTACTCATTCAAATGATTATGACAAATGTGTAGTATTAAAATTACCAAATAGATGATTAATATTCCTTGATGTTAAGTAATTTTTGAAAAATTATATAAGCAGTTGCTAATATTTTTCAGTTAAACAACTTTAATAATAATAAAAAAAGTAATAAATAAAGCAAAAAAAAATTCAATAATTTTAAATATTAGAAAAGGATTCTTTATTAAAATTGATAGAATTTGTTCAATTGTGTAAAATTTATATTAATTATTTTTAATTATTTATTCATCCATTTTAAATGTTCTATATAAAGTTATTAAATGCTAGAAATATAAAAGATTTTAACTATTTTTTAGGTAATAGTGGCTATAGTGCAAACAAGTTGGTAATAGTGGGAACAGATTATACTTAATATTTAAAACAATAATATTGTAGCAATTACGTTACTAAAGCACTACATGTTTACCAAAAAAATGTATATTAATTTTGTTTCTTGTGATAATTTCTAATCCATAATTGTCATACCAAAAAAATTTAGTACACATTTACAACTTGCTTTAATGACATATTAAATTTTAATACCTTTATTGTGAAAACAGAATTACATTGATATTATATTTGCTAGACTATTTTATAACATCTTGCAAATTAAAAGATTTTATGCTTTTTATTGCACATGTCATGTATGAAACCGTTCGAACATTAATTTCAATATAAACGCTTATAAATATTTATAAAAAACATTACAATCGATATAGAAGATAAGACAGATGTCAAGTATTAAATATACTGTATATGAAATCAGTCTCAAGCAAGCGATGTTGCCTCGACTCATCAACGGTGCCCTATGATTAAAACATATACCAGCCTCATTCAACTTTGTAAACTAACTAATTAATATACCGATAAAACGTAAAATATCCAGCGTTACATAACCCCGTAATCTTCATCCACATAGACTGTGAATTCCTGCGGGTTAGAGCTCGTATATCAAGATCACGACTACCAACAGTCATTAACAAGTAAATAACCCTCTCAGATACTCCTACCCTCACTCTCATCCTCTATTTATCTTTCCTTCTCCATCTACATATCTCTCTTCGTCATCTCGTTCTACTCTCTATCTTTCTCTTTTTTATATATATCTCTCTCTATCTATCTTTCTCATCGAATGAAATATGGAAAAGCAAACAAAACATTGAAACAAAAATGATATACGTCATGATTTATATACATATATAAATGAATAAATCATCGTTCCAATATTTTAAATTAATATTTACTATTCAAATAAGAAAATAATATCTAGTATATAAAAAAAAATAAAAATAAAATATCGCAATTGATATTTTATTGTATATTACTATGCTTGTAGATCACCTGATCATCTCTGAATCTACATGAATTATTGATTCATAAACAGTTTTTTACGTTACCTTTCATTTGATTTTAACACCTCCAATTAATTTAATAAATTCAATAAATTGTGATTTTTAATACCTAATAAATCATGCAAATAGTTTTTAAATTCATGTATATCATATCCAACCATTATTAAAAATGCATATAAACTATTATTGGCTGACAATCGCAATCTATATTTAGAACAAAAATATTAACATATATAGGAAAAGTATTGGTTATAGAATTATTGCATCTGAAATGGTAGATTTTTTACTTTATTTATTTATTATTTAAAATAATGAGAGTGTTTTTATTTAGTAAAAATATGACTTTCGCAATACAAGTTTTTCTTGTAGCTTAAATATTTCAGGCATTATTTTATTATTATAATAATTAAAGCAAAATAAAAGCTATTTTTATTTATAACGTAGTTAAAGAAAGAAAAAAAAATTAAAATTAAAAGTACAGATAAGTAGTGTAGTTGAAAATAAAAAGTATTAGATCTCGTTTCGTCAATTTTAAATTACATTTTGTAAAGTTTTATTTTAAAATTATTACTCTGAGACTTCGCTCAAATAAGAATATTTTTTAATATTGTGTTTTCATTCCGTTGTGCTATTAATTATAATAATGAACTTTTTTATATTTTAATTGCAAACAACGTTAATAAAAACGTAAATAAAAAAAATTTCAAAATATATAAATGCATTGATTACCGCGTGCGCAATTAAAAATTAAAATTTATTCTAAATATCTTGTGATTAATCAAAAAGTTATACTTTATCTAAAAAAATTCATTATTACATATTTAAGAAAAGTGAGATAAATTTGTAATATTTAATTTGTCAGATAGCGAATAAGTACTACAAAAGTTTTATAACGAAAAACTCAATTTTTTTATTTGTTGTGCATTCATTAGTTAAAGTACCTGAGTCTATAAAGCTGTAAAAATGCAAAGCTTATGCATAGATAAGTGAATCGGAAATCCATGATAAGAGATCTATAGTTTGAGTAGAATGAGTTTTTTTTCATATCTCAAGAAATATTTATTTATCTAGTGAATTTTCTGTAGCTATATATCCATTATATATGCACAGAATTCTTTGTATATATAACACATGCACACCCTTATGCGCATATGCAACACAAGTAAGATCACACAATGGCCTGGCGACGATACTCACACGTCGATTGGTGATGTTCGCAGATATGTAAGTTGCGGTATTTTGGCCGGAAATTTACAAAGGCCTGTGTTATGCTAGCCATTCGTACAGGAATGCGACTGCGGACGAGGAAGAATGCGTGGGACGCTCGACCCTGGCGTGTCCTTACGTAACTTTTTCACGTACAATATCCGCTAGTTTCGCTTCATTTTCTCACTCTTACTACCATCTATTTTAATCGACTTGTCGATAAGCTTCACACCACTGCTCACATTGTTCACATATTTACTTGCCGGGAAGTAAATACGCTATCTTGTTACCTTACATTTTATGTGACTCTTCCCATCTGACGTATCAACAAGTTCACAGATAAATGAAATGAGGTCATTAATAATTAATAAATATATTCGGCATCAATCTTTTTATACATAAGTGCATCACATTTTTATGATTGCAATCTTAATATAATAAAGATTTTTAAAAAATTGTAAATCATGAAGTTTTTAATATTGTGTAGAAATTATTTTTCATTATAAATTTTTTCGCGTAGAGTTTGATACATTTTTAAGAAAATCAATTGCTGCATAATTATTCGACAGTAGAAGCCATTAGTCAAAATATGTAAATAATAAGTATTATATTTTTAAAATTAAGAATCATTTTTTTGACAAAGTCCAGTATAAAGGATGAAAATTTCCTTTAAAAATATAATTTACAAAAATAATTACGTAATATCTGTATATAATATTATTTGAATATTCATACGTATAACTTATGTAAATTCAATTTGATTCATTCATATCCATTATTATTAAAATTTTTTTTTCATAATTTCACGACACTTGTACTCTAATTTAAAAGTTAAAGTAGAATATCTAAAGACCTAATAATACAAGAACCAAAAATAATACTTTTACCTTCATCGAATTTTAGATTGGACCGTATTTTTTTATATATAATCCTTGAAAAATCTAAACAACTTATTTGCCGTTCACATACATTTTCTCATGAATTCAGACTTTTATTTCAATCACGAATAACGATTTTCTGGATATTGACTTGCTGCTCGTTAGGGAAGACTAAGAGTTTATCAAACTGAAAAAAATACATCATGTGGAACCTTCAAGTTTTTTTCAGGAACCTTCCACTCATTACTTCACAGGTGCAGGTTCATACAGTACGAGCACTCTCACACTACCTCCTTCGTCAGTCACCGTCTCTTTTACTTATTTCTCTTTTACTATTCCTTACTAGGTTTCTGTTCAATTCATTCGCTTACTCATTATTTCAATCAATATTTTTTAGTCTCAACTGTGATAAATGATGATAACTAACCCGGTACTTATCTAGAAAAACTACAAATCTTTAATGAGTATTGTAGTGTATTTCTACTAAAATTTCATGCGTACTTTAAAAAATTGAGTCGAAATACTACATCTTACGGGTAGTTCGACTACAAATGAAAACTGAGTCCACTACACAATGTGTACATTCACGACTCAGCAAATTTCGCTTAAAAATGCTACAAACTTTTATAAGATTTATTTACATATCATTTTAACATAAGTAAAATTTACTCTTGTTTTAGCTGTTTGAATGTCTAAAGTACGAGCAATATTATGAAGAGAGTAATATAATTACTAAAATTGAATGTGTTTTTGATAACTTTTTATTCAGTATATGAATGATTTTATTAATATAATTATGACGATTTTATTAATATTTCAAAAATTCGTAATCCGAATTTATTACATTTGCATGTTTTATTATAAAAAACCTGCGAGGGTACTTCAAAATTCTTTATATTTAATCATTTAAAACTCGAATTAACATTTAATCTAACAAATTATTATTCGAATTTGTTGAATTATGTGATTTTACCAATAAATAATAAAATAAGTAAATCGATATATTTACAATAAAGTAATATCCAGAAGTTGAAATTTATATTTTACTGCTATAATTACGTTTTAAAATCATTTGTATAAGTAATCGAATGAGAGACATTGTATTAATTTTGCTAAAGCACAAGTAAAAAAAATGAATTTCTATTTACAATGAGAAAAGTTAGTAATAGAACCGCATAGAATGTTTATAACTTAACGAAAGCTGAAATATTTCTGCCTTGTGTGGTAAAATTTTTTTTACCTATATCTATATAAATTCTTCATTTTAAAGCTTTTGTATATAAATGAATGTAAGAACTATCGCGAACCCTCCTTTTTATATAATTAAAGGATGATATCATGATATCCAATTCCGAAATCTTCAATTATGAATAGATGCTTGTTATGAACTACGCACCCCATGTACCATTAAAATATTACTGTAGTTTCTTTTAAATAATTTTAAAATGAAAAGATGGTTTACACGATTACTATTGGGTTATTTATTGGTGATATTAATGCTATTTGCACCCAAAACAACATTAAGTCGAATATATGAGGAATTATTTGTATTATCTATTAAATGATTAGCTATTGAATAAAATTTTAAATTGTAAATTTATTTTTAACTTAAAAGTTAATAATAAATAATTTGTTCATAACCAAAATATTTGCTTTTTAGGTATTTAAATATTTTAATCATTTCGTTTTCATAGCTAACAATATATTTATTTTTTGTAGAATTTATAACGTTACATAAAATACAAAGCATTAAACAAAAAATATAATTTTAATTTGTAGAGACAAAATTTATATAGTGTACTTTTTATAAGATTTCTCTCTAAAAATTTTATTCAATATTACTTTTTAGACATCTATTTAAAAACAAAAAAATATTTTAATCTGTTTTAATGTTTTTACGACTCTGAATATTTCTTCAACGATTATATAGAGATGTTTTTTTTACTTCTCAATTTATCTTTCGCTCTCTTTTCTCGTGAAAAATCAAAGTACGCGATTAAAGGACTCCTCGTGAGAGAGTTTGTACATACTACTTTTAACCCCTTTTTTATTTACAAAGAAGCAGTCTGATCAAAAAATCGTTTGTGCTTTACGACCTCGTTTTTTTCTTGACTGACAAAAAAATTTAAATGACATTGAGCTGAACATAAATACAAGTTGTGATATGTTTTAAAATCACAGGCAAGTGTCTCATCACAAGTACTTTAAACGATGCCATTTCATAATCTGACTGCAAAAATTAATTTTGTTAAATATCTTTCACTGAATTACGTTGAAAATCTATTATTCAATTAGTACAATGAAAAACAAATTTTTTATAAAAATTACATATTTAATAGTAAAATTATAGGATTTATAATAAATGTTTAATTTTTTATCCAAAAAGTACATTAAATGCATTCATTTTTAACGTACAATAACAATCCATATGTCTTAATTTTTTGATCAAGTAAAACCTTTCTTAAAAACCACTTGTATTTTGTAAGATAGTTGATAACAAATAAGTAATATCAAATTTGGTTAGATTGAATAATTGTTAATAATTTATATATAAGAACTTAAAAATCATACCTCTATTCATTTTATATTAAATAAAAATAAAATAATAATAATTTAAACAAATCGGAAAAATATTTTTACTACAATTTTTAACAGTATAAAAATATTTAGTAATTAATTTCAAATTTAATAAAATTCATTAGTTTCCAATTTTTAATCACAATGTGTGGACTGGAAATTTTTTTAAAAAATTAAAAATTTGATTAGCTTAAAATAATAATTTAAAAACATTTATATTATTTAGTAAAACGTACGTAAACAAGCAATATTTTATGTTTATGTTGACTATTTGTCGTACTGATAATAGCATTTTTTTAAAATTAATTCTAACATAGTTGATGATTAAATGTTCATTTATGTAAATATAAGTCACATGATAATATAAATATGTTAAAGAATACGTACTATATAAATAGTGTACATGATTATGTAGAGGACAGATAGAGTTACAATGCCTGTTTAATTTATGTTACAATAACCATTAATAGCAAAAAAGGTTTATTTTGTAATAAAAATTATTATTACAATGATTTTAAATAGATTATTCTATTGTATGGAATAAAATTATTTTTTATGATTGTCAGATGTAAGATTAAGAATTATTTATTTCATCAAATAGAACCAATATATGATATTTTGTTATATGTGTAATAGATAAATTACACAACTATTTGAATATTAATAGATACGAAAGGATAATTATATATTATTATATGTAATTACTCAATGAATCAATTAATTCTTATTGACATTAAAACAAGATAGTTTTGATCATTAAGTTCAAAGCCATTACTACATTTCCTTATTGTTCACACATAACAATTCAAGGAATGTAGAGAGTTCTCTAATAACTCTGGTAATTTATCACCGGTAATTCTAATTTTTAAAATACAGAAAATGTTTTTGCGCTCTTTAATTTAATTATAAAAGCGTATTGGAATTTTATATGTTCCATATGTACGTGTATATGTTTTGTATTTTTAAATTTATATGTATAAGAAGGGCGTATTATGTTTGTAAACAAAAAAGTTAAGTACGAAAGTTGATTTTTTCTTA
This sequence comes from Kradibia gibbosae, assembly GCA_018907135.1. Lineage (NCBI taxonomy): Eukaryota > Metazoa > Arthropoda > Insecta > Hymenoptera > Agaonidae > Kradibia > Kradibia gibbosae. Next base: position 13,058,481 of record JACCHX010000002.1, on the reverse strand, counting down.
CGATCTATTATAAGCCGTGCATTTTTTTGTAATTTAAGACTTTTAAGAAGGCACGTGTCGACTAGTGTAGATAATTTTTTTAGCTCGCACGTGGGATGAGTTTTGTCAATTGGAACTGCGACGAAGCCTATCTTGAAAAAATATTAACTACTATCGATTGAGCCATTGAACCTAAAACGTGTCCATTACCTTTACTAATACACAAGCATTTATTTTTTATTCGCTAAGCTATTTTCATATGTGTGTAATAAATCGCGACAATATTCAATTGATAATTGCAAAATTTACGTAAACTCAATTTATATTATAAAATAATATACTATTGTCTATTCCAAGAGAGGTTTTGTACTGTAACGAAAAGGCTGCCCGAGAGCATATTACTTTTAACCCTGGATTACCTGGAGACAATCCACTCCCTCCTAAACATCACCGCTTTGTATAAACGCAGAAAGCTTTAGTTTAAATGGACCCAGCACATAGATAAAGCGGCTTAAGCGATAATTATCAGAAGCATCAACAACAAAAATGCAACATTCCAGGAGTAATTTTTTATAAATAGAATTATTCAAGATGATGGAGTATGTTGATTACTAAACAACAACAAAAATCTTACGGACAATATTATGTTACTGTGGTACTATATTTACTAAATTGATTTTTTTTTTTAGTTTGTTGGATTACAAATTTATAATTTTTATTGCATCTTTATACTTCAAACTAATACTACATGTAGAGAATAATTATTATCTTTTCAATAATTTTATTCTTATTTATTTTATTTTATTCTTTTATCTTCTTTTTAGTTTTATCAAAAAATATTGTCAACATTTTTTCCAAAAGAAAAAAATATATATTTCATCAAAAAAATTTGTACTTTGTGCTTTGTAAAAACTTTCATCTAAAAGCTGAGATATGATTTTTAAATTTATAATAAATATAACAGAAACTTAACCAATATAATAATTGATAAGTAATCTTTACATTCTAAAATTATTTATATTACATGTATGTAAATAAGTACAATAAATATCTACGAAATTAATACAAAGACTAGGAAATATATATATTCAATTGCGGTAAGTTGAGTTTTCTAAAAGTATTAAATGTGTTTTTAATTTTTTTTTCATTTTATGTTTTCTAATATATTATAATAAATACCTTATAGATTTTAGAATTACATTTCATTCTTTTTTACTTTTTTTCTATTATTATACGTTTAATTTAGTGTGGTTAATAGAATAGGTTTTAAGAGTTTAACTTAATGTATATGTTCTGTAAGGTCTTGAAAACTTGAAGTACGTTGAAAAAATATATACTTACTTTTATAATTTGCTATATAATTTTTAATATTAATACTAAAAATACTTGAATTGTGATTGCATTTACAAATTTTATTTATTTATATAGCAGTAACAGATATTGAAATATTTTTAACTTATAAATTAATATTTTTATAAAAAATACTTTTAAAATTTTTATTATAATTAATTCATATTCAAAATTTAGCTATGTTGAAACGAAAAATATATTTCAAATTAAGCTATGGACTTTCAATTTTAAAATATTTTTAATAACGTAATTAATAACGGATAATTAATAAATTTAATAACGTTTTTTAACATTCACATGTCTATAACGTTATTCACAATATTTTATCAATATTACATTATAATAGAAAATAATTTTTTGGTATTTGGTGATATAAATATGAGAGAATTTGCAAACATTTTATTAAGTATAGTATTATATCGATTATTTAGAATTCTTATAGTTATTAAATAAGAAAACTAACTAAACATTTTGTAAAATAAGGAAACAGTAATTATAGTTACTTTATAATAATTACCAATCTGATTATTAACTTATTGAATAATTTACATTTTAGGAGTATCAAAATTAAAAATTTACAATTTTTTTAGGAATTCCTTAATGGAAGTTAAGCTACAAGCTTTAATCCTCAAAAACTTTTGCATAACGCCATTCTTTTAGAAAAATGTCCAAAACATTTGTAGTATAACACACTCAGTAAAATCACTTAACCGACCGCTTTAAACTTTCTCTTACTCGTTTCATACCTAATACTTCTATTATTAGTCTCTCAGTCTTCTATTTTGTCGGTTAAAATTTGTACACACATACCAGAGCACGGGGCTGTTATGACCTGATCGATAATTCCTTCCAGTCAATTTCTCCTTGAGAAATTTGACTGTGTGCGCTTGCGTCAGCCGCACGCAAATTTGATTTATTTCCCGTCGCGTGCCTTCGATCATCCTTCTACTTTCTCCCAGTCAACATAACCTTTCCCTTATCTGACTGTCGGTTAAGGGATTTGATAAAGCAATATTTGTGAACTAGTGTGACACAGTTTGTAGTTTTTAATTATATATTTAAAATTGATGAAATTTCATTTGGTCACTTATTATTGTATTATGTAATACGATTTTTTCATCAATTAAATAATTATCTATTAAATTTAACATTAGTATTTTTATTAATACCTAAGTATTAAAAGACTAGTGATTATATTTATCATTTTATGCAAAGTTACTATTTAATTAACATTGCATTAGTATTACTGTAATATCATGATAATGTTCATTTTTATTTAAAATTCCATTCATATTCCGTATTAGTGGGTATAATTTTTTTGTTCCTGATATTTTATTCTCGTGATCAGAAATCATGCTTGCTTCCATATGCGATCAGACGTAATCACGTGAACACCCACACCAGTAAGCACGCTCATTCGAAATGCAATATTAATCTACGTGCGAGTTACTTAGGCATTAGAGCATTCACGATACAAAAATATTTAATATTTACTTTTTAAGTTGGCAATATCGTACATAAAGGTTATTATTTCAAAAAAAAATGTTGTACCTCCATTTAAGTATATCATACTCTAATTGTGTTAAGTATAATATTCATATATTTATGTTTTATATTAAGTTTTCAATTGTTTTATAATATATAAACGATTTTACTAGGTACAAATATTTATTAAGTATATTTTTAACGTATGTTTAAATTGTAATATAAATTTAAATTGTAATTAAACTTTCCTGAAATATGTACATGAAAACAAAGCCTTTTGATTTTATAAGTATTACGATATAATCATGAAGTTGTAATTTATAAACAAAATTTTTTCAACTATTACATATTTTCTTAATAAAAATATAAAACTTTTTTAATACTATAAACTTTTAAAAATCTAACATGGAAAAATTTTTTATTTTGCAGTTATAACTTATTGAACGATATTTGTACGTTTTATTAGAAACTCATTCAATATAATTATTCAAAAAGTGTTTTAATTAAGCTGAAACTGTTGATTACATTAAATTACTAGTGAAATGAATATATATAATATCACAATAGTAATGATGGATTCTTTTATAAAGGAACTAATGTAATAAAAGACTACAGATTCATTTTTTTTCTATACTGTTCAATAGAACTTCTTATTCAACAAAAAATATATAAAAATTAGTAATACAGGTTTTAAAAATAAAAGTATTGTAAAAAGCAAAGAATACGGTAAATTAAACCTTTTCTCATCTAGCCACTATTTCGATCAATTTAGTGAAAGCATTTAATGAAAACTAACGAAAGGGCTGGGCAGAAAAAAGGGACGCACAAAAGTCGAGTTGGGAGATAGACAGGGACAGTAATTCTTGAGACATAAAAAAGTAAAAGTAGCTTTAAAAGAGAAAGAAGCATTGAAAGAACAAAGAGCTTATAGGGTGGGGAGAATCGAAAGATAGCTAAGTATGGAAGGTTCAGGAAATACCAGCAACGGTTCTAGATGATCGCCTTAGAGCCCTTAATCCTGAAAACGGAGCAGCTGAACCGGCCGCAGCATTCACGGTAATTATGACTAATGCAGCTGTGCCCTTCTCTTGATCTCTTTTTTTCTCTCTCCCTTTCTATTTTCATTCCTTCTCTCTTTTAATCTATTGTCTTTTTCTTTCCATCTTTCAGCAAAGTTCAATAAACGTGATGGAATGATGACTCTTTTTGCTCCACGACCTCACTGAATTGATATCAATTTCATTATTGTTAGGAAAATAGATATAAACTTTGGTAATTGTAATTTCTTGAACTTCATTGTTCTGAATTTTTAAATTGTATAAGTTATAATTGATAGGCTATAATGTAATTGATAAATAATCAACATTAAATTTTCAATTAAACATATTACATAAGTAACTTCAGAAAATCGAAATAAAAGAGGGCAAAGAATAATTAACACAATTTTTATGAATAAAGTAACATAATGAAAAATTTAATTAAAAAAGTTAATTTATAAGATATTTTTCTTCTTAAAACAGATGATGATATTCTATGCGAAGCATACAATGAAAATGAAAAATATACTGTTCAACAACTTATAAAATGTACTCCATTGAAATTTGTAAAATCAGTAATTATAATAAAATGTATTTTTATTATTTTACGTGATTCAATAAGAATTTCATTTATCTTATTTTTTATACAAAAATAATTTAAAAAATGTTTAAATGTTCATGTGTAAATAATATATTTCATTTATATATTATACCATGATATTAACTAAAAATGTTTAAAATAGATACATAATTAGATATTTAAATTTTTTTAAGAGATCAAATTAATATATTGTAATTATAGCAAACCATTTCAATGTCCTTCCAGTTTCTAATATTCAATTATTTATTTCGTATACGTATAAATAAAATAAATTATTATATTTTTAAACGAATTTTGATTTTCCTTAACAGCAAGTTAGTAAAATTGCGTTAATAATACATTACAAAATCTATTTACTTCATTAATATATATTTTTGTGTTGCTACAAAACTATTTAGATACTTTTGGTTAATTCTTTTGCTTTAAAATTCTTGGAAGTTACTTAGTTAAACTTTTTTTTGAATTTTGAGAAAGATTAAAGATTCAGATGAAATCACTTAAAGTTTTAATTGTTAGTAAAGGAATATGTAATTAAGGATTCAGTTTTTTTAATATGTTTACAATATATATAATTATAAAAATTGCATTTATAATTTAATATTAATTTTTAATGTTAATAAATAAATATCAATATAGTGTGAAAGATTTTTCAAATATTTTATAGAGTCTAAAACACATATTAATAAGTACATAAAAATTCCATATACTTAAAAAAATTTGTTTTTTTTTTAATTATATTTAAATTTATCTGGTATAATTATTAGCAAACATTAAATGGAAACTTTTTGATGCAGAAAAAAGCAAAACTGTACTGTGCTGTGCTCGTGATCGAGTAGTAACGTAAAAGTAGAGAAGTATAATTATAATTCTATATATATGATGAAATTAAAAAAAAAATTTTTTGCTATAGTTGATGATAAAATATAATAAAAAAATTCTTTTATCTATTTTAAATCAGTGTTAATCATATTTATTTGTAGTTATTACACACTCATTTATTAATCAAAATACTTTTTGAAATGTAAAACAAATTTTTTTTCTCAAAAAATCATGAAACGAAAAAGCTTAAAATTTGGATATTTTTCCCTTTCAAATAACTATTTATTTTTTGTTTTAAAATTCAAAGGCTTAAAAGTTTTAATACCTAAATAGAAAACGATATTATAGAAAAAATTCCTACAATCGTCGGTTATATTTTGGAAGCAAAAATGTAAAGATCTAGCTTCGATATTGTTGATTTTTCCTTATTCGAAATGGAGCAAGAAATAGTAGCAGAATATCCCGATCAAAATCTAACATTAGGGAGCCCTGTTCAAAACAATATCATCTTTTCCATTGAGTTGACCAGAAATCCTCTTTTGCATATACATTTGTCTCATAAGAATAATATTTCCTTCGATCGCTTTAAAAGTAACTTACAGAACTTCTTACTTGGTTCAGAAGTAGGTAAAATGAAACATTCCATACAACCGTGGACGCACTTCGCAAATTGAGTTCACTTGAGAAACAGAGAAAGATTTTCCGAATCAGTCGTTCAGAAGTGTATACAGGTGAGTGTGAACTCTTGCATGCGCGGAATTATGAAGACTTTTATTTTCCGCGCAGCTCCAAGAATTGGGACCAGGTGCATATTGCTTTATGTAATATTCAGTATACTTACCTGTATCTCGGAATTGTGTTTTCTATGCCATACTCGCCTTTCTCACGGTCCATTTTCCTATTATTAACTCTTATCACAGATGATATACTACATAATGTTACAATTTTTTCTGCTAATTAAATTAGTGGCTTCTCATTTTAATTTTTACAAGGCATTATACTTCTCATCATTTTGTTTTGACGATTAAATAATTCAAATAAATTAATAATATAACTGTCAGAATCACAAACAATGATTTAAAATTGAATGCTGATTTTATTATGTAATTCAATATATAATTTGCATATTACTATAAGTCATTTGTAACGATTTATCTATTTTTATTACAAAAAATATTTCAAAATTAAAAAGTTGACTTTTACATCAGGTTAAATGAATATCCTTTATAGACATGATATTCTATAATATGATAAAAAAAAATTAAAAGGAATTTTCATTTTAATGTAATAAGCAATGATTTTTCAAAACTATTATTAAGTATAATAAATTCTAAGATATTTTAATTTTGAACATATAAATAAAATAAAGCTCATTAAAAATTAAATTAATTAGTAACTTTAAATATTTGATCTGAATCCTGACTATTAAATTAAAACCTATATTTTTGTTTAACATCCCGAAATGTTAATGTATTATAATTAATTTTAATTCTGCAAGAATTCTAAAAAATGATGGTTTTGATGCATCAGTTTCATAGCATACTTTTGAAAAGCAATAATTTCATTTTTTGAAGTGAAAATGTCTCATTCAAACAATCTTTTGTTTTGACCGATTTTAAAACAATTTCAAGATAGAACCAATAATATTATTTTTATTTCAGTAAGATAACATCCTATTAATTAAAAATTGCTTAATCTCTATAACTTTTTTATTTTAAAATATTAATAATCATTAAAATTAATTTTTGTATACGTAAATATAGATAAATACATTATAAAATATTAAGCAAAATTTTTTGTTATCGAATATTTTGAAACAACTACAATTATAATTATCTGCCTTTTTATAACATTGAAGACAAATTTAAGGACTAAGAATAAATAACATTTGTCATATCATTTACAGAAAGAACTTATCGTATGTTTTTTGAAAAATGTAAACAATTTTATTACATCAAGTAATTCAATCATATTATGATTTAAATTAATAATACTATATTTCATATGTCAAATTGATACAAAAAATTTCGAAATTTTAAACACATGTTTGATCGAAGATAATTAAAATTTTTTTATATCCGTAATAAATGATATTCATTAAATAAATTAATCAAATGTATTACTTTTTTAGAACTGAATGAAGTTTCTATTTTTAATTATACATCCGTTCTTCATTGTTTTTGAATTTCAATTATACGAAAAATATTACCACAAATTCGTAACATGTCTCAATTTAAATTAGTTTAAATACAATATTTTTAAATCATTGCATAGTTTATATTAGGAAAAAAATTAAACCTTAAATGTATAATAAAAACCTGATAGTACTCAACTTTTTCGTAAATTTTCTTAATATTCGTAAAAGTTTTACGAATATTATAATGCGAATATATGTTATTGTTTCAATACATAAAACAAAGATAACTAGTATAAGATTAATAATAAGCATTTATAAATGTATAGTTATTATGAAATTTATTTATTTACTGTAATGTACTATTTTATATAATAGTGTATGTGCATCTTTGACATTGCAGTGAAAATAAAATAAAATATGATAAAATCCGGGTAAAATCGCTCGTACTCTCATGTACATGAAAAATTTACTCATAATAATAAAAATTGTAAATCAAATTCATGGTATCGTTCGTACTTCAAAATACAATCGACATTATAATAGTGAATTCGAAAATTTCAACACTGAATGACAATTGCTCATGGAAAATATAAAATGCGGTTTGGAACGAGCAGTGAGGCGCAAAATTTTCTCTTCATACTGACACCAGAAAAGGTATTTTAATTGCACGATTCGTTAGAAATCGTAACTTCGGATGAACGTGACATTAGTTATATGTATATAAATGCATACACGCAAAAATATATATTTATATAATAGAGATTTTACAGTGGCGTGATAACGGAATTTCATCCCCATGTTCGGTTTGACGTATGAATAGATTATTTCGCGTGAAATTAATTACATTAATTGTCAATGTATTTAGTTAATTGTACTGTGAATTGAAATAAAGGAAACGCTTTCATATTAAAAAAAATTATTATAGTCGCTCAGAAATTTTATTAAATAATTAAAATGCCATTTTTGTTAAAAAATTTTATACTAAAATGGCATATGAAAATACTTTTATCATTGTTAAATATAAATTCATTTTACAAGTTCCATTATTTACGAACACTCATGATAATTTAGCCTTTTTTAGTGATTTCAGTACATAGTTTAGTGTCTATCATACTTTTTGTAATTGGAACACTAAGTTAACAATAGTACCAAATATCTTGTTCTAAATGATTATTCATCTAATAGAAAATATTTGATTTCTGTAATTTTTGTATTATTAATTTTTACTATTAAAAGATATGTATTAAGTCATTATATATGAAAGTATATACATTATAAATCGTCTATTTAATATACAAATTTTTAAAATCTCGCCTTTATGCGTTAAGTAAGTGTATCAAACTATTTCTCATAATTTTAATGACACAGATATTTTTAATCTCTTAAATATTAATTACACGGTAAGTAAGTAGTAGAAAAAATAATTACATTTTATATTTTGCTAGAGTGAAAAAAGGTTTGAGCATTAAAGTTTATATAGTTACCTAAAATGTATAAGAAATATTTATCTCTATTTGATATAACAATATAGATTTTAGGCATGCAACAATTAATTAAAAAAAATTGTCATTACGCGATGTAGGCATAAATACTTTAATATTTTCTATTTAGCTATTCACTATGCAATTGAATTTGACAATTTTTACGAATTTTTTAATACGATTGTATAATTTTTTATGACTATACGAATTTTTTTATGAAATAAAAAATCAATTGTTTATTTACATTGCTTACATTAATGTGATTAGTTACAATTAAAATAATGTCAATTTTCAAATTTGTATACCAGAAGTAATGTCGTAACAAAGGTAAACTAAAATAATTACGTATTACAATCATAAATTATACTGAATATGTGCACATAACTATGTGTTTATTCATATTATAATTGATCTTTTAATATTTGAGTAAATTAAAAAACCATTATATGGTTTCACAATATTTTTATAACAAAATTCTTAGAACTGGTTTGAAAATAACTTAAACTGACATTAAATTTCTAATTTTAATTAAAATACTTTTTTTTCACTTTACTTTTTGATACTTACATAGAAACTTATATAAGAATTATATATTGAAATTTTTGTTCTCGTAAAAAAAAATTATGTAAATATTTTTCTACACAGGAAAGTTCCAGGTAATGTATATTTTCTTTAAATTCTGTGTTAAAAAAATGTTGATATTTGTATAACTGTATATACTTCTTTATATATATATACATATACAGTTTGAAATTGAGAAAAGAAAATTGAAATTACTTTAAAATCTATACTTTAGCTATGCAGCAACTTTTTGATTATAAATTTTTCAATATATAATTGCAAACAATACGTGAAGAAATTAGACTAATTTAAATGTTTGTGTAAAAAACAATATAGTTGATTTTTAGATTATTATTATAAAAGATTATTTTTAGGTTAGGTATTTTTAGAATCAAATGAAATTTATAAAATAGATTACTCAGTTTTAGAAATTGAATTTTATACAAAAATCTAATTTTTAGCACGATCAATTATATTAATTCGTAATTATATTGATAAGTTTAATACATTTGTAATTTCTCTGTTATGTATGTTTAGAATGTAATATATTTTAAAAAGCAGTTCTGTAAAGATGAGTAAGCTATTATTATAATGTGGAATGGATGAAATGAAATTTCATATTCGTATAAAGTATTATGTTTACGAATGATTTAAAGTAAAAGGTGAACTCGACTCTAAAAAGGGTTTCTACAATCACTATTCAATTTGGAGCAAATACTTACTGAGTTTCACATAGTCCGTGTAATCATTCAAAACTGCACAACTTTTTTCATAACATTTGCCCACAAAATACATTTGATTTCATATTATATACTACAAACGCTTTCTCTTCTTTTCTCAAAACATCTGAATTTCCTACGGGAATTTGCAGAACAAATATGAACGGAGAAGGAAAAAAGAGCAGAGATCAGCGAGTGACTAGAAATAAAGTTTAACCTACTATATCGATCATAAGGAAAATAAATCCATAGTTTAAAGTGAGTTAACTTTTAATTATATAAGAGTATATGTAAAGAACTTAATAAATTATTATTTTAGGAAAATGAAATTTTTGAAGAAGTTAAGTATACAAAGAAAAATGTTTAAGACTTAAAATACTTTTTAAAGTAAAAGCTTTCGAAATTATTTATATGAAAATTTAAAGAAAATTTGTTGTAATTAGGAATATATTCAAGATCATTGATAAGTTTTTTTTAAATAAATAATATGGCAAACAGACTAAAGACTAAATTATGTTACTTATAAACTTGACTGATAAATCGGCGTTCTTTAGAAGTCATAAAAAAGATACAATCAACGAGCAAAGCTTTAAAAATGTAAGAAATACAAATTTTTCTTTTATGATTTTTTAAAAATATTAGATATTTTGCCTGTATCATTCAATTAAGCAACGATTATAGTATACATGACATAAGACTGTAGATTATTAAGTCTGCAACGAGCCAATGACGATTAGCTCGTTACTGTACAAAATAAAAAAAGTTTTTTCTCACTTCTACTTAATAGTGGCCTATAATGATTCATATGACCGTATCATCACTATCTATTTATATGATTTAGGCCTATCAATAGTCTCGAAGTACTAAAAGACATTTTAATTAATAATCTAGATGTCATATAAATACGTTTATAAAATAAGTTTATATATGTTTTTGAGATAATTTAATAGAGTTTTTTTAAATAAATACACGTTGTTAAAAAAAACAGAACAAAATTTTTCACTGATTATTATTTATTCTTTTCTATATTCCTGTATTCATTTAAAATACGTAAAGTATATGAAAAGTACACGAATATATTGAATTATTTATAATAATATTCACTTAAGTTTAATATGATACTACTAGCCATAAGCAAAGGAAGCATCTTGATCTAGTGTATTGATTGAGTATCTACTAGTGGTTGTATAAATATTTTACTTATACTTTATTTATATAATATTCAAATACTATGCATTGTTTTTAATTAAATTCAAGTCATAATTTTTAATATAATACATATGTAATTATGTTGTATAAATATATTTAATTAAATATACGTGAAAGATTTATAATATTCAGAATGTAGATTTATAGGTTCTATTTGTTACCATTTTTTGATAAGAAATAATTTATAAAATGACTTAAATGATAAATTTTGAAAAACATCTAATATCCTGTAATAGAAAAGAGTTTACTACTTATTTGAAAGCATCATATGATTTTCCTACAGGTTACATAAGCAAAAGCGACGTATTAGCTCAAGAGAAAGAAAAGAACGAACGAGATAGAATAGGAAAAACCAGAAGCAAAGTAGTATCTAACTTCTCTTTTATACTCAAACCGCGTTCGCCGTCTACATCAACGACAACCTGTCCGACGAAAAATACCTACGACGGGCGCAATTCAGTTTCACCTTTTCTATTCTATGTTTAAAAATGTATAGGTCTTAGTTTGCATAATACATGAAAAACGTGCGTGTGCTAACTTTGACCCATGCATGATATGATGAATTTGAGATCGCAGGACGAGAAATTTTTTCGAAATAGAGAAAATTCTAAAATGACGATGTTTTTTGAACAACGAACATTGCGTCGTAGCGATCGCCAAATCGAGATTGAAACTTTTTAAAGAATATATTTGTACCGTGGTGTAATTTGAGAACATTGCGCGTACTCGATGGTCCATTGAAATTGAAGCTATTTTTGTATAAAAACAGATCTATATGGTTATTTGATTGCTTTCGCTGTTTTTCGTCTGATTTCTCCTTTTAGATTAAGCACAAAATCTGATACTTCGATTTCTTTTATTATTCTAAGAAATTGAACCAGCAATTTTTTAACCTTTTCATCTACTTTTATGTAGAAGATTCTGTAGCGGTATTACTTAATATTTCGTATATATATTTTGTTTGTTAAATTTACAGCGGAAATATTATAATATAACATATATTTACTTTAAAAATAAATGCAGTTATAATAAAATTATTCATGATTCCATTCAAAATCGAATTTATAATTTATATTTATTATTACTACAAATTCATTAATCTTTAATATAAATCTTCTATCTATTTATGAAGATCAAATTATTCTATTTAATTAAAACAAATCATTACGTACCAAAGATCTATGTTTAAAATACTATTTCACGCAATTTATGAATATCGTTTAATTTTAAATCATTCGAAAAGATAAAAAAGAATCAATTATATTATTTCGTAAATACAAAATGTATAAAATTTTAGTAGTCAATATTTTTATTTATAAATAGATAGTTTCAGTACCTAATTTCAATTCCAAACTATGCAATGTATATTGTATTTTTTTGCATTATTATATAGTATATAGTACCGTCAGATATATCTTCTAATGTAAATAATCTAATATAAATAGCAATTTCCATGAAATAGCAAATAATCGATTCAACAAATATAATGGTATTTAAATACATGATAAATATATTCAGATTAATTTAAAATTTGTCTTTCATTGACTTTATTCCTATTTAGTAACTAAATTTAATTTTATTCTGTCAAATAATTTTTATTAAATTTATATATTAAATTAATGAATTGAAAAACTCTTCTTAAATTAAAAAAATTAAATTGACATTTTTTTACCTCATGAATTATTTAATTTCAAAAAAATTTATTCGGTATTAAATTTTACTGGATATTTAATATGTTCAACAATATAAGAAGCAATTTTGCTTTCATTGGTTAAGCAATTTTTTCTTTTTCCGTAGTTATAATTTTGAATTATATTAAAATTTTTAAATTAAAATTGACAGATACTTAATATGTAAAAACTTAAATATGTCAAGACAAATTATTATGAATTAAAACTATAAATCTATTCTATTCCAAGTAAGATCGTAACCTGTCAGCTTGTATACCTCTACAAATAAAACATTTTTAAAGCACCAATGTGTGTATAGATGAAAATATATGTATATACACATTTATGTTTACATTGTCGTAGTTATATCTACATATAATATGAGAAAACATAGAAGATTACCATGTTCGACGAAACGTGCCAAGAGAGTGGAATGAAATAAAGGTGACGAGTATCGAGCTTAGCGAAGAGGGATGTAGACAGAAAGCAAATGAGTATTAGAGAAAGAAAGATTCGAAGAAGATAGACGACTTCAAGTCAGAAGGAAAAAACTGGGAAGAATGAAAGTACCACCTAGCTCACCTCGCTTTTCCCATTGTCGCCAGTCGTTTTGCATCTTGTGTGAACACATTACCAAAAAAAGAAAGAATGGAAGAGTGTATTTTCTATTGCCTTGTGCCAACTGCAACACTTGCGTTTACTCTCCAACAATGCTCTTTCCCGTTTCATTCTTGTCACAATTCCTTTGTTCAAGCCACTACTACCTTCGATTCGATATATACATCTTGTATTAGTTGTCTAATGACATTTAATGCAAAATTTAAATCGATTTTAAATTGCGTTCATGTTTGATTTTAAAACATTTATAGTTTGCAAATAATTTTTTCATAAACCATAATTATTTGATTGATAAAGCAATTATTACATTTTCAACGAACTGTTTTTTATCAAGTTTAAAAGTAGAAAAAGTCATGTTCTCTGAGATATGATTGAAATTAATCGGCAACTCAAAATTTACTATTCGAAATTTCAAGTACTTAAACTTGGTATAAAAAAATTTTACATTGTAATTTAATTGTACTAATAAAAGAGTTTAAAAATATGTTTATTAAAATATTTTTTACAATTGCAAAAATAAATACAGAGAAAATATATAATGTAATGTAAGCCTTATCAAATAGAATATTTTAAATATAATATGTGTATTCTCAGATTATTTTACGAATCCTACATGTAGCGTTTACATTTACAAAAACGATATAAATATTTAATTATCATATATTCATAGAGAAATTGTAATTATACAGAAAACCGTATTGCATCATAAAAAATTAATACCATACGTTACCTATATTGATGTTAGAAATTCATTAAATAAAAGAATCGTAAATAATAATTTCAAGTAATTATTATAAAAAAAAGTTTCTGAAAAGGCTTGATTAAGTTTAAAAAGCATTCAATAAATGAAATAGTTAAAAAATATTTCAAATTTTTTAACAACTTAAAAAGTGTCTTCTATCCGTCAAAAATAATTAGCAATGTTTTGCTTTTTTTAAAGCTGAAAATTTTATTTGTCGACAGACGAATTCGCACCGGTCATCTACGGATAAACAGAGAGAATGAATCGTTATACATTGGCTCGAGTTCCGAAATTCGCTCTTTTAACGGATGCAGCACAACTGTTTTTTTCTCATTCACTGCAACATTCCATTATAGTATATGAGTCAACAAGCGCCGTTTGTTTAAGTTTTATCGTTGCTTCATCTAAAGCTTTTATTTTGGTATAAAATATCTCTCTACTAACTATTTTATATTATTTTTGACTATTTTATATTATTTATTTATTTTTATTCTTTAAATTCACGTAATCTAGTTAAGCACGATTATTAAATTAATAGTTACGATTATTTTTAAAAAATGTATTCATTAAAATATTTGTCTTCGATTAATATTTTTATCAATTATTCAGAACTACATTTTACTTGCTCTTTATTGTAATTTTTATATTTATTAGATGAACCTATTATGTATTGTATTTTCATTTTTACACC
This sequence comes from Kradibia gibbosae, assembly GCA_018907135.1. Classification (NCBI taxonomy): domain Eukaryota; kingdom Metazoa; phylum Arthropoda; class Insecta; order Hymenoptera; family Agaonidae; genus Kradibia; species Kradibia gibbosae. The sequence continues at coordinate 13,043,382 of JACCHX010000002.1, read as the reverse complement.
TATATGACTTTTACAGTTAATGAGCATCTGATAAATATAATTTATTATTCAGTATTCTACATTAATAAGTATTTATAGAAATATTAAATAGAAAATTTTTTACATAGTATATTAAGAAAAATTTATTCGTATAATTTTAACAATGAATTTTATTTCAAAGACTAATTATCATCAAAAGAAGTTGAAAAATAATGTGATTTACTGCACTACTTAACCACGTGTCGCGAAAGTGACTAAGAAAGTTATCTTGAAATTGAGTTGCGAAAGTTCGTCCTATGGAATGAATTTACTATATAGAACATCTTCACATAATTGTTCAGCCGATGCAGTATTACTTCACTAAAACGTGTTTACAAGACGTCTAAACATTCTTCGATTCGATGTTGATTTCCTGAAATGAAGTTTCTGGACAGTTATTATAAAATACCAAAAAATAATCCAAATCATTCAAAGTATTCTTATGATATTATTACGAATCAGTAAGGTGTTTAAGTATATTATTATTACTTTACTCGTAAGTGATATTTACAATAAAAACTATGTATATATCTAATTGTTTTATTTTATGGATTTTTAAATTTTGTGCATGAAATCATTGATACCCAAATTTTATTTTAGTAAATAAAGTGGTAATACAATTTTTGGTTTCACTATTTTATTTTAGAAGTAAAAGTGCTAAAATTTGTTACATTGAGATATGACACATTACTTATGTATTTTATGACTGTAAATCTAAGATGTAAATTGTCTTTAATATTCATAAAGTATAACAGATACGTGTAAGTTCATTTCATATTTGAATTTTCAACTTATTTATGTTATTTTATTTTTTATTTTTGTTTTTGATTAGTTAACAATTATTCAATTCAACAATTTTTAAATAGATTTCTTTAAAATAAGGAGAAAAATATATATTTAATTTTAAAAACACTTTTAACATGTTATTTTTAGGTAGCTATATTATTTTATTTACTTTTTTAGTAGCGCATGAATATAGTGCTATTAATTTCATACTGTCGTATAAAAAGTACAATTTTGCTTTACCTTAAAAATGACTTTATCTGCGATGCGTATTTAATTATTTCTTTTACAAAATTTTACTTAAATTGTAAGAATATTTTTAAAATATAACTGTTTGTAAAAAATATAGTACTTCATTTCATTTTGGATCAATTATTAATTACATTCATAATAAATTATTTTCAATAATATATAAAAAAGTTATTTTTTCCATAAAAAAAATATAACCATAAATTGTACAAGTATAAATTTTTATAAGAGAAATGCTCATTTTGGTTAAAGTTTTTTCACAAATACGTTTGAATATAAAACATGGAAACATAATTTTGTAAATTTACTAAACTTACATTCATGAGCAAAATAGTAAAAAGTTTGTGTCAGCCAGTTTTCTGTCTCTTAAAAACTCTTTGATCTCTTGAAAAATTCTTTTATCTTAATTATGTTAATAACATTTATCATGGTTTCTTTAATGATACGAAAATCAATTTTATCATTATGTAGCTTTTTATTATTATTTCAATGGTAACAAAAAAATTTACATTGAACTGTAAGATTAGTAAGCTAGTTAATTATATTGTTATATCTAGAGCTGAGATAATTGTGTCATGACTAATTTTTAATTAAATTATAATATAAATAACTATATTAAAATATAACTATTATTAAAACAAATTATCATTAATTTTATTGAAAATTTAATAGGGGTATTGTTCCGCGATTCTATTTTTGCATAAATGCAATAACAGAAGCGTCTTAAAAACTGTCCTGTTACGAACGTACTTTATATTAAAAAATTGTTTTGAAAACTTTAAGATTATTTAACAAAATATGCAACGATTTATGCGAAGCCTTGATTACATAAACAAAACTTATAATATAAAAAATTATAAATATCAAATAATCTAAATTACTTGATACTTTTGATAAGTTTTTAGAATGATTAAATTTTTCAAAGTAATATTAAATAATAACTATCGATAATAGTACATAAAAGAAGAAAAAAATTATTACTATCGCTTTGTTTATTCTTATTCAAAATTCCGGTAGCACGGCAGAGTGCTAAATTCGGCCCACCAGTTTGCGCGAGTACAATGTAAACATGCAGTGCTGAGAATGACCGAAATTAAAGCTCACGCCGTTCCATTTGTCTGCTGCGTGAAAGCGGTTACATTCGTTCCCCTTTCACAATTGACCTACCTTGAAATTTTCCTGAAATGACACCTCTTATTTTCTTACGATAATTGTTGCTACCATGTAAAGCAAACTTCCACAATAATTTGTGTATAAATTATACACTATTAGAATGCAATAAAAGTATGATTCCTTTTTTGTGTTTAGATTATATGAAGGTACAGTTTGTAAATATATACATACAATGATGAATATATTTGTATTATTATTGTAATGAAACCAAATTTTGATTTTATGTAATAATATATATTATTAGTATGTAATATTATTAGATAATGATAAATTATGTACATTCTAAAAATATATTTTTATTAAATGTTAGTCAGTAGGTTAGAGGCAGAAAAATACAGTAACGAGAGGATAAAGAAGAATGTATCTCACAAGTATTATAAAATTTTGAATATACAGCATTCCATATCCACGTTCGATCTGATGTCTGATAAACTCTGCGAGATAGGAACGTTTGCAATACTGTATCATATCCTCTGATGCATAGATACAAAAGTGAAAGACTACGACCAACAAAGATAAAATTCAAAAGAAGATTCGATATATAAATCCTTTTGAAATTCGTTTCATTTGTTATACACTATTTACTAAAGATACTGGGTTATTAAATTTATAAAATAAAATCTATTATAAATAGAAATATAGTTTAAAAGAACCAAAATTAATGTACGTTAATTTTAAACGAACAGTAGATATAAAGTTATAAATTAAACGAAGATTATGCATATAACTTACACTTATAAAGCTGCATTCATTAATAAAGAATACTATAAAATATTTATATATTTATATTTTTTTAATATGTATATATGTATAAGATAAACCTTTTTCTTGTATTTTTATAAAATTTTCTGAAATTTCTTGAATATTTGATAAAAGAAAAATTTGTAATTTTTTAAATAAATTTAATATTACTATAATTACTGTTAATTTTTAGTGTACCTAATTTGTGATTGTAACCTGAAAAATAATATTACTTTAACAAATTTTGATTAAAACATACGTATATATATATATTAAAATAAAATAACACTATAATGTAATTATAATGTAATCTTTTATATATGATAAATAGCATCACGTTTTAGATTTACACTATTTATAATATTTATTATTATTATTAAACCAGAGTTATGATTTAACCAGAGTTAAATCCAAAAATTTTCCTGACAGTAAATATAGTTTTGTTATTTACTATAATTTAAATTCAGAAAAATTGCAATAAATCATCAATGATCAACTATCATCATTAGGAAGTCAACAAAAAGTAAATTACTAGGGGTCGATCAACAATAGTCATATGATTATCTATTTAATCGGAGAAATTAAATGAACCTTTATTAAATCAATTTTAATTATTCAAAAGAATATACCATTTATTGTTCAGATATGTGGAAGCATGAGGAGTGATTGGGTCTGACTACACATTGCCTCAGACTACTGCTGAAGCAATATTTCTAAAACCTAGTACTTATTTTGTCCTTCACTCCTTCCAAGCTCACTCTAGCTTCTTTACGAAAAACCAAGGTATGAATTATTTTTGCTTCAATTAATTGAATTCTATAATCTTTATTGTAGTAATCAATAATCAAATTTTGCTTCTCATAAAATACTTCAATAAAATTTATTAAAAATGTAGATTATATAAATAATGTAGAAAAAATTAAAATGTTTGAAATAGTAATTAAAAATATGTATACGATTTTATAAAACATAATCAATATTTCAAAAAATTGTTCTTATTACGTAACTAATTTTTTTATAAAATTGAAATAATAAAGAAAACAATTTGAATAGCCGTCGAATTAGTTATATTTCTTCGTAGAGTATTAGAAAGAGGCGCACAGTACTAGAAACCACAAAGTAAATGAAGAGAATATTAAGGCGACGAAGGGAGAAATTTACGAGTCAACGCAAATGAAAACGAAAATTACCCGCATGCACGCAAAATTTTATTCCTTCTGGCAAATCTCTTAAAAGCATCATAACGTTTCACAAACGTCGTCGAGATTTACAATAAGTTGAAATGTGAAAGAAATGTATTTTTTCTTTTTACCTTTTATCGCAAATGTTTTATAATCACTATATATTTTTTAATTAATTAGTAATTAAACATTAAAGTCAATTTCAAAAACAATGACTAAATTATCAAATGATAAAACATTTAAAAATTAATTATTGAAATGATGGGATCATCTGTCAATCTATTTATAATATAAATATATTACATTTTTATAATAAATAAAAAACTATGTATAATTATTTACGTATGATTTATATTTATTTTGTTTAGACTTAACGTCCTTTTTATGTTTTTAATGTTCACTCAGAACGGGTAATAAAGTCATATTAAAATATTACAAATTATATTTGATTAAAAGAAAAAAATAGTACAAATATCAGAACAGTAAAATTATAATATGTTTAATTTTAATATGTTAATATTTCGTAATTTATTATTAACAAAAATTAAAGAAACATTTTATGTCATGCACTAATTATTTTATATAATGTCGGTTTTAAATTAAGCTTTCAAATTTCGATATCGAATTTAAATTATTATCTGATTAACTGACTGTAATATCGTTTAATAACATTGTAAGTGTTTTTTATAAAAAAAAATATATTATTGATATTCATGGTCATTGAGATAAGAATGGTACATCAAGTAACTATGATAGTTAATTTTTAAAAACAATGGCTAACATAGGTTTGAAATCTAAAAAGTTTATATTTAAAAAATTAAAAAAAAATCTTAAATACTGTTTTTAATATACAGATAATAATGTACATTGTACTTTCTATATGAAGAGGGTTCGGGTATAATTATTCCATGGCTTCAAATGGCCAAATTTGGCTAACGTATTAGCTAAATCTGTACTCTTTTTTGTCTTTTATTGTTGGTCATGGACAATTCAAGAATCTTGCCGATGTAAAACACCTACTTGTACACGTGTACGCCTTCGTAAACCAAGCAAGCAATACGTAAGAAGAATGAGGCCAATGGCAGGTGGTGAGAGAACGACAAGACAAAAAAAAAAGAAGAAACGTCGAGGAGTCGACCGCCTGTAATTTTCAGCTAACGCATGTCCCAACGTGAAACTCCTCTGAGCCCTTCTCCATGAAGGTATCCGCCTTCCGTAGTTGAATGCTTGAATGCACGTCTGGGCGGCCAGCGGCTACTGCATTGCAGTATGTGCCCTCGTGCAGTGTATATCTCCATCGTATATCTCCCTCTCTTTCTTTGCTGCTGTCTAACCGACTACCAACTTTTTAGACTGCCGTATTCTTTTTGTTTTCCCCTTTTATTGCTTCTGCACGAGAGAAAGAAAAAAACATTGAAAGCGGGTTAAAGAGTTTGCCGAAATTATTTCAACCATGACTTTTCAGGTTTGAAGGATTCTATTATTAGAATTGTGCAATGATTGTAATGGATTTAAAGATACGAACCCAACTTAGATGGAGTGGAGTAATTTGTAATTTGCAATTACTTTCATGTTACGTATTGGTTAATACATTAACAATACATAGCAACTGCTCATGCATATTATACAAATTAAGACTATTTAATTATTTAAACAAAGAGTAGTCATCAATTTAATTAGCTACAGTGGAATGAATATTAAAATTTATCTTTACTTTCTAAACAAATTATATAAAAAATATAATTATTAGTAGTAATTGGTTTTAGCACATGGAGTTTTAATATAAAATCGAAAGCATTTTCAGAGAATTATAGAATTAATTATATAGTTAACGATTAGTTATTTATAAAAACTGTAACCACATATTATAATAATGTATCGTGCAATTCATTTAGTAACATCATACATATCACTTGTTTTAAAATATTTATTGTTCATTTAACTTATTTTAACATGATAAATACTACTTTATAAAGATACGACAAGGAAGTGGTATAAATTCTATTCGGTATTCATTGGTCACGCGTAGTTGTGCAAAAATAATTTATTACATATTGATCTTAAGCCATGCCCGTTCCCTTAGTTTAAAAGTAGCTGGTTCTCAGCTAAGTGAATGGGAGTAAAAAATTTCATTTTTCATATGCAATCGACTTGATAAATATCAAACTATTCAACTTTGCAGCAGATGTGGTACTATAATTACTCATTTTAATATTAAAGAAGTACTTGATGGTTTTAAAAAGTATTGAAAATGTTAAATTTATCAGCCGATATTTTATTTATACATCACTAAAGAAAAGCAATCGTTGAATTATGAGTTCTAATTATGATATTACGAGAAACGTATCTTTGGAAATTATCGAATTATTATTAATATAAGACCAGGTATTTTATTTCGATCATACTTCCAACTTGGCAATAATAACCTCAGCCTCGTGTGCAGGTACGATTAAAAAATTATGTCAGCACACTCGCGGTCAGGCGGTGTAAAATCAGTAGTACGGCCTCGTACTATGCTATCGATTTGACCACTTCTAGAGCCCTCAAAGCCACTCTTCCTCGTTAAGGGATCTCGAATAGTCTCGCAACTGCCACGCTGCGTGCTTCGATGCTGCGACTTCTCTTAGATTTTTCAAGTCCTCTTCGACCGGATAAATTGGCTATGAAAAGGCTCCGTCTAAATTCTTCCCGATAATGTTCGTGGCAAACCGTGTATTATACGGTTTCAGCTAGGTCGAAAGAATTTAAATATATTTGCTAGGAGACGTGATCTTTTTACTTCGTCTAGGTCTACCCAAAACGGTTCTTAATGGCGAGTGGTTTAGAACTTCCTGGATTTACGCAATGATGTAATCTTTTATGGTCAGTTTGGAAATTTTTATATTTGTAATGTTACATTTGAGAGCTTATATTTTTAAATTGCTATGTAAACAATTAATTCAATTATATATTAATAAATAAAAACACGGAATGAAAGAAATATTGGATTAATTAATTAATAACTTATTATGAGCTAAACGAGATTGATATTTTAAATTTCAACTACAAAATAAATCGAGTTGTAATTGAAGAAGAGAAAGATAAATACAACATTAATCTATTGTCATCTAGTAATAAATATTTACATTATACGGTATATTTATATTATACTTTAATATTCAAATACTCAAACAAGTTTATAAATCTAACTAATTAAAAATAACCATGCATGTGGATATTATTTGTTATTCCATTATTGTTAACTCTATCATTATCAGTACTATTTTTTAAAATTTGTTTAAAATAAAAAACAATAAATTAAAGTATATTGATTTATTTAATAATTCTTAAAAATCAAATAAATAAAGCATTTTAAGTCATAGCATTTACCCTATGGATAAAATATAATTTTAAATAAGATACGAGCGTTCGTTAAAATTGAACGGGATTTAAATATGATGAAAAATGATTAATTTGATGTTACATTCAAATGACTTTAAATAAATACTTTGAAGGCGTATCTTATTTTCATTAAAATAATTTTATGAAATTGAAAACTCAAAGTCTTAGTTATCTTTACTTTAAAAAAAAATCTTTGCAACAAAGCTATTTCATGAAATATTAATATTAAAAAATGGTTAAAAGTTATAAATATTCTAAAAAAAATATTTAATGTTTTTAAAATTATGGCAATTTAATATTATTTAACTACATTTAATTTAACATTATGACAATTTTATTTTCTATTAATATATCAAAAATTAAAAAATACCTAGTATGAAATTTACTTAATAAATTAATCGATTGTCGTAGATGTATAGAAGTCTGTAAAAATTGTAATAGTTCTGACAATTTGAAGAACTTGAACAGTAGTACCACGAGTAAGAATAAATAAAGGAAAGAAATGGAGGTGTACTTTTTGGTATGTATAAAAAAGTGAGCAAATCACCAGAGATAAGCAGAATAATGGACAAGTCGACAATGCAACGTTAGTTTGAATAAGTAAGTGCACAAGGATTGTGAGCTTGGGGCAAAGTTTGAATATCTCGCGTCGCTTTTGTGATGTACTGGATATAAAAGATTGAAGGGAAAAGGTGAAATCCTCTAGCTTGCTCACGATCGTGTATACGCACATGTATTCTGTCATCTTTGCAATCGAAATCCGTTTAAAGCGACTTGAGCACGTGGGAATCGACCTTTAAGGTAGTAAACTCAACGGAATTGTCATTGTCAGCTATGCGACTCTGGAAATTACGATAGACTGTCTATACATCATTCCATCGACTTTCGTGATTCTGATGGAGAGAAAGCAGAGTAAGTTTTTCTTGTGCATTTTGATGTTGTTAACGGTACATGATAAGTTTCATGTTCTTCCAAGAACCTTATTTACCTCTTTTTGCTTCATTTTTCTTATTAAATTTTATTATAATCTATTCCTCTTTTTTTATTCTCTTTCAAACATGTTTTAAAAAGTCTACTAATGGACTTAATAGGCACTTATAATGTAATCATTTTCTTTGAAACAGAATTGTTCCTGATCACCTCCAGGAATTTAAATAAAAATAAAAAAATAAAACATTAAAAAGTTAATTGTATATATTATTCATACATTTTGTGAAAATGTATGTTACAATTACTAAGAAAACTACAAATTTATGATTTATGATTTTTAATAAATACCATAATATTATTATTTAATATCAATTTTACTTTTGAATTTTTATTAATCAAGATCTTTCTAAGATTAAAAACAATAATTTAATTTTACCAATTTATACATAATATTAATATTTGTAAAACTTCTCATTATTAATACATTTTCTAAGTCTTTTTGGATAAGAATAACAATTTTGTATTACCTTATTAAGATTAAGGCAATTCAATTTTTTAAATAATTGGACGTGAAAAATTGGCTATATTAAACATTGTAATTATAACAGTTTTCTTTGAATGAATTTAAAAAATAATATAAATAAATTCGTGTAAAAAATGAGCAGTTTGAAACAAAACTTAATTTATGAAAAGTAACAGATTATGACGTAACCATTAAACTGACATGGATGGCTTGCAATAAGGAAATAGAGTCTAGAACAAATTATGAATTATCGATCTTCAAAACAAATTATATTAATTTCAACTGTCATACATGCTTGCACAATGCTTATTATAAGCTTATGTATGATATGCTTATTTCAAACTGTTGAGTCAAATCTTAGTACTGAGAACAGGTATATTGACACTTCTGCGTAAATATGATAACATAAGCGAGTCACCGTACAACATATCAATGGCGTTAAATGGTTAATAATACGAATATTCCAATGAATTTATCTTTCTCATTGGCACATAACACAAACCTAAGGGTTCGTACTTGCTATCTCACTCTTTTAGCCAAGGAATTCTAATGGAATTACGCCTCTCCATCCATTCACCCTTAAATCATCTTCGCCCCATTGTGCGCGTCCATGTAGGCGACGCTCGCGGGCGGCCCGTTATTAAACGTCCTTCCGCGTATATTATCGTTAAACGGAATATACCGGTGCGCGCATTCTGGTAAATACGACGTCAGCCCTGACGACGACCTTTCTTACGATGCGTATCTTTCCAGCTCCATAGCAATTTCGCGTTAGAGATTTACTAGCTGGGCGAGTGCTCCTCGAGCTTACCCGTAGCATTTGCCGTGCCATCGCTTACGGACTTTTTTTCTTTTTCTCGAGAATGCTGTTTTTTTCGGTAACGGATGCCTTGACTTATGAACGAGCCATATGGTGCGTCGTAACGCTTTTAATTTTTACCGCTCATTGCGGACAATCCTTGACTGAAATCGTATCGGAGAAAAAGAAAATGGGATAGATTTATTTTATTTATATATTATCCGGAAATCTGTTAGATCTGTCGATTACTTTTTTTCTAGCCTTTCTTTATATTTAAATATAATTCAACGCAGTTGATAGCGTTTTTACGGGATGTCCTTCAAAAAACACACGACGGGTAAATGAGACTAACTTTTAAACACAGCGATAAAAAATGTTTATCCTCTTTGATTATTTAACTGAATAGCAAAAAATTGTTTAATAGTATTTACTATTATGATATTTCAAATACTTAGACGCAAAGTTATATTAGGTATTGTATACACTTACTTGTTAAACAATCCTCATAATATATGAAACTCACCTGTAACATAAATAAGTTGTCAGTATTATAAATACATTAACCAAAATATTATTAATACTTTCCAAAATATTTATTACTACAGGTATTTAAAAAAAATTAACGAAGCACTAAGTGTTAAATAAGACCGTCAACCTCGTCATGCATATTGATATGCTAATATAAACTTTTCAATTTTTACAGAAAAACGCTTTATTTGTCAGGGCAATTTATAATTTTAAAAAAAGTTCATCTCTTCGTAAACGTCTCTAAGGTATGTAATCTCGGTATCCAGTCTACGCTGTGGAATGGTGGTTTATGGCTTGAGAGCAGAGAAAAGGAAAGATTCAAGCTGCGCGACCATTTACAGTGAAAGCTGACGTTTAAGATGGCCAACATGGGACATCAAATTAATTCGATTCCGTAACAGAAAATGTGGTTCTACTCGACGTTTGTATCTTCTACAACGCGTTCATGGCTGTCGTATTGTCGGTGCTGTAATTGCATATTTATCCGAGCGGTTTAATTGCGCATGTGTCTACTCATGTCCAGAGGAGCTATTGTTAAATTCAGCTTCTCCCACAACGTTGAGAAAAGATACTGAGAGGAACACTGCATTCTATTATTCAACGCACAAATGCACAGATTCGAACCACTACGTGCATTTACTTCCTGACATGAACTTTGATTAACTTTATAAGCCAAGCCATACCTGTAATGTATGTTAATGATGATAGAAAGCTAGTTTTTTTTAATAACAAATAAAAGTTTTATAAAAAATTCATCACAAATTATTCAGACCATTGTATAATAATTTATAGTGACTCATATTGTGATTAATAACTAAAACAACTAAAATTAATTACACAGTTACTATATTAATTAAATTATAAATGTAATAATAATTTTAAGCAAATAAATTGCTTATATATTATTGAGTAACATTGAAAAATATTATGATTCCTTTACTAGAAATGACTTTTGAAATTAAATTCTATACGTGGTAAAAAAGTTACACAAACAGATAAAATTTTTTAACATAATTTTATAAAAATAAAATAAATTTAGAACAAATAAAAGTCAATGTAATATAATAAAAAGGGAAAATTTTGAAATAATATAAATTAATTATTTTTATTTATTGCAGTGAAATCCTTCTACATTGTTCTTGCTTTGAATTGAAGCAAGGGGATTTAGGTGGCAGGACACAGATTCATTTTTAAATATCATTTTATTCTTCTTTTCCTTTTCTAGATTTCAATGGTACTAATATTGTTTTTAAAAAGAAGCTTTATTTATAACATCTGTACATTTTTATTCTTTTTACTTTATCATATAATTATTTTCTTATATACACTCACACATGTTTTAAAGAACAGAATTTGTATACATATATAACGTATTTAATTTGTTTCTATTGTACAACAGTTTTATTATCATTAATTTTGGGTAGGCTTCAGATATAATAATTTAACCAATTTTTCGCAAGTAAACTATCAAAGTAATTTTTTAACTAAAGTTGATTGTAAAATATACTTTTAAAAAATGTTTTATTTTACTACTTGATATTAACTATTTATCAAAAAAAAGCGGCTTACGATATTTCAATTCGAAAGTAGTATTTAAGTATTTAAGAAATTACATTATTTTTAATACAAATAAATCATTAAATAAATCATTAAAGCTACTAGATATTTACTAATTAATAATCAAATATATAATCAAAGCAATAATTGACAAAGTTTATTATCTAACATATTTGCTTTTTATTTTAAAAATTAGGACTGATGCAAACTACAAAAATTCATTCACAGAGTAATTGCTCTACTTTTTAATCCGTGTAACAGAGATTCTGCGCGGCAGATTTCAGAAAACAATGCCTTACACAAGTCAACAAAAGTGATAAATACGAGGCTATGTAGTGATTACTACTATATATTAAAGTGTTTAATGATAAAAAAGCAAAAAAATCATTCATCCTATAAATGTGTAAGAAAAACCAGTATTGGTTTAGATAAACATGAGTTACAATTTTGATTTTGTATTTTTAAATCATTATATCAAAAATAAAAGATATCTACTTCAGCTATTGAAAAGTGCTATAAAAATATGACTATCGTTTGAATATAAAAATCTATATTTGATATTATTCTAAAATAATTTTTGTTAAAAATAAATTACACAATAGTTTTTTTTTAAGAATTCATAAAAATATATTTTAATTCTAGTTATAATATAAAGCGAAATAGACAAATATTTTAATTTTGATAGGCAATAAAAATAAAAATTTAATGCGAAAAAATTCGAATGGTAGAAAATTGCATTTTTAAAATCTATCAAGAGCAAATATTCACATGTAGTACTTAAAGTCTTTTTTAGCCACGTACTCATTTATGAGTTCCGGATGTAAACATTTTAAGGACAGATCTAGAAGCAAAGCTTCGCTCGCGGAAAAGCTATAGGAAACAATTCAAGACTAGAAATCCTCGGAAGCTCAACAATTTTCCGGAGCACACTTGCTTGTTCAACTATGGAAAGTGCTTCTTTCTCAGGACATATTTAAGAAAACGCAAATTTCATAAAACTCAGTTTCTACGTATAGATCTACATAGTTCTTTACGACCATCGTAAATGTAATTATAAAACGAAAGGTCAAAATTATCTCATTTTTCTCATTAAAAGGGGTACAAATATTTAAAAATTTGTAAACATTTGTAAATTTGAAACCATTTTTACATTTTTTTTTTAGAAAAATTGAAAGTGAGGTTTGAGAGGGATTTCATAAGCATTGCATTACTATAATAAATTGTATTCTTCAAACTCATTACACAATAAGTAGTTTTCAATTTAATTTAAAATATCATCATTTTAAAAGATCTCACCTTTTCGATATTTTCTTTGTTTCACTTTTTGTATTACTCTCTGCGATTGTAAATTTATGCACAATAATAAGTATAAAGAAGTAGAAATGATTCTTTACTTAGTAAAACTGTTCCGAGATGCAAAATGATTGTTTCATACTTGTATTTGCTATACTTTTTTTGTTTTTCATGTATTGTTTATTTTTTTGCGCTTTGTTTTATCAAACTACTGACCGGGAAAAATTCTCGTTTATTTTACTAAAACAATGTCAAAGTGTAGAATAAAAATCTTTACATGAGTTTTATATTTATAAAAAAAAAATTTCTTTTGAAGATCAAAAAACGTATGAAATAACTTTCGTTGAAATTGACGAAAGAGAAATTTTTCATACATCATACGGTTTTTAAAAGTAACGTTAATTTTAGATATTTCATCCATTTTTTGGTAATGTAAGTTTTACAATTAATTTTGGTAATTCTAACGATCACGATAATATAATATTATTAAAAATTACAGATATTGAAATTAAAAACAAACAATTGTAATTAGAAAATATCATAAATATTATTTAATTTCGTTTTATAAATTTATCGATGAGTATGCTTTGAAAATTAATTGAAGTAAATAATGTAAGTAAAGAAGATTATGATGGTTTTTAATGAAATTTTTTAAATTTAGAAAATATTAATTTCTCAAAATTTATAATTTTCCCATTACATATTGTCGATGAGTAATTTTGGTGTTGGAAACATAGTTATTTAAGTTTCAACTATTATTTAATACAATTACGATAAAATTGCGGTACGAATATATGTAATACACATAATACGTTCATAAATATTTGTATTACAAATACTTCAAAGTAATCAACTAAATTTTTTAGAATAATTACATATAATTTATATTTAGGGGATCTAATGTATCATTAAAGCATCTCTAAGTAACTTATAAAATAAACCGCACAAATATATTTGTAAAAACTATTTTTGTCGTCTCTAACCTTCTAATAAATACTTTAACATATAAGTTAAAGTAGTTAAATTATTTCTCAATTTAATAATTTATTTAAAAGTTCTAAATAAAATTTAAGCTGTACGTGAAATATTATTATTCAGTAAGTGAGAACAAAAAAATTATAATGATCATAAAATATTTTACAACAATTTAAACCTAATAAAATTTAAACAATAAACAAGTAATCTTATTTTTACATTGATGTATAATTATCACCTATAAAAAATACACACTTTTTTTTTGTTTTTTTTAGTATTAAAAATATATAAAAAAGTACAAAACCAATACTATATTCTAATTACATTAGTATCTGAAAGAACATGTTTCATAATATAAAATCAATATTGTAGTATTCTTAAATATATAAGATTATCATCGTATGAAACTCAACTTTAGAAAATCTTTTTAATATCTCTAAATAGTTACAAATATATATTGAATTTTGAAATTATAAAGTAACGTTAAAAGCATTGTTATTTTACTATAATTTCCCTTGTTTGTTGTTTTATAATTTATTTTATTTTTTTCTACAATTATTTTTTTTTCTGTGATGATATATATAATTAAAAATAAATAAATAAATATTCTAAAAAAGTTGAAATTGTAAAAATAAAAAAAATTAAAACTAACAAATATTCGATTACAAAATGTTTAGTGTAAGAAAAAGTGGAGGTAATAGCGTCAAATAGAAATACTTAATAAAATCAATTAATTATGAACTTTCAGTACTAATTTGTAAAGTTTTTTACTATTGTGGTTTCAGAAGCCTCAGTTTAAACTTCAAATTAATTATTTAAAACATATTATTTTTTTAAATACTGCGTCATATTATAAAAATTGTTCTAAACTGACATTACTAATATAAAATTTTAAGTATTATAGATTCGAATTTTTAAAAAGTAATGATTATAATATAATAACTTTATATATAGTGAATAAATATTTAATATATTTTGAACGTTCGATAATCCTTGTAATTTTATAAAGATAATTACTCATTAAGCTTTAACTGGTATATATGTACTATTAGTATTACAGCTTAATGAAGTAAATAAGTATTAAATATTGTTGTAAAATAATGTAAATAAGCAATGAAAATGTCATATACTGTTATCGCAATAACATATGAAAAAAAACTACAAATAACCAATAAATAAATTTAGCTATATTATACACATATTAAATTTTATACTAAATTAAAATCATGTATTTAGTTATGATTTATATATATATTATTTTTTTAAATATTTCTCATTATTAATTATTTTTTATTTTTACTGTAAAATTCAAATTTGAATGTTATCTTAATATCCTTTTTAATTAATAATGATTTTCTATATCTAAAGAATCATTTTACATGTATAAACGAACATTTTAAATAAACAAAATTTTAATTAAACGAATAAATTTTAAAATCATAAAAAAGTCATTATGAAATAATAAAACAAAAACAAATGAACTATGAACTTAAAACTATTGAACTATTGAAACTTTATCAAAATGATTAGATTTATATAAGATTAATAAAACTAATAATAACTATGACATGTATAATATACAAAATGGTATAAAAATAATTAGCTTATTTATTTTTACCAGTAAATACTAAAATTATTAAATATATGTAAGTAATTTACTTACACGACATTTTTATTAATAAATAAGTATGTTTTAAATTTATCATATATGAAATTACTCATATTTTGGAAAAATGATAAAAAAAAAATATTAAAATTCCCTAACAATTAAATTTAGAATCCTTCAACCAATTTCGTTTAACGATAACTCAAATAAGAATACTTAACAAGATATCCGCCAAAGCTTACCAACATTATTCTATAAAATTTTCATAGTATATATTTAAAATGATTAATTAAAAAGTAAACTCTAAACTGTTGAAAATTAAAAATTTAACTTTTTAAACTAAAATTTCCATATTCTGTATGTACAATAATAATGACTGAAAAGTATAAAAGTATTTTTTTTTTATTTTTATAATATAATTTTTAGGATATTTTTTTAGAATACGTTTTTTTTATCATTGTTATTTGAACAATTGATTGTTCAAATAATATTACAAAAAGTTTTTTTGTTTGTTAGATTTTTTTTTAGAATTCAATATGAAAAATTAATATTGTTATTAAATATTAATAAAAGTCCGATTACAAAAGTACCTTTCACAAATAACGAAATGATTAACTTAAAAACGTGATTTTTTTAACTCATTATTTTCTGAAATATTATTTAATTATAAAAGTAATCATTACTTTGAAATAATTATTTTATTATTTCTTATCGTTAATGAATACTTATAATTACATATTACATATCCTATTACAACGTGAAACTATTATTTTTTAATTTTATTCAATAAAAAAAGCAGCAATAATAAAATAAATCCACGATTTTAATCAAAAAATCTTCTATAGTTTTTTTCTAATATAATAATAAAAAATAATATCAAAAATTAATATTCAACATTACAAATTTTCATGTACAGTAACTGAATTTATGTAAATATATAATCAACAAAAATTACCTGTTCTAGATACAACTTTAATTATCAATAATAGAGTTAGTTTGTACATATAGTTAACATATAATATATTTCTGGGAAATATATCACTTTCCTGAATTAAAAATTTAGGAGCACGACTAAGTACTACTCTGAACGACTAAATAAAATTTCGTATATTTACAATTTTAAAATATGAGTCATTTATTTAATAGAAAATTAACTTGAAATCTCAATTTAAACACTATTATGTTTGAAAATATATATGATTTAACATTTAAAATTTTTAAATGAGCTACTAAATGATTGTTATTACTTTTCATCTGATATTTTGTACATAATATTAATAAAAGGTCATTCAATAGTTAATGCAAAATTTTTTTGAAATTTCCACTAATCTATAGATTACTACGAAATCTGAGGTTGAGATAAATGTTAACCTGCGGTATGTCAGGTGAGAATATGGACAAACAGTGAGAAAAAGAGAGAGAATAAAATATAAACATACAACGAGAATGAGAGAGAGAGAGAGAGAGAGAGAGAGAGAGAGAGAGGAAGAAGGTAAAATAGAGTTATTGAGAGATTGAGACAATTGAAGAGTAAATAGGAAAACAAGCTTTGATGGATTACATAGAAAATATCTCAAAGAGGTTATTAAAGGATGAAAAGTGAAAACGACAGAAGTATAGATTCTAGTGTATATAGCGTTCTTTAATATGCTCCTAAACTCACAATGTGTCATTTGTTTATTTTATGAACAATAAGAGAAAAGGGCAATTTAAAAACTGCTATATTTAAAAATAAAAAATTTCATTGCTAAAAGGACGATATTATTGTATGCATGTACTATAAAGAAGGCTAACCAATTTTTCTTAAATTTTTAAAATTAACTATAATATTATTATATACTACTTTCAAATATTGTATATTCATGATTACTGTATGATTTCAATAATATTAAAAACTATAAAAATATAATTAAGGAAAAACAAAATTTTATTAATTTAAATTATATTTTGTTTTAATAACAATTCAAAAAATTACTCCCAAAACCAATACATTAATTAAAAAATCATGCATAATTTTTCAGACAATGAACTTAAAAGTATTAATTTTAATAACACCAAATATTAAAAAAAAAAAATTAGAATCAAAAGCATGTAATTATTTATGATTTAATCTTTAATTTTAAGTATGGAATTCAGAATAAAATTAAAAGCAATAGTTAAATTGTAAGCAATTATAAAATTAACCAAAATAATAAAATTAACATTAGGATAAGGGTTTAAAATTCATTAAACCTATTATTTCAGTTTATTTAATTTTTATTATAATACTGTATAATTATTCAGATTTTTACTTACAAATTAGCTACTGTGATTTCAAATTCAGTTTCAGAAAAATCGATAAATGTGATAAATGTTTAATGCGCTTTAATCATTATTTCGTATTACACACATCGATTACAAAAAATATGAAATTCACTTGATATAAAAAAATGTATTCAATAAAAAGATAAAAGTATTAAATAATGAAAGCAGCTGAATATTGGAATTAAAATAAATATCTCATACTCATAATTTCATACTACTATCAAATCTGTACTCCGACAATTACGACCAAGAATTAAAATAATTTTTCATTTAATTTTTCAATTGTATAACTTTAATTACAATCGGATTAAAGCTACAAAAAAGCAGCCAAAAATAAATTAAAAAATGAATAAATATTGATGATAATAATGGCAGATGCAACTTACAAAAATTGATACAAAAGAGTATAAAGAAACAGTTGAAATTAAGCAAAAGATTCGCTTGTACGAATGGAATGAACGTATATAAAAAGCATCGAGAGATAAGCTTTGCAAAGGACAGAAAGTAAAAAAGTGCGGTTGAAAGTTGAATGTATTTTAGTCGTCATTAATGTTCACCCAAACTAACGAAGTTGCGGAAATAGCATCCTCATGAGAATTATAGAAAGGGGTGGAAGATAGAGAGCAAATGCAAGAGAAAATAAATTCGAAGGGCTGAGCACTGCGGCTCTGTTCCCCACTAGCAACTTACCGACTATATGCATAACCAAAAAGGGACGATTGAAACACCTGAATTATGCATATAAAAGGGAATAAATGGGGATTATTTCACCACAATATTTCTACACGCTACACATACACACAGCACCATATTTCTCTCACTCTCTCATTCTCTGTCTCCCTTTCTCATTCTCTCATCATATGTTAACAACCTTATCTGTCTTTCTCTCTTTCTCATGCTCGCACGCGCTCCTTGGGACGTCGACAAATATGCGACATTTGGTAAGAGTTTTTTCAAAAGGGAAGCGCACATTTTAGTCTAAATAAGCACAAAAATTCAAAGAATATGCATTTCTTGTATGTAAATAATATAATACATATAATCTAATTGAATCTTCATATATATATATTTAAAAGTTACATATATACTAAGTTGGAAAATGTATTATCTAAAAATTATGGTTATGCCATAATTTCATTCAATTATTAAAATATCGACTTATTAGATAATGTGTTATAAGCAGCTTATATATTTATGTATTATATTTACAATAATACAATGTATGTAAATAAAGTGAAAAATTTAATAATAAATATTATTTTTTAAAGTTTTATATTATTGTGGAACTAAAAAAAATAAAGTAACATTAAATTATTTGATATATTGTTCAAATTGGATTTAAATATTATAAATAATAAATAAATTACAAGCTTTTAGATTTCTATTATAAATAATAAGCATATAGATAATTGCGTGATATTTTTATTTATATCTACATTTTATGAATAATAAAAGCACGTCTACGTAAATATTACCCCATTCAATTTTTTTATAAATATATGCACGTTCAAATAAAAATACGTTTTAGTTATTAACTCTAATTTTTTACGAAATATAATATTTCATTAATCTACAACTTGAACGAGTGCTTCTACAAAAGTATCTTAAAGAAATTAGTTATAAAGTTCCTATTAGCTGTCTATTTGCAAATACAATAATCCATTCTAAACTAATTATAAAAATATCTCAAAAAAGAAAAAATTGGTTCAGTAAGGGTGGAGGAAAAAGCAGGAAGCACATCTAACAATTGAAAAGTGTCTCTCGAAATTTCCGGGCATCGTAATTTACCGTCCTTAAATCAAATGGTTGCCATCGTACCACGAGGCATTATCATAAAGTTCCCGCAAAACTTTCACGTTCGAAAACTTTATCACAGATACTACCGCCGTGCAGAGAAACAGTTCATTATCATCGAGTGACTACGATAAAGTGCGCACAAGCTTTGGCACGAATATAGGGAATATTGAAATTGCCTTTCGATCGGTTCTCTAAACTACTGGCCCTACGCATCCATTGCTGTAGTAGATCATACGTAAGGAATCGTGGCCTAAAACATTACAAAGATTTGCATTCAGTGTCAGCAAATGACTAAAATGAAAAAAATCTAATGATAAACAAACATTTTTTGCGAATTGCATGACGTATTGCAGCAATATCAATGTAGGTGAACGCTATCGAAAATACTAAATACAAAGTATAAAGTAGCTTGACGTAAATAACCGAAAAGTTTCATTTGAATCGATTAATATTTCTTCTGATTTTTAAAATACGCTTGATATGTTGTATAATTAAAGAATGAATTGCTCGTGCATTTTCTTATCTAATTCTTAAAAAGATTATTTGATTTAACATAGAAAAGCGATTATCCTAAAATTGAGTTCTTCAGAATTAGCTTAAAAGTTTTTAAATATTTTGGTTAATTAATTTTTTTTAAAGTTATAGACACATTATTCATTTTAGAACAATACACCAATACCACAATGAAGTCATTTC
This sequence comes from Kradibia gibbosae, assembly GCA_018907135.1. Lineage (NCBI taxonomy): Eukaryota > Metazoa > Arthropoda > Insecta > Hymenoptera > Agaonidae > Kradibia > Kradibia gibbosae. Next base: position 13,022,848 of record JACCHX010000002.1, on the reverse strand, counting down.
ACAATGAAATTTAATTACCTCATATTTAATTTCTTATATTACTTATATTTTTTACATTAATTTAATTTTCTTATAAAACAGCAACATTAAATAAAATTATTGCTGATTTATATTTCTTTGATAGAAACGACTTTATAATTAACAATAAAATTATTTATATTATATTGTTTAATTTCTCTCTTTCTACAGCGTATTTTACTTTTGTTATAAATTGATACATCAATCAAACTATTAATTACAATAATGAAACTTTTTTCATATTATGTTACGTTGCTTTTTATATATTATCGATCTTTATATTTATTGCTAATTTTATACTATTTTTGTTTCAATAAGCTCATATTTATCATTTAATTAATTAAAACTGACCCAATTTATATATTAAAATAGGTAAACTGAAAAGAAATTAAAAAGCAAAATCAAATGTTAACATATTAGTTAATTTTTTATTATTTTAAATAAATTGTATATATTTAATTTTTTTTTAAATACTCTAATATCTTTGTGTATGATTTTAAATTATGTATATTATAAAAAATATAAATATTAGCTTCTTAAAAAACAAACAAATCAATATCAATTGTTGATGTAATTCTAAAATACATCAATAGTCTTCAATAAAGTTTCATATTAAACTATTATAATATTGTCGATTCATTGTTTGATATTAAAAAAAAATTATGTGATTTACATATAATGTAATGTATTTGCATATTAAACTAATTTTACATTTGAAATCTACAGAAAATTTTTAAATTTTTTAAAATATTGATTTTACACGAGAAAAACTATATTTGCATGGTTCAATAAGATATTTTTTATAAAAAAATTGTTATTAAATAATAGAAAACACAAGTAATCAAATTGTAAAAATTAATAATCAATAAAAATAATACTAAAACAAATCAAATTTCTAAAATATTAATTTACTAGAATTTCTGTATATAGCAATATCGTTTTAATATTTTTAAACAACTTATATTTACTTTTTTATTTATTTACACTTACAACTTATTTATAATAAAGTTTATTAAAACTTATTTACATTTTATATTATTCTGCGCTGAGTTATTTAATTAGTGCACATATCTTACGCACATGATAAAACAGATCATAGACTAAATATGAGAATAATTATTACTATTTTTTAATTTTTTTATTCAATAATAATAAATCGTCTAATTCTAGTTCTCATAGTTTATTTTGTTGCCATTGTGACGGTAGGTTGTAAGAATATGTTAAAATTGAATCTTAATTAAAAAATCATTCCATATTTTATACATGACGTTAATTATCTTTAATATTTTTTGTGCAAAGTTTTATAAACATATTTCTATCGTTGTTTCTATCATTATTATATTAGATATAATCCAACAATATTTATATAAACTTACAAGAAATTTTGAATATATTAAATATATTCAAAATATTAAATAATTCAATAATAATACTTTGAATTTAATTGAAATTATAGGAATTATACTTTTGACTACCATCTAATATTATCGGAGAGACATAATTGTGATTATCTGATAGCATCAACTATAAGAATTATGAGAGGTATAAATTTCTTCAGCAATGTATAGATAAATTCATACAACTTTAAGATTACGATTCACATTTGTATGCTACGTAGCGCAATTATTACAAAGCCTGCACTGAAATAACGATGATAATTGATATTAATGAAGCTTCCATTATAAGGTCGAGTACGTTGACCAAGAAGGTCCGTTTGAGTGCGTGTTTTCACTAGGGATCTTCGCATCGCTCCCTAAGCTCGCGACAAGACTACGACAACTCTGGAGCTTCTCTGCAATGTTGTCTTCATCTTGAAATCTTTGTTCTAAAGGTATTATAAATACACAGAAATGAAAGTATAAAAATAAACATGTTTCAGCATATAATGGATTTTAATTACCTTTAGTCAGATATTTAGTTTACTTTAACAAACTAATAATAATAATTTTAAATTCTATAAAGATAGTATTTTTTATTATATTTGACAATACCATAATTAAAAATCCTAATATTTTAGAAATACCAACTTAAAATGATTATTATTTATATCATTTGAATATGATTAATTAATAACTTTCTTATATGAATGTATATATATGTATAAATAATTGAGTTATACATAATAAAAACTTATAATCGTAAAATATCAATATAAATTCAATGTGAATTAAAAATCCAGGATGTTGACTATATTAACGTACATCGTCACGTCGGTTAAGATAATTAGACCAGAAACTGATGGCATGCTATATAGTAACTTTTCAAAAAGTGCTTTATAGTAAACTCAGTTTAACAAAGCAAGAGCTATAAATCATGGAGGATATTTTGCTTTATCACTTTATGCAGATTTTTCGAGTATAACGCGTATATAAACGGACCAAAACGTTATTCCTAGTATCAAATTTCACTGCACGTGCAATTTAAAACAAGACGTGCATGGATATAAACATAAGACGTAAACGTTGACATACACTTACAATTAGAAATAGTAATCAGATATTATTTTAATTTTATTTGTATTAATATACCGATACCACGATGAAATGTACTTATTTTTTACATGCAGCAATTGTCTTAAAGTATAAGACTAAAATACATCATCGTTTAATATATAGAATATTTTAATACAAATATTTGAAATATATTATTAAAGATTGAGTAGAAATGAATAATAAGAGTCTAAATATAAAAAATAATATTTATTCCTCTTTTTTATTATTATGCACCATACTATTATTTATAAAATATCTATTTGTAAATATATTTTTATAATATTTTTTAAATTGTCATTTAACTTTTTAATTTAAAATGATGCTTTTCATGTAAATCCTACAAACTAGTAACAAAGTTATCAAAAACAATTAATTTTTTCACAGTAGAAATTTCTTGTCTATTTAGAAAAGACAACGATGTTTGATCTCTCTATTTTTGATTTTTGACAATTGTTATGAATGAAGTCACGATCATTCATTTTAAATTCTGAATAAAAATTGATTTTCAATAATTATACTTCTAATATATTTTTGTTTTAAATTTTTGTTGTAAATAAAAAACGTTTTTTAAGCATTAAGATATAATATTTTAATAAATACTGTATGTATCATTTATAATGTATTTAAATTATAGTAGTTTGTCCTAATGCCACCTCAAATTATATTTTAAAAATTATATTATAAAAAATTTAAAAAACCAATTATATGCAGATATAATTATCCGTTAAAACATTAAATATATTTTATTTAGTTATGGTTAATGATAATAGAAAAAACTATTGTTATAAGTCAATGGTATGTTTTTTTAAAGAGAATACATAATGGAATGGTATTGTGCCTGTAAATCACAATTAATTTTAAATTAATATTTATGTATGATCGAAATTTATGGACTTATTTAGAACTTATTATAATGAACATTCAGAATCAAAAACATATCTAGTAACTTTAAAATACCAAACTGCCTTATGCACTAAAATCATTGACACGTTTTTTTTATCAAGATTAGTTACTAAGAAAATAGGCTAACGTATAAAAAATACGAATTCTAGAAATAAATTTTACACATTACCAAACTTATATCAATCCTAACCATCTAATTAAAAAATAAATATTTTTTAATTGAATAAATGCTAAGATTATTTTTAAATTTATTTTCAATTTTTAAAAATCTTCTACTGGATAAAGCATAAAGTATAAAAAAATCTCTGCATCAAATTTCCTACATGTATAGTCTAAATAATTAAAATTAAAATTGTGTATAATTAATTCATGAGAAATTAAGCAACAATCTCAAACATTAATAAATGCAAATCTGCAAAGGGCTATTTAGAGTTTACGATTTCTGTATATTTCACCAAAATTCAACTGAATGGGTTCTTGCTGGTAAGGGAAAAAAGTGAACAGAAGATAGAAAAAAGTGAGAGGCTTCGAGAAATAAGCAAGCTAACAGCAAACGATAAACTTCCGCTCAGCAAGAGTACGTATACAAAATTGCAGCGTAAATTTTTGTCATGCGACCGTGCTATTGAAAAAAGAGGGCTTCCAAGTGAAAATAATTTCTGTTGAAGGCACGTACTGTTTTTGCTGTTTTCAAGAAATTTTTAGAAGAGATATTTTTACGGTAAATCATGTTTGCTTATTCAGCAGTTAGTACGTTGTCGTAACAATCTGAAACCTCGGGTCGTTCATAAGTTAGTTTACATTATGACTATTATTTCTGAAAAGTACTTATGATTCAAGTGCAATAAATACTAAAATATATTATTTATTATTGATTACTTAAATAAGGGTATATTTATTTTACAAATAATGAATGTAACAGAATGTATCTCTGTCAATATTATAATTTGTATGTCTATATATTAATTTAAAAAATTGTAATATATTATTTAAAAAATTTGTTTAAAATGAAATAAAATACATACTATTAATATATTTATTAGTATTTATACATAATATTATTTAAAGATGTATTCTCTAGTTTTTTACTAACTAAAAATTAAAAGGCGTTGTGATGTTTCACGTATGTTACAGTTTGTATTTTTTCCTTGAAAACTTCTCAAGGAAGTTGCATGTTCACAGTTTCGAATGACCAAAATACGATAGAATTTCTTCCTTCTAATTCTTTGTGTTTAAACATTCATGCTTTTTTTAGATTCACTTAATTTTGTTTATTTTGTGTTTACAATATTGAAGTCAGTATATAATTTCCACACAAAATATGTACGTATAGGTATAAAAAATTTTTTTGTTAATTTAACATTTATTTTGATGATAACACTTCATTAACGAGAAACTTTTTTATAAAATTAGTATGAATTAGTTTTTGAAAATACATCAAAAAAAGTAACCTGATTTTTAAAATTATTAAATTATAGATTAACTAAATAATTTTATTTATTAATTAAAATACACTTATTTTATAATAATAGTAATGTAGTAATTAATTAGAAATCCTTAGTTATAAGAATTACTATTAAAAATCATATATGAATAATAATATTTAGTATATTAATATTTGATTTTTTTATTAAATTATTTTCTGCATATGTGTATAGCATTTGTAGAATGCAGTGTTGTTGTTGTGTCAGAATTGCTGCAAATAATTGTAAAGATTAATTCAAAAAATTAATAATATATTACTAATGTAGAACTAATTTTAATGGTATATTTATAGAAATTAGAATTTATAGTAAAAAGAAGAATAGTATTAATTTACCCATTAATGGAGGTAGATGTGCAACTGAAATAATGAAGTGCTGTAAAATTCGGACACAATTATTTATACTTTTTATGACAGTGGAAAATTCTGAATAGTGTTAGATAGTAATTAAACTAGTAATATAAATCAGTGACTATCCTTTTTACTTGTAAAAAATTTCAAATCTAAATTGCACCTAATTAGTTCCTGTACAAATATATGGGCAAAAAATTCTCTTTCAAATCCCTTCTAATCGTCAACCCCACATCACATGGATTCAGTAATCACCAGTTCACTGTGCGATCATGTTTTCTCTCATTGCCTAGTATATACGAACTTGCCAATAGACAAATGGCTCCGGTGCCAATTAGCTTCGAGTAGGAGTACTGATGTAGTTTTGGCGAATACCCGAATTGTTGCTCTAGGAGTTGAAAGATTTTCAGACGTTGAACTAGAAATCCAAATGCCTCTATAACCCATCTAGCTCACTTTACTTAAAATTAGTGATTATGAACTACGCTGGAGCTTTAGTAAGATGTAGAGAAGAGATTAATCGAAAAAGGGCAATCTGTAGTAGGATTAGACAGGGAAAGATCGGCGACTCTTGAGTGCCGAAATGCAGGGACGTCGACGCACATTGACTCACTATGTTTCTCGTGTTCTAGCTAACGAAAAATTTTACATATCAATGAATACAACATCACTGCATTAAACAAAAATTTGCCTTTGATTATTTTTGACTGATGATACTTAGCAGGGAAAATTTTTTTATGAGTTAATAAATGATTTAACACTGTTTTACTTTAAGTTAATGATTTATAAAAGATTAACTCTACGAAGACTCTACTTATCTAAAAGGCTTAATATAAACACATTGGAAAGAAGTGTCAATCTACATAACAATTTACTTAAAAAGTGTAATTTAAAAAATATTCTTTTAGATATAATTAAAAATAAACAATTTTAATCATTGATTTTCTTAATGAAAGGACACAGAAAACTAGTTCAATTTACCGATTTTCCATTCTACACTTGCCATCCCTCGTCTTACAGTTCGTCTTAAAATCATCATACAGCTTGACGCAGGGTTTGCCACGCTGGCAAACACTTAGTGCCTGATTGCACGTTGGAAGAGCTTCGATGGAGTATGGATCTTTTTCTGCAAAAAATGAGAATAATATGATTAAAATTAAAATTTAAATTATCTTAAATATTAATTTATCGTAAAGTAATATAAACATTTATATAAGCTTAGCAGTGCAATCTATCATGAGTTGTTTTATTAATTTTTCTGTAGGCCTCAGTTACTTATTATTTAATTAAAATTATCAATTACTTTTGGCAGTATTGTAATAATTATAAATGAATATCGGTGTATATAAATATTTATTATAAAAGAATCCTTTTCCATGTTTATTTTAACTTAGTATTTACAAAATATTTTTTAGCCATTCGAAAAATTATATAAAAATATATACATGCCTAATTTTATTATTCCTTTGTTTCCCTACATAGAGATGTTTATATACTCCCCTATAAAAAAATAGTGGCCTATATTCCACGTATATCAGTAAATAAAAATATTTCGTTTAATTTAATTTGTATAAAAAATAAATTATTCATCGATCAATTAGAATGAAATTGCTTTGAGTACGCATAATTAAAATTTTGCTAACAACTTTTGAATATATTATTTTAAATTGAATGAAGGATTAACGTGTATATTCAATCAAGCATAAATAATTAACGATTCGATTTAAAGATGAGTTCGAGTTATAATTTCTTCAGATAAAAAATTTAATGAGAAATGGTTATTATCATAAATAAGTAGATGATGGATTTCGCAATTATGAAATATTTAAATTTCGGTGTTTTGTAATGATGCTTAATTTATCTAAATTAAACCCCAGTATCGAAAATTAATAAAAGTCTTAATTATTCTCCTAAAAATTAAAAAATATTTTCTTAAGTACATCGTTAATTATGTAACCATTCATATATAATTAATATATATGTTATTACTTTCAATTTTGTACTTTGTTTTATGTTGCAATCAAATTTTTTAACAAGAAATATCCTTTAAAATAATATAAACATTTTATTATGATCTTTTTTAATTAACCACAGAATAAAATATATATTTATTGATTTTATAAAACTTAATATAAACATTATCTTATAGAAAATTTTATCTTTTGTAAGATTAAGTTAGAGTGATTTTATTTTCAGTGTATCGTTTTTCAAAAACAACCTTTGCATTCTCCAAATTCAAATTTAAATTTTGAATATTGAATTAGATAATACACTTATTACTGCATACTACACTATACTACACTTATTATCTTTAAGACAATATTACTGTTATAAATACGAATATGTTTCATCAAAAGAAACAGCAAAACAACTGTTTTTTTAATTAATTTTTTTATTTTATTTTAATCAATAACTTATTTAAACCAAGCATTTTTTATTTACACTTTAAATTATTTTTAAAACATTTCATATTGAAATTGTTTAAAAAAATTACGTAGTTGAATAAAAACATTATGGTTAAAACTCAACCTTAAATAGTCACAAATTAAAACAAGAATCTTAATATAAATATTTATGTGTTTGATTCTATTAGAATATTATTAAATTATTGAACCTTTTTATTCCGAATTATATCATTGTTTTATAGATATTTCCAATTTCGTATAACATCTCGAGTGCTCATTTTTTATTGTCCCTTTTTTAATTATAATTATTACTTATTGAGCTTATTAAAAATTTATTAAAGATGCTCAGTTCAACATTTATAAGCTCTTAAAACAGATTATTTAAAAGGTATTATTAATTTTCTTAGGAAGTCTCAAAAGACATTAACAAGAGGATACAGGCAATTTATTTTTAATACATAAATGCATATGAATTTTCAAGAATTAAGTTATTACACGACCGTTCTGGTGTATAATTTCCCTAAAAGAGATTAATTAATTATTTAAATACAAATTTTGACATAAATTACCTACATTTATTGAAATTTATGGTTTCAAAATATTAATTTTGTTTACTTTTTTATTTGAACATTAAGTAATTTGACGTTTATTAAATATTTTATTTTCTTTTATTCATTGATTAAAAGAAGTGTCAAATTTTATGAAAAATTTAATGAAATCATAGTATTGCATGCTTTTATTATTATGAAAATAAATTCATACTTCAATATTTCAAATAAATGAAATTTCACTGTTTTCTTTATTATAATTGTAATTTTTTTAAGATAATAATTATACGATAACAATAAGATAACAATTACGCGTATACTAGTATTCTAACCAATTTTGTTCATATGATGTAATTGTCTTTGAATAATAATTCCTAGCACAATTACTAATAAAACTAAATATATTTAAATAAGTATCTATAAAATACTATAAATTAAATATCATTTGAAATGAAAATACGAGGAACGCCTAAAGTTTGAAAAATTACATTAAATTAGCAAAATACATTTATTTTTCTCTCATAATTAATGTATATTTACTGCATTTAATGTATAAAATGTAATTATAAATATTAAAATCACTAACGCGCGTGTGTGAAAAACTGGTTACAATAAAAAATGTATAAAAGACAAATAATGCATCAATAATGCATCACTAATTTTAGATGCATTGTATAGAGGGGGCATAAATCGTTTCAGCACAGCACTGAATACATTGAGCTGATCGAAATTTTATTGGATGAATTGAACAAGACTTAAGGGATGCACGTAAGAAATATTCAGGAAAAAGGTGCCAAAGAAATGCAATAAAAAACCATCCCCCATCGGCGTATACCAGTTCCATCTCTCTTGGGCGTCAGTGAAGGACATAGTAGTCGAATGTGCGATTTATCGAGGGCACAAGCAATGAGCTTCTCACGTACATTGGCGCACACTAGCTTTACCGCATGAAATTGTTCCTTTGTATCAAGAAAGTCGCGCTATATAAGATATTAAGAGAAAAAGTATCCTTTTAACCAAAATCGCCAATTCTTTAGTTGAAAGGTAATGATTTAAGAGCTCCAGGTGTAATAAAAGTCAACTAATAATTGTAAATAATTACCGATCTATTACAATATTTATGTTTCAATCAAAACAATACTTGGTCCTTATATTTTCAGTTTTAGTTTTTGTCAGATTATTTTATAAAATTATTTAGATTAATTTAATATGTAGCAATTTTAATAAATTCAAAAAAATTACGTTCAATATCTAAAAATTACTTACTTTTAATTTTGATTTTTACTTTTAATTATTACTTACTATAAATTTTGAAATATCCTTGAAATTCCTTTAAACCCTTGAAGTTATTGTTAACAAATATTGTGAAATTTTTCCCTCATTTCATATTTGTCTCCATAATTTATCTCCATAACTATTACGAGTATTACGATAATAAAGACATAATTTAGAAAAGCATTTAAGATATTATAAATTCTTCTTTACGTAGAATAGAATATTTTACACAGTCTTTTATTGAATATTATTACTATTTTTCAATTACTGTTAATTTAATAATAGCTCCCAGTCAATAATACTTAAATAACTTCAATTGATTATTTTTGAACATTTAATTACGACGGATTATTTTAAAATTACTAATCACTTTTTATATCATTTTATCATTCTGTACAATAACATCTGAATGCTCGAGGGTAAAAATGCGATAAATAAGCTTTTAATCAAAATTTAAAATATACATTAAAAAATGTTGTTAATTATTTTAATAAAATAATATTCATATTTGCATAAAAATATATAATTCTTCAGGTCAACAAATATTACCGAAAATGTTTTCTTTAATAACATAACATTGATTAAATTAAAAAAAAAAAAAGATGAAATGCTTGAAGTATTATTCTGGAACAGACTAGTTACAGTGTTATAGCAAGACACCATTTGTAACCATGTGAAAGAGTTTAAAGCACGATTTAAATACGAGTGGTGAGGACGACTACTGTTTTGTCATCAATGAAGTGGATTCATAATCGTCTCGATAGACTTCAATGCTTCTCAAGAACGAGAGGACGTTTGACGTAAATTCAACATAAAAGCAGTGGCTTCCGTATCATTTGCATATTATGAGGGCTCAAATTTTCTCGGCAAGCCGGACTTCTCGCGATTGAATGAAAAAATCTAGATAGCATTTGATGCTTCCTTGATGTTACAAAAAAATGTTTCATATTATATTTTTATTCCTTTTTGTTGATCCCTAATTTTTCCTTCTCGACAAAATCTATTACAACGTAAATTTTTAATTTTTATTACTTCTAATCGAGTAATTTTCAAATAAGTTTCTAACCTTTACAACATATTCATGTGGTTTTATTTGCACCTTAATAGAGTGTAGTTGAAAGCTACATATGTACAATGCATTCTGATAAATAGTATTTCGATACATCAATATTAATAAAAAATTTAGTTTATTTACTACAAATATTTTATGACTTGATACGTAAATATTTACAATAATGCTATTCGTTTAAATATACAAATTTTAATATAATGTATAACAATTTCATATATTATTATATTTTAGTATATACAGAATGTGGAATTTAATAAAAGATTATCTATACTTTCACGATAATATGAAATAAAACTTATCTTGCTTATTATATAATATTAATCTACTTTCTTAATAACAGTTTGAATATAATGAAGAAAACTAAATTTACAATTTGAAACTTTTCTTTAATAGTAAATCATCAAATTTTGTGAAAAATACGAATTGACAGAATTCACTTATTATCAAATCACCAAAGATATAGATTCACATTCTATTAGATTTGTGCTCTTTCATTGTTCAGAATGATAAATATGCCGTTTTACTTCCTGACAGTAAGCATTATTTGAAAAAGTATCATTACTTCGAAATGACTGATTTTTTTAATTTGTACGTGAAAGAACTGATTCTTACGAGAGAAATGTTTCATAACTACTTCAAAATTAATAGATTTCTAATGGGTTAAGAAAATTCACAAAGCTGTATTGATGCTTAAAATTAAGAATAACGATTGAAGATTTAATTGGATTGAAGTTATTAAAAAGTGTTTCAAATTAAACATAAACTAAAATTTTTATAATAAAAATTTTGAAATATTTTATATTTATAAATTTTAAATATTATTTACTAATAAAAAAAAGCTTTAAGTATTAAAATTATCTTACACCTAACTAATGCTTATTAAATTTTAATAACTGCAGTTTATTATGCGACATAATAAAAAGTACTATAAAAAATATACGTTTTACGTACATGTTTTAAGTTTACAAATAAGCATCTTACATTTTTTCAAAAAAGATAACTTATAATACGTAATGCTTTATTCTTAAAAAATTTTTTTTTATTATTCATGATTCTTATTATTATGCAATATAATGGTAATGTATAAACAATTGATTTACAATAATATGAATACAGATACTTAATTACAGAAATCAAAAGTTTGATGGATCAAAGTGTGAATAGATTACTCGTACACTCAAACTACTACTGAACACAAAACTATTTATGTTTTTGTATAGTTCTTTTTCTTTAATGTAAATGCAATTTTAAATTGCATTTAATAATCTGTCAATTTTATATTATAGATATCTGGTATATAACGTAGAGATTCCATTTGACATATTGAAAGAAACATTGTAATTCAAAACGATAAAATGAAGGCTGGAAAATCAATGATGAAGAGTGGGCACAATTCAAAGACTTGTTCAGCTTACACATCGTATATCCGATGTACCCTCAAGGGTCGGGTCTCACTCTTAAAATATACTAAGATAGAAGTAGGAAGAAAAAAAAGAGATATAGAAGGAAAACGAGAGAAAGCAAGAAAGAGTAAGAGTGAAAGAAGGTAGGAGACAGAAATGAGAACGAACAAGAATTATCCGTGAATCGTTCAAGCGCTCAAAATACTCAACAGCTCTACTGAGCGAACCCTCGGGAAAATGAACAATGGGGAGGAGGTAACGCTTTCGTCTTGCATAAGGAGCATCAGTAAAAAAGAGGACTATAGAATAAGACAGAGGGGCAGAGAGAGGGAAAGATAGAACGAGAGAATGAAAGAAACTCGGAGAAGCCTATCAAAGATACTGCACGTCTTTTGTTTCAAAGTCTTACTTTTTAAGTTTAGTCAAATAGTAAATTTAGGAAGCATGTGATGCACTTCTTTTGAATTCTCTCTGTTTTTCTTTTATTTTTATTTATACAAATTTTTAATATTTTAAACTTATTTGACATAAATAGTTTATTATTTATACAAAACATTACGGCGTGTGTGTTATAAAAAATACTTCAAATTTACTCGCATGCAGACAACTTATAAATTTAATGGATTAAAGACTAGGGTCGTATATTAAGCTTTTAAGTATGTATAAATTGGATTTAATTGATACGTATAAATTTCTTTCATGCAAGACCATAACAAACCGATCATTCAGATGGAATTAATGTCATTCGCTTGAATTTCTTTTATTATATATTGATTTCTGATGTTTTATAAATCTTTTATAAAACTCTTATTCTAGTTTCACAGCTTCTAAAGTATCGCGACCTAAATTTAAAAGACAGCACATAACAAAACACAACAATTTATGTTTTTTTATGTTTATTATTATATTAAAATTAATCAGCATTTTATTTATAATTTCATTTAAATTGGATATGAATTTGAACTTTTTGTATTCATTTTAATTTGATAATACGTTAATTTTTTAAATCAAGTGTCTGATTTATGACACAGAAATTGAAACATAATTAATGTATTCAAAGAAAAATTGTAATTCATAATGATAAAATAAAAATTAAAGTACATTATAGAAAAAATTATGATTAAATAATATTTTGGTTATATCGGTTAAATCTATCAATGAATTCAAGTACCAAATTATCTATTAATATTCGTATTTTAATTTATGTAAGATCAAGTAAACTATAGCTTATTTTCAGAACAGTTTAAATTTAAAAAGCATAAAATATGAAATAAATGTAATTAAAGATATTCAAAAATATTTTATGATCAAATATATCATATAAAAATAATTAAAATCAAATAAAATTTAACGGATTACAAATTTTACTTTAAAATAAATCTAATTATAGTTTATTTAATTAATACTCTTTTTATTCGCAAATAAAATTTTTATTTGTGTGTCACAATACTTTCATGTTTTTTTAACTTAATATGCAATTCATATTCAAAGCACATTTTGCAACCAAAAATTAATTAGGATTCGTTTATTTTCAACAAATATATTATAGAGAAATATATCATAGAGGAACAAGTAGATTTCTCGATAATTTGATAAAAGAAATAACTAGTATATAAATGAAAATTAAAATTTGGAGTGACTAAAAGATAAATCGTGCACGTATAATATTAAATAATATGTGCATCTAATCCTTTTTTATTTTCTTCACCGCCTAGTGACTGATACGAAATAATAGGATTTTATATTTATAACAAAATTTACGTAAAATTATATAATATAAATTATATATATTATATATATATATATATAATTATATATATACATTAAATATTAAAAAATTATATACAAAACAAAGGTATAAATAAAATTTAATGGTACAACTTATGCAGTTCTAACTGAGAACTTAACCAGGACACTTTCACCCCGTCTTCATTGCTCTTTGAAAAACTAGTACGGAAGGTTTCTACCAACCCCATGTATATTTATATACATTTCAATTATCCTTCGTTTCTTGGTCCTCATTCTCTTTTTTTCATTTTTCAAGCTTCTTAGTTACGTATATTTAATTGAGTGTAATATCGCACATATCTAGTAAGGATGCTTTATAATTAATAATCCAATATCATGGATAACGTATCACGAATAACTACCGATTTAATTCCTTTACATATTTTTAACATGTTTAATGATTTTTAAATGGTATAAAAATATTAAAAGTAGCACTTTCGAATGATGTATCGAATTTCTAACCATAAGGCGAGTTTCAATTATTAAATATTTCGCATTTCTATTATAAATTCTACATAGAATGGAAAAATAATTAAAATTAATGAAAATAACCTTTAAATAATAAGGATATTCGTTTCCACTAATGAAAATTAATGATTACTTATTTAAAGTGTATTCATGTATTCATCGAATATTAAAGTATTGCTTTAATTATATATGCATTTGTAACAATGTATTACTCTCCTCAAATTTGATACGATGTAATCAAGATGAGGGAAATAATTAAGCGTCTCTCGACAACAGTTATAAAAAAATGAAAGATCCCGTTTCAACTAAATTGAATATCACAGTATTGCGTTAAAATAAAGCAATTTAATAAGCTATTTATTCATCTATAATTTAAGATAAGCAGTCAAGAATGATCGCACTTATACAGGAAAACGGAATAGTTCGCTATATTTCATTCATGAAGCATCCACGATTCAACGTTGCAGCTCCATTCAATGTTTCTCCCATCGGTGTAATTGACACATTCCGAATTATCTTCGAAAACTAAGATGTACAAATTGTCGGAATATTAAACGTGTTTGTGTCAAATCGTAAAAGGCAATTAAATTCAATAGCTATACATGCGGAGAAATTGCTTATAATAACAAAAAGATAAATTATTACAGCGTCCAATTCTATTTTTTGACTGATATTTTCTGACTTATAAACTGACTTATCTTATCTGTACAATTTTATGAAAATTTACTCAAATTAAATGAGCTGCAATAAATAAATATATATTTACGATATAGAGACGATTATAATAAAAAAAATTTATTAAAAGTTTATTTAACAATTGTAATGTATTACACATTTAAAGTCACTACGTTGTAATAAACATTAATATAATCATCTAATTTTTAAATACTTAAGGCATATTCACTTATTTTGGTTAATTACTATGATTATCAATAAATCTATTTGTAAAAAAATAAATAAGATGTAATTTAAATGATTACTTACTGCACTCTGGGTAAAACCATTTCTCAAATTTAAATTAAATTTATTATAACTTCCTTCATTACATTTTAAAATTTATAATTAATATTCCTTGACCTTTAACTACTGAATAAATTTAAATTCGTACAAAAAAAAATTTCTTTAATATACAGGCTTATTAGACTTAATGTTTGAAATTTGCTTATCGTATTTTACCTATTAAAAATTAAAGATTTTTTAAGAGTAAGTAAAATATTATGCAAATATGAATGAAAGAGGGCAATAACTCAAGGGTCACTCGTTATGAAAGAAATGACGTCGTAGTTGTTAATTAACTCTTTCGTCGAGTGGCAAACATGAAAGCGTTCAGGGAACCATAAGGTTGGGATAACGGAAAGAGACGGAAGGAGATCGGATTTTTATCACGGGTTAGAGTAGATGAAATCACCGCAAAAAAGTGATAAAAAATATACGATAATTTTGCGATGAAAAAATTTAGTCGAATGAATATTAGAATTATTAATAAATTTATTCAAGTACTTTTATTTTCTAAATAACTTTTTCTATGTTTTTCATGAAACGAATATAAAAATAGGTGAAATTTATTAATTTAACAGATATTTCATATTAAACTGCGATCAATCTTATATTCAAACTGACAAAATTATAAATATTCTTGTTTTATTTTGAATTATGTATTTTTGTAAAAATATATGTACTGGATATCTATTATGTATATATTATATTTGCACTAATATAACTATAACATATACAATATATATATATATATATATATATATATATATATATATTTCATTATATTAATTATACTGCATTGATTATATTCTTCTGTTCTACATACTAGTTTTAAATATAATAGAAACCATTTTGATTTCTTGATAAAACCTTGACTTTTGAAATAGTTATATACTGCCTACAAATTTTAACTATACACTTGAGTAACATAAGCAATAATAATTAATTTTAATGAAGCAATCTATAATACAAAACTTCAGGAAAATACTTTAAATATATATAAAATTTTTAAGTGCTTATTCTTTTATTCTTAAATAAGACTATTGTTTTATTATCTATCATTATTTATTTCAAATAATTTGTAACATCGATAAAAAAATTTTTTTTAAAAATAAAAAATTTTCAATGCGTAACAAACCTTTATTTTAAAAAATTTCTCTGGCATAAATTAATTTACTCTTTTACCACTTTTATAATCAAACATGTCGAAAGAAACCATGAAGCAGTACGTATACTAAGCGAAAAAATAGAAAAGCTAAAGAAAATAGCTAAAAAATCAATGAACCCCCACGAATCTGGATAAAGTTAATCGGCCGTAAAACTGCAATATTTCGAGTAATACAGAAAAATCACTTGTGATGAATGACCTACCTTTTTTCATAACATAGATGCAAGGATGGTCGAATAAGAAGTCGCGAAAGCTGTTGCACTCCGGATCGACGTGTGGTTCCCTACAGAGGCAAGTCGGCTTAAAGAATTCGAATGCCTGTAGACTCTTTAGAGCAGCCTGACACTTTGTCATCGTCACCGTTGAGCAGGCCACTGAAATTACAAAATTGTATCCGTCAAATACTCACTCAACTGAGTATCACTTCTAAAATTAATATCCCTAGACTAGAGATACGCGACAGCCTTGCGGCGAGTTTGTTTTTAACGACCCAAGGGCTGCAGGGTTAGCAATTATAATTATCGTGTGCTCGAACGACATTCTCTCCACTTTATATCCAAATTAATATGAAACAAAAATTCAATAAATGGTAT
This sequence comes from Kradibia gibbosae, assembly GCA_018907135.1. Classification (NCBI taxonomy): domain Eukaryota; kingdom Metazoa; phylum Arthropoda; class Insecta; order Hymenoptera; family Agaonidae; genus Kradibia; species Kradibia gibbosae. The sequence goes on along the minus strand of JACCHX010000002.1, from coordinate 13,005,885 downwards.
AATTACCATATATAATGTGTTCGAACAGCATTTTAGTATTTTATTTTAAGCTCAATTAATTAAAATATCAATTTCTTTAATTATATGCACCAGCACAAAAATGGTTTGTTTAAATTTTTTCTTGAATCTATATGGTATGTAGCCTTTAAAACTCATATTACGCATATTATTATTATTAATATATATTGATTAAAATTTTACTCTCTTTTTTAATGTGACATTTCAATCTCGTTACGTTGACCTAAATGTCAAAAATTTTTAACTCAATCTAATAACAAAGTTTTATTTTAGTCGTATTTAAGAAGTACAAAAAAAAAAATTATTTTTAAAAGTAAGGATTTTTTTTAACTAAATGTTTTAAAATTTTTATTGAAAATCTAGAAGTCTCTTTATTTCACGTACTAAACTATGTAACTATGATTCCGAATTTCATATATATAAGGATGAGCACAGAACGTAAAAAATGTATCTTCTTTATTAATATTTTTTAGAAAAGTGTGTATGGTTTGGTCATTATGCTTTAAATAATTATAAAGGATCTATTATAATTGCAGACATTTTTTAGGTTTATGACCTAAATAAATTTTAACAGAAGAAGATAAAATCTTTTTATAAGAAAATAAATTGATGCTAATAAAAAATTGGAAGTCAAATATTTATAATTATAAATAATTTAAACTACTTCTATTTACATTATTTCATATGCATAGTTTCAAAAAAAAAATGAAAAAAAATTAATTTATAAATCGATGTAAAACATAACTAAAAAATATATTAATAATTAATTATGTTAAGTTTCTATTAACTGTGTTATTTCATCCGATACAAAATTTTCAATACAATTGATAAAATGGTACAATTAAGGTAATATAGTTAAAGTTAAAATTATTAACATAAATTGCAACGGGTGAGAGTGGATCTTTAATTTAGCACATTGATAGGCTATGAATATTTTGTATTTCTTCCTTTGTTTTCGTTCTACAACAAAAAGGATTTAAACGTATAGCTTTCACGTCACAAAATAGGAACTACTATAGTGACTTACGTATAATACTACACCTTACATTAAACATAAGTTATTTATTCAGGTAAAATTTTTATTTTTATTCTACACTTTTGTGCCAATCTTCAATCATTTTCTATTATAACTTTCTACTTCCCTGTTTTGTGTGTGTATGTGCGTCTCTCTCATTCTCTTTCTGTTTGTTTTGAAATATTTTAGTTTACGTGTCTTCTTTAATTAACTGCTACTTTTTACTTTTTCATATTATTTCTTTTTAAAACACTTTTGTGCAGTTTTATGCTTTTCGTTTACGTCTATAGCTTGTATTTGAGATATTTGCTTTTGCAAATAATCCGCCACTTGCGTAATTACTAATTTTTTATTCTCGCAATAAATAGACTTCAATAGCACTTTACTTTTTTTAATTCTATTAATTTATTTGAATCGGAAGGTAGTTTTATTGACGTAGCAGATAATATTAAAAATATTTAGTAGTAAACAATCAGGAGAAATATGCCTTCATTGCAATGCCAAACTAAAGATCATCTTTCTTTTAAATAAAAAAATTGTCTTGAATGCAATACTTGAAGTAATTATAGTTAATTGTTATAATTCATGTTGATTGTAGATGTGGTAATTTATGAATTAATTTAAAATTTTTAAAACTTCTTTTTGATATGCTAACAACCGTAGCAAAGTATAAGTCTAACCAAATAAAACTATGAGCCACAACACTAAAAAAATTAAAAAAAACTTATAACATTAATTGATACACTCCTTAAATTAGAAATAACCAATTATAAGGCTTACCCATTGCAATGAATGACGTTATGTAAGTATCGGTCGCTACCGATCACTACGCATGTCCCTGCTTTCGCGGACCCAATTCAAATGGCCGTGTAAACCTTCAAGTTCAGGGATGCCTTTACAAGCTTTTTGGGGGGAGTTGAGCTGTAGCAATTAGAGTAGGTCGAAGCACCATACAGTTACGTCGTATTATAACAGTACGGCAAGCAGGAGCAGCTGATCTAGCCGCCGTAGGCGCCGTTAGAGGCAGTTCAAGCACACATCGACGTGTCAGCCGACTCGGAAGAGTGAGGGATTAAAAAGGAGACAAAAATCAAGAACTCGAATTGTACTAGCTTAAACACAAGAACACAAGGGGAGGTATGGAATGCGATGTTAGTAAAATGAAACGTGTAGTAAACGAATTACTTCAAGTGAAGTGAATACTAGGGTACTGTTATTGTATTTTATATATTTCCCTTTCTCTTTCTCTCTCTTTTCCTGCCTATGTCTCATCTCAGAGCCGGAGTATCACCTTAAGTATTACTCCGGATATAATAGGGTTCGCTTTTTTTAAACACTCAGAGTAATGAAGTTTAGACGTCTACGAATATTTTGTGGCATCAGTATACACACTAATATAGATGGACGAGTATAGTTACGAGACTTCGAAGCATTTAATTAGGGTGTAAAAAATGTAAATAAGAAAGAGAGAAGCATTTCTTCAAAAATTCCTTTCTTCTTTATCTTAACTACACATTATTTCATTGGATTTTTCCTGCCATTAGATATGTGGCTCATACAGAATATTCAGAAATTCAAATATTTAGAAATATCAAAATATAAATATGAGAAAATAAAACAACTATTAAAGTATTAAGGTGTATACTAAACAACGTGACTATTAGAATTCTGGAATGGCTTGCAATTGTAATTAAAAATTACTTAAAAAACTAATTTTTTATAACAGTAAGTTATTTATATGATCAATTTAGACATTAGCTCGAACCTGCTTCATAGGAAGTTAGATGGAAATTTTTTAAATACGTTCTTCTCCTATTATTAAAAAGGGATAAAATAATGTATATTTCATCTTTACTTTGGAAATTTAGTATAAAAAATAGGCTAATTATTACAAGCTAAAACAATAAACAGTAAAACAAATAATTAATGGAAAGGGCTGCTCCGAAAATCTCTATTATTAGTAGCCATTGTAGCATTTAAATCAATACTCTAAAACGAAGAAGTATTATCTATTTATTGAAAAAATTAAACCTTTAAAAGAATTCTCTTGCTTATCCGTTAATGCTTTGCAAACATGAAAAGTCCGTAACTTTTTTTGCAAAAAGAAGTAAACAGAAAACAAAAATAACAGGATAACAGTAAACGTTGAGAAGAGTTCAATAATGCATCGAATGCACGTACACGCATGAACCTACGCATACGAGGTGTATACACAAACAAGAGAAACATTGGCTGGAGTTCGTCGGAATTTCCATGGGTTCTGTTATTGGCAGTAGGATGAAAGTTTCTGCGTCACGTACGTAAACTTTGCACTTGGTCGTTTAAAGCAGTCGGTAAAAGGGTGCGCTATACGGGGCCATTTGCTATTTTTAGTTTTGCAATACTATCTACATTTTACTCTGGCTATACCTTTACCATTTATAGCCAAAGTCTAATGTAGTTAATTATGATTCTTATATTTTAATTAAATAATTTACATTCATAGTAATAATATACCTTATGAGTAGATTAGCCTTTTTATACAACTCATCGATTCGCAAATTAGATCTAATTAATTAAACTAAAAAGTAGTAAAGCAAATTCATTGTTTGGAGGATTAACAATTTTAAGGATTAACAAAAATTGAATACATTGTTATACGTAGATTAATATAATATTATATATAATTTAATATTTATTTTAATACAAATAATTTCGATAATTTCTTTCATAATTTAATATTTAGAAATATTTTGTTAATTTATATAAAAAAATGTTTAAAATCGTATGAAAAAAAACCAAAATTTTAAGATCTACTATTATTACTATTAAACCATTAAACTTTTATATGAACTCTATGTACCAACAATCAATGTAAAAGCTTTCAATTAATTTTATCATCATTATATATGAAATTGATTTGAGAATTATTTAACGCTTATTTAAAAATTGCGTTCTTTCATTATATCAGTATTTTTAATAAAAGTATACTTTTAACTTTCAGCTCATTATTTTATACGAAATTATTTTCATTGAAATCATTAGTTATAAAATATTTAGTATTCTTAAATATAATATCTATATCTATTATTAAATATAATATTTTACTATATTTTTTGTTGTTATTGGTTATAAATAATAAAACAAAATAAGGCAAAAATAGTATTCCATACTATTAGTATATTATATTCCATACTACCCTAACCTTAAAAAGTAATAGTAATAGTGAAATCAGTACAAAATTATATTTAAAATGATTATAATAAATACAATTTATAACTTATAAATTATAAAATTATTATATTTAATTTAAAAATTTAATTTATAATTAATTTTTATTTATACTATAATTATAAAATATTTTATACAATAATAAATATTTAATAATCATAATTTAAGACTACAGTGGTATAAAATTAATTACTCATGTAGGTGTATGAAGCAATTTCAATTAATTGCAATGAAATTATGAATTATTAAACCTTAATAAATTTTTACATCTACTAAATGCACAAAGAAAATTTTCAGGCAGAGATTCAATGTATTTCGAAATACTAAAACTACTGATTATTTTAGGCAGAACAAATCCTGAGTCACATAACTGTATTTTCTGGAACCTGACATGTGAATCATCTCACCAAGATATTCTTAAACTTCATTGATCGTGAATTAATGCATAGATAGATAAATTTTATTTCTTAAAAACTTTGCTGCTATACTTAATAGTGAATTCACAAATTTTATTGTTGTATGTGTTCCTCTATTTTAATATCTACTCGTAATGTAGAATTAAAACTATGTATAACAGAATAGTTTTTCCACAAATAAGAATTACAAAAATATTTATTTTACTACTTTACGATTTTCGTAATAAAATTTTAAAGACTTTTCTTGAAATAACGAATTAAGTAAAGCATCGACAATAATTTATAAACCTATCTTTTTTGTAGATATCAGTATTAAAATAAAATTAAATAGCAATATTTTAATTTTTATGCAGGACTATTTCACTTCATTTCTCATTAAACTCATACGAAACTTAAATAGACGTACTTAAATGATAAATATAATTTAATGTATAATATAAATCAGTTCAATATAGATGGGATAATATTGGAATATACTGGATTACAGAAAATTAAAAAAAATAAATTGTTTTAAGGTCACCTGTTGCTCTGGTGAAATAAAACGAGCCATCATCACCACACACGCTATACTCATCTGACAAGTGAAGCTTAATTTTCTAGTGGTACAATTCCCGTAATAGTCGGTCGTCGTTAGTATTGTCCCCGGAGAACTATTTTCTCTCCCTCTCTTTCATTCATTCGGCGTCTTTACGTTTGCGTATGGATACCTGCATATGTCAGGAATAACCTGACCGGGAGTTCTCTGCTACTGCAGTTTCGAACTCCTCGTGGTTGTCGAGAATTTAGTCTGGCCATCACCGACATATATAATGCATCCACATACATAGATATACGTATCTTGCTATACTCATGCAGTATCTTCTATTTCTACAAAATGTTTCATCTCTTTAAATCTTAATTTTCAGATTTTTCATTTATCTTTTTCTGCAACAACGGTGTGATTAAATCATTATTTTTTTGTTATCCGATATTCGTATCAATGTTCTAAAGGAATTTGATAATGTAATGCAGAGAAATCGAGAGAGTAAAGCATCTAAAAATATGAAATTGATATTTAGCTTATAAAAAATTATCTGTATATTTTAAAGGTATTATCACTGTTAATAATTTTTTATATCAAATTTAGTTAACCAATTTCTATTTAGTTTATAAATAAAATTCTTTTTTTTTTCAAATCGATAACCTTACATAATATTAATTTAAATACAATTAATAATATTTAAAAATTAATATTATAAGACATGTGTAAAAAAAATCACATATTAAACCTTCACAAAAAATAATTTATGAATAAATTACAACTTATATTTATGAATTATATATATTATGAAAAAGGTCTCATATTTAATCATTGGTTATAATAAATTTAGAAACTGATACATCAACATTTTAATTTGATAAAATAAAAAAAACAAAATAACATGTCAAACCTCATTTATTATGATCAAAATGCTTAAAGCTGCATACAAAAAAAAAAAGTTTACCAAAATTAATAAAGTAATTGTTTAAAATAATTCGTATAAAGATAACTGTAGCTATAATTTCATATTATTTTAATTCAATTTTTTTTAATATCTAACTATAATTGAATATTATTTTGATTACGAAAATTCACTAACTATAAGTAAAGGTATATTTAAATTAAAAAAGTTATATATATATATATATATATATCGCTTAAAAAACAAAAACTTATCAAGTTTATTAACATTTATTTTTATTTTCTAAAATTTTTTCAAAATTTCAACGATCTCATCCATCTTTTTTTTAAAATCTGATTATCGATAACTACTAACAAATGAAAATGATCAAAATCGTTTATAAAACTTTATAAACTCTTCGATTAAATTTTCATTCAAAAAATATGATGCCTGAAACTTTTCCGACAAATAAGTTTTTCAAGCTTGGAAAAAGAATATTTCTTAAAAAAATATGTTAATTTTATAAGTACATTAAAAATTTTTCTAAATAAGAACAATTTCCATTCATGAGTGCTAATTTTTTTTCTTAGAAACGACTTTTATTATCTACTATAAAAAATTATTTCATATTCATAGTATTGTTGATATTTATAAATTATAATGAAAAATAAAGCACAAGTCATACAAATTAAAAACAATTGAATTAACGGAGACATTGTGTCAAAAAAGTGTAATCGAATTAGAAATGACTAATCTATGATAACAAGTGTAGCAAAGTATGATAATTACGTGAAATAGATTATATTAAATTTAAGCTTATTATTGTCATGGATAATCGAAAATTCTGATTATATACATTTTAATCCTTCATTTTATTCATATATGGCAAAATATTTTTTGTAATTATGTATAATAAATATAACACTTAAAAATTAAAAATATTTCATCAAATGTACCTAATGTACTGTATATGTAGTCACATGAGATATACAGTTTAAAAAATATGTATAAAATATAACATTTTTCTTTTCTTTCAGATAGTCCACTGCAGATAAAGTTGATTACAAAAAGACTATTAATTTAGAAAAACCTGGTTGTAATGATTAACATCTTACTAAAACAATTAGAAAAATCTATAACCGCAAGAAACTGCTGTAGTTGTAAAAAGAAGTAGAAGGATTTTTTATTAACGTTGAGAAAAGTCACTCGTCAGGTATCTTAAAATATCATGACTCATTCTTGATACTTATAACAAAGTAACTGTGAACAGATGAAGTGTAAATAAATAATTAAATATAATAAATTGACTAAAACGTAAATGAAAGAAAGGCTAGTTAATTATCGAAGAAGGATAGCAAGTGTCTGACGACTATCGGTGATCGTAAGCGTATTAAATTTCTTTGGGTCTGGAAACATGGTAAATTAATGTGCTGATACGTGCACTTTAATTTCATTATAAGATTCTATTAGTACTGTGCATTAGCAACATCTGGTATTTTTTATCATTAGCATAATTAACATTTATATTTTGAATAAATGTAAAAAAAGCTACTTAATTCTAACAACCGTAGTTTAAATTTATACTTATCTTTAAAGGAGGTGTATTATATTTGAAGTACTTTTATAAAACGTATTTAATATTCTACAGATTTACAGCTAATAAATTTATTTCTTATTCTTATAATAATATTATCAATCATATTTATCGTATAAAAAATATTACAGAAAATTTAAATTGAATTAAATGAGAATTTAATTAAAATTGAAATCAGAATCAGAAGTCATTGCTGTTCTAGAAAAAAATTTTTGTAACATATTTCTTAATATTAAAACGAAAATAGTAGCAATGTTCAAACAAATTTTAAAATAATAAACTTAATTTATGTAACTGATATAACTATATCTATTTATAAAGGTTATTATTAATAAAGTAATAAATATAATGACCGTACTAGACACCAATTATCGCAAACTGTAAAACACACATTTTTCGAAAAAAGAACAAAATATGCCCAAAAGGGAAAAAAGGCCAAATTAACTTTATTCGCATTTTCCAGCATTCGTTGTATTCCTTAATCATAATTAACCTTTCTCAGAACGACTGAAGTACAAACGTAAAAATGTCATCTACCATTCTAGAACAATGTTCGAAGCAGCTTTTTTAAACAAGCAAGACTTGTAGAGCTTATAAGATAATATCCACAAACCGGTAATTTCGCTTTTATGGATAAATATAATTGTATGTTTTATCTCGCCATTACTCACTAATAATAGATAAACCGTAAAAAATGTAACCGAATAAATCTAATAATGTTAAATAATTTTAATATTTTTGTAATCGAAAAAATTAATGAATAACAAAAAACTATTTCTATTCTTATAATTTAAAATTTTTTAGCAGAAATTAAAACAATACTTCTTTGATTTATGTGATAAAATAATGGGTTGAAAAATAAGCTTTTTACAAAAGAAATATTCGTTGCTTTTGTTTAAACATAACAATACTAAAAACAATACATAGGTTTATAGCCCTTTTTAAAATATATTAATGCTCAGTTTTGAAATCTTAATATATTAATTTTAATACAAAATCTCATAGAATAAATTATGTAAAGAAAAAATATTCTGTATACCTTTTTAATCTAACCTACATTATTTTATTCTTTAAAAATTGTTTGTAAAACAATTATTCAAACATCATCAACATCTTATATAATTAAAAAAAACAATATTATATGGAAATCGCTATTGTATTAGGGAATGATCCTTAGTGATTGTTGAAATTAAATGTTATATTATTTTCGTGTATTTTTTAGTGGAACATTAGACAGTCGCTTCATTTATTTTGCAATCAACGATATAAAACCTTCTGAATAAACGTCACCTAAAAATTTTTCGACGAAAAATTTATATGCTAGGAAAAATTGATCAGGAAGAGTAACAATTCCTCTCAATAATTACAATTTTTGTCTTTAATTACACGGCTATTTATTGATATGAATGACATATTTGGTTCCCTATAATATATTTCATTAAAACTTTGATATTTGTACTTAATTAAAATATTTAAGTGTATGAATTCCATATTCATCATATCATATTAATATTCAATTAACAATAATATGGTTCAAATTACAATTTAATTCATAAGTCTACAAAATCTATTATATAATTACAAAGTTATATTTTATTTCGAGAATAAGATAAATACATTTGGTAATATAAAGGCACGTTCTACATATTTCCTTTTGTATTGAAAATCATATATAATTAGATTCATGGAAGTTATCCAACAGAATAAACATAAACTATTTGTAAAATGTACACATTAAAAAAGACTATTTGTAAAATGTACACATTAAAAAAGACTATTTGTAAAATGCAATTTTAATTTTTAATTAAAAATTTGGTTTTCAATAAATAATGTCCCTAAATAGTCTCAGAATTACATAATTTTAAAGCACATTGATAAGCAAAACGAATAATAAAAAATTCTATACACTTATTCGCATTTCGAAATAAAATTCTTTACATTTATTAAAATAGAATTCTTGAATTTCTTTTAAAAGAGTACTAGAAACGTTAGAGAAATGAATTCTCGAAACTGCAAATAAAAAATAAATTAAGCGCATACGCTTAAATGTATGACTATCATTAATCTATTTCTTCTATTATAATTTTAATAAGAATTAAAGTGATGACAAGCCGAGCGTAAAATTGCTTTTAATACAGAATGTCTGAGTAGTATTAATCGCGATGCTTTTGATATTTTACCAAAACTTGACGGATTTTCAAAAAGCGCCTGGCGTAAGGAGCTCCCGAATTTTCGTGGCAATCTACAAAAGTAAACTCTTTTGCATGCGCTTTGGCCAAGAGAAATATTTGCTTTTCACTAAATCTCTGGACGTAGAACCATCCTCCGAATTTACAGTGAAAGATCATTAAATTTCTTAACGGAATATAGATTCGACGCCTCTGCGTCAATATAATTTGCTGCTCCAGCAAAAGGTTGCTTTATTCGACGATTGTCCGTTGCTCACTTTGTCAAAAATGCCGGATTCATCCATCTGCGTCGGAGCGGAATGAACTGATCTTTGGTAGAACTCCATCCTTATTCTTCTCAGCTTTAAAAGAGCAATTCCGAGAGATAATATTCCTTTAAGGCGAAGTTTTTAATTTGATAACTGTCATTAATTGTGAGCGATAGACAAATATTTTGTTGGATCGTTTAAATATGCGAAGTATTTTTTACTATGACTGGAAAATCACCAACAAAGGTTGTTATCAAAATAAATTTCGCAAGATAGAAACATTTTATTTCATTAATAAATAATTTGAATTCCAATAAATTCTAATAATAGCGTAAAAATTTTAATATTAAATAAGTTCGCGTTTGAGAATACGCAACAGTTTATAATAATTATTATACTGTCATATCCTAAAATAAACGGTATCTATCAAACATATTCCACGTGGCATATTTGCCGGATATTTATTGCACTGTTTTATTCGTACTGCGATTATAACGAGAAAACAGCTCGAATAAAAAGAAAGTTCATAAACATTCAAGAACATTTAATTCTCGATATACAACCGACTACATCAATAAGTTTTATTTATCTATCCTGTATTAAAATTATTCCATTCTTTATATGTCATTCAAGTCAGTGATAAAACTTATATTAATGCCTTACAATTTAATAAGAATAAAAGAAACAATGTATTTTTTTATCGGAAAACATACTGAAACAAATGTTTGCATAATACTTTAAAATTAACATAATGTGAAAGCAAACAAGTTAAAAAAGATTATTAAACATTGTTTTCAAGCTCCTAAATAAGTAATAATATCATGTTTAAGTTTCCATGATTTTTTAAAATTTTAATACATCCTACACAAATAATAGGAGGATTCATTATCATATAACATTTTTAATTAAATGATTGTTTTTAAACTATCATTCTAATACTACAAAATAAATTGAATAAATCCAAGCAAGTGAAGGATGATTCAAATTATATATAAATATATATACACGTATGTGACACATATGTGAAAGAAAGAAGGTTAAAAGTTAACCAAATTTTTTTAGAAAATGGATGTAAATAATTTAGGATATAAAGTACATGTACTTTTGCTTACGTGTCCTTGATTAGCTTCGGTCTTCCTATAATATGAAAACTTTATTGAAGGAAGGTACAGAAGAATAACTGGTAGCGCCTGAATTTCGTAATCTCTGTCGGATTTGAGGAAGAGTTTTTCCATCCAGTAACTCGTATTTTCATCGCAGTGAATAAATTTAAGGGTCAATATAATGCAACTTATTCAAGATATTTTTGAACAACTTAATTGCATTCTAGACGGATCGATGTGATCTCTTTAAAATATGGCAGGCAGTTTTTTAGGATAATTAATTTTTAAGATAATTAAAAACATATATAATTAAATCACATGTTTTGTATTAATAAAGTATGCAAAAATAAGAAAAAAAAATTGTTGCAGCCGTTGCCTTAAACAACTTACCTATAGTTTCTAAATTTAAAAGTTATTACAAAAAATGTAAACATACTATCTTTTTAGCATTTATAATGCACGAAAAAGAACCAAAAAATCATAATCAAAGAAAATACCAATGCCGATTTAATGCCAATAAAAAACAGCTTAATAAACAATATAAAGACTCGCTCTTACAGTCAGAATGTAAAAAAAAATGTAGATGTGGCACGCAACATAGACGCAGTTACAAAGATGCAGGGAGAGTATCACAGCTCTTGGCACGACCTCGAGCCCTTTCCTTTTTATTATTATGCTCCTCGTCGTTGTCTCGGTTGTCTGGAACATCAAGTACAACGCTGGGGATAAATGGAAGCCGCGCGTGAAATGCTCCACTCGAACGGCCGTCGCACCCCTTTGACTTTCTTTGACGTGTTATCTTCCCGCGCTTTCTTTACTGTTTTGTCAGATGAGGTCTTTCCAAAAATTGCTTATTATTTTTCAACGGAATCATTGATCTTTTAAAGCGCATTGTTACTTAACCCTTTTTTTAATAAGTCACTATGACTGTATAATCAACTAGAGAACTATAAGTGATACAATAGGAAACGTGCGAAGATGAATTTTAAATACATAGATTTTATATTTTTTTCATTAAAATTTTATAAAAACTTTACTAATATTGGTAAATTACGTAATTAGAATGTACATTCAACAAAATGTCGTACGTATTTTGTCAATTTTCATAGAGAAATAATAAAGTGTTTTTAAAAAAGATATACTTCGTAATAAGATTCTTGTCCAATAGATTCTGGACAAAGCACGATCAATGGCAGGCTTTCATCAGATAAAACCTCGTGAATTATTAGTACATTTTATCTCTTTTACATCACATATACTGTGTAAGGTAATATTCATTTTATATAAATCATAAATAATGAGAATTATTATTTTTACGTATTATTATAAAATATCACGGACTTATTATTGTTTTAAAAAATTAACGATACCAATCATAATGATAAAAACAATTAATAAAATTAATAATAAATAATAAAATCGATGTGCCTGAATTTTTTTACGTAGTAGTTGTGAATACAAAATTTATCACAAAAGTTTTAATTAATGACAATTGTATAAAATAACATTAACCTCAAATTAGCTATCATGTAGAATGTAATTTAAATAGAGTAAACCTTAAAAAATAATAATTAGTTATTGTAGAATATTGAATTTGTATCATAATATATCTTTATTTATTTCAACAGTTGATCCGATGCACGAGTATGTACATTAATAAACAAGCAAAATTGATTTATTACATATTTTATGCTAATTCACTCAATCATAAATCTATTTTCTACCTAAAGCTAGAAAACTAGAAATTATTTGTAACTTAATTGTATTTGTATACTTCAAAATTTAATATTTCCAATAATATATTTTACCTTTTAAAGTACAATTTGATCCATTTAATGAATAAATTTAGTTTAAAATCTTTTATATTTTGCCCAGATTTATGTATATATATATATATATATATATATATATACGTATATTTCGAAAATCAGTTATTTACATACATTACTCATTGCCTTCATCTGTATATAAATTGAAATAGTTGCATTTTATGTTTTTAATACCATGCATATGGCATATCGATTTAATGGTTTAACAAAGGAACCTTTTATAACTGTTATAAAATGCATAAATTAAAAGAAATTGAAACCACATAAACTAAAAACGCAATTTAAAAATCTATATATATATATATATAGATTATTATTAATAAATATAATATATATACATATAATATTTATTAATAATTCTACCAATTTCTAATAAAATTTTTTTTTTCTATTGAAGAATTATTGTCCCGTTTAAATGTTTTAAAAATCTACGTTTACAGAGTAGGTAATAAACAAAAATTAGAAACACAAGTTTGTGTAGAATATGCTACAAAAATAGTTTGGTTAATTTCTTCTTTAATTCTTCATAATATTCTAATCACCAGAATTTTATTTCAGATAAATGAAAACTCTTAGGAAAAAAGCTCTTTTAATATTCTTATAATTGTTCAGATAATGTTTAACACAAAAGTTAAAATCAATTTTTATACTGATTTTTATACATGAATTAAAATTAAATAGATAAAATATGATTGAATAGAATAACGTTTAAAATAACCTCATACATATTGAAAGCTAAAATTTGTGGTGATTAATATTTCTAAAATCATTAAATAAAATTTTTTATGATTACCTACTTTACTTTCAATTCAAAATATTCAATACAGAATTTTGCACTTTTATAAATTTCTGATTTTGATTTTCTCTTCACTATTCATTTTTTTAATGCTATAAAATACATTTATCATTATGCAATAAAAAACGTTTAAATTTGTTATAAAAAAATCATTGAATGTAGTCTGATAAAGTATAAACAATATATACATAAATATATATATATATATATATATATACAAATATTAATTTAGCCCTTAAATGTTCGAACACCTCTAGATAGTTTTTTTTTAAATTGCTGTATTGATTCATTAATGATTCAGCTCCTTCAATAATTTTAAAATCTAGTACTCAAAAGAAACTAGTTTTCTATGCAGGATATTGCAAAAATTATACATCATGAGAAATAAGTCACGCGTATGAGCACAGTTTATCCTTTATTTATCGGCAAAGCGTGAGTCAGACTGTGTTACGGCCTATCCTCCAAAAGTACCACCTGAGACTTTTAATAAGATAGTTGGAAGATGCGCGACACGCTGTTATTATATTGCGTTATGCGGGTATACTTCCTTTCATTCCTTTTGAACCCCGTCTTTCAACTCCCGTTCTCACTATCGTTCTCACTCATTTTTTCACTCTTACCCTCCCGTCATCTTTCTCATTATTTTTCATCGAAACCCTCCATTTTCTTTATCAATTTGTCTTAGTTCTTATAAATCTTCTATGAATAATTCAGAAAGGTAATAATAGTAAAAGCAACATTTAGTAATTTAAAAATAATTATCAAAAAAATTATTTTTTATTTAAAATAATATTTAATTTAGGGAATGAGTTTTTTTGTTATAAAACATTAATTATGGATGCAAAGTTTTTTTTATTATCGCAATTAACAATAATAATAGAGTATATAATAATAAAATAAAAGACAATATCCAAGTCTAATTATTTATATCTTACTTATTAAAATGAGCAAAGATTTCAATATAAAATATTCAACATACTTCTAAAAAAATTTTTTTAAATAATTATGAACTAAAAATTTGTGCAAATACAAAGCGTATAAAATATCTTTTAAAACTATTATTTAAAAAAATATTATTTAATCTATTATATATCCCCATATTAATATATTCATTATTTACTCAATAATGACAATACATTTTTCAAAACTGAATTAAAAGCTCGTTAGTTTACTAGCAGTCTCTTCTACAACCCTAATATTTTATTGCTTAATAAACCAAAAAGAAATTATATACTTCATAAATCCCATTTTTATCTTATTTTTATACCCAAATCTACTTTTTCGAATACTTTTAGATTAAGTATTTCTCTGTAAAACTTATTACATGAAACTAAAACATAATTAAAATTCCAATAGAATTGGAAAATTCTTTCACTGAAATTTGCACAAAAATTATTTTAAAATTAAAATTTATTAAGATCCATAAAATAAATTGCCTTTTAAAATATACAATGTAGTATAGAAAATGTGCTAAGAAATTCATAATTTTTATTGTGATATATCACGTTCCTCCTTACATATATCTTTAAAATAGTCGAGAAATTAAAAAATTATATAAGTCGATTTATAAAAACTGTTGTGAAAAAATAGAACTATAAAAAAAATAATAAATTTATGAGATAAATAACACATTTTCCTATATATTACATAAAAAAATATCTTCATTAAATTTATACTATTATGAATAATTCGAGTTTTAACGGCATATACAGTAGTAATAATACTTTTTTAATATGTCAGAATATCAAATAAATTAACGATATTTAATAAAAAATTATCGTTTGAAGTTTCAATATAATTTAATTAGAGAGAACCTGAAAATGGAGCCACAATATTGAAAATTGCAGAATACCTCTAGAAATTTCCAATGCAACCAAAACTTCATAATTATAAAATTAAACTTTAATCTTTTTGAAAACGATAGAAAAGGATAGTAGTCATACTTAAATAAATGCAATGTAATAAAATTTATAATTAAAATTTAGCAAATGTTGTGCTGGTTAGAAAATATTAATTTTGAATAGGAGAATAATTGATCGGATAATCGAAGTGAGTGCAAATTCTTCCATAACCCAGGATAAGCATGTTTAAATAATCTTTGGAAATTCAGTTTTGTAAAGGGAATAAACCAGCAATCCATCAGCAATAACATCCTTTTTACGGCTTGCATGATTCCAATGTCCAGTGTAAGAAGGTTTGCTGGTCGTCACGTCGGCATACAAAGGTCAACTGTCAAGTGCAGTGAAGTAAGCGAGCAAAAAAGAGACTCTGTAGGAGAAAACAAATTGCCAGTCTACAGATGTCTTCTCTGATACGTTCCACGAAAATATGATTCTGTTACAATAATTCTTACAAAAGATGCATTCGCTTCTGAGATTGTAATTCTTACCTAACCTCTCTCCTTGCAATGCGTGGTTCAATTTTTATTAGACCATAAGTTTTGAAAATAATCCTCAACTGTAATAATAAATTTGGTTCAATCTTTCTATAATAATAAACATTAAAAATCTCATAGTTCTGTTACATCTAAAGTTACTCTTAATCATTTTAGTAAACGCTTTTCGATTATTTTGTATGCATATAATGTTACAAATTATTTATATATTGTTTTAATGAACTATTATAATTAAAAAAAGCTATAAAAATATTTATAATTATCATATTAAGTACATGCAGTAAATCGTTGAAGATGATGTATAATAGAAACAGCATTTTAAGTTATTAATTTAAACCCATTTAATAAATTTTAAAAAATTAATAAAACATCTTTTTTTTGTTCTTTCGCAATTTCTCAATATATGAAGGTCGTTCCATGTTTCTTTTTTAGAAAGGAAAGCTTTTAAATAAAAAAATTCGAAAAAGTACCTAATAAAATTAAGCTATTTCATATCGTAAATTTTGTTTCTTAATTGAAGGATGAAATATAAACATCTATCATGTTACAAAAAAAAACATGCTTTGACAATGCTAAAATTTAAAACAATTTCTGAATGGATTTATTTTGTTTATTATTTTGATTTATTATTTTGATTTATGCAACTTAGAAGAACAACTGTACATCTGTATGCAAAGCTTAAACATTACAAAAAAAAATTATCAATTAAATGACTAATTTACTAAAATTCATTATTTATCTTGTGTTATAATAGTAAAAAAGTATTAAAATATTTATAATAAATAATAGACATCGTGAAAAAAAATTGGTTTAATACCCAACAATCAATAATCATTTTTTACCAGTTATTCATTTAATTCAGGGATATAATATACAAAAAGTGTATTACCTATATCTTTTCTTATCTCAGTTCTATTCAAATTGAAAAAGAAAGACCATTTAATGGTCGAGAATATTTCCTTATATATTTTCAATTTCTAAGAAATTCAGCTACTAAGCCATATCATACATATATTTATATATATATATATATATATGTGTGTGTATGAGATATATGTAATACCATTAAACTTTTTTGCAAGGCTTCAATTAATCAAATTAAATAAGAATTAACACTTCAAATTGATCTTTTTGTGTAAGCTAATAAAATTAAACGTCATGTTAATCAATTTCTGAAAATCCCAACAATCTCATGATAAAAATTACTGCACCATTTTAAATTCAACTTTCTTTGATTTTATATATTTATATAAATTTTATAAAGTTATTCCACAAACTCAAAAAAGCTGCTAAATTGAATCGTTATTTATTACATAAGTATATGCTTGTATTAATTTGCAATTATTAAACTTAAATAATGCGTAGAATTAAAAATATAACAAACATATTCTAAATAAAAAAAAAGTTAAACATTAAAAAACGTACATTAAGAAGTAAAATTTTAAAAAAAAAAAATAATTTATCCATGTAGCTAAAACTGATGTATCCAAGAGAGAAAACTTTTAATATTAGAAACTAGAAAAGTTGCTAATTTAGTAATATTTAATTTAGTATAAGTATCAATTAAAATAAAATGATTAGATTACAATTAATTAAAATATGAGTATGAAAACTGTGGAATTTAAAATTTATTAAAAACTTCTAATAGCAAAAAAATATTAAATTTGTTTGTTTAACGTATAAACAATATCTCGATTTGATTCAATCAAAACATTTTTTTTGGAAAATCTAAATATGAAAACTATTATAGCTTTGAAAGTAAATAAATATTACTGGATTGTTTGTAAAAATATTCATTTAGCCTACAAAATTAAAAACTATAAACGATAGTTACAGTTTATATAATGCGAATTAACAACCTGTAATTCTAAAATGGCAACTCGGTTTTCACAAGTTAGGTATCGATCGATCGAACAATATTAGTACATATATGAATACCACGAGTTGCGAGTGATTGAACGTTTGTAATTTTGTAGAACTGTACAATGGATCATAACTTGATTTGCAACATCAGATATGCTTAATAAAAAAATACCTTCCAAAAAGTTGCAAAATTCTAAAAGTGATGCTTTATGAAAGAATAGAAAAATAACAAATTTGTCTCATGCACGATTTTAATATTAGTTTATAATGAATTTATTTATTCTTTTGAAAGTCGATGTATAACTGAAAATCAAAATAATAGAACAAGCATAAAAATAATTAAGAAAGATTTATAAGTAATATTTTATTTTCAGCATTATTAATTATTAAAATTTTATTAATATTCATTTTTAATATATATTTAATTAGAATGATTACAAGTGAAATTTATATAAGTAATACACAAAGTATGTGCATATATCATAAATATGTATATATATCTAGAATAAGGTACATTATGATATTTTACAATCAACTGACAAAGATTTTCTTACAATGAAATTCATCGATGTCTGGTTAATATTTAATTTATAATAAAAATTCAACATTATATGCTCTATTTTAAAGGAGAATTGTTCTTAATTTATTTTTATCGTTTTTTTAGTGAAATATATCATAGAAGACTTTATTATGGCGTATCATTTTATTTTATTTGACGTTAAAAAAAGGAATATGAACAATACAAGAGTACTTGATATGCAAAAATACGCGTTTAATCGAGAATTTTAATAAATTATAATAAATATACGATAAAGATCATAAATAATATCAATAGGGAAATTATGAGTCGTGCACTCCCGTATTTAAAATGATACTTGAGCCATTAAGCCTATTAAGTGGACAATTTAATCAATACAATTAACATGGGTTTATTTTCGATTTCTATCGACACATCGATCGTAGACTCGAACGTTTGTGCTTCAGGTTGACATTTTATGGCAATTATACTTCATGATACTTCGGCATACGCCCAATACATTATCCATACAACATACTGTACGTAAAGCTTGAGCTCAAGAGTTCTCGTAAAAAGCATTCGATTAAACACTGCTTAAAAAATGTGACTATTGCGACATATTGGACTATAGAAGTCAAGACGATGATTAGGTACGATCGAAGGAGAAACAATTAGAGCAGGAAACGAAGTTGTGTCATTTGACATTTAGTAATCCTGGTGGTATTTCTTCTGAGAGTTTACTGGGAATTGCTAACTAGACAGCCGACTAATTAACGGTCTTAGAGGGATGTCCACGTGGCTTTCCTTACGCCCATGTGGTCTGACCTCGTAACTATAACGTAGTACCTTCACCGACTGACATTTCTCCTGACCATTAGAGGTTAAGCAATGCACTCAAGTTTTCGTTAGCTCATTACATCATTGAATTATCTTGAATAGAACATTTGAATGATATATAGATTGTATTTGTATTGAGAGACTTTGATTCAACGAATGATAAAAAAAAAATAAATAAATGATTTAATACGTGTTTGTAGTATGCATTTTAAAACGCAGTTTATTTTCCATTAGCCAATTAACTGTCCTAATGAAATTAATGAGTTGGAAAATGCTCAAGTTTCTACGAAAACAGTGAAAGGTATAAATCCTATTTGTGAATCCTTCATTATAATTTCATTTATAAAACTAATTTATACTATTTCATAATTTACGATTCAAGAAAAAGATTTTTAAAAGATTTTCAAAGATTTTTAATTAAAGCATTTAAACAAATTTTTTAAATTAAACTTGAATTAAAACAAATTTATTTATTTATTTCATATCTAGTTTATGTAAATTTAAAGTAATGGAAATATATTTCAATTAATAATGATAAAATTCTATTAAATAAATTAAAATCATATTAATTAAAACAGAATTACTATTTAGTATTATTCATCATTTGACAATATAATGCATTTCATAATTTATAAATTATAAACGATTTTTAATACATAAGATGTTAATTGAATTTACTATATTGGTGAATATATATATTTTTGAATATCTTTTATAGACTTGAATATCAAGTAAATGTAAGTAATGCAAATAAATAATAAACAATAAATAAATTTACTACATTGAATTATGGTAAATTCAAAGCTTAAATTATTATAAGGTACTTTAAAAATTGTTGAATTTTAAACAGGATCAAAGTCAGAATTCAATTTTGTATCATACATATTATTTTCATTGTTTAATGTAATATCATTAATTTGTAATATAAAAGACTCTATTTTGCGATCTTAATTTCTATTATTATCCATATTATTTTGTATTTGTAAAGGGAAGCCAATTGAAAATTCTTTGTAATTTATATTACAATTGTGTGTGTACAAAAACGATTATGCTTTCTAGTTAACTTTCAATATAATTCAGAAAAAAAGAAGAATTAAAACTATAAATAATGCAGCATCCAAAATATCAATAACTCCTGTGGGAATTGCGAAAAACCTATAGCAATTCTCTTCTACGATGGATAATAAGATTAGATTTTTCGGATAAAGATAAGTTTGTTCGTCTAGCCGAATTTCCCGCAAGATCTCCTCGCATAGGTCAGGTACCTGTTTTTAAAATAAATAACTCTTTTCATTTTAGATATTAAATTTGTGTTTTAAACTTATTTATTTAAAACATTTCGATTTATTTTTTAATAGCGTATTAATATCTAAAATAATTTTGTACTTTTTAAATCAAATAAAGGTTATATGATTCATATTTACCGAGTTCTGGTCCACAAACTCGTGGTATGATCTCGAGAATAGCACTGCAGGACGGATGCTCGAAGCACAGCTTCCTGGCATATAGACAATTCAAAATTGTCACCGTTTTCCCCGATTCTAAAAAATACAGATAAAATATTATAAATACAGTTTAAAATTTGAATAAAAAATGTTATTATTGAGTGAGTTCAACACGTTGTGTAAGTCCATTAATAATAGTCAATTATAATAGAAAAACTCCCTCTTCAATTTCGAAGAATATTTTTTAATACACATTAAATATTTTGTTTTTAATAAGTAAAATTTTAACAAAAAATTATTAAATTACAAAAAATATTAAAAAAAATATTAAATAATATATTACGTAAAAAATAATACATCAGGAGAGTTCAATTTTAAATAATGACTTAATTTAGTTAATCAATGTCATTAATAATAAGGCTTTTGTATACAGAATTACTTCAATAGACTACGTAACAGTTTCAAACTTTATTGAAAATATAACTTAAATAATAACAAATACTTTCTTATTATTTAAATCAATCCGATTAGACTGTTTTTATTCTCAAACAGTGATTTTATATTGATATACAATACAATAAAAAAGTTTGTTAAGAAAAAATTCATTTTTAATAATACTGATTAATAATTCTTGTAGAAAATTTGGTTGAAAATAAGTTTTAATTAAAGCACTTAAAGAATGTTGACTTAAATCATAATTAAAAAAAAAATAATAATACAATGCATTTCATCATAAACCTAATTAATTTTATTATTTTTTTAATTAATAATTTAAATTTAAAAAATTAAATCTGCATATATATATATATGATTCATAAAAATTTAACTAAATTATAAATAATGATATATTGAAGCACTTTAAATAAATTACGTTAAAAAAAAGACAAGAACGTAAGGAAATCAGTCACCTAAGAACCCAATCTGTTTAACGATAATAAATACCCTCAAAGACTTAGGTAATTTCATTAATAGAATAATTAATAGAGTTAGTTACATTAAACAAACATATGTACATACAATGCAATAAAACAATGATTGCGTTGTCAATGAAGAGCTTTAATAGAAATAGATAGACCAATACAAGTTATTGCGTTCAATTCTCTTTTATCTAAAAATCCTTTTCATGGAAGAAATATGAGCTTCGTGCGCGATCTTAGTAATTTATTATTTGATGCCTTATTCGCCCCGAAAATTGCTCACATCTGAAATCCTATAAATACAAGCCAAGTATTATATTTGAGACTGTTCATCTGCATATGTATTACTGTGCAAACACGTATTTTGGCATTCTTGATATTTATATTTCTTAGAATAAAACGGTTTAAAGTTCATACGGCGAATCCTCCATGCTGCATCATTTTGTCACAAGTTATTCTCTTTATTTATATCGATATCGCTTCTTCTATTTTCATTAGTAAAAATGTAATTCATTAATAAAATATTTTTTAATGAAATCACCTCTTCACCTTTCATTTTCTCATAATTTTATGACAAACGTTTTTTATATTTTATTGCGAAAAATTTTACCATAATATTTCATTATTCATTAGCAGTCAATAAAATTTATCTTAATTATTTTATCTATAAGCTGTCACTTTAAATGTATTTAAATGTATTACAAAGTATTTACTAGCCTTGGTTTAACTCTCTCTGTAGCTATCTTTCACTATTGAAACCCTTATCCTTTCACTTTCCCATTCCTTTTTCTCTTGTCTTCAGCTTTTATACTTGGAAGTTATTTTTTTTCTTGGCAGCTTAATCGACGTGAAACCCACAGTCTGGTCTTTAACTAACTCACCCAGTAGATTCTTTTTCAAAGTACTGCGATTTAAATCTCTACTCTACATGAATTAGAATCATTAAAACGAAAAACGTTTTCCTTTCTTTGCATTTCTTATTCTATCAGTTATTTAAATAATTATGCTTTTACGTGTTATTTAAATTTTTCATGAAGCATTGAGTCACGAATTATAACTTATATATACATTGCATGGGAATATGCATTGTTTCAATCATGTAAAACTAAAATTACATACTTGCGACTTATCGGACATGGAAGTACATAATAAAAAAACTTAAGTAAAAAAAAATTGATACCATTACTTACACAAAGTTATAAAAAACCGAATTATAAATAGATGCTGCAATAAATAAAAATATAATATAGTTAAAACATAAAAAATTTGGCGAATCATATCTACTTTCTAATATTCTTCTTTCAATCAATTATTAGCATACATTAATTTTAGAATTAAACAAAAAAACATAGGAATATTTTTTTGTATTTAAAAAGTAATTATATATATTTTTAAGAGCATTATTATAAATATTAACATTGATTTAAGATTTTTGAGTAAATATTATTACGAGCCTTTATTTTTATTATTAAAATTATTGATTTTATAGAATACAATAAAAGTATAGTTAATAGTAGATAATTGTTGTGAATATAAACAAAATTTAAATGTACTTTATTTTTCATGTTCAATTATTTTTATATAAAATTATATTTTCAACAAATTTAAAAATTAATCAATAACTTATTGATATAATTTGACAGAAATTAATGTAAAAAATTAATATCTTTTCATAAAGATTTGTATAAAATCTTATTTAAGCAACTTTTATGACATTGACGTTGCTTTCAAGAACAACATATTGGAGATATATTTTTAACTTTTCTGTAAGTAAAGAACAATCACCAATGTACACAATGCAATAAAAATTCTGTGTCATAAAATCGAAAACAGATGACATGTACTTTCATTCTTACTCAATACTATTACAAAGAAGAAATCAATTATTAACAAACAGAAGCTATTCCTCTTAAATAATATATGATATTTACAACAAGATTTCTAGGATATTAGAAAAGCATTCAAAATTAATGTAGACGAAAGTCAATTTTTTTGATAACTTAATTACTCGAATACTTTGAATACAGTAACAGTTTCAGACATTCATAATTCTTTTCGGGAAGCATATTAACTGATTGACAAGAAAATTACTGATTAACAAGTTACGTAGGTAATCATAATTTAGTAATATATATTTATGATATTTATAAAAATTTAATTATCAATGAATGATATCCGTATTAGTTTAATGCATAATTATATAAATTTTCTACATTTTTAGTAAGAAAAAGTATTGGTTCAGAACAAAAAAACAAGGCAAAAAACCAGCAATTTGTATTTCAATTGCTCAATATAAATTGACAGTAATATCTGTATACACTCTAAGAATGGCTATTGATTTTGCCTTTCCTATAAGTTTTAAAATTATAAAACTATGTGAATACAAATAAAACATTCTTCATTATTTTCTGCTCTGGTACTTATACGTTGAACTGAAAGTAAGAAAAAAAAATGTTTTATACAAAAATAATTTATTTATCTTTACAGTTGAGCGTATTGAAAAAATTTCGAATCTTAATTCATTAATATATTTTTATATGTTATTAAACTTTTATGTATTAAAAAAAGACTAATTATTTATTAAGTGAAAATATCCTATTATAATCTGTTAAAGTATTTTGATAAAGTATTTTAAAATAAGATAAATGACTTCTAAGAAATTTACGTGTTTTATAATTATTATTACATTATTTACGTAATGATGTAAATAAGAGAATAATTTTTATATAAAATTATATTATATGTATTCTATAAGTTTATGTTTTATATGAAATAATTAATATACTAAATAAAAAATTTTATACAAAAAGCCTTGAAAATTTGAAATATATAATAAATGATAAATAATTTTTAAAGAATATAGCAATTAATTTGTGTACACTGTTTTTTTAATTATAAAAAAGAATAGTTTTTAACCGATGTTACAATAATTATATTTATTTACACTATCTTTTTATATTTACTACCATTTATATAAATTAATTAGAAGTAACTTAACGATTAGAAGTTATTAATGTAGTAATGTAGTGAGTTTGTTTTGTTATAATATTTAAGTTTTTATTTCTGTGATATAATGTTGCTCTTCAACTCTAATAATGCTTTGAATACTTATTAAAAAATATCAACTCAAAACAGTAGATTTGAAAGTAATCTAGAAAACTACGACTCAATATTCATATACAATCAATACATATATTTAATCATACATCATAATATTATGTAACTCAATCCTATTTTTCGTTAATTATATATAATTATGACAATAATTATAAATATTTAATCTTTTATTAAATCTTTTAGTTAACACAGAAATTAATGCGCTCATTATATAAATCAAGAAATAGAAAAAACATTGATTCGTACAATAAAACTATCAGGCTGATAATCATGTGACTAAGTTGTGACTAAAAAATTAATTAATATTTGGAAAGTTATTTTTTTATGAAAATAAGTATAATATTAAAAAGTATAGAATAAGTATAAAATAAAAGTACAAAAAGTAAAATATGTAATACAAATTTAGAGAAATTGTATCGAAGCTTGATTTTCTCAATCATCATTCGATTAATTCAAGCGTAAGTTAAATGACCAGATGTCATTCAAGCTTGACTTAAATTTATTATGAATTAATCATTTTCTATGATTTTAAAGAAAATTTTGATCTCATCTCTTCAAAAAGATTTATTTTCTAGTTAAGTTTAAAAAAAATTAATGAATACTTAAAATAATACTCAACATCGTTTTAAAGTTACCTAAACTGCGAATTCTTAGCAAAATTATTTACTTTTTATATAGACATTATGTATCAAATTTTTACGTACATTTCATTATTGTTAAATAGAAATATAAAATTTTTTAAATTTCATCCATTTTTAAGACTACCACTTGTAATCGATCATGATAACTTCGAAAACCAAGAGTTTATACCGTAATTATGGTTTTTAATATAATTTGATAATATTAAAAATCACATGGTGATCTAACTAGAATTATTGCCAAGGATTGCTTTTATGAAAAATTATTGCCCTATTACTTCGAGAAAATCACTTAAAGAAAACACATTTCTAGAAAAAATCCATTGATATGATAAATAAATTATTTAAGGATGATGAAACGATTCAACCATAGGTAATTCATATATTTATCTTTATTGTTATATTCAACTAGAATAAAACGTGCAATCGAATTTTTTTATTAATTGCCTTACTTGTTACGTGCACTGCTTGGAGTAGAAAAATATTAACTTTTAAAAAAATACAGAAAATGTATCATTTAAATGAATTAATTGCTTTCTGAAAAAACCTTGTAATAAAGTAATTCATGTCCAATCAATACACTATATCTGAATATTAAAATGTAACTATTTTCTCTGTAGTATATAGTGATGCCTTAACATCGAATATACATTCATAAAATTTTATGTATTTTATTTGCTTGGTAACTCCATACAAATTATGATACTTTTATATCAGCAATAACGATTATGTATAAAAGAACGATATTGATAAATATATTTAAAAAAATACTAGTAACTTTTATTATTTCTATTATTTGGATGAATGAGATTTTTAAATAAACAGACATTATCCTTAATTATTATATACGGTGATCAACAACATAAATTATATAATACAAACCATGACATTCATTGTTTTTCAAGATAACTTGTCTGAACCGCACATAATCACTCAATGAACATTAAGCAACACATTCTTATACTGCCTTAATACGCATCTTAGGCTTACGGATCCTATATTTATACGCGCTTAATGACGGGGATCCCCCTAATTCACTAAGCCTACCTTATATAAAGACCTACATTTACAATATTACCAAGTAATAATTTCAATTTTTTCTCTATTCATTTTGAAATTTATTAATAAAAAAGATAAAGAAAACGAGATTAAAAAAATATTTTTATTAATAACTATCTTTCGAAAATTAATTAATTATTTGGGGTATCGACATAAGCAAAATATGTGTCAAGAAAAAGTATACGAAAACTGAAAAGATGATGTAGACTAAAATCGGATAAATAGAAAAGAAATTGAGGATAGGAGCCTGTCACGATAGATCTATCAATAGATGTAATTACGTATTCATTTTTGCACTCCCTGATTCCATAACAATTCTTTCTTTTTTCGAACCTTTCTACCCTACCTACTCTTCATCATTTCCATTTACTTTCCTCGATTACACTTATCTATATTACATCAAATATCAGTGAATTATTTGATATTGGCCCTTTTAATTGTTCAAAGTTCTTATTTTCGAAAATTCCTTAAATTCATTTATTATAAGAATTAGAAACAATTCTTTTAATAACGCACTATTATTTTATTACGACAGGACATTAAATTATTAATAACAATATAAATATACCATTTTATTAAAATAAAAATCAATTATTCATGAATAAAAATTTAATTGAATAACGATTGAAATAATCAAGCGTCGATACAGTTTTACTTAAGTCGTATTACAAATTTTATACTTTTTTAATATTATACTTATTTTCACAAAAAAATAATCTTGATCAAGATATTAATTAATTTTGTAGCCACAACTTAGTTTCATGATAATGAGTCTGATAGATATATTGTGCAAATCAATATTTTATCCATTCCTTGACGACCTATACAACGGACCCATTAATTTATTCAAAATTTCAAATTTCATATTTTTGTGACTTCAAAAATACAATAATAGGTATTTTTTTTTACCTGAATTGTATAAACTAGTTATTATGATATTCCGGTTAACTATCTTTTAACTTTAATTAATATATATACAATAAACAAAAGAACCTATAAAAACAATTTTCAATTTTAATAATAAAAACTTTTTAAATATTATATACCTACATAAATAAAAAATTTTGTTATAAAACAATAAAAAAGTTTTAAGTTTTATTATAAAGTGAAAAATGTTAATACCAATAGGTATTTAGAGTGTATTTTTATAATGAGATTCTTGTATAAAATTAAAGTCATGCAACCCTCGTTGTTTTGAAGTATATACTTTACATTAATCAAAAAATATTTAATTAAAATTGAAAAAACGTTAAATTTTTTAAAGCTAAATATTAAAATAAACTATTTTGGTAGTAAAGATAATAATAGTGTAATTACGATAATGCAAGAGCGACTACAATGAAAATATTTTAAATTATCATATTATTTTTCCTTTTTAAATGCAATCTTCATCTACTTAAATAATACTAAAAAATTGACTTAGACTTTAATAATTTACAGAAAATTTTACAAATTAAAGAATCCGCTTATGCTAATTGATAAACAATACATTTAAACTTTTTATCTGGCAAAGTTTCACGGAATCTACCGTAACTAGCAACCTCCATTGTAATCTGCCATAATCAGTAACGATACTTCTCTTTATTTAATCCCGTATAATTAAAACATGTACTCATAATGAAATCACATTCGCATAATTAGTGAATCGTAAATTTGCTTTTTTTCACTCTCTCACTCTCACTCTCACTCTCATTCTCTCTCTCTCTCTTTATATCTCTCTATCTCTATCTATCCGCCCACCTATCTTTTAGCTATCTTTATTTTGCTATCTTTATTACCTCTATTACTGTATTGTCTCTATTACTGTATAGTCAATTATCGCATCAAAGTGCCTCATTTGAGTTCATGGCAGGATTATCGTTTACCTTTTCGGTTCAATGAGCAGCTCGCGTGTGCGTTTAAAACGCGGAAATATACGCGAAATACACACAGGTTCTCGAGCCTATGGAAAAATTATCATTTGCTTTCGTTGACGCCCTTTGTTGTATACATTTCTCCATACACCCCTTGTTTCTTCTTTACGTCTTGCTTCTCTTTTCTTCGTGCCGTGCAGCGCTTTGCTTAAGAAATAATAGCTTAAACCCTCTATTGGCAATTTAATGACGGCTTCGATAAAGTGTCGATTTTATACGTTTTACTTAATCGTCTTTAAGTGCCCGAATTTCGAGTAAAGCAAATTTTACTGTGAAATTAAGAGATAACGAAAATTATTTTTACAGGTATAAAAAACAATAATACATCTTTCACAAAAAACGTAGAAAAGTATCTGAAATTGGGTTATTTTAGCTGAAATTATCGACTGCCAAACACTGAAAATTTTACTTTACGTAAATACACGTCATTAGGAGGAATTATTAATCTGGATACTCACATGTAATGCATCTAATTTTCCAATTTAGCTGTGCTAAAAATTCGTAAACTATGTTGGAGTCTTTCATATAAAAAAATTTACAAGTCAGGTATAAGAAGTTTTTTACAGTAATACAACAATAACATAACTTATTTATACTTCCAATTGATATCATTTAAACAAAACCGCTACAAAAATTAATTATCTTTGTGCTCATCGATGATCGAAAAATCGCTATCTAATTTTAAAACAAAGATACTCTAAATGTTTCACCTATTAAAACCAGGAAAAGCTCGTTAAACAGATTTTCTTATTACACAAGCTCAGATTTTGTAACTTTTTCAACAGCACTAGTAACAGCTTTAAGGCACGCCATGGAATAGAAAACGAAATAAAAAAGATATAGCGGTGCAAAAAAGAAAAAGCGTTTCTCACTTACAAGCAAATTTCAATAAAGATCCGCGTGAGTCGCGGACTCTGGAGACGGAAGGGAAACGGAAATTCAATAGGAAAATGAATCATCTAAAAGTGTCAGACTTTTCGTTTTCCTTCTTCTTTGTTCTTCTCACAAGCCTAGCCACTAGACCGACTACCTTTTACGTCAGTCTTTCATGTTTTCCACCACCATTGTTGACTTCGC
Source organism: Kradibia gibbosae (assembly GCA_018907135.1). Classification (NCBI taxonomy): domain Eukaryota; kingdom Metazoa; phylum Arthropoda; class Insecta; order Hymenoptera; family Agaonidae; genus Kradibia; species Kradibia gibbosae. Next base: position 12,976,268 of record JACCHX010000002.1, on the reverse strand, counting down.
TCGTTTATTGATCTGACAATTTCACATTTTCCTTGTTTTCAAAATTAGAATAAACATTTTTTTTAAATTAAAAAAAATTACTATTATTATTATGATTACTTAATAATTTGCGTTAATAATTTTTATTCCAATTATTCAATATTGAAAATCTGTAACAATTTAAAAAATTATGTTACATGTATTTAAATTATAAATAATTTATCTGCAAATAACCTTTTTTTTCTAATATTATCATTTCATATAATATTCTATCTTTCAAATTAAAATAAGTATGTAGTCAATCAGGAAAATAAATTAATTAATAATGCTGAATAATTGAATTGTTGATATTGTACGACAAATAAATTTTCTTTAAATTTTTAATTTGTTTGTATAAATTATAAGTTACTCTTTACAAAAAAGCGAATAGTAGATTCTAAAAAACATCATAACAAAATCATGAATTTTTAAAACTTAAAAACTATTTTGTAACTGGATCTATTATCTGGTTATATTAAGGTTCTACTAATCAAGACATTCATAGTAAATTTAATATTTTCATAATTAGCAGAATAATACAATAATTTGGAGTAATTTGATAATTTTAAAATAAAAGTTTATCGATCGATTTTAATATGAGTTTACGTCCATTTAAGGTTTAAAAGTTTTCAACAGTTTTCGGTGATATTGAACGCATCGACCTTGATAATTTAATTTATTTTATATTAAATTTACAGAAAATAGTATAATATTCTAAATTATATTTATGTCTACTTAATGGAGTTTTCAACTTCAGCACCTAAAAGTTTTATTTTTATCTTCTAATAATTATGTAGATGTAAATTTAATATTATTGACTTTGGAATACTCATTCATTGCATATCTTGCTTTTAAAATGTACCTAAAAGCCATGTTTTAGTACACAAATACTAGTATAAAGTCGTGAAAATCAAACATAAAAATGCAAAATAACCTAACGAGAATACAAATAATTCAAATTTGTATCTGTTGATGTTATTAATAATATTAACCTAACGAATAACAGACTTTACGTAAAATTATTAACTATTGGTATTTATTAACAACGTCGACCTAATCAGCTTAACAAAGTAATTCCATCTACTACTTTTTATCATTTTAGTTTCTACTCTCGTTCTCAGAATCAAAAACTGAATCAAGAGATGCAAGGAGCACAACAGTAAAAAGACTTGAGGGAAAGAAGGCGCCGAGGGCCAGCTAATAAAAACGAGGAAAACTTTCTTCGATACTCGTTGAATTTTTCTTTTTATTCTATCTGCTTGTTTTCTTTCTCTCACTCACTTCACATTTCATTTTCGTTTTTTTTAATACAAATCTATTGAATCTTCTGAGTACGGGTTCGATGTCTTTTTTATCATCGATTTTACTTTAATTTTGTCTATTATTTTCACAATTCCAAATTTCGAATAATTTTTTTCTTTTCACAAGTATATTTAAAAAATATAACAACAAATGAAATACTCTTTAAATAATCATATGTAACTAATTATAATAATATCTATGTCTGGTGTGTAAAAGTCAGTTACATAAAATTTAAAAAATTATTGATATGACATTTCGCTGAACGTCTTTCAATTTCTATTTACCTTTTAAGTTCAATGTAATGGAACTTTACGTACCTAATTAGAAATTCATTTTAATATGACTATTTTAAAAAAGTAATATAAAATTCCACTTTTCAACTCTCATCTCCATAAACCATTTCGTTAAGTTTCTTTAGCTTCACGACCGTTTTAGACTTCTTATCTCGAAATATTTTTCCTCTTTCCTATTTAGCATACCTTTGATTCTTTTCCGTTCTCATTCGCTTTCATGTCCTTTTCTCACTGTCTTTCCAAACCCCATTAGCGATGAACTGGTCTTCCGTCTTGCTCATCTTCTATTCTTATCGATTCAATAAGCCATTTTTTATATCCATATTAAAAAAAGAGAATTCAAAAGATAACGACCCATGGAAACATTAAGTACATATAAAAGTATATATTCAATAATCTACCATCAAATACCCTAAAATACACAAACAATTTTAGAGAAAAAGTTTGTTCGCTGGCCGCATTACATACATCATGAATAGAATGCATAGATACTTGTATATGTATAGGACTTGCAAGTTGAAACTTCTTAACTCTTTCAAAGGCACATAATCGACTATACACTGATCTACTAAAGCAAATCCAGACTTTTTACCTCTCGTTTTTTATTTTCTTTACAATTTTTTCGGTACTCATTTTCTGCTGATTTTTTCGTCTTAATTTCAATTTCATTATCGAAATGAATTACTTACGATAAATTTTATGGATAACTTTCATGAACCTATCAATTGATTCATTAAAAATTTACGAACTTTTTTACGATATTTCAATAATGATTTTTTTTTAAATTCATAACAATACTACTAACTTCTAACTCGTTTATATGTTTATAAAATATTATAATAAATATCCTAAAAAAAAGTAAACAAAAAAAATTAAACAAATTTTCGAAATGAGAAAAAAATTATAATTTTTATAAATTTTATAAATATTATTATTTTATAAATATTTATATTTCAATTTTTTTTTAATCTGAGCACATAATGATGTTATCGTACAATGATAATATTAATTATAATTTTTTTATAATAGTTAATTGAAAACACATTACGTATTGTATAAAATAATGTATTTAAAATCAGAAAAATATTAGACATAAAATAAAACTGATTCTGATATTAGAAATCCTCAAAAAATCTTAATCATCGGACAAGCAAAAAGTCTATTAGTTTTAAATCAGTATCATTTTCCCATATATCTTTCTTTCACCACAGCACCCGAATTTCGCTCCAAGAATCATTCACCGATATAAGCTTCCTTTTTTCCGTGAATAAAACATGTAGGTGTCAAGCAATCAATTATAATAAGTCTTTTGTAATTGCTATGGTCAATTAATCAACTAAAGGAACCTTCCATCACAGATGCATTAACTAAGCGAATAATTGGAGCTCGAAGCATCTGAACAATAGGAGCAGGAGCCTTTTATAAAACCCTTAAAGTCTTAATCACTGAGAAAACACGGGCAACCATCGACACGGAAGAGAGCAAATAGTCAGTCAAACTCGCCAAATCCGCTTGACTGGTATGCGGAAAATTCTTCGGGCTTAAGTGACCGTGTGAGGATCACGAGGGAGAAACTTAGAATGCGTTGCGTGTGAACACTTGGCCATTGGCCACTCGCCGAGAGGTTGAGGAGGTTTATACGAAAAAGAACGTGACCGCAGGCGATGACTCGATACAGCGATTTTCAATTATCAACATCGGTCCACATCTTAGCAGGTCAGAGGATGTCATCTTTCAGAATTTTCAGCATGAGTGTGCACTCGAGCGTGTGTGTCTCATTAGATAGGCGAGTGCGACATTAGTGAGGAAAATATACCGTTTAATCCTTGATCCAATCATCATACACATATTTGTCGGATTTTTTAGTTCGAAGTAGACTTACAAAATGAATTTATTTTCAAGATAAATGATAATAATAACCATATTGGTAGTGACCTCAATCATAGAGACTTAATTACAGACCATGTTTTATCAATAAAACCACTGATGAATCAAACTGAAACATTGATTAATGATAGTTTTCGTTTAACAAATTTGTACATTGAAGAATTATATTAATTTTTTAATATGTAAAAAAATATTAATAGAATATTGTATTATATTATAATTTTTTTTTCTCAACGGTAAATTTTGTGTATCATCAAATATATTTTTGTATATGCTACAATTTCTTGAATGCAGTATAATTACATAAATAAACAAAAATTTATTTGAAATCCGATTACAACTACGATTTATTCCTAATCATGCACAAATAATAAATAAAGTAATTATATAGTAATAAATTGATATATTTCAATGACACGTCTTTCAATTATAATTAATAATAGGTGCTAATCATTTGATTAAAATTTTCAGTATATATTAAAAGTTTTAAAATAATTAATTTTTCCAACTAAACCCGATAAACAAATTTTGTTACTAAAATTGTGTATGAAATTTGAAGGAAAATTCAAAATGGTTATGTACAAGTGAGTAAATTTAAATAATAAATACAAGAATTAGTTAATCTCATGAGAATATAATAATATAGAATATATTATAAAATTTAATTTTGAAATTTTATTTGCTTTGTAAAAATTAATATTATTTTATAAAATATAAAAGAATTTTGTTAAAAATATTAATTATTAAGCAAAAAAATAAAATTACAAAATGTATGATTTTTTCTTCAAATAATATTACTTTTTTAATCGAGTCAATTCTATCTATTTTTATTGAGTATTTATAGATATATGACTACAATAAAAGCTAAAAAAAATTTATTATTCATTATGCATACGTAATAGAATTTTTATTGAAAACACTTTTGATTGAATATCATTTGTACGTATTGTATTTGACATCGATGCATTTTCAATTATTTACTGAATAATTGCAAACTATTTCTTTTTGTAGAAGAATAACATTCAAAAAATTATAAATTTTAATTAAAGTAATATTTAATAAATAGTTTTCTAAATAAATATTTGAATCTACAACAAATATTAAATTTAAAAAAATAATAATTTTATTAATTAAGCACAATTTTAGAATTATCTGTTACTCTGATGATTTTTAGGCTTATCAAAGTAAATTAATATACAAAAAACATATTTAATAATCCTCTATAAATAAATTCTCGCTTTACTTTTATTATACACATACCGTCTACGGTATGTGTACATTATACGGTATTTATATAAATATATAAATTTTTTAAAATATATTGAATGCATTAATTTCTTAAGCATACAGTATCATTTAAAGACATTAAAAGAATTTTACAAATCAATGAAGCTTTTATAATTTAATAGTATAAATTAATCTAGTTGTAAAAGGTGCATTTTGTTTATACAATACAAGAAGCTTTGATGCTTTGTGCTAACATAAATTTATTTATTCTATGTAAATACGTATACGTACGAATACGTACTCCGTAAATGACGGATGATAATTAAGATTTTACTGGAAAGCACAATTTAAACTATTTAATATTTACCGCATTACGTACAAGTAAACTCATGGTTAATATTTACCCCTATAATTATCGATTTATAACAAAAATAAAAATATCACAATGGCTTTTTTTATACAAATTTTTTATTGTTATTTTGTAATGTTTGTTCTAAAAATATAAACTGCACTTACAATTCCATCTACTGATTACCTATAATTTAATCCAGCAATATATCAGTCTTAGAAACTAAATAAGAATAAAATATTATTTATAAATATTATTATATATCTTTACGTATATTTAATATATATACCGAATACTCAAATTATTACATGAATAAGATTTAAGGCATAAAATATACACTATTATTCAAGTACTTGATTAAAATGTGTCGTTCATAATTTTAAGTATTAATAATTAAATCTTAGGGTATAATTGGTAAAATATTTTTCTGCTCAGATAAAAAGATTAAATATTATTTGGATTATATTGTTAACCTGAAGTTTGATAAAACAAAATTATTTTACAGTGAACTTATCTATTGTTGTAAATTCATGTACTTAATTTTCAATTACTCAACTATTATAAGAATATATATTTTATTAATTTAGTATTTTAGAATTAATTTAGTAAGTAATTTTTAACTTATCAACTATAACTTTTTATTGAAATAAAATCAATATGAAAAATACGTTTCTTCATTAATTAATGTTCAATAAACTAATTAAAGTAATTTTAATTCATATTTAAAAATTATTAATTAATACTTCATCATAAAAAATTATATTTAGATATAGATTTTTAAATGTAGGAATGAATTTAGACGTGTCTCTTACACAAAAAAAAATTAACGACGAGGAATTGATGCTTCCTTTAAAAAAACTACTGGAGAGTTTCATGACGTTTAAATTAAAAAATTCTTGAATATTTGAAATAGCAAATGTACATTTATTTTACATAAAAACAAAAAAGAGTGTACGATAATAAATAATTTTTTCTTTTTAGCAATTATACATTATTTGAAAAAAAGATTTACTGAAATTTTTATTACAAATAATGGTTTGGTTAAATATTAAATACCAATTTAAGAACTTAAAAATAAAGTTTACCATTACAATAATTTTTTTAAATATAATACCTTTATTTACATGCTTATAAAAATAAAACATATGCTAATTGATATTACTCGGAACACTTGAATTGTTGATTAATCTATTTTTAATTATCTAGAAAACTCAAATGTTAAAATTTAACTGTTCTTTGAAAGCCTTGGTTCTATTTGGGCTACCAAGGTAACTATCACTTTATCTATCCTGGCAACGTTGAAATTTATCATCTTATAAAAATTAATGGAATGGAATGATAGAGTACCTATGCTTATCACGTTAATAATAATGGTTAAAATTTAATTTTAGATTTTATTTATGTACTACTTTATAAAGTTTATTGCTTGTTAAATGGGACATACAAAGATTACAACGAACATTCTTGAATAATGATTATACTGAAGCTTACTCTGTAATTCTACAACGCTATTCAAGTTTTCTGAATGTCCTTATGTAATTTTTTTTACATTTACTCAAATAAATTAACTTCTTTTTAGTAATTGTATATTAAAAGGAACTGAGTAATTTATTAAATCACTTCAAAAAATATTTAAGTCGAATGTCCACCACAGTCATTTAACCTTTTTATTTGCATAAAAATTTACTTTAACAGCCTGAATATTTCGATAATTCGTACAAGTTTAAAAAAATAAATGATTATATTCTTTTCTTGAACTAAATTAAGTATAATAACATATCTCAAAGCAATTGTTACATAGAAATATGTTAAACGAAAAAAATTTTTTTTCTAGAAAACTTGTAACTGATTTTTCAGTTTTCCATTCTTACATAAAATCAATATATTTTATATGATTCATACATATATTATAGACAAAGTATTTTAAAGATACAATCAAAAATAAAACATTCAAAAATTATTCTTAATTGAATATTATTTAAATTCAGTAAATATAAATAAAAAATAAAAAAATATAACGAAATTCCAGTTATTCTAATACTATAAAATGATAATTTAAAATAAATATAAATTGTACTTTTATACACGACTCGCGGAAAACACATTACGAAGGGACATCAAAATAATAAGACGTAAAAGCTGGAAAGAGCATTAGAAAGGGGTGCGTGTAGAAACCAGTCTTAAGTCAACAACAGAGTGGGGCACACTTTCAAAAATAGTTCCACTACGCATTATTAAGTTGACCCGCATTTTTTATTCCTCTAATATATATTGTCACAAACACATCAAGGAAGTAAGTGAACGAGACGTCCTATCAAGATATGAATTATTCCACCCTTTTTTTTTAGAAGTAGAGAAATTAAAAATTAGAGGAGGTCAACACTATTCGATCACCTGATATCACATCAAGATACTCCGACGATCAATCGGAAATGCGCTCCCCGCCCCTATGTCCCTTGTCTAACATATTTTTTCGAGTCGGCGAAGCTTGAGCGAAGCTATCATATTAATGTCGTGCCGTTTTTCAAATCTTTCCCAGTGCTCCACTAACTTAAGATGAAGACGACGTCATTGATGATGATGATGATGATCACGATTATCTCCCCTCAGCAGCTGATCCTATACTTTGTACGCTGTTTTTTTATCCTTTGTAAAAAGAGTCTCTGATGCAAACAACTCCGATGGAAAACATATTCCTTCTGCGATTCAAGTATTTTCGATTGAATCCCAGTAATAGCTAAAAATTATTCGGTCGAATGATTTGGAAAATCATAGTAGCTCTTTTAAACTCTATTAAAGTTATTTTTAAATGAAAATTTGTATTAAAAATAAAGAATACATGCAATTTTTTTATTTTAAATGTATTTAATTTTATTTATTTTATTTCAATTTTCAATGTAAAGTTTTTGTACATTGATAATACGTAAATAAAAAAACATAATTCTTAATATTACTCGTTTCAAAAATAGTACAAATAATTTTCGTTGAACTGAAAAACAGTGTTAAAAAAGTAATAATTACTTAAAAAGCTACAAAACAATAAATTTATAAATTTTAAAATATACTATTTTGTATCTTATTGCTTTTATAATGATCCATTATTAGCAATATTTAAATATAAATATAAAATCTGGAAAATTTTGAAATGGAGACGCATAAAATATTACCAAAAGAATCAGAAGATTTCACACAAATATATCGATTGTACCAGCATTCCGAGTATCGAAAATTATATTTCCCGACGTGCGACGATTAATTTCATGCTTAGAAAAAATGTACTTTTTCTATTTAAATTCTGCTTACATTCCGAAACCAATATCGCATACATAGATAATATCACCATTAATTAATATTTCTTATTGGAATGATTATAGAATTTAGGTTACTAGTAATTAATAGTAATAGTGGTGACTATTATAAAGTTGTTCATATTTAAAAATTTTAATTCTGATTTTATAATTTATGAATGATGGATACTAAATTGTATTGTAAATATGTATTATTAAATTTTTTTTTTGTATTAATTTAAGTTTGAAATATTTTTCAAAAAACACGATCTTACTGTACTAAAAATATTTTAAACTATTATTTTAATTTATAATTTTGTTTCTAATACAGCCACTTGTCAAACTTTATTCACATAAATCTGCGTATCAATAAAATTGGATCTTATTATAAGATATTTTAAGCAAGTAAATAGGTAACTGATATTTTCAGATCGGAAAAGATACTACTCATTTCTTTTACATACCGCAAACGAGAGTAATAAAGGGGTACATTAAAATGCAAGAGCAACTCATCTAGGGCTTAGCCATGTTTTATTAGCATAGCATAGGGAGAACTCGTTTAAGAAAAGCCGATACCATACAGACGAGCCGTCGTGTCGATTCGGCGATTATTCGAAAAATAATTTCAAAAGACTGCATGCAGTAGGCGTCGCGACGCTGACGAGGATATCACGTGCGTGCAGCGCCGGGCTGACTCCTTATCTTACTCCTTAACCCCAACCCAACCCTTTATTATTATTGGTGTTTTTTTCCTTCGAGCCGTCGCTTTTATTATCCTTTTTAAGTTCATACTCTCTTTCTCTCTCTCTCTCTCTCTTTCAAGTTTCTCGTGCGTTTGGTAACCAATCGCTGGGAACGAGATAAGAATCAACGGGGCAGTCGAGTTGCTGGGTCGACAACAGCCACGGTGGTGTTGGGCAAAAGATGAAAGACGAGGGTGGTTGATTTTAATTGCGTTTCTCTAGAAGTGAATCGATTTGTTACGTCATCGTATACGTATAACTTTTTTTCTCATACCGCGAGACTTAACTCCGTCACGAATCTTCTGAGCAGCTGAAACCCCTATACATTCTCAACCCCATATTGAGTGAAAAATATTTGATATTTATGGTATTTTTGTATTCCACTAACGAATAAAAGTAAGTTAGAGTGTTTTGTATTTGCTTTTTTGAGTTTAGCTCTGTCAATCGCTTATTTCATCTGACGTTAATAAATTTAGTTCATAAATCAACGTGATAATTTAAGATAAATTTCTAGATCGAATTATCTTAATCTTATTTTTGATTTATTTATAAATATAGAATCTTTTACACAATACACAAGATTTTTTCCAGTTAAATATATAAAATCATATTAATTCTTCAGTAATTATTTTAATAATTACTTAATGTTATAATCTCAATTCTCAGTTTTACTTAATTATTTATAATCATGTAGATTAATTTATATACAAAATATAAATGGCTTTAATGAGGCAAAAATGAGAACGTCTAATGGATAGCATTAATAAAATTGTTTATCAATCATAATTTTATTAGAATATCGAAAGATTCTCTGAAATTTCAAAATAAAGCTGAAAGTTCATTATATTTCATAGTATAATGCAATACTGATTTACAAGTATTAAGCTTACAAACTAAATAACAGAAATATATTAGATTAATTGTACTTAATATAAATGATGATTTTGAGTATTTCTAAAATATGATCAAATAAAAAAAGCCGTTTTATATAGTTTGTAACAGAACATATTAACTTATATTTATTCTATGTTAAAAATGAATTAACTTGTAAAATCTATAATAAGTAATGTAAAACTAATGTTAAATAAGTTTTTATGTGAATTTTTTTTATTATCAAAAATAGAAAAATATCTTAAGTATTTGGTATATAAGACGGTAGAATCCATATATTTTCTTATAACTGTTAAAAACTTGTGTAGAACTTTAGTACGAAAGACTTATTCGCTTTTTTCTCTAAACTTACTTCCGGTCCCAAAGGGGTATCCTTCGAAAGTTTTACTGGCTCGTCTCGCAGAATCGATTGGCCCTCTTCCTTCATTCACTTTTAGACACTAAGGCCCATACTTCAATGCTCCCGTGTACATTTAAAATTTGCTTATGCAAAATCCTTCCCTACTTTTCTGAATTTTATAGTAGCTTTTCATTTCTCCACAATTGAATACAAAAATCGGCAAATTTTTTATTATTTGTACACCTTCTTATTTAAAAAGTTTATTTTCTTTCATAATTTTTTCATGGTTTTTTTATAAACGCTAATACTTAAAATATATAATAAATAATAGTAATAATTAAATTAAAATAATACTATTGATTACCCAATTATATGCTTGTTGAAAACGAATTAAAAAAACAAATAGCTAATAAATAACAAAAATAGTTAAAAAAAAAAACAAGTCAAATTGATTATTAATTATCAAATTTTAATGGTCTATTTCTAAAATTGTAAAAATAGCTTTTATTAAATTAAGCATGCTCTAATTTTCTTTAGTTTGTAAATAATAAAATTGCTAGATTGATAATTGAAGATAAATAAAAAAACCCCAAAATTTAACTAATTATGTTTGACTAATTATGAATTAACATTCTCGTGTTAATTGGAAACTAATTTGCTTAAGCATATATAAACATTTATGTACTCTATATATTAACATATACTGAGGCGATTCAATATTGAAAACGAAAAAACAATTATGCATAACAAAGTTTCATTTTAATAATTAGCCGATATTGCAGTTGTCAATGTAGAAAAGATATCAATAACAATGATGGAAATAAAAAATAGATGAATAATAAACATAAACGTACTTTAATTGAAAAAATATATAAATTTAATAATATATACGTATGCTGTCTCAAAAATTGAAGTACCTACACTTAGTATCACTATGTACCATTCTCTTTCAAACTTTTAGAAAAACTGAAAGAACAAAAAGAGAAAATTACGTCGATTCGGATATGTCCTTCTAGATTGAACGTTTCTATAGTTCTATAGGCGGTCATCTAAGGGTCTAGTTGCACTAGGTTTCTTAACCAAGCATTTAGATACGTGCTGGTAAATCCACCTTAAATAGAGGGTGAGTGCTATATAGATGACCACAAGAGAAGCAAAGCCATGCCCAGCTTACGATTTCCCATCCAATTTTGCTAATGAGATTTGCCCAAATGCTCAACTATACGGTCGCTACGTGAATTCAATGACAGAAAAGAACACACTATGCCTATCTGGTAATTCTTTAGGAAACTGTATTTAAAACTACGTCATCAATACGGAAAAGCCACCTCCTTCCCTTCAGGTAAAATCCATCATAGAACGAATGGAAATCAACAAGATGCTTGGCGTATCCTTCACAAGTCCAAGCATACGTATAATAATTTCTAGTATAATAGTAATCTAATAATCCTCGGATAAAATCATTATATCACCATATTAGCCCAGTAACAGGCTAATAAACATACATGGTTTTTAAATATGTGAATGAATTATCTTAATTCTCCGTATTTCATAATAATAGTAGGAAAAAAATGTACATAACTGATAAATTAATAATAAAGGTAACAAACATGGTTTTTTATTATGCCACTTATTATAATTCATTAATTTTGCTTATAATGTATAATATAATAACTTAAAAGAAAATTTCGTAAATTAATTATAAATAGTGAAATAACCTAACGCTAACTATTTTATATCTGTTCAATATTACAAAATGTATAAGTAATTTTTTTAATACAAAGTGACTTCTAAGATGTTATAAAAATATTTTTATTAAAAAAGATAAATGAGATAAATTTAAGAAAATAAATCTAATGCAATTCTTAAACATGATCTAATTTTATGATTGATGCAATATTGCATGATCTCATTTATTAACTTATGAAAGCCCTTTATCCATTGTTTACGAAAGTTTGCTATTTGCGGTTCTATTTTAACACTTAAACGAGTGATGTGATTAACGCTTTCATTAAGGAAGTTTGGAATAGATACTTAAAACTTCTAATTCGACTTTGATTCAACTTAATTTTTACCTATTAATTCTATACTTTTATTTCAAATCGAATTTCCAAACATACCCTATAAAGCTAATTCAAAATATTCGTAAAACAACTAAAACTTAATCTTCGTTTCAATCCAATGCATTATATTCGATACCAATTTTCTGATGATAACTTCGAAAAATCATAGTTTTGTAGAATATATTTCTCCATACTCCTTTTAATTTCATAGAAAACAAAGTTATTATTATATAAGCAACTAAATCTTTAAATATATAATTTAACTTTCTTTACTTTCCTATTAAGTATAAAAATTTACCAGAAGCTGAAAATTGAGAAAGGAACGATATTTTACGATCAGAAGGGAAAGAAAAATAATATGGCTGCTCGATAACAAATTTAAAATAGAAAAAGTAAATTACACAAACCAATTAAGAAAGCGATCTCTTATTTTCCTTTTTGAGGTCTAAACTGTCATTTATCGCATATTCGCGCGCCCACATTTATCTCGCCTCTTGCGTTTAGACGGACATAATGTAAGCTGAAAAAATTAAAAAAAAATAGTAAGATTGAGAAAAGGAATAAAAGGAATTGTGAGGTGGAAAAGAAAGAACAAAGAGAAAGCAGGAAAAAATTAAGAGAGTTCTTTGCTTAGCCAGCAAATACAAAGCTGGAAAAAAAGAATAAAGAAAAACGTTAGACAGAAAGACGATTAAAAGAAAACTCACCACACTTTTTAAAAGAGAAAAAAATGATCCAGTGAATAAAGTACAAAATAATTCCTTGCGGTTTTAAAGCATCAATACCCTTCTACGAAGAAAAAAAGGAACGTTTTTCCCGAGGAAGTCAAGTTAATACAGTACTAGGAAGCTCCTTTGTAGTTTAAAAAATAATATTAATAGATCATTAGTAGACATTCTTCAAAAAATTTTCATTTAATAAGATATAATATTTTAATAAGTTTAATATCATTATATGTTGATTTGTAGTCAATTAGCTGATCAGAAAGTAAACATATAAAACATCTACTAAAAATTCGTTAGATATTATATTTTTTATTTTACTTCAATTAAAAATAAATACAGTACTTTTATACCTAAATAATTAGATCTATTATGAGATTGTTTGTTACTGTTATTTACAATGTTATCTTTTCAATACGTTTAATATTTTTACTTAAATTGAAACTCTTTCAGTTTCGTAGTATATATTATTTTATTTTTATATTTTTTAAAACTTTATAATTTTTGCTTCATTTTATTAAAGTATTGAATATAGTTATTTTTAATTTCATTTTTAACTTAAAAAATTACTGTAATGATTTATTAGATCAAATAAAAATTTTATTATCGTAATAAGAAATAGAAGTTTTAAATAGATTTATCGAAACTTTCTAGCTACTGTCAGTACATTGTCACGATAAAAAGAATCAAGAAGAAAAATCTTGAACAGGTTTATGAATGATGGTGTATGAATTAATTAGCCAGGACGTAAAACTTAAAAAATGTACGGAAATACACTATGATATTAACTATATAGATCATGAGGCATCATTAAATTATAATATATAAGTAATATTTTTTTCATTTTTTAGTTTTAATGCTCGTTATTTTAATGTTCTCGAAGTAATAAAACCTAAGTAATTTCAATATAAAAAATGATTTGAAATTTATTTAATAAGTTCAGTTTATGTAATATCTAAATAATAGTTTAAAAAAATAGTTTAGTTTTTTTGTTAATAAATGATTCAAAATAAAGCTTTAAATATAAAAAGTTTAATGTTGACGTTTTCATAAAAGTTATAAAAACCTTTTACATGATTTTATATTCTTTGCATGAAATTATAGATAAGCGTGATAAATATGTATAATAAAAATGCACGTACACTTAGATATTTATTAAAAATTTGAAATTCAATAAAATGTAAAACCAATATTCAAAATGGTGTAAAGAATGGCATAATATGAATTATTTTAATTCAATCGATTTTTTATGATTTCCACAGCATAGATTAAAGTACTGCTGGTATTATTTTACCTTAATTTCCCTAATATCTTTAAACAGGAGAATTTTCACTCTAATTTTCTCTACTGTGTCTGATATACATTCATGATATTCACAAAATTAAAAATGTAAATTTCTGAACATTTTATACCTATATTATTGTATAAAAAAACAGGCTGACATTAATTACTGATCTCAATATTAAAACTACTTTAACTATCAACAGTTTAATATAATTTGATAGTAAAAACATTATATCACAAAATTAAAGTGAAAAAAGGTTTAATTTAAATGTGTATAATTATTGATTTATTATGTTAAATATAATAATTCTCTTCATTTTAATAACGTATCTAGGTAACGTAGAAAAAATAAAAAACTTTTAACATATTAAAAATAAATACCACGACGATATTACCCAAAAATAATCCAAATAATATAATTAACAAAATAATTATGAATTTGATAATAGAAGCATGAACTTGAAGTATGATAATAGTAGATACGTAAACAAAAGAATAATGCGATTTGAATTTTCAATTAATAATTTTTTTAAAAAAAAGCTTTCACACTGAGTAAAATAGTAGGTAAACAAAGATAAAAACTATACAGTACATACAACATCATAAACAAGAAAAAAAACCCTATGGAAGTTTTCAACTATAAACAAAAACACATCTGATTAAATTGAATTTTATAAAATTGAGAAAAACTCAATTTTATAACTGATAAAAACTGTTTCTCACAGCTAAGTTACAGAAAAAATGCCATATCTCATAAACAAACCAAGGAAAATAGAGATTCTGATTTACAAATGTCATTTCGAAAGTACATAAGAAAACGACGAGAGTAGTCCTCGGATCAATCAATCTTGTGCCCCTAAAGCACAGCATGTATAAGCATGCATACCTATAGTTACACCTCCCTTTCTTTATCCACGACGTGCTACCCTCGATTACTACAAACCACAGTTTTACAAAAAAAAGATAATCCGGTCATCTCTATTTCTTTTTATCAGACTACTTCTCTTTTTCTTATTCTGTCGTTCTTGAAATCGAAACCGATAAAGGCGCAGAACAGGGAGGAGAGAGATTTTACACGCTAGATCTTACAGAAAGATACGATATAGAATTTGTATGCCTAGGATTCTTCATCAAAGATTATCGAGCCGATTCTTCTTCCTTTAACTTCGCGCTTCATTCTTCTATTCTCCTCTCTCTCTCTCTCTCTCTCTCTCTCTCTCTCTCTCTTTTTCTATCCCACACAAATATATACATACTCTGTCTCTTTCGTTTGTTTAACACCTTATTTTTAGAAAATCTTTTAGGGAAAAAATTCTACTCTAGAAGTAATGCTCTTTTGAATGGCCAAGACGTTTTGAGGTTAAGAGCTGACCAAGAGCGATTGAACGGCTGTACGATATTCAAAAGGTTCTACGTGTGTCCGCTTAACAAGGATAAAAATTTCGACTTGAGCTTGATGTAGTCGGATACTTTTTAACGATGGGCATGTTATAAAAAAGGCTGCTTTAATTTATACAACTAAATCCTCTCTTGTCTGATCGAATTTTATATATCATTATTCAGAAATCGAATGCAGCTTGAGAAAGTTATTCACTAATTATTGTGTAATAAATAGTTGTACAAGCAAAGAATGTTTTAATTTTTTTTAAATAGCAACATTCATCATTCATTGATAGAAGTGATATGATTTAATCAAAGTAGAATGCTCGTTATTTCCAAATATTACAGTTTATTAAAAATTTATATATAATAACTAAAAAATTTGTTTAAGTATTACAAAAAAAAATTTTAATCTAACCTATATATATTTATTATTCCACAGTAATAAATTCTAATATTTTTGTATACAAATATAAATTACATTTAAATATTATTAATACATTGAAGTTTTTACCTATGTTAACAGTTTTTTAACAAATACTAAACATTTATTCTTGTTTCTTTAAATATTAGTTTCAACAGGATAATTAAATTTATTAACAATTTACTTCCTCGTTTTGCAAAAAATTTCCTGTTAATAAACATATTCAATAAAGTAAATTATATTTTAAAACATATATATATTTCATCGAATGATTTAAATATTTTTTAACTGATCATAATTTTATAACATTATATAAGATATAAGCAATATTTTCGATAATTTTTTTTAACGTATAAATAAATAAAAAAGTTGTGTAATATAATCACAAATGAAGAAAAAAATGTTTCTATACTAATGCTGTATTTGTTCCTTAACAAATAAAAAAATTTTTCTGAATATAATGTATATAAATACAGGAGCAAATATTATATTATAGCAGTTTATGTATATTAATGTGAAAAGAGACAGGCAGACCGAGCGGGGTGGCAGGTAGAAAGAGACAAAGAAAGAGAGAGAGCGGGCAATGATAATGACAAAACGAATGGAGAAAGAGAATATCATTCAAACGTCATTATATCTTGGAATATGAAGGAAGTAACAAGAACGTTATTAGTCTCCTAGATAAAATTATCTGTGATTTACTTAGTGACATAGACATAATCCCTGTTCATTTTGCGATATAAAACGATAAATGCTTTCATATATAATATAGAAGAGATTTCATCCTTGTAAGTTTATACTAGAAATTTCATATTAGTGACTTTGAAGAAAGAAATCTACTCTTTGCAATATCGTATGTTTAAATAATATTATTTATGTTTAATTATGAATTAAAAATTTAATTTTAATTTCATTTTAATTTAATTATAATTAAAATTACGAATAAATACGTTATTTAAAATAAAACATTATAAATATTCATTATATTTAAATTAAATATTAATTATTAAAAATTTATTTTATATTTTATATTACTTTTTAATCAATTAAAAATTTATGTTCGCTTTAGCTTCAAGGATTTAGATTTTATTTTATTACTTATTAATATTTAATATTTATTATTTCTGATGGAAATAAATTGTATATGTAACTTAAGCATTTTATTACATTTTAATATTCAGAATTTCAAAAACTTTGTTAATCGAATTTAATTATATAATAATAAGAAAGATTAATACCTTGTAATTTTTAAAGTATTTTTGTTTTGTAAAACAAATTTGAAAAATGTTTAAATTAATTCAAATTACTTGACATAGACTTTATATATACGTATATTGACGAGGAAACTTCTCCTGTCCCTCTCACATTTTCTTTCTTACTCTTTCACTGGCATAATCTTTGAAGTAGTTGCTCGTTAAAAATGATCGTACACGTGCCACGCCATCAAAGTTGCCCTCATAGTCTTTTATGCGCCCGGGAAAGAAAGTAGGCACTGACAGAAATCACAAAGTATATCATAAAATATTATTATTGTTATACCTTGTTTCTACTATCAATATTTATAACTTGTAGTCAAAAATAGAAATAAATTTACAGTTGCAATTTATGTGGTTTCATACATTCTGTGGTTATTAAAACTCTTAGATCTTGGCTTAAAATCATAAAAATTAGTAAATAATGATTACTTAAATACGATGAATGAAATAGTATATATTAATAGTAAATAAATAAACAGATAATAACAAGTCTTATAATGATTGAATTTTTCAATAACTTTAACTTTTTTGTTTGATACCAACTAATATATTGTTCCAATTCCTATTTAAAAAAGTAATAAGGTATATAGTCCTTATATTTTATACATTAAAAACCATAATTATTTTATTATTCATATTAAATAACATTTCATCATACTATAAAATATCATAATATAAAATGTTCTTAAATTAATTTTTAATCAAAACATTTTTAACATAAAAAATATTGAGAAAATTACGAGGTTGACTTTCACGTACATAAGAGTTAATTCAACAACTACAATAATAATATTTGTACATGTTTTCATACGATCGATGTATAATTGGTCGATTTATGATAGAGTTAACATTTTGCGTGGCAATTTAAAGCCAACAAATTTTTGTACCAAAATAGGGTAATATACTGAGAAACAAATAAATATTAAACATAAAGCAATAAATAGTAACGATCTTCTGATTAAATATTACCAATGTATTAAAAAGTCATGAAAATCATACACTCGAAATATATAAGTATGTTTACTGTAAATCAAATATGATATAATTCAATTATACACCGTTATTAATAAATTATCACTTCTAAAAAATGAGCATGCTGTGATATCAATGATGTTTTTAACGTACATAATATGCATATTAGTAATTTATAACATAATTGTAGTATATGTAAATTTAACTACATAACTATATACATATATATATTTTTTTTTAATCGATTTTACTCTTCTAATGTAATATAAAAGTAATGAACGTATATCCATTACAAATTTTCAAGTTAAAATAAAAATAAACGTTAAAGAAATACATTTTTGTGTAAGCATCTTCATTGAAATTGAAAAATAAAAATAAAAATAAAAAATTCACTAAGCAGAAGATTAGAATAGAGAGATAACAAATTATACAGTATCAAACTAAGATAGAAAATAAAAATAAAGAAAAAAAGGATTTCGAACCCGTATGGTAATGTAAAAGCAAGGCAGTTAAAAGCAAGTTTCGTTGATCAGGTATTTGAGAAGCAGAGTGGGAGTCTACAAAATCGCCAACCATATTGCAGGATTTAGCTGTATTGCAATGCACTGAATCGATTTCCCACACTTTTAGATGTGCTTATGTGCACATAGGACATCACCTAAATGTGCAATTTTTGGCCTCAGTAGCTATATAACTTAAATATAAATATAAACACTTTGCTGCATTGCCTTAAAATCTAATACGGTTTATATTAGATTTTATATAGTATGAGTTATGGTATAAAAATGAAAATAATGTACAAAATATTTGTCGAAAAAAATGCTTATTATGGGTTGAATATGATGCTTAGATAGGCAATGCTAAAAATTTCAAGAAATTTAATTAAATCTTGAAAACTGGAATTAATCGATAAAAAATTGAATAATAAAAAAAATTATGAAAGCATTTAAAACAATGAAATTTTACTCTACATTATTATAAATCATTTTAATTTGGAATTTTCAGGAATTTGAATGTTTAATATGTCATACACATGGATATAATTTTGTTTAATATATACAAGTAATAAAATCATATGTATGCAACAAAAAAACTCTTATAAATCTCATATAATCTATTCATTCATTAAAGAAATATTTCAGAACTACTTAATAAATGTTAAAAACAACTTATCATATCACTTATTTAAAACCTACATTAATTTCGATCAATATAGGGAAATTTACGTTATTTTTCATAAGATGACGAAAAGATAAAAAAATAAGAAACTTAAATTTTTTCTGTTAATAGACATGTTTTGGTAAAAAATGTACATGATATAGAATTAGCAGTTACTCAATATAAATCATACAATATATGGTAAGAACAATAATAAACCACTATTTATTCTGAAATTAATGAAAATGTTTCTATTGGAAAATTGAATCCTTCTATTTTTTAGTTATGGAAAATTTAAACTAAATATTAATCGTAAATTCTTTGTCTAACATTTTAAAATGCAAAACGTAAATGCGACGTTTAGAATCGGTAGTTAACATAGTTATAATTAGAATAATAACAATTAGTACATTTTTTATCATTTTGAGACTTGATCATTTGAGACTTTGTTTATGTCAAAACACCGGATGTGAAACTCAATCTTAACGATGATCTTCATTCCATTGATATTGTGCATCCCGCTTTTATTATATTTAGAAACTTTATTCAATCAATTTTACTTTTGTAAGATTTTCCCGATCGACGCTACTGGTGCACACAATGAATCATCGTATCATACTCTGACAGAGTCATAGGTTTAATTGTCATGAAAGTGATGAAAAAAAATACTGTTTCGAAAATTCGCACATCGAATTTTTTTACTACAAATACAACAAATGTACAAAATTGATGTATCCGTTTTTTTATACTGTCTAGTATTTAATTTCAATTGTTATACATATAGAATTTTCACATCTTCGTTGATTTATTTCATCAGAAAAATTTGATGCTTTAGTTAAATAAATTTCACAAATAAATAAATATGGACATGGTCTGGATTCGTCATGTATGCCATATGAAATCAACTATATATAATATAAGTTCTTTTATATAAGTGTAACATTTATTATAATTAATAAGTATGCATATATTTAAAGAGAAAAAAAGTAAAAGACCGATTCTATTTTCTTTATTATTAATTCATTAATATTTATTAGTATTATTTAATAATAAATTCAATAATATTTCGTGTATAAAATACACAGAGGACGGTTTCAGTAATCTAATAATATGCTGCCATCTTTTCTTGATATAGCATAAAAGAACCGATTAGTTCAGACCCGTTCATGGTTCATTATTTCGCGAAGGCAACATTGACTTTATCTATTGTCCAGGGAATCTCTAGTGACTGGTCGAGCTTTCAGTCGGCTCGAGTGGCATTAGCACGGGTGGTCGTATCGGCAAGCGTCAACGTTAAACATCACTGAATTTTTCCTATCACCTAAAATGTTATACTCGTCACAGCATCTTTGACTACTACTTCGTAATATGCGGGTTCCACTTCTAAGCTCATTAAGTTTATACTTTCATTATATTTGCATTTTATGATTTTAAGTAATTTCTATTATTGTTATAAATGTCTACTTTATACTAATCATTATAAATAGTTACTTATTAATCATAAAGTTAATTTGTAAACATTAAAGCTAACATATACACGTGTTATTTTAATTATTAAAAATATTAAAAAATTTTTAAAATACTTTCTTTTGAGTATGAAAAAAAATATTCACAAAAAATAGATAAAATCTGAATTAAAAATAAAAACTGAAAGTAGCTGAAGAGAACGAAAAAAAATTTATCCGATGAATTGTACTTTTGTTACTAACTTTTTCAGTATTATCAGTCCGTATAAGACTTTTGTATAAAGTAAATAAAATAATATATTTTTAAAAAATATTTAAAACCTATGATTACCTTAATTAATAATAATGATTAAAACATAATTAGTGTAGAAAATATCTTATGAGTATTACTTCGGTTAACAAACATTGAAGGGTTTATATTTACAAGTTTGTGTATGAAATATATAAAATATCAAGAAATTGTTTCAAAACAATAAAAAAATTATTTCTTATTAATAATTTTTATGATATAAATAATACAGATATATTTAATTTTTAATAAATTAATTTGTTTTCGTGAATTGAACATAGTTTTCTGTTGCTAATGATCATAATGGATGGGGATATATAACCGTTTTAAATATCTGAAAAGGTATACAAAAATAACGTATATTATTTGTAAGCAAAATATTACATACTCTTCTTCAAATAACTTGTAATAAATCATTCTGTATTCAATTTAAGGGAAAAGAGTCTAATGAGGAAATTGAGCAAGTTGTTTGTACTAATAGAGAGAGAGAGAGAGAGAGAGAGAGAGAGAGAGAGAGAGAGAGAGAGAGAGAGAGAGAGAGAGAGACTGCGAGACAAAATGACATAAAACAAAGAAAGAGAGAATTGAAGGTGCAAGAATAATATGACTAAAGGAAACAAAAGAGAATCACAAGGCTGTGGAATAAGGAAGGAAACGAAAAATAACGTATTTGAATAATAGTCAGTATAATGAGAAACGTCACCTAATTACTGAGAATAACTCGCATACAATCGCATCCTACGTACTACGTTTGCAGTCGCGTGCTCAGACAGATACATTCCCGCAATGAGTCATAATATGAATTCGTCATGATTATGCTATCGACGTTGAGACAAATCTTCACCCGTGCATCCAATAGATAAGTACAGATGGAAGCTGGTAGAAAATTTTAATAGCTGCGTTCTCGTATTTTTAGTAGAGGTAGTTCCTCAACTTGAACTTTTTACGAGTTTACGAGCTCCAAACTCGGTACCTCCTTCTACAACTCTATTGCCGTCTTCTAGTTTGTATAAGTTTCTGTAATTACTGCTATCTATATGTGCTGTTTTATTTTTTGCTATTTACTTCTTTTATGAGCCTTCATTTCTGTCTCTTTTGTAAGTGATTTCAGTAACAATTAACAGCGATGAAACCCATATACTGAGAGGAGCTCTATTTTAACATTGAGTGGTCACTTTATGTTTCTAAGATAACAAAAATGTAAGTGAAATTTTTTTAAATTCCTGTTTTTTTACTTTTTTTACTAGCTAGTACGTCATACGTACTAATAAATCTAAAATTATGCTACCTAGGTATATATCCACGACAAGTACTTAAGAAATGAAATATGTTTTACGCTTCTTTTCGCAAATGCAGAAAAGGAATATCATTTTACGTTTTTATGCATAGGTAAAATATTGATGTTCCTTTAGAAAAAGAAGTAGCAATAAATTAATAAAAATTTTATTTAATTAGTAAAGCAAGTTGTTACGAGCGTAACTGCGACGAGTCGTGGAGATACGCGCGGAAAATAACGCGGCACTATGCCGATAAATGATTGCGAAACATAATCCATAAGGGACAAAAATTACGGTGCTAAGTCCATCAATAATTAAAAGCAGCGTTCATAAGGAGAAAAACAGCGTTACGAAGGTTACGCTGAATAGACGCGGAGACGCCCGCAGTAAAATAAGATACCCCTGCGCCAATAGTTATTGCGAAGCAGCGTCCATAAGGGACAACA
Source organism: Kradibia gibbosae (assembly GCA_018907135.1). Classification (NCBI taxonomy): domain Eukaryota; kingdom Metazoa; phylum Arthropoda; class Insecta; order Hymenoptera; family Agaonidae; genus Kradibia; species Kradibia gibbosae. The sequence goes on along the minus strand of JACCHX010000002.1, from coordinate 12,953,194 downwards.
AAATTACAGTAGTGGGTTCGGCAATAACTAAAAATGCAGTGTTCATAAGGAATAAAAATGAAAAATATATAAGAGTATAACGTAATGCCGGAGTATCTGTAGTACTCGAACGGACCAGTAGGTGGCGAGCGGCTAGAATTATTATACAAAAATGCCGACGCACAGCCAAAGTATACTAGTGTAGTATACAAGTACAAGCATTAAAAGAAGTTCAATAAAGAAATCCCTACATAACAACCACGAAATAACTATGGACAGACGAGGAGTGACCGAAAATTACTTATGATAAATGGTGGTGTTGTAATTAAAGTATGCGATCAGAATATTCCAGTATGGGCGTTTACGACCATTCGTGAACTAGCTTTTTATTAGCTCTAGTAAAATCAACAATAAATATACGCCCACTATATAATTCAAATTTTGCTTGGTTTTTGAACCAAATACAATATTAAAGTATATATAGTTAATTTATGTATATTTCATTATTGCGCAATACTGCGCAATACTACGAAAATCGGGATTTAGTTTAAAAATGATTTCGCTCGTATTCTTTTTGCTTCTTTTTAACCTATCTGTATTTGTTACGTAATTATATCGAATCGTCTATATCAAATTTTTCGAGGTTTATGCCAGGCACTTACCGTTACTCGTATATTTTGCCGGGATTATGCTTTTATAGATAGTATGTAGTAATTTTACGTTTGAACATTAAAATGAAGAACTCGGAAAAGAGCGATTTTAGGAGCTGCTCTTAATACATAGACAAAAAATCTTCATAAATTTCTTATAAGTCTAGTAATTGAATGTTGACGCATTAAATTTGTATGAAAGGATTGTAAAATCAAAAATACATTTCTGTTTTAATAAAAAAACATATATATTAATATATAATTGATAAAGTATTAAACATTTATTGACGAAAATAAAAATTAACTTTTTCAGTATTAGTTAAAATCAATTTTAAATCGAATTATTTTTTGGTAAATCATTTATCGAATGCTTTTAAATAACATCCATCAAATGATCCCTTACTAAAGCTAACTCTTATACGTATGCACATTTACAGCTAAAATAATACATTTAATATATTCCAATAAAAAAACTAATCGGTTCTTAACATCAATCATCAGTGAGCTTACAAAAATACGAAATTAGTTGACAATGATATCAGTCGATCTGAAAACTGGTTCAATTTTCAACTGAAAACCATGTTTTGGAAATATGATGTGGCACATCTACGCACGAGACAGAAACAATACAAATTATCCTACAGACGTCGCGTACTCACTATGCACACATCCGGAGCATTCATTTCTCTAGTAAATTGAAGGGGAGGAAAGTCTCCTTCCATTTCGATTGTTCCCGGAGAAATTCCGAACACATATCGAGCATTACGTTGGAAAATCGAAATATTATCATCGGAAAAACAAATCCAATTCACTATTCTCACAACCGGTTCTGTAATTTAACGACTACTTTTTCCTTCCGAACCTACCGTCTATACATCCTCGATTATTTAACCAAGCCTCCCCCTTTTTTTATTGCATTTTCAGCTATATTTTGGCATAAAAACAAGGATATACTCAATAGGATTCATGCATCCTAAATATAAGGCTTACCGAAAGAATGATATACCAAATAAAAAAAATCGCTTTAATTGTGCAATCATTTATCATCTCTCAACGGAGAAAATTATGTCGAAATCAATCGAAATATCACATTCAATATTTTTATTTATGTAAAAACGGAATGAAAAATTAAGTTATATTAATACATTAATATTATTAATATAAGACTATATTAATATAATTAATAGAAAAACAAATAAAAAAAATACCAGTTAATTACGAAATATTTATGATTCATTAAAAGACATTTTCTGTTTTTATATTGTAAAAGCTACCTACAACGTATTAAACTTACGTAAATACTAGAAAAATTATTATTATTTTTGCACAGTTCTATGTAAAAATTCTATTTTTTTCTAACTTTAACGCATGTTAATCTACTTCTAAAAACTATTAGACTTGATAAACCAATGTATCCTAATGATTTAGGAACAATTAATAAACTATTTTTGGTTGATTTCTAAATAATCTATTAAAGTATTGTAAATACTAGATTATAGTCTACAACTTCTAACTTAAATTTGTGATACTAGAAAAGTTGATTAAATTTGAATTGCTAACTTCAATAATTCAAGAGATAATAACATAAAATTTTAAGCAAATTGTCCCCATAATAATATATTAGTAGTCAGAAATATTGCTTTCGACCGTAGCTAACTTAATTATTAATACAAGTCTTAAGTTCTTAGAGTAGTGTATGAATTATTTGTGACTTAATATGATATTATTGCACCCACATATAATACAAACAATAACTCTGAATAAATCTTTACACTTTATATAATTGCTTGTTCATTACTTTCAATACGAAGTTAAATATAAAAATTCTTAACGATATTGATATGAAACTTTTCCTAATAAAAAATGCATAAATAATGAACAACTTTATGTTCCATAATTTTAACTACCTATTATTATAACTTATTATTTCCAAATACATAAAATGGAAGTTAATGAAATTTAGAGACACGTAACTAAATAGGAAAGATTGTAAACTACCTTTTTACGTGTGGAAATGTTTGTTTTAGACAAACTCTTTAGTGATGTAATTACGTTCACGTCCCTATTAGGCTTTCCGTGAGTTTTCCATAAACAGCACCGCTTGCATCTTTACAGGATACAACCCTTTCACTCAAATCAATCGTGACTCCTCCATTCTCAGGATATAAAGTTGTTTCTTTAATATTCTAGCACTAATTATGCAGAAGCTATATTGTTTTATGCTCGCCGAGCAGCATGAACATGTGACCAGTACTTGATTAATGATCAGCATAGTATTATCGCAACCAGAAGAGTTGGCCACATTATCAATATGAGAACAGTGGCGACATCGTCAGCGTCGTCGAAAGCCCATTATCACCTCCGCACCTACCATACAATCCACCTGATTTAAAGGTAATTACGGCTGCTTTATTAAGGGTGGGTGAAGGGTGCAGTTTGATGTCTGCGTCCGATCATTAATTACACGCGTACTAAGCCTAAACTTTCGGTTTCCGTCGATTATACGCGTGGCGCAATGTATTATACGCGTTTGAAGCTCCACAACGTTCGAGGAATACTCAGATTCAATTAATCTTCTAATCGTTATTTGTATTAGCCTATATTTTGTTAACGGTTATTGTAACTTTCCCATATTATCAGATTTACGTGCAATTCCCAGTGGATAAAATTGTAAATTGAAAACAAGACTTTATTTACTTGTATAGCAAGTTTTCTATATTAAAACTTTACTGGTCAATATTGCTTATAAATTCACCTAATTAGATTTTGAAGATTGATCTTACGTATTGAATAAAAAATTAACAACAGTAAATATAAATAAAACATTGCATAAATGAACTTCCTTCCTTAAGAATGCATAATTCACATGATACAAACAAGACCAGTTCAACATCGAAATAATAAACTTGTGATATAAAAAAAATGCATTATTTCCCTTAATATTACACATCAAAAATAATTTTATAGCTCTATTATCTATTTATTTTTTGGTAAAATTGTAAGTCAATGAATTATTATTGTATTATTTATATTATTATTTTTTATATATTTAGCTTATATTGATGGTTAAATGTTAATTTAAGTAGAAAATAAATAAACAACTTTGAAGAATTTAAATTAGTTCAGTTTTAAAATTTTTTTTTTAATTATTATATTATTCTCTACTATCCATAACATTAAAAATTCTCATTTTACAAAAATATAGAATCTTATCGATAAATGTAATTTCGTAAACATTATTTAATCATTAGTCGACTAAAATTGATGCTAGGTATTAAAATACAAATCCTTACATGCCTAAATGTGGATAATACACAACAAACGAGAAATCATTACAAGATGTCGTTCTTAGTTATATATGTATACGCTGAACCAGCTTCTGGTGGTAGGATTGCAGCTTCTTTATACCCAAGAGAGCAATTTCCCTAGCGAATTGTTAGATAATCGAGATAATGCCAATTTTCTGGATGCCCGGCCAAGCGCTGCCAACCAATATATTAGAAGTAGAAGGTGAATTGGGGCGTCGATATACCCGATAATTATTGAAAAGTTTACCTACTCCGGGGATTGGCACTATCAAAAGGAATCCAGAGGCAAAATTATCGTGTAAGGCTAAAAGGATCTCCAAACTGAGATAGAGAGTGGAAGAGATACTTCTTTCTTTTTCACAACTCAAAGGATGATAGATAAATGCGAATTCACATACGTGCGAAGTCTGATATCTTACCTCGCAAAAGTGCACGGACCATGATTTTTCAACTTACCATAAAGCTGGAATTTTTCAAACCATACCATATATATTCCCCGATACTTTTCGATTTCTTTTGCAGCCCTTCTTTGCATTAGCTTTTCACCATTAGTTTGCTGTCTAAAAGCAATATTTACTCTCTCTCTCTTTCAATGTGCCTACTTCCTTCTCACTCGTTGTCTTTTATTCCATCTTTCCAAACTTAGTTTCACATTAATAAAGTTTTTTACCTTGTTTTTTATTATTCAGATAGAAAATTGATATAGATAAATTTCGAAAAATATACTACCTTAAGCTTTTCGATTAAAACTTTTTGAAATTTTGACCTCAACCAATTGGTGATGGATTAAATTAAAAATATACATATGATTTAACAGCAATATCTGATAAGGAAAAAATTATATTTTATGTAATTTAAAAATAATTTAACACATTAAATGATTTTACAATAATTTTTTTATTTCTGATTGCATTTAATACAAACATATCATATATAAAGTACCATAAGGATTTAAATCTCGTATCCAATCTCAATCTTAAATCAACAAATACTTAAAATCCCTATTTCTGTATTTTTTAAATAAAAAAATTTTTTCATTGACACATTTTTTATTAAAACAATAATAAATTTTCATATTTTTATAATTTACGATATAAGTGACAATAATTATATTATTTTAGTTCGTATGAGTGTAACGAATTTAAAAGCCTCAATGGAAAACACTCGCAATGTTTTCGTGAATATCAAAGACATTTTAGGGTTATTACGATATTTATATTAATTTTCTATTGCAAAAATTAATTTTTTAAATTTTGTAATTCATATTATTTCATTCAATTAAGAATTATTAATTAAATACTTTTTATTAATTTCATGAAACATTCTAATATTTTTATCGCTGAATTGGAATTATTATTTAATAAAACATATTGATTGTTTATTGCTTATTCACATTCAATTATTATTACTTTAGATTAAAAACAATATTATATACTTAAGACTAATTAGAGTTCATATAAATAAACAAATTAAAAAAAAAAAAATACAGTGTTTTTAATTCAACAAATAACAGTGATAATGTTCATAAAAATTTTCCTTAAATTTTCTTTTCAAAATGATTCAACGACAACTCATTTTTAAAACATAACTGATTAGGCTGTACAAAATTATATTAATATCTTTAACAATTGTAAAAATTTTTTCTATGCTTACATTTCATCATTTACCATAATCTAACTATTAATGAAGATTCTACAATAGTAATCACGATCCTTTTCTATGGTTTACTATAAATTGATTATTAATATATGCTGCCGTTATACACATGATCATGTACATTATTTTTTTATAAAAAATATAACAAAATCATTCCTGAGATGTACATAACATAAAATTTATCATTTATAAGGCTGTAATAACCAAAAATTCATGTGTTTTTAAAGGCAAAAATTAATTATAAATATTTATCGAATAAATTCTTACAAATTCAATTATAACTACATGTACAAAATTGAGGAAATGAAACCAATTGCATACCAGAAAATACAACCGCAGCTTTAAATAGAATCTCCGGCTAAAAATATATTGAAGTATATTTGGATCATTTGAAATATACAATAATGTATGTCAAAAAATATTAAAACAAATCTCTATAAAACAAAAATGAACCTTTTTTTAAAGATAATATTAAATTGAATTCGATGAGGTCTCACAAATAAAAACTATAAAAGTAACTTTGACCAAGGTACTCAAAAAATTGATCATATAAATTTCTTCGATTCCATGACAATTTTTAGTGCACTATACTCGGATAAAGATAATACAAAATTAAAAAAAGATAAACTATAATCAAATTAATAAATAAAACAAATTTTATTTGTTTTTTTGACTTGGAATTACGAGTATTTGTATAATAATTATAAAAAACAGTCATATAAATCATAAAAAGTTTTAGTAAAGTAACATGAATACTACCAATCTAATATATAATGGAATCACACTGCAGAATGTATCATTACTTCTTTTTATCAAGTTGTAACATGGTATAGGAATGTAGAGTAATAATATGGTAACCTTAAAAGCATACATACTCTAGCGTAATTACTTATTAATACGATAGATAGAAGTTTGGTGGGACACCTTAATAGGATATTAAAGAGAGCACTCGTAATAAAAAGACCAAATTTTTGTTAAAAATATGAATTAATGTCTGCCTCTATCCTATTTTCCATCAATACATTTACAACAACTTATTCGATAATATTAATCAGCTTTCACAAAACGACAAACAAATCAATAGAATGCGTAAATATATTTAAAGATCTCAAATTTATCTAAAATTATTTTACTTCATCATATAATGTTACAAGGGTTCGTATCTATATATTTCTTCCATGACATCGAATTTTGTGACAAAAATTAAGTTTCATTTTAATTTCTAAAATAATCTAAAAACATTAATTAACATATTATTTTACACAGAAAAATAGAGATACAAATTCTACAGTTAATACTTCAAACAAAGTCTTATTGAAGAACACAAAATAATGTATATATATATACTTATGTAAATAATATTGTGATAGAAAATGTGAACTTCCTTAAGTGTGTATAATATATATGATATATGACCGAAATTTCATACCGTAAAAAAAATAAAATAATTTTTGAACGCAAAAAATGCTGTATTATATGCACTATTTTTTTCTGCTACTTATTATAACACATAAAATAATACCCAAGAAATAAAAAATTTACTACATTTTTAAAGAATAAATTACCTGTGACCTTGATGAAAATACTGATTAACTTACCTGAAACAAAAGTAAAAAAAATTATTAAATGAAATTATACAAAATAGTAATAGTACAAAAGTAAATAGTTAATTTAATTGTTAAAAACTTTAAATTACGATTAAATTATGAATATTGCAAGTATTAATATACTTTATAAAGAGCGATTTATATTTTCCTTTAATGCCAAAAGCTGAACAGAATTACTAAATGGTAATTCATTTTTATTGCAACTTGCGAAAGCAAAGTTCTCCTTAAGTAGTATATTATGCCATCGATTTTATATAAAAATTTTTTAGTTATCAATTTGCTTTCGTAATTAAAACCAAATCTTACACCACAATTTCTAGAAAATATTTTGAATTTTATAACATAACTTTCCCTATAGTCCTTATTTACTAAAAAAAATTAATTAAAAACAATAGTATATTTAAAAATACAAAAATCAATACATTTTAACAACTGGATTATTACATTTTATGATAGTAAAAAATACGTCATTGATTAAAAATTTAAAACTTAGTAGCTATATTTATATATCTCAACTATAAAAAAATTAATATGATTTCATTTATTATCTAAAGCGAATTATAATTACATTTATAAAAAAAATATATAGAAAATATATTTAGAAAAATTTTACAAATGAAAATTTATTTAACATAAGAAATTTAATATTAATAACAGTATAAAAAATTGTATAATCAAACATTTAATCTTTCACTTTTTATAATAAATAATTAGTGAAAAATAATAAAAAATAATGAATCATATATCTGCTTTTTTATATAAATATTAAAATTCAAGAATCATATTTTTCTTTATCATGTTTTTTGAATATTTATATTAAACAATATAAATTAATGTAAGAATAATTTTTTTAGTTTCGATTACAATTGACGTACAATTAACACGAACATTAATTACATATTAAAAAAAAACCTTTTTTATAGAAAATATTCATATAAATAGAAATACTGTTATACACAAATAAATTAAAGGCATATGGATTAGTTTATATAAAAACTTAATTTTAAGTGACTATTTTTTAAAAGAAATGTTTAATTTTGAATTTCTGTGACTAATAAAATATTAATAGAAAAAATATAGAAAACATAAATCAAGTAAATACAATAATATTTCAGGATCTTGAATAAGTCAAAGTGATAAATGTAAATAGAAAATATTAGTAATCATTATGATTTATTCGAAAATAAAACTAACTCCAACAAATCGGCAAAAAGAATACTCACTGGCTCTCCATTGAGTACCCCTCAGCTATATTTCATTCGACCAATTGGGTAACAATTTCCGATGTACACAGAGCCTACCAATGATGTATAATACCCCAAGGAATTGAATGTGCATCCGAAATCCCACGTGTATAACCTCAAACCTATAAACTACAATACAACAATTGGGCCTTATTTTATAAATACAAAAGCTGATGAAAAAGTTTGCAAATAGATGATGATTTATAAGAGAAACTGGTCTCCGCTATTCTCTGAATGGCAACGTGCAAAAAAATTGCGATACGAGAGTCATTATCTGACTTCTACAAATGCCTGAGATAACTTAAAAGGACGGAAAGGTGTATTGTAATCAGCTCTAAGTAAGCCAACATCTAGCTATGGTGGTGACAGCTATGCCTAGAAAGTGTAGGAACTAGACTAATAAGTAATTTTACAGAATTTACATTTCAAAGTCCTCGAAAGCTTCTTGTCTTTTATCTCTATCAGGTCTCTTACACGTATGTAAACAGTTTCCCTTTCGATATACCTTTTGTTAATTTGCATGTCAACATGAAGATCATATCCAGTAATATTAAATATAAAGTAAAGATTAATGTTTATTACACATTGAAACATTTTTATTATTGTATTTTCTTTTTTGAAAGTAGTTTTACGCGACAGCGATAGATAATTTTATAATTTTACAAAATTATTTGAATCTTTAATGATTCGTTCAATTACATATTAATGTGAACATTTAGATTAATTTTGGTATATTCTAACGAAAATCTCTAAAATTAGGTATCTGTTAATCATGGTATTATACCATCCTTCAGATAATTTGCTACGTTTAAATATTTTTAAATTAAAAATTTAATTTAAATATTTTAATCACCGAAAATATTTCTACTCTGACGAACGTATCAGTAATAACAGAAAAGCGAAATGTTATAGCACTATATGTAAAACTAGCCTTTCATTTTTTTATATTTTAATCTATATATTTAAATTTTGATTCATTCATTCTCATAAAAAAAAATAAATCTAAAGCTATACTGGTGATAATTAATTGAAACGTCAATTATTAGTATACGTTATCACATTGAAAAGCTTAAATTGTATTAAATACTAATTATGTTTATCAATCTCTGGTTTATAAATGCTTTTAATCAGAATACAAACAGAAATAAAATTAATAGAGTATCCCTTCATTCGGGATTGTGATTAAAGTCACATCAACTGCATTATCATATTTTGTATCAATTTTAAAGATAATTCACTGGGATACAATAATCTTTATAATTAATTTTACTTGCTTTTAAATTGTTATTGTAGATACTATTATTAAAATTTTTGACACGAAGGTTTATAATAAGCCTCTTTGTAATAGTCTTTTGATCGTTAATCTCAATAATTTAATATAAGTTATGATGTTAAATGATAAAAAAAACTTTTATAATTTATATAAATAAAAAATGTTTTGATAGGTAACCTAAAGGTTAACAGAGATTTTTAATTTAATGAATATTTCATATTTGTATTGTTTTTTATAATATTTAAGTAAAGTAAATAGAAGCATTCAGTTTAGTGGTACAACTATAAATATTTAAGAATATACAATATTATGATAATTAATGAAATCGAATTAAAAGCAAATCATTCAGATTATAGATTATGTTTGATATATAACAATAATCGGTGCTGACAACGGTTAAAGTAAATAATAGCTCCTTTGCAGTTTAGATTATTCGCATGAACATCCTTACGATGATAATGTACTCACAAATTAACACAATTTGTATATATTTTTAAATAATTTTCATAATCTATTTCACAATAAAATTTACAATGATATTTTCTCCTATTTGAAAATAACGTTTGGAATTAACGATTATATTAAGTCCTTAATTATAACTTATCATGTTCAACTTAGTCTTAGATTAAATTACTATTAATACGTATTTAACACTTCTCAACTTCATAACTCATCACTTTAATCAATACGACCATTAATCCTCTATCAACTTTCTAATTGTTGAACATTACCAGTGATTAATAAAATATTATGCGAAATCTTGAATTCTTGGTTAGTTATAAAATTTATCACAATAATATTATTTTAAATACTAAATCAAAATAGAATTCTATGATGAAAATTAACAACAAATCATGGAATCTGGCAATTATTATGCTTATTTTAGTTATTATAAAATTTGAATAAAGTAGTACTTATTATTATTGTGTTAATTTTTTTATTAAAAATCAATATATTAATAAAAAATCCTGGTATTATTAATTAATTAAAAAACCATTAGACTCTTAATAGATAAATTCTTACAAGCTATTTAAATACCCCTAACCAATATTAAAACCACAATCTATTCACTTAATAAAATATAAGACAGAAAATAGCTTTGAATTGATCCCTGAAAAAATAGTTCTAGAGTGAAATTGTTCCTAATCTGTTTGATTTTGCAAACTTATTTTCTAATTTCCACTCAGCATCTATACATATCTGCACATATACATCACTAAAGGCAAAGCAGTATATGCTGGCTACAAAAATAAGACCAACCTATCCATCAATGAAATTTCATCGAAGTTGATGAGTTAAATATGTCACTAATTGTTCTCACAATTGACTTTCGATCGTGGGAAACTTTATAACGCCGAAGTAAATCTTATCTTATTTCTTTGTACCCGATTGCTAGGTTCAATCATTTAGGTGAGACTTACTTTCATTAGTCTTTAACTATAATTGAAAATCATCTCTGGGCAAGTAGAGACATATACTTTTGGTGACACTTACATTCATCTTCCTCAGTAATCTGCCTTATTCTACTTGTTAGAACTGTTCTTACGTATTACGAGGTAGAATATTTTGAATGCTAGAATTCTGCTTGATATTGAATTTAATACACAACTTAAATTACTTATAAAGATGAATTAGATAATAATGTTTTAATATAAAAATCGGTTTGAGCGCTTTATTAAATTTCAAACAATTGTTTATAATTATTAACGGCAAACAAATTATGAAAAAATTTTAATTTACATTTAAAATTTTTTAATCTAATTAGTAAAATAAAGTAAGCAAATATAAGCTTGTTCAAATTATATGCATACATCATCAATTTTCATTCGTTTTGAATGTTCATAAATCATTTTAAAAGACACGTCCAAAAAATTTTATGATGTTATTACTGCGACAAGTAAATATTTCTCAGTCATGTTATTCATTTTATATGAAGATCTTGTTGCATTTATATCACAGCATAATAAAAACCAATAAAATGATAATTTAGTAATTGAATAGATTATTTCTGTTTCATAAAATTCATTTAGTAAATGTAGGAAACTCAATTGTATTAAAATATTCATAAATATAGAATTTTCATCATGGTTAAAAATAAAACATATTTCAATTATCTATACATCAAATAAGTGTAAATAAAATTAATATTATAGTAAATAATATAAAAAGTTTTCTCATATAAAAATACATGAAAATATTATTAAATGTGTAAAATACTATTAAATGTGCATTATTAAAAAATAATGTACTTTTTCAATATGAAACATGAATTACATAAAATTCTATTATGCAGTCCACCAAGAAATTATTTTCTCGACATTGTTAGCTTATGAGAATGAAACCCTCTATCTCACGTTTCAATACATCAACAAGTAAAATTATTTTATCATCGTTTATGTAACATCATCCATAAAAAATAGATATATAATGTTTTTTATAGGGGAAGATTTATTATAAATAATTTTCTTTAGTAGACTAATCTTCACCAACATTTGACAGACTAGCAGATAATTTTGATAGTTGATCTGGATAGATAATCCTTCTTCGAAGAAAAGGAGGACGATAACAATGGATAAAATCCTGAAGCGTCCAGCAGCAGAGCGATCAACATTGCATGTCAAACTCCGTGCCTTCCCAAGTTCCTCTCTCCCGTTGATACACGCTCGATCAAACGTGAACAAATGTATGCGTTCTTTCTAATAGGCTTTATTTAGAGAATCGAGCTTTCGCATATTCTCTCAAACGGAATGCAAACGATTACGGTGCTGTTCGCTTTCTGGCTTCTTTCACTCCATTAATCCAATGTGCAATTATCAATGTTCTGCTTTAAAAATCTATATAGAATCTTAACGAAAAATGCATTGTTCCTTGTTAAAAAAGAAATTCTATGTGAATTCTATTTAAATTTATTAGCGAAACATCAACGTTATCTCTAACAATTAATGATGTTAAACGGAGGCGAAGCAAATTATCCGTGAAGGTAAGAATGACTTATGAACATAATTAATTGTTCTTGCAAACTGAAATATAAATGAGATTATAAAGAAATTACGAAGAAATTTAAAGCGCGGAAAAATTTAGAAGTATTTTAAATACGGAAGTTTACAATTTTCTTTTTAAGCTTTGTCGATTACTTGAAATTTCTGAAAATATGTATTTTTCAAATGGACAATATATATTTATTTAAGTACAAAAATGAATCTCTTTTATAAATAAATGATAAATAATTATAAATGAAATATTATTGAAGTATGACTTTATTTAAAATAATGGTATCAGACGATAAAAATTTAAATCAATATTTTTTAAGCACACTGAGGCATAAAACGAAAAATAAATAATATTAAAGAAAAATAGTATATAGTAATTTGTAAAATATATAACAGATTTACATATGTAACGATTTAAGAACAAAATATACAAACACAACTGAAAATTTTAATTTATATAAATGTATAAGCAAATATAAGAAATATATCAAATTTATGAACTTAATTTATTTTTTCTGAATGTAAATTCAGAATTTTTATTAACTGTTTGATAATTTTTATAATACAAAAATAATCAACCATCGTTTTTTTCTACAATAAATAACAATATCTATTTTATACTGTAAGTGAAGTCGATCGTACAAAATTTACTTCACTAAAGTGAACAAAAATACAACTATATAATATTGTTGGAAAATGAATACACCACTTAAAATGCAAGTATATGCTATAAGAATGTTACTGATGAATACTTCTAATTTCATATTGTTAATAATATATATATATATATATTATTCACACTTATAGTGAGTATAATGATAATAGATCTATGAAAAAATTTTCCACTAACTACATAAAGCTTTCAGTCTTCCTAAAAATCGTAAGGAAATGTCCCTTTCCATAATCATAAGGTCTCAAATACTCGAAACCCATCACTCTCGACGGGTGGTACCATTAATACTCATCCCTGCTTATTTTCTCAATGCACGGCAAAAACAGTATGTTCCGGCAGCCAAATCCGATAATCGCGCCCAACAACTTTATCAGAGGTTGAGTTCATATTAGTTCAGAAAGTTTTTTCGGCCAAGAGAAGTGAGTTTTTCTCCGTCCACGCGTTAATGCACAACCATTCATATAATTCTATATTTAATAGTAAACAGAGAAAAAATAAGATTTGGTCTGAAACTTGTCTTAGTTACCCCGAGATTAACAGTGAAATAATTTTTAAGTAGTTATAATTTTTTGCTTTACACCTTGAAATTAACATTGCACAAATATTTTTTAAGATTCAGAAATCTGAATATTTAAAAATTTTCGAGAAAATATTACTTAATGCAGTATCAATAAAATACTCAAACAGCACTTGGCTGCAATAATATTCTGAGTAATTATTATATATTGATTACCTGTTTGCATAAAATATAAAGAGTCAAAAAGTTGAAGAAGCATAATTAGTAGACAATAGATGTACATGTAATTATATAGTTTATAATCATATTTAATATTCTTCCTTGTTCAGTTTTGTTGCAATTCACATAACAAAATTATGAAAATGTTTACTTTAAGATAAAAAAATGTGTAAATATTATTATTAAATTCGTTGATATAATTTTGTTGCAAGAATACTGTAAAACCGCAGTGATTTAAATTAATAAATTTTCTCAGATTATAAATAGTAGGATTCTGTATTAAAATTTTTATGAGGAAATCTAAGATAATTTATAATTAGAAATAGTATATCATGTAAAAAAATTGAAAGGCTTTCAAAAATTGTGTGAAATAAGTAATAAAGAAATTTAGAATAGAATACATAGTTGCTTTTATATGTTTTTAAAAAAATAATAAATAACACAACTTTCACTATAAATTACTTTAAATTCAGTATTTTTAATATTTTAAACTAATGATACGTAATTTAAATTCTTAAGACTGCAATACAAACAGCTAAACTTTAATATTTCTCGGAAACTAATCAATTTACTAGAGTTGAAAAACAAACAATCAATCTAAAAAATGAAAGATCTCTGATTTAGACCTTGATTAACAAATGGTAAGTCATTATTTTATATTTCACTTTTTCTCAATTAAAATACGTATTGCAAAAATAACATTACACTGTGTCAAAAATGGAATAGATTCATGAAATTAGTATTATTAATCATATATGATCTAATAACTTCTTCACACACCGATTAATACCATCAAGACCCGTGATCTTTGTTATTAATTCATAAATACCGGGAAAAAATAGTAGCGCTGATTGATAAGAGGCTCGCGTGTGTCACGACGCTATGGAAGCGTTTGTACACCTAACAATTCGTCGCGTGCGCGCTAGGCGTCAAATTCCGGCCGTGGACAGGACGAAGAGTGGCCAGAAATAAGGCAGAGACGTTGATTGAAGAAAGAATTCTGAACTTAACTTACATACGTGACGGTGCTACTAGATACCAAGCAAAAAATTTTCGGAGATCTATTATTTTTTTAATGTAACTCATCGAGATTTCGATGCTTAAAAACATCATATTATGGTTTAATTAAAAAACTTTGCTAGTCAACATAGATGCATTAAAATTACTATTTGTCACTCACATTATTATTCTATGTAAATACTTTTTAATTAGAATGTACACAAATGATTTTGCTCATCACTCAAAAAGTGATAGGTTCAAAAAATATCACAATTGCTTACATCTTTCAGAACAAAAAATAACACATATCTTAGAATATGTAAATATTTTCCAATATTAAGCTTCTACTAATTATACACAAAGTAGTACAAAGACATAAAATAACTATTTTTATATGTTTTATAAGTAAAAAAAAGTTCTATAAGTAAATTTTACAAAATTATCAAAATTATAAAAAAATTCTATTTTTCTTAAGTCATATATAGATATATTTCATATTATAATGACCCTTTTTGAGCCTTTCTAACGACCAATGTTTAAATTTATACTCTATTCTAAATAATAATTCTTCAATATGAAATACATTAATACTTTATAGTTCAACATGAAATAGAATTTAATTTATTAATTAGCTCACAAGACAATTAAAACATTATAAAAATTATAAAAAACATTTGATTGAAGTAAAATTCAAAATTTAAACTAAAAAAAATTAATCAATGTTCAAAATCTTAGGTCAACAACCGATCGGTACTAATTAATAAAGTATTTCTATTTATTACATTGTCAAATGTACGTTGAAATATAAAATTAAAAATATTGAATTTCATTTAAACACTCGAACTATTTCCTCTACTTACGACAATCAAGGATTGTTATATTGAATATTCATTTCTCATTTAAGTATTTTCATTCTATGACTATATAGAACTGCTTAAAGAAAATTGATTCAAATACTTGAAAATTATTATTATATTAATTTTATCACTCTCAATTTTGTTCATGAAATAATTGCATATTCTGATCTACACAAATTTGTATATTTATTAGTTTAAAAAAAATATTTTTCTAAAAAAAATACAAATTATGCAATTATTATTTGTACATTACTTTTTCAATTAATAAAATGAAAAGCATTTAGTAAATGTTAGAAAATATTTAGCAAAGCATATTTTTTTGTGATTATTTATATAAGAAAATACTTAAGATATATATCAAAGTCTTAAATGGTTATGTTGAAAATGTATTTTTTATTGTATTTGTTTGTTAAAATAAATTTGTAATAAATAGAAAAAGATTACACAATTTATAATAATTATGGAATACTTAATATTTATAAAAATTACAGTTCCCGGATTTTTATGCAGTTTAATATAAAATTATAAATAGGAACATTTAATCATTTAAAATTATCAATGTTTATTCATATTTTATTTAAAAACATACATACAAAATATTGTAATTATATCACATTTCAGTAATTTTTATAAAGTAAAAAAATCTTAGTTAGAAACATATTATAAACATTCAAAAGTTAATTAATTATATAAAAATTGAAAAACTTTCTTTATGTCTCTTTATTCCATGTTGTTTCAATTGAATTCTATTTTTAATAAATATATGCTGCTGTAAAACAGCAGATATTCAATAAATGTCATGTTTATAATTTTTATTTTATCCTCTTATGGAGTATTAATATTGTCAATAGAATTTTTATCTAATCGAATCGGTGTTAAAAATAATTATTAATTTTTTAAATAAAAAATGTATCAGTATAAACATTATAAATGAGAAATATATATTTTTGAAACATTTTTAATTTTTCAAAATAGTACTAAATATACGAAACTAACCAAATATAAGTTTGGTTATAATGTTATTAACATATAACTATATGTTATAACATAGCACACTAATAATATAGCATATTCTCATCTGTGTATATATATGTATGACAGTGTGTATGTAAGAGCTAGTATGTGTGGATAAGAATGTATTTCATAGATATTCGTCAATTTATATAAATCAAATTTTAAAACAAACAAACCGTTTGTTAGATTTTTGTGTCCTTTCAATGCATGAAAAACATTCTCTATGTGTACATATATTGCTAAATAAATAATAAATGTATCCATTGATAATTGCTTAGTTCAAATTATCTTTTAACTTACAAATCACTATTTACATTCATTTTCTACATTTTACATAATAATCTACTTCTAATTAATTAAATTGTCAAGTTAATTACAATTGAAGTAATATTAATTGTTGAAAAAAATATTTCTAGAAAATCTGTTCCAGTTCATAAAAATTCGCACAGGCCTATTTTTAGTTTTATTAAAATATAAAAATTACTAATCTCTGCAAAAAATTTGTACGAGTATATCCGTGATTGTGCTAAAAGGAATAGACTATTTTCCATTTTTCTGATAGGGGCTTCAGCATTTATGAGTTTTTCTGATGCATTTTCGTTGTATGAAAACAATTTAATCTTACTCTCCTTTCATTGTTTTTTCTATTTGATTGTTCTTCCGACTTTTTTTATAAGCTCAATTCAAAGATAATTTGTACTATATTTTGTTTTTCATTATAATAAAATATTGAGGACGCTCATCGTTTTTATCTATATATTTAAAATTGTATTACTATTGGTTTTTTACAATTTAAAAACATGTAAATCATATTTCTATTAAATAATCTCAAAAGTATCTATTATTTTTTGTTTGGGAAAGCTGGCCCGAATCATTGACGATCACGGCGACGTAAAGGGCAGAAGACGCCGAAGGAAAAGGGAGTGGAAAGGGGAAAGGTCGTAGGTGCACCCGCGTCCGTGTATATTGTCGGCGACACGAAGATGTAATTTGTGTGCAGGCTTCTTTCCCTCTAGGGTTATAGGATTTTTTTATGTCATTCAAATGTTGTATCAGGAATGAATAATACCCTAACTCTCACCCTAACTCAATTCTATTAGGTTTTATAAAAAAAATAATTTAAAAGAATAAAAAATTAAGAAATAATTAAAAATTTACTATTTGTGAAAATCAGTATAAATTTAATTGTTGGTTTTTAATCTGCCGTTGTCTTATGAATTCGCGACTCTACCAAGTATAAAAAAAATTGACATGCTTTAATATACATCAGGTAGTTTGACCAATACCACTTTACTGATGATACTCAAGATACAGGTGAGATCAATAGTACAAAACTTAATAATAAGTATTTAAATTATTATTCTGAGTATCTTTTTTAGAGAACAATCTGCAACGAAATTGTAATTCACGAATATGAATTTCATAAATTATAATAATTTGAGATTCTATTCAGAGTTAATTTTTTCAGTTTCTATTGCAGAAATCAATCTTATAAAAGTTCATGAAGATCTCATTATACATCATCTTTTGCGCTTTATCGTTAATCATTAAATTATTAAAATTTTAAGTTAGTAAAATATTAAGCAATATGAATCAATGAATAATCATGAATAAATAGAGAACTGGATAGTCAAACATCAATATCGGAAAAAAGATTCTGTGTACTAAGTATGAAAATCTTACTTTTATGGAATTCTGAAAATTAACTTTCTTAATTCGTTTTAAAGCCTCTGCATTTTTTAATTTATTAAATTTTTTCAAATTTTTTTAAAATTTTAATATGTTATAAATATGTTGGACTACGTATGATCAAATATTAATAAATTTTTTTTTATAAAATGATATACATAAGTCGATAAACCTTTACTATTTTGTTATTTTGCCAAACGTTAAATGCAAAATGCTTGTGTGAAATTTTTTCCTTTTCTCACATCATTATGTATTTATGAAATCAGCAATTTATTTGTTTATTTTTTATTTCAATATATTATTGATATCAAACATCTAGAATAAAAATTATACGCAGTCATACATATTGCATCTATAGTTAACATTAATTAGGATTGTTAGATGTCTTTCGGATTTTTACTTTCAACCAAAAAATGTTTAATTAATCAACTATATAAATCCTCTAGGCAGCCATTATAATGTAATATACAATGAATCGAGGGACGAAGAACGGAAAAAAATAAAAGGCGCAGCCAATGAGAGGGACAAAAGCGACAACTAGTCAGTCTAGAAATCCCTCCACAAAACCGAGATCGAAAAGAGTTACGTTGGGGGCGCGTGATCCATTACACCTTAGCCGTTTAACTTCATTAGTGCTCCCTGCAAGCGTTGATATGTCAACGTCACTCTTGTGGTAGAGAGGGGGACGATCGGCAACCGACATCAACGTGGGTTAATGGCGCCACGACGCGCCGAGAATAAAAATTGAATGAGAACAAGCGAAAATTGCGTATGCCGAGCTTAAGGCACTTGTAAATACAATATGCAGGGTGAAGGCGAAAATTCCAGCTCTCTTATTTCCTGCTTAATAGATCACTGTATCGAGAACGGAATATCGATGTCGTCAATCGAGCTCTATAAGTAAGTCAGAAGATCGAATTCTAAAATAAATAGGTTTTCGCTTAATCACCTACTTGAAAATCCATTCCTTTTGCACCGTATTAACAGGTATGTGTCGTTTTAAATATAAATCTTATTTTTAAAACAGTGTTTTTTAATTTGTATTAATATGAATTGACTTAACTGATTGAACGTACAGTGATAATTGCGTTGTAAATAAAATTGTCGACAGTTTTATTATGATGCGTCAAATTATAACACTATTATAGCCCCTAAGGTATAAAATTTTTTTTTTTCATATTGATTAGTTACATTAAAAAAACATACTTTTTCTGAAACGATCATCTCTCTCTCTCTCTCTCTCTCTCTCTCTCTCTGTCTCTCCAATTCTCTCTTTCTCAATCAGCAAATATTTTTATACATTATTTATCTTTTCTACATTATAACTGAGCAGGGAAAATGGTAAAATAAAATCAATGTTTAAAATTAACTTTGGCTTGACTGCTTTATTAGATGCCAAGATGAGAAACATTGTACAAGACATCAAAATTTGAGCTTCTTAAAAGTTCACTGCAGGTGTCCCGATTGCCCGTTTTTAAAGCATCTCTTCAAGGGTTGCCTAGCCAACGATATCAGACCTACGAACAATCATAAACAAAAAGTACGATTGAGGTTAGGTGAATTTCTATACGAAAGTTCAGTCATATAAAAAGCTGTAAGTAATAGGAACGAGCTTATATGACGAGTTCCGTTTTTCTTTACGAGTACAGGTACCGCTTTAAGAAACTTTTTTAGCCTTACATTTTTTATGAGGAAGGAGAAAGGTAATGATTTCCTCTGCCTTGATTCATAAATTGTTTTATGCTCTCATAGCATGAAAGTTTACGTAAAAACCCGCCTTTTCCTTGCTTGTGATCTTAAAGAATTTATTTCGAAACTCATCGTATCCACAAGTACTTCCATATGATTAGATAATTTTTAAGAAAAAAAGAAACTCTGGACAAAATGTATTCTTTATTGGTATAAATTAATTTTTTTACTTATTCGAAACTCTTTTAAAAATAGATATATTCTTAAATCAGCATAATTGCTAGTACATTAACTGAATAGTATACAATTTTCAGTATTACATTTAGATACATCTAACATGTAGTATATTTTCTAGTTTAATCATAATATGCAAAATGACTTCTTAAATACATTCAATTTATCAGGTTAATTAACTAAGAGTCATGATATTGGGAAGCTAATTAAAATATTCGAAAACGATATATTCTTTAGAAAATAATGTATCCATATTAGTATTTACATTAATTTTATAAAAATTTCTTATAAATATCGCTTATTAACACAAATTATATTAGTTATATTATTATATTTATTTTAAGGATGCATTATTTATTTAGTATATTATATTATATTATATTATGTCTGAACATCTAATTCAATGCATTTAATTATTAATTTATTTAGTAAACTATAAAAAAAACTTATAACAGTTAAATATATAATTCTTATACATATTACATTTATTTTAATGTAATTTTAAATACAAATTCTAAATTAAAATTACGATCTTAATCAAAACGTGTTATTCCATTTCTATATTGTTATTATTTAATCAATAAAATGATATTGTTCATTAGGAAACAATATTCTATATATATCCGTATTGTTTTTATAATTAATTAATTTTTTTGGTACAATTTTACTGTATTATTTCTGCAATAAACTAACCAAAAGGAAGATAAAAATAAATAGAATATATGGATTTTTAGATATTTCGATCTTATTATAATTTTAAAACAGATAGAATTTTTTTCTACTAGAAGAAAATACTACTATCAAGAAATTGCTAACAAAAAAATTATATTTTTTTTATAAAATTGCAATCTTATAAAAGGAGTAAAACCTTCATCGATATAACAGCAGAATGTACATATGATAAAAAGTTTTATTATAATGGTATAATTTAGTATTAAATTTAGTGTTCAAAATTCTAACTATTCTACATAAAAATTTAAAAATGAATACGAATGAATACTATGACCTGTACGTAATGCAAATTAATTAAACAATATTAAAAGTAAATTGTAATCACGAAATCTGGAAGAAAATCGGGCATGAAAGTATGATCCTATTTTTGAATACATACCCCTTTCAATATATATTAAAATATCATTAAATATATTATCCATAAATAATCGTGTTATATATTATTTTATAAATTAAAATTATATAAACATTATCTTTCACAAACTAGAAAAACAGTTTTCAAAGACATTTCAAAGAACAATCATCAATGAATTTTAAAGATTTATATTACTCTAAATGAAAATTAATTATATACTTATATTATAAAAATGCGTACAAGAATTAATATTAAATTAGTTAGAATCTTTTTAATTACATTAAGAAATAAACAGGATTCTTCAGATAATCAATTATAGTCAAGATAATTAACTTATAATTACATTATGCTTTTAATAATTAAATCAAAATTAAGAAATTTTTAACTATTATAGATAATAAGAAAATTTTTACGAAACTTCGTTGCTTAATTTTACGCACTAATTTATCAATGCATCTTTATACATGAGAACTATAAATATTAAAATTGATTTGTTAAAATAAATAATAATTTAAAAATTGACTTTAATGTATTTTATAAAAAAATAATAAGAAATAAAAATTACCAGTATCTTCTAAACACGGCAATTTCGCACTTAAAAATTAATTCAATGGTTTGAAAATAATCGAAATTTTTTTTATGGAAGTGTAGATTTCAGAAATCATTAAAAGGTTATTAAAATGTATGAAATTAATTTAAAATGTATATATTAATCAGCAAATAATTGTAACATCATTTTTAACGACGGCCTTTATTATACTGCTATTCTGATTAATGTTAAAATTATATGAAATAGAAGAAATAAAGACATAATTAGTCCCAATTTTCTAATAATGGAGGGAAAAAAATCAAGAACCTCGTTCAGGAATTAGAAAATAATTAATTTGTAACTAACAAACCTATAATGGCCAGTAAACGCTAAAAAGCCTCGTGAATTGCCGAGAAGGGCTTTTGTAATTGAAAAACGAGCGGCTATAGAAGGAAGGCGGGACAGGAAATAAAGCGAAAAGTTCGAAAGTCCTTTTCCCCCGGCAGCTATTGAAACTCAATCGAGAAAAGGTAGAAGGTTTGTGGAAGATTTCCGAGAGGCGCGGGAAATTTTAAATTTAACTCGGGTTTAGAACGTATAGCCCTTGTTCAGATTCCATGAGAAACGTAGTTGAAATTTCGATTTAGGCGGAGTGGACGATCCTTGCGGAAAAGAGGATGCAAAAAGAACAAAAACAAAAGCAAGAGAAAAAGGATGGGGACAAAGAGGAAGGAAAGAAGGGAAAATTAAAGAATAACTTAGTCCTATGGCTAAGCTAACCGTGCATAGTCGAAATATTAAGAAATGTTACCTAGAAGATCGATAATTAATTTCGTCGTAAAAAACGTGATAGACTATATGATGGAACTCTAATTATAAAGAGTCTATCTATCTTTCTATGTAGGATTCAAAAATACATGCAAAAACTAAAAAAATTGGTTTATTCTAGAAAACATTCCTTAAGCTCATTAGGATAAATAGTTTTATTTAATAATCACTCTAATATAAGTTTCTGTAATAACGGTTAGAAGGTTTTTGTGTTAAATATACTTTAACCGATTACGAATGTAATGTCACATTTTTTATTGATATCTACTTGGTATTTACTCAAACTTACTGAAATTTTGAACATAAAATTTTAATAACAACAGCCCATTTATTAAGTAATTTACACCAGAAATAATCTTTTTTAAGTTAGGAGAAAACAACTGACTCCCTGAAAATGCTCAACATAAGAGTTACACCTAATAATTAGTCGCACTGTGAATTGTACTAAGGCTTTGCTTTTTACGTACAAAAATCAAATTATGAATAAATAAATTTATGAATAATATGTTTTGTTATATGACATCCATCAAGGAAAGCATTACTAATGCAACTATAAATACAGTTTATGGATAAATATTTATCATTAAGGCAAGTAAAATATTTAAAAAAGTACTAATAAAAATTTATAATTATTGATAAATATTTTTATGAAAAATTCTATTTCTTTTTACGCATGATATCTGTGATTTGACAAAATTTTCTTTTTTTATTATTTTTATTTAATATATTATTTAATCATAATAATAATAGCTAATTTAAAGATGATTAAAAAAGCTCTTTAAGCAATAGCTTCCGTATTGAATTATTGATTAGTTTAATTAAAGTAATAGAAAAATTTCTCAATAATAGTAAGAATATTGATTTTTCTGCATTTCATAAATACCAGCTACGGTGTATAGCAGTGTAGAATTTATGAATTTCACAATAGTCTGCTTCTGAGTTTAAAACTATTCTGATGCAATGTAAAAAATAACCAAAAGTGCTCAAGAGAGTTAATTTTAATATATAAAACTTAGGTAAAGGTGGAAAATTCATAACTCTGAAGCAGAAAAGTTGAAAATAGCAGATTAATAGACTACCCTACGGAATTTCGAAATAGTTTCCGTGCGCAATCTCTTCATTTTCATAAATAAACGAATATCATAAGCGCCTATGCTTATCCACTGCGTCCGAAAATGGTATTTCTTGAAAGCATAATGAGAAGAAGCGAATTAATGGGCTGGCATCTGGAAATATATTTGGATAATTATGCCAATGATATATTCAAGAGGCGCAAGAGTAAACGAGGGGCTTCTCGCGACGGAACACACTCGTTGGCGGCGGTAGAGGTGGGGGCTGCTGCCTGTATAGGGGGAATCAGAAGAAAGAGGGACGGAGTTTCTGTCAGGAGCAGCTGGTGTCAAAATCGCGCGTTGCAACGACTTTTCCAAACGCATCAAACTTGCTGATACAACAGAAACTTCCAAATCGGCTTAAACCCTGCCAATTTTAAAGGAGTCCGAGAGGCAGTGCGAATGCCTTTATTGACGCTTCTTTTGTTAGCTATTTCATGCCTCGTGAATGAGCAACGCACAGAAGCTTTGAAGTATCACTATTGTGGTTCATGTTAGTCGCTCACAATGATGTAGTGTACCCTGTGATTTCAAGCTCTTCAACTCAATATTGAACCACGCATACTTTTGCAACCATAAACCTACAATCACTTTTGTAGTTATACAAATACTTCAACTCGTATGACTAAGTTTAGTTCTATGTGGAAGATTTTAACTTTAAAACCGGATGGTAATTAATTCTAAACTAACTTAGCTTAATGAATTACTATTAAAACATAATATTTTATAAAGCCATACTAATATGAAAACAAAATTTTACTTTTGTTATATAAATTTTGTATATTTATATTTATCATATAGTAATATCTACAAAATAGTTGAATGTATTAATCAAATAATTCAACTTTATTATTAACTTAATACTGAAAAAAGCAATTTTATACTAAGTAGAAATCACTTGACAAAGATAATTAATTGTAAAAGTGATAAGGTAAGATGAAAAAATTTATTATTAGAGTTTAGTTTTGAATTATTTTATAAAATTCATAATCAGTATTTTATTGAAGGTATAACATGTAAATCTTCCAGAAGTAATAAGAATTTTTTCATATTTTAAATTTAATTTGTCATCGTGTTGAATAACCTAGCTCAAGTTTTAAACGCAATATTTATAACAGAAAACCAAAATTTGGAACCAGCATTAATGGGTATTTGAATTCTAATGTTTTAACAATAGATAGTAAAATGAAAAAAGTTATGAATAAAGTAAAATACATATTAATAAATAATATTATTATTATTTTGTTATTGTTACGTTTTTTTGATATTCTAAATTTTATTATTTATAGTATTCACATATTTACATAATTGATAAAACTTTAGAAAAATACATAATATAAAAAACCGTTTTTATTTAAAAAACAATAATGTTTTGAATTATTAAATTAATTATCTTCTTTAACAAATTAAATAATAATCTTTAAAGTAATAAAAATGAAATTAATAAAAACAGTGTGATGCATTCGTGGAAGTCTAGAATATGACGAAAACAACAAACGATATGAGTCAAGTTAATGTTGAAAAAGAAAAACGAAAAGAATTTAGGTACATATACATAGGTAGGTATACATATACATAACATGCGCCAAACGGCAAAATGAAAGAGATTTCACCAGAGATTCGTTGACGTACAGAAAACCATTAATCATCATTTGCCGAAGCATTTGGAAAGATTGGATTGCAACGAGCCGACATTAATCGCGGGATGGAAAAAATTAAATTATTTTCCACTTTCGATCTCTGAAAACTTCGAACATTATTAGTTTTCCACAAATTTTAAAACAATACAGATTATTCTTGAAAACTCTGTAAAAGTATTATTCAATAACTTATTGTTCTATTTTGGTAATTATTTTTTTTGTTTTTTTTTTCATAGATAGTTGAATTTTTTAAAAATTAAAAAGATTATCATTGAAGTATTATTATTTTATCAAATAAATACTTGATATTACTCTAATATTTAATAATCATTTTTCAAAAAATACGATATTATTTAGAATAACGCACTCTAATCCATAAATCTACAGGTCTTTAATTTATTTTTAATGAGTTTCCAATAAATTCAAGAAATAATTACGTAAAATATTTACTTCGGACTTCATGAATAAAATCTATAAAAATATTTTTAAAAGTTGAAGTTCATTAGTTATTCAAAATTCTCATTATGATACATCAATAACTATAAATATTAAGTTTTTTCCTTTATTCCCTACTAATTTACACATATAAAATATTTCTGTTCATTATCATAATTATGTACTATTAAAAAAAAATTAAAAATAGGTACAGCAATTATTTTAGATTTAGCATTTATATTAGAGCTAACTATTTAATAATTTCATTTTTACTTTATGTCTAATAATTATATAGTACTCAACAGACATTCGCATGTATGCAAAATTTATTTGTTACATATTAAATCATATACATTAAAAATTACAATCAATATTATTATCAATTCAGTTTATGACATAAATGTAGTATTAAAAATAATTTTAAAAAGCAACTTTTTAACATTCTATATTAAATTTAATTTTATCTAGATTAAATTTTAAATATTTGTACTTAATTCTTTATTTTTATTGTGAATTAATGTATTACAAATGCTTAATATGTATTTTTTTAGATGATTTTTTTATACTAAAAAATATAAAGATCAAATTATAAAAAAATTTTTTTTTTCAAGTATACATTTAACATATCTAATGTAAAAGCGAATAATGTGGTGAATAATTGGGAATTTTCGCAAAAAAAATTTCAATGTTATCTAAGATTTTATAAAAGCATTTTGATTTTTATAAAAGTATTTATATCATTTTTACTAAACTTATAATTTCTATTATAATAAAGTTTTTTTAGTATTTTAAAGAATTTTAAAGAATAGTATTTTAAATTTTAATTATTATTATAAACTTAGGAGATATTCTGTAGATTTGCTTCTTATATAAATAAAATATTACTAGTAAATAATTATTGATTAAAAATTTAAATTAAACTAATTAATATAAAACATAGATATTTTTTATTTTACCGACATTATCGGTTCAATTTTTTTCTACATTTAAAGCAAGAGTTGTAAGCTAGTTCATTTACAAAAGAGTTTTTTAAATTTTTAATATAAGATGATTGAATGAAACATCACAAAATTATAAATAAAAAATTTAAACACCCCTTTTTAAAATATAAAATAATATACTGTAGAGCATAGGTTATGATAAATTATTAAACCTATTTAAAGAACTAAGTAATACTGATAATTATAAGAGAAGAAAAAAGTGTATAAAATAAAAAAAATTTCTTATTGAACTGTAGAAAATTTCAAATTTGATGACTCATTGCTGTGAGTTTCACACATAAAATGAAGAAAATAGTTATTTATGTTCTGTAAACTTAAACTATACAAATTTAAAAAATTGTACTCCAAGAAAAATAAACTATGCCTGAAAAACAACATTCAGAATAATCGAATTATTAAAAATGTTAAACAATGGCTCCAAAAAAACCACTTAATATAGCTTGTATAATAATAAAACTATACTTATAAAACGCCAACAGCTTATGATAAAAGAGAAATATTGTCTTTAAAATCAGTTATAAATTACAAGTTTTTATTCTATGAAAAGTTTTGAATGAAACGAATACTTTTTTAAAAGGTTATAATGTACTTATTTTAACATTAAATGAATAATACCTAATAAAAATCAAAACTAGAGCTTTTATGTAAAAATAAACATCTTAAAGTAATTGAACAAATTAATCCCTATACTAATATTGATCAACTAATTACATTAATTAAATATTGACAATATTTTTAAAAAGAAATACGATTATCCATAAAAACGGAGGGAACTTTTCGATATAAACTAATCTTTCTATTCAGCTACTCGCAGGACCTTAATAAAAATATATACAGGAAATCAAAACGAAATAATCGTAACATTATAAGTGCAAGTGTCTGGAAAATAAAAAGGACTAAAGGAAACAGTTTCATGAAACTATGGCCTTTTAAAATTTGTCCTAGAAAAGTAAGCTACAGTAGCACCAGGAGGCACTTTCTTCTGTCTCCTTTTCTTTCCTTCAGGATGTATACGAAAGAATAGCCGTAAACCATTTCTGCCGGAAAGTTGATATTTCCGTACTTCTTTCACAAGAAGGGACTAGCTTTTATTTCTTGGTTAGATTCTTCCACAGCTTACCTCATTACTCAGAATCGCGTTGTTACTGCTCAATTAAATAAAGATCTATTTTGTTTTTGTTTCTTTAAATTATCTCAACTAAATTGGACCTGCCATTTATTGTATACTAATAATCGGGCATAAAAAATAATCATTCTTCTTTATCCTTCCTTTTATCTTATACATCCTCTTAATTCAATATGTTTATAACACTTGATAAATAAGTTGCAATATGAGTGATTATATAATCATATTAATATACGATTTCAAATGCGGAATGAAGTTTGATACTGAAAATTTCAGAGTTTTATTTATATTTATAATATAGAAAGATAATATACGTGAATAATAATATAAGCATGAGGATTCATTCCAGCGTTTAAAATACAAAAAGACTGATGAAGTAAAGAATTTTTACTTCTTCTCTACTAACTGTATAATAAAATTTAAATCGAGCTAGTTTATTTTTTAAAGGTACTTTCGTAGAAAACATCAATGTTTAATATTTGGAAATTCTTGAAATTGATTTTTTTTGTAAAAATAAAAATTTTTTTTTAATCACATTTCCAAAAAAAATTTTGAAACTATTTATAAATAATATAAATATCAAGCCTTTTTATTTTCAAAAAAAGTATTTGTAAATATATTAAAAAATGTTTATTTTATTGGCTTTAATATAAAATAATTATAAACATCAAAGTTTCGGCGTTTACATTAGTAAATACATTGTGTTTGGGATATTTAAAAATAACCCGCGTGTGTCCCACAATATAGTTCAGGTTCGCTATGTAGGTGGCTACGAGGAAAACCGTACGTTACCACATCTCGCGTTTGAACTACTAGACACTTTTTCGATCACTAGGTGGTAATGAAGTCAAGAGTGTTGTAAATACTTTTGTCTTCTCAGATAAAGCAGTATCCTGTAGTACTCTGAATAACTGCTCTTCCTTAGTTGTGAAAGCATGTAGGATAGGAACACTAAAAGTGTTAAACTGAGTTATGCCATCGATAATAACCCGAGCACCCCCCAGTTCCTTATCTCCAAATAATATAACAATGGGGTGAATACCCTTTATAATTGATGCCATAGTGGCACAAAAATCTATTGCCATATTCTTACGAAGAAGAAAAAGTTGTATCTGTTATTAAACTAATCAAACTGGTTAAATACCAAGAAGAATATATCTAAAATTTCTGGCGGATATCCGTCTTATTTGCCACAAAGGATAGGGCAAAGGTTTCAAAGATGAGACGGTGTAGTCCAATAAGCAAGAAAATAAATATATGATAAGTCGCGAGATTCTATTTGGCAGAAGCGAGCCTAGTGAGTATAGAAAACAAATACATGATTTTCAGTTAAACAAAAAATCTATGCTAATAAATTTAAAAAGTAATTGCGATAAAATAAAAAATATATTTATAAAAATGAAAACGTTAACATTATTTTTAATAACTGAATTCATTTTTAGTATTATTTGTAAAAACTTGGTCATGATTTTTCATTCAAATTATCCTAGTTTCTAGTTTTATATATATTGTTTCAAGTTGCAAATTTAAATTATTACATTTTATATTGAAGTTTTGTTATTTTTTATAGTTTATGTATTATTGCACGTATTATTAACTTATGGTGATCACGTTAAATTCTACAAAACTAAAACTCGCACTCGTTTATTTTCATAAAATATGAAAAGCTGTAATCATAACTACATTTTAGCTAGAATTTAAAATCCTCAGTATTCCGCAATTATACAATATTGTTTATAACCTTGTCAAATGTATCTCGAACAATAAAAGAATATTTAAAAATGCATTTTTAATAAGCTTTTGCCAAAAAATATTACGTTGAATGTATAATGTCAAAAATAGGTTGTAAACGTATTTTATTTAAAAATGTGAAGAGTTTTCATTCGTCTAGATGAAATCATATTATGCCCACAACTTGTACATTAATATTCGTGAATTGAAAGCTTAAGCAATTTTTAAGTTTTTTAAAATGTATTAAAGTTAAAAGAATATTTGTGAAACGTATTATCTCTTAAATATTACAACTTTTAAATCTTCTGAATTAGAGCGATTCTCTTTAGATGTATTTCAAATCCAATTAGCGAATATTCGAATTGTTCAAGCAATATTTGTACAACTCCGAGCTTCCGTGTAGTTGATAATGAACGAATTTAAACCGGTAGGACATACATTCGCTTTCTTTATTATGTTATGTAACAAATAGGGTATGCTGATTAGTTCTATATACTTTTAATTTTAATTATTGTTAAAAAAATTATACACGCAAGATCGCATAGATCGATCCGAAACGTACCTCACAAATTTTCACTTCAACACACTTCAAGTTAGTATAGGACGCAAGTAAAAGTGCGTGATCGCCGCGTGTAAATAGACCCTTGAGGGTTGAATTGGCTAGTGGTCTACAATATTCAAACGTCCGAATGGAAAGTTCTGTATAATTCAAGATAGTGTAGGATGATACGCGCTAGTCTTCTACCGAGTGCACACGCTTGTAAAAATTTCAAGGCTGCGGTCATGTTCACGGCATCGAAGATCTTACGACTTCACCTCATTCCACTACCACAAATACTAGGTGACTGTTCCTAAGATACTTTGGTTGTACTACTTTTTTTGTACACGAAATTCCAGCTTACCTCGTTTACTTTATTCAATATTTTTTCGACAAGTTTTTACTTTTAGGATTTTTATTCATATACGGTATATGCACTTTAATAACATTTTTTTAAATATAATTAATTTTCTGAAATCTTATGTTGTATTTATAAGTTACTTAAGTCTTTAATAATATAAGGTTATTATATTTTTAATATTTGTGTAAACTTTTTTTACTTATAAAGGTTTATTTCAATTAAATAATTTTTTTAATTATGAAAAAAAGTAAATTAGTAATAAAATAATTTAAATGCTACTCATAAACAAAATTGCTTGCTAAAAAATATTAAAATAAAACCCTATGAAAGCATTCTTTAGTGGCTTCAATTTATTAATCATAAATAATATACATTGTATAAAGTTGTATAAATTTATATATATATATATAAATTCAATCGAAAAATTAAATTATTATTCTATTGTATAATAGTATATAAAATATATAATCAATTACGTGTCTATATACTGTAAAAAAATTGTTTATCTCCAATTTTGTTATCCAACACCACAAAATTTCCAAAAAAAATCTTTTTTAATTTACTGATACAGATTTGTATATAACTTATTAGTTATCAAATTTCGATTACATAAAAGTTATTATTTTTACATAAAAAATAAAACAATGCAAAGACTTTATAGTACATGAAATTTACTCAAGAGATAAAAGATCTTACTTTCCCCAATATTGCGAGGGTAAATAAATTGCTTACATTAAAGAGAACGAGATATGTACAATGAAAAAACATAAAGGTATTTATTGTACATATTTTAAAATAAAAAATTCTTAAATACATGAACATGAATTTTTAAAGATTTCATCAAATAAAAGTAACATCGTGTCGGATTCGAACCTGATTACATTTAATGAACCATATAAAGCGAAGTGTACTCTTACATGTAAGATGGAATGATAAATAAATGTTTG
The DNA here is from genome assembly GCA_018907135.1 of Kradibia gibbosae. Lineage (NCBI taxonomy): Eukaryota > Metazoa > Arthropoda > Insecta > Hymenoptera > Agaonidae > Kradibia > Kradibia gibbosae. The sequence goes on along the minus strand of JACCHX010000002.1, from coordinate 12,921,261 downwards.
TATATAATTTAATTTCCAGTTTAGTAAGTTTTTACTAATATAATTAAAAGTTAGAAAAATATGGCGAATATTTAATATTATATTATTACTAATTTAAACAAAAATATTACTTTTACAATGAATATATTTATATTAATATTAAATTCAAATAAACATAGAATAAACAAGATTAAAACTATGTAAATATAGAATATATTATTTTCACATAAATTTTCATATTTTATTATTTGAAAATAAAGATTTTATTTACTATAATATTCGTGACTTCAATTGAAGATATAATCCTGCTGCTGAAAAATCCCTTTAAAATTACTTTCGCAATAAAACTTCATTTATCATTCTCCGTCACAAAATGCGCATTTCATGGTTATAATACAATATAAATTACCACTGGATGCTAAACCAAAAGATAATCTTTTTGAGATGATTATAAATAAAAATATCGTTGCAGTATATTATTTAAAATTTTAAATTTATAATTTTTAACAGAGATGTAGAATTTAATCTAAATACTCTATACAAATAAAATAGCTATTACAATCTAATTTTTATCAATAAAAAATATATACAGCTAAGCAACATATGAAATAGGTATTATACACCTTTTACAATCTGTAACCTTTCTACAAAAATTATCTATGAAAAATGAACAAATATTTTATATAAAATTTTGCCTTATTGTTGTTTACATGAGTTACAAGCAAAAAAGTCACAGCATGATATAGTTAATACAATTATAATTGAAAAGGTATATAATATAATAAAAAACTAATGAAATCACCTTTATTTTACTTCGAGATTATGTAATTAAAGTTTGTAAATGTAACAAATAAAAAATTTTAATTATAACAGAAACATAGAATAAATGTAACATTCTCAAGGCATGAGAAGTGTGAACTACTTTTAATATCATTAACACTCACTCCCTGCTTTCAAGGTGGAATTACTTAAAATTTTAATCAGGCTATGAAGTATAAAAATAAAAAATGCTTAAATGTATTTATTAAGCTGATAATCAGTAGACAAACTTAATATTTAATATTATATTTTATTGTGAAAATATATCAATATGAAAATTATGAAGAGTGAACTGATTATAATAAATAAAGAAGTAAGTCTTGGCTAATATACAAATTTCTCAGGCAACTTATTTAAAAATTACAATATTGAAATTAAAATTTTATATTAAAATGTTTGAAATATTTGAAGAAAATTCGAAAATATTAAAAGCGTATTAATTCCCGAAAACATGCAAAATAGAAAAACACAATATTCCGATAAACATAGCGTCACAAAAATAAAAGATAGAGAAATAAAATTCTTCGTTATATCTATCATAAATTATAGAAATATCCTAATTAGATCTTTATTGTTTATTTAATGTATATTTTGTTGATTTGCATATGTCATGTACATAAAGTTGTTATATAATTTCAAGTTTTTAAAGAAAGAAATACACATTTATCTCTTAAGTAAACATATAAGTTAATTTAAAAAAGAACTCATTTATTATTACACTTATTCTTCAAGCGTTATTTAAGTTTATGCTAATTGTAATAAGAGTAAAGAATTTTACATTTACAAAAATAATTAACTAGATGCAATGTATCTATGAAAAATGTATCAACTTAAAAATATTATTTTCTAATAGAGCTGAATCCATGATGATCCGTATGTGATTTTACATATTAATTACATAATATTTCTCATATTAAAATTTTAGAGAAATTTACAGTAGAATTATATTTTCGTTTGGAGTGTAGTTTGGAGTAAACAATAATATTTTATTTTTAATTATTATATATTATATAAAAAAGTCTAAAGAAAACTATCATATTTTAGTCTTTGGTCGCTGACTTCCTAATGTTTTATTAGCTGCTTATTAAAAAAGTAGTACTATAAGTAGAAAGAATATTGACGTTTCATTTGATTCTAGCAGGAAACGAAAGAGGTAAAAAACTTTTTATTGTTACAAAAAGTATGTACGTCACTTTAATGGGTATAGTAACTGGCACATCCACTCTATATATCTAAAGAAGATTATCCTTCAGAACCAGACTACTTTTAGATTTGGAATCCAATGGCGAGTTATATTTCGCTCGTACCATAAAACGAGTAACATTTCTGAAGTGTGCGCCGTGATAAATGGCTTCTCACAATGGAAAAACTAATCTCCAAGTGAATTGCCATCAGCTTGGATACGTTCCACCACGCGTAAAATAAATATAGGAATTATCACATATGAGTGAAATAATGCCTAATACTATAACTCACAATTAAGACGTTGAATGCACAATATTTCGTTCTAATTCGCTCTCTTGGAAAGACTCTTTTTCGTTATAGGCATCGATTTATTAATTACTTTAAGAACTTTTAGAACCCCCAATAAAAGACAAGAGTTTTAAAATGACGCATGTCATTCGATGCTCTAAGATTTTCTAATTCGAAATTGATAAAAATTGTTCTCAATAATGGATACATACTTTGTATGAATGCATTGCATTATTATTGAAAATTTATACCCAAAAATAAGACGATTTAATAGTATTTGGTTAATGATTAGTTGAAAGATTAGAAACAATAATTAGATAAAATCCATGACTCAAAGACGACAGCATATGTTACATACGTAGATTTACTAAGTATTATAAGCCACAAATTATGTTTCACTTCATTATAAAAATCGTGATTTAAAATGAACTGTTTTTTTTCAATCAAATTATTATTATATATATTATATATATTATTATATATATCCAATTATTATATGTCTTGCATAAGCTAGATTACTATTTTTGTTCTCACAATTATAAATATATATGGCTTGTTAATTTATTCAAAAAGTTAATAATTAATCAATTCATTCGGTAAAGGAATACAGTTATGTATATGTTGTACAATCCATAAGTAATTATAATTATTCACGAGTATCAGCATTCTTATTAAACATCGAGACCTTCGAGTACTTTTAATTTTTTCCACTTTTTGACTAAGTGTGATAGAAGCAATTTATCTAGGGGAAAAGTATAATGTTAAGTTAAACACATGTCTATTCTATGTAATTTCCTAAGTGATTCTCAATACTCATCCATATGACTTTTTCAACGATTAATTCTATTTTGTTTAGCTGTTTTCTCATCAACCGCAAACTTAATTCACAATAAAAATAAACCGTGATTCATAAAAATTAATTAACAAAATTCATTTTACACTGATATAATCAAGAATTTTCAATCAGAAAACCCTCATATCAAACTTTATCTTGGACAATCAAGTCTTGAGACTAAGTAGGGGCATCCTCTACTGCAACATAAGAATTCACAGATCACACTTACAAGCTTAACTGTTCCAAGATCCTTAAAGTTCAGGATCGCGAATGTCTATGCGATGGTCTGAAAGTCACCAGCAGCTGGGATGTACATTGAGTATAGGTCCTCGCAAGTAAAATTGCTCAAGTCCGTTACTATGCACTGGACGAAGGGTCACAACGACCAAACCTTTCTTACCTTATCCGTCACGTAAAACTACCAGTGAAAGACGAATGCAACGTGCTGGAAGAACGACAAACTCTCAACTAAGCTACGCTCCCCTACTTCCTCGTCCAAACAATGTTAAACAGAGCCAAGCGCGAGAGACTCCTGCGCTTTAGATTTTGTCCGGCCGATACGAAGATGTGAGGTCGCGAACTTATCTTCGACAAATTAAAAGTCAGGTACTTTCCTTGGGCATGCGGTGGAGGGGGAAGGAGATAGAGAGAACTGAGTACGTGCTTTTGAAGCAATGTCGCAGCAGCAAAGGATATAATATGCGATACCTTCAGATCGTGGGGTCTATTATTGGTGTAAATGAATGATAACTTTGGCGTATTCAGAAAGGATGAATGATCTCAACATGCCTTTTTTGACTGAATAGTGATGCTTGGTGATTGAAGCATAGCAAAAACAATATACAGGATGAGCTTAGATATGTTCAAAAATGTTTTAAAAAATATCATTAATTTTTCTGAAAATACCATACGTAGATGTTAAAAAGATAGTTTACTTATAAAAAGCCATAAACTAAGTAATATTTAAAAAATTCAAAATTACTTTTTAAGAGTTTGAAAACAAATTTTTATAATAATAAAATAATAATAAAAACTTATTCAACTCATGTAGAACTAAAATCCAGTTTAGTATAAATATCCATTACATATATTTGAAATATTTATTGTTGTGCTGTAAAAATGTTAACCCATCTCTTAGTTTAAAAGAAAACTAAAACATTATATTTTTTATTAAAGAAGAAATATAATATTAAACTAAACATTATGACGTATTAATATTACATTCATAATCTATTTTGTATTTAATGCATTAACTCAGATTAAAATAGATAAAATCAATTAAAAATTAATTCATAAAAATGAAAAATTCGCTAGTCCGACTGTTGTAATTATTCAGGTTATTAATTTCCAATGTTATCAACAACAAAAGCATCCTAATTATCATAGTGAATCAATTGCATATTGTCATAGACATTTCCCCCTTCATAATGTACAAATGTGCAGGATTGTACGAAGAGGGGGCGACACAAACAAGCGCTACAATCAATTAGTCCAAAGGTGCAAAACTCGACGTAATTACAACTGCCTATTTGTCTAGTACTGCGTGAGGAGCCAGAAATCATAAAGAACGTTTTTAAAGTCAGCGCGACGTAAAAAGCTTATTTTTTAGTTTATACAGTTTATACATTTCGGCGTGAATAAATTGCTGTGGAAGTTCCCACTGGTCGTATAATTGTTGCAGCCCTTGGAAAATAGTTAATGTGAAAAAATACCAAAGAGACACAACAGAGGATAGTATTTAAATTTGCAAAGAATACGAGATATGAGGTACGGAAGGTAAAAGTATGTTTGAGGGGGAGACTCTCGAAATCTCCTAGTTACTCGCCATTAATCCCAGGGCGAATTGTTACAGACACGGAATAGCAAGTCTCTCAACCTCTCCTTTTCCTCTTTACTTCTTTCCTTCTCCTCCTGTACTTCGTCACGCGCTCTGTACTTTTTAACCGCATTGTACGTGTGCGTGCAGATACTTAAAGTCTAAAGCCAGTCGTGCATTTTCTATTTGTTCCATTTCGACGACTTCGGCATCGGATACTAAGCTTCGTAATTTCTCGCCATAAGCTGTTATTGACTCAATTCTTATGGATGACACACGTATAATTAGAGTAATTAAAAGTTTCAAAGAAATTCAAAATATCATTAAATCTACTGTATCAACTAATAAATACGATTTTAACTTTTAATTGTTCATAATTCGTACAATAAAAAATCTATTTAAATTAATATTATGGTGTATATAATAAAAACGTAAATACTATTATAGTGTCTATAATAACAAACATAAATACTATTATTTTGTATAATTTCAGGTCTAATCTCAGCATTGCGTTATCAACACAACAATATGTATAATAAAAAAATTGAGTACAAAAGTGACGCAATTATTAATTTTATAATTTTTGTCACCTGTTTACTCAAACATTCATAAACAAAAAATCAATTTCGTAATGAAAAACTCTAGAAAATATTCAAAAAAATTATTATTTATTAGTAATTATTTCTATAATATTTTTATATTTTTCAATGTATCAGTACTTATGTAAAAGATATATTATCAATGGTGAGATTAATATTTTACTACTTTTCATTATTACCACTTTTGTTACTGTACAAATTTCTTTATTTAGAGAAAACTTAATATTTAGTATTCATGTGGTTTACACCTTCACGTAGTATTTAAAATGTCAAATTAAACAAAAATACAATATAAATTAGAAAGTGTGTAAATATGCAGATTTAAATACCATAATAATAAATAAAATCTAAATACTTTTCAAATACTTCAAAAATTAATCATTTTTATAAATAAATAATAATATAAATTACAACCCAAAAACAAAAAATTTTTTTGACATATTTTCCTACAAATTTGTTTTTCTATTTTAGTTAAGTTGATGATCAAAAATACAAACATATGAAAATGCTTTATAATTTGCAATATCACAATCAACCAAAATAACATTTTTGTTTAATTAGCATGAATTTCTGAAATAACTTTTGGCTACGTTTTAATTACCACCATTAAAGTAACAAATAGTAAGAATATACACAAACAGCTTAATAAATGTAATTACAAAAGTGATGTCTTAGACTCTTGAATCTGAGTAGGAAAATAACGTTACAAGAAAATACAATTTAAAAGTGCATGTGAACCACGGTAAAATGTACTTATTTTAATACAGTGAAATTATGCATAGGTAAAGAAAACGAATAAAATAATATAGAGGAGGTTAAATTTTGAGCTGTGATAAAAAAAATTTTAAAAAATCAAATGAAAAGTCATTTAGTAAGAAAAGTTTATTAAGTTACTAGGAAATGAAGAAATATTATATTATTCATTGAATGACAGAAGAAGTATATTCAATTATTTTATTTTATAAGAAATTTTGTAAATTTTGTAAATAATTCCATATTTATAGGGTTATAAGGGTTTTTATAAGGCTAACTAAAAATAAATTGCTAAATATATTTTATAAAATAGAAGAAGTAAGTATGTCAAGTTAAATAATGTTTCATATTGTGAATATCATATAAACAAACTGATCTATAAGAAATATGGTGCTTAGAAAATTTTTTAAAATTATTTAAAACTTACTTGGAAAATTTTAATGAAGTAAGTGAAATATTTAAAAAATAACATCCATCATCGAATATTTGGATAAGTAAAAAAATTTTTATTCTTCTTATAATAACTAAGTTCTATAATTGCAATATTGTTTTTATAAGTTAATTAATTTTAATTTTTGATTTTTATTGTATATACAAAAATGAATTGAAATAAAAATAAACTTAAAAAAGGAGAAGTTTGTCTATGAAATCATAAATTGAAACGTAAATTTATTAAAGCGTGTCATGATAAATCGAAAATTTTTCTTAAATTAATTCAGAGATTTCATTAAATCAATTTCTTAGTTTAAATTATAAAGCACGAACAATCCTCAATGTTGTAACGATGAAACTATCTTTGAAATAAATTAAGATTATCAATATTATTACTTCTTCAACTTTAATCTTTACATTAACATTTTTTTACTAATACAACACTACATAATGCATACACTTAATGATTAAAAATCATTCTATGAAATTAAAACTCAGTTCTTTATAGCTAATATTGGGCTCATATAATCTATTGGATAGTAGCATTAAATAAGCGCTAATTCAAGAACCATTTTTCTAATTGGACACCATTTGCTCATGTATTTTTTTTTGTTATTACTCAATACTGTAAAAAATTATCAAATAAAAAGTATCTAGTATATATATTCGAAAGAATACACACACATATATATATATATATATATATATATATATATTCTTGAAGCTATTGAGAAAAATTTATGCAATTATTATTATGCAATTATACCACTTAATGACTGAATAATAAAAAATACTTATTATAGGGATTTTTAAATATAATTGATTATTAGGTAATTATGCTAACAGTTGAAAAAATAAAAATATATGAACTTAATTATTTCATCATCAATTAATAAATTATCAACATTGATAAAAAAAAGTTTAGCCAATAATATAGATATAATTTCTTCAATTATAAATAAAGATGAACTTTTCGTATACATAATTACGATAATATATGTAAATTTATAAGAATTTTTAAATGCGTTATCTAAAAAATGACTTCACAGATATTTGTACAAAAATTGTACTGTGTTTAATGTTCTGCTTTGCTTCTAACAATATTTAATAAAAATACGTCTATCAGTTTATTAAAGCCTATTGAGTTACTCGTATGACGATCTTTATTTTTTAGAAAATAAAATTTTAAAAATAATATACTATAACATAATTTTCTTTCATATTATTAATTATTTTTGTAAAATTTCATTTTTAAATTATAAATAATTTTTATAAAAAATTTGTACTTTTTTATTGAAAGTTATGATTTTATATTTTCTTTTTTAAACAATATTCTAGCCGTTTTCATGAAATAAAATAACCGAATTGTGTAATTTATCAGTTAAATAAAAGTATTTTTTACAGAATCATTATGTAATAAAACTTGTAATTATACTTAAATTACCGCAATTAAATTTTATCTGGTCGTAAAGTAAAACAGTAATAAAATAAAGCAAAAGTGTTATTATTGAAACTATCAAATAATTCTGTAATTTATTTTTGTAAATATTTATGTATATATAGAATATTTATTATTATAATATAATATTATTATATATGTAATAATATTTTAAGTAATCAAATGAAATTTTATTTTCGAAAATTAGATACATACTTTCTAATTTTTTTTTAGTTTTAATATAAAAATATTAGCAATTAAACAATTTAAAGATTATAAATATAAATTTTCAAATAATAAAATTATATGAAACTTCTTCGATATAAATCGATGCTTATCATGAAGATAAATTAAAAAAGCTTAAAATTTCATTTAATTTAATTGTTAATAAATTTATAATTTAGCATAAAAATGCTCATTTTGAATATTTTTAAATTTATTTACAGCCAAAATGGAGGTAAATTTTTATAAAAATCAAATAAAAATCATGCTCATTTTTGTTAACATTACAGTACAACAAAGAAAAAACGTCAAATGTAACACTTAAAAACACCGTACTTAGAATCTACATTTATGGACTATTGTTGAATAATATAAATTCAATAATAAATTTCAATTTCGAGCTATGTATTTTATGTATAAAAAAATGTTCAAAAATAGTGTGAATTGACCCAAGCAAACAGTAAACCCTTACACTGCCTTTCTCACTCATACTATTCAGATAACGGCAAGACTTTGTAAAGAAGAATGTTAATTAATACCTTAATTAATTTTGTGGCATCGACCATATTAATTTTCTAATACTTGATAGTCCTATCTCTTATCACTCTTCTCTCACCCTATCTCTCTTTCATACATAATTTCTCTTATGTACTGTACGTATACATATATACTTGCCATTGACTCAATACAAGCAACTCGGGCGAACGTTGTGGTCATTATTAATTTAGCTAAAATTCCAGATGCAGTTTAATATTCTAAACTAATAAATATAAATTATTTACTGAGTATGGTATTTTTTAGAATGTGCTGTAATGCATAAATATTATAAATACAATCCTATTTATGTATATTATATTGAATAAATTTAAAAACAAATAAATATAATTTGTTAAATAAACTTTACTCACCATTAAATTAAATCCATTAATCCTTTTCACCTTAAAATTGAACTACTAATTACGTTTTGAGTTTATGCATAATTGTAGATTCGTAACTATTGATATTTACGTAATTCTCAATTAAATTCCACTTATACAGTAGGATCAAAATTCGAATTATTCCTTGAATTTTTTTTACAAAGTCTGTCAAATACTAACAAACGTAAATACTGAGTAGAAAACACGATTCAAACTAAGGACCTCGTGTATTTGAGCTGTTTTATAAAATTCAATCGATGTTAAATTGACTTCGATATCTAAGAAATTTTTTATTATATTATTCTTTCTATTTAAATGAATTATTTTCTTATGTCTTACATAATGACCGTGAACGATCAATATAATATAATAAAAAATATAAATAAATGTATAAATTCAAATTGTTATTTTGTAAAAATTTAAGTTGTATATTGATTATATATGCTGTACCAACTATCACTACAATATATATAAGATTCTGGAAAAACATATTTATTATGCATCAGTACAATCTAAATAAACTGGTATCAACGGTATATAAGTAATAACTATTTAATTATTAAACTTTTGAAAAGTTATAAATAACTTAAATAAATTTAATTGATTGATTTATTAATAAAAAGAAACTGTTCAACTGATCTGTTAACTCTAATATAAGGGCAATCTATTTGGAGAACTATAATTTATACGTTAAAATAAGACCAAATAAAATTTCTTAACGTACATATTAAATGTACATTACTATTTTTAATTTTAAAAATAAAGAAAATTTGTATTAACTTATAAAATATTATATTATCATCATAAATATTTCATATTTAATATTATTCTTTCTTTGCCATTCATTTGATTTAAAGCCTATAATATTACTAAACTTATACTGCTTAACTACTAACTTAGTGCTATTAAAAATCTTACTAATGATTTGTCAAATTAACGTTCATATAGTTTAGTTTTTTTTTAATTATTTCATTATCTGTCTCTTAATGTAAGGTTGTTCTTTTATACATCAATTTAAGTATTCGAAAAAGCAACATAAATATACAAGATTAATTAGTTTACATAATAAATCACTACACCAATAACAATTGATCACTGAATCAACAATTTTTCATTGAATTTTTAATTTAATATGAAATTCTGTTTAAACTGTTTCTTATACAGTACAGGAACTTATTGTTATTACCGTTTATTTTACCTGGTCTGTATGTCTTTATCGATTATACTGAATACTAATTATACTGAAACTAATTGAACTAAATAACGATTTGTTAAACCAAAGAATAGAAAAAAGTTGTAGTTGTTGAATATAAAATATTTCAATCGATTGAAAAAATAAAATATTGTTTATTCCATGAAATTTATTATTTCATAAAACATAACAATTTTAAACTATTAGGGAGTAATAATTAATTATTACTCCTAATTAATTAAGTATCTCTTAAGATACTATTACTGATAAAAAATTAAGAATTAAATCATAAAAAAGAAAAACTTTCTCAATATAGATTCACATTCTGATTTTTAACGATTCAATTTTGTTAAATTGATATGATAATTACTCTTACAGGAATTACAATTGTTTTATTTACAAAGAATCGAAGATAGAATCAATATTTAAAAGTAATTCAATTTGTTAAATTCTCATATTTATTCCACAACCTTATACAAACTATCCTCTTTATATTCAACCAAATAAGAATTTATGACCTGCAAACATACCAATAAATAAAGTATAGAAAACGATAGTCAACAAAGTATTCCCATACATACCTCTTTCTTAAAATCAAAATACTCTGAACTCGGTAAGTTTTAAGCTCTTTCGCATGGAAATTTTCAATCAGATAGAATTGAAAAATTTGCTTATTTGTGGTAGCTAATCTAGAGAGTACTGTAATCTAATCAATCCGCTCCTACGTTGTCTGGATTTCTTCGCAAATTGAGTTAAAATCTAATTGTTGCCGGACTTTACATCCTCGTGTATTTCAGAAAGTTTCACTGTAAAAAGTTTCTAGGCTATTCATTGTACAAAAAAACTATACTGCAGCAAATTAAAAATTATAATAGAAAACTTCTAACGCACTTAATCTCTTCCAAAAAATACAAAATTATTCGTGTCAATGATAACTTAGAACATGAGAAGATTTTCTTAGAAGATGATACATAGTTCTTACACTGTTCTATACAAATTTTTCAAAATAACGGAATAATGGAAAATAAAATTGGAAATTTGAAAACTCACTTTATACGTACGGTTGTTATGAAGTTTTAAACTGTTGAATACACTTTTAAGTATTTTCTAAGTCAAATAATGTAATGTAAATTATGATTTTTAAAAACTGTATTGACAGTTTCCAAAAATTCCTCTAATAGTACTAATAAAGGAGTAAGAAAAATTTATATTTTTATAAAAAATAATAAATTATTTTACTCAATTAAATATCCTGTATAAATACTAGTACATATAAAATGTCTAAAATAAGCTGATTTTTTTAATTTTTATAATTAATTCAAGTTCTCAATTTTATTAAAAACTTTAATTTTATATAATTTATATCTATTGTATCTTAATCGAATTACCAAGTAAAATATTAAACTATTTTGAAACAAACGTTTCATAGCAGCAGTTGATATCTAAGGTGCACCTGCCATAATTAATTAAGGAATCTGTAGCTTGTTTAAGAATTTATGTAAGTATTCTCCAATTTCTCCAAGTTTTTTTTATTTCAAGAATAATTTTTTTTTTTCATTCTCATTTTAAATATTGTAATGACATGAACGAAATAGAAACTATAAGTTCTATAGACTTTATACAAAAAAAAATTATATCTACTGAAATCGATAAATTTTACATAAGATTAAATAAAAATATATATACTTTAACTTAAAATTCAGCCTTATTATAATCAAGCATATTGAAAGAATGATAAAAATTAATTTAAAAGGGAATATATTTTCTACAAAAATGATGTTGGAAGTGAATTATAAAGTTATGTACTAATTAAATTCTTGGATGAAATTTACATTTTACGAAAAAATTTTTTAATATTACCGGTAAGATGTAAATTTTTTATGTACTTAAAAATAAATAAAAGATTTTACCCTTCCATTAAATAATTTTTAAATTAACATTTTTTTTATAGGCATTTAAAGTAACAGAAATAAGGAATTCGAAAAAATAAATAATAAAAAATAAAAAACCCCTTCAGTAATTATTTTTGAATTTCATAAATCACTGAGCTTTTAATTAAGGCCCCGTTAATCAGTAAATGAAGCTGGGTTCAAGGAATAGAGCAAAAAAAAAGATCGCCAAAAACACAAGATTCAAATTTTAGAAATCGTTATTAATTGTCTGATTACTTTTTACATCACGCCATAAAAAAAGGCAATCAGAGTTCATCCACGGATACAACTTCTTAACTGTATATTGGTAGTAAGAACATTGAAACTACATATAATAAGTATTATTTAAGAGCAAAACTTATATCGATGGTCACCAAGAACCGATAAATCGTATGCACGCTGATACGAGAAGCCTTAAAAATATGAGGGTTGGACAATAGCAGACTCGGCTGATTCAAACCGACCGCATGAATAATAAAGTGCATTTGGACTTTCTTTTCCTTCTTGGTTCCATCATTCATAACTCCTCCCGCGTTTTTAAATACTTACAAGCAAAGCACGAGATATACGGTAAGTTTTAATTGCTTTCGATCTTTTCTATCTATTTTCTTTCCCTGGCACGCTTTAAAACAGTCCTTGGAATGTAAACCAATTCATAAGAAAGTTTTATCCTTTCGAATAAACAGAATGATACTTCTTTATTTAACCCACGATATACATTGCCGAAAATTTTCAAACAGAAGAAGGGTTGAAATGCTTCGTTATAATGAGTTATAGTAACTTAAGTTACAATTAAACTTTCAAATCAATGATTTGCCACTCTATTATCGACATTATTCTAATTTATATAATTTAAAATAGAAGAATATGATAAAAACGTTATTCACTGTCCTTATGTACTAAACTAGACCATATAAATTACTTTATCGAAAATTAATTTATTCCATATTGATAATTCCATACATATATTATTTCTATAATCGAAAACATAATAAGTACAGATGGTTTTTTAATGTAAAAGCTTTAATTTATGCTCATATAAATTACACAATTCATTTATATTTAATTAATAAAAAAAGCAAAATCTTTGTTTCTTAGTATATCTAATCAATAAAATTATCTTACAGTTATGCGTTTAAAAAAAAATTATCTACACATATAAATTAAGTTATTTTTTTTACATATTAAAATGAATTTATCAAATTTGATATCATTTTCCTATAAAAAATAACCTAATATTATTGCAGAATTTATGAATAATGTTATTGAAACATAATAATTTTACTAGGGATGATTATTTTAAAATTGACAATTGATTAAATTTAAAAATTGATTATTTTAAAAATCAATGATAGTAAGAGAAACAAGTATGTCTTGTTACATATATTTTATAATAACTTAACAATATAACTAAAAATTTATTAAATATTTAAAAAAAAACATATATTTTCCTCCTTTATTTAAGATTTTTGTCTAAATTGTAATAAAATTTGTGAAATCAAAAACGCATTTTCTTTGACTTATATTATTTACGTAACTGATTTTAATTCGATATTTGATAATAGCAAAAACATAACTAATAATTAATCCATTTTATTTAAAGAGAAAAAGATGTAAATTTAAAAATAATAAAAGAATAAAATTAGGTAACTATTTATTAGCTATAAAAAAACCATACGGCAGATAGTTTATATAACTGGAATAAGAATAGACAATGTACACTTCATATGTAGTAGTTTAACACAAATAATAAGGACAAAAAAGAATAGTACTTTACCATTTTTTAAATAATCTAATAAAATCATAAAATTAAACAACTTTTTTATAAATCATTGCCATTTCTCTATGTAACCGAATGATAAAAAGCTAAATTTATGTTGTATATGATTCTGAAAATATAATAAATTACTTTCTTATAAATTAAAATAAATTATGTCTCACTTTGCATTATATTGCTCATTAGATTATAAAAAACGACGTCAATATTAAATTATAACAAACAATAAAATTATAATCTAAGAGTTTAATTCTGAAGAAGAAATTAATAAAACTAAGAAAAATTGAAAAAAAATAAAATAGCGCGCATTTTTTATAAAGCTGATTTTAACAGTTCCCTAAAATAAAAAAAGTTACACAATGCAATTAGAAAATCAAAACTACGTGTCTGTATTTATATTTGAGAAAGTTCGGTAAAAAAACTAAATAATGACGCAAGGAAAAACCTTGTGACAAATATGTTAAAGGCTCTCAAAGACACTAGCAACCATTATTATCAATCTCTTAATATTCAAATCATTTTATCAAAATGAAGTATAAAATATTCAAAATATGTAATTAAAAGCTATAACTAACGATAGCTTAGGATTTATTATTTTAATTTAATGATCAATTTATAATATGAAAGAAAATTAAATAAATAGATATAGATATATTTGATTATTTAATGTTACGTGAAATCAACCGCAAAATCGACAAGAAAATCCCTTTGATGGTTCAGCCTTACTTTGCAGCAAAGCCAAGTGCATAGCGAAGCAGTCATAGTGCCTTGACGGGTCATAGTCCAAAATTACAGGTTGCATAAATGAAAGAAAGACGTATGACCGAGTAGTATGAGAGTGAAGCCAAAGATCGATAAAATATAACAATTGAGCTGAGGGGTGTGCAGAAAGGGACAAGCCAAAAATTCTGCAGCGCCCAGGGCGAAAATATTTCGCCTCCTGAGCAGCCTTCTGAAGTCTCTCCTGAAGTCACAAATCGTAGGTGCGCATTGCGCGGCTCTACTGCAGATGGCTTGTCGATAAATAAAGCGGCCGGCGCGTGAAAGCGAGGTTAGGGACTCGGGCGCGTGGCTTCTGGCAGATCGCCGAGACCCGATAAAATAATCGCTTACGACGCGCGGCACGAATTTCGAATTTTCAACCCACCGCTGCGGTACGATTTTCCCTCCGACCCTGAATACCATTTACTACCTTCCCTATCCATTTCATTTCCACCTCCCGTCACTGATGTCACTCGAACGACGTAGAAAAACTGCTCGGCGCCATCAAGATGAAAGATTGATGACGCTCGCTGTTGATGAGGCAGGAAGTAAGGGAGAACATCGACGGTAAAAATGGGGGGGCTCCGACGTAGCTTCGGGAGGCCCGACTCAAGTGACATTTATGACTTAGTACTTCGCGTTTTTATGTTATCAAGAATGCTGAGCTTTTGCTTTTTTCTTTTCATCTGGACCTCGCCCGAAAATACCGTCTTGACCTTCGCGGAAACGCCGGTTTGTTTGTCGCATTCGTTGACCTTATTGGGAAACACACTCGCTCAATTTTCACACTGATAAAGAACAGAGAATGCCGAAATTTTTTTTAAAAATTATGGAATAAAACTCTTAAAATTCTACGTTTATATAGTTCAACAGAAGACGAATATTATTTTGTTATTGTCCATCTCAACTTAACATTTTAAACAAGCGGGTCGTAAAGGGGAAACGCTGAGCATAAAAATGACTAAAGCTTGTTTCTTAAAAAAAAAATAATTAATAGACACTATAAAAGGCATTTTTATTTATTTCATTTCATTTAATGTACGTCGCGAACGACGCTCTTAGCTCAAAAGCGGTTGCATCTCACGAGTGCAACGTCGCGAATCGACGCATCGACCAAGCACCAATAAACAGCTCTAATAAAAAAAATACTTATATGCTACCATCGCATTTATGTAAAATCCGTAAATCGTTGTTGAATGCGTACGACTTTCGGCTTTCATAGTTACAAGCAGATATAATAGGCCAACGTGCACTGTACACTTTTTCCATCGTAAGTACTGCTATAGGGAGACGAAGGGCTAGCACTGAAAATACCAGGGGTTCCTCGTAATCGCATAATCGCAACAATGGATTCATCGTCGATGCAAGCGATAGGGCAACCAACCTCAGGTAGGGCGACAATGACGCTCATCCGCCGCAGGATGTGCGCCCGTCCTTCGAGTATTTAGCCCTTCCCCGGTGGTCGAAGGGTTAGTCTCGCAAGCCTCGTCAAGTTGAACTCTTATTCACGATTTGGGAATTAAGATGGACGATTTTTTATAAGCTTCGGCCTCCAACCTTTAGGATTTCTAGCCGTCAATAGCAGGACAATCTAAATTAGAGTTTTTTTTATACTGTTGCAAATCTCTTTTAATTCAACACAATATTTCTCGATTTACGTATTACGGATCTTACCATTCTTTGGCATTATATATCATGAACAAAATTGAATAATACTGTTAAATTATATTAAAATCTGTCAAAAATTATAACTTAATTTTTTTTTATTTACCCATAAATATAGGAATATTCTTAAAATTATTTTTACCATTTGTGAAGTGATTCGATTCAAATGAATGAAAAACTAAATTCATAATTAAAAACTTATGTTCAAAATGCATATTACACACTTTGAAAGAAAACCTTTTCTCGCAGAGTCATTAAATTGAAAAATCTTATATTATGTATATAAAAGCTTAAATGAACAATTACAATTACGAAAGGTATATTTCTATTAATTCTCATAATCAAAAGAATTTTAATGTCGTTCTATTATTGATAAGTGAATTTACTTGAGGTTATTTTTTCGTATTAAAAATTAATTCTTAATAAATAAATGAAACATCCAGTGTATCTTATTTAAATTTCAAAAAATGTATTCATTTCATAAGTATATGTTAATTTAATTGATGAAATTTCAATATACTACTTTACTTTTAATGGCATTTAATCACTAACCCTCACTTTAAATTGATTATTAAATTTGTTAATTCCATTCATTTTACCGCAAAATAAAAATTATTCATTTTTTAAACGATTTAAATATTTTATTATAATGTTATAGCATACAAATTTACTGTATTTAACTAAGTATGAATAAATTGAAAATAAAGACCTGTTGTAGCTTCATCCTCATGAATATTAAAATCTTGCAAGTTGCGTCCTTTTATGGTAAAATGTATACCGCATTGATTATCTAGTGTTTTATTAATTTCTTTTTTTTTTGCAAAAAAAACTAAAAATTTTCAAAAATAGCCGCATAACAATTATTTGGTCAGTTTCACGATTGCAATTTTTTTACAGGCAGTCGTAAAGTGGCCTAGTATTTTATTTCGTCGATAAAAAGTGGATTAATTGTTTTAATTCCTGTGACACGTTTCCTTGTATAGGCCTACTATTCGGATGTAGCTCTTAAATGCATCTTTATTGATGTTTATAATCGTATTTCATAGTTATTAGGATATGCTGGATATTTTTTTATTAATCAACACCACATGAATAAAAGTTAAGCATCAAATTTTTAAAACAAATATTAACAATCATTTGTCTTCTATTTAATAATTTTAGCTTATTTGTGGTTGAATAAATAAAAATATTAGATTGTCTTTACTATTGAACCGATTTCAAAAATACTTAAATTCGATTCATCTATTTATGAATAGAAAAGATTCTTGTATTACGTAAGATAGTAGTAGAGATGTAAGATTTTGTGCATGCCTAATTTTTTTATTTTGATAAAATTTTTTATCTTAATTAAAATAGTTATGAAACCTCCAAGTTTATTTCAATATTTTTTATGTGTATGGGCATTTATTTATAGATTCGGGAAAATGTTTCCCAAAAATGACATGCTATCGTATAATAATAAGTAAAAAAAGCTTATACACAGGTATGTGAATTTTCAGTTTCATTTTTCCTAAGGTAGTTACAAGTTAATTTTGATAATAAAAATAACGATGTTAACTACTTTATACCTTTTTATTTGCATATATATTTCTATATATAAACAAATTATCTATCGTATTCATGTCATTCTACAACTATATTGGCCTATCTCCATGCATGTGCTGGAAAATCTTTCTCAGATTTATTTTAAAGATACAAGCCAAGTTGAGAAAATCAGTGAAGATCAGCACGAACTGAACACCGAATGAAAAGATGTCAGAAAATTCCCCGTCTCTCAAAACTCGCGCATCTAATTAGCAGCCGGTTTTCTTCAGTGAAAGGGCGATTTTGCAATTTACTAAGAACACGATTTTCGGTCTTATTGCGTATCTTCTTACTCTTCTTTCATATAGCCTATTCGACCTCTCTCATTTTCTCTTTCTATCACGCTACTTCTTTTCTCTTTTAACTACGCTTCAAATGTGGCCTTCGCTATCTTTACTAGGACTTTTTAATTAGAAAGTAAGGAAGTACAAAATGAAGATTTCTTCTACTTATATCTTACTTTTCGGTACTTTAAAAAATTTAGTTCGGCAAATTATCGTCCAATTGAAATTTTTTAAATTATACGATGTTTTGTTTTGTATACTTCGAAAATGCAATAAAAAACAAAAAGTGACTTTTGATATTTTTATTATGACATTACGCTTTGCTATGGTACTAGAAATAATTACGTAAAAAGTCCGGAGGCAAATAATTTTTTAAATTTCTTCAATTTGTATTTCTTTTTGTTACTTATAAACCACTTGTAAAATTAATGTTTCTCTTATTACACCTAACATTCTTTTCGAATTTTTATTATATATTTAGGAAATAAATTTTTAGTAGAATTTTAAATTGAAATTTAATGTTTGAATTATACATAAAAAAGAAATGTTAAGCAGGAGCAATCATTTTTTATATAAGTTTAGCGTATTAATAAATGTCAGAATGGCAAAAAATATCAATTAATCGAAACAAATTTAGCCTAAGACGTTTTTATTATTACCATCAAATTAGCATAAATGAGTTTTTTACCGATTCTATTATAAAAAAGAGTAACTATTATAAATTTTCTTCATTTTATTAATAAAATTGAAACAAAAAAACACAAAATCTATTTGAGGGTATGTAAATTATGTCTTTTGATATTACAAAAAGAAATGATCAAAATATTAATTAAAGAGGGAAAAATAAACGTATTGATTATAGAAATGAAAGAAAGACCAAAAAGTTGAGTACTTTTAAAACGTACCCCAACTGAAGATAGTAAAATTCCAAAAAAATAGGAGGAAACTGCTGAGAAAATTATCGGTTTGTTATACCCGTAAGCTAAGAGCTTCTGTACCACGAGCAAAAAAGTAAGACTTTGTTTCTCTCATACTTTTACTACATCTCTCTTTCTTTTATAGATAAATATTTAATAATCACCAATGCTTTAGTTGTATATTTGACAAGGTACTTTAAAAATTTTGCTTTTATTAATTAACAAATTTTCCCATATAATTAGTAAAATATTGACAAAGTTCAACTTAAATTAAAAGAATACCATTTTTTCTAAATACTTGTAGGCATAAATATTTACTAATACTTGTTATTGTTGTTTTATTTTATACTTGGCATAAAACCAAATATTAAGTGTCATTCATGTAACTAATCACTTGAATATTTGTGTATCCACTTTATGCTTAAATGATTTGCACAATTATCACTGTCAGTTATAGTGATAAAATATCTTAATTACAATAAAAAATCTAGAAGCAAGGGTTTATGGAATCTTACTTCTTCAAAAAGATTACTTCTGAAAGTAATAACTTCATTTACCAATGATTTAAGATTTTTAGCTATATACAACGAATTTCTTCTTAATATATATTCAATAATAATATAAAATAATTTATCAAGATATTTAAATTTCTTAAAAATTCCAGTACATATAGTCTTAAAGTAATCTTATTCATATAAATTTAAGTTTTTGTTTATTTTAACTATTAATAAAATGATTAAAAGCGTTGTTATTAAATATAAATGCAAAATCAATTTATGAAGAATAGTCTAAGACTATTATATACTATGATTTAATCTAAGAAAACTCTAAAAATTATATTTTTTTTTAATTAAAAATTAATTAAAATTTTAGTTTAAAAAATGTTTTAATTTATAATTGTATAGATTCTGTATTCAAGCATAAAAACAATTAATTCGAGGAAATTACGTCTAGATACATGAAAATATTTATTGAAAATATTTTATTCTTCTATAAAGAAGAATAGAGGGGCAACACTAACAGACAAGGTATAAATGAGTGCCCAAAGAACTTAAATAAATGATAGATCATTTCTGCTGGAAAAATATTATAATAAACAAAAAAATAAATATGAGAATTATATATTAATATTTAAAATATATTGATGCTTGGTTTTTTTTTAAATTAATAGCAATTTATAAATATTTTTATAATACATTCTTTTATATTTTTCATTTAAATTATTTAAAAAGAATTGTATGAAACTTTAGAATTTGTTTTGTTACGGAATTTTCTTGGAAATATAACTTTTTTATATAAATGATATGCGTTTCATTAATGTTTAGTTTGACATAAAGTCATATAATAGCTGAACTTTACTCATTTAATTTCAGTTACTTGACTTGAGTTGTATAACATTATTTTTTGTATTTTGTTGTTTGTTTCCTCAGCTTCAAAAGCTTGTTACTATTGTTCTTATTACGACTTAACAGTATTTTCTGTATTTATTATTTCTCTTGCTCTGAGTCTGTCTCATTATTTCCTACTTTTTTTTAATTTTTTCCGAATTCAAATTTTAATTATCTATATTAGTTAAATATCCTAGTGCAACATGAGAAAAAATTTTACTAAAGAAACAAATTAAAAAAAATGTTTTTCAAAACATTGTTGGTTATAATGCAATAAATATAAAATATGAAAATATTAATGATAATTTGAAAAAGAAAAACTGGTACATCTTCCATTTCAATCGCAGCTATATTCAAAAATATTATTTATGTCAATTTGGATGTTACAGATTTTTTGATATTATTCAAATTTTATTAAGCACAAAAATTTTCATTTGAAATTTTTTTTATTTTAGAATGCAAAAAATGTTTGCTTCTAGTACATACATGCAAAAATATAGATATGTAGTAACATATTTACAAGCTAATTATTTTGTAATCAGTTTCTTACTGTTATACGTCGAATAATATTTCAGTCACAAAGATTTATTTAATGGGTTAAAATAAATTATTTATTACTTTTATGACTTTTTAATACATGGATGAATTTTTTATTTTCTGTTATATCATTAAATTTTAATTGTATTTTATTATCACAAAATAATATATTTTTTTTTATTTATTACAATAAAAAATATAATGAAGAATAAACGTATATTGAATAGTAAAATAACGTAATACGAAAGCCAGTAAAAAATTAATGAAATATACGCAGTAAGATTGTTTTATGGTTCAAAATTTTACATACTAAAGAAGAAGCTTTCATTTTAGCGTCCACTTTGTATATATGTGAAGATTGACCCGGTTATCATAGAAATCGAAAATATATAACTTTTAAGCCATGACTATTTGACTCATAGTCTTGACAAATATATTGACTTATACCTATTTATAAATATATATGCTAAGCTGAAGTGGTTGAACAATTAATAAAAACAATAATTTTTTAGTAATCTTTCTTACTAAAATTATTCTTTAATTTTCCTTTATTGATATCAAAAAATCGACAATTATTAGGTAAAGCGTAATATAATAAATTATAATTTGTATTGATAATTTATTATATAATTTCAAGAACAATTGGAATAGAAGAAAATTGTTTAAAAATATTTAAAAATTGCTTAATAATATTTTAGAATATAAATATAAAAAAAAATTTTAATATTCCTTGTAAATATAGATATATTTTCATTGACTATGTTATTTCTTATTAATAGGATATTGATCAAACACAAATATAACAAATGATTGATTCAAAAAGTAAAAATTTTACAAAGAAAAAAGTTACTCTAATTTAATTTTATAATTAAACTAATATTATTTATATATTGCTATTAACAGCAATATTTATGAAATCTTAATGAGATCAATTTTATAAAACCCATAGTACTCTTTATGTTACTATCACATTTTAGTAAAATTATAATAATGAAGAGCTTCCAAAATATTTAAAAGTTTTTCTTTAAAAAAAGAATATCTATTCTCTTGTGTAGAAATTGTCGATTCAATAATTTCTATTTTCACATTTTTTAAAGAAGTTGTGGTATTGCATTAAAAAACTCAATTGAAATAAATAATATTGCCAATCTGCCTATAATTTCAGTCTAACTTCGACCAGAGATAAACTGTTCATTAGTAGGATCTTCCGATTGCCTCGTAAAATGAAAGGAAAAGCCACTATTATAAAGCTATGAACTCGCATTATGAAGACACAACCAAACTCGAACTTGCAATTGTTGGAGTCGAAATCAGAATGTTAGGCCTAGTTTGTATTCACTCGTTCTAATTTCGCAATACTCGGTTTCACCGGCACCCTGTTACTCCGGGTGAACACGATGTAAAAAAGGTCAAGGAATCTTCATTCTCGTAATTGCGATGATATTTCTAATTTAAATTTTCGATTGATTGAAGGTAACGGTTTTATAAATACTGATGTCGTCTTTTATTAGGTTGCTTCTTACAGAATTCAAATGAATTTTAATCTTGTGGCTAAAAGAAGTTAATAGATTTTGAGTTGAAAATAAAATTATGTACTCGTACTTTATACTTTTCCCATACATGAATCATCTTCATCATTATTAAAATTAATAAATAGAAACCTCACAATATTTTTATAAATCCATATAAGAATGAAATTTATTATAATAAATTTATAAAATAAAACAGTCTTTACTTATATAAATAAATGCGTTTTGCTTAAGATTTTCAAATTACAAAAATACATCAGTTGTATTTTACTATTTACTTATTGTTAAAATAGAATGTATAAAAAAAGTAAATATTTTTTGAGGATTTTTTGAAAAAAAAAGTTATTTAAATTATTATTTATTTATTTTTTACACAAGCTATGCTCTCATGTTTTTTTTTAATTTTTATTTGAATCATTATAAATAACCTAACTCTTTACTAAAATTGTAAATATTGATATGTAATTGTTATGAACAATAACAATTAACATCGGTAGTTGAAATAAATTTAAAACATTAAATATTAAAATTTCATCAGATAATTTGAGTATCACTATTACATTAAAATAAATTATAATTATATAAAAAAATTTTTTTAAATTAAATTAAAAACAAATCCTTTTATTATTTATTAACGGTACATAACGCAATATAAATGTTTGGTTATTAATTTTTTTTTTTTTTTTGAGATAATGCAAAACATCAACATGATATAAATATTCAGTTTACAGATAATTGGATTAATCTAAATAATCGTCCTCGTATTTAATATTAAAGAATCAATATACAATTATTACTGATTCATCAACAATCTTTCGTTTTGCAAATTGAAATAATACTTAACAATAAAACAAAAGTAAAATACAATAAATGCTTAATGAAGCATATTGATTGTCTCATCTCAGCGTGTTGGTCAATGATCAAAATTGGTTAAACATTGTTATCAAAATAAAGGCTTTAAAAACTTCCGATATAAATTTATGTTTTAAAGATCCACTCCACCAGATAACGGCTAGTCTGGAATAGAAAGTTCATCTCAAAGGATAGCTCGAAACTAGGGCGGGACAAGTACTCAATGTAATTTTAATCTTCCTTGATTGTAACTGATCTCGAATAAAACGATTACTAACTAATTTATTTTGACTGAAAAATAGGTGCAAGAATGAGTGCTGAGAGATGAAATATATCAAGTATCGATAGAAAGGATCAGTAGCGCCTAAGATCCTTAATATCCGTCTGCTGTTGTTTTTTTCATCCTTGCTTTTTTCACTGACTCCTACAATTTATAACCAAAATTCGCAGTCGTATCGAGAAAAAAGAAGGTCAGATAGCTCTATCAACCTATTTAATGGACCATCCTCTTTTGGTTCGATATACACCATCGGCATAATTAACGCTGATAAGTAAATACAACTGTCTAGGATTTTATTTTTTTTTCTCACTGAGCCCCTTTCTTTCACCGCAATCAAATTGTCCCTAGCGAAAGTGTAATAAAGTTTATCAATGATTATGTAACTGTATATCTATATTTAACGACATAGTGACACAACGGTACAACTCGTTAAGAAATAATGTAATTTATTGAATTCATGTTTGAATAAAATAAAATCAATTGTTATTCTTATTTGGAAAAAAAATTTTCAATATTTCAAAATTTGTTAACTCATATGTACCCAAAGTATACATAAAAGTACTAACATAGTACTAAGTTTCAACGAACTTTAAATACAAAAATTTTCATACGATATTATAAAAAATAAAAAAGATGTCATGTAAGCCGTTCAATGAATAGCTTCAAAAAAAATTTATTTATTAATATAAAATACAGAAGTTTAAAAAAAATTTAGAAACTTTTATTGAAAAAGTATAATAAAACTAATTTGTACAATACGAACTGCTTGAATAATTATTAACAAGTATAGAAATGTAAAAATCTAATCAGAAATATTTTATGTGCAATTATTTTTGTAATGGGTGAAAATATAATAATTCTTGTAAAACTACCGTATTTACTGTCTTTTTTTCTTCTTCTGTAAATAATTTAATATAAATTTGTATCTAGTATAATAATTTCTTGTTAGTTCCCTTTTTTTACAAATATTTTTATCACATCTTAAATGAAAATTTTGTTTCTTAAACTTTACTAATGAATTAACAGATTATAGTATAATTCTATGTATTAAAATAATTAATTCATTATCTTATGAGAGGAAAAACATAGTTCAAACAATTTATATTCCACTTATATTAATACACACATTTAAATACACACTTACATTAAAATTTTAATTTGCATCATTTATGGAATTATAAGAATGTTGAATTTAATCTTACCTGTCAAAAAAAATGTAATTACTATTTATTTCTTAAAAAAATGTATAAAATTTATACTATTAAGCTTTTATACATAAAATTTTGCATATTTTTGACTTAGTAAGCACAAATTTTTAATGGTGATTTCAGATAGCAACGTAACTCTTTGTTAGCAGTAAAACACAATAACACGTGAAAAAACATTGAAAATTATACCTGTTTTAATCACCTACAATTTTAAATATATAACCTCTAAAAAGAACTCGAGCAACATCTTTATCTCACCCATTCTTTTAATAAAATAGATAGATTAAATTATTAGTACTCAATGCTATTACAATTATAATTATTTTATTAAAAAATAAATAGAAAAATCATTAAAAATACAAATTACTATTAACAAGATTAAGGTAATAAATTAATAATTAAAAAGAGGAAAAGGTAATTATATTTTAAATTAAGGAAAAAAATTAATATATTAAAATGAAAATTCTTATTAGTGTAACTAAACACTTCTAATTACAGTTTCTTTTATAAAAAAATATTAAATAATTAATATATTAGGGCAAATGATGTTACTTAATTTTCTATCTACGTTTTAGACTTAAAAAATAATTTAATATCTATAAAGATTTAAGAGAGAAAAGGTTGAAAAAACGATTCTATTATCGTGGATTATCCTCGATCCCATCAAACGTGGATCAAACCAATGAGACTCATTGTGTGTTTCCGAGATAAAATACTAGACGCTGACTTCAATAGATTGAAAAAATTTCATGGTACTTATTTCAGTTCAAATAGTATATAGAAGTAATATATAAACGTAACAATTAGATTAAATTTATTAATGAGAGACTAACCGCATTCACCAAATTTTTTATAGACTAAGTATGATTTTATGCTTCCACTATCGAACTTTTTTCTCTCGACTATGTACTTTACTTGACTGTTTCCAATTCATATGAAATACTTTTTTTATCTTGTACATTCGAAAAAGTAACATTAATAAATAAATAATTTTCAAATAAAATCATTAAATATATTTAAATAAGCTATTAATGACTAAATGTGAATTTTAGTATTACATGTATAATTAATGATACCTTTAATGGGATAAATAAGTACAAAATTATTTTATTTAATTAGACTGATTCGTTATTATATTTATATCTTTATAAATAATTGATTTTGAAATTAAAAATTGTTAATAATTTTAATATGTGATTAGATATACTACAACTCAAAATTATACTGGTTTTTCACATATAAGTATTCACATAATTATTCATTATAATACCCATTGAATATGCATTTTATACAAATTCTAAATTTTTCGAAAAATAATAAAATCTGCATATAGATTATGATGTGATATAGCTTAATTTTAGTACTTGACAATTAATTTCGTTTCATATTAAAGACATTGAGCAACACTGATGTTGTGCAGGCCGACATCGTTTAAATTAGAGGATCAACTGTGAAGAAAAAACATCAAGTGATGAGCTCCACGAATTATCTTCACTAATGGCCTGCGCCATTTGCTATTCGCGCACGTCTCGAGTACACTTAACCTGAGTTGACCACAAATTTAATAGGTCGTGCACGGTGGAATGAATTAAGTGAATTATCGAGCCCTTTCCCTATCGGTACACGTCAAAGTGGACCCCCGGGACTTTAATACTGACACAAGCGTTACCACTTCCAGATGGAATTGACCTGTGAGTCTTGTGGGCTTGCTTGATAATATAATATATTTTAGTCTAACGTTAAGGGTGTTCAAATGGCCCATTATAGGATCGCCAAACCAATGACAAATTAAAAATGTAAATAAATTACATTTACCTTAAAAAATAACTATATGGGATAATTTATATTTTTTAAAATTTCAACTATTTCAAATATTAAGTCAAGTAAAAAATGTCATAATGACATTTTTACTCTACGTACCATATTTAATAAATCATTAAATATAATAGTTTTATATTAAATGTAAATATAATAATATTTCTAATGAACATAACTAAATTTTAATGTATTTAATCATTACAGCTAGAGTTTATAAATCATAATAAAAAAAGGTTTTAATATGTTTCAAAATATTTTAACGGATTATTATCAAATACATGATTTTATTTTTAATGTTATGGTACATATTGATTAGAAACTTTTGTTCATAAAACATTAAAACTTAATTTAAAAAAAAATGTATTTTTTAAGCTTTATTCTTATTTTTATTTAAAACCTTGTCAATTTCACGAAGCATTGTACATAATTTTAATGCTGCGAGTTGATCATTGAACTATCCTTTAATATGAAAAAGTTAAAAATAAATGAAAATAATAATATATATTTTTTGTAATTTAACTTAATTATAATTTAACTTTCAATAACTTTCGATTTTTTAATAACTATTTCTATAAATAATGAACACTTACAATTTAGTCATCAGACAATTAGATGTCAAATACTCTAAATTATGTTCCATAGTTGTTACTTAGACTTAGATAATACAAAAATTAGTAATTCATTCAAATGCAAATAAATACAAATTTATTAAGTCTGTTACTTCCCGATCCTTCCTCAATCATCATTGAACTTAAAATCTTTTCATGACAATCCGACTATGCCACATTGAGTATCATGCAAGCAATTGCCCAAGTCTTCAACCAAATGCTCGAGAATTCAACAACAAACTGGATTCAAGCTTAATACTATTCCTGCACTACTATCCAGTAAAGAATAGCTGCTGTGCAGAATACTCACAAAAGCCTTATTAAGCTTAACCAAGCGTATTTTACAAAGATTCTATTGCGTCTGCCACTAATGTGACTATCCAGATAGCTTAAGGGAGAAGAGAAGGAAGCTAGGATCGATAAGGAGCCGTTACTGGAAGGTTACGCGACTCGACGAGCCTGAACTTCATGGATTTTCAAGCGTTATCGATTGGTGCCAACAGAAAGCCATGTATTCACGACCTCTAATAATCTCTAGTCAATCGCAAGAAAGTGTGTACAACGACTCGTCTAAATTAACGATTACAGCAATTATAGATGTTATTGATGTTAAGAAACAATGTCTGTAAAAATTTTATAGCCATATAAAAATTATTAGCTATAAAGTAACATTAAAATTTTAATTTCTATACGTATTGAACAAAATGGTATCTGTAGTTATATTTTTTATTTTTAAATGCAATTTTTATCAATTTTGTTTTGCAACTTTCGGTATAAATTGTATAAAATTTAACTTAAAGGCTACGATGAGAATTTTGAAAAATTATAAATGAGCAGGCTATTGAAATATTTATAAAGCTTTTTATTAAGTAACTTCATATATAACTTTAAAAAAATTCGTATTTTATAATATATAAATATGTATGTACTTATACATGTGAATTATTATAAAAATTAAGCATTAAATATCTTATAAACTAAATCATATAAAAAACTAATAAGCAATTAATAGCGATTTTCGTAACATAATATATTAAATATTAAATTCATAACATTCATAAAATTAATATTTGTTAATTAAACATTTTCAATAAATTAATTTTAATATTAATACTGTATGAAATATTATAATACAGCCTATATTCTAAATCTTGTTGATTTTATTTCAACGAAATATCTATTTTATTTAATAGCGACAACTAACGTCATCTTTTTGTAGTTTTGAATGTGAAATGTAGATAGACATATATTTCATCTTGTATCTTATTATTGTGTCAACAAATCTTATCCCGTATTCCGCAGCATATTTTCTTGGATTCTTCTTATAAAAAGACAGTAATTTTCGCTTTTTTATCTGTAAAAAATTGTTCTTTTACTTTTAGGTTAAAGTACATCTTCTTAATCAGTGCTCCGATCTCCGTCTTGTTCATCGAGCTTTCATCTGTTCATCTTTTTGTTTTCTCTTTAAAGGACGAACTTTTATATTTTATGGTATTAATCATCCTGAGTACTTGTGATTTTTCCTAGAAGTTTTTTCAGAAAACGTTCATCACTTTTATAAAGAATAATTTTTTATGGAACTGCACATAGGTAAACCCTTCCATATTTCCAACACTTCCTTTAATTTTTTTACCACACAACTTTTTAAAGCAGGCTACAGGGCTATGATGATAGAACTGTGAACGATACATTTTGAATATTTAAACTAGATTGTAGCAAATGATCAAAATATTTTGAAGCATTTAGAACCTATACATATTTGTTTAAATTTTCTACCATCCGGTTCTCCTGTACGCAAGTGTTTAAGTATCACAATAGCATTTTCTGTACATTTAAAAATTGAAAGTTGATTCAATATGTAATTGATAAAACCATTCATAATTTGAACGAAAAAAAATTCCATTTCTTGGCTACATGTCATAAGCAATTTTCAAGACAAATTTTAATTCAAAGCCTAAACGTTGTGGACCATTAGTTTACACACTAAGTTTTGAAAGATGAACATTCCAATTGTTGTTTTGAATGCAAAACAAATATATTTTACATAACTAAAGAAAGTAATTATCAATTAAATGGTCCTTTATCTTGTTTAAAACATGGACATATTTTTCCATAAAAACTTATATTGTCTTGCGCCATATATATATGAAAACATTAAACAATATAAATCTTTCAAAAATAAAAATGTTCTGCCTTAATTGACCTAAAAAAAGTAATAATTAATAAGAGTTACGACATCGTAATTAAACAGAAGCAATACTTATTGCTTCGTTCCTTGATTGAACTGACAGTAGTTGAACCCCACACGTAGATCGGTATCTTTCTCTTATTTAAAGCAAAATAAACGTCATAAGCGTAGAAATCGCGATAAATTCTTGTGCAGCAGGAGGTGCAGATGGTGAAGGAACAAGTGCACGGGGTGCTAGAGAAGTCAGATAAAGCCTGAAAAATTGGAATCATCCAGTTGGAAATAAATCTAGGCGGCGTAGTGAAGCTGGGTGGTAAGAAGAGATACGTCACGAATGACGAAAAGAGCCTCTATTATGGATGCGGAATCGCTCGGTGCGCACTAGCCCTGGATTTTGATGGGGCGGTTCTTCTGTACGACGTTTCTTTTCTAGGGGCTTTCCGACGCCCGAACAAAACTAAACTCACCCGGGCTTTGCCTTCAAGGATTTTTCTCTTTCGCTCTGAACTTTTGGCTACAAAGAGATGAAAGTTAATATTTGGTAGCATACGCTTCCGTTTTCTTTATTCGACTGGAAAAACCGTTCTGGATCCTTTGAGAATATCTAGAGTAAAAGTTATAAATGGCACAGGTGCAAATATGATATGATAGAGTATCAACTAATGAGATGATAACTTTTTAAGATTGTAAATAAGATAAGCATTGAGCTTCTTATATCGAATAATAATTCGATTCATTCTAAAAATACTTTGACTATATTTATTTAAGTTTGTATATATTGCAAAAACAAAACAAAATTATTGTAAAAGGACAAAAGTAAAATCATTTAATAGATATTTCATTTTAAATTTATTCAATGCAAACGACTTGGTAAAAATTGACGAAAAAAATCAGTTCATTTTAACTGCATTCAATTAATTAGTTGATGTATTGTTTCATTCTGAGAGCAATTAGCTGAACCTATTATTACTTTCATCTTCATTAGACTTTTATATTTTTTTTTACCCATTTTAAAAACTGTTTTATAATTTTATCAGAATCCTATTAAAAACCTGTTCAAAATTTTTATTTTCATTCTAATAGCTATCGAAATAGATATATGGATTGAACTGCTACAAATCAAATGGGCTGAAGATTCCTGGAGCTTTCCCAAGTATTACAATCACACGTGAAAATTTTTATTAAATTTATTGAAATCTCTGAGTATGGAAAGCATGTTTAATAAATGCCCATTAAGAAATTTTCTTTTTTAAATTTTGTAAGAATTTAATCGTTAAAAATATTCTGATACTGTTTGATTTTTCAAAATTACAATAAAATTTTAAATTCATCGAAACCTTCTCAACGCTAGCCTCGCAATAATAGTCGCTCATTGCTTGAAAATGCAACATTCACCCATTTGCATTCAAATATCTATTTTAACCGCAAAACGCTTAATCAGCAATAATACAATAACTACACTTTGTCAAAATGTGTGATTACAAGTATTCTTAACGATTTTGTTTCGTCCGAGAAATGAAGAACAGCCAACTCGTAGATATTCAGTATGTAGTACAGTATTGTACAGGGGCCATCGATCGAGGGCAGAGTTTCGATATCGAATTTCATGCGATGCATAGAAAAATAAAAGACAAAAACAAAAAAAGAAGCAAAACTGAAATGGAAAAAAAGGAGAGAGGTGACCAGTGGTAAACCTAAATCCCTCTATTGCAATCTGTCGTATCTTGACGACAATTGCGTATAGCTGCGAGTATTCACATACGAGATTAGTGAAGGTGCATGGCTGGCATACGGAATGATCCCATCTTTCTCTTTTTTCTATACCTATCCTTCTGTATCTGTTAAATTTATTATATATGTTACACAATATATGATTTTACAAGTTCCATTCTTCATGATTCTTATTATCATATTATAATGTTGCTTACATATCGTCTTTTTACATTATATTTTTCCATATTATAGTAATTATTGGTACAATTAGGTTGGTTTTATAAGAAAATATTTGTTAGTTAAATTTTGTATTTAATTTTAAAATATGAAATTAATAATAATCACAAATTTAAACGAGTTTAATTAGGTGAATACATTTACGGCGATAATCACTATTTCCTTGTATTTTGCATATAATATTTTACAATCCTTCTGTATTTGTCTTATGGATATTCAATAAAAAATACCTTTATTACTTTATTACTACTTTTACGCATAATTATACCTATTTAATCCTATACCTACTCAGTTCCCTAAATCAAATTGATGTAGTTATTACGGAATACTCGCACAGACATACTTCCACATTGGGCGAGGCCTCCTCCTGGACGGACAGACTCGGGAGGGACAGCTGACGCGCTTTCCATTCCACTTAGATTCGCTCGTTCGGATCGTCATGTTGGGTTGTCCCGCACCGCCAAACTGTTGGGGCCACAAGATTATTCAGTGATGACGGATCAAATGGGGTGATCTTAGGTCTTTTTTTTCCTTCTTTTTCTCTCTTGGGGGGAAAATATGGGTGTGAAGGGAGGAGAACTTATCTAGAATAGAGTTTTAATGACCTTCGCTGGTCTGTAGGGGCGAAGAGTAGTTGAACTATTTGTTTGATAATTATAATTCAAAACATTATTTATGCAAGCAATTCAATATTGAATATTTCACTAGATGATATTAATAATTATATACATTGTTTATTTTCATAATAAAATTAATTTCATTCATTATCTGATCATACAACAAAAAAGTTTTTTTGATACAGAAATTTTTCTAGATAACATCTTGAAATAAATTTATATTATTTGTTTAAGAACTCTTTAAAAAATCATATGACTTATTAAAATAATGGAAAATATTGAATTATAACCTGTGAAAGGATCATAATCTTTCATAAAATCTTACAATTTTTAATAACACAAACTTTTTTAATTTAATTACAACAATAGCAATTTAAAAAAAGCTTTTGATCTTAATTAATGTACAAAATAAATGTGAATCTTAAATTTTTATAATCATAAATACTTTTAATCTATTAAATAAAAATTAAAAAATTATAATAAATGATTTTCTTTATTGTTTAAAAAATTTTATGATAAATCATCAAAAAAATTTTTAATTCTGATATAAATACATACATATACAGATACATATGTATATATATATACATATTGTATATAAATATATGTTATGTATGAAAATATTTTAAAAATCACGTTTCATAAAATAGAATGATTTTTATTTTTAAAAATAAAAAAATTTTAATTCATAGCCATACACTGTATCTGATACAGTTGACAACTGATCAACAACTGATTTTATTGTCAAATATTTACTCTATTTAATTATATGTTATTACCGTATAAAAACTTCTGTTCTTACCGTATAAAAAAAATGTTCTGATCTTTTAACTTTTTTGTTGTTTCATTACAATTAATTAGGACTTTTTTCAAATATTTTACTTACTATAAATTCACATTCAGCATTTTTTACAACTATACGCATGAAATAACAATAGTGATGGAGTACGTTACAATCATTTCGTTAAAAATAAGTTTCAATTAGTTTATGTTTCATATGGAAAAATTTTATTCTTTGTATTTTAAAGTATACAATACTTTTTAATAAAACAGATTTTATCTCATGAGATAAAAATATCATTATTCTTGTTAATCCTTTAAAAAAAGGTTTATTTTTTTAATGTTTTTTAAATTTTATAAAATGTATAAAAATCAGATTTATAAAAGTTTACATTATGCGATGAAAAAGAAGAGTGAGTAATATTTTGAGTGTATATATATTTGCGAACTTAATATGAATTGCCAAAAACTTTCATTACAATTATAGTAAATCAACTAATAATATAGAAAATAATTTACTACAGACAGTTTAATATCATTTATTTGTGAAATTTTTCATAATTGAAACCTAAGTTTCCAAGTACTTGTATCAAGAAAATTCAAGCCTAAAATGTCTGTATCCCGTGTATTGTTTTAGCCGTACGACTATTAAAATCATGATATTTTGATTTGAGTGTGCATTATGTAAAGGATAAAATATGTTTTTTATAATTGGAAAAAAGGAAAAACAAAATGCATCTCCCGACTCTTACAATAAAAGAAAACAACGGCAGCTCGTGAGAGAATACTTCGTTCGCCTTGCGCAATTTCTCTTCAAAGCCGCAGCCGCATTTCCATAAATAAATTTTGGTAAATGTCTGATGACGCTCGAGAATGGCGAGGTACCAGCCACTTTTCGACAAGCGTGTTTATTGCGTCAGTTGAATGCAATTGGAAGGGGTGACACCATTAGTGGATAAAGAATCAGCCGCCCGGTCTTACGTATACATCTGGTGACCTACCTCGACAAACATAATAGGCCTCATAATTACTCGTCAGCTAAAATGATAAACATTCCCCTATTCAGGATTTTGTCGTCACTAATGGCGACTTGGTCTAAAATCTCAAGGCACAAGTACTAAACCCAACAATAAGAACATGGAATGGCGAAGTTTTAAGGCGTTCCGAGAGTTTGTTCGTCAATCCTACCACGAACGAAAGCAAACTGCCTATGAAATATGCAATTTTCTCACTCTATCCTCAACTAATTAGGCACGTTGATAAACCACCGTGTACAGCAGGTACAAGCTTCTACTCTCCCTCATCCATTGGAAAGCTCAATAAACTCCTTTTTCCAACGATCGGTTTCTTCTCGTTTTAGTTTCTATATCGCCTTTCCTCAGCGGTTTTCTTAACGCTTTCCACTTGTGTATATTTAAGAAATCCCTTTATTTCAAATAGGTTTATCCAGGTGTTAAACAAGTGAGCTTTCCTCATTCTTGCTCCCGTTCTCCGAAGGAAGAGCGGAAGACCCCAGGAAAGAGCTTAGCTTAACAAACAATCAGAGCTACGAGAGCAACAACTCATTATATAGAGCAACTCAAGTGCATTCAATTGAATTTTTCTATTTAATTTCCGATTGCTTCGTTTTTTC
Organism: Kradibia gibbosae; assembly: GCA_018907135.1. Taxonomy (NCBI): domain Eukaryota; kingdom Metazoa; phylum Arthropoda; class Insecta; order Hymenoptera; family Agaonidae; genus Kradibia; species Kradibia gibbosae. The sequence continues at coordinate 12,886,478 of JACCHX010000002.1, read as the reverse complement.
ATTCTTTTTTTCGTATATGATTTTAAAAACTGTTTTATAAATTGTAGTTGATAAAGAAGCAGTTAATTGATCACTTTCGACGTTATAATTGTAGTTTTATTTCTATAATTTACATTGTTATGCGGAATAAACACAATTAATTATGGATTAATTTTAATATTAAATAATTTAATAGTAAATTTAATGTAAATCTATCAAAAATTATTTCTAATTTAGTAATGGTATATTTAGTAATTATCGATTATATGAAATCAATAATTGATTACGATTAATAAATTTTGAAAATAAAACTATATTTTTTTATTGAGATCGTGTATTAATAACTACAAAATATGATTTTCAAAATAAATTTGCGTAGTCACATATGAAATGCTTGAGACCTTACAATGTGTAATGAATAACATAATATATATAGAAAAATGAACAATTATTAAACACGTTCCAACATTTTTGTATTTACCTTAATCGAAAAAACTCTGATGTTCTCAAAATTACATGCACGAACGTGTGTATTATTTACATTACATATGCATAAAACAAGAACATAATTTTAAAATAACAGTTGTTTCACTAAAACTTTGTAGATATATTCGTTAATAATAGAGAAGCTCGAAATAGAGGACTAAAGATATCGTCGGTGCTTAGACGTCTTAGTTGTGCGGACTTACGGTAGCGTGCAAATGCGCGCGCACATGACACAGAATCACCGTAGAAATATAAGTGACTTCAATGCCGAGCTCCAATAGCAAACAGAAAGTAAATTATGGATATAAGGATTAGTTTAATTTTCCTTCGGGTATACACAGTGACCAAATCCGTTTTCGCCGTCAAGTGATTTCTTTTTTTCAACACCCATTGAGTCTTAAACTTGGTCTCGCTAATAAATCGTTCCAGGATAACCTTTCAATCTTGTTTACAAAAAGAGCAACTTCCGTAGGAGGAGTATCCGTAGTTTTTTTAATATTGCAGAATAACTGTAATAAGGTAGTCTGCAGAAAACCGTGAATTTTAATTTAAATCAAATGTCACAACTCACTAATGATAATATCATTATATCATTCTAATCAGTTCTTATAATTCATTATGTACATTTGCCCTCTATTAATTATTTACTACTGTAAAGATCAAAAATAAAATAGTTACATTTAAAAAAACGATAACGAACATGACAGTAAAGAAATCATAGTAAAGAGGGCGAAAATCTTAGACCTACGTCCTGGTCTAGGAAACTGTTCGAATCCATTGGGTTATCAAAAATTCAATCCGATGAATCTAATATAAGCAATATCGATGCACTCGCCTCTTACAATCCAACGAGAATTCCCGTTAAATTTTTACTAAGGCTACTACGATTTCGCATTCCTTAAAGAAAGCTAGAAGACATAGATAGCTAGATAATTCAAAGGTTGGAAGGTGCCAAGAATGACAAAAGCCAAACCGAATCGACTATCTGAGAGCTCAATGCCACGCGTTGAATCTAATATATAAAGTCGTAACATTAGGCTTGCATTAGTTCGCTGGAATAGAAGCACGACTTCTTATTAAAAACAATTTCCATTGTTGTTAAGTAATCATCTGTGACATTAGAGCGCTAGTTCTAAGAAGACTATCTTCCGAAAATTTGTCAGAATCGCACCCATTTCTTTATTCTTGGACCCTATGGAAAGAAGTCTAGATCAAAATTCCTTGTATTTCCTAGTCAGTATGCATAATAAAAGCTCCCCCTCTCTAAGCAAATAAAACGAAGATGAATTTCAAAGAGAACATAAGCGATACGAATTTTCACTTCATGTACTGAAAAATAACTAAAAAAGCAACAGAAAACTACGCGACTCTTCAGTCCTATATGGTACATATCATTGATCCTTTGAAAACAGATATTAAAAAATTGAAACTATGGTTTGCAGTTTCAAGTTCCTATTTACTTATACTATGAACCACTACAATTGTGCTCTAGAACATTGAGAAGACATATTTATCTGTAATACGTTTTTTAAGCTAACTAATGGATTACTCATTTTTATGCATTTGCCCAATATAAATATATAACTAAAAATATTTATTTAATAATATTTAAAATAAATTTTCTAAATTTTTATCGTTTTATTAATATAATTAAATTCTCTATTGTCAAATTGATAATTATTACAGTAAATTAAATTAATTAAATTTAGCTTAATTCATAAAAGTACGTAATGTTTTAATAAAACAAAAACTACTTATTAATTAATAATAATTCTATTTAAATTTAATTTGATAAATCCATTCAAATGGATCATTATAAAAGTAATTTTTTTTTAATTTCATCTTAATAAATATAATCAACACTTTATTCACACTTTATTTCACATTGGAATTATTGTAATTATTTAAAAAATATATAAAAAATAAGAATATTTTAAGGCATTTTTTAAAAAGCTTAAATAATATATATATATGTATACATTTGAAAATTAAACGAAAATTATAATAATATAATAAAAGTTTTTGTCCACTTAAAATCAATCAACAATCTACTATTTACACTAAATCACCCTTTAAAGCTCAACTAATAACCATAGTAATGCATAAGTTAGTAAAAAAATTATCGAAAGAAAGATTAAAAAGAAGGATTTATACCTATAAAAATTTATCATATAATCTGTATATGATATCATATACTCATATAATTTATCAAATACATACTTTATTCATTTATAAATTTGACGCGCCTATAGGGACAGTAACAATTTCATTTAAGAAAATGTTTATTCTAACCCATGCACATGATCTAATTGACGAAATTTATGACTTTGCGGCCCTCCCGTAATAAATAGAAGGTGCTTTTTTGTATGAATGATTTTTTTATATTTGTTTCGTTACTTTGTCATTAAAATGATATGAGTTGCATAATGTTTATTCTATTTTTTAATATTTCAAATTTTTCAAAAATCTTTGATGCACAACGTTGGAACAACTTATTCGTAATTTTGTTGTATTTGAATAAAAATAATAAAATAATAAAACATTATAATTGTAAAAATTATTCTTTATGCGTATTATAAATACTGTGTTTTTTTTTTAAATGGAATGGAACAATATTATAGCTCATAGTTTTATATGTATTAATAATTATTAATTTAATTTTCATTTTTATTATAATTTAATTTTAATTAAATTATATAAATATATATTGTATATATTTTCAAATAATGAAATTAATAACAGATATTTTAATCTAAAAAATGTAATTAAAAGATACAGATTTATCAATATTTAGATTAGATTTAATTTAAAAAAATACTTTTAAATTAACTTTTAACAAATAGTTGCTCTAAATAATTTTTTTAAGTTTTTTTAAAGCCGAAGAACACACCTCAAAGCTTTTTGGAATAAACAATTCAGGGTTTGTTGAATCGGAAAATATTCTTGATGAAATTCCTAAAACTCCAGAAGATTACATATTTTTTCAACTACATAATAGATAAGAATGTAAAGTTTTATCATTTTCCTTTGCAAATAAAACACATTTATCCTTTTTAATGTAAAATATTATTTATTTAAATATTTTTACGAATGTTTTGACAACAACTTTCTATTTGCTAATAATCCTTTTGAGTATATTTTTGAATTATTTCTATACATAATAATTCAATTTTACTAGAAAAAAAAATTAAAAATTAAAAAGAATCTAAGAAAAAAATTATTGAATCTCTTTATTATTTTATTATATTGCAAACATTAGAATTATAAAAATACCTATTTTTTATTCTAGTGACATCCATTTTGGTATATCCCTTAGAAGGCTACTAAAATTCTGCTTTATCCGCTTATTTTATTTTTAATCTGAGTAACTTTTCCTGAACAATAAAAAAACCAGAGTTGATTAATACCATTATAAAATTCAACAAAACTAAAAGTAAATTAAATAACGTGTATATACAAATAGATAGATATAAAAAAATGAGACAAATTTATAAAGAAGGAGAATATAAGTAAATAAAATTTTAATTTAAATTTAAATAATATAAATATCGATATTGTAACAACAACTGGTCTAGCAACAGGCCTCACATTTTCAGCAACTGCGAAAATATTGTTAAAAAAATGACAAAACACATAATCTTTAGGAAAAAGCAAATAATCAAATACATCAATCAAATACATCAACAAAAAATAGACGTTTTTGCTGATATGAGTGTGTGTTCCTCATGTGATTTCTATATTATCACGTTTGATTTTAATATAATATTTTCACGAGTAAAGTACGACATAGGAACATTTCAATGATTATAATCTCTTATAAACTATTATACACGTATTTCTTTATTATTTAATATTTATATTTAATGTTTAATATTTAAATTTAATTATTTAATATTTGTATTTAATATTTATATTTAATCAATTAATCGATTAATTACCATTGCCGAGATTTGTATTTTTGTATTTTTTATATTTATGATGTTATCTGTATCATTTATAATAGTGTTTTAAAAATATATTTATTAAAGATTACTAAAAGACTGAAACTTTTTATAATTTTTACTATAGATTAAATAAATAATTGTACAGATAACCGAAGCATATTATATTAAATATACATATAACTTTTGATTATATATATATGTTACACAATCAAACTAATTTAAATACAAATAATGAATTAGTTTGACATCAGCTAATCAAAAAATATTTTCATATAAATTAATTTTGACTATAATAATAGTAGATCTATTATTGTGTAAAATCAAATTATTTTACACATTTATTTAATGAAAAATAAATGTGTAAATTAAATTCATAATTTTTATATACAAATAAAAAAACATAATCTTAAATAATTTTAACATTCTAGCAATCATATAGATTTTTTTAAAGAAAAAATTAAAAAGCTCATATTATAAGATTTTTGTCTTTGCATAAACTCCTTAAATTTAACAACAAAATTGGATCACTAAATTGTCGTTTTCGTTTTTTTTAGTTAAATATATTCAAAAGAACATGTTATTTCCTACCTTAATATATACTTTACCAACATATCAATACATTACAAAACTATTAAATATTTAAATAAATAATGACATGTTGATTTTGTGTACTACACAAATAAACTTTTAAACTAAATTAATTATTAAATAAAATAAAAAAAAAAAGTTTAATACATTTTCTGTTGCATATTTTTAGTTTTATTATGGAATGAATATTAGGAAACACTACCATATATTCTTACTAGGGTACTAATAAAATGTTCTAAATTAATCTACATGGTATTGTAAATTCCTGAATGAAAACAAATTTTGTTTGTAACTGTTAAAATTGTTGTCGTCCGTTTATATAAACTTTAGTCAGAATCTAGAAATTGCAATTTCATCAACTATATCTTTAATTTCATTCTAATATTTTTGCATTATATTTGAAGATGTACCAAATATGTTCCATTTCTATTTTTCTTCTTCGTTGCCATTATAATGAATTGTTTATTCAAAAGCTAATTTTGAAGTATTTAAGGACTTATATTTTTTTTTATATTACGTACATATTTCATAATTTTGAAATTAAATCTTATTTTAAAATAGAGTAACTGTCTCTAATTATCGTAATAACCGAAGACATGTAGCTTTGTATAGTGATATAAATTGATATAAAAAAAAGTAGAGTGAAATATGACGTTTATAATATCATATTATGAAAATTATCATTTTGATGTCTAACAGATGATCAAATTAGAAAAGCTGTAGCTAATTTAACAAACAAAGATTGAATATATAAATCAATTACATTATACCACATAAACATGTCACTTTTTAAGGATTATAAAGTAATCATTTAATTTAACATAATTTTCACATGAGTGCCTATTATTTATAATTCTAGGGAAAAGATGAAAATGTTCAATCAAAATCTAATTTTAATCAGTTTATAAAAATATATAGTGTCATGGTAATGATTTATATAAAAACACGTAACTGTATAAAGATAAACTTATTTTAAACATACATGTGATCATATGAAATTACTTTTGAATATACTTTTGTGCTTGCATACATATGAGACCGCCTTTTAGTCTTGGAAAATGTTAAAGCTTGATTTTATTTATACATAAAAATGTAGCTTATAACTTCTATCATTTATGATTTTACTTAACGGAAAGTGCATATTAGAAGTTTCATCAAGTCCTTAAAGTAATTTTATTCCATCTTTAAATGCGCAAAGATGAGAATTTGAGGAAACTTATTTAGTTTATATAGTGTTATTATTGACAAATAATTCTAATATCGGGGAATTTTCTTAGATATCAAAAAGTTAGTATCGGAGCTCTCATAAATACTGTACTCGAAGTTCGCATAATGCACGAGTTAACGTTAAAGCGCGTACAATAAATTTTCTAATGGGGAAGTAAATCTCATGCACAATACAAGTTATCCTTTGCGTCTTTTTCGTCTTGGCTGCACGTAGTTTTCCTACTTTATTTTCTCGTTATCACCACTTTCTCGCACTATTTCATTAAATGATTTTTATAAAATAAAAATATAGTTGGTTGAAAGCAATGATTTAAATTGAAGGAATTTACAGTGAAAAACTATCCTCTCTGGCTACCCGATAAAATGTGCTCCTAGTGTATAAAAAAAGCAAAAGCTTTATTCAAAATTTAAAAATCCCATTTTAAAATAAAATTTTTATCCTAAATGATCCGTAAATATTCGAATTTTTTAATTAATACGTGTCATGTTAATAAGATTACATCAAAATTACATTTAAATATAATGTTTTCATACAGTTTTATGAAATAATGAAACATTTTTATGAATAACCGTATCTATCTAATAAGTATCATTGATTTTAAATGAAAATTATGTTCTGTCCAAAAAGCTTACGAGCTGTTAAAGTTTTAGTAATTTTGTGATATATTTTTTTATTTTATCGAAGCCTATTAACACAAATAATAGATTTTTTAAGGAATACATAAACATGATCAAAATTTTTACTTAGAATTTTTTATTTATTTCGAATTTACATACAAATTTATTTCTTTTGTGCAATACTATTCTAATTACTATTTGACTTAAAAAAACACAACTCCAAAATAAAAAATAAAACAAAATTTTTAATAATTGTATTAAGCATAATTTTTTTACCAATACCTATGACTTTCTCAAATTCAAATTATTTTAATTTACCATTAATCGAATGTTTCCCGTTTTCAATTAGTTAAAAATAATACTAACTTATATTGAAAACAAAGCCTCAATTTGCAAAATAATTAGAAGATCAAACTATCATCAAGCTTAAAGTTATATTTTATATCCGTAATAACTTGAGGTACTCGTAATACAAATGTATTTTGCAATAATCTAGATCTCCTTAGTCTTAAACTTCAATCATTACAGTTTCATTTCAGTAAAATGAAATCTTTCCCAAATAAATAGAATTTACTGCTTTTGAAAAGTACAGGGTATTAAATTATAGAAACTTCAAGTTCGTGGTAAATTAATTCACAAGCTCTTAAATAAAAAATACAATGCACAAATTCATACAATATTTATCCGCTGTACATGATGTAGAATTATAATCAACGATGTACATTTATAACTTTGAATGACGAGCTAGTATGCAACTAATGTTAAAGATAGGTTATTGATTTTTTTTAGGCTATTTTAGGTATTTAGTTTGAACAATACGTTATTAGTTTAACAATTGTTTTTAAATTTTATAAAAAAAAAATCATCGAAATTTTAAAATAGGCAATGTTTCATTGTCTAATTTTAACAATGGATTCTTTATAACGAAATAAACTTATGCATTCAAAACAATAGTTTTTAAAAAAATATATAATAGTTATAACATATAATAAAATACTTTTTTTTACACCTTTTGTCAAAAAATGTATTGCCAGTAATAATTTTAAAAAGGCTAGTTTGTTAGTACCTCATAAAAAACATCTCCCAAATTCAAAATATGACTCTAATTCTACCGAACACAAAAGTAGATATTGATCATCTAGAATTTTATTATATTTAAATTTGTAACACATACACTATTGTTTTTAGAAATATCTTAACTTGTATTTATATCTAAACGACTTGCGTATATTTGTCTAGATGAAGTTTAAATTGATCTAGACAACTTGTGATCAGTGTTCTGGAAAAGTAGCGCCAACTGGAATTTTTTATTACATTAAAAAAATTAATTTTCCTACTGACGTTATATTATTTATTCATTAGATTATAAATGGATGACTAATTTTATTTTTAATTTTTGGGTAACAAACCTGTATATAAAAAAATTACTTCAAATAAAAAAATTAATAACTAAAATTTTTGTATTATACAAGTACATAAAATAAAATATAAAATTTGTAAAATATTAAAATTAATTTATCCATTAAATGATAACAGAATAATCTTAGCTATTAGCAAATGTTCAGCGACTAAATAACAGCTACTGTTATACTAGTAAAACTAGATATATACTAATATAACTATAACTAGATATTTGTATTTTAATTTAACTCTAGCAATAATGATGACTTTCATGTCTTGTTGATAATTTTACATATTGCAAAACAATATGGAAAAATAACAAATAATGATTCCGAGCGAAGCACGTGAATAGTGACATTTAAAGGAAGGGTTTCAATAAGAATAAGAGAAAATAATAAAAAATTGTATAGAAATTGACAGATATCTGCAAAAATGTGATATGCAATGAAATATAAAAGAAATAGCTCAAACAATATTTTTTATGCAGAATATAATTTATAAGTGCCGAGCAAAAACACAAAGAATAAAAATACACCTACAAATAATTATGATAAGAATGAAGATAATATTATAAATAAAACTTATTTAAGAACATAAAAAATAATTCATATAAATATTTTTCATACTCTTAATTTCTATCATACATATTTTTAAAGTTTTTTACATACACTTACCTCAAATATAATAGAATATTAAAATTTTCCATACTTGATTCACAAAAAGAGAATTGTGTCTAAGACTCTATAGCAAAATGCGATAGTTGACATTTTAATTGTTCTGCGAGTAAACATGAATTAATACTCGGTTAAATTAATTTTTATTTGCTTAAAGAGATGAGAAATTTCATTATCAGTACTCTGAAGAATTAATTAGAATTTTTCACTGAAATAGTTAATTACTCACACTGATAATTAAATTATAATGTATTCTTGTTGACTCCTATCTTATTAAATGTTTAATGAACATTTAATGGATGCTTAATGCTACCCTTACTACGTATCTGACACGAATCATAATTATTGCTAAACAAATTGAAAGATCATTTGTATAGTTCTTTAATATTTTCAAATAAAATAAATGAGAACACAAACATTTTATTTTCAGAAATTGAGCTTCGAAAATATAAAGAACTAATTTAGTTCCTCGGTTAATTGAATATAGATTAGTTGTAAATCGATAATCGTATAATGTTACATACATTTAACATCAAACATTACAGAAATATCATAACCGAGCTTTAGAGCACGTCATCAATTACCGGATCGATTTTTAAAAGCACACATTAGATGTACTCTATACAATATCATATCTAAAGCAACAAAAATACCCCATCAAAAATACCACTCTTTACAATCCTTTTACTCTATGGTGTTATCTTTTTCCCTAATGTGATTAAACAAATTATTTTTTATCGAATAAATTTTCTATGACCATATAAAATTTCTTATTACTTACGGTTTATTTATTCCCCTACTTTACAATTATGTATTTATTAAAATAATTATTAATTGTATTAATAAGTTTTTTTGGTTAATAAAAAGCTTTTTGAAATCTTAAAGTGTCAGGTCAATTTGTTTTTAAAAATAACTCTGTAATTTTGTAAATAATTTTTCTCTAAAATCAATATAGATTATTTTTTAACAATTTCGTCTTCTTAATTAAGATAAAAATAAGTAATCATTACATAATTAAGACATAAAATTTTTTTAATTATTAAGATAATACATTTAATAATAAATCTAGTATTAATTGTAATAATAGACTTTTATACAGTCACTCAAATTATTCAATAAAATGTTATTTATATATCGATTATAATCTACAATTACAAGTAGAAAAATATCTCTCTACCTTTCTCAACCTTTCTCTGCCTCTCTTTCTCTCCCTCCCTCTCTCTCTCTCTCTCTTTCTACCACTCTCTCTCTCTCTCTCTTTCCATTTCTTCCGTTCTCTTTCGGCTTCTTTCTTTGTTTCTCTTGGCCTCACTCTCTTCATTTATCTATCTCTGTTTCGCGTCGGGTAAAAAACATTTTGTTCTACTGAAATTCTCGAAACAATTTTTTAGCCTGTAACAAAAAATATCCTAGAATCGATTCTCATCTATTTTCGAACCACCTACGAATACGAGAACGCCCCATTTAATTTTCACGTGTGCATGCTTCACGCTTGTGTTAAAGAGAATGAACGTTGAGTACACAGAAACACACAAGTGTGGAGTAGGAGGCGCGATTATTGGAGATTAAATTTAGAACGCTTCCGATAATGCTTGTTTGCAGCGATTAAAATCGATATTACCGGCTACGCCCCGACGCTTCTTTCATTATGCTGGATGCCTCTCACACCATTCATCGACGCCTTTGTTTCTTATTATTGCTACTCTATGATTAAAAAATCGTCTACCTCACAACTCCAATGTAACACCACACATTTTTTAATTACTCACGTCAGAAATCGCATGCAATTCGTTAAGACCTACGCATTATAAAGTATGTTGACAGAAAATAGTTTCTTCTTCTATTTAACAAGCGCACCTATTGATTTTGATTAGTCGCTCGAATGAAACGCGTGTACGCTCGATAAGTTAAGTCTTTCGCCTAAAAAAGAGAGCAATAATCGATGTTTCCTATATAGTTGACATGATATGAAAGTACAAATATTGTCTAATTATTTTACAATTACGCAACTTTTGACGTCATAATGAATTTGCTACGTTGATTTGCTTGATGTTAATTAATTATATGTTTAGACATGTATATTTATTATATATCTATCAAGCACTATAAATTTATGTTGACATATGAGCAATAGATCACCGAAAATACTTCAACATGAAAGAAATAATTAATTTAATTAATGAAGATACATGTGTATTACCGTAACTAATTTTAATTTAGTAGAGTCTATAAGCTCAATTCCAGAGTATCTGAATTAATAGAATTTTAAATTTAATAAAATATTGCTCTACTAAAATGAATTAATAACTTTATCATTTATATTTTTTAAGTAATTTTTCTTTAAATAATACTTTCATAAAGGCAATATAATTCATTATCTGCAAAAAATAGAAAAAATATGTATTGTAGTATAATGTATTTCATATTTTTTAATATCGTATCATATTTCGAGTATAGTTATTTGTATAATAGATCATTTGCAAAATTTAGTGAATACCTTTCAATTAATCAGTTTCTATAATTGTGAATATTTGTATTCTAAAAACAACATTTAGACCAAATATTATTAATGAGTAATAAGAACACTTGAGTGAAATTTTTTATTATAATTATTTAAATGTTGATATTTATAAATAATAAGTTAATTAAAAAAAATAAGTTATAAAAAAAATAAGATATCAAATATTTTTTTTTATTTTTTATTGACTTTTTTAATTCAAATTAAAAAATTTCTTTAAAAAAAAAAAGAATTATTTGGTAAAATTTAAATCATTTATGTTCAGAAATACAAATATGCAAGTTACCTTTGAAGTAATACATATTTGTATAATAATTTTTTTACTTAACATTAATCTAGAAATTTTGTTTAAAGATAGACAGAAACCAGTAATTATGAATTTTAGAATACATATATTAAATTTCAAACTATGTTTCAGTAGAAACGTAATTATTTACAGAATATTTTATAATAACTAATTCAGCCATTCATAATTAAGGGATAATAAATTATATAGGTATACCTATATTTGAGAATGCAAGTATAAGAGTAAATGAACTATTAAAAAATAACAAAAATTTGAGCTTTAGATTGTTTTCTAAGCATCGATACATAAAGTGGTACACAAATAGTAATAGTGAATATTAAAAAAAATTATTGAATTAACTGTTCTAATTATTATACTCAATATATTTATTATAAAAAAAGAAATACTAGTCTCCCGTGTACAAAGAAGTTTCGTAGTATTTACAGGGATCATACATTGTAGCTGCCAAAGAAAAGGAACAAATTTCTAATGTAGAAATTCCCATATATCTAAATAAAATAAAAAAGCAAAGGCAATGTAGAATAATATTTGAATAGAAAATAATGATATATGTAACAGTATCATTAGGTGTGGGTTGCTTGTCTGCTAAACATATATATATTGTGCAAAGCGCAGTAACGTACAACAATCGGATTATTTTTAACTTAATGTTAGGAACTTGTGAGAACGAAGCAAGTATGTTAATTTGAAATACATACTTTTAAACCAGTTTTTTTTGACAATACAATTTTTGTTTTAAAAATTCACTCCCATGCGACTATTTTCTACTTATAATTAAAATTACACGTGCATTACCATTTTTGATAATTCAAAACTTACAAGTGTGAATACGATTTCAAAAATAACATACCAATTCAAATAATCACGTTCTTGAAATTTTTTCATATTTATTGTAGCGAAGGCAGAAATAAGGTGCTTGCAATTACATAAAAAATATGAAATTATAAGTCTTCAGATACCATTATGGACTTTGGTTTATTATAAGAAAATTTGCTGCAATTAAAAATTTAAGTTATCGCTACTCTTAAAGTATTTTTATTCGAAATTCTTTTTTGTTAACAAAAAAATTTAGTAATTATCCCGTACATTTATTGCGAAAAAAAATAGAAAGATAATGTAATAAATAGAAAGAATAAAGTCAGTAGTTTCTTATTAGGGTGATACTCGTTTGTGTACAATTCAAAAAAAGTCCGAAAAAAAATTATCTTGCACATAAAAAAAACAAGCTGGCGAAACGAAAAAGACAGAGCGTTAAATCATTTTTCCCAATGCAGTTCCTCGTTAGCAGTTGTGTACCTATCGTAAGTGCACGACCCTACGTAGTGAAGTAGGTCGCCTAGAAACTTGCTTGAGTCCCTATTTTCTCTCTTTCATCTCTCTCTCTCTCTATCTATCTTTCACTCTTTCTGTCTCTCTACTCACTTTTTGGTGAATTTTATTAAATGATGAAAAGTAATTTGAGTTAGAAAACGATGTTTGATTGGTAAAATTTTTAATATAAGCATGATTTTTTTAATATTTTGGTGCAGTCAAAATTAAAAATTAAAATAGTTACTATTGATGTTATAAATATTTTCCAGTTTCTCTATAAAAAAATATTTTGGTAATTTATAAAGAGGGTTGCACAAATTTTTTAAAACACTTTGGATTTTAAAGACCATTAAAAAATCTTTTTTATGACTTTAAAGCACTTATCTTCGAAAAACGTAAATAAAAGTTACGACCTTGCACTGATTTAAAAATTGTTGGTTTTAAATTGTCACATGAATATACAGTAAATATAAATTATTACTAAAGTAACTAGAAAAAAGCATACAAAAAATATACAATTAGTAGTTTCTTTAAGAAATAGTTTTTATTCTGTGTGTTAAGAGGCAGAAAAATATTTGTTTATCTTACCAAAACTACCTAACTATAATAAAGGTAATAAACACTATACATAGGTACTATAATAATAATAAGTAATTATAAAAAAAAATTAGAAATTATGTAAAAATAATGTATAAAACATTGAATAAAAAGGTTTACTGCAATGAACAATAAGAGTGCTTAGTATAAAAGGGTCGCGAGTAGCCTTTATAAAACAGCAAAATTTTCACAAATTTTAGCATTATTTGATAAAAACAGTAAATAATATTGTTAGCTAATAATAATAATCAACTAAATTTTAGTTTGAAAATGAAAACAGAATAGAGTTCGATTGAAACGCTGACACTGTACAATGGTATTAATTCATCAGCAACGAAATCGAGGTCCGATCGGGTAAAAGAGATCAAGCCATCATTATCGGGATATGGCCGCGATAATGTCGCATGCCCGACAACGCAAATGAAAAACTCATTGGAGTGGACAATAAGGTCTCTCGGAGTGGAGAATAAAGCCAGCTAATGATACGCGGTACGGGCTCGAGCTCACCACTTTTGCCGGTCGGCGTCGGGACGGTCGGCATCCTGCTGGTGGGCTCTGGCACCGGGTAAATGGGGTCACAGCACTCGCGCTCGGGAAACTCGCTGGCGCGTCCGGCACCCAGTAGGGTGAGGAGCGTCAGCAGGTGGAGCGAGGGGCCCCTCATCATACGCTAGAAGTGGCCGCTAGGTCACAAACTCGAGGCGCCGCGTTAAGGCCACTGCTCGGCCCCGCGCAGCGCATCGCGCGCATACCCGCGCACACGTGCTCAGCCGTCGCTCGGGAGCTCGGCCACAGTAGTGTCGCGGTGCCGAGGAACGTCGCCGTCGGACTGAGCGCCGGATCCTCTGCCACTTCGCGCTACGCGCTCCTCCTCCACCCCTGGCACCGCCGCCTCTGCGCGGTCCCACGCGCCACGCCGAAAGCCACGGCGACCTTACCATTTCCACCCAGCCACTCGGCGCCAACGCCGCCCCCTAACAACCGCCCTCGCGAACTACCGCGGACCTCTTCCCGGAGCTTCCGATATTCGTCCCCTGCCCGCTACGACTCGTGCTCGGTCAGCGAACGACCCTCTGCTCACTTGGGTCGGCGATCGGCTAGGCCATGGGCTCCCCGTGTTGCCTTATACTCGTTATACATATATGTATAAACACACACACACACACACACATGTATATATATGTACGTCCTGGCTTAAGCACCACGTACCTGACCTCCTTACGAGTCGCGTAATCTCCCTTTCACCAGTGCTTCCGCCTTGCAGTACACTCGTGACCAACTATTTCGTAATGTCACTTAACTACGGCCTATGATGCGCCACTTTTCGCGAGACCTGCTCGGACCGCTGCGCCCTATCGTCCGAAATGGTGCGCGCCTTTCCTCTTCTTTACACATTTAACGTGTTTTGTACCAATCAACGTCGTATCGCATGTGTCTTTAATGGCAGGCTGTCTATACTGGTAATACAGCGTTAAAGCATTATTAAAACCTCGATCAATGACATAAGTAATGTTCCAATTTTCTAAACTAGCCACTTGCATGCGATTATTACCTCCTCACTCTATCGGAACAGTAAATCAGTATGTTATCAAATCTGTCATTTTTTGTGTATTATGAACATTAATTTACCTGACGTTCATTGAAAAAGCCTCTTACTTTTTCGTTTATTTATTTTTCAGATATTTTTTTGCAATTTGTTATAATTACACAAATTATGTAAAGAACGAAAACAGAAGGAAAAAGAAAAAAAGTTGCTAGATCATTAACAATGCTATTATAACATAATGAAACTTTCAAGCAAATTGTATAAATAATTAATTATTAAAATAATCTTATTATTTAAGGTACTGAAACAAGCTATTTCAGTGATATAATACTCTATGGCACTCCAAGTAAATAAAAAAGAAGTTTTAGGCGAATCAAGGATCCTTGAAAACCCCAGAGGACCGAACTAAAATTTATAATTACAATTTTAAAAATTGCAATTCCGTACAATTTATCATTTAAAAGATAAGTAGCAGACGAAAATTTTTTACAAATTTACACGATTTTATAATTATTTTAAAATCATATTTAAATTTACCTACATCATAAAAGGAATAAAATTTATTCTAGATACTATAGATCGATTGCATCTTACCTTTTATCTCAATAAATGTCAGTCTTTGGGTCTTTTCTTTCTTAAAAAACGTATAGTTTTTCCATCTATTTCTAAATCTTTTCATAGTTTAAAATTATATTAATTCATAGCATCATCCGTAGATATAAATGATTATTTATAAAATAGGAAAACGTCTATTTAACATCGCCTTCTGAAATAAGAAGTTGTGCAATTTAGATTTTAAGCGTAATTTCATTATTAAATAAAATTTTGCAGCTCTCACTTATGAAATGACTCTTTCCTTTGTAAATACTATTATTTATCAGAGAAATAAAATTTTGTTTTTAAAGAATCTTCAATTAAATTCAACAATGCAATATCCTGAAATATTATAATTCTTTTACTGTCTATTTTGTACGCATGCATACACACTTACTTATAAGAAAGCAATAGCTTCATTTAATATCTCGTTTATATAACATACTAATCCGTAGCTATGCTTAATGTGCTTAAAATATTTACAAAGTAACTGTATTAATGAATATTGTGTCTAACTCGATACTATCTTCCAATAAACTATCTCGAGAACAGTAAGTAGTAGCAGCAACCTATACTATTACCTCTTCAACGCGACATTGTTCAAAGTCTAATGGTAATTATTATTCATCGTCTCTTTAGTTATGCAATTAATAGCACCAGAGTAGCTAATTTCGAGCGTCATCATGTATCAACCCGCATAATGAAAAAAACCCTAGATATTCATATCATAAAAACTGAAAAGCTATGTATGTACGATAAAATTCTTGTACTTGTAGGATGAGCCATTTATCTACCGACGCTTTGAGTACTCAAAAGTGTACCTAGATAAATCCAGTTTTTCGACGTGCATTTTCAAGGCGTCGAGGCTAAATTCTTTCCTATCCTTCGTTATCTGTATCTGCACCTTCATTTTTTATAAAAAAATATGAGTGATTTCTATAATCCACTTATTCATTGACTTTTATTTTTTTAAATACAATGCGCAATATTATGTACTGATAGCAGGTCATTCCTTATAATCATTCATAATCGCTCATCCAAAGTTAAAAATATTTCCCATATTATTAAACTCTATAATTTTATACTCTCTCATTGTCATATTTTATATCTATTCTAACTTTATTTGGCCATTCCTTGAAAACGACATTATATATAGCCATTTTTAAATAAACAGTCTATTTATTTAAAGATTTTTAATGATTTATTTTTTCTTAGCCATCTTATCATAAAATTGAATCATCAAATCAATTTTAAAACATACATGCAAAAATAAGTACCATGTATTTAATTCATAAAGCATTTAACATAAGCTTATTTTGCGCATTAAAATATCTTAATTTATCTAGCAATTTATTATCTAAGTTTTAAAAATTAAAAAATTAAGAAGAATTTATTTTTTTAATTTCACACAGATAATCGGTAACTGCTACTGTTATTATATATTTCTACTTATTGTGTTTATTTCAATTTCTATAATAGAAAATTATGTTTACTAGATTTTGTTTTTAATAAAAGACAAATCTTACAATCGCAAGAATCTTACTTACTTTACTTAACTAATCAGTTAAAAAATTTTGATGTTGTTATTTGAAATATTTACTCACATATTATTATCATTGAGTAAAAACCAAAAGATAGATTAAAAACTGTACTTCGTTATTACATATTATCACTTTTAAAATGTACATCTATCGTTTATTTTTTTTAGTTTAATATAAAATAAAAAATACCGTTAATTATTATTACAAGCTAAAAAATTATTAGGAGAGTCTTCAATATTTTCCCATATTGATCCCATTTTCTCCATCCATATTTATTACAACTCAACATAATAATCTTATAAGTAGAAAAGTAACGTATAATATTTTGAATAATTAACTGTTAAGTAGTATTAAGAAATTTTTTAAATTATTTTAATAAAAAATGTTAGTAGCTTTAATATTTACTATACAAGACAGTCTATAGATAAATTGGTAACTGCTGTTTAGAACATACTTTATTAATTACTTCAAATATTCTAAGGCATTTATAATTACTTTGTCTACTTAAAGTCACAATTTCAACAAATAATATAAAATCATTAAACGATTATTCGCATGCTTTTTATAGATGCTCTGTCATAGTCAAAATGCACAGTACCATCCATGAAAAAACTACACATTCAAATTTTAATACGTGCCCAACTAAAACTGTATATCTAAGTGACTATTAACATATGATTTATATTTATCATTCATATTTAAATAAAAAATATTAAGTATGAGGTATTGTTTTCAATTAAAAACATAATTAATAACAACATTAAATAATAAAATCTATTACCCATCGAATGTTCCGTTAAATTTTTAATAATTTTACTTTATTTATAATGTTTGGAAATTTCAAAACTCAAATTATTATTAAAAAAAAATTTTTTAAAGGCATCACTTTTATATACTAAAATTTATACAAATAAGCAATTTTCATTAAACGAATGCTTTTATTTTTTTTTAAATTATATTAAATCTCGTTTTTCAGTTATACGTATTAAATTCAGATTTTTTGTTTAATTTATATTGATATGAACTAATATATAAATAATACTAATCATATTTATAAAAATAATTAAAATATTTTTTTTAATATCTAAAATAATAATTAACATAAAGTTCTTTGTTTTATTTTATAGGTGTACGTTATGCTTATAAAAAGCAGGTTACAATTTTGAATAAAAAAATTTATCATAAGTGACAATATCCTTTTTATATTACATAATATGTAATAAAAGCTTCGACAATTGGTTAAGCATAAGTTTTCGAGTGGTGGACCGAAGCGACATAGTATGTAAACGAAAAACTATTTCAGTAGTCGCTGAAAGTTTGATGGCATCCGAAAGAGATGCTTATGAGATGACAAAGATAATAGGAGCAAGGAGGCTCTCCAGGCTCTTGACTGTTGAATTGTAAACGGACTCTTGATTGTGAACACGCGATTAGTTTCTTCATTGTGGAAATGCTATTAGCTCATTACATTGAAAATGGTATAAGCTCTAAACCTTTGATGCATAGTAGTTAACATAATAAAACAATTAGCTAGTAAGTAATATATGATCCAATTATGCTTATGCGCAGCAGAACGTGAAATAAAATATACATCATGCACAATTCACTTAACACATTACTTATAGATCAAATAAACAAAAGTTTATAAGAAATATAAGCTACAGTTATTAATCAATTACTCTTTCTTAAACATGAGATATATCCTTGTATAAATGATATATGCTTCGTAACGTGTATAAAAACCAAACTTATGCAGTATAGTTTATAAATTTATATAATGTTAGAAAAGATAGTTTAATTTTATAAATTAAAGCAATTTGACATTACACTTTCAGATTTTTTAATATAAGTAACTAGATTTACAAGGTAAAATAATTTTTTTTTTAATTATATTTGCCAGTATATAATTACTTATAAATTATTGCTAAAAAACCTTTATAAAAACATACTTTTAATTAAGAATTTTTTATTATATTCGATATTTTTTGCATTTCATTATATCAATTTTTTTAAATTTTTCATTTTTTTATAATATTGGTCTTCAATTGCTGTTTAATATTTGGCTACATTTTTTTTATTAAGAAATCGTGGAGTACTGTAAAAAATTATGAAAAAAATATCTCAGATACAAATTGATGTAATATTTTATCTGAATTAGTATTTTAAAGCTTGTATATTCAAAAATAGAATTTGCAAGTCACTTAAATTGTATATAATATCAATTAATATAACAGTGCTATGAAGACACAACGTTACATAAAGTTTACTTATTGTTTCCAAGAACTGAATTTAATAAAAATAATTTAATTTTTGTATGTGAAATGAGAATTATATAATGAAGAAAAAATTGGTACACTTTCATACTTCAAATAAACATATTTTTTCGTTAATCAAAAATATCATAAATACACGTTAAGAAGGACCAGTTCAAAACTATCAATCACAAAGTATTTCTACAACAAAATCTGTAAAACTACTTCTTACATATATCTAAACTCATATAGGATAGGGAAGTGATCTACGAAATTATCTGCAAGAGCACAATTAGAAGCCGATCTATTTTCATTGTGCCCTTGGATATTGAAAGTCAATTTGCCTACGATCGTTCATATTATCAGGAAGTTTGTTTGCAGCCTCATTTAATTGGTTTGAATAACAATCATTAATTGAAGTTGATAGACATAGAGACAAATTTGATATTTGAATAAAAAAATGGGTTGACATTTTTTATTAGACGATCATGAAGAAACGAAATATAGATTGAAATTTGGTTGTAGGTCGAATGCATTTATAGTTACTGGAGTATCATATTTTCATTGGAAATAAAGGGCGATACGCATATAATTGAAGTTAATGAATTTTTGAAAGATGATTTTTTCTTAATCATTGTGTAAAATATCAATTCTTAAAAAAATGTTAAAATTATGTAATAAATACTCAGATATATATTATTAATTGTACAATACTAGTGATATACATAAAATTTTCTATTTACAGATCATTGGATCTATCACTTTTTAGCGGATTTGAAGTGTATCTTGTAATTATCATGCACGGAGGCAAATACGCAAAAATAATAAATTTAAAAAAGAGAGAGAGAGTACTTGTGAACTAAAAAATTTTTAGAGCTTTTAAGTAACAAGAACAAATTCTTTAATGATTAAAATTACAAATCAATCAATAATAACATATTTTATATTAAAATTAAAAAAGCTTTAAATAAGATAAATATATATATTTAACGATGGCAGAAAAAATAGTGCCCAAGATGATTAAAATGCCAAGACAAAATAGATGAGGACGAGATATTAAATAGGGTACAATGTCTCAATAATATTAAATTGCCTATGGCCTTGCAAAATAGTTTCATTTCATTATCATGAAGATTATGAATAGTTTTTCTATTTCGCCCTTAATTTTATTTTCTATTATTACCTATTTTCTTGTAACTTCTTCCATCAGACGAAATATATAATCTAAACTTTAAAAAAGTGCAATAACTCAAGTGTGAGGGACCATTTGTTGATAAATTTAGGCAAACAATTGTTGTAACTTTGTTATTTTACGTTAATAACTACATGACTGACTGACTGCATAATCAATACCTGTACATAGACTTAATTCGTTAAATCTGATCTATAGTTCATGTAAAATAACATTTAATTGGCTAAGATACTATTATTTTACGCTCACCAAATTTTATTCGTAATCTTATTTAGACCTAATTCTCTTTTTTGCATTATCGCATTTACTCACGTTATCCAAATATAAATAAGCTTTACAAAATGAAAAAATATTTATTTCTGCCTTTTGTTGTATCAGTAAAATGATTGCTCTTGATTAATGTAAAACGTATCAACAATTTAAATATTTTCAGACAAAATAAAATATAAGCATTCAGATAATTATGTTCCTATAATACTAAAATTAATTAGACTTGATTTAATAGTTTCCTAGTATCTAAGATTTTATTATGTCATTAGAAATTCCGCATATTATACATCTCAAGATACATACTGTAAATTAAAGATGACTAAAAATAGAATAAGCCTCAATTTAAGGTGTCTTGAATAAAAATAGCTATATTAATTATAGTTTCGCGCACAATAAAAAATCACTAACCAAAAATGAATATAAAATTATTTGATAAATAATTTATCTTGTAAAATATCTTTAAAATTTTAATTTAATACAAAACTTACTTACATTTTAATGCACCACCTAAACAAGTAAACCCTAGTTTAATAGAAATTCGTTTTTTCAAGAGATAAATTACTCTTAAGATCCATAACTCAACGATAAAAGCAGGTTTTTCGTATATAATTGCAAACAAAATTTTAATTAAAAGAATTTTATAACTTCATCACCAAATAGTTAGCATTGAATAAGTTTCATCAAGTACTTATCTATTGAAACTTAGACATTGAGTTAATATTCAAAATTCAACTTACCGAAAATTAAAACATGAAGAGTCGAATAATACAGTATACGCATAAGCGATTCTTCCTTACCGTCACTTATAGGATTACGACTTAATCTTATTACCGATAATTTTATGTCTTTCAGTTCTTATATTGGATTCTACTTCCGACTTTAAATCACGCCGATTATCAAACAGAAACCAAATTTTAAATATTTTATAAGTTCTAAAAATATTATGGATACTATCTATGAATTAATTGAATACAAATAAAAAATATATAAGCAAAAAAACTTTAAGTGTTATTTATTGAATATAATTTTAATTGCTAAAATAGTAAGACTTTATTTAGAAATAAAAAAATTATATCTTAAATAAATCATTTATTTGAAAAGATAATAAATAAATAAATATTATTTTAAAATATTGCTTAAAATATATAGAAATTGTTTAAAAACAACAATGCAATATTTTCAGGAAGGAATAGTTGGTAATAAATTTTCATTAATAAGTAAACTCGTTTTTTTAATTTATAAATAAAACTTATTAATCATATGTAAATATAAATGGTTTTACAGGGTGTCACCACAAAATAAACGGTATAATATGAGAATAAAAAGGCAAAAGCGAACAAGAGCGTATCGCCTCCACTACAGCCCTGAACTTAGCATGCGTATTTTCTCTCTCTTTCTCTCTCTCTCTCACACACACACACACACAAACATTTACCATGTTCTTCTCGTTAATAATATTTCTCTCCCACATCATTTCGAAAATTAAATGAATCTTCTCTATACTATCATTCTTTTAAATTTCTTTCCTCGCATTCATACACCGCTGTGTTCAACTACTGACAAATATCACCTGTACATGTTCAGGTGCATGCCCGCATACTCTTGTCTAGACTTGTGTGTGTATATATGTATGTAGTATATGTGTGTAAAGTTGTGAGCTGTATGTAGTAAAATGGATGGGTATGCACACACAACAACAAAATGAAAACGAAAGATCTCTTTGAACCAAAACTTATTAGGATTCAAATACTATTTCAAACAATTACCACAAATTTCTCAATAACTGTTCGAAATGGTATTGCATGTATCATTAATTTATATTTATGAAGCGCAGCTAAGTAAAAAAACAACAAAATTCATTGATTACTCAGAATATAGTTTTTTGAATTAATAAGCTATTTGCCCAAAAATGATATTAATTAAAAACTTGCCTGTAGTAAGAAAAGTGACTTGAAATTGAATCCCTTTTTCTTTTTAAATTATTATAATTACGAATCTCATTAATTTTATACCTCGCCCCTTGATTATTGTATATAATCTAGGGTTTATGTATTGTTGTTCAATATCGATTTATTTCTGCATCAATTTCATTTTCACTTTTAACATGTTGTCTTTGTTTTTGTTCTTACTAAATAGAGCAAGTGTACATTGAAAAATACATAAAGAATATGACTAAGATCATTTTGAATTCAGGTACATTAAAAGAAAAACCCAATTTTTGCAAAAACATACAACATTATAGTAATTCTTACTCTTTCGTTTAAAGGAGTAAAAAATGGACTTTGTTTTTTAATCCTGTCACTTTTTTCTTTTTATATTCTTTCATTCTTTCATAAAAAGAATCGTTCGTCCTCCCGCACTGTCTTGCGCTCTTTTAGTTTTATATCAAGCGGGTATTTATTGTATTCACCCTTAATAGCGTGATTATTTTAATTTTTATTTTATTTTATATGTATTGTAATACGCATCTCCATATTTAATTATTAATTTAATTAAATCTTCTTTTATTTTCGCATTAACCTATCATCTTCAATTTTCATTCATATATAATTTTTTTTTTCATTTTTTATATTTACGACAGTAATAATTATTTATACTTTACATGCAAAAACAAAAGTTGTATCACAGTGGGACATCATACATTTGTCAATATTATTTTAATATTATTTTTTCATTATACACCACATTTTTCATTCACTCATGTATTCTAGTTTTTTCTGACTTACAAATGTTTTCTTCGAGCATCATTTTAAAAAAATCAGTTCGCAAAAAATATTTCTGCTGGACTTAATAACTTTCTTAATACTAATACATTTTAAGAGCGAAATTCTGGATTTCATTTACTTTATTTTCTGCAATGTTATTCATAAAACGAAAGACTCAATAACACGAGTAAGTGAAAAATAATAGTCAAATGAAGTATTTTTTGCGAGACTGAGGTAATGTAAATCGTCATCCTTTTTCGTTAAGTTATTCATGCAAAATTATGTACCGAATAATTCTAAATCTTTATTCATCATTTTTATTGTTTACTACTTATATAACAAATATCATTAGTAATACCATTATTATAATTTATAATTACGATTGCTATTAATATTATGCATTAAATATTATTTATGAAACGCTATAAAGATTTTTGCAAGTAATGCTATCGCGAGCACCTGATTATTCACTCTGAATTGTCAACTCGCTCGATTCGTCATTCTTAATAGTTTCTCGAATGTGAAATGTGCCTGAAAATATTTCGAGTCCTCTCCTTTCATTAGGCACACCATTAGAGAAGATTTCGACTGTTTTTATTTATTAATTCGTCGCAATCAATTTACCATCGGTCATTCTATTAATTTATCCTCCTACATAAGAGAATTATGAACACTTATAAAAAATGAGTCCAAAAATTTTCTTGTAATTTAAAATAAAAGAAATGGATTACCATTCAGATATTCTGCTCACTATACTAATATGATAAACTATCTTTACTTTAATCATGTAAACGAATTGAAAAAAATGTTTAGAATAAATACATATCAATAAATAAATTTGTTGAAATACTTTCAACATTGTTATAATGCAAGTATAATCATCATTCAGAATAATATAGATTGTACTAGACAAATAAAAAAAACATTGAAATATAATTGGTGTGGAATTTAAACATTGTATTATTTTAAAGAAAAACATGTTATGATATTAAGTATTTTCGATATGTTGCTCCACGTACTCTATAAATATCTAGCGACAGTTTATGAGTACCAAATGCTTACTGTTCAAAAATTATTAATATATTATACAAATTTTAAGCAGATTGTCATTAGTAAAAAAACAACTTTTATAATAGCATAAAGCAATACAATCAGTTTTAATACAAAGCTTAAAACTAAATATATGAGATCTTTGAATTGTAAAAAATATTGCCAAAGACTATTTTTTCTTTACTTAACAATAGCAAGACTAAGCTAATCTCAAATAATACAAAATTATATAGAAAAAATTAAAAAAAATACAGAATATATTAAAAACTTTAACTATTATAAAATATAAAATTTCAAAATAGTATCTTCTTGATTAAAAAACGTTACATTATATATTTTGAAAATAACAATTATGTTAAGAATTTCTTTCCCTCCTATCTCTTTCTTTACATACGTGTATAGGTTTTTATTTATGCGCGTTCGTATATGTGTATGTGCATGTGTCCTTCCATTATAAACAATATCACCACACGTTATTCTAGTTCTGCCATTAAAAAGTAATGTTTCCTTCAAGTTTTTGTGAAAGTATCCATAAACTTTTGAAATAAACTATAATATATTATTAGAGATTAAAATAATACAATTACACCTGTGCTCGATGATAATTTCATTGACAAGCTTAATTGTAGTTTAAATTATTACACATTCGTTGCTTTTACATTTTTTCTCTACATTAAGCAACTGTTATTTTAATTACAGATGATAACATGATTGTGGACACCAATGTTTGTACTATTTGTCAAGGTGCAAAAAAGAAAAGCAAAACAATTTTTATGCGAAAGGACATGAAATAAAACTGCACCGACATAAATTAATTGCGATACCTACTGAATCAGAATATTACTAAAAATCTTTAATGGTATTCGTTTATTTATAAATTGTAATTTAAATGAAAGAAGAACTTAGAAATGACACATAACGCTTATTATGATAGGTGTTTAAGTGATATAAATAAGCGCTGTTTACAACTTCTAATATTGGTTTTTTCAGCCTCTTTTTAAGCAATTGGATACTTCTTTTGAATTTAATCAAGAGGTAAAATTAAAGTACCCTTATTAATTTTAATACAACCTATGTCTATGCTGTATATATCTTGCAGTACTACTCATGTTGAAAGGTATTCGTTACTTAGAAATATTGATCATGCAAATTCAAAAAATTACATTAAAATATTTATGGCGTTAACTTTATCAAGGTACGAACGAAAATTGTAAAATTAATATAATTAGTGAGAGAAGTATTCTATAAAAAATCCAAATAAAATGATCACAAAGCTCTATAACGAATTCCAACAAATAATAAATTTTAAATGTTTTTATTGCGCCTGTACTTTTGTTTTATAAGATCATTATGTTGTGGCATAAACATAACCAACAATAAGGTATCTAGTAACAAAGCAAAAATTTTGATAGATCGAAAGGTAAAAAAATACTTTTAGACAAGAAAATAGTAAATCTATCTGATAAAATATATTAGCAAGGAATGATCAATGGTGTTAAAAACTCTACAATCGAGTTCAGAGTTTCGAGACAAATAATCTTTGTACTTTAGAAAACCATCTAGCCTCATGTTCAGTTTCAAATTGTTCCACATCTTTTAGAAGTTCTGATTGAAAATTTGAAGACAATTTATTGAATATTTAGAGATAATTGAAATTTTTAATCAATTATAGATTAAGTTTCATTTGATATTGAATCAATTTACTTACTAAACATTCTCATCATCTAATGACTGAAAGTACTATGGAAAAATTGCTTCTATTATCATATTTACCTGTATCAGTGATATTACGGTTAATGAATGATAAATTGTTTCAATTACATAGCAGATATTTTTCAATCATAACTCTTTTTTCTTTGTTTTTTAGTCACTCTTCATTTATCACTATTTAGAGATGTGATAATGGATTCTCAATCGTGAAAGTCGTGAGGTATCTCTCATGGAGCGCGCAATTATTTTTGTCCCTATATTTTTACTTTATTTATAATTATATTTAATGGTATGAATGCAGTACGAATAAAGTTATGAAGAGAGCGTTACATTGTATGTTAATTGATAGATATTAAGAAACACGAGATCGTTATTATACGTATATATTTTTTTTATGAAATTTTTTTATAACATGTTTATTATAGTACTAATCTATTTTACGAAATGACAAATATGTAGGCTAGTTTTTTACTATGATATTTACTATAAGCTCTGAAGTTTTTATGTACTTTTTCTGTAAGTAATTTGAAATAAATAAATATCTATCTATACGATTTTCTCTCTTGCATACACAAACAAACTCAAGCATACTTCGCTTTCTGTGTATTTCTTCCTTGTACAAAAGCTAAGGCAATATTTTTATATTTTGTTCCTTCTCATATTACATCATTAAATTCTTACTTTTACATTCTTAATTTCTTTCGTTCGGTCTCTCCTGATTTCGCTTTTCCCTTCCACGCATATTCTTTATCATGCATTATTAATTCCCAAAAATTTTCATTTTAAATGAAAAAATTTGATCAATTAAATTTTAAAACATTATAGATTTTCTTTATCATTCTGTGTAGTGAACTTCAACATATTCTAAATTAATCCGAAATCCTAATTAAAAAAAATAACTTGTTAAATATAATTTACTTTTTATATATTTTAATATTTTATTTAAAATAATTAATAATTTTAATTAGATAAGCCTTTATTTTTTATATTAAATCGACTGTAAGAAAATTATATACTTATCATTACATAATTAATAAAATTCATGGCTAATCTAATTTCGAATTAATTACGACTATTTTTAATAAATAAGACATTTATATAAAAAGAAAATTATTTATTACATGTTTTTATACATTATAAATTTGATTCATAGTCAAGACTTTTCATCTTGTAGATAGATATCAAATTTAATTAATTGTGGTAAAAATGTTTTAAAATCTTAAAATCTTTGACATTATTTTACAATTTCTTTCTATTATCAAAAATGTATTTGAAATCGAATTTATCATGAAGGCAAAAACGAAAAGGTTTTTCTCGCAAGGTATCATTTGAATAACCAGAGATAATATTCGCATTAAAATGGAGAAAAGAGGAACATCAAGAAAGTGAAAAATATTAAGTTTTATCCATACCCCAATGATTGTTCTCAATCACTCTACCATCTTACATCTATTCGCGTAGGTGCATCCAATCTTTTTGCCTGTTTGTAAAAAGAAAACATAATAGGTCATTCGCATTTCCGAGAGAGACACTTGTTCACGCGACCATTATCCGGCCATTATATAATCACTAATTTTGTAACTTATACTTTAATTACATATAATATACAGTTACGAGTAAATTGTAGGTGAAATACATTGACGCTCGACGACGCGCCCTCGCTCGCTTTTTAAATAAACTATGATTTGTTCGCAACTTATAAGACTGACAAAAAAACACGGATGGTTGTGTTTTCAAATTATTTTTCGACAAATGTTTGTGAAATTTCATTCAACATATAAATAAATATACTATACATAATTCACACAAGTTCAAATTTTAAAATTGTTTTGTGTAAATATAATTGTGCCAAATTGACTTTAATTAGGAGCGTGCCGCCGAGGAACATTTCTCTTTTATTTTATTATTTTTCATCGATTAAATGAAAATATTATCTAGAAAATTTTTAAAAAAGCAAAAAGAAAAGGCAAACGAACGAGCGACAGTCGCCAGAGAGAATCTTGAACTAAAATATATCCATTTATGTATAATAAAATTTGTCTCTCTCTCACTCTATCTAAGTATCTATCTATATCTATATATATATATATATATTTATATTTATGCATCTACACATAAGTGTGGGTGTGTTGCATATGTACGCGCGCGTGTACTACACCCAAATGAGCATTACTACTACGTAATAGTGCACACGCAAACATACATTATAAATAATGATTGAGGTTACTTTAAAAGTAATTAAAAATATATATATATTTGTATTTTTTCCTTCTCACTTTTTCCACGATTGATCACTTTACGACTATGTTGTTTTTTTCCATTTAATTTATTCAAATTCTGTCTGTCTGTCTGTCTCTCTCTCTCTCTCTCTCTCTCTCTCTCTCTCTCTCTCTCTCTCTCTCTCTCTCTCTCTCTCTCTCTCTCTAACAAAATCCGATGTTTTTCTCTTATTTATTGTTCAAAGACATTTTGCAATCCGATAAAAATTGACGGCGTCAAAATAGATTTTGAGCCATTTGTGAAAACTATCAATTTTTGTATAATATATTGTTTAAAAACTTCTCATTTAATAATCTCACATTCAAACAACTTTTAATCAATTTTAAATTAATATTACTATTTTTATTATTATTATTATTATTGTTATTATTATTATTATTATTATTATTATTATTATTATTATTATTATTATTATTATTATTATTACTATTATTGTTATTACTATTACTATCTAAAAAATGATAATCGACCAACATAAACCCAAGTCGACTCAAACGCTAGTACGTCTTATGTAATTATTTTTTTATATATTGACCAAAGACAGAGATTAACATCTCGCGTTTTGTATCTTTTTCGCGATTAATATATATGTTTAATTCAATTTTAAAACATTGAGATCAAAATTACATTGCTTGAGGGAATAAGAAGATTCGCTTCCCTGTCATTGTTTTCTCTCCTTTGAAGTTCGTAGCTAAACCAATGAATCTTCTTACAAAAACAAAAAAAAGAATAAAAATTAAATATCGCAATCAAAAGTTACTTGTTTTAATTCGTTTCCGTAATATTTTGCCAAAGAATCAAGCATCTATTCGCGGCTTTTCCAATCGTAAAAAATATCTTGTACAAAAAAATACTGTTTCTCATTCACAAAAATGTGTATATTGGAAATACATTCTTTCTCTCCACCATATCAGATGCGTTTTTTATTCATATTTTATATTATTTTACCATTTCTTTTTTATAACTGTAAACTTTGCATGTTTTCTTAGTACAATCCATTTTATTTCAATATAAAAGTTTAAAGTTTGTCCATTTTGGATAAAACTCTCAACTGGTAGACATATACTGAGCAGACCCGAGTATTGCATCTTATTGTTTTAATCTAGTAATCAAACGCAAAACTTCAGTATTAATATGCACAGAAATTAGTTGACGTTGATGAACCAAACATGAGCAATATCCAAGGATAGAAAAAGTCTCAGATTATTATACAAGTCTCAGAATTAGATAAATTAACTTCGCCGTGTTTTCTATATAACCATTATTACAAAAACGTATTTTAAAGTTTGGATCGATGTCGAAAATTTTTACGAGTTTGAAATCTTTTAGAAACATGATTTACACTCATAATTTAATAGTAAGACTTAAATATCTTGAATAATTATTATAATTTCATTACATTAGAAATCATCAAACTTGTTACTTTTTGTTCAATTATTACATTTTGATTTTTAAAACATGCAAAAATAGCTTACGGAAGTATAAAAAAACATGAAAATTATAGATTGTGAAAGTATATTTTATCTTAAAAACTTTTGTGAATATTTATAATGATTATAACTGCTTATCTATGAAAACAAAAAGATTTCAAGTAGATTCAAGATTCAAAAGATTCAAGATTTTGGATGAAAAACCTGGTTGCAAATGTAAAAAAAAACTGCGCACTGTTGTGCCAGCCAGCCCCCTGGCTGCCTCGATTCGTGCTAACTGTATATGTCCGTTCTGCCTCTTTATCGAGCTACGAGGAACAGCGGGCTGTGCAAAAGTGAACTTCGATAACAACAAATACAGTGGACATAGTAACAAAGACCTGATGGCCCGCCTTGAGTCAGGCGGACTTAATAAGGGTTGGTTAGAAGCAGCGGCCGAGGCACACAACCGCCACATGCACGCAGAAAATGGGAACATAGACACACTAGCCGACGCCATCGAGGGCCGGGAAGGGGTGCTCAGACAGACCAGACTCCTATTCTGGGATAAGGCCACGATGCAGATTGACCCTGTAACCAGGGAATTTGACAGCCTCTTACGATACATTCGGCACGCACCGACGCTTTTCTATACCCGGTCATCTGAGAGGGGGGCGCAATGTCTAACGACGGCGGGCACCCTCTATCAATACCTAGATGAGGAGTATGAACTCGAAGAGCACGACGAGGATAATACGAGTGTGACAGGCATTAATTCACCGGTTGCGACAAGCTCACCACAAGCAACATCACCTCAAGTGGATCTCGAGAGTGCATTTCTAACACCCCCTCCCACCGTAGATGAACACCACGACCTGACGACTCCATAGGCTCATGTAAATCTGTAATGACCCGAACTTCCCTAAACGAACGGCCTAGCGACACCGAGATTATCAGGGGTACCGTACAATCACTGTCGGCTGTTGATGAACAAGTAAATGTAGATGGCCTTCGAGGGGTTAAGTATATTGAATATTTCTTTCGTAACGAAAGGAAATTAACGTCAAAATGGTGTTAAAAAATGTAAAAATACCCATGTGAATAACAAGTACTTATACAAATTAAGTAGTGTTAGGTAGTTTTAGTGCATCTTTTAATATTACTGAATTCAAGAATAACTGTAGAAAATCATACGAAATAAACTATGTTTGAAGGATATCATAGTTTGAATATTTCACTTATTAATGAATTACGAAATACCATTATATAAACCTCTGCTACTGATGTACCTGGAACTCGAAAACTATTTTAATTTCATTTCAAAGAAAGATTATATGATGAAGATAAGAAGCCTTGCTTAAGCTAACAAGCTGCCTGTCTTGATCATATCTAGTATTATACTGAAACCAGTGTAACGATGCACTAGATATGAGTAAAATGGTTACTAATTATAATTTTATTCTTTCCAAGAAAACTAATGGTTGCACAATGCTCTGTTTTTTTTTTAATTGAAGATAAAATGGAATAAAAAATTTGTTTTTCGCGATGTATTGCAGATTCAGCACATCAGTTTGCTAGGCGTTAAAGTGTATAGAAATAAATGTTCTTTTGATTAGCAACGAAATACCAAACCTTAATACTTTTTCTATGATAAAATTTTAAATAGTAAAAATAATAAAATAGCGAATTGCATGAATTGACATAGTTTATCCAGAAAAAAAAACGTTATGGAAGAGAGTATTTTTAAATTTTAAAATAATTATGGGCCTGCATTTTATGAAACAATACAGCAGAGATAGTTTTGTATGTCAATGTTTTTTATCCATTTAATATTACTGCTTCAATTTTTTTCATCTTAATCGTCATGTTAAGAAATTTTTTGCCCTATCACCCACATACTCTATTTTACGTGCGTGTATATATGCTCGTGTATACATGCTTACGTTAAATACGACTCAATATCACATTTTCAGTTTTAATGAGATCAGATGCGTGTAATAATCGCAATGATTGGACAGAATCTTTGCAAAAAGAAAAAGCCGCATATACAAGTCTTAATCCAATACAAAAATCGTATATGGAAACGAATTATTCAATATTTTTATATAGTTCGTGAGATTACTTGGTAAAGAGAAACACATATAAGCGCATTTTATAATTGTATCGACATACGCATATGACAACGAAGAAGTTCGTTTTATCTCAAATAAATGCCAATTGTTGGGCAACATGGGCAAGTTTTAAATCGGCCATTGATGACTCAGGCTACACTCTCAATTTTATTGACTGATCCATAAGCTCGAGATTTCGCATAAGAACCACTCGGATAAAACAGAGAGCCGAAATAAATTCATAAATCAGATCCTGTAGTCTGATGTCTGACCCGCAATGATCTGGTAGGTTACTTATAAAAATAAGCATAAGAACTTCTATTGGAAAATATATTATCACTCTTTCTTACACACCTTTATTTATTTCACGTTGCGTTAATTCCAAAATGAATGTTTTCTTTTACATTTTTTTACGATAGTTGACCACGAGATTTCAATAAAGTAAAAAAAATTATAAAAAAGAATCAAAATTATTATTAATATAATAATAATAAGAAGAAGAATAATTATAAGAATAATAAAATACTAAAGATTAAAATGAGAATAAGAATCAGCATAATTACAATGGCGTTGCAAGCAATGATGAAAATGATGTCAATAATGATTATGAAATCAATGCTAACGCTTATAATAATAGCAGTGACGATAATATTAATAATAAGAATTAATAATAAGAACATTCTTTTTTATATACAGAACCAGAACACTAGGGACTAAAATAAGAATATCGGCTAAAATTTAAATGAATATTATTAGGACGCACTTTTATTATTAACATTAATCTTCTGTATTTTTAATTTGAATAATTATTTTTAATTAAATATATATCATTAATATTTGCAATTTTAATAAAAGAATATGTAAAATGTAAATGTGAATGCGTATCAAATTTTAGCCGACTTTCTATATTAATCTCATTCCCTTGCACGTATTTTGGATAGTAATCGCATTAATAAGCGATCATCGTTGTCATATTTATTTTTTTTTTTATTTCTACTGAGAATTATTTTTAATATGCACAATACCAACAATCAGGTAAGAAGTAGAATATTACAGCGATCGTATTGAACTACGATTTCGGAAATCCAACTCAAACCTTTTCGTTTTCTTTATCGCGAAAAAAACCAAATGGGCATTTTGTTTCTACCAAATTAAAGGCCAAAGCCTATCAACATACCCACGCGCGCGCACACTTCCATGTACGCACACATGCGCGCGGACATCTACGACACACACATACATACATAATATATGTATATGCGTATGTGCATGAATATGTTAATTTAATGGGTTAAGGATGGCTCTGAAGAGAGAAAAGAAACAATGTGGTTATTATTGGACAATATGACCGGGATTATCCTTTAGCCACTTCATAATACTTTTCTCAAACGCCACACCGTTCTACTGATAAATAATTCATTATTTTCAATAAAGTATTTGAATTTTTTTTTAAACTGTTTTAATATTTTCTCTTCCTTTTTTATTTTGTGAAGGAACCGCAGAGATCTCACTCGACATAATAAGGACAGACTCGCAAATCGTCCATCACATCGCCTATGCCTCCGTTTATCTATCTATCGATCACAATATTTTTATTTCATCATTACAATCCCATTCATGGCTCATTTTGTAATCATCACTTTACATACCTTCTTAAATGCATAAAACTTTGCGTTGTCCCATCTTATACAATGAACGAACGATCCATCCGTTATCCGTTACGCATTGGATATTCGTAAATCACAGATAATTATTTCTAAAAAAATTCTCCTTTCACATATCTCTAATATAATCTTCTTCTTACCCTGGCACGGAAGCACTTACATTCTACGTATAAAAAATTCACTTCTCTACATTCGTAACCTGATTCCTTCCTCTTGTTCTTTTCTGCTCGTGTACCTATTCCGCTTCCCCTTATTCTCTCGCTTTTATTTCGACTTCCTTCGACACTCGGGAAATAATAATATATATTTCGTTGTATTTCGCGAAGGAAGTCTCCATTTCATCTTTTTAATGCATTCATGCTGCTTATGTGTGGCGTGCGAACAAATTATCACCTCAACGAAAAGAACGAAAAAATGTATCCTCAAGAAGGGCATTTTAGTTTCCCTTCTCATTATTATTTTCATCATCGTCACATACATAATACCGTTTCACGGTAGGCTCTCACGCGTACCCGACGCGCCATTCACATATGTTTATCTATGAATTCGATATTTCGTCCTTCCATATAATCGTTCTCACCTATAACCATTAATATCACCTTGTCAACGTCGTCTTTCTGTCTTCCGTAAGCAACGTCAACAAATATAAATTTGAACAAAAAATTTACATTAAGCAAATACACAAATACATTGTTTATTCGTAAAGAGGAAACGATCATTAAGTATCGTTTTCGTTTCATTACCCTCTTCTGACGGAGCTTCAAATTTCTTCTGTTTGCATATCAAACAATTACCAACGACGGAAAAATCCTTGACTTCGCAACATTTATAAAATTTCATACAATAAATTTTTAAGCTCAGCTATCGAATCGATTCAATCCTATTTACATTATCCGTGTAACATTAAATTACTATTCATCCTGTACTTCCTTGTCTTACTGAGATTTTCCAAATTAATTGACTAGCCTTAAAAACTCAATGTGACATACACATCTTAAGGCCTATATCATAAAACGTCATCCCCTAATTCTTTAAAAATAAAAGATCGAGTGACCGATAGTTGAAGCAATACGAAACAAAAGAACATTATGCATCCGTCGTCGGGGTAAAGAATAACATTGGCTCCCATACAATGATAGCGACCTAACCCAGTTAATCTATATTTACTAATGTGTATACTTATAGATGTAGTGGGGTGGGGCGAGGCTCATAGTTAATAAAAACGCTAGCTGCTGGAATCTGAGCGCGGCGCAATTAATTATGTATTGTCTTTATCAAGATAAACAAGCGGATATGTGCAGAGCCTTTCATTTAGGCTTCAGCACTAAACTAGGCTCATCTCTTACATCCCGCAAATATGCCACCTAGCCAAAGAAAGACCGGGGAATAAGATGATGGGTCGAAGCTCTTCCGTACACTCCCTACGTCTGTTGGGCAGAGTTAGCGGCAAAGAGCTGCTGGGCCGCATGGAAGTGATGCTGCTGTTGGAGCAGATGAGCCGAAGCAACGCTTGACTGTTGGAGCTGAAGTTGACGCTGTGCTTGGAGCTTGGCAAAAGAATGGCTCGGTGCAAATGCCGGGTAAGCAAGGGTCGTCGTTAGGCACTCGTTGTGCTCCTCGAGGGAATTCTGTGCATAGTGCAATACCAGATGGCATAGCGATTCATGGATATTATATGGCTCAGCGAAACCAAAGCCTCGTTCTGTCGCATAGATAATGCAATGGTTCACCGTACCGTTGCACCTGTGAAATACAAGCCCAGATTTAGAATTATTCACAAGACAGTTAAGAAGAAAATCTGCGGCTTTTTTCAGATTTCTTATAGAATATTCAATTACAATATGTTCCTTTTATTTCGTTTGGTAATTGACCACTAGTTGCGAAATTTGTTCGATGACTTTTTTTCTTTTCAAACATTAATTTTTGCACGTGTATGTACGCGCAGCGCTTATTTCCACAAATGCGAATTGCGATTAAGTAAAAAAACATTAAAGTTTAAATTTATAATTTCAATTTCATTTCTTAATTTATGAATAAGTGTTTTCGTAATAAAATACGTAAGCTAATGTAAATAAACATATTTAAATATAAATAAAATGGCAATAGTTTTTATTGAAGTCGTAAATTTTTATAAAACTTACATTATTGACAATGCGTACTGGCCAATTCTTGATCTTCGAATCAGGAATGTACCGTCGGGCCTGGATGCCAGAATTTTATCGGCATCAGAGCGCGAACCTTCGAGGTAAAGCCACGTCTTTTCATCATTGTGTACTTCGAAGTCAAGCTCCTGCAGCTCAATGTTGACGTCTCGATTCTGACTTGCTATTAAGTTCTGAGACAACTGATAAATCTTCGCTTGATTCATTCCATTTTTCTTTAACCACCTGTAAAAAGTATAGTATTGTCTTTATTTTCCTCATTTGGTTTGACTTTAAACTTAAATTAAAAGTGTACTTTTAACATTAATTTTTAAAAATCAGATTTGCTTAATTTTAAACTAAAAAATTTTGATTATATTATAGTTTCGATCATTTTTGGAAGCCTTATTTGTTATTAAATTGTTCAATATAAATTTTTTGTACTTACAGTATGTACGCAATAAGAATAACACACATTTTTTATTATAATAAGGCATTCTATAGTACATTTACTATTGATGGTAAAAAACTAATTATAACATTAAATATGTCGTGTCGTAGATCTCGTTTAAAACTAGCAAGAAGTTCTTTTATTAATTTAACAGCTAGACGCATTAAATTATTGCCACACCATAAATAATGTAATATTTGTAATATAAAAATAATATTTTTTTAAGTGATATCATATATTTTTCTTAAATTTGCAATTAATGCTGACAGCTAGTAAATACACAATACTTATAAATAGTTCGTATATAAGTCTTCTTTGTCTTGCATACAAAAATTAATTAAAACAACTACTTTAAAAATAATTAAAAGGAAATCTAAAGTGTAAAGAAATTTCCTTACGCTATATGTTTCTCTTTTGTGCGAACGAGTTGGAAGATTTCGACTTTTAATTTATTCATGTCTCGCTCGAGACTTCGGTTGTGCGCAATTTGCTGTTTCAAACTATCATCCACCTGATCCTTACTCTCTTCCAATGATTTCAGCCGACGCTTTAGCAGTTCCGCATTGTCGGACAAACTGTAATTAGTTTATAATTTGTAATTAAATTCTGACATACTAGCATTTATAAAAACACATATAACAATTGTATGTTATAATGTATCTTCTTTAATAAATTTTTAACAAACGCCTACATTGATAATAAAAAATCTTTGATTTCAATTAAAAATTTATTTAATGAATAAAGTTGTGGAAAAAAGAAATCGTTTATTCCGTTTCTTCATTAAACCCATTTAATTGCAAACAAAGAGTACAAATGCTTAAACGACAAATGTTTAAAAAAACTTAATTTTAAGAATTTCAGCAGAGACTTACTTTGCAATTTCATGTGGTTGTGCCTCCTTTTGGAATTTTTCTTGAAGCTTCATTTGTTCTTCGAACATTTTTATAGCCTCGGAAAAAGCCTCTAAGGCTTGGCGTTTTAATTGCACTTCGTACGTTGTGCGGCTGTAAATGTCTGAACACTCCTGATACTGCTTCATCGTCTCCGTTACCTCCTTATCCAACTCAATGTACTTCTGTATTACTTTGGCCATATCTGTTGTACTCGCGATCTCATCGTCCTACAGAATTTGAGAACAAAAAAGCGTACAAAATTGCGTTGACCGCAATGGGAATACTAACAACGAGTCAGAACATGTAATAATACTTCTATTATTTTCTAATACTCTTTCATATTATTTTAAAAGAGTTATCAATGCGATGATTGAGAGAACAAAAGTTGTAACAAAATATTGCAACTTGAGGAAAGTTTGCAGGAAGAAATTGACAATCAAAAGTATAATTGCGTTCGGCTATAAAAATACAATAAATTGGGAATATCTCTTACCTGCTGGAAGCGCGACACGGGATAGAGTAGTTTGATATCCAAGGTTGCATTATACTGTGCAAGGGAGCAATTCCTGTAGTGATCGACGAGGTCGATGACGGAGTTGAAGTTGTATGGCTCGGAAAATCCGTACTTGCAGTTCCGGTGACAGATCTTGATGAGCTTGTTGGCCCCTCCCTTACGCAGTGTCAGTGTGTACTCACCACCTTTGGACGAAGCGTTGCGCACAAGGAACGTGCCGTCAGGTGTGTCAATCATTTTCTCGTTCACTTCGTCGCGGGTGATGTCGCCCCAGTACCATTCGGCCTCCTGGAGGGTACGCGGTCTCAACGATTGCGATTGCTCCTTGCTGTTGAAGAAAGATAGAGTAGAGAGTGAGCTTTTCATCTGACAATTTCACAAAGTCATTTATACGTCGAAAAGATTTGTTTTGCGGAGTGATGGCCTGGGTGTTACGTCAAAACGAATGTTAGTACTCGCTTGGCAGGCAAATTCTTTTGGGTAAACGAAAACCGTAAAGAGGCTGGTCAGGTTACGTTGCAAATTTTTGAAACGGATGTCTATGATTGATAATTAAGCGCTGGGGTGAGATTGATTCTGTGCAGGTAAATAATTATTGAAGGCTCATTCTGGGTAATGGCCGGTCACTTATACCTACACAATACAAAGCCATTGTTCCTCTGACCCCAAATGAGTCAGGTGATGTGTAAACAACTCAGAAACACGGTAAATGGAATAATAGTTCCCTGTATACGTTAAACATGTTTGTTTTTTCTAATATCTGTAACTCATAGTATTATCTTCTCTGATTAAACCGGATTCTATAAAAATAAACATTTTTACAAGAACCATAATTGCAGGTATTTTAACAGATCAATTCACTTTTATACTGTATGGACACAGACTAGATACATATAAATTTACAGTTATATTTTCTCTGATTTCCAAGTTCTCTAATACAATTATCGTTGCGTTGGCAATAACTTTTTTCAATGGCTACTAATATATATGTGTTGCTCCAAATAAATGTAGTATATACTTACATTTAACCGATAGAAATATTACTTTTTTTTACAAAAAATATGTCTTCCAATAAGAAAGACTTGATTTTGAAATCTCATCAACTCAAACCCATTCCCCTAAAGATACACGATCCGAAACTAAAAAATCGATTGTTGGAAAAAAACAAAAACAAGCAGATATTACTCACCTTTGGCATTCCAATATCTGACGTTCAAAGTTAACCTCCTCCTCGAGGCTGGCGAAAGCGGGATCGATGACGGGGAACTGAGGCCTGGAGACCTTCCGGGGAGGTAGAAGCGGTGCGTTCGCGAATTCCGGCAGCCGCTCACCCCAATCACAGTGCAACAGTAGCAGCTCCATAATGCGTATGTGTGCTTCGATATTGTGTACGACTTGGCTGTAATTGAAAAGTGATGGGTTATATAAGAAAGAAGTGGGCCACAATGAGGGATAGATATTTACTAATTTGTCTATAGTACTTTCGAGCTTAGCTATGTCTCACGTATTTAATTTTTTCCAAAAGGCACAAAATAATAATATCACGAGGCTTCTGTTTTTTTATAACCTTGATTTTACCCTACCAGGACTTCACATATAATTTAGTACGTATAAGCTACACGACGGCCATCTGAATTATAAGTAGTAACTTCGAGTAAACGTACATACTTGTAATTAAGACAGCGATTAAAAATAAATCGTAACAAAAAAGACTATACAGCACACCATTTGTTGTACGGCGTCAATTCAAATTATAATTATTTCGGAAAACGTAAAACAAAGTCGGAAAAGGTGATTTTAATACTATATAACAAATATAAGAAATTATTTTGTTTATAAAAAACTTCGATTATATTAATAAAAAAAATTAAGTGAAAATTTTTTCAATATTTTTAAGCTCTAATAGTTCAATTCAATAATAAAATGGTCTATGTAAAGATCTATCATTGATGTACAATGTCAAGCTTTGCAATCTAGTTAATTATATCGACCACACGGATGAACGTACACGTTAATTTATGTAAGATTAAAGTAATTGGTTCCCATGTAAACCAATATTGGATAAGCTGCAAATGCAAATTATTGAGAAAATTTATAAATGTAAGTTGTAATGTTATAAACGGTTAAAAGCTAAATGCACTAATAATACATTACTGTCGAATTTTGTATATAAAATTTATATATTTACTTCACGTTTCACAAATATTATTACAAAGCTTCTCAGAGTCGCTTAAAGTTCGATTAAGAAATGTATTACATCATGACTACAAATTAATATGTTTTTTTTCTAAATTAGAATATCATCACGCAGACTCACATGATGTGCTCCCAAGGAGGCCTAAGGAAAAGGTGACAGAGCACCTGCACGAGTACCGTCGGCGGCTCTGTGTAGCCGCGCGCGTGCTGTAGCCTACAAATGCGGCAGAAGTGAGCCATTAGATGTCTTAGAGTACTATGATGATGCTGGGGCAACTCTGACACCATTTGAGCAAGGCGTTTTGCACATTGTTCGTCACCTTTACCTGAAAAAAAATCGTTATTAGAGTAAGATTTGATGCTACATGGTAGCATTGATTTATTCTGGAGAAGGGCAAACAAACTAATCATTTTAAGATTATTATTAAAAAAAAAATAATACTCACTAGATGCCTCCAAAAATCTATCATACCATTGGACTGGTATTACAGGATCTGGCAACTCTCTTAAGAATTTCTTTAGTACACTCGCTATGCATTGCGGACTATAAAGATTTAAATCAATGCTTCGAACATCTGCAATAAATTATAAAAAATGCTATAAATAATTACATAAAGTAATAAATAAAAAAATGTATATCCTAAAAAATGTTTTAAATTTTTACTATACTTCTAACAGCTGTATTAGTTTTAAACAACTTTTCACATCGTTTGAAAATCATTTGCTGCAACCAATTTTAAATTTTATGAAAATCGCTGTATAACCTCAATAATTTATTCTATTTTATTATAAAAAAAGTTGAATAACAAAAATTAAAGAGTTGACTAAAAAATGGAAACTTAGTTGAATATAGAAGAGAAGACATTATATTAAATTAAAAATGTAATAAAAGAAAATATATCATAAAATACTAAATAGATAAATAATTAATATGAAGGTATTGTAGAGAACGTATTATTTTTATTGAATTATGAATACCGTATTAGATTACTTTTGAAAGAAATGCATAAATTACTTACTAAATTACCAAAAAAAATTTTTAATATTTGTACAGTTGGGATAAAGATTCCTTTCTTAATGCAGATTTTCAATAATTTTCAATTTGCAAATATTAAATTAAGTATTCATAATTAAAAACAGTTTTATGCCTGTTTTATGCATGTGATTATGCCAGAAAAATGAATTAAAAAATATGCATCAATCGCTTTATCTTTTAATGATATTTTTAATTTTTAAATCAACATGGAAATCCCCTTTCGTTATAGTTAATTAAGACACCTCAAAGGAAAAAAATACAGGATGCCCTTATTTTAAAAATTGTCACTTATCCGCGACACATTGTTAAAGCTTGATTATCTAATTGCCTTGGTCACAACACAGAGCCTGCATCAACTATCACTTAGGAAGTTGAAACTCTGTATAGGCCAAGGACGCCCGCATTGAAATTCGATAAGACAGCCTCACCTTCATTGAGCTCCTGCCTCAGTTCAAGCGTTTGTTCATTTGGCGGACTACTATGGTAGACCTTGTAAAGATCAAGGGTGGCATCGGTCGCCGCCCTCTCCTCTAAGGCAAGAGTGCACCTCTCCACCAAAGGCGGAGCGCTGCGGGTTGTGGCGTCAAACTGGGAACACAGCGCCAGGCCGAACACTGACAAAACACCAATGAAAGTTGGTTATAATATTGCACTTTTCATTCGGATATTCCTTAATTATTAATCGGGACAATTTGTTTGATGTAGATTCAAACCCTAGATTTGTAATCATAAAAATTATATATTAATACGATAAACATGAATATTAAATGTTAGTACAAGGAATTTTTTTATTACTCTAAAAAGAAATTGGAGCTGAATAAAATTAAAAAAAAATTTGTTTTTACATGCTCATTAAAAATTTTTTAAATTATGTAAGAAAGTTTATCATTAATAATTTTTCAAGTCTATCTTTAAATTATAGATATTTTCAAACGCAAAAAATAACTTTTATACGTATAAATAATACTTGTAATTGTTTATTTTAATTTAAGAGTATAAGTGAATGTTGGGTAATAAAGGCCTTTTATAATTATTTTACAATTTAATTATAAATATACTTTATCAACAAAGTCAATCAATTAATTATCAAATAATATTAACAAAGAAATAAATTTTACTATATATTAACCTTATTTATTTTATAATTAGATGAGAAAATTTCTCATATTTTTAACAGTTATTTTGCTATAATTATTAAATAATGGATAACCGGGTTGAAAAAAGAAAAGTATTTAAAAAAGTACATTTGTTAGTTCCATAAATAAATTTCATGCGTAAAAATACTATAAAAAAATTCTATGCATCTAATGATATAAAACGATATCGATGAAGTGAAGTATAAAAAAATTAATATTTGAATATTTTTTATCTGTAAATTCATGACTGAAGAACAAAACAAACTCTTAGCATTTAATTTTATTATCAAAAAGATGTTCTTTTCCATGTCGCACATATCATTATCTTTTCAATTTTTTTAGCTGCGTACGTCCAGACAAGCTAGCCAATATCGCTCCGAACCAGAAAAATCTTGAAAGATGACGTAATGTAGAAAACGTATAATCTACTTACCGGAAGTGAATTTATTGACACGCGAATCTGAAGGTGAGCATGGCATCGGCAAACCTGTTGCCGAACAAGTCCTGTGAGCGACCAGACCACAATCTGTAACAAAAAGCAAGGGCAATTAAGAGTTAAATACTCATCAAAACGCCCATACTGCGATTGGGGTGCAAAATTTCAACCTAATTTTTTCTTATCATTTAAATAGCCTGTAGCATATTATATAGAGCCACCGACCTACGATTAAGACCGTAATATCGCCAGAATTCAGCTTCATACTATACCTAAATAAATAAAAGCTTGAACTTCGTATATTATCGTGCTCACACTAAACATTTCACAAATAATTACAAGGGGTACTTAAATTCGTCTTTATTTAATCCAACATGAAAATTGTTTTGATTAGTCACATTTTCTAGAAGAAGCGCCTCAGCCGTCATATTATAATATTAACAAGATACTTAAACGTATAGTGTACACTTACGCCGAAAACTAAAAGTAAATTAGAGCTAGTCATATTCATAACGAAATTCATATCTGCACCAAATTAAAATAATTTAGTACAGTAAAATTTATTGGACAATAAAATATAAAATTTATTAAATAAAATTCTATGCTACATTTGAAAATAAATTTTTAATTTCATTCGAGTAAAAAATTAATCTTTACAAGCAGTGAATACTAATTAAATTAAACATAAAGAAAAATGCCAGTAATTGAATAACACAATTTTCACATTTTATTTTTTTTGTTTCAGAGACATTCTGACTTTCACATTCTTCTTAAAAAAGTAAAAGCATTTTTTAAAATATGCTAGTAAAATTGACTTTTTCTTTTATTTATTAAAATTTGACCTAAGCGACCGTCAAAAAAATAAATAGAACAGAAGCCATAAAAAATAAATGTAATGAATTCGATTGAAAGTAAAAGAAACTTATAATGTAAAATAGATTTTAATTTTTATTTAATTATTGTTCATATTAAAGTAGTAACAGACATTTCTTAAATACATTTTTGTTTTTTGTAAAGTCTAATAAAAATAATATTTTTTTAAAGTTAGTGTTTGAATGATACCAATATCAAATACAAGAAATTAATAAAGAAAATAAAAAAATTTAAGCGATTTTAAGTGATATATTTTATAATTTATAGTTTTAAGCGAATATACAAATTAAAATATACGAAAAATATGTAAAATAAAAAAATGAAAAATAAAGGAACAAAAAACATTATTATAAACTACATTAAAAAATTCTTATATGAATGATTTAAAAACTATAAAAAGAACATTTATATTCTAAATTCAAAGTTTCACTACAAGTGAGTTAGTACTTAATATGTTATTATAGATTACACAAAATATTTATAATTATTTGTTTTTCACAAATAATAATTACTTTTTATTGGCTGTTAATCTTACATCATATAATGGAAACATACAAACTCATTTCTCCATAAAGTTACATTACTATTATAATAACAACAGGT
The DNA here is from genome assembly GCA_018907135.1 of Kradibia gibbosae. Taxonomy (NCBI): domain Eukaryota; kingdom Metazoa; phylum Arthropoda; class Insecta; order Hymenoptera; family Agaonidae; genus Kradibia; species Kradibia gibbosae. The sequence continues at coordinate 12,842,225 of JACCHX010000002.1, read as the reverse complement.
AACGATCGGTTTACTAAAAAACCTCCTTTGAAAAGAGCTTAATTAACAATGATTTCCGGTGTGAAAATTTTCATATCAAAATGTAACTCATTATTTTATGATTGCCGAAATGAATCAATCGAAGAATTACAGCAAGCACAATAAAAAAATGCAAGCGCCAATCTATGCCCAGGGGTTGTACTTTATTAGCTTAGACACAATTATTTACAATATTGAGGGTTGACAATCAAAAAGAAAAAAATGAGTATTTGAGAAAATAACAGGATAGTCTTGGTTATATTTATTTTAAAAATTATTATCTATGTACAGTCGTATCAAAGAAAAATACGTCAAAAATTTTACTCGGCGGAAAAAATTGTTACCCTCGTACGTTTTTAAAAAAAAAATGAAAGCTACAAAGAGTTTTTTCTACTTTTTGCATCAGATGCCACTTTTCCTAATTTTTTTACGTGATAGATCTGAAAATTGCAAATTATCGACTTAATTAGGAAGTGTTTTAGCTCTGTACAAATGCATAGATTTACCTTCTATTCAAATCGGAAAATGCTACATTGAGTGTCATAATTACAAAGAAAATATACATTAAAAAAAAATTGTTTCTTTATTGAAGCCTGTTATTTTAATCTGCTATTTTTATCTTAGTTTATAATTATTCAACACAAGTTTTTTACAAAAAATTGAAGCTGTATTTATATGCATGTATATTTATGAGTATAGATAATATTTTATAAAAATAACTTTTGATAAAAAATATTGAAAAACATATATGAAACATATAAATTTCATCTAAATTGCTTATTGCATGAAAAATGCAATTTTAAAATAATATTACTGCGTAATATGTAAAAAAAGTTCAACAATATTAATCGTCTAAAAAGAAATTGTTAAGTAATTTCCAATTGCGAGCTTATCTACCCATATCAATAATTCATCATAAAATTTTCATTTGATTGTTTCAAAGAGTGCTTTTGAATTAATGTGTAAATGTAAATTCAATTAATTAAAAAATATATTAGACAAAAAAACAGGTAAACTGTATGGCGCAAGCCACCATAATACACAAAAAGTAATCAAGATTTCCGCCTAATTTTTATATTCTAGTGATGGAATCTTCACGAGTGCGCAACCGCTAATTGAGATATACTGTTGAGAATAACGTTCCATAAATCAATGGTCGAGATTCGCTAAAAATAGGGGCCATCGCTGTTTGGACTGCTCACCTTGACAGAGGAAGCCCTGATGTAGGAGTCCCCTAAGATACTTATGGCACTTATCACACTTCTCGAGGACACTGAAACTGTGGGGCACAAGATTATGTTGCTGCTGCTGCTGCTGTTGTTGATGACTGGCGGGCGAAGCCGAGGTCGTACCCACGCTCGACTGCTCTGATTGGGAGGACGTTTCCGAACCCTGAAGCGTCGGGGGCGACGACGACGGCTGGCAAAGCTCCTCGATGCATACGAGTATGTTCTTCTGATGGAATTCATCCTTTATACCCATGTTCTGCAATTACGAGTAAATGAGCTCTCATTAGTAAAGACGAGTTTTATGGGAACGCTTTAAAAAACAAGAGGGATAATAACAATTAAAATAACTATCGTATAATAATATTTACAGATCTCGGCTCTTGAAACAATCTCCTTATAATTGCGATTTTCATATTAAGACAAACGTTATTTTTACAAGCAGTTCGTTCGGTTAAGTGAAAGTAAACAAAAAATCTTTTTTATACAAATTATACGTATATTAATTGCAATTATAAAATATCATTATTATTAATTATAATAGGAGGATTCGAAATTTTTTATATAAAATATCGTTTAGAAATCGTAAGTTTATTACAATTCTCTATTAATCTCCATGTCATTTAAGATTTTTTCAAGATATGACGATAATTAAAAGCATACAATTTCATTGAAATATTGAATTTATGATTTCGTCAACATTTTTAATAAAGAAAGTCTGATACAATTTGTAATTATTAAAAAAAATTTATTTACAATCATTAATGTTAGATAATTGATAACAATTGCAAAAAATGCATAAAGACGCTGTTTTTACTTAGATAATTTATTTATATTTATCAATTGTTTTATTATTTTAAATGGAAACTATACTAATTAATATAAAATTAATATTTTTTTAAATTTAAATATATTTATTAAAGGAAAAATACGCAATGAAAATAGTCAATTGAATAAACAAATTAAAAGAAGCTGAATATCATAATACATTAATTTTTATTAATCATTTTATATATAATTTAATGCATAAAATAAAATTTTATTATATTTTATCTTTTAACATTCGTGAACAATCGTACAATAGCATTGCAGTAACGATAACGAATAATGAATATTGAAAAAAAATCCATAGACTTGAAAAATACAATGATAAAAGAGTATAAGAATTTTTATTAATTTCATAAAAAATCAATTAATAAATCAATAATAAATCAATAATAAATCAATAATAAAAGATAATAATACAATTTATTTACAATAAATTATCACCTCATTGTATACACATAAAATAAAAGAAAAACTATATTACACTATTAAAAATTATAAAATTTATACTCAATTACTTTTAAATAAAAAACATAAAATGACCATATCAATATAGTAAAGCCATAACAAGTCGTAAGTTCGTTTCACTAATTCATAATTTCGTTTTTCTTCTACATATGTACTATATATATTAATCAGTAAAATACGTCGATTAGTCATGTTAACTTAATGACATACTCTTAATTAAAATTATCGACTTTGTTAGTCTATATGAAATTAGTAACACCTTACTTTATCACGCTTATTTTTCATTATGCTTTATCTTTTTTATCGATTTAAAACTTAAAGTTGGGGAAGCGTATCAAAAACTAAAGAGAACATCAAATAAATTTGACTGTAATAAGAGTTTACAATTAAAATACAAAGTTAGAAATAAATAGTTAGTATAATATATTTCGTGTAGAACATATTTAGGTCATATATTAGTGTAGAAAAAAACCTTTTCTATTATTTTTTTTTATTTTTTTCATGGAATTTTAAATATTAGAAAAGCTTTTCATCAATTTTATAAATTAAAAAAAATTTAAATAGATTAAAAAATTATGTAATTACAATATACATTTTACCTATTCATTACACTATTTCATTAAATTACACGAAATTCGTCATTATTTTATCTACTTTAATATAATGCTACATGTATATATATTATATCGACCATATTCGTTTTCTTATACAATAAATTTTATTTATTGCATCTGTATATTATTAATATAGTTTTAGTTAATTTAGCAAAAAACATGCATTTGATAAAATAAATTAAAATAAAATTCTATAAATAAAATGAATGTATAGAAAAATGAGATAGAATTAATTAGTAATGATTATAAATGTAACTTTTATCTTAAATTATTAAAAAAACATTCACATTAAAACGTTTAAGAATCTATTTCGCTTTAATGTTTGTGTACGTTAATCTAAATATTATATAAATAGATTCTCTTTAAAAACCAAATTTCATCGATTGTCAATCAACCATATGTAAATTCAAAACTATAGGTTTAATATTAATTATTAAATAATTATTTATATTCAATATAATCATTCATATGTTTATAAAATACGCAAATTTCATCATATTTACGTACATATTGAAGATGCTTACAAAATATAAACTTTACAACTGCAATCAGGATCTTATCAAACCACATAATCACCACAGCTATACCGAAGAAAACGTGATCGTGATCAGACGATTATTCATACAAAAGTTTCATTCAATGCAGTGTAATGCAAACATAAAGATTTCTATAAAATTTCTATTTTTTTTTAAAACAGAGAAGAAATAAAAAGATCACAAATCATACAACCCCGCATTTCACATTTGCTGTATGTAGTTAATTTTGTCGTAGCGACCCTAATCATCGGCCGACTGGAAAGAGATAACCTTTGAAGCACTAAAGGCTAGTATACTTATCAATTTTGTCATTGGATTGAATATCATTATTTATTAATTTCATTCAATTATAAAATATTTTATGTCAAATACCATAGCTTTTTATTTTCTCATATATATTTGGTTTTCCAGGAGATATTGCGGTTGCAATTATATAAAATTACACTATCTAAAATCATATTAATTAATGCAACATGCAACTGCTTTATCAATACGTTGAAGATTAATTAATAATTATTATACATTTAAATAAGGTTGTTAAGACTTGAGGCTTGCTATCATGTACTAGTGGACATACATATTTGACTTATTGTTGATAAAACATTTTTTTTAAAGAAATTATGAAAAGTGTTAGTTTGTAATTTATTAAAATTCATTAATCTGGTAAAAAAATCAATTCATATATACAAGTCAATGTTGTAGATTCAATAATAACATTTCAAGGCACTAAAAGAATAATTTTTCAAATAGATCTTACTTATTTCTGTAAGAATCGCGAAAACGATTACAATTATTTAAATTAAGAATTATAATTTAACTTAACTGAGTAATGTAAAATCTAATTTATAGAATCAGTTCTATGCAGATGATATTAATGATCTAGTCTATAATATAATCTAATTATCTATTAAAAATTATATATATATATATAATATATATATAATTATAAGAAAACAATAATACAGTAATTTTTAAACAGACTTTTATTAAAACTAAGAAGTTCAACTAAGAAACATTTACATATTGCTTTTATTGAATCGATTCATTTTTTATTTAGAACAAATATATAAAATAATGTCAATAATATTTATAACTTTTAATATTGACATTAAACATATTAATATTTTATGTTTGAGCATACTCGATTTTCCGTGTTGCACGTGTTTTAACAAAAGAAATTAGTAAACGATTGTCAAACCGTTTTTTACATTATATATTTTCAATGTAAAATTGCAATATTTCAAATATATTTCATCATTTTTTAATTTATAAACACATTTAAAAAATTATTTGAAATCTCAAAAATTGAAATAATAAATTTAAATCATTTGATTTATACGTAGAATTTTAAATGTTCCAATTTAATTACAAATACAAAGTTATTATACTTGATTAAAAATATTTAAATTAAAATTTTTTACCGATATTTTTATATTATTTTATTGATTTTTTAGATCAACTAAAGGTCTGTAGAATCTTATTATAGAAATATTGTTCCCATACCCATTAAGAATTTAATGAAAATTGAAAAGTTCTTGACTCTTAATCAACAAACTATTGTTCGCTTCTGTAAATTTTACTAAATTTATTAGAATCCCGAATTATAAAATATCAAAAAATCTATTGCTTTTTTTATTAAAATGAAAATGCTTCATTTTAAGGACTTTCATTATAAGAGCTCGCCATATGAGTAAAAGCAGATAGTCAAAAAAGTCTTATTGGAATTAGTTTATTAATAATTACAGATTGAAACGAATATATTTTCACTGAAAAAATGTAAAAAATATACACCTCAAAGGTGAAATACTCACTGGTGATAAAAATTTTAAAAACAAAATATAAAAACATTTTGAAGCAAATAACTTAATGAAAACCGTGTCTTTATACTGTTGAAAGAGAAGGTAGAATTAAAATATAAAGAACACCAGTTGCAGAGGACTTACCATCAGCTTTTCGCGGTCCAAATGAAACAGATCACTGCCCTTGATATCTTTTGACTTGAAAACGTCGGCATAGCGGTAGAGATTTAACGCCGCCATCCACTCGACAACGTTCAACGATGTCCACTCACTAACAGGCTGTAACACACAAAAAAGTTTTTATTTTAAATGAATTTTTTTCTTTTAATTTTCTACAATACAAAATACATAATACAAAATACGCTTAATTCGAAATATGGTAAGCGTTTTATTAAAAAACATCATTATCCACGTAATTAAAAAAAAAGCTTAAGTTGTTAAAGTTTAATTGTTTAAAGGACCAGTAACTAACCAAAAAGTAGACACTCCTAAAATAACCTACCAACTTATAGCATCCACAGTATTTTTCTCCCTAATGCTCACCCGTACCACGTTCGTATCATTTTTCTTAATTCCCTCAATTTCCAGTGATGCACCTCGAACAATTTCTTCTATTACGTCACGTGTGATTACGTATCATTGTATCTTACGTAAGTCGTGCCACTCATTTTTCCAATCTATCATTTTTAATTGCACGAGCTCGCGAAAAAATCAATTGATGAGAAACTGACGGAAATTTAACCTCTAAAGAAAGGAAATCGACGTTGCGATGTCCGCGCGAGGTACTGCAAATAGCGAGTTGTGCGCGATAATTTCGGTAATATATTAGTACATTTATGCTTCCATCCACTTATGTATTCATTTTTCTATTCTGTTTAAAGACATCAAACGGTAACATTATATTCCAAAGGGCTTCCAAAGAACATTTTACAAGGAGCGTAGCGTTATAATGAGTCGCTGGCGGGAAGAAGAGATAGCAACAAGAAAATTCATCAACAAGGTCCTACAAATTCGGCATGATTGGAACGCTTCAAACTTTGATTCAGCAATACAATTGAAAACTAGTTACTAACACTGAACGGACATCAACGGCACATCGAAGCGTATGAAGAAAAATTCCGTTCATCGTCTATCTTCTCCTTCCACAATGCCGTTTGTGCGAAAAATACTTTTTCGCAAACAGTCGTTCAAAAACTGACAGTATGCGCAAATAGATTAGAGTTTGGTGGTTGATTCTAGCGCCTGTGCTTCAACACAGTACTGCATCCAAATAATATATTCCACATGCACAATACCAACATTCAATATATTCTATAGGCATCAATTTTCATTTTAGCATATATGAAGCGTTATGATAAGCATTATGTATAAAAACTTGGATTTACATAAAATAATGTATTTACTTATGAAGGTTTATGAACACATACGTATATACATACATACAATAAAATGTAGTACAAAAAGTATACGGTCAATATGTAGATTGTATAGTAAAAAAAATATGTAAACAAATTTTTTATGATTTTTTTTATTTAAATTGAATAAAACTTCCTTTCATGTGAATTTAAAATTATTTTATAGACTATTAAGCAAATTAATTCTCTTTTAATAATTTTATAAATTGAAACCAGAAAATTAATTTTGAGCTTTGCAAATCATGCAAGACTAATAAATCAGTTACGAGAATATATATATATATATATATATATATATATATATATATTTATTTATTTATTGCAAGTCATTAATTAATGAATGTACGTATAATCATAAGATAAAAATATCTTTATTAAAAAGCAGTAATTTTTGAGTTTATTATGAATATCTAAGAAAATTATAAAATTTAAATAAAGTGCTATTGGGAATTTAAAACGTAAAAATACATATATTTACCTACAATGAAAATGTAGGACACCCAATGCATTTTGAACTTTCTATTATTATCTAAATTTATAATGAATCTAAACCTATCTAATGAATAATATATTAATGAATAACATCTTTTTTATTTGTTAATCTTCTCATTGTTATAAAACGAGTTTTTTATTTTATAACTTTTATTTATTGTTAAATTTATTATTTAAAAAACTCATTATTTGGACTTTTAAAATCAATCTTATAAATAATTTTATAGTAATTAAAAAAATAACTATTACAGTTTTCAATATAATCAATTGAAACTAGATTAGCTACCACATATTTTTTTTGTTGTATCAAATAATAAAAAGTGATTTTTTAATTTACCAATATTTTATAAAAAGTGTATATAAAGAAAAGATAGACGCAACTTATGACACTAATCAATATACTCTTTTCAATATATTTGGATTGCAATATATTTTGCACAATATTTGTACAGTTATGATATACTCGATCATGGTAAAATAGTTGTCTTACAATTTACAGAATCTCGATAAGCTCCTTAAGCTTTAATACGATACCAACCTTTTCGAACTTTTAAGGTTGTTATGTTTCAGATACGATGATTATCGCAACAGATAAAAAAAACTTCTGGATACTTTTTATTTACCGTAGTATATTTTGTTCATTCCTTTTTCTCAAATTGATATTACAACCATAAAATTTTTGTTAATAATTAATTTTCTTATTTAATTGGAATGACGAAAATTTCGGGTTACATAGATATTCAAAAAAAATTTTTAATAAAATTTTAAGGTTTATTCAAAGCGAATTCTTTTATTGATTTCACGTTCTTTCAAATTTAAGTAAAAATCAGTCATAAAAATATATAATGATATATATATATATACACACACACACATGTATGTATTAAATATCAGTTTTCCTTCATTAGTGAATTTAAAAATTTTTAATTCTCCACAATGGGCTGTTCAGTCGAATATTATAAACAAATATTGAAAGGAAATTTCAATTTGATGAAAGAAGAATTCTTTAATATTAATAAAAATATTTTATAAAAAAACTCTCAAGCACGTCGTATTAAACTTCATGTTATTTATTCCCACGATAAATGAGTAGAAAAAATTAACTGTCTGGTTAGCATAAAATAAATGTGAGAGACATCGCCATTGACCTGATTTTCAAGTCCTGTTTTTATATGTGATTGTTTCTTTGTTATCATAATTTTAACTGTGATCATAAATGAACTGGTCATTTTTTTGTATTATACACGAATTAAAAGATAACTTTATTAAGTTTTTATTTAACAAATCATTTATAGTGTAACAGTATTTAAAAACAGAAGCAGTGTACAAATTTTGCTCTAATAAAAATTCCAAACAGAGCTCTTGAGTTATTCTTTAATATTTTTATTTTTTATTTTCTAAAACTTCGTTCAAACCTAGTTATTTGAATTTTAGAAAACATTTTTATTTAGAATGCGCAAAAAATTTGCATTTTTTATTTTAATAGAAGTTAAAAGTATACATGAATATTCACAATAATCTTTTACAAATCTAAAGTAAAATAAAAAAACTTAATATTCATTTAAGATGATAAAAAAAACAAAATAAACTACTGCAGAACCGTTTGTACCTGAAATGCTTTGTAAATGGTCATAACGACGACTCATTTCGGCACTCAAACATTCCTATTTTGAAGCTCAATTTCCATTTTTAAATACTTTCAAAATTGAATTTTTTGAATTGCCTTTTCTGCAATCGCACCACTTAATAAAACAATTCTGCTCATGTACTCAAAGGGAAAATAAGACTAAATATGAGTATAATTTCGCAAAAAATTAAGACACAAAAAGAATAATAAAGATGAAAAAAACACGAATTAAAAAAGAGAATCATTTACGACATACGACAAGGAATAAAATAAATAAAACGATCATATATCAATAAACTATTTAAAACCATGTAGGTACGCAATAAAGTAGTTACATAACGTGGAAGCGTAAAACGAGGAATTATCGTCGATCCTCGTGACCCACACGTTCGACAACTCGAGTATCTCCGCGACTGTAATCATTTTAACGAACGGGACTCTTGTAATTATTCAGAGATTTTTAATAATCTAAGCTCGAGGCATTATAAAACTTTGAATTCAGAGCGACTTTGTAGCAGTCAGATAATTCAGCTATACCGCCGAAATGATCCTAAGCAGCGACGAAATAGTCACGCCGAAATCAGCGGACGCCTTATTTTTGGCCGCGCGCTACTACCACGGGCTATTAACGCTATTTTTGTACGTTGGCATTACGCATGACCTGCAGTAGCTGAAAGCTGGTGAGCGATTCCCGATCCGGCCTCTATAATAAAATAATCTCGAAAATCCTCGCGGATGTTACGCAAGAACGGGTTCCTTACCTCGCCCCCGTACGATCGATCGACATTGTGCATATTGCAAATGCAAATTGAAGGTGCTGGAAAAACCTGTTTAAAAACAAATTGACTTGGAGATCATTTCGCAACGCAGACTTTGTATCGGACTGTGGTTGTGCCTCACCCCGAACCCTTCGCCTAATTATGTTTTCTTCGCGACTTTGCGGCCGCAAATTATAGTTGAAAGTTTGCTTCTTTTACATCATAAATTGAAACATTCTTTTGCACGCCTATTATATATAAAAAAAATTTTTATAAGCGTTAAGGTTTCAACAGTTATATACTAAGTTCATAGTTTCTAAATTTTGTGTGCATATATTTTGCATGCGAGTGCGTGCCCGTGTATCTATTACGTAATTTAGCAATAATTTTACAGTAAATTTAAATAGTAAATAATTTTTTTACATTGCTTCTTGTCACCGCGACGCTTCCAAATCAACGTTTTTATACCAACGTGGTTTTAATCATAGAATAATTTATCATATAGAAGGTTATAGCAATAAAAAAAGAAAAAATGTTTTATTTTGTTCGATGAAAAACTAAGCTTTATATTTGCATTGCGTAAATTTACACAAGATCACATCAGGACAAAAAGTTCCTTGGAACTGTAATTAAATTATTATTATACAGTCATTAAAACTTAATTAAGCCCATGCATAATCTTAATTTATAAATACGATAGATTTTTTTTTCAAATTTTTATAAAATTCAAATGTATCTTGTGTATGTTTCAATCAAACTTATCCTTTGACTGTCACATTAATTTTTCTAATTTATTCAAAAACTAAATTTTTTTTACTCAATTTTTATTTCAACTGATTAAGGAACTACAAAGAGCCAAGAAAAAAATATATTTTTTCTGAAAAACACTATCTACAATAAAAATATGAAAGTAAAGTGTTAATTAAGAAATGTAATTATCTGAAGATTTACTTAAAAATGTAAAAAAAATTAAAAATCATCGTTTAAACTACTTCAACTCTTATCCTCTTAATTAAATGCAAATTTTGGTAGCTGTAAAAATAAGCCGCGAAATAAATCGTGTTTACTCCACTATTTTAAGTTCTTAAATCTTTTAGAGTATTTAGCTTTGAGTCAAAAGCATACTTTCAATTTCTCTTATTTCATTGTTACAAAGTTCAACGAATATATATTTAAAAAAAAATTTGTACTGAAAACTCAATTTCTATTTTTAACTTACTATTAAAATTATTACTTAATTAAAATTATTATTACTTATTAAAATATTATAAACAAATTTGAGAAGAAATAAATCTATTTGAAACTTTAAAAATTTATTATTGGAAATGTACTTCTTAATCATTTAAATTTATTGAAGAATTTTGAACAAAAATTTTTTTTTAAAGAAAAAAAATTAATAAATAGTATTTTTACCTTTATTTAAATTTTCAACATTTTTTGTTAGATATTATACATATAAAAAAATTAATGGATTTAAACAAAATTATTTTTAAAATGTTCAAAAATAAATTCAGCCTAAATGCTATAAATTAATTTTTTTCTAAAATTGGATATTACTTTTATTTACTTCTATCACTGTTAGTTTTATTCATATAATTTCTATGAAAAAAGGTTTTATGAGAAAATTGAGTAAATGTAATTTAAAATCAGTTATTTTCAATTTAAAATTTAGTTATTATATCTTAGACTATACACAACACAAACTTTGCAGAAAATAAAATTATTATATATATTTATATGTCAATTGTTATGCGCAAATCAAATAAATCACTTTATTAAAATAAAAAATTAATTTTAATTCATAAATACTAAATTAAAACTTTCACCCGTTCCTTATTTTTTCAAACTTTTTTATTTGAAAAAGTTAATAGAAATTATGAAAAAAATTCATTAAACTAAATCAATTTAAGTTAGATACAGGTATAATTTATCTTAATTACATATATACATATAGTTAGATACAGGTATAATTTATCTTAAATACATATATACATATAGTAACTAACAAGTTGATTATAACCTGTGCTTATGTTACTCAAAACTTGTTATATACTGAATAGTAAAGTATGCACAGTAGCGCATAATTTTATACAATTTAATATATTGTTTAAAATATGAAATACTTATAAATCTATACAATTGTAACATTTATGAGTAAATATTATAATGTGTTGCTTATTTCTTTACGATTCTAATACATTTTTAATTTATTTTTTTTAATTCTAAAATTTGATTTCAAATTATTAAAAAATTTGTTTTGTTTTTAATTATTAAAAACCTGTATAAAAATAACGCTTTTATTCTAATATATTTAAGAGATAAATGAAATTAATGCCTGATTGAAAATACTACATAGGTAATAAAAAATATATTAATATAAAGACAACATTAAGTGTACTTTTTATCTATAAAGAATAAAATATATTAATTGAAAAACTATATAACGATAATTTTAATTTCTTATCTGAGCATCTATGAATCACAGAAATAACTATATATAAATTATATGTAAGAGTTTGAAATTTTTTAATTTAAAAACTATATAATTTTTCAAAACTATTATAATTTGTGACAAAAATTATAATAATGTAATAAAATTAAAATTGTGTTTTTGTTTGCTATATTTTAAAAAGTATGAAAATAACATTTATTTAATACAACTGGTAATTTGATTTCAAATGTAAACAATCAGTTTAACTTATTTTAAAAAAAATACTTAAAGGAATGCTCATAGAATAATTAATTTACACTAAAATAATAATATGATAATAATAAAAGATTTTTTTCATCAAATAGTTGTTATTACTACAAAGTAAAATCAATTTCAAAATTGAATGAATTCTAATAAAAGGATTCCTTTAATATATAAGATACAACAACAAATTCTGCAAACATAAAGAAATATATTTTAAATCATATTCGTTATAACGTAAAAGAAATATTTTCGAAACATGAAATTCTTTGTATGATACAGAATTTTAATTATCGAATTTTCACGTAAATAGCATAGATATATACAGGTTTTTTTTTTAAATGGAACCACTAATAAAAATTATATTCCCGCAAAAAGTGATAGGTTAAGATAGTGATGGATATAACGGCAATGCGATATTCATAAAAAAAAACTTTAAAAGTAGCTTTTAAACGGTGTATGATGATAGATGCTCAAATAACCGGTATTAAATAAGGACAGCATGTAAAATATTTTTGAAAAATACAAATATTTGTTTTTTTTAGATAATATTCTGAATTGTAAATATCAAAGCAATTGTTATCACATGCATTTTAGTTTGATAACAAGTTTTACTTTTTACATATAATTAAAATCAATTGCAAAATCCAAAAAAAATTAGATTAAATTATTTGTTTAAATTTAAAACTAAATTACGCCCAATAACTGCATTAATCGATATTTGTTCTATAAATATTTCTTATAGAATAAAAATACTAATTATATGAAAAGGACCTAAATATATGGGAATAAATTTACTAATAAGTATAATTAAACTGATATTCTCGTGAATGTTTAATGAAATCCTTGCAGATTTATCAAGTTAATGCAGATTAAAATTATGCATTAAATATTGTCTTAAAATTTAATGCCTTAACAGTTAGATATAAACAAATTTTTATTTGAATAATGAAAGTATATACACACATTAACAAATCCGTATAAAATTTGTACACGAAAAAATGAAAAAATCAGGATCTATATAATTAACTAGTTTCTTTATCTTGAAAAAACGTATCAAGAATTAAGTAAATGTAAGTGAGAAATATTACAAAAAATACTTAATTTTTAACGACTAAAAGAAAATAGAAAAAAATAAAAAATTATAGCTTCACAAACCAAGAACTTGTAAAAATTAAGAAAAAAGAAATTTTTTAAGATGAAACGATAAAGACAAGACAAAAAGAAAGTGACAAAAAAACAGGGAGAGAAGAACAGTATATTGACGATTCTTTTTTTAATTATCTCTCTCACGCTCTACCCCTCTCACTCTAACTTCCTACTGAACAAGATCCAAGTAGTAATGAAAAAGAATGCACTAATAAAATCCCACAAAACAGATTTGATGATATTTTAAAAACTGGCAATATTATAAAAGTTAAGAATATTTAAATACTCAGAAATATTCAAATTATAGAAAAGCAAAAAAATTAACGAAATTAACATTCCTTCATTTGCAAATTTGATTTTTTATTTACAATTTTTAAATTTTCCTCGTCAATAATGTTCTTAAAAATTATATAGATTATTATATATTTTATTTTAAAGACATAGAATAATTTATAAAACTTAAAGGATATCATTAATAGCCAAAAAATATTTAAATATATTGTAATAAAATAAAATAAACACTTTATGATTTTGATGTTATATTAAAAAAAATTTATGATTCCTGAAGTATATTTTATAATTCTACTAAAATGAAAGAAGTAACAGCGCAATGTTTTAATGTTTAAAAAATAGTATAAATTAATGGATTTTTAATAACGAACTGTTATGTATTTTATATTACAGAAAACATAAAAGGTACACGTTACTACAAGAATAATAATATTTACCGAATTATTTTATCTACTAGATGAAACTCATTTTTGAATTAATGATAATATATATTTTTCATGTAAATACATTCGTATCTTTTGTATTCAAATGGCAGATTTATGAAACCCGTACTGCATAATTGTATCATTACATTTTTATGTATATATAATGCAGTATCTTTAAGCTATTTGCACAAAACTACGAAAAAGCCTAAATAATAAAAGTTTAATACTATGTTATTACTATTATTGTTGGTTTTGTTGATCTCGTTAAAAATCTTATGAAGTTTCCAAATTAATTTTTTGTAAATGTTTTCTAAATAAATGATATTGACACCCCTATTTTCGGCTACAAAACATCTATTCATTATTTTGAATTTTTATTACATTTTAAAAATTGGAAGTAAATAAATCATTAAGTTAAATCAAATTTAAAATTTATTCACAAAATTTTAATTTAGACATATCGATATTTTTTTCAAAATTTTTTTGTAAAAAAAAAGAATAATTTTTAATAATTAACAGTGATTTTTACCATATACTTATAATAGAGAAAGAAAATAGCTGTTTATCATTTTAGTGACAAGAGTCCACCATAATACGTTTTTTGTGTATAGTTTATTGAAACAATAAAAAAACATAATGCAAATTTCAATATGAATCACAATTCAGTGAATAGTTTAAGAATTTTTAATATGTAATCTATTAAAAAAAAAAGATTGTTTTAATTATTATTCAACTAATATTAGAAAAAAACGATTCATTTCTCTTCTGGAAATCTATAAAAAATTATAACAATAATATATTGCAATAAAATATTAAAAAAAAAAATAAAAGAATATTCTGTTCTTTTTAAAGCACATTTACCAAAATTATTACACCCATTCTCAAGTTTATAATTTTTCAAAAATAGTATAAAGTATTGCATTAAATAAAAATAATAATCTACAATAAAATCAACTTACTATAAAATTTATTTAGGTTAATTTTAAGCTAGAAAATGTCGTATTACCCGTTCTTAAAACATCGTTGCATGTTTTTCAATGCATATCATGAGCCAGTGTTTACATTTTTCAATACTAAGAAATGACAAATTTTAAATAGTTGGAAAAGGTTTGTGGATTATATTATTACCAAATTTGATTCTTAAATTTTCGTCTTTCGTTTGTCCTGTAAAGCAGATACATAAGTATTTAAGTTTATAGTATTATAATGTATATGCATCTGCTTGATTTTGATTTCATTGTATAGATATCCATTGCAACTCTTATTTTGTATAATGTATTGTAATACAAATCATTAAAATTACTTTTTTTAAATATATAAAAATGAAAGAACAGTTAAATATTCGTAAAATTTAAAAACAGAAATACGAAATAATGTTTATTTATGTTAACTTCTACATATTTTTTACCATAATTTGAACCGTAAATAAATATGGTTAACCTAAAAAATTGTATCACAATGCAGCAAATAAAAATTAATTAATAATGATCCAAAATCTATATATTTTAAATTTATTTACCATTTTTTTCCATTCCTAGTTCATAATTTTATTTTCAGTATTTCTAATAAAAAGACATTAACGAACTTCAAACAAAAATACATATAATCGTAACAATTATAATTATATAATTTATTTTTAAAAATTGATTATTTTTAGTTAAAATATGACGAAAAATAATAAATATTGGATTTTGAAAGGTTTATAATAATATATAACTTCAAGTATATATCAAGCATCCAACTATTTCCAACCAATCATTAGAATACGTCTGGAGACGTAAAGGTAAAAATTATATTTTCAAGTATATTATGCTGTAATAACTAACGTATAATGTTTAGAATTTTTGATTATAATAATTTATTTTGTGCATTTAAAAATTTTTTTTATTTTTTTTGTTTACTTTTTTTTAAATATCTAAAAATGTTATTATTGTCTGAATTGATTTTTTTATAATGCCTACAAGTCCAAACCGATTAAAGGAATGAAGCGCATCGTTGGAAAATACATCTTTAAGAAGCTATCTTAAAAAATTTTTTTATTAAACATTGTCTTTTGAATGTAATTCAATATATTTTAACTAAGTAAAAAAGAAAAAAAATGAATGGCTTAAAAAGATACAATTTATGTGTTTTCATAAGCTTATCAAAGAAGTTAATTTGTTTCTCAGAGCTTGCACTATATCAAATAATTAAAGATTTTTTACGAAAAAAAGCAGCAGCTTTTCATTAAACCTAAATGGAAACAAATAATCCATTACCATTATTAAAATCAATGATATGATAGTTAGACAAGTGCAATAAAAAAAATTCTTTAATAAATCCAAAAATCGCTTGAAAAACATTTCGGTTAAAAAATAAGAACTGTACACTTAAATAATTGTAAATTTTAAATTTTGATTCGATTATTAAATATTTCCGTTCAACAAAAATATATTTTAAAATATGTGATTAAATCATAACATATTCAACAATATATCTTATTTGTATTTTTTAACCTTTTTAAGATTTTAATACGAATGAAATTTTTTTTCGATTTTAATCCAAATGGTTTTATGAAAATTGACGTGAAAATCTATATTCATTATTCAATTTAGGTTAGTCATGATATCGATGGATCATGTTACTGGACAATACAAATTATTAAATAAGAAAAAATGACTTATATTTTTTTATAACTTTTTTACACATGAAAAAAACTTTTTAATTATAGAATCTATTTGCATGTTGTACTTTAAATTTATAAGATTATCTCGAATCTATATCTTTTGCATGTAATTCAATCTTCTTTCATTGTATAAATTGCTTTTTTGTAATATTTATATATTTAATTTAAAAATACATAACAGTTGATGCTAATGTTTTAGACTATGAACTTTTTTTACTATACGTGCGAAAACGAATGATGCAATATATTTGATAAAGATAATTATTTAAACTACAATCAAATTCGATCTACCATAATATACTTTATTGGACTTGAAGTGTGCTGAACTTGCAATTATATTTCAAAAACTCCCTTTTTGCATTATCTGTTTAAAAACTTACAAAATTATTTTAAAAATTGAATTTTAAAATAAGATAATATGTAGTAATTTTTTAATTTTAATTTTAACCAAATCAAAGTAATATATTACAAAAATAGTCAATAATATCTAATTTTCATTAAATTTTTAAAATCATTGATTGTAGAAAGACAACAAGTTTCTTATCTACTTTTTATTTCGAACCCCAAAAAAAAATTTAAAACTAATCTTTCTACAATATCTTTTTTTTAAATTAGATACATTAAATTATACGATTTATTATAATATTTATTTATTTATTATGATTTATTATAATATTATAACAGAGAATACCTAATAAGTACATTGTAGTAATTGAAGCTATAAACCTTTTATTTAAAAAGTTTTTTATTAAAACATAATATCTTTTGTTAGTAATTGAAAATTTTCATAATATATATCATATTAAATTTTAAATATACATAAAGAAAGAAAGGTGAAAATGAAGATATAAATAAAAGTATGATAAAACGCACACACTATGGTACATTGAAAATTAAAACTAAATATAATCTAACTTAATAAGAATAGAACAATTTTTGTTTATGCTTACAATGCTTGTTTAGTTGAAATTCTTTAATTCATTGTAAAACATATTTTCAAATTAGAAATATATAAATTTGCTTACTATAAAATAAAAAATTTTTAAGTTAAAAGTTATCGTATAATCTAAGATAAATAATTATTATCCGCACAACTCTTGAATATAAATCATTCATTTTTTAAAGTATCCACTGTTTTTAAATAAGTCAAAAATATAAATTTTTTAAATTTATTTATATAAATAAATTTCTTCAATAGATTATTTATAAAGTTTTCAGAAACTACCACAAGGAAAGTTTGCAAAAATATAATTTTTTATTGCTATAAAATAATTGATTTATTACTCTTAATAAATTTGAAAATCCAAACATTATATACTTTATTAAAAGGTTTTTTTAATAATAGGCAGGACCTAAATACTGTGTTTATTTTGAGAATCGTATTTTATACTTGATAAATTAATTATACAAATGAAAGCTCATATTTTTGTATTATAAAAAGAAATACGATCTCTTCTAAAGAAAACGCATTTTTTAATATAATAAGCAGCTCTTAATCAATTCTTAAAACAACAGAAGGATTGTTAGTTTTTTAAAATTTAAATATATAAAATTTGATTGTAGTATGTTTTTTTAAATTGCAACCGTAATTAAGGTTGCTAAAAATATCATTTTCGTAAAATTAGCTCTTTACTGCAAAAACTTTACAATAGCTATTACAGATAAAAATCATAAATTTTTAAAGTACAATCACAAAGCAACACATTTATGTAAAAATATCATTAATTATAAATATAGAAACATAAGAAACAGTATTTTTAAATTAAAAATGGGGTTTTCTTATTATTAATAGTTCTCCGTGTCTAGTTAATTAATTATATTATGGAAGGTGTAAAAATTGTAGAGCGTCAAATACCTTGTGAGATTTTTTTAGTTTATCAAAGTCCGCCGATCGGCTACTTAAAAAATGTACGTTAAGCAAGTTAATATATATATATAAATACGGGATCATCGTCGTCTACCATCAAGTTTTTATAACAAATACATGCACAAGTACGTATATATATATTGACTTACAAACATAATCGAAAAACGATAAGATATAACGCGTAGATGGAGATGTGTACATGCAATTTGATGATACGGCGAAGGCAAATGAACATGTAGAAAGGAAGAAGAAAAAACGAAAAAATAATAACAAAAATGTTGCTGAAGAAAGAAACTCCGTAATCTTATTCGTAGAAAAAGAAAATGAAAAGGAAGTGGGTAATGTTGCAGATTAAAGATGTATCATTGTGTAATGTCGATATGTTCAATACATTTTAAGCGCAAACCTGATTACAAGTGCATTTTTTATTATAAATAAATTTAAGAAAAATAATATTTATGTTGACAGAGTACTGTTTCAGATTTATTTTTCAACATTCATTATCGTGAAACTTTAAATTGACAGAAAATTATTATAAAAATCAATCGTAATCATTTGAATTTATTTTACAAGTGACACTTTTGTATGATTTTTATCCTCGCTATTTCGAGTAGTCCTTTACAATTCTTTTTTCAGTTATAATGTGGTTGCCATATACGTTTAGTAATATATAAAATATTAAAACATATCAAATGAGTATTATAAATTTTAATAAATAAACAATAAGTTAATTGAAAAAATTTCTTAAATCTTTAAAAATTATATCTGCACTTAATGAAGCTCAGAATACTATAACGATTACTTGAAAATATTAGTATCATAAAGCACGTATAAAAAAGTTGGGAAAGAGCTAATATTTGCATCAAATTAATTTCGAAAAAATTAAATTTAGTGCGGCTTTGGCATAGGGTACAAACCTTTTTTCCAAAAAAAGAACATTCTTATTCTTTTCTTCTCTTTTTTCCTATTATGTTTTATTATTTTTATTTTTAATTATATTTTTTTCCTTTTTCATAGTTAAGTGTACAGATTATTTTAATTAGCTACCGCAGCCGCAGCCTCACGCAAGAGACGTAACCCCAACAATTTCATAACGCTGATTATTGTATTGTAATTTAATATCGATAAGCTTGTAAAAGCGAGAACCAGCGCGATAAACCTTATTACGATAACTTTTATGAAGGCTTGACTAGCCCAAAAACTAAGTCAACTACTATAATCCGATTTATTCATCTTTATATATTTAATTATTATTTTCTTAATTATGGTGCCACTTTTAAAATAAGATTTATAATATTTACAATAAAAGTGTTAAGTAATTTATTTCTATAGCATGATTATTGAGTAAAAAATAATTTTGATGTACATGAAATTTATAAACTAAATGTGCTTGCAGTAATTATATATTTAATAAAAACAGATTTAACAAAAAAAAAGTGTTTGCTAATAAGTTGCTAAGTGCTTTGTATAAGCTTCGAAAACAATAAAAAAATTCTTAAATACAAATATTTTAAATAATATAAATTTCAAAATTGAAACTATTTTCATTGAACTCTTGATCAAAGTTTTAGTGGCTTAAAATTAAACATAAACAAAAGCTAATTTCAAAGAACTAAAATTTTTTAAAAAATTCAAAAATTTTCATCCTTTTTAATTGTATTAATAAAATGTGAAGAACTTCTGTTAGAAAAAAAAATAATAGACGACGCGATCGACGAAAAAAAATTATAGTTAAAAATTTATATTATATACTACAGTAAGCGTGAATTCCATAACCGAATTTCAAAATTAACCGAAATGACGTCCTCAAAAAATGTAAATTGCGTTTTCCTTGAATCATGCCATCAATCTTAAAATCAAAAATGGTAGGCAAAAAATAAGTTTTTATTTCTTAGAAAATCTTGTTGGTTATTGATAAAAAATTTTGTTCCCTTCACGATACTACTGGCCTAAAGCAAACTCAATCCATTTTAGTGTATGGATAATATGTGTGACTATTAAGTGCACCTAGAAGTGAAAAAACTGGCTGATAAATATTAACACACCTGTACTTTTATAGGTTAGGTTAACGGCTGTAGCGGCCTTCCCTCCTCGATTTTTCATGCGCGCGTTTGCTCCGAAGGTCAAGTCATTTTTAGAGAATCCCTCTTTTCCTTTCTTGCCACTTCCTTTTCTTTTATAAAGACGCTACAACTTAAAAGAGTATTGCAAAATGATTTTTTTTCTTATTTTTAAAAAAATCAACCATGTTAAAACCCCGCTAGAGTATTATTTTATTTATGTATTTAATGCCCCGCTGATTAAGAAATAGGAATAAAGAATAGAAAGGCAACACGTGAGACTTATTCTTTAGATTAGATCAAAAGAATAGTTTGCTAACAATCATTTTCGCTTCGCAGAAATGCATGCATGTAACTGTATTTTTAGGCTTTTCACATGTAGATTAAAGTAAAAAATTTAAGACTAAATATTAGAATACGATTACCAGTTTTTAATCAATACCACTTCTACCTAATTTTAATCCTAACATTGGCAGTAAGGAATACGGGTCGTGTATTACGAAGAATAGACCAATGAAGAATTATGTAGCAAAACTACGTATTTGAATTTTAAAAAGCAGAGAATCTTTCAAGATCAAGAGGAAAGACTAATAATAAGTGATAAGTTTGAAACCTCAACGTCGGCTCATTTCTAATTGCGTGGATATATTCAAGATCAACCATCTACACGTATATAATAATTTATTTTTAAATACAATCAATTTGAATTAGTTTTTAAATACATTTCTCAATTTAATAGTTCCGTTTTAATTATATTGATTTACATTTAATAAATTAATAATAATTAATAAATCTTTTCAAAGATAATTTTTATTGTATTTAATAGTAACGCTAGATACATCATTAATTATATTTATAGTAATAACAATCCAAAATTAATTTCGAAAATTTTTCATACTTTCAATATTGATAAAATCGTTTGAATGTTATTTTTGATAAATTTTAAATATTAAAAGTTTGAAGCAATATAATTCCGTATCATTATTAAATTTATAGACAATTGTAGGAAAATTTTTTTTGGCAAGTATTAATTTTCTATCCAAGTTTATTAACATTAATTATATTTTTAAAAAATGCGTTTTTTAAAACAGATTTTATTATTGTTGACATTTGAACTGAAAGAAGGAAGAAAAAAGATAATATTATTAATCCTTTAAATAGTTGATTCTCTTCTTGTCCATAGTTTTTTTAACGATTTACGGTGATTCTCTGTGTCATGGTCAGTTTATGCGTCATGAAAATTAATAAATGCCAAAAATTTTATTCTAGAATGTAATTAATATAAATGCATGCATATTCAACTTTTAAAATTTTTTATATAAATAATGATTTTATATACATGTAATTTTCCGAAAATAAGGTCCTTTTATTCTATATAAATAATAGAAGTCATTGCATAGAATGCAATAGAATGGATTTTCATTTAATTTTACATTAAATAATATATAATATACAGTTTTGAAATTTAATAATGCTAAAACTATGAAACATTTTATTTTGTAACTGGCTCCAATCTCACAGGTCGATTTTTTAAGAATAGTGTATTTTATTGTTTAGACGATCTTCCGCTAAAATCTTACTCAGGTATGAAATCTAAAATTTTTATCAATAAATTTATAAACAGATTATTTAATTTTAACAAAAAATAATATTAATTGTATATAATAATATTACGGTAATAATTATAATGAAAATGCTTGTTTTAGTTATTCATTGGCAAGATATTAAGTTAAATTAAATTTACACTTCTCGTCACGATAAAAGTTTACAATGTACTATACTTATATTCATATTGCAAATAAAAATTCTAGTATTATAATTTAAGCAATACATTTTGTTAAGCCATAAATCTACGCTCTTTCGTTATAATTCCGCTACGAAGTTAAAAACATAACAAGTAAAAGTATCTACATACGCAGGGCATAACATCAAAATACAAAAACAGTACCAAAAATTTATTATTAGGTTGATGAGAAAATACTATCTTATTTCTACTAATATTTTTAAACAAACTGTAAAAAAAGTATTCTGTAAAATTAGAGACTTTTTTACTCTCTTTATTTTCTATTATTCTTTATAACTTCTTGTCGACTTTACTTAACCGCTGTCATTGTTTATAATTGTTTATAAATTAATCGCACCTTCGAGTCTTTTAAAATCATAAATTAATTTAGTTAATGAATTTCATTGATAGACAAATTAAATTAATAGTTCAAATATTTATAAAAATAATCAAACGCGTTATAATTACATAATAAATAATACAAATTTTCTTTATTTTTAGAAAGTACTTGGAACCGTGTATTAAGGAAATTAATATAAACTTAATTCACTGATGATTGAATGATATAAATTAAATGCAAAAGTTCGTTTTTCATAATTGAAAGTATATTTATAAAAATCATTAATAATAATGATAAAACCAATCAACTATGGAAAAATCCTACTCGTCAGTATTTGTTTTCCTCGTTTATTTCATAAAGACTAAACATTAACTGAATATATATAAAAAATATATATAAAAAAAATTTCTAAAAGCGGAACTTACTCAGCCTATAAAAACAAATATTTGTTAGAACTTAAATAGAATTTTTGTTACTTTAATATTAAGTTAACAAAAATTTTATTACATCAATATAATATTAATTATAGCAGTACGTGAATCGCATTTAGAACGTACTTCATCATATCACTAAAATATTTAAATATTTCAATACCGGCGAGAACGACAATTTAAAAATATGTATAAGCTGCAATTTTATCACTTAGTAGACAATACAGCAATCGGACTACTTAAAAGTGATGAAAGTTCGTTCTTCACCCTAGATGTATAAGGAAGTTTCATTTTTAATTAAATACACAAAAGATATTAAATCAAATAAACCGTGAGAGTGTTCTTGAACTTTTTTTTTGAAAATCAAATATAATTTCAGACATCAAGATGTCAGTTATCCTACGGCTCAATTGGAGTTCATAGATGTTAATAAATTAATAAATTTCCAACTGTGCTATTGAGGAAAAAATAATTTTTTTCTTCATAAGTTTCCTATCGAGAATATTGAGTAGTATTTACCACTTATACAGTTATGAATTTTATAGAGACTTATTAAATATAGTGTTTCCTTCAATAATACAAAAATAGATTTCGATACATTGTTGTTACAAGTGCACTAAATATTTGATATATCGTATAATTATATAATAAATAATAATAAATATTATATTCATATTAAAAACATTGAAGTATTGGTTTTTCAAAAGTATGTAGATAGATTTATTTTTTTTTAAATAAATTTGGATATTACAGATAAATGAAGTTTTCATTTAAAACAATGTGCAATAAATGAATTTTATTATTTATACCTAGATATACTGTAAATAATAGTAATGCATTTTATTTTGATAAATTTTATTATCTGAAGATACATGCAACAGAATCTTTTAAATTGTTGACAATTCCTTAAAATTCATTTTTAATTGTAAAAAAACCGAACTCAAACTCACGTTTCTAATTATAATAATATTACATTACTACCTGTCAATAGTCATTATTTAGATAACTAATTATTAATGCGCTTCTCAATTTTCCAATAAGAGTATTACATTTAATATAAAAGTTAAACGTAAAAAGCGCATTAACCAGCGACAAACAATTAGAATGTCGTTAAAATCCATATAATTGATTTTTACTTTTTACATAAAATGAAAGTAATGACCTCATAACCTCCTTCAGGTTTAATTTTTCATCTTACAGTAATTTTATGGCTGGTGCCCCACATCAAATCAAAGACTTACACTGAAAAAGATGATAAAAAACGTGATGATTCCCATGTACATAAATGCTTGCGCGCACGGCTTATAAAAGAGACATTAAGAAAAGGTTAATTATTTCAATTTGCTATTAAATTGCATCGTTAGGAACGTACAGTTAATTCAGGATAGGTAACTAATGAATTTATTTTAAAGTGTGACATAATCGAGTTACGTTAATTAGTTTACTTGTCCTTTTATTTATAATTTCGAGTATAATATAATAATATTCTTATTTCCTATTATGGTAACACAACTAATGATAATTTATTAAAAATGAGTCCGATGAATAATATTGATTATTATTCTTATACATTAGTAATTATACTTAATTACATTACGAAAGAATATCAAGTATTATTACACAAAAAGAGATATTTTGTTCATTTCAAAATAGCATTAAAATTAGCATATTTAGTTTAATTTTACACATCAAATGTAATAGTATTATTAATTTTTAATTCTCATTTCTTTTTCATTCATAATCTAAAAATTAATTCAATAATTAATTATTTAATAGGAAAAACGATTATTTAACAATCAGTTGTATGGTAATAGCACAACCTTTACAAAATTCAATATTCTACGATCAATTTCAATTTCCAATTCGATTAGAAGTGTATTTATTTTATCCTTTTGCAAATAATTAAGTGGCATAGATCGAGGAGCGTATGCTAAAGCATAAAGAAAGTTTAGCCTTAATGACAAAAACTCAATCATGTCTGTATACATCATAATAGTATTTTTCATAAAAATTCAAAAACACGAAATTTGATATTATTTTTTTAAAGTATAATAATTCATAGTAAGTTGTGAAATTTATTTCGATGCTTACATTGTACAGCAACTTAAATAATAGAAATGTTTTTTCTTATTTCTTTCTTGTTTTCGTTTAAAAACCAATAGGAAATTATTAAACACATTCATTTTACTATGGAAAATAGAAACAAGCTTAAATCGAGAAAAAGTATTACTTATTAGATGTTATATTTTAATTAAATTACGAGAAGTATACTCAAAAGTGCCGCCAGTATCTTTAAACCACAATACATTTAAAAATTCATTATTCTGTAATTTTCAGATACATGCTACATTTATTTATTCTACAAACATTTTAGCACTTTCACCCTATTGAACAAATGTATTTTTACTATTTGCAATCTACATAATTGATAATTAATAGGTCCTCGTAAAATATTTGGATACAAATAAATTATTTGTGTGTCGACAAATTTTTTATATAAATGCAGAATTTCAGTAATGATTGATCGACCATTTATTCGACATTTACCCATGTCTTACATGCGCCAAATTATAAAGTTTCATTTTTCTGTACCGCAAAGGCGTATCGACTGACAGCCTGACATTTAACAGAGCCTCTGCTTTCTTTTTTATAAAACACGCGTAGATCTGTCAAGAAAAACGAGAATAAAAGAGCTTGTAAAATGCTTGGGTAAAAAAATAATATTGTACACGAAGCAATGCAAGTCAATAATAGATTCGCCCTTTAGCGAGCAGGTGTTGGTGTAAGATAACTTTCGACGATGAGCAAATATGACACTACAAGCAAACGCAGTAGTAGTAATAATAATACTAATACTAATAATAATAATAATAATAATAATAATAATAATAATAATAATAATAATAATAATAAGAAGAAGAAGAAGAAGAAGAAGAAGAAGAAGAAGAAGAAGAAGAAGAAGAAGAAGAAGAAGAAGAAGAAGAAAAATAATAGTAATAATAATAATAATAATATGGGAAAATGGAAGCCAAAAGAAAAGGAAGTAAATGAAAACGAAGGAGGAGAAGAAAGACAAGAAAGGAAAGGAAGTGAGCACAATATAAAAGTAAAGTACATGATAGCTACTACTCACCTTGTCCGTATCGTAGACTTGACCGGGCTGCGCGTGACCCTTGGGGCTCCATTGGCAGGGGCGTTGGTGCGCCCACTCGGAGCATACGCTGTGAAAGCACGCGTGACACTCTGCAGGACAAACGGAACCACACATACAGCAACATCGTTCACTGACGCCTGAGGTGTCAGATCTGCCTCGGTGGCATTCGCGCTTCGACGCTCCAACGACATCATCATCATCATTATCATTTCCGTCGCTCTGTAACTCAGTCTCATCATCGATCTCAGCCTCCAGATTTGCATCGACCTCGAGCCCAACATCCTCTCGACCCCCTTCCTCCCGCGCCTCGACAGTACCATGATCGAGTCCCGCCGCGAAGAAGTCAAACTCTTTGCCTAACCTAATCACTTTCGCCGTTTCAGCCTTTTCGCCAATTTTGTTGTTGTTATTGCTGCTGCCGCCGTTCTTACCGTTGCTACTAACCCCGCCGTCGCGATTGTTATTCTTTCTGTTGTCGTTGTTAGTTTTGCTGGGGCGATTCTTGTCCCCGTTGCCGCTAATGTTGTTGTTGTTGTTGTTGTGGTGGTTGTTATTGCTGCGACTGTTGTTATTGTTGTTGAAGGCACGCTCGCTGCCTTTGACCAGTAAAGAACTCTTTTCCTCGTCGTCGAGGTCGCACCAGCAGAGCAATCGGTGGAAGGAGGTTAACCTCGCGCAGCTCCTAGCTGCGCTCCTTTCGCCTTCCTCCAGCTGCTCCAATCCTTTATTAATTGCTGTCGGTGCTAGCGGCGGCGGCGGCGGCGGTGGCGGCGGCGGTGGCGGCGGAGGCTGCTGCTGCTGCTGCTGCTGTTGCCATCCGGCGACGCACGGCAACGTCAGCTGCTTGGCCGGCGACACGCCGGCGCACAACAGTCCACAGGGTCGCCTCGTCTGCTGTCCGTTGCCAGAGCCCAGCTGCACAAAGGACACAGGGTTGCAGAGGGGCTTCTGCCCCTGTCGCTGCTCGGTAGCGGGGTTCACGCCCTTACGCAGCATGTAATTTTCCGAGTCGACGGCTAAGAGTCGGGACATTGCCGGCGACTTGGCCGGGCCCCCGCCCTTCCCCTCATCGCACTCGCAGTGCTGATGATGCTCCTTGTTATGTTCCTCGCTACTGCAGCCCGGGCCGAGGTTACCGCGACCGTGGGCGACGGGCTGGTAGTGAAGGCTTGGAGCGGACACGGGCATCTGCTGGGCTGTTACGCTCGTGAGGGCGGCGCTTACGCGCTTCATCACTGCCAAGGGCTACAATGGGCATCGATCCACACTCGGACAACGCTTTATTAGGTCGCCGTGTCGATGGACTTCTCCGGCGAGTCCTGGGCCTCGCTCAGCGGACTCACGGGGCGATCCTCCATCCTGGGCCGGTAGTCGCCGTTTGAGGTTAAGTTATACCGTCGGACTCGTTCGCCGACTCACGTTAACAGGATCGCCCGAGACAAGAAAGGCACAACCGGTCGGGGCTTTCAACTTGCGTCCCCTTGTCTCCGAGACCTTCGCAGTGAAGCGCCAGCATGCGGAGCCCCGAGTCAACCGATCGCACTTTAATAACTGCGAGCAGACTAGCCGAAATCCAGTAGTCGCTCTCCCGGTTCGCCACTACCTCCTCTCTCTTTCTTCTATGCTTCACACTCCTCCCTCTTCTTAGTCGCTTCTACTGCTGCTGCTGCTGCTGTTGCTGCTTTCTCGCACGACCCTTCCCCATCTCCCCCGCCCTCGACAATGCTGCTGCTGCCGCTGCCTCCCCCGCCACCGGCACGTATCACGGATGTGAAATCTCAGAGTGCTTTCTTTCCACTTCCTTTTTTCTCATCCTCGCTCTGATGCAACGCGTAAGTACGCGTCCGTATGTGCGCGTGCGCGCGCGTATGTGTATGTGCGCCTAGGTCGCGCTACATATAGGAGAGCGACCGTCGCTCGGTGACCCACGGCGGCGCGAGTCGACTACTGCTGCCGCCGCCGTCACCGCTCTCTGGTTTATTCAAGGTCGCCGCTAATCGCTCCTCAAGGAGTACCACATAACGAGCCCTTCTCGACTTACCCTCGACAGCAGTGACGAACGTCGAGGCGAGGCTGCGACGGTCCCCTGCCAATCGTCGGGCGATCCGAGGGCCGGGACCTAAGGCCTGCAATGGCCGTCCTTAGCGCGGCTGCTGCTATCAGTTTCCCGGCTCCGAATCTTCGTCCTCTTCCTCAGTGGTGTAATGAAATCGATTGCAACAATGTCGCGGAGGTCGTTTATTGTTCCCGAACTGCTCGACACTTGCTCTGAAGATTGAATCCGCTTGACCAATGAGCGGACCCCTGCTACCGTTCCTATGTAACTCACTGAATCTCTCTCGCTTTCTAGCTCTATCGAGCCCCTTAACCCCGATCTCCTTTCTCTGCGAATGTGTCCGCGGGCGTCCTCACTCTTATATATGTTGCCGACGCACTCTACCTCCTTTTCCTCACACCTTCATTCGCCCTTTGTCACCTCGTTGATGCGCCTGCATGGCCGAGCTTTTGCTGTCGGTAATAAAGGAAGTATGAGTAGGCTGATCAAATGCTAGAAATCATCCGACCACGACCACCGCGCACTCCTCCTGGATCAACCCCATCGAGTTCGCGTTCCTCTTTCTCCACTACAGCTGCTGCTCCTTCTCCTCCGCCCCCGCGGCCACTACCGGCCGTCCGCTTAGCGACGAAGCTACTAGTGCTGCTAGACCGTCCTCACGGTGGAACTCACGTAACAGCAAAGGGGAGCTCCGGGCTCGGTTCTTAGTCGCGGCCGTGCCACAACTAGTTTTCAAGAGGCTGATTATCCTCTTGTCCTGGCTACTCTCGCCGCCATCGACTTGTCTAACTCGAAAAGACAGCAGCAGCAGCAGCAGCAGCGGCGGCGGCGGCGGCGACTGTTGCTGATCGGCACCGTTTCCTCTGGCGATCGGGACTCGCACTCTTCCTCCCTCTCTCTATCTAATTCGCTCGCTCGCTTCTTCTTTTTTTCTCTGCCCCCCGTCTCTATATATCTTCCCCCTTGGGTATTCACCTCTTTTATCTCTAGGTATATCTCGCACAACCACTGTCTTTCCCACTGCTCCTCGCCGGCGTTCCCGATTCCCTGCTGAAACCGTCGGGCTCCAGAATTTTTTCGAACGTGATAAAGGAGTACGATGAAGAAATTAAAAAATCCCCGTATTCTCTCTTTACGCTCGGGTCATTTCGCACTCGCGCATTGCACTGTCTCTCTCGCCTCTTGGAGCCCAGGGCGTTCTACACTCTCGGAGCGACACTAACAATCGGTCATACGCCAGGCGCGGAACTGCCGTCTGCCGAGTGCCGAACCCCGAACGCTCGTTCTTCACTTGCTCACTCCGTTAGCGTATGTGAATTTTCGAAGTCGATAGACGGAGACGGAGATACCAGAGCCTAAGCCAGAGATAAATATACATATAGGAAATACGAGCGAGAACATGAGAAAGAGAGATAGAGAGAGAGAGAGAGAGAGAGAGAGAGAGAGAGTGAGCGTAGTGTGCGAGCGAGAGAAGAAAGGGGAGAGGGAGTGAGAAGAAGAGATGGTCGAATGTAGGAGAGCGCGCACGCGCATAAGCTGTCGTAAGTCGATACACAAAGGAGAGAGAAGAACCACGAGCGTATGCACACGGGTGGGGTATTACATACTGATAGGTGGGGGCGAGCTACAACTACACACATACATGATCCTAACTCTTTCTCTTTCGCTCTCTGCATCTCCCTCTATCCCATTATTCTATGTACACGAGCTTCATCTGTCTCACCATGCGCGCGCATTAAAAAAAATTATCAAGAGGAATGATCTATCTTACTCTGATTTGTGTGCTATCACTCTCCTCATTTTCTCTCTGTGCTCGCGCATGTAAAATAGAGGCATCCCTCCCCCGCCACCTCACCAACACACGATTCTACAATCGCTACATCAACGCCACACGTTACGTTATTACCGGGATATTACATACATTAAATTATTAAATCGACAAAGGCCATATTGATATATTATCATTTTATACAACTACTTCTCGCTAAGATTTCGCTCAGTCTTTACTCCTCCTCTCCTGAGTCGACCCTTCCATCCATCTGATCCATCCAAAACGTAAGAAACACGCGCGCACCGATACGGTGCTAGTGTAATCAGTTCTACTTTCTCGCAGTGTTCCCCCTCCCCTGTGGCGTCGTTAGATTTCGACCGCCTTTCCCCCTCAGCTGTTTGCCGGCAGCACACAGCTTTTCACCGGCGATGCTTTCTAACTCATCTAACGCCCGAAAACTTCTTTGTCCTGCAGCGTAGCAGGCAACAACGACGTTGAACCTTCCCCTCCCCTTCGGCTCCTTTACAATAAGCAGCGACAGATGGTGGGGAAGATGAAGGGGGGGGGGGAATAGTAGGACAGTGAGCTGATATCCCTTTCCGCTGTTTCTCTCTCTCTCTCTCTCACTCTCTCTCTCTCTCTCTCTCTCTCTCTCTCTATCTATCTATCTCTCTCTCTCGCTCTCCCTCCCTCCCTCGCCCTATATATATATATATATATATATACGTACATCTAAATTACTTACACACGCACACATAAATATATATACATGTATATATGTTTGCATATAAAAACTAGCTCATGTTGGTGCATATAAAGAAAGCCGGGCAAAAATGCAAAGCATGTTAAATCCATAATTACCGGGCACCCGTTCCCGCTATGCACGTATGCGCCCGCTTATGCGTGCTGCACTCTTCCTGCATCGCGACGATCAGCCGGGAAAGCGACCATCACAGCTGTAGGTGCGCTCACCCACACACACGGGCGGACGCTCTACAGCTGACCGGCCGGTTTTCTCTCCCTCTCGCCCTCCTGCCCGATGCGCATCCACAGCCGTGAACGCCCCGCCGTCTCCAGAGGAGAATCGCATCAGCGCCGCCCGTGTTTCAGTCGATAGCCGCGCCATCGCGAGCGGCGCTCCTCGTCCCTGCCGCTGCTGATGCTGGCGGCCCGATCGCATTGCGCTTCCTCGCCCCGCGCCCCCATTTAGCCACTCCGGCACAGCCGGTGCGCCTTGGTCAACACACCCCGTAACTTCAAACACGGATAGATAGATGGAAGGATAGTCAGCGCTACACAACAATTGTATCTACAATGAAAGAAAAGCTCAGCGAGAGCGGGCGAAAGCGAGAGAGCGAGGGAGTTAGAAAGAGAGGAGGTGGCGAGAGTGACCGAGAGCGGCGATAGTTGTGTGCACTTGCAGAGGTCGAGGAGACCCGTAGAGGGGCGGTGAGAGCGAGTCGGGGAGTGGATGGTAAGTGGGATCGACTGAACTCGGCAATTTACGGGCGGCCTCGTACAAACGACTCCACTCTTCTCTCTACCAGGAGCGTAGTGTCTTATGGCGCGTTACCGGGGAGCCTCAGCTGATCGTTAGCCGGAGCTCGTCAGAGTGGGGTTACACGCGCAGGCAGTGGGGATATTTCACTCCAATCGCGAGATGTGACCTTTCGCCCTCGGAAGCATAGCGGTTGCCAGCTTCAATATGCCCGTGGGCCGGGCGGCAGGAGCTGCGGCGAGAGGGTGGGAGGGTGGGTTAAGTAGGAAGGAGACGACGGGTTTCGAGCGTCGGGGAGGCTCGCGTGTGACACAGCGATGGGATGTGGCGGCGGTGCGATGGACGGGGGAGGGGACCCCCAGAAGGGAAGGTTGCTGTAGCAGCCTGGCGTCAGAGTGGAGATCTTCACTCGGGCGTAGGGAGAGGCTGAACTTCCGCGCTTCTCTAGACCCCTCCACCTCTCGTCCCGATGAGACCCGTCACCTCAAAAATCACGCCATTCTGAACCGGCCGCTTCGTCGCTTGGCGCACGCGCTCGGCTATTCGATAAACAAGAGCTGTGCCTAACTGAACCTCGCCAATATCGTTCACCACCATCGCTACCACTACAGCTAATACTATGAGCATCTCAGCCCGAAACTTATATACCGACAAAATATGAGTTATCGAAAAGCGACGCGCCGAGAGGAGGACGTATCTTATTTTATCATGGCAAAATTTAATGAGAATGCACCGCGAAACTAGTGTATTATTAGTTCACCGGGAAAGGCTGAAATTCTTTTTCTTTATTTGATCGTGCGTGCCATGAGCTCGCAACTTGCTTTTTTCAGGAAATAAAAAAATAAATAAGAAAATAATAAAAGTAATTACATTTTAAATTAATAAGCGCTTCAGTATTAATAATATTCTTTAATTTCAATTCTCAATGAGGATTCAAACTAATTCTACGAAGTTACATAAAACATTAATAAAAATACTATCCCTATTACATAATCATTTTCTTAATATGCTTTGCAACTAATTTTCCTTCAAATGCTTATAATTCAAGTTATTACTAATTGTTTTACTTTTTTAAAGATTGAGTCCAAAATTGAAAATTTTAAAGGATATATGGACTTTTAAAAAAAAATAATTGTGTCTAAGCCTTTCATTGTCATAATACCATGTAAAGTTGTTTGATATCACACGTTCAATAAACTATTCCATTCCAAACTAAAAAAATCGTATACGTGCAAATATAATAAACATCTATGATTGTAAAAAAACTTTTATTACACTTTCTATAAATAACCAATATGCAAAACTTTTCATTGCGCTTCGTATTCCACTACAATTTAAAAGATTGTTATCTCAATGTCAGATAAAACATAATTAATATTGAGTTTACTATGAAAATAAAAAAAAAAAACAATAAAAATACTGTTTTCATTGAAATTTCTAAAGTAGCAGCCAACTTTTTCATTTTAAATTGAAATCAATTTTTCTCCAATAGTACAAAGTACTTTAAGAAACGAATTATGAACTATTCAATTGCTTGTATCTAAGTATTTTATATTTTTCCAAATTGATCCAACATTTTTCTTTTTTTCTTTTTATTTCGTACAAGATCAATAATACATACACAAACTATAAAAACTACTATTTCATTATGAATTTATTGATGGCTTTATTTTCCTAAGTAACATCTTCTACTGATGTAAATATTAAAGAGAAACATAAATTAGAATTATAAATTTCTCTCTTTGTACTGTCAAGAATGCCTCAGTTTATTATTCCAAAAACTTATTGTACCGCGGTTACGTTAATCTAAAATTGATAAAATGTGTTCACCACTAATTAAATTTATCCATTATTCGACTTAAAATTAGAATTAATGTAAAATATTCTATTCTATTATTATCAAAAAGTAAATTTGAATGATATTTTATTTCGAATAATGTTTTAAAATTATAATTAAAAGTGAAAATAATTTATAATATAATACTAATAGTATCATGCTAATAGTATATGTCTACTTTTATTCAATTATTGAATTTCGCATACCTTTCTTAGAAACAATCATTCGTGTATTTATTCAATTTTTTTAAGAATAAAACATTAATTATTAACAATTATTTGTCTAAAACAACTTCCGAACAATAAATTTTATATCGGAAAATATATAATCCTCCTAACGACAATTTTTTTTCAGTAGGTGAAAGGAAAGGGTAATTTTATTTTTTAAATTATTATCTTTCGCGATGCACGCGAACGGACAATCCAACGATATACGTGTTTTTGTTTCCTCCTTCTGATTAAAAGTAAAAGAAGAAAAAAACAATCTCGCGTTGAAATAAATTGCATTACGTACGTGTACCGTGATTATAAAATCCTTACTTGCGCGATATACATCATAATTTATGTATATAACAATCACAGAAAAGTACTTTTCTTGTATATGCAATATATATTTAGCTAAAATTTTAGGTTGTTCAACTCGTTATATTTATAATGTATGAGCTAAAGCAATATAAGATAGTTACTGTTCACAAGCTTGACAAAATATCTGTAAACAACTTATTGTTTAATGAAGGCTTTTCCATGTATGTCCACTTACTTAAAAATGCAGAAGGGTATTAAAACATACTCGATTTATTAATATTGATAATTTTTGATCGCGAGTATATAGTTCTTTATATACATACTTCACAAATTGACGGTCACGCTCACATGCACAATTCCGAATACGTGTATCCCCTCTTTTGCTCGGTTTACCGTCCCTCCGACGCCCTCGTAGCCCCTTTGTTGCTCCCACCACCAATCCTAACATAGTCACTACCTCCCTTCCTTATACCCACCCCCGCAGCCTTACTGCCGCCAATAATCCACGATGGCTATACCACCATGTGTCTAGACACACATCGCTCGCTTATTCGATGTTCACCTTGAAGTGGATTTTCTGCACGGCTGAAGTAGAAACTGACACTTTGTATTTACTGATACATAAACAATTGCAAGATGAAATTTGTAATAAGAAAAAGTCCAATAAGCGATTTTTTAGTTTTGTCAATTTTAAAACCGGTTTCTAGGATACGTAACGATTATTTTTATGCTTTATTACTTTGAATATTAACATATTTAGGAAGACAAATCATGTTATTTTGATTAAATTTGGTTAAATTCGAAAATTTTTAATATTTTTTATCAATTTTTTTATAAAATATAATTAGTCAAGTACCATCGTATGATCTACATCTTGTACACAATTCCATATACCTTAGGAATCCAATTAAACATTAAAAATATAGCAAGGGAATATAAAGCTGACGAAGTAAATATTTAAAGAATCATACTTTCAATTTAAATCAAATTATCTAATTTATCCAATTTTAAATTTCCGTAGATTATATAAAAATGAAAGAAAAAGTGACAGAAAAAGGAAGTGGAAGAGAGAGAGAGAGATAGAGAGAGAAAGAAAGTGTTAAACTATAAGCGCAACTATATAAAAATACTGAAGTTTTTAATAATCGCTATACGCATGTGTCTACATTATAGTACATTAATGGATAAATTAAAACCTACTTGTTATGCGGCTGTTATGTAATTTCATAAATTGATAAATATAAGAACAAGCAAATACTCGATAAACTATAATCCATTTCATGACTAAATTCATAACAATTAAAATATAATTCCTGAAATCAGTTAGATTTAATTCAAATTTTTAAAATAAGCTAATAAATTCAAGAAATATATATTTTATATTGTAAATATACACCGATAAATCATTGCATAAAAATGTATTAAAGATAATTAAAAGTAACGTAAATTGGGATATATCAAAATAAAATTACAATTTTTGTCAATAATAAGCGTTTTTCTACATAATTAAAATTTAATAAATTTGTTTTTGCACAACTTTGGTTTTCCGATGTTATACATAAAAGGCTAAAATTATAAATATCCTTAACTTCTATCTATTATATAAAAGCTTATCATTATTTAATATATAAAAACATTAAATATTGAATTGAATTTCTTAATTTGGTTTTAAGAATGATTTCTCATTAATGCAAATGCTATAAATAATAGGGTTTTTATTGTCAATTTCAAAATTTTATGTTTCTTTTTTATGCAACTATTATTGCTAGGCAAAATAGTATATTAAGAAAATATTTGAAGAAAAATTTAAACAATGTCAATTATTTGTACGTTGAATGTAAATTTTTGTCTTTATGTACTGCAGAATTTCCAATAAATTTGTAATAAATTTTTTTTTAGTGCTTAATATGTTTTTTTAATTAATTACATGCATTAATAGTACGATTTCTTTTAATCCAGATAGTTTAAAATTACCTGCAGTTAAAGAAAGAAATTAGTAATAATTCTCTATATATTATTATATATTTTTAGTTTAATCTTATTAATCTTACTTAAATCAGAGAGCTGAAAAAACAAGTATTAAAACAAGAATCAATGACTTTTGTTGCTCTTCAATTTTTATAATGCATAGGTACTGTATCTCATTTAAGTTTGTTTGAAATACATATACAAGCGACCTCACGCTGCTTGTACTAATTAAGTTTTAAAAGTGAAAAAAAAATTAATTTAATTACTGTTTCATTCGTAATTGCTCAGTTATCGAATAAATTTAAATACTATATTACGAAATTACTGAAAATATGAAGGAATAGAAAACTAGATAATTACCCATATTACTATAATAACAATTAACTCGTTTGCCTTTTTCAGGACGGATATTAAAAAATATCTAAGAATAAATGATTGCGATTGCAGAGC
This sequence comes from Kradibia gibbosae, assembly GCA_018907135.1. Taxonomy (NCBI): domain Eukaryota; kingdom Metazoa; phylum Arthropoda; class Insecta; order Hymenoptera; family Agaonidae; genus Kradibia; species Kradibia gibbosae. Next base: position 12,805,486 of record JACCHX010000002.1, on the reverse strand, counting down.
AATTGTAACATTAAAATCAATGTCTAAAAAAAAATTTTAAAAAAACGCAGAAAGAAATGAATCTAAATTATATATTGTATACTAAACTATAATTTAAATTATCATACATAAAATGTTGTAATATTTGCCTAAATATATTTGTAACTAATTCTATATCAATTTTTAAATATATATTTACAATATTTTAATTCATGTAAATTGTTTTTTAATTATGAGTACTAATGATAAAATAAATTAATTTGCAAATCTATTTACATAATACCTTCTTGTATTTTATATACTTAAATAAATAATCATTTATATTTTAATGTACACCATGATTAAAAACTATCTTAAAAATATAAAAAAGTAGACGATACAAGAAAGTAATGTTACAGTAGATTTTTTTTAAATATATAAAGTTTTAGTGATTTTTTAAAGCTTTACATTACATCATTTAAAATGCCTAACTGGTTGTATAAAATTATGTCCAACCTTCTCATATTTTCGCCTTAAAGAAGAACTCAATAGTTTATACTTTGAATATTAATTATTAATAAACGCTTTTTTTTAAGTGTAATCAATATACGCGACAAACGTTTCACAATAGATTTGTAATATTTGTGAAAGTATACAATTTAAAATTGAAATTTTTAAACCTTTTTTATTCTTTTTATGAAATCGAATATAAGTCATTTTATAGGATTGGAATTTTTATTGATTTCATTACCAAGTTTCGTAAAATATATTTAAATCTATTAAAACATATATTAATATTAAAAAATAGAATGTTTAATTAGAATGAAAATGACGTATAAAACTTATCATATAAAAAATTATGAATAATGCAATAAAATAGTAAAATCTTTGATAATTCATAGAATTTGTTGTTTTCATAAGGACTTTTTTTATATGAATTTTATATGAACATTGGATTGCAAATAATAATGTTACTTGAGTATTTAATACCATTTTTTTGGGATTAAAATTATTCTACAAATGAAATAGTAAACTACTCACGTAGAAAACAGTTTGTTTATTTAATGCACGATAATATCTGCATTTATTGAAAAATATTTTATTAATGAGCCTTATATAGTGAATATATATACATGTTAAATGAATAAATAAATTTATTGAACTAGATCACATGATTGTTTTATACTTTGTCATTATTGCAGAGTGAATCATAAGTCATATTTATGGATCTACTTCCGGTCAAAAGTATACGGAGAAGTATGGATTACACTTTATCGCAAGTATTAAATACAAGAGCGAAAAAGAATGTATTTGATTTATGCTTTCATTAAATTCTTACATATTATTGTATGGTAAAAAACTTATAGACATTTTTTTTATTGTTAAACAAAACAAATTTTTTTACATTGCAACAGATAATGATTTGTTAAGTATAAAATATAATCATTATAATATTATTAAGAAATATAAACTTAAAATTGTAATTTTTTGTGATTAATAGAATCTTAAAATTTTCTAGATAGATTATTTTACTTGTATATTTTAATAAAAAAATTTTATTTCAATGTAATTAATAAGTTTTTAATTTATTGTAATTTGTGTAATTTGTAGTTTATAATTAAAACATAAGTGTATTAAATAAATTGTAAAAATTATTTATTAAACGTAATAAAGGCAAGAAATATTTATCTAGTTATAAATACATCTGCCTAGAAATTTTCAATATACTTAATACAGTCATCAGTTATCTTATTAGGTGAATAAATGATTTTTTATTTAAACTATCTCATTTAAAATAAAATTCCTTAATATATGATAATAATATAAAGGCAAGTATCATCAGTCCTCTAATGTAAAAATTTTAAATTTAATTTTGTGTAATCAATTTGAATTTTAAATCAGAGCAAAATAATTATCAACAAGATAGATAGATGTTTGTTTGATTTTCTAAATCTCGATTAAATATTGAATAAATTTGGTGAATATTTACCATTTTTAAAATTTTTAACTAAAGAAATGATCCATAATTGGATTATATTGTCGAATTCTATTATAAACTGTTTTTTCAAAACTGTTTAGGAGATTAATAATTAAACAAAATGAAAGCAAGCAAAATTAGAAGATTTTTGTATTCTTGACTTTTACAATAAAATTATTTTTATAATAAATAGAATGGAAAATTGTAACTCAAATAAAGTGAATAAATTTGAATAATTTAAAAAAATGGAAAAGCTAAATTTAAGAAGATCTTTAAAATCACTACTGAATCTACTGAAAATCTTCTGATTTTTTAATTCAAACTTTTCAAATTATGAGAAGTAGATTACTCGCAAATTGATAAAACAGAGCTTTTTTCATATAATTAAATATATTTTAGAAAGAAAAATCCATTGAAAAAAGAACAGAAATAGAATTTGACTTTTTTTAATGCATAGTAAATATAAATACGATAGAATAATTAATCAAAGGCTACACTATAACGACGTTCATTCCGAAATAATATACCTGTATATAATAATCTTAAAACAAACGCCTAGTTTCACAACATCTTTTTTAATTTCTTTTATCTGAGATTCTTCTTATCTACCAGTGGAAATTACAATTTTTTTAAATAATATATGTCTTTTTATAATTTAAAAGCAAAAATTTTCTTAAGCAGTATAATAATTTTTCTTTTTTTTTTGAAACCTTTTAAATTTGTGGACTACGTACAGTAATGTTATACACAATCGTAATTATTACTGACATAATTACTTATTCAATAGCTCGAGTAATGAAGTAAGAAAAACTTTATAATAATTAAAAAACAGCGGAAACTATAACACAATAAACACAATAATAACCATTTATAAGAACTTAGATAAATTATATTTAACATTACAACATAATAATAATCAAAAGCATATACTTTGTTTCGTTCACTAAAGTCGTAAAAATGCTTTTTTTTATTCGTAAATTATTATACAATATTTAATTTAATTGCTACATCAGTAGATTTTCATTGTATATGTATTAAAATTTATCATTTACAATTACAAAAACATTTTTTACAATTTTTTATACCGAATATTTATCGTCGATTTTTATACTTTTTTTTTATCAGCCATTTGATGTAATTTTGAATTACTCTTATGGAACGAAGAAAACTATTAATGACAGAAAATCCGACGTAGTAGTTAGGGTTTTATCTTTATTGGTTGGAAGATTTTTAGGATTGAATAGTAGTATTATTATTGAGACAATTCATGAGCTCTTGGAATTCAGTGAAGATCGTAACGGTAGTCTTGATAGAATGCAAAATTTTTCAATTGCAATTGTACTTTTCAAAAAAACTAGTAGATGAATTTAAAATAATCTTGATTATTGTGAACGTAAATGTGTCTAAAAACGCTGAATATGTTGAATGATGAAGACGGTAATTTCGTAATAATACAAAAATTGGAAGGCATAATATATATGTTAAGAATTCGTATTGCACGTATAACTGTACATCACGTACTTTATTTTTAGCGTTACTTTTTACTCCCGAGTTAATAATACCGGTCTTGCAATATTATAAACAGCGAAAGCAAAATGAAACAAAACGAAACAAAATGGAATCCTTAAGCTCCCGCGTATTTTGGCACCATCGTGCAGGAACCGCGTTTAAGCTCATATAAGGAGATTTCAATGTAGCTATGCGTTCAACAAATTGCTTTGTAAAAGTAATTTGCACATGCTTTTTCATCCTTGTTTTTAACATTGTTTCATTTCACTCATTAACTAAAGCAGCTTTTCTGTATGAGAAGTTCTCATTCGCTTTTAATTTTTATCAGAATTGAATTATGGATATTCGACAACCAGATTTTTGATGAGGTGCAATGAAAAACTACTTTATAAGCTAATATTTAGTGCGCGACTTTTCATGGATAATTACTGATGCTACGAACCACAGTAGGTAAACGATTTATAGTGCCTCGCCATTCTTTCTCACTTATTTATTTGATTGGACTCCTTCCACTGCCTCTGCATTTTATTTACCTTTTTCATCCATCAGTTTATCTGTGAGTAAATGTATGTTTTCGTTTCTTTTTTAAGGTAGGGAATAAATCGGATAAGGCAAAGCCGTGAGAAGAAAAGAGACACGAAGCCAAGGAACAAAAAGAAATAAAGAATGAGAAAATGCAAGAGAGCGAGAGGTGAGATATGTGCCTATACATTGCTTATACAGAGACGCTGAAAGAAAGATAGAGAGCTGGAGAGAGAACAGGGCAAAGCTGATAAAATTGACGGGAGATCGCCAAGGCTGATTATTGACACGGTCGCTCACTCGTCCATATGTGTATATACGGCACATATACGATCCACCTCTTTTCACTCTACTCCCCTCTCCCTCTCTCACTCACTCTCACTCTCTCTCTCTCTCTCTCTCTCTCTGACTGTTTCTCTCTTCCCTTCGCTCAAACGGACGTCTTTTACTCTATCTCTGAGTTGATGCTAAAGCCAACGACACGGCGTGATGTCGTTTCAGTAAAAAATTTTGCATACCAAAAAAAGAATAAACGGTATCCTCACATTGATTCTCGAACTAAGATTTTATCCTGCATAGAAAGAAATGCTAAGTCAAAAAGTTTGTCTTCGCTATTAGAGTATTTTTGTCATTCTTCTTCACATTTTAAAGTAAATTTCTTTACGTCTTTAATGATCTTCAATTCGAAAATATTTATAATACAATAAGATAAAAATACAACATTATAATATGAAACTGAAATTATTAATAATAAATAATGTGACCAATAAGACGTATAAATAAGCTTCTTGTAAACAATAAATTATGTTCTAATTTTTGTCTGAAACAAAAATTTTTTTTAATAGATTCAATATAAATTTGTAAAATTTAGTTACTTTTATTATTGATAAGAATAAATCTGTACTTTAAGAACTTCACGAAAAGAGGTTGAATTTGAAGTTTAAACTTGATGGTTGAAGGATATAATTTACTTAATTTTCTTCAAGGTAAAGTTGAACATAAAAGATTGTATATTTTTGAGAATATCAGTAACTATTAAATCTTTTAAATATAATCAAGTATTTTTAACGTGAAATTTAGATTTGCTTTATTTATACAAATATAACTAGTATTAAAATGAAAAATAATTTAAAGTAAAAAATAAATAAGAAAATGTAAAATTCAATGTCAATATTCAGTTTTAGGAATTCTAAAAAATTTATGAAATTTAAAAAATTAATTTTCATATTTCTTAAAAATTGTTTAAAACATTTTAATTTTTGATGCATTCAAACAACAATATGTTAAACTGTTTGATATATTCGAATTAAAATATTAAAAAAAAAATTATATTTGTAAATTTAAATAATTAAGTATATCTTATTACATACATAAATTTCATATTTCTTTTATGTTCATATTTTTTTTTATGTTTTCAAAGTCAGAATCAAAATAAGTATCAATATAATATATTGAATTATTTTAACAACAAATAAATACTTTTTTCGTAAGTTATTCTTATTTAGCACTTAATAAAAATTAAACTTATAATTTTGTAGAAGAATGAATATTCATTTTTAAACTGAGTCACTCTTTAAAACAATTATTTCAACATCGTTTCAAATTGGTCGTTCTATACAAATCTCCTTCCGAACACGAACTTATTATAAATGATCCTATCGCTCTTTCGGTTTTACAAAGCTAAATAATACATTTTTAAATTACAAACGATCTTTGATTATTATAAGTATTAGTATCACAATTAATTATATATTTAATTTTGCAAAAGCCAATTTTATAATTAACTTTTAAAATAATTATTTCGCCTTTCATAAATGTTTAGATGAAAGGGCAAGACCTAATACATCCGACATAATACTCACTATTGAGCGAAATTCTACATGATGGAGGACAAAAGGGAGAGATAGAAAAAAAGAAAGGTGATTTCGTTAAAAAAAATCTCTTCTTGATAAAAATTTCTAATTATAAATAGAAAAATGTAAACTTATAAGAGCCCTTGTTAACAATATGCGTCGTAGGTGAAAATGATATAGCGTCAATTTTTTATTAATTTACATTCAACAAATTACAACCTTAATGAAATTGGCGATGTTACAGTTTGCAATTCGCTTTTAGTGAAATAGCCAATTTGTAGTAAATAAAAACGACACCATCTATAGATTATACTAAAACATAGAAATCCATACGTGCGAATTTAATGAGTGATTTCCAAGTGACATTTTCTGTACATTAAAAATGAATGCATACAAATCCAATGTTGTATATGATTTATTTGTATTTTTTATAGCGTCAATCATAAAAAAGATACATATTACTATCCTAATATATGATTGAGTAAAAAATTAAAAATGACTAAACTATACTAAAAATTACTATAACTATACTAGAAATACTCTCATCTCATAATTATATTTATAATCACAATCAGAGATAAAGTTTTCCATCACCAAAAACATAACCAAAATAAACTTGTAGATGGATCTTAATTACACTTAAAAATATCCTTTTTTAATAAAATGAAAATGCATTTAAAAAAAAACCTGTGTTCACAGATTTTCTGAATGTGTTCTAGTTTCATAAATAAGAGTTAGTTTATAATGCATACAAATTAAAACATTTTAAAATGTGATATTTTATCAAACCTGCACATAATATAAAAAAAAGTAGAGTATTAAGAGAAATAGTTTCTATAAGAATATTAAAGTAATACATAAAAATTTTTCTTTGTGCATGTAGAGTACGGTAATATTACAATTAAATACTAATTTATGTTCAACTAAAAAAATAATCAAATAAGCTTAAATTTAATTTAAGCTTAAAATTAAATTTAAAAAAATAAACCTAATGAAAATAATTTATATATAATCCGAAATAAAGTTGATATTGTTGTAAAGCTCTCAATAAGAGTTACATAATAATTAAAGATTAAATATTTAAGTGCAGAAATTTATCTATAAAGTTTTTTCTTCAACAATTAATAGTAAAAAGAAACTAAAAATTTTAACGTGTCTTTGAAGTTTGAGATAATTGCATGATGTGCTCAACTAAGTTAAATAAGGTATAAAAATAAAACCTTTTTATTTACAATTGGTTAGTACTCTAATAAAATATTACATCATCATTAAATTGTAGAGTGACTGTGTATGTATCAATGTTTTAATATTTTTTTCCTTTAATAGTATTAGATCAAGCTGAAATGTATATATTTTTTTCCTTCAACTATTTTTAGTAACACTTTACAATTTATATTTTATGTTTACGTCATTCATAACGTTCATATTTAGATCTTGCATCTCTTATAAGTATTGATAGGTTTTTTAAAAATATTGATTGATCAATGTTTGGTATCAATGTTTATCGATATCATTATTTCAACTGTAAACCATTATTTTATTAGATTTATATTGATAATTTTTACTGATATATATTATTTTTATTAAAAAATAAAATAACTATTTTGACATGCAATTAGTAATATAATATACGCAACTTATCAATATATAATATATGGTATTAGTTTATTCATTTATGTTATATAATTTTCAAAGGAATTGTAATTTTACTTATAAATTTATTACGATAGATTCAAGAGTCGAAATATTAAAACGTAATATAAAATTAACCAGTTTTATTTAAACATGCTCTAAGAATATGCATCATACAAATTTGTATTGTGGCCACATTTTTCATTTATGGTTCTTATAAAAATTTTCATATTTAATTAGTCCTAAAAAATACGAAAGTATTTTAAAAAATATCTTATTTTTTTTTTTTATATAATCTAAAAATCTTTAAATCTGTATCATATTATTTTTGTAAGCATATACAAACAATTGCACATTAATATTTTCAATAACCTATCGTCTTAAGAAAATATTTTTTTGTCGGAAATTTTTTATTATTTTTTATTTTTTAGTTCGAATAATTTGAATTCTAAACATATTTCCTGCAAGACTTAATTTTTAAGGATTTGAAGCATCATAGTAACGAGATAAATATATATACCTAATCAGGGTATTAATATAAATGATCCACTCATATATAAAAACGTTGTAATCTGAAAATGTTTTATCACTGCAACTTACATGACTCTTAAATTTCCACTTAAATTATCATTCATAAGCCACAGCTCCTCCGTAGTATCTGAACATAATAAACTAAGAATGATGTAATCTAAAAAAGCAGTATTTTTTCTTTCAAAAGTCGCATTTAATAATTTGCTTATATTATACAAAATCTTCATGCTCTTTTTTTCATCTTTATGTTGGAACTTTGTCAACAATATTGATTGCATTACAATTTAAAATATATTGAAATTATAAAATTCCTCGTTCTAACGTATTCTTTATAAAATTGAAAAAATGCTAAATTATTATAGTTAGAAGATTTTTTATAAATTTATTTGTCATTAAAAAAAAATTGATATGGTTTTTATTTTAATTTACATTATAGTCAATTTTACGTAAATAGCATATAAATATACTAATTATGTATTTTTGCACGTACATTCTTAAGTTTTAATCGTTTAATTATACAAAAAAAATTTTATATATAAAAAACCTAATAGAAGTAATTTTATTGAATTAATTAATAATTTTAATGTATAAAATGACAAATCATTGTAACTATAATAGTTTGTTATTATTTTAAAATTTAAATGTGTCTACAACATTTTTATGTATCTTATTTTTTATATTATAAAATTATACTTTAAAATTAATCGTTTTATGAAATCTGATAAAAGTACTGATTTGCACATATTTACTAATTAAAAAATCAATGTAATCATAATTTTCTGTATAGAAAAATTGTATAGTTTTTCTAATAATTATGTTACAATCCTACTTAATATACTTATTTTTTTCATTTTTTTGAATCCCATAGCTTTAATATATATACAAGATTTAAAGTACAAAATAATACTCTGTTTATGCAACTGTGACTAAAAATGTAAATTTAAAATATCGCGATTTATTCTTACCTGGCATGAAACTTCATGTGGAACATGAAATGTTATTATTTCACTATTATTATAAAAGCAAGAAATTGTAGTATAAAGATATATATAAATAACCATTTTGTTACAAAAGCTGTACAAATATTTTATAAAATTATTTTTTTTTATCGTTGCAACCGGCTTTTCTTTACAAGTTATTAAATAATTTAATTCAAATTGACTTTTCTTTATTATTTTAAAATTTCTAACCCAATACAACTATTACAAAAAAATTCCTTATTATGTTATTATTTTAAAAAATTCAACAAAGATAATTAAAATTTTATTATTAAAACTTTATAATAAAACGTTTTAACAGATAAGTTTTATCGATAACTTTTTATCATAAATAAAAAATAGTTTACAATTTTTTATGCTTATTTTTCATGTACATTCAATAGAAAAAAAAATAGTAAATTTATTATTCTTTAAAATACATTGTCGTAATTAAAAATTTTATTATAATTTAATAATGTATATAGAAATTTATAAATAATTTTATTAATTAATTGAATTTAATTAATTTAATTAATCAATGTCTAAGTAATTAAGACTTGCTTTAATTTTTTATGTTAATCAAATATGATTAATGAATACTTTTTCATTTCAATTCAAAATGATTAAAAATTGAAATGTTATTAAACAAATTTAATAATAAGACTGTACTTAGACATATTTAGCTTTACTTAATGATTAACATTGTGTTAGTAAAAAAAAATCATTTTTGATACATTACACTTTTTAATAGAAATATTTAAATAAAAAAATGATATACGATCTGTTAAAACGGTTCTTTATAACATATTTAAATGCAAATAATCATTATATTTTTAGATCTATATGCATAGATCTTAATCTTTAGAAATGAGATAGATAAAATTTTTGTAAATGTTTAAATTATAAAACTTAAAATCTTTCAATTTTCGACAGAAGCAGAAATAAGTTAGAATCTAATTAAATTTCCAAAAAAACAAGAAATTTATTAGAATATGAAACTGTCCTAAAGTAAGAAATAATTGAAAACACAGTGTATATAAATTTATGTATATGGTTGCATTCCAGTAATACGTGTAAGATTTGCAGCACGAGTGTCGAAAGTTAAATGTCCGTCCCGGAAAAGAAGAGGTAAGAAATATCAAGTGTAATCGTAGTGTAGAGGAAAATTTTCTTAGTACTTAGGCAAAAGTCGATACGAAAATGTAACAAATAAATTAAGAGAAATAATACACATGAAATAAGTAACTACATTAATTGCTAGGGTAATGAGATTGTAAGAATTGATAAATAGCAGGAATTTTTTTGAATTTTTTTATGTTTTTCTTTCATATGAGCTCCTTATACGATAAATTTTTTGTGAATAAAATTGAACTGCATATAAAAGTAGAAACCTTGAAACCTTGATCTTCAGAAATTTGCTATTTTTGAAATTAAACTGAAATTAAACTGAAATTAAAAAACCCTTTATATTCTTTGAACCTATTTCTTTGTTTTTATGTAATATTTTTAAAAGGCCCCTATCACCGAATAGAATTTTAACTATTTTTTTATTCGTACCTTGAAAAGAAATTTTTTCAATAAATCTGAACACCGTAGTTTGAAATTAAATAATCGATTACACTCTGTAAAAACATTATTAATTTTTATCTAACTTCTATCTCTAAAACATCTTCACTGCTGGATTCATACTTAGTCGTAGCCTAGAGTCGGTAAACATTATCCTCAGGCGGATAAGAAGGCTTGAGCGGTCAATTTTGCAACCCAAGGATGCTTTGAATGTATAGATGCAAGATGAATGTCCGAGGGCTCTATAAACGAGACCGCCCACTGAATGCAGGATGAATGATTTCGATCGTGAGACTCGTATGAGCAGAAAATATGGGAACGCCCTATGAACTAAGTTTCCTCCAGGTATAAATGCGTAGGCTTTCCTATAAATGGATTTGAGCTGTGAATGTACGAATTTTATACGCGTTGTAAGTATTACGTTCATACCTATGTTACTATGTTATTGGCACAGATACGTCAGCGAAGCTTTCTGAACATTTACAATTAATTCTGGAATTAACAGATATAATTTTATAGGTTATCAGAACTTGTTCCACTTACACTTCTTTAAGTCACCTACCATATTTGCCTGTCACTTTGCAAGAAGGTTGTCAAATAATTAAGAATTAAACTAGCCATTCATTAAAAAAATTTAAGATAACTTATAATGAAACTAACACATTATTTTTTATTATTGTTAAAGCAATTTGAAAATTATAAAAATTATTCATTGGCAATTATACGTCGTTAAATGCAGTAATCTTATGTATTTAAATTACTTATGCCAACGATACGATTATTTACATAATCTATTTAACGTTAAAGCAAATAGAAACGATATGACGTATTATAAAAATGTTTGTTTATTTTTCAATAGTGTAATTTTGATATATTTGACATTGAATATTCAAATAAAGAAATATACTCATGGCATTCAAAAAATATACTACCAAAAGTTGAAAGATATCGAGGAATCGATTTTAAAATACATTTTTCTTTCATTATTATGGTGTTTAATAATAAATTATTTACAGAACTATTGACTGCAATAACTATAGATAAATTTAAAAATGATAATAAATATTGCATACGTTTTGAAAGTTATATAGACTATCATGCAATATTATATGAAACTTTTACTGTAAATATATAAAAATATATTGTAAAAATATAATTTTGCAGATCAAATAGTAAATTATAATAAATGTATACATCAAAATGTATAAATTAACTAACTTAAACCTTCAAAATTCATATAAATAAAGACTAGTTGCAAAGAATGTTTGCGTAATGAAACTAGCTTAGAACGATATTATTTGCAATAGATACCTAGAAAACATTAAATGGTGCGATAATCGGTGCACTGAAGTGACGTGAGTAGCTCATATACTACGATAGGGTCCATAAAAATATTGATACTTGTCATACAACCTTGACATTAGATGAAATAAGTGCCAAACATGAAAAATAAAATTTCCTTAAGAAAAAAAAGAAACGAATTATTAACACTTTAAATAAATTTAATGCAGGCAATGTTTTTTGCATGAGAAAACTAACTCATAATATTTATTGATTAGTTGTATAAACTTTATTCAAATTCAAGAGTTAAATAAAAACACAGATTTTTTTGGACAAATTTTATGATGCAAATAAATCAATACAATACGATCTAACGAGTTTCATCAATAGACTTAAAATCTATCAAAAGTAAAAACTATCAACCTTTACTTAGTAAAATATGAACTACAATCAATTTATAAAATTAATATAAAATAAAAACTATTTATTATACATTATGACGTATAGATTTTAGTTGTAGAAAATGGAAGGCTCACATAACAGTCGTTCCAAGGTCACCTCTATATCCATGAAAATATTTTATTATTGATTCATTACTAAAATTATCACTAAAATAGTCAACTAATTTTTAAGCATTTTTGCAAGAAAATGATCCTACATTAGGTTGGAAACCTTGTAATATAAGTACATGCAAATAATCTTTGATAATTTTAATTGTGACAAAAAATTCAAATAAATAGTGCAATTTAAATTAAAAAAAAGGTAAATAATATTTTTACAGTAAATTTATTAGTACGGGATTCGAAAAAAATACTACCAACACTTAGGTTTTAATACATCTAAGTATTAATTTAAGTATAAGTTATTCAGTAAATCTACTGCTTATACTCTATATGGGTTAGTCTTAGTGTACAGACTTATAAGAGCAATGAACATATAGCAAATTTTTTTTTATAGACTTTCGACTTGCACTTATGTAGATACTTAGAAAATAGTGGAATAACTTGAGTATTGGAAGGACTTAACAAGCATTACATCATTATCATATAATAATAATAGCCTCTAAAGGATAACTTTATAATGTATTAAATTCAAAGTACACACAAAAACGTATTATAATAAGCTAAGTCAAACATAGACTTAACGAATCGTAAAGTGAGAGAGATAAACGAACTAAAGCCTTTTTATCACTGCGCGGCCTTTTACATTGCACTACATTCTGTTCTGTTTATTTATTAATAAACAGATTCTGTTTATTTATTAAAGTATTCTTTTATATATTTGTATTTCGTTATATCTATTTACATTTACTTAGAAAATTAAATTGCGGTGTTTATTAAAAGATAGTTTATTTTAATTAGGTAATTAAATAATATTTACTGAAACAATTTATGTGAATACTACTGATTAATTATTTACTATCGAAAAAAATTAATTTTTAAAATAAGAAAGTACCAAATTTTGATTAATTTTTTTTGCATAAAATATTGGTAATTTTTTAAAATCTACTTCTTTAAAAAAATACTGCAGGTAAAATGCCATTATTGTATTACGTTTTTTTTTAAACTTTACCTCATAAATATTATGAGCATTTGATAGAAATAGGTAGACACAATCGGAAGAAGAGACAGGCTGTGAGTGAAAAAATGATAGCGGATGAAGAGAAACGAGAAGTATATTCACGCATGCGCATTTTAGAGTTTCTCCGTGTCTCTCTCTCTCTCTCTCCCACCCTTTCTGTTTCCTTTTCATTTATCCCTATGCACGCTATCCTTGTATCTATTTCTTGTTTTTAGAGGATCACATTCAAGGTCGCAATGTTGTGCTATCCTGAAAATGGGCACGAAGTTAAAATAATTTTTGTTGCAAGTCACTTCTTTTCTCTTGCCCTTTTCTTGCTATCTATCTATATGTATATTTTGCTTCTTCGCGTTCCAATGCATGAAAAAACTTACATTTGCAATAAAAAGGGTTTCTACGTCTCTTAAACGAAATCATGTCAATATCAACTTCGACTAAAGCCCTATTTATTTTAGGTTTCTCTATTATCTTTTCAATTTGCAAACATAATTTTTTTTTATTCAATTTGAATACTTGACTTATTTCAGCATTTTCCATAAAACTCTACATTTATTGATCTGAATTTAATAGGAAAATACTTTTTAACGATATAAGACTAATTTTGTTAAATTAAAAATTATTTAATTAAAAAAATCAATTTTTTATCAATTTATATGATTACAGTCAGTCTTTGTCTTTAATAAACATAATAAACAGTATAACTTTAATTATGTTTGCTTATAAAAAAATAATAAAATATATATATATATATGTAATAAAAAATAATAAAATAAATCCGATTGCACTAGTAATTACATAAAATTCAAGACTCATATTTTTGCTGTACCTTTTAATGCTCTAATGTGTTAATTAATTATAGATAAAGGTAAATTCAAAAACATTACGCGTTTGTCGATAAAACTCCATTTTTTTAAAAAAAAACTAAAAAAAGTATGCCAGATACCTGAATTTTGTCTACACGGTCAGTATCAAATTTACATTAAAATTGTAACTATAAAATTGTTTTTAAAATAGTTACTTCTAAAAAATTTGCTAACATATTTATCAATTAAATGTAATCTAAAATTAATATGGTATTGTTTACATAATTCCTACATTTACTTACTTTATTTAAAGTAATTTAAATATCTAATATCTAATTTTTTTTTAATAAAAAGAAAATTAATGTAAAAACAATGTGAATCTTAAAATATCAAAATATTATTATTTTTCTATGACATGTTTTGAAGTTTAATCTGAAATTTTTAAATAGAAAAAAAAATAATTTTATAATATATATTGTCATGAGCTTGCTTATGAATTAAATATACAATTATTCATGTGATTGGGAAACTACTTGCATCTACGTAGAGGTACTTTAAACTTATACTTACATTACAAAGGCTTTATTTTTATACAAAAGATTTTTTTAGAGTATATATATATTGCAAATGTAATAGTTTAAATACATTGTGATCCATAAATCCAAAAAAAAATTTTAATTTAAAAATTTTTATCAATTATTTCTCTTATTTTCGGATAAGAATTTCTGTTTTAGATATATTAAAATGTAGAATAGAGTATAAGGTAATTGAAAAACAAAACTCATATTTTCAAAATTGAATATCAATTTCATACCAATTTTATTTATCCTAAAAATATCTTGGAACAATTTAAGTTTAAAAAAATGTATTATAATTATTTTTAAGTAGTACCATTTCCAAGCACTTAAACATACTTAAGGATTAAGAAAATAAACTCAATTTTAATTCAATACATCCATATTTGTTAATTATACGTGTACGTATATACATTTAACTAATATTGCAACGTACTTACTAAAATTTATCGGAATTGATGAAACAATCAAGAATATACAACCGTTCGGCCGTTCGCAAATTGACGCAGCTCGACTTCGCCACAGCTGCAATCGAGACTTAACGGACGCGAGCAATAGAGAGAAAGAGAAAGAAATAATGTTATGTAGAATAGAAGAACGCGAATGAGCGAAACAGAGGAAGCGGAGGGAATAAGAGAATGGAATTGATGAAAAGTAAGATGAAGGACTTGTATACTCTGAGTTTCATAGAATGTATTTTTGGTTCCTTGCAATAGGTTTTTATTCTATGCTAAGTCAGAAGTTTCACAAATCGATTGTTAAAATATATCGTTGAGATCCAGGGGTTTTAAATTCGCTCGTTTCGTATCAAGCATAACTGACTAACTTTTTATTAGATAAAAATAAAACAACTAATTTTTTAAAATATTTTTATTACACGACTTGTGATGTCATTATCACCATACAACAGTTGGTAAAAAAATTATTTCTATTAATAATAAATTTTTTGTATTTAAAAAAGAATTAATTAATAATGTTTACAGTCCTTTGCAACTAATATATGAAAGTAAATAAGACGTCTTGCTGAAACCTGAGTGTTACTACTTATTTTCCATTACATAGCGTTTCTTCATGTGTAAATTTATTATATCTAATTAAAAAAAGAAAAAAAAAATTTATGTATAAGAATAAATAATTGAGTTTACTATTTCAAATAACTTCCATATTTTTGTTTTAAACTATTTCAGGAAATCTAGACGCCTATGTGAAATTAATTAGGAATGATTTTGGTTTACAACATTTAAATGCAAATATGGTACACGTATAATATAGTTAATTATACAAATTATTTTTATATTACCAACATTTCATCAAAATTGTGTAAAGAAATGTATAAATAATAATTTCTTGGCGGGATTATAGTTTTCTAAACAAAATATGAAGTAGCTCTGCTAATACAAAATAAATTATTTTATTCATAGGTAGAATGTTAAAAATGGTTGAATATTGTTTAAAGTGAAATAGGACTTTCATATCCATAAAATATAAAGAAAAATAATAATCAATATTTAAAAGTTATTGACCTAATATAGATTCATCTTAACGATTTACAGCAATATTAGGCAATTTAAGATTAATTTAGAAATAATGATTTGAAAACGTAATATTAATACAATTTGTAATTCATCAAATAACCGATACCAACCAATTTATTTAGAAATAATGAACTTTAAATTAACCTTTAAAACATTTAAATTAAATTATTATTTCATCAAATAAAGTTTGTATAAAATATATTTTATAATATAATCTTACTTAATATCTTTTTTATACTGGGGTTTAAATAATGCTCTATTGAATGTAGAAGATATCTTGTCATATTACATTTAATGTGATATTGCTGACTTTAAGTGCGGTCAGCCTGCAAGAATATCATATGGTTGACGAGATGCAGGTAAGACTCCTTTCGTATATACCCATGTATATTTAGATTTATTTGATGTTTACGTGTAAAGACTTCACGATACTAAGGTTTAAGTAAGGTATTTAATAGCTTCACAACTCTAGGTGTGGCATCATACCAACAGGCAACAACTACGTGTATAGGTTCACAGATGACAAGGTTGTGACAAAGCTTACATTTAATCGAATGTACAGTATCCATCCATAGACAAAAGAATTATACGTGTTTTGTGTAATTGATGATTGAATTAAAAGGAAGGATTTTTTTGTTCTTGGATATATGTTTATTTGTGATAATAAGAAAATGTAGGCATAATCCATGACTACAACATATAACTAAAGTAGAAAACTATTAATTGCATTATTTGAACCGTATTAATAACCTTGTATATTGATCTTTAATTACTTGCAAATATTATGTTTAAATTAAAAATTCTGTTTTTGGAATTTTATATCAACAAAATTACATACCCGCCTTTGATCTATGAAACGATTTCAATTTCTTCCTCAGTTCTATTTTGTTTTAAATTGATATAAAATTAGACATTTCAATAAAAAGGAAATAAAAATTAGTCGTACCTTACTTAAATGGAGAAAACATACAATACTTTAATTATCACTCAAATCTATTAATAATAAAAACTATTAAGTAATTCAATTAGCAATGAAATTTTCAAAATTTTTTATACAAAATTAATAAATAGTTACGCTATATCGACTAATAACAGATTAAAAAAAGTGAGAATGAAAAAATATTAAAACTCACTCAATGGTGTAGCTGAGACCATTTCCATTGAAAAATTGAATTTATATGTATTAGTTTTGTATAGTACACTTATTACAGTTATCTATACAAAAAAATCTTCTACAAAATTATTAAAAACATTGTTTAATTAATGTTTTTAAGGTACTGTTAACCTATATTTTTTTATTTTTCTGTAAAATACTGTAAGACGTTTGGTATAAAAAAAGTTTGAAAACTTCTGATTTTTAAGGTAAGTCTCTAAATTACTTTAAAAAACATAGAAATTTTCAAACAAATAATATTTTGATTTCTAAGGTCAAATCAATTTTCTTATAAAAAAATAGGACTCTATTTCACTTTAACCATGCGCATCAATGTTTATAGAGTAAACAGTTCTCCCATTATGAAAAGCTTCACGATACAGATCCACCATGCAATCGGTCGTTCTATATATATATCTAGATGTCTTCCCTTCTGTCGGCCAAAGTCGATACTAAACATTTTCTCCATTACGATCCTGTAAATGCAGAATCGTGACGAGGCGCTACTCGCTCAATGTACAAGGACAAATCTAAACTAAACAAGCGCTTGCTTAGTCGCATTCGTCATTGCAAAATACCGAGATCAACGAAGTGGTGCTCGGCTCGGTAGCGATTTTTGCACCGCTTTTTCAGTTCTCGAGCACGCGTCGGAGGTAAACGATTAGATAAATCGTCAGCGGCGCGGCGGCCGCGTCGGTCGAGTGGAAAAGAAAAATAGCCGATCCCGAGGCTTCCCGATTTACCGAGGGTCAAGGCTTGTGCAATTAACGATTTCTCGGTCGAGATTATGCGCAGTGCCTTGCTCGAGCTTGTTGGTTGTTTTTTCGTTTTTTTTCCACTGGCTTATTTTTTACATACGGTCGCTAGTTTCTTCTGTCCTTATTATTTCTTTCTTCTTTATCTTAAGTTCTTCCTTTCTTTTTTAAGCATTTAAATAAACAGGACGATTCAATGACTTTTCTCTTGTAATTAAAATTCTTTAAAGGAAAATTTCAAATGTAACTGGATTAATAAGAATAGATTTTAGAGTGATGGTTTTATTGTTTTAAATATTTAATCAACATGGTTCTTAAATTATCTCCAGTGATAATTTTTAGATTTCGCTGAGAGGACCAAAAGAATGATCGACTATGTATATATATCTATTCAAGGGAAAATTTCACTGTAAAAACTTCGTTAAGAATTAATGGTAGATAAAAGAAACATTCAAAAAATGTTTTTAAAAAAATTCAGTTTAATCTTTTTAAAAAGTGAATATTATTTGTAACTATATAATAAATATAAACCAGTTTGGCTAGTTTTATATTTAAATACAATTAAATTTTACTGCTATTGTCAATATATTTTTACTGATACTAATCTAGGATCGTGCTCATATTATATAATTGCATAATACTTAATTTTACAAAGGTATTTAGATATTCATTAAAACATTCTCGTTGAACTAAGAAATCCAATATTTTCTTATTAGTAAGTAAAAAAGCTTCACGCGAGCGAAGATTTTTTTCTTTAAGTTATATTAACAAAAGCTTCAAAAATTTGAAAATTCGCAATGATGTGTTCATACACAAAATGTATTTTGAATGTAAAATTTAAAATTTGCTCAAATCGTTAAAATCTTTTTATATAAACATATCAATTGTAACAACTATAATGGCGCTCTTGACATTTATATATTATTTCCTAAGCGCTTTTTCCCTTCGCAACTTACTCATAATATCATCGATCTTTTCCACTTCCTCGTTACTATGCAAACGCGACTTTTAAATAGCAAATCAAAAAAGATTTTTACACAACCTTAAAATGCTTATTCACACGCCGTCTGCAATTATCGATTTGCGCATCAATATGGAAGTCCCCATAGCTCAATTATTTAATTACTTAAATTAAAAAATTACCATCTAAACTTGGTGCTCACTAAATTTTGACGCGTAAGAGAAAGAGATGAAAACACGATGAAGGAAAATAAACTCTACTCGAAGAAGAGAGAAGCAAAATGATAAATAACATGACATGCGATTTTAACCTGGAAGCTCTCTTTAAAGTTGGGCTCACAATCAGAACTAATCACATGTCCTCTCGATATGTATTCGATGTGTATAGCTCTGAAAAGCTTAACTCACTGTTTATTATTTTGTCTATTTCTCTTAGTTTCTACTTCAATTGCAATAATAGACTGACCTTAAAATTACCGAATAAATATCGGTAAGTAAAAAAACTGAGAGCAAATGTGAAATTTGGTTCCGCGAAGCTTGAATGAGTTGTATTTTTAAACCGACAACAAGCTTTACTGTCCGTATTATCAGCTATTTATTTTTATATAAGTGAGAAATTTATGGTATAACATAATATTTTGTACGAAAAAACAACTCATTACAAGGCATTGAGTTATTAAATCTACGTAAATAATTTTTGTGAGTTAATAGTTTATAAACGTGTGCAGGTGATGAGTTAGAGAATCAGTTAATTAGCAAATATATTTGTACATCTTCTCTGTCTATGTATATGTATATTTATATTTTTTTATTTTAATTCCATAGAATACTTTAATACACAAAAATATTGTAAAATTAATAGACTTGTACGTGCGAAAAGAGACAATAAATTTATGAAAGATGAATTCAAAAACAGAAAATTCTTTAGTTTCTATCTACAAAAAACATACAAATTAAACCTAATAAAGTTAAAAATAAAGCTTATAAAGATTTGCAAAACCTATTAGCTTTAGAAGAAAATATGGATAAATTATATTTTGTGCATATAATAAAAATAAAAATTACAATAAAAAAATAACAAACAAAAATTATCGTTTAATAATATTAACGGTATAAATTACTTTTAAAACAAGCTTTATTAGTGAAAAAAGAAAAAAATTTAAAATCGTGTTGTATCTTTAAATAAGGAATGAATAGGTGTATTAAAATATACTACAAATTTTTTAGAAAAAATTTCTTTCCGAAATGATTCTTATTCTGAATTAAATATTAAAAAAGTTTATTTATATTTTTTTTAAAGGATGGCAATGATTTATTATTTTTATTGTATAATTTAATCATGAATACTGATAAATACGTAAATAAAAAATAAATAAATATTTGTATAAAATATTTTTCTTTATTCTGCTTGATTAATATAGTTATAAAATTTAATTAATACAAAATATAATAACTAAACTAATATACTTAATTTAATTAGACTTTTAATTAAACAAAGTTTTCATGATTTTATTAAAATAAAATATTAATTACAGATTGCATTATTTTAAAATAGAATAAAATTTAATGGTTTATAAATCTATTGACATTTGTTAATAAAAAAGGCAAATGAACTTTTTGATTATCGAACTATCTGATAACTACACTAAACATGCCTAAAATTTAACTTATTTATTTGCTTATTTGTTGTAAATGTACGTGATTATTGTAAACTTTTAAAAATTATTATTTATAACTTTTATTAATAAAATACTACTAATAATTTAATTTTTTTATTACTACTAAATCATGTTTCAAAAAAGTAAATAATCGGGTTTAAAACTGAGTTTTTACTTTAAGATTAAAAATTTATGTAATAAATTATATAATTTTGTACATTAAATTGTAAATTATTTTTGTAATTAAAATATAATATTATATACGCGACGAAAATATTTATTATAGGTGATTAAAACATCCGTAAAGTAAATAAAGATATTTACTTTATTTCTTTATTTACTTGATTTACTTTAGTTTACATTAATAAGTATGTATATATCGGTTTGTAAGTATATTTAAAAGCAATTTTTGAAAATAGAAATCGTCTTCAATATATTTTAATATAAACTGTTTTCCCTAATTATAAAAAAAACAAAGTAAAAATTTTTCGTTCCTTTGTGAGTATTTCGGATTCATAGCACAGTTGAATATTAAAATAAATTCACAGAAAATCGAATACTTTCACTATTCAAGAAACTAATATTCATGATCACTTAGATCTAATTATAGCGTTGATGAATATATCTTTGCTTTAATAAGCAGCATGTTTAATTCATTACAAATGTAAATTAATTATCATATAACGCGAATTTTAATAATGCAAGTAAATAGAATATACGAGAAAAAAGAAATGATTTAAATTAGCTTTTCCAAATTCAGCTTAAAACTTCAAAAAAAAAGAAAAACAAGAAATAAAAAAACATTTTGAAACGTGGAAAACGTATGATCACAGAGAGGGAGAACTCAGACACGTGACAAGAATGCAATTAGGTACTTTTCGGGTTTCGGAATCAAGTGAAATGGTTACTGCATTTGCGCCTCTATATTTATCCTGCTTTCTACATCTATCCTCCTCTTTTTCTCTAGTCTGAATGTCCATTAGCAAAAAAAAAAAAATAGTAAGAAGGAAAGGAGTTGAGAGGAAGCCAGTAAACCGTTAGGCAGAAAGAAGATGAAAAGACGTGATCTGGAAGGTTTATGATCGTTCTCCTCTTGCATATCGTGAAGAGTAATATAAATATAATGCATAAGCTTGATCTCGGTATTCTGTTGTGCCCTACAGATGAGGATTTTCCTGTGCCAGTTTTCTAACTGGTGCGGTAAACAAGCTAATAAGATACTGAACAGAGGCAAAAGAAAATAAGACGCTGAAGAGAGAGACAAAATTTTGTGCTCTGGTTTACTCGCAATGTTGTAAATTTTTTAAATTTGTTTGTCCTCTATATTTCCTCTTTACTTTTTTATGAGCCACCATTAAACCCAAAGAGCACAACATTCAAAATTGAAACAGAAAATATAAATTCTAGATGATGATTATTCAGATCCTAAAATTGGTGGTACTTGTGATTATCTGGAAAGCTAAGAAATATTTAATTTTGAATTAACTTACTAGTTTCATCGTTCAGATTCAATTTACAAACATTTAAATTCGGTTTTCACATTGATGTTTAAAATTTTTCAAATATGTTTAAGATAAACTATTTGATGTTTAAGATAAAATTCAAACGAAGCTACAGTAAATTTAGGAAAAATATTTTGAATACGAATAATGTTCTGTATTAAAGCATGGCTGCATAAAATTTATATTTTTCAAAAGAATGTAAAGGCTTATTTTTCATAGCAAAACAAAAATATTAAAAAAATAATAATAAATTTCATGTAAAATAATATTCAATAACAATATTTTTAGACTTTCGTTATTCGTCAATACAATAGATTTTTCTAAAATTTGTAATTATTACATGATTTAAAAAAGTAATTAGAACTATTTTTATGGAATAATTGTATACTAAAGTTAATATTTGCAAAAATTAAATATTCGATAAAAAAATAACAGGTGCTCAATAAATGAATATTTAATATAGCAGTAATATATAAATATAAAAATATTTAGTTTCCAAGAATCACGTTTTTAATCAATACAATGCTAATAAAAATGAATTTCGATTATTATTATAAATATTAATAATAAATATTTATTTAGAGTTTATTCGTTAGGTTTTTTTCTTTTGATCGATGAACATTTTTCTATCATATATTTCTTTTCATAAAAAGTACACTTACATTTTTTGTTATGAAACTAAACTTTAACTTGACTAAAAATTTATATTACGTAATAATTATTCATTAAAAATGTCTATCTTGAATTCAATGCAATTTCAAATTATGTGATAATGTATACATATAAATGTTAATGTCATATAAAAGGAAAGTTCAAATGCGTCAAGTAAGGTAAAAAAAGATATTTAATTAAGACTAAAAATACTTTATAAATTTTCTAAGGCCAGTTAGATAAATTTCAAAGTACGTATTATTTTTTATAAATCGAGAAATGTAATAAAACTGCTATTAACAATCGAGACAATAAATCATTAAAACTTTATATATATATATATACATATTTAATAGTAACAATAACTGAATATAAATAAATACCTTAGTATATTAATAGTAAAAAAGTTTCTAAAATATAGAATAGTACTATACAAAATGAATGAAACATAATATTGATATTTTAATATTCAATATTATTTTTTCATATTTTGAAAAAAATTAACTAAATATATCAAACTTAATTTGATATAATTAAAATTATTTACAGGTTCATTATATTACAAGTGACAAATATTAAGGTAATTTTTTAACCTGATTCGAATGTTTTATCTTCTTTGTTATTGATAAAATTAAGCATCAACTTTTTTTCTAAAAGAGGCGTAGCGGTGGTGGTAAGGTGTTGGTAGTGAAGCAAAAGCATGGAGAGTAAAAAGGGTATGAAGTGAATTGAAAGAGATGAAGAGCAGCATTAAGGAAAACAGAAAAAATAAGAATTAAGTGACTACGAAAAAAAAGAATCTCTAAACAAAATGTACTTCAGTCTCTCTTACCCTTTTATTTTCTATCTTTCTCTTTTTCTTTCTTAGTTTTGTAGTTATCAGCTTTATAGATCTATACCTCAATATAAGATTGTCGATTTTACGATATACACGTATACGTGAATACGGTGGATATAATATGTACCATAGTCGCTTGATTAATAACAAATTATTTTAATAGCATAGGATAAGCTTTAACTAAAAGTCAATTATACGTTTATAAATAGTTTATTATTAACATAAAAGCTGATATAAAAATTAACAATTAGCAAAACATGTACTTAATATATTAATAGAAATACCCAACATAGATCAACTTAATTTAATAATTAAATAAGAAGTATATTACTAAGTATATTGTGAATCGTTAATATAAAACTTGATAACATTTGAAACTAAGAATCGATCATAAAGAAATTGACATTATATGAATGAAATTGCAAATTAAATACATTTTCATCTTAGCCTATTTTAAAAGCCATAAATTTTTTCTTTTAATAGAACCACAGCCAGTACGGAGTCCCAAAAGTGTACAGCCTAAATGAAAATAGTACTTCGATAAACATTCGTAGGTAATCCCGTGAATAGGAATAAAAGAAGAGAAAGTAATTTATTAGATTGACATTTATTATCGCCGATCGCGGGGAGCAATTTCTAAAAATAAGTTGGATGAATAGTTGATGCATTTTAATGTTAAAATATCGAGAATATTTTCATCAACTGCAAAATGTGAAGAAATTACTATAAATTTTTAAAAAACCAAAAAAAAATTTGAAATTTTAATTGAAAAAAATTCAAATTAACTATACCATGAAATATGTATACTGGTACATATTAAACTAATATGCAATGCTTGAAATTGAAAATTAATAAAATCATATATTGATACTCAATTATATACGTAAATATAGAAATGTTTTTTTTTAATTGCACGTGAATTTTTCTAATATAAGTAAAGACTTTAGTTTTTCTTGAATAAGAAAATATATATATTTTAATAAAAGCTTGTGATGTCTATGATCAACCTTATTGAATAAGCTCTGTTTAATCACATAGGCATTCATGACAAAAAATATTTTTGACTCTATTAATTACACTGTTTTACTTGAGTGAGCTTACGTAAGTTAGAGCAAGTAAAAGTCTGAAACTATCTCTGATTTGTGATTCCATTCTAGAAATAGTTTATTCATTACAACGTACATTTAATTGGAAAATTTTGTAATAATTAGAAATTTTCATAGAAAATTCACAACGATTCCCTTCATTTTAGCTTAAAATTATATATATGAAGTTTTTGATGTTTCGAATAAAAATATGCAATATATTAGTATTTATGGGAAAAAATTGTATGAAACTGTAGTATTCTCAAAATGAAGTACTAAAAAGTCTTTTTTTTTAATGAGAAAAAAATCAAATTTTACCGAAATAAATAACTAAAATAAAAGTAATGCACTTTTCCCTTGTACGTTTTACTCTTTTACTCGTGTACAGTAATTTCTTAATAATAATCAATTAAACAGTTTAATAAAGTAGTGAAATTTTCTTTTCAAAGAAGAAACCTTTTTCTCAAAGTATCATCTAATTTTTAAATTAAAAGAAAAGGATTTTTTACTTTTAGAAGATTTTAGGAAAAAATTTCTTATGTTTAATGCTATGTACGGTAGTTGTAATTTATCAGTTCTTATACATTTCTTTTTATTAACTATCTTTGTAATAATAAATTCATTTTTTTTATTTCGATCATTAATTGTTTAATCATTACTATTCCCACTGATTATGCAATTATGCAATAATGTATATTATGTTTATAAATAAAAACTGAAGTAACATATCGATTGCTAAATAAAATACTTCCTTTATAATTTCACATATTGTATCAGCATATATTGTCGAGATGACCTGGCGAAATTTGCGCTACAGGATAAGTATTTCAAATTTCATATCCATCCCACACGGGAAATTATGTTTCGGAAAATATATTGGTGCGCTGTAAGGTTTAATAGAGCTGGAGCCAAGCTACGACAGACATGCCTGCATACAGATGGACCAGAACTGGTTTCTTCAGAGAAAGCATTGAAGAAATATATAAGTCGTTTTAAGAATCCAGGAAGAAACAGGATAGCAAGTGTAGAAGGTCGGAGCAGAATACCTTAGAGCACATCATCGCTCAAGATAATGATCCATCTCTTTGGAAATTTATCCTTTACTACAATATTTCACAATTTTATGTCTAGACCAACTAACATTAGTAAAAATGCATTCTAATTATATAAATTAAAATTAACAAAATAAATTGTAGCTTCGTAAGCATACAGATTAATTTTACCTATTTCTAGATTAAAATTTTTATACTTCAGATATGAAAGACATGATCAGAGCGTGAAAAATAATATATGTACATGTATAATAGACATAGATAATCGAGATAAAAATATTGATACCTTTTTAAGGCATATCTACAATTATTTTTATACGTATACAAACATTTAAAATGTAATAATTTTTTAATTAAGATCTTACAAGCTTATTAAAAATACAAATGTAAATAATGTAAGACAATAATTGCATAATGTTAATAGAAATAAGAATTTTAAACTATGAATTCGGTAAATATTATTCATACTACGGTTCTTCAATATAATAATTTTAACGAATCCTGTATAATATTTACGAATGACATAACAATGTTGGAATATAATGTGCTTTAATAAAACCTACGCATTTTAGATACCCATTACGATAATTCCTCCTTCGTGCCGTCAATTGAAGGCTCCTGAACACTCGGTACTTCCAAAGCTAATCGATCAACATGTCGTTATATGCCGTCCATGTTAAAGCCATTCTTCGTTCTAAGGGTAACCAAACTAACGTACGCGACTCATTCATTAATTACCAGTAATCAAATTTATCCGGCATACAATACTTACTCTGTTCCTTAATTTTACGTTTTATAATTCTTGAAGAACTGTACTTGGTGTCCAATAAAATTAAAATAAATGGTTGAGAAAAAAGGAAATGAATGACTTCCCGAAAATGAAGTCAAAGAGTTTGAAGTATTTCGGTATGCAAAAAGACAACTAATAAATATAAAATGTAGTTCCAGAAAAAGCTACATATAACATTGCTAAAAGTAAAAGATCTAAAATTGTTAAACTAGAAAACAAAAAAATTATAATAAACTTAATCTATAAAAATACAAAATTAGATTTTTATACAAAAAAGATCATATTTTTCTCCTCTTAATATTTATTATTTAACGAGTTTTTCAAGACTTTTTATTTAGCGATTATGAAATTTACCATATTGAAATATTTTTCGTATGAATTTAAAGTACTACAAGTATATACTTATGTAAATATTACCAAAATCAAAGGGATATTAAATATAAATTGATACAAATTTACATTAACATGTCTAGGTCCATTATTTAAAATAAAACTTCGCAAATTCCATGTGCAAGAATTCAAAATTTGTATTTTTTACTTAATGAACCACTAAAATTTTGTATAATAAGGTTTGCAAGATATTCAAGTTAGTTCAACATATTTTATATTATAGAATACTAAAAGAACTTTTTACAAAATACTAAGTAAATAAGAAAAAATATTGAAAAAAAATATTGCCAGAAAAAAGAAAAAATATTGTATATCGTAAATACTATGCAACTGTTGTACAAGTTTTAATATCAACAAAAGAAAAATATCAGCGGAACAATAACAAAAAAATTAATTATGTATTATATTAATTATGTAATAATTATGTATTATGTATTAATTTTTCTTATACACAAGAAAGTTTCAGGTGTAAGTGATATAATGAGCAACGGGGGATTAGTTTTTACCGCTCGTGTTGTACCTGCAAATGTTCTTCTCTTTTTTCACTCATTTTTAATTAATTATATCCGCTCTTCGTTAAAGAAAATACCCTAAGTCTCGGCACGTTCCTCTATATTTTTCTGCGAATTCATTGAAATATCTGGTCATTTATCCTATCCACTTAGTTATAAATTACTCCAAATGCAACTGTTGATGGGCGGAGAACGAATGATGTAGGGTGGAATTAGTTTATCACTGTCTTTGTGAAAGAAAAGAGCGCATAAAATTTGATTTCGATGATGCGCCGGAAATGGTGGTGAAACCGTTTTTTCGATGAAGGTTATGGTGCGTAGACGGAAAATAAGTTGGTGACATCGCATACATATTTCAAAGAACACGAGGAACTTCTAACATCCGGCGGGCGGACGCGACGCGGTACTGCCCCTTTGGCGCAAAAACTTCCTGCTTAAATAGCACATCGAGGGATCAAGTGAGTGTAAAATTTTTAGGGACCGGACCCTGTTCCTAAAACACATTATAATTTTCAAAATTTACAAAAAAAAATCAAACAAAAAATTTCTCAAAAAATATGCTTAACCTTTGTAGGAATATACATGAACTAAACTGGAGTTTTATGCTAATTCATAATTGTCTTCACAATTAGACTATAATATTGGAAGTCTTATATTAGTTTAAAATTCGTAGTAATAATCCTGTTTTTATGTATAATATTTATGTGCAAACAATTTTTTGCTTCCATAATATTTATAATTTAAAAATAATTAAAGATACTGGATCCGATTACGAACAAATGTGTAAGACGCATATTATAAAGAACAAAAATGTTTAAATCTAATGTAGGTGCAATATTTACAAAAGTCAAGCTATCATTAAAAATTAACATCATAAAAACAATTTGTCTTATAAGAATAAATTATCTTTTAAATTGTAACACAAATTAGTATATAATAGATTTTAAGACAAAGCATTATAAACCTATTTTGTTTCATGATACATTTAATTTTCATAAATGTTTGAAAAACAGTATTTATTTCACTTCTTAATATTTATTATACTGCGCTTGCAATATAATTTTGTAATTATTTTATTTATATGCAAATAATAACTGCCTAATATGTTAAGTGGTTAATCAAGTAAAATAATTGAACTTTAGTTCACTGATTGAAATCGAAGAATGAAAAACAGTTTTTGTTCAGTACTTTTTATATTAAAATTAGTAGAATCCTTGTGATGTATTTTTTCTGTCAATTATAACTATCATAATGTCCATTGCATTTAATCTATTTAGCAACATGCATACAATATAAGAAAAAAGGGAAGTTCGATAACACTGTCAAACAATCACTAAACTCACAAGTTTTAAGTTGTCATATATTAACGTAGTGTAATGTCATTAAATTAACCAATTATCTAAACTATTTTTCATTATACGAACTTTTAAAGCAATGCTCTTTACGTATGAGAAATACATATTAACTAACCCTATTAAAAGGTAATCATTGTCAATTTATGGGATATTGATGAATCTTGGCTACATGTACGAAACAAAAAATCAAAAAAAAAAACACTAGTTATTTCGAATAATCAGCATAAATTTAATAATGACATTCAGATTTGCATTATTGCTGACCTTGGATCGTTCCAAATATAATTAGTAGATTCATAAATTATTTTAAGGTCAATTTGTCCATAAAATAATAAAATCAAAATAAATATTCATTATTTCATTAACCGCTCGGCAATTTTGCACATCGAATAAAAACAACTAACTAAAAAATTAGTGATTTTAAAATCGTCTATATCCATACTCTTCTTTCATTTTCAAATTCTTTTCAATTTTATTTTTTAATTCCATGTCAATAAAGAATGCAGAAAAAAATCTCTCTTGTTAAGTGACTTGTTTAAAATGCAATATAAATTAAAGGCAAATTAGCTTTTTTTCAATCCTTCTTTATAACTCATAATCAGCTTAATACGGTGCTTTGTTACCCGAAGCCAGCTTTTATTTAAGAGTTGCAAACAAAAAATGTAGAAATCCGCTACAAGCAAGATAATATTTTTTTCGATCAATCTGGAGTAGATAAATATTCGGAAAAATTATACCCTCGTTGATGACTAGATAAGAACAATGGGTAAAAATTGAAGAGTTATTAAGTCAAAGTATCTTTTGGAAAATAAACTAAGAGTTAATGTTATGAAATCGAATTAGTGTCAGATGTTTATGAATATTGCTTTATATAAATAAACAAATTATACGTTGAACATCAATTTATTTAAAAAAATATACGTAAAGAAAATTTTTTATAATTTTTTTGGTTAAGACAAGGATAACTTGACAAAAGATCAAAATATATAGCATTATATATACGTGACTTTAATATTATATAATTACGATACACTACCTTCTACTTAATTAAATAACTGTACGTTCACTATTAATAATTAAATCAATTACGCATACAGGTTCTGTTTAAATATTAAAATTTTCACATCTGTCTACCTGTCAATTTCTTTCAAGCTTTCGAATCATTTGAAGTTAGACATCACCACATAACATTAACACAGAATTAACTAAAAGTAAACCTTTATAAAAAGTAGTTAAAGTAGTACTTAGGGTAAAATATAAATAATTCTGTATCTAAATGACTATAGCCATTTTATAAATTGTTAAAAAAAAGATAGACTTGATTTTTATAATAAAAAATGTATATTTATCAATAAATACGACGATAGTGTTTAGATTATAAGGAAATATAATTCATAGTACTTCCTTAAATTCTGTTTACGGCACACACAATGTTGAGAAGTCATTAAATTAAAAAGAAGCTCTTATAAATAACAAGGTAAGTCTTCAATGTCAATGTTACGTAGTGTGTAAATGTAATAATATATTATATTCCAAATAGTTGGAATATTTGTTACTTCTAACATCTATTTATTTCGTAACAAATTAAAACTCATACCTCACCCCTCTTAATTGCTGAAAACTTTTCCATCTTACGTTTGACGGTTTTTAGATTTAACGTTGTCTTGAATTGTATCATATATCACAGGAAAAAGAGGAAAAAAGTTGCGAGAGCAACATTGAGTCATTTAAAGACAATGAGAATCACTGTAATTGTGGAGAAATTACTTTAAGTCTCGTGTCTCCATGGGAATACATGAGTTGTGCTTACGTATCCACGCTTTCGAGAGGGTAATATTCGCACGAGGTAGTATCACGATGGAACTCTGATACAACAGACTGCATAAAATCTAATTTTGATTTGATCATCATATGTAGTTAATAGGCGAGTTCCTAATAATTAAGTAGAATAAACCTAATCTGACAAGACCTTACGACAAAAAAGAGATGAACAAAGGAAACGGAAACAACAAGCTAATAAAGCTCCCTTTTTAAGAAGGAAGGTGCAGATTTAGAAAATTGTGAAGATCGTTGGAACTGCATATCATATACATCACCATCATATACTACAATATGGATTTCGGTGATGCAGACGAATTATCGAATTTTATTAAAAAAATAATGTTGCATGAACTGAAATGTATATGCTGATTAAATTTTTATGACTCCATAAGATAAGATACACGGAGTATAGTAGCATATGCGAAATGTAGTAAATCGGATCACAGAAAACATTTTAAATTCATTATAAAAAAAATTCGAGAAGGAACGATAAAATATACATCTTTAGTTATAAAAAAATTATAGTTAAATACGATGCTGCTATTGTCAAAAGGAAATTTGGGATGTTCAAAGCCGCAAAACGGCCGAAATGGAGAAATAAATTAAAACACTGCGAACCATCAGCGTTTTTATAACCAATTGTATTGAAAACTAACGCTGATATAGTTGCCGAAAGATATATGTAAGACGTTCGAAACAACAGGGTTTTGTAGAAATTAAAATTTGATGAAAATTTTAAAGAGAAAAGGCAATTGCAATTGCAATTTCTCGATTTATCTAACATAGTGTAGATATATGTACAGTAATAAAAACAGAAGGATCCGTACATGAGACTATTTTCTTTGACGTTAATGTGCATTATGTACATAAAAAAGGGCTTAAAACTTTACCTGGCAAAAGGCCCAGATTATTGTTTGTCGATGCAACAGACTCTATTTTTCGGGAGCATCACAACATTGAATGCAAATGAATATTTTATTATTGTATAGTAATTATGTCCGATCTGAAGGTTTAAAAATGCTTCAGGAGATAACTGCGAAGTACAAAATTGTAACGATTAGCAATTAGCTTAATAATTAAAATCACTTTGCTTTTAACATTATAAAAAGGTTAATCGTTCAAATTGTTGTACTAGATTGGTTCTGGTCATTCATACTCTCCTTCATGCAGGTGCGTAAAATTATATCGATAAAAGATTATTTCTCTTATACTTTTTACCATATTAAAACAGAAGGCATGTATTTTAAAGGTATGATTGTAATAAAAATATGTTTTACCCGTATGATGCGAATATTTTCGTGAAAAATTGACATAAAATTTTTCCAATTGCGTAAAGTAAAGAAGACAATATTAGAAATTTTGTCAGTAATGTATCAAGCAAAACATTTAAACACGTTATATATACACTTTACAGATTTATTTGTAATTCTGTTTTTAAAGAAAAATGAAGATGAACTTTTAAAAATAAACATTTCAAAGAAAAAGAAGTTGAGCCGAAGTACGATGCAATAAATATTTGAGCAAAAACACCACTTTTGTTCATTTTAAAAGATAATTATCGATGTCTCAGGATCAGTAATAGAAGAAATTGAATTGAATATTAATATGTTTTAATGAATGTTATAAATCCAAAATTTATAAAGTATGTGTTAACCAAGTAGATACTGTACGCCATCATGTGGACTTTTATAGATTTTCATTTAGTTAAGAGTAAATTTTCGAGACTTAAACGCATATATTGAGCATTCTCATAAAGTCACGAAAAAGTTAGATTTAAAAAATTACATTAAATGGTTTGATCTTGATGCAACTGAAGACATGCAGACGATCTACGTACGGAATATTAAAATTTAATGTAAATGTAAAAGGGAACAATACCTTGAAGCAAAAATATCCAACGAATACAGCTGCGAGTTCATTTGTAATGAAACATTAGAAAGAATTCATTATTAATCACCATTAAAAGGGACACATTTTTGTTTCATAATTGCATAAAATGATTGAAAATGGACAAAAACCGAAAATTGATTAATAAATGATATAAATTAATATTTAGGCATAACGGAAATTGCAGTATTAGTATGCAAATTCCATACTAAAATATCCGTAAATATAAAAATTTTTTAAATTACTACCACGCAATATTCTTCGTAACAACCGAAGATAACTTTTTTATTAAAAGCATATTCTGCATATTTAATAAGAAATAACAATATAGTCTATACTTTAATGCACATTTTCGTCAAGATCATGGGTGATTTTCGGTCTAAAAGATTTTCGAAAGTAAAAAAATTCGCCTAATAAAAGATAGTGAAAGTAAAAAAATTTGAATGCATTGATTCGATGCAACGATACTGGTGTTTATTAATTTGCTTTATAATTGAAGAAAACATTTTTATCCTTGACCCATTTACAAGTGGTAGTGATAAGACTATCACTACATTCAAAATGCTTATTGAAATTAACGAAACCCCTGACTACAAGGCATTAAAATAAATAAAATCTTCATATAAAATGTTCAACATAAGTTTCGTATAGAAAATGATGGCTACGGAAGTGGAATTTATATAGCATATTATATGAAATGCATAATTAATAACAAACCATTAGAAAAAATATTAACACCAAAAATATAAACAAAAAATGGCTGCTACACTAATAAATGACTCAGAAATATTAAAAACACATGTCTTTATTGTTTTGGGAACACTTATAATTGATTATAATACATTGATAAATATGTACATGAACAAGCGCCATCAATGAAGATTTTATATGTAAAATTTTTAAATGATTTGTAAAATTTGATTTTAACGAAATAATGAAAAAAAATAATGAAAAAAATTAAAATAGAAATAATCTACAAGAATATAGTACTCCAGTAGCATATATTTATATAAAGGAATATATATATATAATAATAATTTTTCAAGCCCGTTCAATTTATTCTACAACGAAAAAAAAATTCAATTTGTTAAGAATTGTAATAAATGGCAAAAGACAATTAAAAACTCCAAAAAACTTTAATGAAGTACGATTTCCATGTAAAAAAAGAAGAGTAAAAATTTTTTTTTTCTATTGTATATAAAATGTTGATGTAATATTTTGATATTTGCATTGAATTATTTTATGAAAATCACGATTTTAGCATAAATTTTCTGTCTATATAAAACTCGAGGATACCATTTCCGTTTATCTAGAAAATTTCTAGTATTGTTTAAAAAATTAAAAAAATTTTATTTAAATCTTTTCAATAATTAGGCTTTTTTATTATGCACTATTTCTATTTTTTCTTAAATTTATAAACTAGAGATTTTTCAATCCCTCAATTGGGGGTGGTTTTAGAGATGATATTTTTTATTTGTTTCGTCACATTAACAAAAAAACTAACTGAGCTTCATTATTTTGGAAGAAAATCTTTGGAATATTGGTATATTGGAAATTTCAAACAAATATTTTTAGTGGGCCTTAATGTTCCACAAAATTCTCTGCAGTTAGGTTAAATTTTCGTGGCCCAGTGCTAATCTGTCGAATCAAAAAGGCCAGTCACGTTGAGTATGCACTGTGTAAGAAACGCGAATTTAGGCGACATAAATTAAAAGCTTGATTCTGTGAGATTGCATTCTTATTGAAGAGAGGGATGGAAATGTATGAACGAAGAGCAGACGAGATAAAGGAAATAAGTCAATAATTTATTGACATTTATTTAAAATTAGATTGGAAAAGGGCTGTCCTTGATACCACGTTGGAAACTCTCCTTTAAGCAGCAAAAACATTAGATGAATACTTGAGATTCAAATACTCGATGAGCACTTATCAACGACTTGATATAAAAAATTCATTAATATAAAAAGCATTGGAAATAGTACTTTGCAAAAAGTCCTAAAATAAAATTGATTTACGGATAATAATTAGTATTGAACGGACTCGAAATATTTTTTAATTGAAGAAACTTACATTCGTACGATGTAACTAAATTTCGAATTTTATTGGTGACCAATAATCAGTAAAACTTTGTAAATATTTAGCACTGCGTATTGAAACGATACCAATTTGAGAATTTGGAACTTTCTTTTGCCAACTTCGTAATTTATTTATAATAAATAAACATATATGAAATAACTTCATCATTTAGTAGATGTCACTTACAGTGACATACATGAAAAGCTAACAAAATTTTGAAACTTTAAAGATCACATTAACATGTAGAAGAGCTTCATTTAAATTAATTTTGTTTTTTTTTTAATTCAATTAGATACTTTTTGGCTAAATGTATAATTATTTATATATTTATAATTATTTTCTAAATCCTATAAATAAATATAATCCATGAATAAGAAAAACTTTACCCAAA
The DNA here is from genome assembly GCA_018907135.1 of Kradibia gibbosae. Taxonomy (NCBI): domain Eukaryota; kingdom Metazoa; phylum Arthropoda; class Insecta; order Hymenoptera; family Agaonidae; genus Kradibia; species Kradibia gibbosae. Next base: position 12,770,309 of record JACCHX010000002.1, on the reverse strand, counting down.
TAAAGCATTACTTTAAAAAATATACATTATATTAAATATATTAGAAATAATGTTATAAAAAATACACATATATATATATATAATAATGATATTTATATAATATAGCAGTGACAAGGATATTTTTAAACTTAACGATTTATCAAACTTGCTTTACTTTTCACGTGCTATATTTCCTCATTCTGTTTTTTAATCGACTTAAGAATCGTCGCACTGAACGTACAAACGATAAAGCATCGATTCAATTCGATCGAACAAACCGGGCTCTTCGTTCTTTGCTCACTGAATTTCGAGCGAGTTCGTAGCCTTTGGCCTCAATCGACTGAATTAAATCTAGCGACCTCGACTTATTCCCTCCTGAGCTCAAGTCAATGCATATACGCATGAACCAATAAAAGGGAGAGAGAATTGCACGAACAGTGAGCTTGATATTCACTCATTTTTGGGACTATACTTATTTCTTTCTCCACCTTCTCTTAATCTTTGCTACATCTTTCTCTTACAATCCTGAACACTCTGAAGCAAACATACGTGAAAAGAGTATAAATTATCAATGTACCATACTCAATTTTTGTTTGTAAATCATTTTGTAATTTTTCAACAATCGGTATCCAACTGCGTATTTTTTAATATACAAATGTTTAATTTACTTGAAACAAATTTTTTGTTTTAAAATCATTCTACTGACTTAAAAACTAAACGCAATTTAGTACATTATGTTACTACGTAATGAATTTCAAACGTTACTAGGTTCAATTGAATCACTGTCTTACCTCATTATGCAGATTGGCTTTTATCATTATTACCAATTGCCATTATATTAAACTTCATTTTTATTCAGTCACCAATTGAGATTGTCGCCTCAAGTAGAATTTTTTTAAATGTCATATTTAAGCGTTAATTATTAATCAAAAAGCTAAATATATTTTAAATAATCTATTACGTACATAAAATGGCGATTGATTCATTTTTACTTATACAATTGTTAACTAATAATAAAATTTAATAAATAGAATTAAAATAAATTTATTAAAACATGATTTAATAAATTATGAAAAATATTTATTTTTATATTAAATTTTTCTTTTTCATAACTTCTACCTTTTTAATTTTACTATTTTTGCTAAATTATTTAGATCTATAAGGCCTTGTTATTGAATATTCTATATAAAACCTAAATTGTAATGACATCTTAGATTACTGATTGCTAATGAAAACTTGTCAAAAGGATTAAATATTTTCTATTACTATTTAAATAAAGAAGAAAGCACTATTATTTGTTAAAAATAGTGTTCATCAAAAATATATCACAAAGTACCGTAACTATAATAGTACATATTTTTATATTACTGTTATTGTAATATTACTGTTATTGTATATAATATTACTGTTTATTGTATATTAAGTAAGAAATGTAGAAATGGTAAGAAATTGCATAACTTAATATAAAGCAATATATTCGTTTCTTTTTATCTTTAGTAATTCTCTGACAGCACTCTCGATTGGGACTAATTAAAAAACGCGAAGGCTTATGTCTGTAATTAATAACACGAAGCAGTAATAAATTCATTTCACTTCAATCATTTGTATGAATAATACTCTTTGTAATAGTGCGCTAGGTCGAAGTGTTAATTCTATAATGCGGGTCGAAAAAAAGAAAAAATATTAACTAAATTCAAATGGAGAGGAATTAAAGGATAACCTTTAATTTATCTAATGTTTATCTAATGATACGCAAAACTCAGATTTACTTGTTTTAATTGAATATAGAATCGAATTTCAATCTTCCGTATCGATTTAATCAAATTTTTTATCTTTTAGGAACTTAGTAATATCTATTAGTTATCTCTTACAAAAGGACATCGTAAATGCTGGGTTATTCAAACTTTTCATCGGCACTCGGTATCTTTTGCAATAGTTTTTCTACCTATACATTTTTAATATCATGATACCATAAACAACATGATACCTACGTTCTTTTTTCTTGATGTATATCTAAGTACCATGTACAACTATCAGAATCCACTTTACATTAAAAATTAAAAACACAACATTATTTTAATATATTACAATAATTCTATTCGAAAGAATATGCCAATTTATTCTTTACTTTTTAAAAATGATCGAGTTTCTAATGTCTGTTTTTCCACATTTTTTATTATTTAAGACACCTGTTTTAAGTTTTTCATCAATATTAATATAAAGAGATTTTTATCATTACATTAGATGCTACCTTTTCTGGAGTTCTTTTTTTTTTTAAAAAATTTATAAAATATTTTTCTTGAATACTTAATCATCGTCAAAAATAAAACCTAAATTTTGAAACAGGATCTAATATTAATATCTATTATTATTTACAGTAACATATAGAAATGTCTTCATTTTTACTAAATTTATGTACAAGCTGGTTTTAAATGAAACATATTATTAATTACAAAGCTCAAAAAACGATTTCGAATTTCTAAATGTAATTAATAATATTACAGGCAACTTGGTAAATTTTTACTACTAATGACGAATTTATTAAAATAGATATTTTAATAATTACATATGTTAAATTTTTTAATAGTTCCACGATCAATTTTCTGAAATTAAAAAAATTCATTACTTTTATCAGATTTTTAAAGAATCAAGTATATTATTTAATAGAGAAGCATAAAATGAAGATCATTAATACGATGATATCTTCATTTTAAATATTTCACCTATAAACATTAAAAAAAATTACATTAAATTTAAACGATAATATTTTTTATAAAGTAAAAATTATTAATAAACATTTTTTTTATTAAATTTATATATCTAAAGATGATTTTTTCAATTAATAATTATCTGCAATATTAAGAGCAATAGAAATGACTGATCAAAATAGATGGACACAGATTCACTACATATAAATAGTGAATTTAAACCGAAAATTAAAATGTAATACTCATTTTTATACAAATATCAAATTGTATATTTAAATACCTAATAAAATCGTACAGGTATTTAAAATAAATTTAAAAGTAAGTTTTTATTTTGATAATAATCAAATTAACAGTCTCTTAAAGAAGCCGTATAAGTTTATCTCTTTAAGCCTTTAGTCAGGAAAGTTCAATTTACCTCTTGGTAACAATGAAAATTTAAAGAAGTGAACAGTACTACATAAAATAGAATTATAAAAATATCAGAAATATTTACCCAATGTACTATACAATATGACGAAAATATCTAGACTTAAAAAGCTTATACAATAATACATATTTGCATTGCTTAAAAAGTTTAAAAAATAAGTTTTACCTCTTTATTTTAGAAAAAAGTTACGATTTCTCAAAGTCTATTTAATGTAAAGTAAAAGTGAAATTCAATTTTATTCTCACTAAGTTTTGAAACAGAAAGTGATATGACTTCTTGAAAGAAATGTTGGTTTGCTTACCATTAGAGTTCAAATTTATAACCGTATTTCTTAAAATAGTTAGTTTTCCAAGATTCTAATTATAAGTTCGTAGTTTTCACAACGTGTATTTTCACATGGCTTGTTACATCGAAGAAAATTTAATCATAAATGTATTTTTAAACCATAGAAAAAGTATTACATACAAGATTATTAGATTATTGTTGTGGTATATATAACATTGTTTTATGTGTATTACTTCATTTACATGTTTTAATATATTCATTAATATTTTCTTAATTTATTTCAAATATTTCATTGATAAATATCGGTAACAATTAATTCTTTTTTTTGTTTAAAATTTTTGTTCTAAATATTAAATCATAACAAATAAAAAAATACAGTTTTTAATATAATAAAAAAAAATTTTCAATGTAAAAAGCAAAATATCTAGAAAACAGTAACTTTTCATTTTTATATCCTATTTAATTATTTTAGAAAATAATCTTCAAACTAAAAAAAAAAGTATTTTTATTTAAATTTTTTGCCAAAATTTTGCTAAACATAATTATTCTTACTATCGTATATTTATGATATAATATTATAATCCTTATATCTTGTATTGCATTTCACAATTATTTTGATGCCATTTTGATAATGATTTTCACCAAAATAAATATTAAAATAAGGCTTAAAAAATATTGTATGCACAAAATTTAATTATACAATTAAATCAAAATTTTTAAAAACGATATAGTAAAAATAATTAATAACTGTAAAAGTCTTCACTGCACCAAATATTAATTTTACGCCGAAAGAACAAATATATTTAATAGTTAATTTAACAAAGCACCAGAAAAACATTGTTTATATTTAGTAAAAATAACTAAAACGTATGTAAGTTATCATTTATCTTTTTTAAAAAAAATAGTGATATATTTGAGAAATTAAGTTTTACAATACCTTTTCACCCGATTTCTTTAATTTTTATTTTACTATGCATATATGCTATAAAAAAATAGCTCAGATTGATAATTTCATACATTAACTAAGGTAAGCTGATCATACATGTTGCCTAATTAACAAGTACATGATAAAACACCTATCATGTGAAATTGAAGCAAAATAAACCCTTATTTTCATCTCCTTTTATTATTTAGAAACTTTTTATTCTATGCATCTAGGTTCAAACTATCAATTTAGTATTCTATTAATGTTATGAATTGATCGTTAATACATCTAAAAATAAATTGACTAAAACATATTTTAATGAAGGTTTAATGTAAAAATAGATTTATTTTAAATAGTTTATGTAACTATTCATAAGTAATTAGTCATCTCAAAACAATTCTAAAATGTGTATCCCAATATAGAAAAAGAAACTTAGCGGTAGTTTCGAAAGAATTCAAGCGTACATTATTTAATTACATCGTTCAATAAAAAAAAATTGTGAAATATTAGAATATTTAAAATAGTTCTGAACAATTTAACCATTACTATACAGCACAAACAAGTTAACTAAAACAATAAACACCAAGATAAACGTAAAGTTGAAACAAACTGCAAAATATAAAAAAATTATACGATAACGCAGAATTTTTTTTGTTTATGAGTAAAAGGTGATTGCCCAGCCAAAAAATAAAATGTATTTGGATACTTAGTAGAACCCAATACTTAAGCAAATTTATATCCTACTAAAATTTATATTTAAAAAAATTTGATCACACATTTTCTAAATTTAGGAGGCAATTTATTAAATAAGATTAATTATGATTAATTACCGTCCGTTCGTTCTTTATAAGATGTCGGTCGAGTGGTTTCATCAATCTGTCTAAGAAATTATACTAAAAATAATATAATAGCCGTTATTAACACTAAAACCTTAGTAGAAATAAAAATCAATCTGCTTTGAAAATTTTAAAAGAGATCCTTCGCACAGTCTCAAGAGGAACTTCTTACATTCTTCACTGCGTACTCGAAAGGAATGAATAGACTCCAGAGATCACTTGTCACGCTTCTCCCTATGCCAGAGATTCAAAAATCATCCAGAATTTTTGTACAATGTAAATTTACATAGAAATTTAGATACCCAAAAACTGCAAACTAAGAGAAAATTATTATGCTTACAAATCGAGGCTTTAGAAGAGCTAAGAATGACCATTGCCGTTATATATTCAGACACAAAATGAAGAAGTGCGACAAAAAGAAAAGTAAAAAGATAAGAAGACAAATGGAGAGTATACGGACGATTCATAGGTATATGTATATATACAAAAGCTGTTAACAAGAAAGTTAAATGAGGTAGCCACTCGCCAATAAAAATGATAATAAGAACAAACCGCATCGCAAAAATGAGAAAAGAAAAAGAATTTTTGTGCGTGGCGTATAAAGATGGAACTTTCAGTAGCTAAATACGTAAAAGAAGAGAAAAAGAGGCCGAGAGAAGCGGATTAGAGAAGGGAACAGAAACGGAGAATGAGACGAACCGAGAGATTAATGAGGATCGCCAGGAAAATAAGTGGCCACTGAACGAAAAAAGAACACCCACCACCTCATCCCATTTCTGTCGAACTCGAAGCTCGTAATTTTTGTGTCTGGATCCGTTGATACTGATAAACACGAGAGAAAGCGACATGCAGGAATAAAATATCGAGGGGGCAAAGGGTAGAAATGAAAAACGCGAAGAAAATCAAATGGATTCAAAATGATAGAATTGGAGAACCAAAAGTTATCAAATAGAAAAGAGGTAATATAAAATGAGCTAAGTCATTGGTACTTATTTCGCAGGCATTTCAATTAATAGTATGTAGTCGTATATTGTTAATAAGTTCTATGAATACATTTAGATAACTAAACTTTCAAGCATCAAATCGTAACTAAAAACTCTAAATTACCTGTAATTATATGAAACAGAAAAATAACGATAGCGAAACCAGTAAAGTCAAGAAAATTACAAGAAATTTATATAGTCTCATTAATTAATAACCTTTTAATTAAACTATTTCTAAGTTCAAAGACAAACAGCAATACATATACAACATTCTTTACACTTTTTCTTTCATATATAACTTTCAATAATCAAGCAAGATCTTGTGTTTTATATTTCTTTTAATTTACAGGTCTTTTTTATCGGTAAAATCATTTTACTGTTGTATTAATTAAAAATTCTATAAGTATATCAGCATTGTTCACTATAAGAAAAGTAGTTTTATTAGAATATCATAATCAGTAAGCAACACCGCTTAGCTTAAAAAATAGTAATGTTAATTCGTATTCAATTCAGAAATATAAAATAGATGTTTTTTTATTTTTATAATATAAGAAATACCATAAAATCATAAATATAACTGAAATCATAAGAAGTTCTTATATACTCAGTCAATCTGTTCGAGGTACCAACAAAAGTAAGAAAAAAAATTGTATATTAGAGATAAGTCCAATTAATATATTTTTTTAAAAGAAAACAGGATAAAATAAAACTGCCAAAGATGAAGAAGATGAAGAAGATCGAATTCCATCTATTATTTGTCGTTGAAAAAAGCAGACACTTATAAATTTAGAAACTATTAAAAAATGAGAGAGTAAAGCTTTTAAATCGAAAAAATAAAATACTTTTAAAAAAAATATAAAAAATAACCCTTAATTCCGTTTCTAAAAAACCCTTATTCCCTTAATTCTATGTACATTATAAAAACTATTAAAAATGTCTAAAAAATAATGCTTACAAAATTAAAATTATCTTCATTAAAAATATTTATTATATTCATTAAAATAATAAAAAATAAGTAAACAAATATAATAAGATTTTAAACCGTATTGGATGTGAGGAACATGTAAATTTTAAATTAAAAAGTTGGTAAAAATTAGATTTAGTGACTTTTTAAAGTTAAATTAGTAGAATAATTGATTAAAAATAATCGTGATTTACTACAACAAAAAAGATATTACCACAATTATAGAAATACTATAATAAATTTCATTAATTTTTTAATGAAAGTACGCATTAGTAATAACAATTGTTACGTATACTATGTAAGTAGAATATGAATACATGTCACATTCTTTCTGAAACAGTATAGTACTAACACAGTATAAATGTGAAAATGCCCATGAATCTTAAAAATAACTGTTATTATACATTTTATTTCTATACAGACAAATATATATTATGTAATATACTTCGTGCGAAAACTTTATCTCATCTGATTCATTTGAATAATAAATACGTTTTCGTATCATAAAATGTTATAAGGGAACGTAAATTTCATTCTCTAAAAATACAATTTCAATGTTGTTTAGTATTCTATTACGATAATAAATTTTCAAACCTTAAACTCGATTGCAGTACAATTACAAATTACTACATTATTATTTAGTTTAATTAAGTTAATAAATAATTAAATTTTTCTATTTATGATTTATGATTTTATATTATTTGTATATTAAAAATTATGAAAATAATATAAAAATTAATTAGAAATAAATTTCAATTGTACATTTTCATAAATAAATGACAAACATCAAAGTTTACGCTCAATATTGAAATTTGGTCATTAGATTTTCAAACTAATAATAATCTTAAATAAATAAGCACTTTATATTAGCACGCCGTCACTAATTTTCAATGTCATGCTTAAAAGACCAGGGATATTGAATAAAGTGACTATACTAAATGAGAACAGTAGTATGACTAAAAGGAAAGCCAAGAATTACATCAATAGATTAATAATATGACACCTTTGATAAGACTTGCATCTTTAAAAATATACTTTTAAAAAGGTACAACCGTATATTTTTTACTTTTTTTATCCTCATTACTATTTTCGGGCATTTCTCTATAAAGTGAAATCGAAGACATATGACGAATTTTCTCAACAAACTTATCAAATAAATTTTTAATAAGGATAACATTGGAAGTATTAGAAAAATTATAAACTATTAAAGGTTATAAAAAGAAGCTTTAATGATTAAGTTTTTTTAATTTAGTAAATAATTTAATTTTGATCTTTATATTATAAAATTTCACTTCTTATGTCATAACGATGGTCTTTTATTATCGACAACAGAAAATTAAAGAATAGCCCAAGAAACAGCGCTAATAATGAGACTTAATCAATCATAATTGTTCGACTTGAATATTATTAAAAAAAAAACATTTTTTAATCTCTAGAGAATGGTGAAAGAAATAACAAGGGAAACAAAAAGAGAAAAATAGATGAATAGAAGGGCAAGTGATGAGGGGCGGGAATTTAAATATGTGTGTGTACACCCATATATGATTGGTAAAACCAAGGCACCATGTTCGCGACGCATAAATTAAACGAGACTTCGAACCCATACACTGTCGCACTCATACGCAAATAGACATGCACGGGTACACTCGTAGATCACAAGAACTTTCCAAGTAGATGGAAATTCGTCTCCCGTACGACCTTTGAATCCTATACAGTCAATTTCCAAATATCGTTAGAGGCGCCTATCTTAAGGACAGGTCGATTAATTATGGAGCTTTTACTCCATCGCTATTAATGACTAAGGTTCAGAATTCTATAGAATTGGTAGATTTTTTTTTGTTATCTATAATTTTTTTCGCTGTTCAAGGACTCAACTTACTATACAATATTGTTTTTAAGAGCATCTTGTTACAGCAGACCACTTAATTTATTTTGATGATTTATTCCGTATATCCTACTTTTCTACTAAATTATTGCTTTTCAAACACCTTCTATGTTTGAAGGAGCATAATCCTGAAAAAATAATGCATAAACTATAATGTTGAGTATTAACTAATTGCTAAGATAAATATAACTGTAATTTATTAAAGGTATTGACTTGTAAAAATACTTTAAAGAATAATAAGGAAGTTCCAGGCCATGAATTGACGATTATACTTTGTTCGTAAAATGTGAAATTAATCATATTACACAAGCAGCAGTTGAACATTAATATGCCCACGTTATATACTGCTAAGTACAATCTTATAAGTTTACAAATATAAAAATTTTTATAACGCATAAAATGATTCATCAGTTTCTGTCAGTAAAGGAAAAATTAATAAATTTTATCTAAATCAAAAAATAGTTTCCAGTACATATATGTAAGCCTAATTGCAAACTAATGTATTGTTAAAAATATAAAAGTATACTTCAACTATTTTTCTTAAAATACGAGAATTGAAAGATATGTTTGACATTTTATTTAAAAATAATATATTAGATAGCGTTTAATCATACGGATGATTATTTATTAATTTACATATATCTATAATGAGTTTTTATTAAAACAAACATTTATTTTAATTTTCAAAAATTTAAATAATTAAATAAAGATAAAAAAATTTAAATAATGCTATCATAAAAATATTATTATTTTAAAAATGTTACAATCTTTTTTTTAATGTTTAACTCGTTACTATCGTCGAGATATTACTCGTTTGAAATTTACTCAATGCTCATCATCATACTATTATCCGGTGTGGTATTCAGGGTATCCATAATTTTAATTCATTAAAGCATCTAAACCTTACGAAAAGCAAGAAATATCTGTTATCATAATGAGTTTGTGTAAATCTTTTGAGTTAAGTCCTATAGACCGATCTTCCAATTTCCTCACATGTATTTTATGAGTACGTGTAACAAAACACATTCAAGAAAATCGATTTTTTTGCTTCACCAGCCACCTGAACCCACGAAGTAGCTTAGCTGATTTAACGAAATTTGATTTATTATAATGAACATGAAAGTCCAGTATATTTTTCTATTCAAATATGGTGAAATACTTGAGACGATAAAAATATCATCAGAACGTTCATATATTTCATCCTTTCCTACGCGTAAGAATTGTAATGGTTTTTAATCTAAAATAATATCCTTTATAATAAACGGAAATAATATCTTACTGCGAGAGTTTAGAATTTAGATTTAAACAATATTTTTTTGCATACACTTTAATTATACTAGGAGTTGAAATAATTAGTAGCACACAGTAATCGTGCCCTGCATAAATTCCACGTATTCTTCAGCACTTAATTTGTTCCTCTAAAATGTGCATCCTTGGTTGCAACTTCCTTTTACTTGAAACTATAATTTTATCATTGCTCATATAATATTTTACTAACACTTCTATGCAAGGTAGTACGTAATATTGGTCTCCTTTAGTCGGCACAGAAAAATCGACATACCCATAAGACTTTTTATTCTTGTGTTTATAAAATTTTTTTTTACTCATCTACTCATGATTATAAATGTTAAATTTTGAATGAAACAAAACTTTAAATAATCACAAAAAACTTATACAAATTATTTAGACAAATTCACGCGGCTTATGGAATTTCTCGATAAATCAAACATTGAAACACGATAGACCTTTGGAAACACCACTAAACCATTGATTATGGTAGTCATTTTGCTACGAACCAAAACTAACTCCATAATGTTTACTATATCTAATATAATTTAATCAACGCATTTGAATCGTATGTAAACAATGATCCTTGCATTCTATAGGAAACATCTGTTTCATGGATTCGTATAATTCTATTTGAATTGAGTTTCGGATATGTTCTTGTTTCTTTATCTCTATCTCTATATTGCAGTAAATAGTCATAACATACGAATTTAATTTTTGTTCCGTAACCATAATTTTTAAGCACAGTACTAGCATTGATAATTGATAATAATAATTGAAATTGATAATCTACAATTGATTACATAATTTACTTTTTCAGGATATATATATTTCACGCGCAATAATAAATTGAAGGAAAGATTGGTAGTTCGGTGACGGTGGTGTGGAGATGAATAATTGGATATACCTTATACCCAATGAAAGGCAAGTGAGCAAGTAAAGATAAATGTATAGTCGAAGATAGCACCAGACAGATTGATAATACGAAACTGAGATAAAGTAACAATACTGTACTCCAATGACAAAAGTCAATGAATTCAGTAACCAACTTCTACTTCTATACTATATGAGATACTCCTGAAAAGGATTGAGTGTCACGACCAAGTGATAAAAATAACCACTAATAACTCCGACTAACATTTAGTAATTTTACGCATAGTTAGGATTCGTAGTTGGATGGCGTTCGTCATCTTTTGGTAATCTGATGAATTATTTGGAAACGTCGAAGACACATGTACAAACACATTTTAAACAATTATCAAATTTCAATTCGTAAAATAATAAAACAATAATTAGTCTTTATTTAAAAAATTACGTTGAAATTAAACAAGAAATATATTTCTGTTAATCAGAATTTAAGAATTTTATAAGTTATGGTAGTACACAAACCTTAAAATGATTGTAACTTTTTTATTAAATACTTTTAAAGCTTGATAAAAAATAAAAAAATGATATTATAAAATTTAAAACTATAAATTGTTTTCTGCTAACTTAGATTCAATTTAGGCTGTTCGTTCTGCTTTCTCAACTTGCCCTTTCATATCCTCTAACTGATGCATGTGCTTTGGTTATACGATTTGGTAATACGCTCTTGATCTTTCTTGCATCGTACTATTATTAATGTAATATCCCACTAAATACAGCTTACAATACGAACTAGTATGGTATCTATTACATAGAGTATGTTTCAGTACCTTAAAAATTTATAGAAAGTACTCTGATGCAGAGTTAAGAAGAAATCAAAATATTTCCATCGAGTTGAGTTTATCAATTCACTGACAAAACTGGTTATTACAGCCCTTATGTTTAATAAGAGTTATTTTTAATTTATGTTTTTCAAAGAATATTAATTTTAGCATCATCATATTTCTGGAATATGAAATTTTATTCATTTAAGCACTGTTTGCTTATATTATTTTAGCCAGCCATATCAAAGGTATCGAATGATGATTTTACATTTTATTTATATTTCATTTTTTATTAATATTTATCATGGAATATGATAATTTTAAATTATAAAATTCATTTTAATAAATGAATATCCTGAACATATATTTATTTACACAATACACAATTTTTAAAGATAAGGAATGCCTTGTATTCATTTTGTAAGGCATGACTTAGTTAATTAAATACACTATTTAAAATATATACGTATGATCTCTATTATTAATATAAAAGAAAGATATAGATTATTTATCTGCTCACCTAAATTTATATATTTTATAATAATGAATACTAATGATATTATCCTTAAAGCTCTTCAATTGACGGATATCAACGTAAACAAACAATTACATTGTATATTATAATATCAAATATCATCAAATCAAATTCAATTTTATAATTGAGATAATTTTTTATTTGAAAAATTTTCTACTCTCATTCTACGACCACCCGTTAACTTTACATTTTTTAAATCTTTTTTTTTACATGGTGTTATCTTAAATTCCAACCATTTTCTTAATCTTACCTTTCTTCTGAACACTTTTTTGTAAACTTCATTATTTTTTTCACGTTTGCTTTTGTATATTTAGTTATCTTAAACTTTCTGAAAATTGTATTTCAAGGTACTCTCACAACTCTGTTTTTTTGTAATTTAAAATTCTGCTATTACGTTTATCTTTCATTAGATTTCATTTTTAGATATTCCAAATTATAACTCAGTAAGTCTTAAATTTGGGACTCAAATTCTGTTTTATTATCATATAGCTATGTATTACTTTACACAATAAATACTAAACCTCGAATTTGTAAATTCCGCAAATCTAACTATGATATCCTCTTCTGTCAAGGGCTTGTTATCTGAAACTATTATAACATTGACCAAAACAGACCACGCTCAGATACGAAATATATTTTCCACAAATTTCAATATCGAACTATTTATTGTTATATTGTAATTAAATTAAAACCAATAAAGTAAAAACCAAATGAAAACTAATGTTGAAACCCCATTTTCTAAGATTTTGCGGTCGAAGGCGATGACATGTACTTATCATACCAGTTAAATTACAAACTCTAGAAAATTCAAGAGTATATTTGAGTTTGATGTTTCACATAAATCTATTCAAGCATTTGCCTTCACTCCTTCCTACCAATGCAAGTCATTGAATTTCAATACAGACGAATCAAACTCAACTGTATTTGAGCTCACACTTACTAGAATATCTGTCAGTAAATCTACTGGAGAATTTAATTGGAAAATCTTGTAATCCTGATATTGAAATTTGATTTTTTACATATTCTCAGGTTTTATATGAAATACACTTTCACTAAAAAAAATTTGAGCTAATACACAAATAAGTACAAATTCGTGTATTTAGATTAACTAATAAAATTATTCATAATCTGTTTTTTCATCATACATGAAACATTGAAATTTTGTGATTACGGTATTCAATACTGTTTATATTCTTACATTATTTTTTTTTAGTGATAAGAAAATATAATTATTCCTACAAACAGAAATTAGTATCAAACAATACATCAAAATATACAGATATATGCATACTATTAATAAATACCAAATAATGTTAATTACAACATCAAAAGAAGTAATTTACAATATAGAGAAATATTATAAGAGTATTATAAAGTTAAAAAACTACATTTAGAAAATCATGAGTTATTTTTTAATTTAATTTTCAATTATATATATTCTTATAGACTTATCAATTGTTGATAAACCTTAAGTTTTAGAGAGACAATGTAAATGTACCTTTTTAAAAAATCATTGAAAATATTTACAATATTTACCTAATTGAAAATTATAAAAAAAAACATGCACAAGCATTAATTTCCTCATTGAAAGTGTTAATAGGAATTTTGAAAAAAATATTACTACCATAATTAAAACATATTCAGATATATCACACATTCTTACATAGATGATTCGGAGCATTATTAATTATTAAAGCAAGTTCACTGACTACTATATTAAAAAAAGTTGGAATATTTTATGTTAAAATGGATATAGGAGGCTCTTTTTGTATATAAATTTTTTGATTAAAAATACATTAATAATTAAATACATTAAGGCCAATTTATACCTTAAAAATTTTTAATTATTATGTAACTTAATTGTTAAAAACTTAACCATTTTTTCAAGGTAGTTAATTAAGATGCAAAAAATATTTATAAGGAAAAGCAATCGGAACAAAGAGAAGAAGAGAAGAGAAAATGACTGGTCGAAAAACGGACAAAGAAACGGAAAACATCCAACAGCATCTGTCGATGTACGATAGCGTTGACGATCGAATTATCCACGCGATTGTATACGAATTTTCTTTGTTCACATTTCCCGCTTAAGTCATTCGTTTGCAAGGGATATTAATATGCTAAAAGCATATAGAACCTAATAAAGTATATGAAACTTTCTAATAATTTTTTAAAAAAGAAAATTAATTTGTGTTAAGAAATATTAAAATTTCTTCAAGTAGCAATTAAATAATCTTTACATTTGAAAAATTACATTTAATGAATAAGTAAATAAAATGAATAAAGAATGTATTAAATGACATATTAAAAATATATAAATTATTTATTTAATTACATATAAAATTTGTATTGTTGAAAGGAAGGGATTATATTTATTCTTCAATGTTTAATCGATTAGTTAAAAAAAAATCGCCGTATAGCTATTATTATTACGCTAAGGTCGTAGTAAGAAGCCTACACGGCCTCTTTATTCTTTTTTACGAAGCTTCCTTTAAAGAATTGTTAACAATAGATAAGAAACAGCTTTTTCATTATAGACATATGTAAGTATAAATTATAGATATATTTCTAGATAAATTTAGAAACATAAATTAAATAACACACAGCGTATACCAACAATGGTTGACTTCACTACAAATTATAAACAATATAAATACTTGTTAACATTATAGGAAGAAATCGACAATCAAATCCAAGCTCTATTACAAGCATATGTAATTGAACAATCAAAGTCTCCTCACAATGCTCCATTATGGATTTTAAAGAAAAAGCTTGCTTCAGGAAATTCAAGATGGAGATTAGTAGTGGACTTTCGTAAATTAAACGAAAAAACTGTTTGTGATGCTTACGCTATTCCCAATATAACTAAAATATTTTATCTTGCTGGAGAACGCAAATACTACTCTATTCTAGATTTAGCATCAGGATTTCACCACATAAAAATGGACGAATGTGATGCACACAAAAAAGCTTTTAGTACATCATGTGGTCACTACCAATTTAAAAGAATGTCATTGGGCCTTAAAGATGCTACTTTTTAACGCTTAATGGATAATGCATTTGGTTTTATGCAGAAGGTCAAAGGAGTATTTGTGTACATCAAAGATTTAATAATATGCATAATATTACCGAAGAACACGAATACAAATTTAGCTTGCTTATACACATGAAGAGTTTTGTTTAAATAAAGTAAAATGTTTAACGCACTCGCGTGTGTTGCTCCCACTTACATTTACATTTGAGAACGCCAGTTCCGTTTACAAGTGTGCTCAGAGCTTACGATTATATACTACTATTAGTATTACGCTTCTGTATCTACTTTCTTTTACGATCTTCTTTTACAGTGTAAGCTATTATGCTTATGCACTAATTAATATTGCCAATTTGCTTGTTGACTCTCTGTGATCAGTTTCGATCTTCTGTTACTCCAAACGTATCGAATTTTGTCCCTTGCGGACACTACTTTTTGAACTATGGCTGGCCCAGCACAATTAAAATTTGTCCATAAAGACTTTCTTTTGCAATGATTATATGTGTAATTAAAGTCCTAAAATTACGTCCTTAACAATATCAAAAGCATATTAAAAACTATTTAATATAAATGTACTTCCAATTAATTTAAAATGCAAATCTGAGGTGTCCGTTTTTTAAAAATATAATTAATTAACGAACAAGGTTGAATAATTCTATTTTTTCATAATTCAGATGTATTATAAAAATATTTAGATATAATTCCCGGAAAATATTAAATGAGAAGGCGCTCGTACGGATTAGATATGTACCACTGGATCAATTTTGTAAATACGATCAAAACTATAGTAAGAAATAAAGGAAATTGTCGTCTTTCGTCGCCTTTCGTCCTTCAAACCACCGCTTCGACATTGAAAATAGAACCATTGGCTATCATCTTCTTAGGTAACAAAGAATTTTAGAAAATTATCAAAGTAGCCTTTGTTGCTTAAAGATTCTCCACGTCTGGTCTAACAATATTACGTAAAATCGCTTTGAATCGCTTCGATCGAACGACCAACTAACGCAGGCGCGGGCGCGCGTTAAACAGAGTAAGAGAGAAAGTGTGTGTGTGAGTGCAATACATATACTCGTTTAACCTATTCGCATGAGTGGTTATAAAACGAAGGAGGTGGAGGAGGATAGAAACGGGAAGGGGGCGTGTGAGCGCTCGTGTAGCCTCGCAGATATTTTGAAGCGTGTCCGAATACACGAGCAACCTAGACGCCTCTGTGTGACTGAGTGAACAAAGGAAAAATCGACCCGCGAGCTCTACGCCTTCCCCCTCTGCTCGGGCCATCACGATGTTTCTCTCTTTTTTCTGGGGACAGCCACAAACCGAGAAAATCGATGGAGTAGTAGGCTCTACTTTCTATATGTCTATCTCCCTCCCTCTATCTCTCTCTCACTCTCTATCTCTTACTCACTTTAGCATCGCTAACTTTCCTTTGATTCTCACCCGCTTTTATATTTGCATATACATAAACATAATTTTTCGAGGATAGAATCAATTTTATTGGTGTTCTTGTAGCACATTTTTAGCACAGCTGATATCCAGGATTATACATTAATGAAACATCCAACAATTTTCAATTCGAGGTCAATTTCCTAAATTATAATATAAATATTAATATTCAATTTAAACAGTTACTTAAAATGAAAATGAATTTATTATTGTTTACATGCCTATATTGGATATATGTGAGCTAATGTAAAAACGTTCGAACGTATTTCGTCCTTGGTCCTAGGTGTGGAAATATTTATGAATTTTTTTAAAGTATTGAGTAAGATTCTACAAGAATCGCCGCTTGAAGCTTACTATCGTGATTCTCTAATGAGTAATTCTTAATTCTTAAACATATAAATATTTTTTTAACATTTTCCTGTAATATGTAAATATATTGTACAATTTATGTATTTACTATTACAAAAGTTTACTAATTTTGTAAATAAAAAATTTATCTAATAATCTGGCACTTGCTGATTTTACGAATTTTATTTTATATGTTATTAGCATCATATTTAAATCATAAAATCAACTTTTTATAAATGTGCCTTATAATTATTTTATAACATGCATCCTTCGCGAATAAGTCAATACAAAAATTATATTTCCTTTACAAATGTTATTACGAATGTCTTGTGTATAATTTGTATCTTTTGATTTTTATTGACAATCCAGATTTCCAATTATTTTGAAATTATTTAAAACTGAAAACTATATTTACTAAAAATTTCTATGCTATTCTATCAAATCATTATTTTATTTGTTCAATTTTATATTAACTTTACATTGAATCAGAATTGAAAATAAAATTTACTCATTAAAGTAAACATTTTAATTTTAACAATAGGTACCGAATTTTGTAATAACAATAATAAATTTTCTAACAGTATAAAGATTCTTTTGTTTTAAGTCAAAATTTATTCCAAAAAGGTAAAGTCATAGTTACCATATTAAAAAAAAATTTATTGCAGTATACATCAAATAAGAAAAACAATGAACTATCATATGTTATGTACGTCCGTGCGCCCATTTATCTCTTATTAACTATATATTTATCTACATATGCACTATTAATTTATGAACGTAAATAAGAGTACTTTTTATAATTGTTAAGAGTATCACTATGTCAAAAAGTTTAAAAATAAATGTTTTAAAAATTGTTACTGTCATACAACCAAATTTTGAAACTTTATTAACGTTGAATGTCATTGCATATTTGTATTAAAAATACATAAATCACAAAATACCTTGAATCTATTTTGGTAGCTTTAAAATTTAAAGTAAATAAAAATTTTTTAATAGATATATGTATATATCTTCAAGGATTTATGTTTTCGATGTTCTTTTATAAATATTTATTTTATAAATCGATACTTAATAATTATAAATGAATTATTTTAAATAAAAAATTACAATAGACTAATGAACTCTAGTTTATATTTATAACAAATGTGTTTAGCAAAAAGAGGAATATATAGAAAATAATCGTTACAAATTATAATAAAAATGCTAATTGCCGATTAAAAAAGACCATTTTTTCAATCTGGAATTCTTTTATCGTTGCCATAATACTTTTATTCTGAAAGATGATAGACATTAAATATTTAAGCCTGAATTTCTTTGTTAAAAAAGTAATTTTGTTTCTAAATAATTGTTGCTTTTTAATTTTAAGATTAATATTTCATGATACATTTTCAGAAAATTTAAATACCTACAATAAACTAAGGAATGATGTAGTTTTTAACCAGCTACAAACACCTCTATAAAGCTCGGCACTAAAAGTACCCTGAACAAAAAGTTTCTGAAACTAGTTTTTGACCACTTTCACATATTTTTTCGGTTTTTGTTGAATTGAACGACGTTTCAATGGCCAAAAACTTGTTTCTGAAAAGATTAGGATTATAACACTTGCAAAGAAAATCGTTCGATTGCTTCAAAATGTTTCCAACTAGGATTTCATATTATTTATACTGTTCCGTCCCGCAAAACCCACGTAGTTGTTCATACGTAGCGCGCGCGCGCGGAAATACGCACAGTAACATATCATTAACATTTCATAAACTTATACCTATCAATTTGTATTGCGATACATATTATTATGTGTATAAATATAAGTGGACAAGGTCAGGCAGCATGGATTAAATTTCGACTGAAAGAAGTATTTGTTAAGCTAAAAACGAAATCATCTCGTGCATACTAATACTCGTAGTAGTGCAGGGATATATATGGTAAATTATCTTGTAGTTTATAAATTCAAATAATTAATCACACGATCTAGTAAAAAAAAACTCGATCGAAAAACACGTAATGCTAATTTATGAACTAATTTAAAAAACTGCAGTTTCATCTTCGTTTGTGTCGGTAGCATCTCACCGAGAATCATATGCTTCATCTTTTTTTTAATTTTCACGTACGATTGATAAATCGAAATGGCCGAAATTTGCAGATGGATAGCATATAAAAAAAATTCCATGGCTTCCATGAATTAACATCCCCCATTTAAAAATCAAACCTTTCATAACCAAGTATATAAAAATTGCATTCCCCATGCTCATAGCGAAAAAGATGGAAAATGAATTAAGAATAATAATATAAGATGACCAGCTGACGGAGGGTTCCAGGTTATGGAGGTCCGTTCCTGGATCATACGATGGACGAGCCAGTAAGACGAGTGCCAGCGGGGGTGGGGAGCACCACATCGCCAAGAACAGCTGAGTACGCGAGGGGCATAGGCATGGCGATGAAAGCGGAAAGGACAGGAGGTGGAAGTGGCGGTAGTCGGCCGCTGCAGGCGGCGGTAGAGGAGAAGTGGCCGAGAGGAGTAGAGATGAAGGAGGGTATATACAGAAGCAAAAAATATGACACATATGCGCGCGCGCGAAAAACTCGTTCCCTTATCGGTCTTTTTACTCTTTTTCTAGACTCTTTAAGGGCTGAGAGCCTGAGAAAAAAGGATGAAAGGGAGGGTGCGAGAAGAGGTTGCCGATGGAGAGAGTTTCGTCCGAAAAAGACAATATTAAAAAAGCAAGAAAAAAAAAATACGAAGAAAAAGGTAGAATAAGCAGCAGCGCTCAAACCTCGAACTGGAACAACTAGACTTGATGAAGGGAGAAACACGTCGCTCTGTCTCTCGCTCTTACGAATTGCACGCTTATCGGCCCTCCCTCCTTTCTGCCTCTCTTGCTTTCTCATTCCGTATGTACATCTCTCTCGCTCATTTGTGCGTGCGCGTGTTACTATGCTACAGTGGCGACATTGAGTGTTGTGCCTGCGAACCTCAGGCGGTTCAATCATGCCGATGTGTATTTTCCGTCTCCATCGCCTCATCATCTCTTCCTTCTGCTCGTGATTTCTCTCTCACTCTTTTTCTCTCGCTGCGCTACTTAGCAGTTGCCCTCACTACCACACTTCCCCACCCGGTTCGGTATTCTATAGTTTCTATTCCTATCTCTCTCTGTCTTTCTCTCTCTCTCTCTCACCTCTAGATCGCCGTAACGCCCGGCGATAGCCGGTTTTTCTCTTACAAACCTACTCACTACTTGTGTCAAGCGCACGCGAACATAGCATACACTTGCAAATAAGCACACGCGTGCATCCGTATTTGAGGGCAACAGAGAAAGGGAGAATAATGTAGGGATGAAATGCTGGCTAGGCTATCAATGTATTTACTTTCCTTCTCTCTTTCTCTCTCTCTCACACTCTCTCTCTCTCTCTCTCTCTCTCTCTCTCTCTCTCTCTCTCTCTCTCTCTCTCTCTCTCCATCTATCTATCTTTCTTACCTCTGCCATACTAGTAAAAAAGGATTGAGGGACTTCTTATATACTTCAAATGAACGGAAGATTTAGGTTAGGTCGGCCGTTTTTAGAATTTTTCAATCGTATCAAGCCATAATCACAAAAAATTATCCTCGTGGTTAAAATGAGAATACACTTATTTATTCTGAAAGAAATGACACTGCAAGGAAAAGCTTTTAACAAAAAATGAAAAATAAAACCGAAAATTTTTGTTTTTTTTTTGTATAGAGGGAAAGTGCTATTATAATTAGTGATTTACGGTAAAATGTTCTTGTTTATAAAAAACCAATATAAAAATAATTTATTATTTTTAAGTGCACCGTAAAAAATATTTATAAAATATGCAAATTATTATTTTCATTTTTTATATTAAAATTAAATTATCGAATCCTTTGTAAATATTGTTTAATGAAAAGTGCCTTATCGTCCCCTAAAATACGTAAAAAAGAGAACTTATCGAAATTACTATCCTTACTAACTTTCTATTTAACAAATATTTTAAATATTACCAAAATGTTTATATTTTACAGTAGGTCAACTACTTAGAAGGTCTACTCTAAATCAATAGAATTTCATTGATAATTTGATTGTAAATACAGTTGCATTGTATTATAAATAGTAATTCCAATTCAGCAATACTATTAATTTTATTACAGTTTTTCAATTATGCAGTTTTTAATTTACACTTAATGTAAGGAATGTATACAGGTTTTTTATACAGTACGATAAACTATATTGAATGCTTTTTTCTTAAAATTTAAATTCTTTTTTTTTCAAAACTGTTTTTATTTGCTTTGTAAATAATGTAAATTTTGTCAAATTGAAAACAAATTTAATATTGCAGGCCTTCAATTCGTTTAAATGAATTTTTTTAGTGTAAATTTTTGCAGGACAAAAAATTTATTTAAATAACTTATTTCCTTAATTCCCTACTTTAAAAATACATTTATACACACAAACAAGTACGTGTAAGCACTTACACACACATTCACATATTGATTTACATAATTAAATGAATGTGCGCACGCTGACTTTAGAAAATAAAATATTTATTTAAAGCCCGAAGCAAATATAATAGTAATATGGGGTATTGTAGAAAAGTTACAATAATTCATTAGACATTGACATTTTTTAAACTTTATTTGCAAATTATCGTAATTTGAAATTGAATAAAACATTGACATTGCAAAAATATTTATATTAAGTAAACTTCAAAACTGGTTAAAAATACTCAATATCCAAAGTATTCATTTAACTTTTTCAATTTAAAACATAGGCATTTGTAAATTTTTAATTCATACGAGTATTTCTAAATTAAACAACCTAACAAATAAAAGAATTTATGCTTGTTGTACTTTAAAATTAGTAGATTACTTCAATCAGAAAAAAAATTTTTTACAGTAATTTATATTGAACTCAAAAAGGTATTTCATTCTAAATATTAAGAAAATAACTTTTGTGTAGATATAAATCCATCTGTAAATATTTATTTATGATAAAATAGAAATAAAACATTAAAATTTTGTGTAAAATTTCTTTACCCAATAAAAAACAAAAAATTTATGATATTTTGACAAGAAAAAGCTAAAAAATGAGTTTCTTTTATTAGGATTATCAGAATTGAAGTTGTGATAAAAAGAATCCTGATTACAAGATGTGTCTGAAGCATGTACAAATGAGAGTATTTCAAAGACTAATACTGATTTTTATCTATCAAAACTCTTTTTTCATTGAAGGTTACTTTGTAATAATTAATTTCTTTTTTTAATATTTATTCAATTTTTTTAATGTATGTGAAGTAGAAATCCATATATTTCATTACTTTTTATACAAAATTAAGATATATATATATATTACTAAACAAGAATTTAAGTTGATTTTATTATTAATAATAATCCATAATTTTTTACTTTATAGATTTTAGATATAACTGGCACCAATTTTAAAATTTCTCGTCATTTTACTCTAAGAATGATCAAAATGTAAGCTCATTTATTTTCGAGCGAATTATTTCTGAAATCAAACAAAATTTTCGAGCTTACATTTTGCAATTTTACTGTAAACGATAGTGATTACGAAACGTGACTTTTGGAAGTTTTAGTGTAATTTGATGCTTCTAGCACAAAAGTATACCATTATGCCTTTCTTAGTTCACAATTATTCTATGGGTAAAAATATAAAAATGTCTATGCGTATTACCGACCACTTTCCTTCTTATTTCAATTCTATCGTTTGTTAATATATTATAATTTTTGGTACATTATTTTACTTTAACGTATCAATGAGTTCTGATTTTCATATGAAACAAAAAACAGACTCACTTTTGTGTAAGATACAAATTACATTTCCTATTTTAGATCCAAAAATATACGTTCTTTATCTTGGACTCTTGGATAAAACTATAAATTATTTTTATACCAATATATTTCAATTTATTTCTAAAAAAAAAAATAGTTTTGAAAGTATGAGAAAACTTATCTAAATTTTAGGAATTTTTTTATAAAAAGCTATTATATAAATAAACGTTTAACAAAATAATCGTGGAGAAACCATTACAATATTGAATTTACTTTCATTCATATAGTATATTTTTGATGCTCATTAATAAAAAAATGCTTGATTTGAAAAAACGTAAATGACTGTAATTTATGCAATAAAAACGAATAGTTTCATTGAGTGTCCATTACTAAATATCTTTAATTTTAAAAAGAACTGGTAATTGTAATAAAGAATTCTTCTGACGTAAATGTTTAATTTTTTAATATAATTATAGTATTTTTATTCAAAAAGTTCTTTGTAAAAATATTATAAAAAGTAATGAATAATATTTTTGTAATCATTGCAAATAAACTTTCAAAACACATTATAAATTAATGCAGTGAATTTCGGTATATTATTTATTAAAATATTTATATAAATATGTTAACTATACACGATAACAATACTATTAATATTAAAAATCTTCTAAATAGCTTTAAATGCATTTAATATAAATGATAGTATATTTTTTTAACGTAAATAAAACATCTTGTATTTATTAATTAAAAAAAAGTAAACAATTTATGAAAAAAGGAAAAAATTACAATCCAATACAATGCAAAAAAAATTCTTAATTCTTGTAATATACATTAATATATTATTATATATTGAGCTATGAATTTAATTATTTAAATTTAATGTAAATAAAAAAATTTTTTAATTTATATGTACTAACTGATAAATAACTTTAACTTTTGTCGATGTTAACTTTATACAACAAGAAAATTACAGAATGACTGAGAATCTCTTATATTTCATAATCTTTGGTATATTTTTATTTACTTGATCCACTAAAGAATCAAATTCACAATTAATTTATTTAACAACAATGTATTTGATATTTTACTAAAAGAACCTTCCAGAAAAATAAAAGATTGGAATATATTTTATACTTAATTTAAGAATTTCAATTCAATTCAATTCATTCGATTGTTGTATACTTGAACAACATTCGTTTTTATAACACACGTATTAATAATATTATTCAACTATTTAAATGAAAAATTACCTACAAAGTAATAATTACAAATGAATGTTTAACTAAACTAAAACATCTATCATCAAAACATTCTAACCACTAAAGTTAAGAATTCTGAAAAGTTAGTTTTAATGAACAGTTACAAACAAATTTTTTTAACTCAAGCTTTTAAGCTATACAACATAGAAAATCTCTTTACTAATTGCTATGTATTTGATGTTGCAAAGAGCAAATCAATTTTTTTTATGTTAAATCCCAATATTGCCATTTTATATTCACTTTATAAAATAAAAAATTGGTTATTAAATTTAAAATTAATCCAAATAATAAATTTATATTCAGTTAGTAAAATTTAATAATTAGGAATTTAATTAATTTTAGAAATAAATATTAAGGAATTAAAATTTTTTTATCTATATATAAACTCTGATTCTGCTTGCATAAAATTCTTTTCCTTAAAATAATTTTAGTTAACTTTGATGAACTAAATTTAGTCATGCAGTAATGTTGTTTAAAGATCAGTATTCAAATCATTATGTTTATACATCTATTTGTAAATATTATAAAACTTTATGATAATTTAATAATTTCAATCTTCTATAAGATAAAAGCTAAGAGAGAATTAGAATTAAAGTTTGTTTAAAATTTATTTTCCATAATATATTACATAAAAAATATTATTAGTTATTTATTATTGAAAAATATTGTACTATGTTATATATGATTAAATTAAAAAAAAAATTAAACATTAATGTAAGTTTATAATTTAAATCTAAATTAGACGCTTTTTTAAAGTACTTGATAATATAGATTCTGGTACAAAAAACAGTTTAAATGCTATAATTTTTTTAATATTAAGTACAGAAAAGGTTTTTGATAAATTATTAAATATCCAGATAAGTAATATATAAATAAAATATTAAACATATACAAATAATTACTACTTAAATAACAATAATTATGTGTCATAATTTGAAAAAATTTAACAATTTTATTTTGGTTAACTATAATCCACCATTAGAGATGTAAGAATTTAATACATTTTTATAATGAATTTTTATGGGTTAGTTAAAAAAATCTATTTTGCAATGCCCATTAATAGCATTTTAGATTTTCTTGTTTATTTATAATGCAATTGCCGAATATTTGAATAGCTTGAGTTTGCATCATTTTCGTTTCTCCAATTAAATACTCGTCCTTTGAACAATAGATTTAAAAATTGTCAAAATAAGTTTCACCATTGGTAGAAGTATATAAATAAGCATATTCATGGATAAAATGTTTATCATAATAAATCAATTTTTAATTCAACTAAGAAAAACCAGTCTTTAAATATTTTTCAGGCAAATTAAGTATCGTTTTATCAAATATAATAATCTTTAAATCAATTATCAATACTATGCTTTAAAATATAAAATTATATAGAATATTTACTATTAGTAAAGTTCACCGACTCTAATTTTACTTTGAAAATTTTTTTTAAGACGTATAATAGATTCATATTATTACTAGATAAATTTGACGAAAACACATTGCGGAAGCGGTTTAGTTAAAAAATAAATCATTTCCCATCCTCGCCGAACGAACCAGTGAAGTCGAAAAATCACTGTCCGACTGCAGGTCCACATACTCTATAAATAATTACCTGCATTTGCGAAAATTCCGAGCTCGCGTACATCCGTTCAGCCCTGAGGCTTTCGTAATCTCATTTCTAAAAATATAACGTACACACTGAATAGAATCAATCAAGAAACCTCGATTACTGGGCAATTCATTAGAAGTTATTTCGCAAGGGATCTGTGATGTATCTGTCCAGAAAATTTTAATATATTGTTTGATTTCTTTTAACGATCTAAATATTTAAAAACGACTAAAAATTAAATCATTACTTAAGAGCCGTTCGATATAATGAAAACTGCGGTATAAAAGTGTTTGTTTACGTTCTTTATATTGACTGTACCAAAATGCTCAAGGGTCCTGCATGGAAATAGACCTCTTTATATTTGTTCTCTAATAACGTTTTCATGTATTTTAAAATTTAAGTATTCATTTTTTAATTATTTTGAACTATTACAAATTATTTATATACGAAAATTAACTTTTCTTTTTTATTTTACTTACTTATTAAGGAAAAATGCTGACTTATTGTTTCAATAATCTTTGAACATGTTTTTATATTATTATAATAAGATTATTTTTAATAAAAAATTTCACTTTTTTTATTCTGATCTATTACATGTGTGATGAGGTTCTAATTTTTAAGTTTAAAATAAATATTTTAAAAAATGGAATTCATTATAAAAAGTATTTTTAATTTTAAATTTACTTTAAATTTATTAAAAAAATATTAAAATATTACTACATTATTTTTTGAAAAAAGAATTTACCTCGTTTTTACTAATACGATTTTTATTAATTCTACACATTATTTAAAATTTCAATATTTTCAACGTTGAATTTTTCAGTAAATTTCGTCTAATCATTTAGAGCATTTATTTATTTCAAGTATTTATTAGGTACAACATACATCATACAATTTAGCTGAAATTTTTAAAATGAGATTTCTTGAAGATCAGTTTAAGACGAACAAGATTATTTGTACATTGACTGATGAATACAAAGTAAAACTTTCACAACAACACGAATGAAAGATTTGTGAGTCAACTGCGAGTGAAAAAGTGGATCGTGTAACTAAATTTATCTTTGATGTGAAAGAATAAGTATACTAAGAAATGATCCATATTCATATTTCATTAATATTAAAGCTCATAATGTACAATTTTGGTTTTCACATTCTATATTCCAAGAGACAAATATGTCGATATTTAATTTTTTCGATTGTAAAATTTGTAAACAGAATTTAAGCAACATATTTAAATAGTTGTATTATAATCATTAAGCAGAAATATCTGTTTGATAAATATTACAAATTTCAAAAACTCTTTTCTTACAAATATGTTTTTCTGAGATGAATTGAATTTTATAAACAGCATTTTAGAATCATATATTTCAATTGATTTTAGAGAAAATTAAAATGTAACATATGCAATTGATTCGCCTGAAATATGAAAATTGCGAGTTTTTTTATTTTGATGATGATTGAAATAATATTAAAATAATTTGTGGACTAAAATTAAAATTTTGTTTGGTGCTAAGAAATGTGCATGAAAACAAAATTAATAAAAATATATTTATTTATAAACTACAAATATTTTGATTTTTTTTATTTGTTATGAAACTTATAAAAACAAAAATTTGAATTATTATTTTCAAGGAAAAATATTTTAATAATTAGCACATATTAAATTATTATTTGTAAATGTATGTTGCACATTATTTTGCTAAATAATTGCATAGTAGAGTAAAACTGAAATACAATATGTCTCCTTTATGTATCTGCACATGAATACTGTAAATTTTACTAATAATAATGTAGATTGAGCATCTATGATATATATGTCCGTAAACACGTTCGTGCACAAAATTGTAAACGGTGAATAGATTACAAGTAATACTTTTTTTCATTAATATACTAAAAATATTAAAATTAACATGAGATAATTGAATAAAGCTCTTTCATTTTTTACTGCAATGCTTCTTCAGTTTTTTAATTTTCAAAATTTTTAGGCAATTATTCTCTCTCTAAGAGTTGTATAACCTTGTCGTGGTGGGTGAATTTGAGTTTGAATATGACTAGCCTTTGATGAATGACCTTTTGAATGGAGGAATGGATTGGAGATTGCACACTTTGAAAAGTCTTACTGTACGGTCGGAGTATTTATTAAGGTGCTCAAGAACCCAAAAGCAAAAGATTTTTAAGAAATTAAGAGAAGCTTCTGTGAAGGCACCTCAAAAGAATAGAAGGCGGCTAGAATAACCATGATTTTAACAATCCTGAAGCCATTCTTAGTACGCTCAAACCAACAAATAACAAGTATGCTGGTACGGATGAAGAAAGTCTCACTCGTATGTCTGCATGCACTTGTATGGTTGCCAGGGAAGGATGGTCATACCCCAAAGGGAAGCAATGATTGAGGGCTGCAAGGGAATATACATCTAAAGAGGTATAGACCATCGAATTACAAATAGCATTGTTAAATGGGACAAAACGAGACAGGAAATCTTTTGATTTTTTGAGCCTTTCAAATCACCAATGATCACCTTATGACCTGATGGCATTTTTGCTACTCTACAACATGGAGCTGAAGAATGCATCAAAAGTCCGGTGATGAGATTGGAGAACTTCAAAATTACACTCGTTTCAGGGTTGGTAATGTGTCAAGTAACCAGTTTTTATCAACAAGGCGGGATCTTCAAGGACAAAGATTCATACAATAATTGATATGCCTAAGAAGCGTAAGCCTCAACGGAGACTGACGTATATAGGAGGGTTGCCTCAATCGTACAGTAGGTTAAAAAGGTTACGCAGTGGGGACACGTCTTAAGATAGAAAAAGATCACCTCTAGAGAGGCAATGCATAAAGAGAGGTGAAAATACATTTTGGGATCGAAACATTTAAAGTAATTCTGAACCAGGCTATTTTACAAGTCCTGCACATAGTCGCTAAATTCTTAGGGGAAGGAAACGAAATCGGACTTCTTTAGCTCTCTAAAATTTTAGACCAAAGAGTGGCACTTGGATGCACTATTAACAAAAGTTTCCTTTTTGGAAAGAAATATAGAGTTATCATCTTACTCAGACTGGAATGAAATACTAAAAAATGTCACATCTATGGTGATGGACAATTCTTATACAGACGATTCCAAAGGATCTAGAACATTAGTGCTTCATGGCACTCGATGGATTCACCAAAAAGTGTAAGCTGGTTAGGCACTATTGTCAGTCATTAAATCAACTAGTAAATCAGTCTGATAAAAAGGTAATACAAATTCTTGAACACAGAATTATCACAAGTAATAGGGTTCTGGTGGTGCGATTGGAAGGTGCTAGCAGCTTCTTTGAGCCAGAAAGGTGATACGGTACCGGGCAGACAATTAAACAAATTAGATCTGTGATGACGTAGTTAAATGTGACCATACTGATGCATTCTAGACTTCAATTAATCCTAAAGACTGGGGAAAGATAATACTTGCACTCGACAGGAGAAAAGTCAATAGGCTCGTAGAGAATCACTGCAATCCTAAGTGGATAAATACAAAATGTATCTGACGATAGACCTTTACTGTAGATATTGTTGCGAAGAGGCTCATAAACATCTCTGCAACTTTTTCAAGCTATGTGGGACGAAGCAGGGATAGTTTGTTGCACTCTTTTTGGAGGCAGAAGAGTTGTATGTTCAAAACACCTTGAGAATACAGGTGCGTCAAAGGATTACCCATACATCATCGCAAGCCTCTACTCTCCCAACTAGTACTACTATTAATAATAATACCAATTGTATGATTTGGTATATCATCACAAAGGATTGTCAAATAATGTTACTATAAATTTACTTTTGCTAAAAAAAGTTTTTATGAAATAATACTTTGCTAAAAGGATTTTTTTTTAAAATAAGGAAAACTCAATTAATTGCCTATTAGTACTACATTAGTAATACAAACTCGTAAATATTTTTAACTTTTTTTTTTAATCATAATTGTTTATCAAACAAAATTGTTTAAATTATACAGAAATTATGTAATCAATCCCGATATTTTAAAACATGTACAATTACAGCTAGAAATCGTACAAGAAAATGAATAAAATAACACTGTATAATAAAAAAAATAATAAATAAATAATAATCAAATAATATATACTTAAATAAAAAAAATTCAAACAAAATTGTTTTTATTTACTTATTATCAAAATGATATTTTTTTTAAACACTATCTTCAAGCCAAATTTTTTTAAAGTTAAAATAATTTATCAGATACAATCTAAGATTTCCATATTTTGTTTATAATTTTACACATATCCTTTTAAGAATTATTTGCATATTCATCTGTGTTTTCACTTTTTTTATATAAAATTTATGCTATTAAGCTTAGATACAGAAAGCTTAGATATAGTTCTACTTGTAACATTTCTAATACTCTGTATAATTTGTAATTATTTTTAGTTATATGGATCGTCAGAAGTTTTATAAAAATTGATTCAAATTGAAAGTGTGTTAATTAATAATTTTTATTCTAGAAGCAAATAAAGCAATAAAAAATTATTTTAAACTCATTAAACCTTTTCTAATATCTTGAGTACCAGCCAAGACCAAAATGACGATTGTCTCTTCGACACATTAAAATATTTTTAAATGCAATTAAAAGCTTTATAACTTTTATAGTTCAACAAATTTGTTTTAAAAAAAATTATAAAGAAATATTTTCATAAATTTATTAGATAAAGTAAGCCATTAATGAATATAGAAGTATTTTATAAATATAATTACATAGGATTAAATTATAATAAACATAAATTATTTCAATAAATGACAAAAATATATAATGCAAAATGTTATAAGTTAATTAACTATTTTTGATCTACGAAAATAATTTTAATAAAGTTTTATAAAAATTAATTTGAAAAACTATTATATGAGTAAAAAATAGTTTGATTGACCATAAAATTTTTTTCTGTTAACATATTTACTGATTGTACATTTTTTTAGTATCTCAGAAAAATAAATTGTTACTGTAATATCTAAAAGGAACAAACAAAACAAATTTGACTTATTAATTGCCTTAAAAATGTAAACTACTATATATTTGTGTTATTTACTAGTGTTTTATGCTATCAAATATTAATTTAAAGATAACTATGACTGTCTGAAGTCATGTCACTTTAAAATGTGTTGAATTTTTAGTACATTTTAATTTAATCAATAAATTTATTTATCGAAGCAGTTCTATTAAACGCTTTTAGTTTACAATAAGTATAAACTAACAGTAAAAATATTATTTTAAGTTGTTTAATGAAAGAATCTTTCAATTGACAATTTTTTATAAAATTGTCTTTTTAATTATAAACTTTTTTATTTTATATTAAAAATGCTAAAAATAACTAACACAATTTTTGTACATATTATAATTTTGAGATGTGTCACATATATGTATATATGTATTATAAATAAAAATACTAATTCTTATATTTTTACTTTTTTAACATGAAGATTTTTCGAGGGGATTAAAATTTACAATGTATCTTAAGAATATTTTTAACCATCATACGCATAAATTATTAGAAATTACAAATATGCAGAATTTATGAATTTATTCTCTTCCCTTTAATTTTGGTGTATCAATTATTTACAAAATAAATAGTTTTTACCATAGAGTTTTAATTTATTTAAATTAATAATCCTGAAAACGTTGTCTTAACAGTATTTTCATGGTTCGTGAATTTATTACCTATTTACAAATTATCTTACAAAATACCTTATACATATCCACAATTGTTTTATCATTTTGTAGCCTTTAATTTTTGTATTTTTTTTTAAATATTTCAATTTTTAAAAATGAAAAATTGTATATGATGATGTCGTTGACGCTTCTCAATAATACAAGTATATATAATTTTTATTTACATTTCATAATAATTTAAAGTAAAAAGATTTAATCATTTCAAATTAGTAAATAACTCAAAAGGGAATGAGAAGTAAAATATTCACAGTTTCAAAAGAATAGAATATTTACTGTTCTTTGTAATATATTATTTCAAGCAATCTTTCACACATATAAGAGTAATTAAACTACATTTATTGCTTTGTATTATTTGTATGTAGATAAGTCTTTGTTGATTTAAAATATAATTTATTTGATACAGTTTTTATAATTCAATTTTTTATTGGTATAATTTCTTACTACAAAACAATAATTTTTATATAAAAGATTGATTTTCTGTGATTTGTATTACTTCTCAATTTCCTTCAATTATTATTAAAATATATGAAGAAAATTGTTCTTACCTTTACACTTAAATCCAATTTTGCCAGTACCCCAAATATAATCTTCACCTAGAAAAAAATCTATCTTTATATTGTCTTTATTAATTTATTTCGTATTATTATTATTAAGCAGAGTTTTACTTACAGTAAACACACAGTATAGGACTAATAAAATATACGTTTTCAAGTATATGGTTTCTAAGGACAGATTTCTCAGAATTTGATTTGACTACATAAGCTAAAATTAAAAAATGTTACAATAAATATATTTTCATTATTATATTTGTAGAATCATTCAATAATATAAGCTAATTAACAGACATATTTTAATTTATAAGACACTGTATTATAAATAAATAAAAATAAAATTATTTATAATTTATTTAAACACTTACAGAAAGATCCATTGTCAAGAGTTACATATGATGATTCTTCTTCTTTATGGGAGTCACAATACGGTAATGGATTTCCTTTCAGCATTAGGATTTCCTCAGATGTACCTCTAAAATTATAATTTAATTCATTACTAGAACAAAGAAAAAAGATTTAAGGATATATATTTTACAACTTACCAGGTACAAAGGCGTCTCTTAATTATGTATTTTTTTCTCTTTCACATAAAAAAATTAACTTTTTATGATATATACAGATGAATTATCAAAAAATTATTCAAGTTTTTTTTTCTTTGCTAGTCTCTTTATATTAACATTATCACAGGCATATGAACTTTCATCTCTGTAATTATACAATTAATGATTTGGCAAGTATGTACTCTAAAAATTATGTTGGCAGCTTTTAGTTCCATTGATTACTTAAGTTAATTTTATAAATCTATTTAATTGATTATAAAAATTTATATTCCTTTATAAATTAATCCTTTTATATAATATATTGGTAATGCTGAAACAAACATTTAAATTTAAAAATACAAATTGTATATTGTAAACAGTTTTAGAATCAATTAGTTAAAAACAACTTTTTTAAATTATGCTTATTTATTCAATATACATCTTATAAAAAAACATACTAATTAATGTTTTTTTATTATTATAAAATCAATATGCTAGTAAATTACTTTTTATTAGAAATTAGCAATTATAAAAGAATTATGAATCTTTACTAAGAGATTATTAATTCAGTTGCAATACCAATAGATCTAAAATTCTTTTAACTTGTTTATTATACTAAAAAATATTTGTATATTTTTTAGTTTTTTAAAGTACTATCTATAATTAAGTAAATACTGTACCAATAATAAATTTGTAAAGTGCATCACTATCTATAAAAGATTATATGTTATTTGCCAAAAATTCTCTGAAGACTGCTTATCAATTAGCTGTTTGTAGTCAAAAATGAGAAATTTAACGGTAAATTATCTCTTAAAAAATTACATTTTATTATATATAAATTGCCATCAAAAATAAAAAATTCAAGTTCATCTATAAACTGTCACCATCACCGTCCTATTAATGATTTCAGAGCTTCCTCAATAATCATCTCATGCACTATTTTCTGTTTCATGCATAAGACTCATAATGCCTGGGTCCAATAACAGTTACTGTAATAAAAACTTTTATTAGTATCATGTAGTAAAATCGACAAGAATATCAGCAAGAAATAAACTTAAGTAATCTATCTTTTTGATATCCGTAATAAAGAAATCGTTCGTCCTTCTCCGTTTTGATAAACGAAGTTTTATATTGCTTTTATGCAAGGGAGAATTCACTAGTATCTTCAGTCAAAGGAAAAAAGTTTGATGTATATGTTTAGACGTACGTACAAAAGAAAGAGGCCACAGATTTAAAACAAGAAAAGAAGATTATGGGAACACAGTTGACGAGAAGGTAAGAGCTAACCTCTCATTTTCTTCGAGCTTGGACTTTTCATCTTTTCTTCTCGTTGTACTCAGATGAAAAAATATTACAGCCTTTCATGTATGTATATCTTCTTTATACCGACGTGATACGTGCATATAGCAGAAATGATATATATATATATATATATATATATATATATACGTTTATCTATGCGTATGTGTGAGATGCACGAAGCGCGAAATTATCTTTCTCCGGCGGTTCTCTTTTCCCTTTTTCTTTTCATACGCATCTAATTTTCCACATTCTGTTTTTATATCAGTCTGCCCCAAAGCTAAACAAGCTGAATGCAAGGTATCAAGCTACCCAACTTGCAAACCGTGATTAAGAACAAGACGTATTAGTTACAAGATTCGGTGGAGGAAATCACATGCCGACAAAGACGTCAGAAATGGGGAAAAACACCTCAACCCGTTGCAAATACCCTTTCATTGATATCAGGGTATTCGTACACGCAACTCGCACAATCGGCAGGATCGGATCCTGAACGCCGACACACTACTACGCACAAAATAACATAGCGGGGCGAGAGGGTAAGGAGAGAAATCAGAGGCTCTTGTTGTGGCCGCAATACTTGATCGGTGTTTTGCCCTTCTCGCAACACTCGAGTATTTTATGGTATGTATATCAAGGCGCTTGGATTAAAATTTAGTATGCCACCCTAGATCGTCCAGAATGACATTAGAGCTCGTGTAGTGGAGATTTGTGATAATCATGGAATATCGGTGCGCAAACTCATATTATCGGGACCGACAATTTTTTCGCGATCACCGCAGGCGACACTACTGCCGGCCACTAGTAATTTTCTGTTTTTACACCGCACCTTGAATGAAGCCAAATTACTAAAATTGCACGCAATGTAGTAAGTTGGAGCGCGCTTGCGCATTAATAAAGCCTCCAGACTCTAGAGAGTTCAGTACAGTGGCTCACTACTTTTTAGCTTTTATCCACCAACATTACAAATGCGATAATCGTTTTTCTGCTTGTGAACCATCCTTTTAAATTTTGCAATTATCCTTGGCGTGATTCATACGACTTCATAATTAAATGCAGCATGTCAACTACAGTAGAGGTCGAATAAAATTTTCTAAATTTTGAAATTGCTTTTGAAAATGCAAAATA
Organism: Kradibia gibbosae; assembly: GCA_018907135.1. Classification (NCBI taxonomy): domain Eukaryota; kingdom Metazoa; phylum Arthropoda; class Insecta; order Hymenoptera; family Agaonidae; genus Kradibia; species Kradibia gibbosae. The sequence goes on along the minus strand of JACCHX010000002.1, from coordinate 12,735,107 downwards.
CCAAGATTTCAAACCATAGAACTAACTATATAGTGACTTAAAACTATTTTCTAATATTTCGTTAATCATTGACACAAATATAATGTAATGAAATATCAAGTATATTATATAATGAGCATAATTTTGATCGATATTAAATTTTTAATTTAGTAAGATTCCATGGCATTGTTTTAATAAATAGATAAATGCTTCTAAATATTAGAAATAATGTAGTATTGTGATCAAACGTAGCTAAAGACAAGTTAGGCCAAAAATTTAAAGTTACATATGCGTGGTGAATGTATAATTTGATTGAAAGTAAAACAATTTATAAATTTATCTTAATTATATGTTGGTGCTAATTGCATGTTATTTATATTTTATTTATATATTATATTATCTTATATTATTAGAAAGTATTATTTAAGAATACATTTTGTGAACTTAAAAACTTTCATATTTTGAAAAGGAACTTACTTTAAATTGAGTTTTTTAAATAAATAAACCAAAAACCTTATTAAATACAATTCAAATAAAAATATCACCAAAGTCTGAGAATTTAAAAAATTCTCATTGAATTGAAATCATTCTTTTAAAAAGGGATATTTTTCTTACTGAATCATACATTTTTTCACATTCCTGTCACTCTTTCATTTATCTGTTTTCTGATAAGTTTAGAAAGTAAGAAGTTTTAACTTACTATAATTAGTAATGCAACAAGTTCATTAAATATAAAAAATATATTATTAGTGGAAAAAGCAAATGCAAAAACTTTTTATATCTGTTTCTGATTATTTTGAAATTTTCCTTGTATAACATTAATTTCAATATTTTTTTTACTAAAACTTGTGAATACTACTTTTAATATTCTCTTTACTGTCTATATATATATATATATATGTGTGTGTGTGTGTGTGTGTGTGTGTGCGTGTGTGTGTCTAAATAATTTGTAAAACCAGAGACCAATTATTTTTTAAATTATAATAGAATCCATTTTCTAATATGTAAATCTATCAATTATACATCCATTTCTCTATTTGACTCTTTCTTTTAAATTCATATTTTTGTTCACATTCTGGAATCTTTATTATAAATTACTATATCTTTAGTATATATATTATATATTAAGGTTTACAAAATAAAAATTTCTGGTGAAATATTATTGAAATTTCAAAGATTGATATTTGAAAAGTTTAACATTTAGCGTTATAATAGTAAATTCAAAAATAAAAGCACAATAATATATAAAATGTTTATTAATAAATATTATCATTAATTTTGAATAAATTATTTTACATTATAAACAAGAAATATTTAAAATTTTGTTTATACTCTAATTAAAATCAATAGATTAAGAATAATGATTAGTAATGCATTTAATGCATTGCATAATATTGCTATGAAAATTTGTATAATAATAATGTTAATGCTTTACGTCAAAATAATTGTATAATCAATAATCAATTATTTTTACTTGTGAAAATTATAAGTTGTAATGACACTATTGATCTATTAATAATTTATTTTGATTTTAGGTTCCTTATATTTTATTTCATATTTGTCAATGTTTATTTTAAAATGAATATTTAAATAATAAATAAATAAATAAATATATAAACATTTCTTCTATATATATATATTATTTCTTAATAAAATATACAATTGAAATGTTTATATTTTTATTAAATATATTTAAGTAACATACTAAAAACAATCAAACTAACATAATAAATAGATAATTTACAATTGTACTTTATTAACAAATTAAAAATAGAGATTTGACATTCTTTCTCATTAACTCTAAGTTTGCATTCAATAAATTAGAATTATGAGTTACATCATTTAATAAAATCCAAATTTTTTTTTTCGCTACCTTTGACAATGAAAACAAAAATTAATATGCATATCATTGTATTTTCATATACATTCATAAATATGTTGAATTTTTAAAATGTTTTAAAATTCATTTTTTCAAACAAAGTATAATGTCTTGAGAATTCGTATATCTAAAGAAAATCACAGGAACCTATTATAATTATATAATATACCTAATTAAACGAGTCATCAGTAGAAGCAATTGGAAGTGTATAAAGAGATAAATAACTATACATACATACTTAATTTTTTATTATTGTTTTAAATAGAAAAAAAATATATTATAAGTATTTCATGATTTTATATTAGTGTGTAAGTTTATTATTACTATACAAGAAAAGCTTATAATTCATAATGAAAAATCTGAAACAAATAATTATATTAATTGGTAACATGAATATTTATTATTAATATTTCACAGTATGCTTATTTATAATTATTTTCAACATTCAGTGCAAATATTGTTTCAATTATTAATTGATGTTAATTTATGTTTAATAAATATTGCCTTGTAAATAAAATGTTAACTAACTTTCTAATCATTTTATGTTGTGCTGTATTGATTAGAATAAATATATGCTTTTATGTACATTTTCAAACAAGACATTAACATATATACTTGTTTTTGATACTGCATAATAATAAAGAATAACTTATTGTGTAGTATATAGTCTTTCAATTAAAATATTGTAATTTGTTTTCTTCAATTACATTAGTTAATCGATAATATAGAATTTCAAACAATAATATAATTATGCTGGTTAATATTCCAGCTGCCCAAATAGACAAAATTGGTATAACTTGTAATATGTTTATTAGATTTGCTTTAGATTTAATTTCTGGATTATATTTAAAGAAGATATTTGATCCAATCCGATTCATTATTCCCTTTTCCCGCAGAATAAGAATGCTGAAATAATAAATAAAATAAACTATTATTGTCATAGGTAAAAAATTTTCAAACTGTATGGTGTTATATGATTGATTTAAATCATGCAATGACATGTAATGACATTATTATTATGTCAAAAACATTATTATTATACAAAAATATAAAACAAATGTCTTTCCTAATACAAACACATTACAGTAAAAATTATGAAACTGCATTTCTTTTTATTAATTCAAACCAATTGTAACAATTAGAACAAATTTATAGAAATTATAAATTTCATTTGTTACTAATATTTTTTTAATTTCACTAACGTATATGTGCTGATGACATAATAAATATTATATTTATAATATCTTATTACTAAATAAGGAAAAAAAATGTTTTCGATCGAAATGTTAGAGTAAGCGCAGTATATATAAACTTTAGCAATCTATAATTTTCTGTAAAGTATATATAGAATAGGAATTGTTTAAATATCCCATTTATAAAATTAAATAATTATGTGTACACATAGCCATTACGCTTTTTGCATTTAATTTTAAGCTTCAAAAAGTCCTAAACGAACACAAATAATTCGAAATTTGAATAATTCCTTTATTCTGTAAATGTATTGTTCATACGCGTTTTATATACATACAACACACTTACACGAACATAGTATATTTTTTTACGTACTAGTAATTCATCATTTTAGTGTAGGGGCTGCGTTTTGCTAGACCTAGAGACATTTGAACCGTTTGGGGCACACTTAACCCGGCTATGGCACATGAACTTAACATTTTAAGAGTATTGTAATCCAGTTCGTAATTGTAAAACGCAGTACTATCGGTACATATCTGTGTAAATACAAATTAGATGATTTATCATAAAAAGGCATAATAATTTGATTAATTTTTAGAAGAAACTATATCTCTATACATACCTGTTTGAATGCATCTATAATTTGAATAGGTAGCTCCCAATAACTCACCAATTTATTTTTAAGAGGCAATAATAATTCATCATCCGAGATCTATTTAATAAATAATCTTATTATTATCTATCTTAAACAGTTATTAATATTAATAGAATATAATAAAAAATTAATTAATATAAATATAAATTTTTTATAATAATTCTTGCAACTTAAATTTAAAAACTTGTTTATTTAAAAAAAATGGAAAAATATGCAATCTAGAAAAATAAATTTACAATGTCATCATGTTCTTTTGAACCTCGAATTACAATCACTTTGTAAAAGTTTCTCTTTACGAAGTCTTCATAAGAATCAAAAGGTAAATCAATGGTTATAACAGTCATATAGCTTGTTATTGAAGCTGAATAGATTGCATTAAGAAGTAGCGACAATGACATTATAGTGAAGTATAGAATTTGTGTTGATTTGTTGAGCGGCATATCTATTTAAACAAAATTAATTAGTTATTTATAAAATATATAATATATGTTGAAACTTCTTGCTACACTTGAAATTTTTTAAATTTAATTAATGTTTTTTAAGATTGTTCATTTAAAATGATATTTTAATATATTTGATATACATTTTAATAATCAATAATTGAACATAAAAATTTTATTGGTAAAATGGGATTCCTTTGCAATTAATTTTTATCGTCAAGAGAAATCAATTTACATAAAGGATTCTTTTTTATTACACAATGAAAATGAAAATATTACCTAAAATCCCTTGTTGACAAAAAATACTCCATACGTTAATAAAAACTTTTAAAAATGAATCCATGTTTTTCTTCTCTTTTTTTGTTAGCAGTAATAATAAAGATGAAATTGATATCATTAGTATAATTGCAATCCATGCATATTCATTAAACACCTACAGCATACATATATGTAAAAAATATTAAACTATCTTATTCAAAAAAATTCATTATCTTTAAAAATAATGTTTTTATACTTAATGTATAATAAATAAAGTTTTAATTATTATAAATAAAATTAGTTTAAAAATTGTAGCTGTAAAGTATTTTTTTATTTTATATAAAAAAACAAATATTTTAGTAAATACAAAAATTTATAATTTGTTTATTTATTAAAGATTTATATTAAGTAATTTTTTATGTACTTCAAAATATGAACATAATTATGTTTAAAAAGAAATTATTCCTTAATTAGCAGAAATTTCTACATATGCTCCCTTAATTAAATATAAAATTTAATATGCTAAAAGCAATATGATTCTTAACTTGACCATAAATGATATGTTTGAGTGTATTCGTAAACATAATTAGTATATAAGTATAATTAGAAAGTAAGCGACTGGAGAATTAGCAATATCTTGAAAACTTTAATGACGTTCATTGTTCTTTTCGTACAAGAAAAAGTCGTAAAACTTTGTGAAGATTGTCGGACTACCGAGCGGCGAGCACTACCAACAAAATTTAATTAAATAAGAGTTATCAGAATGACAGAATGGTGTGAAAAAGTAAATATTAATCCCTGTAATAGGAGTTCTTAAGAATGGCTAAAACCATTCACATATGAAGAACTTTTTGAAATTTTGATTATGTTAGAATATTATAGTACTATATTTTTACACAACAAATGTTGGTGACTTATCGTTGAGATAAAAAAATGCCTCGAGAAAATACACGAATGTGCTTTTTAACATATTTTTGTACGTCAATATGTATTATAAGCTTCTGTACTATTATACCATTTAGAATATTATTCATAATTATCGCTTTGAATAGGCTTCAAAATAATGAAAAATATATTTGAGATAAAGTACTTTAAAAATTTATAGAAAGTTATAAGAATATCTATATGTGAATAGTGTGCATGAAAATAAACTGTGAATATTATACAATGGCAAAAGTCGTGAAATATCAATATATCAAATATAACAAAGAATTTGAGTCAGCGTCTCTGCTAAAAAACCATTGGCAACATTTCATTTATGGAATGTAAGACTTTTGTAAGATGACTGATTTCAGCAAAGTAAATTTTTTTTCATATATTTCCTTCTATAGTATACAGTATTATTCAAAATCAGGTAAGAAAAATTTTACTGCATTTACTTATTACCAATATGTATCTAATCTTAGTATTTTGAAGACAAGCCTAATAGGAATACAATACTTACATATAAATATATTTACACTTTCAAAGGCTAATCAAAGACTTTTCATTAAATGTTTAGTCCTATACCATTTACTATTTAATAGTCGCAATTATATACTATAATATTATGATAACGTTTATGTTTTTAAATAATATACACCTTGTTTATTTTTTGAAATTTTCATTAGTTTTTTAGTTTAATATGTTTTTTTATATTTTCAGCAATTTTCATTCAGTACACATGAACATGAAATAAAATAAAATAAAATATTTACTCGGATCAAAGCGGCCTTTATATTTTATCTTAATTTAAAGAATTACTACCAATAAATTATAAAATTACGTTTCACTTACTTGAAAATAAGAATTCCAGCGAATATCTATTCGATCAGGTAGTTTAAGAAAAATTTTATTTTTTAAAGTTTTTATTGGAATCGTAAAATCCATAACCTCCATTCTATTTCTGGATACAGAAATTATGTCTGATAAATCAACCATTTTTTTCTCCAAAACTTTTGTAATGCCCACCCACTGATTACTTGTAGAATTATAAATCCCATTTGTATCCTTTTCTATAATTATTTTCGTTGTAAAATTTCCAACAATTTTCATCAAGTTAATGACTTCCGAATAAAATTTCCTTGAATTCGGATTGAATCTATTCGGTGCATTTGTTAACTATTGATTAAATAAAATTTAAAACAAATTAAAAAGTGAATATAGATAATAGAATTATAAATTATATAAATTTGTTTCGATTGCGTAACTATTGAGAACAACACTCGTATAATTTTTTTTTAAATAGTAATTATGAGTCATCTAAGAATCCTTATTTTGTATTAAAATTTAAAAGAAAATATTAACTTTTTTTTATTTATCAATTTATTATATATCATATGATTTTTCAGCCTGTTAAATAATTGTCTTATCAATTTTTGTACATTAAGAGAAAACATTCTAATCAAAAGTAAATATTAGATTAATTACCGCAACTTGACTCAACGTTACTCCTTTTAAGTTAATTTTTTCTTGTATTATTTTAACGTTGTTGCTAGTAATAAGTTTTTTCTCTGGTGTCCATATTCCGAATTCTACCACTTCAATTGTATCTTTGAATATAGAGTAGTACTTTTTTAAAGCAGTATTATTTCCACACTTGACGATCATCGCTGAATTCAACTCAAGATCAAAGGGGTTACCTTGGGGCTGCTCACAGTGGAAGTTGATTTGCTTTTCCATCAGGACTAACCACATACTAGACTGGATGTTCCATACTCTAATAAACGTTTGGAAGTGCTCAAAGCTTTTTTTGTTTTTAATGAAAACCGTAAATAGGATTTGAGTTCTAATCTTTCTATTGTCATTCTGAAGTAAATTTTCTTTAAAACGTTCTACTCCACTGTAGCTTACACTTTGGAACGCTAAACCATTTTCCGAAGACTTTCGTATTTCTTCGATTAATTGCTTTTGAAAATGAAAGTCTAGATTCATAACGTTATTTTTATGTTAGTAAATTAAACGTATTAAATTCATAGAGCTTTACTAGTTATTCAATTATAACAATCGATATTTGATAAACTCTGTCATTTAATTAAAATTTTCAAGATTTTTCTAAACCAATGAGCAATATTTTATGTAAATTTTTATTAACAACTATCGTTAATAAAACGCAATCAGATTACGTAATATAAGTTAAAATGCTTATTCTAACATTTTTAGAGTTCCAAGCTTTTAAGTATTTCCATTTAATTCAGAGATATAATTTAAAATCGCAGGATTAATTATTAAAGAAAAAATTTCAATTAATTTTGTATATAGTTGAAATTTTTAAATATTTAAAACATAAACGTATATATGTATAAAAGGTTACATTAGAAGAATGTAATCCAACATGTAGTGTTTTTAAGTAAAGATTACCTCTTAAATTGTTTTCATCAGCAATTATAATAGTGCTCGATTTTTGATATAATTTACAAATGATGTTAACCAGACTAAACACATCATCTAAATTATTTGAATAACCAATGATCAATGAAAAATTTAACATTAATTTAAGAAAAAGAAAAATCGACTTATAATTCATTTTATTAAAAATAATGCAGCTGTTGAATTAATAATAATTGTATTCGCTTGGGATTGTTGTTGTATTACAGTTGACATTTTACACGAGAACTGAAATTATTTTAATGAAAATCATACATCATGTTACAAATAATGTAACCTTGCAACGATTTTTTAATGGTCCAATAATTTTACTGATAGTAAATTATACACCAATCCTACACTGTTATTAAAAATCATGACTTCATTTTACAATAATTTATAAATTCTATTTATAATTTAGCGATGTTAAATTATTAGAACTTTTCCATATAAACCTGTTAATAATCATACCAATATAATAATTTATTAATAATAAATTTTAAAAAGTTTTTTTAATTAATACTTAATTAATTCCTAATAGGAAGTATTAACAAACTCAATTACTGCCCTTACACCTCATTGTTACGCTTACGATTTCTTGCTTTTGACTTTAATCAATGTAATACCTTGATATTATTTACATACGTACATTTTTTTGTTTCCGTTATATTTGATTTTTATAATACTACAATTACTTTAACTTTTAAGCTAAATTGTAAATGTTAAAATGCTTTTTTTTTCTTATTTATACGTACTTAACTAAATAGAGTATACAAACTCTATTACCTACAATTTATTTTAATTTTTTTTGCTATTCTTGTTCATTTTTCTTGAATTTTCAATTATTCTTAACATAAAAAACTCTTTTGATTAGAGTTTGACAGAATATTACAAATAGACTAGAAAAAGAAGAACAATTAAGTTTTGAAATTTAGAAAGCTTATAAAAAATTATAGATCCGTTTGTTACAATGTAACGCAAAAAGCTCACAATACTTAAGAAAATTTCGTCGTTGAAAAATTAAGAGGCTTTCCTGTGTTTTGTTGATAGTGCTCGGTAGTCCGTTACTCTTCGCAAAGCTTTACGACTTTTTCTTGTACGAAAAAACTTCATTGTTGAAGGACATTAACATTTTCAAGTTATTGCTAACTCTCGCTTACTTCCTAATTTTACTTATATACTAATTATGTTTACGAATACAAGATCATTCACTAGCACAATTTATATAGAGTTGTTCTAACAGAAATTCATCTTTACTCCTCCAATGTCTTCCTTGTATTTTTTATTTATTTTGCTTAATAAATGGTAGATTCTTGTAATAATTGAATAATTGATATTTGCTGTTCAAAAACAGACAAAGTCAAAAAGTAGGTCTTTTAAAAGATTTTTAATACAAATATCGATATTCAAAGATTTCAAAGATATTTAATACAATTTTTTTTTTTTTTTTTTCGTGTACATTTAATATCAGTCTCAAATCAGTATCAAAAAGTCTGTGCTTTTGTTAAATTTATGCACTAAATTATAAAATATTTAGTAGTTTTATGGATTTAGTCGAGTAAAGTATTTTAAAACTCCAGGGCGCCCTCTAATGTACCTTCCTATGACTAAAGTATTCTGACGTACACAATACAACTCACTAGTCACTCTGCGTATAGGGAGTTTATTATATCAATAATGCATAATGCATATTACGTAGTGTTCATATTACACTTAAGGATAGCACGACGGTCAGCAATGCACTTCAGGCTGTCATTTAAACATTTTGTTTATGAAGTAATTATAATTTCGTAGTGATGTTAAAAAATGAGAATTATTAGTTTTATGAATAGTGGAAGTTTTTTTAACCGTGTTTTTTTAGCAGCTATACCTAAAAGATACGAATGTAGGCCTTCGTAGTAAAATCCATTTGACAAAAAAGTTAGGTTAGAGATATCACTCGTGTATGTTCTTTGTGTTCATTGATTTGTTATGTATTAATATGTAAAGTTAACTAAACATGTGCTCGTGACTTCATTTATTTAAAAAATGATAGATTAATAATAATTTACAGTTATTAATAAATTATAAAATAAAAAATATAAAATTTTACCAGCAATTAATAATTACATTTTTTTAATTAATTATTACACTCTATCAATAATCTTAGTATGCCATATATTGATTATCGAAAATGGCACTGGACATGCGACAGAATCAACGCCTTACCCAGGAGGCCATGAGACACTATTTGTCTGAATGTAAACGTACTCAAGGAAAAGCTGATATGGTTGTTGTTATCTTTCATGCAAAGGTAGCACAAAAATCTTATGGAACTGAGAAGAGATTTTTTTGTCCACCACCATGTGTTTATTTAAGGTAAGAAATAAATGCTTATTATTTAAATGTAAATTTACAAAAGAAACTGCTGTTTTAAATATTAAAATAATATAATTTAAATTAAAAATGAAGATATAAAGTTAAACCTTTTTGTTAATGATTTATTAATATTTTAGGGAAGAAGTTAATTAGTTATTATAATATTTTAGAACTTTTATAATTTATTGCAGAGGCAATGCTTGGTCAATGAGACAAGAGCAGATGCGGAGAGACGGTGAATCTGAGCAGTCTTCACAGCTTTGTGCATTTATAGGTATTATTGGTAATTCAGATCAAGATGTACAGCAGCTGGATTTAAACAATGAAGAACAATACTGTGCAGCAAAGACTTTATTTATATCGGACTCTGATAAAAGAAAGCATTTCATGCTTTCCATAAAAATGTTTCATGGGAATGGCCATGATATTGGTGTTTTTTTGAGTAATCGCATAAAAGTTATATCTAAACCGTCTAAAAAAAAACAGTCTCTCAAAAATACAGAATTGTGCATAGCTAGTGGAACAACTATAGCCCTCTTTAACCGTTTGCGCTCGCAAACTGTCAGTACACGATATTTACACGTAGATAATGATCATTTTCATGCAAGTTCGACGCAGTGGAGTACCTTCACCATCTATCTATTAGATGACGAAGAAAGTGAAACTGAAGACTTTGAGCCCCAGGATGGCTACATTCACTACAACAATACAGTTAAATTGGTGTGTAAAGATACAGGAATGGCTCTACCTCGATTAATTATACGTAAGGTGAGAATTTCATCTTAAGCAAATAATAATCAAATAAATAATAGATAAAAAGTTTATAAATTTATTGAAAAATGAAAAAAAATACAGGGAGGCTAGGAATTACTAGAATTTAATATTGTTTTACATTTTCAAAATACATTTTGAAATACATTTTTTAAAATCAATATTATAAATAAATACATTTTTGATATTAGAAATCAAAAATCTTATTAAAAGCCACAAGTGTCAGGAATTCAGCAAAAATGTACACGATAAAAGCACTGACATTCAATATTTGATTAGATTTGAAACATAATTCCCATAATATATTAAGTTGAAAGTCAGTTTAATAAGTCAGATAAAACTTTTCAGAAATGCATATATGTATTCCTCTCATTACCAATATAATTGTCATTTTAGGTTGATAAGTCAATGGCAAGTTTGGAAGCCGACGATCCAGTATCACAACTACACAAATGTGCTTTATTTCTAAAGGATACGGACCACATGTATCTATGCTTGTCACAAGAGAAAATCGTCCCATTTAACGCTACACCATCCCCAAAAGAAGTTAATAAGGATATGATAAATGATGGAGCCTGCTGGACGATTATTAGCACCGAGAGAGCTGAGTATACATTTTATGAAGGAATGGGGCCTGTGCATGCACCAGTAACTCCAGTTCCTACAGTCCAATACCTTAACCCTATGGGTAGTGTGGATGTTGCTATGCTAGAACTGAAGGGTGACAATTTTGCACCGAACCTCCAAGTAAGTTACACTGCGATATGTTTTCTTCTATTATAAATGCCCAACTCATTATTCCTTGATTATAAAATTTAAATAACTGCGAATATTTAACTGTGGTTGACAAGGTATGGTTCGGTGATATGGAGGCTGAGACGTGGTACCGGACCGAGCAGAGTATGGTATGTGTAGTCCCGGACATAAGCGAATTCCAGGGCAATTGGTCGTGGATAGATCGAGGGACGGAGGTTCCGGTGTCATTGGTGCGAAACGACGGAATTATATATGCGACAGGACTTACATTCAATTACAACTTGGAGTTAGGATTGAGAAAGCGCGCGGCTTTATCGATGACTAGTTCAGCTACACCAGCTATCGCCGATGCGCTTTGGATTCGTCATCATCAGCAGTCACAATTTCCAATAATTTGATCGAATTTTCTTATTAACCTTTTTAGTATTCATTATTTAACTGTAGATTATTTCTATAATATTTTAGAAAAAATCGTTTTTAAACTTTAAAATTTTATGGAAATTTAAGAATATTTATGTGATGTTGGTTTCAGTTATAAGAACAAGCTTACGTTGGTCAGAATTTTTATTTCAAGTCAGACTTGAGTTAAATCATGTGAAATATATAATACATTCTATTTAAATACAACTCAAAGGCTTAAAAATTTGAATTACATTTTAATATAAAATTTTATAATATTAATATTATTATTAAAAATTCTAATAACACATAACTGTATTATTGAAATATAAAATGCATTTTCAGTATATCCCGAGTATTTTCGTACAAAAATTTTTAAGGTAATATAATTTGATAATATGAGTAAAATTTTAATAATTATATTTTTTATATAAATATTATAATCCAACTGCTAGCTATAATTAAAAAAATGGTATTTAAAAAATTTGTCTAAGCAAAAAATATCTTTTTTCATACGTTTTTGTTTTACATAAGTTAAAAAATATTTGTACATTCTTTAGTAGTATAATTAAATTATGTATACTTACGATTTACTTTTATAATTCAATTTTAACTTTCATTTTAATTTGAAAGCTCTCTAATGCAAAATACATGTATAAATATACATATGTATGCATACGTATGTGCATAAATGGTAGAAATTATGACCATGACAAAGTTACTTTAGTAGAAGAGAAGAAATATTTTTGTATATTTTTTAAATGAAAAGAAGTTTATTGGAAATTAAAAAATTTAATTCACTTTAAATTAAAAAAAAAAATTGTTCCTATTAATGACTTTTAAATTTACAAATTACATTTTTTCGTTTCTGAACAAATAATTTCCGTTAACTCCTTTTCCTTATAAAATATTGCTTAAGCCAGTGATACCAACAGTGATTAAATGTATTGTTCAGGTTTAGAACTAATTATTTATTATACTTATGTAGAGTAATCTCACAAAAGTCTAAAGAGCATTCAAGGGTTCATTATTACTTACTAAATTTTTTACTAAAACAATTTTTAGTATTTCTCTAGACAATAAAAACTTACATTAAATATGTATGTAGGATTATTATAAGCCTATTAGGATGTTAATAACATATTTTTTAGATAAAAAACCCTCTATTAGAATATTTTGAATTATTTTTGAAGAAAAGCTATTATTAAGTTTAAAATATCTGCACCCTGATAAGATAAATTATAATACATTTTAATTCAAATTTCTTTTTTATTTTTTTCATTACAAGGAAGGAAAATATTGATTAACATGAATATAAAAAAAAATGAAAAAAAACGCTATAATAAAATTAAGCAAATTATTAAAAATGATTTTAAGCTTTTTATCATTTCAATGTAATTTATTTTGATTCTGTATTAATTTAAGTAGAGAAGATAAGCTTACCAAAAAGTTTTTTTATTAAATTATCAAGATTTTTTATCTTCATTGTTTACTTCTTAAGTCAATTATTGATTTTCATATTTTTACCATTATTTACGTGATTTAAATAAAAATGTTACGACCAATAATTTATATATATATATATATATATACATATATATAAATATTGATTACTGTATATAACGATAAATTAAACATATATAATTATGGACAAAAAGTTACAATATTTTTTTAATGTAAAAAATTTATTTTTAAGTAATAAAATAGTTTTGTATTAATAAATGAGTTCAGAATAATGTTTACACTGATTTATTTTGTTTTCTATAAAATATATTCTATAAATTATAAAAGATATAGTATTTTTTATTTTTATGACCCTTGTATTAATATTAATATTAATGTATAAAATAACTTTATAACTTGTTAGCTATTTGAGGAATTTAACTTTTTGATTAAGTCGGACAATATATTTATAAACAAAAGTCAAGAATTAATTAAATATTTATGAAATTGTAAAATGTTATAGAGAATATTAAGTGCTTATAGTTTCAATAGAAACTTAGATGAAATGATTTGCAATGATAAGCAATAATAAAAACGATCCTTTTTCTATTTTTAAACACACCAATATAAAGTTTCAACTTAATTATTCATTAATTTTTGTGAACAATCAATAGTTTTTTTTATATCCTTTTTCTTAACACTTAATTTTTAAAAAATTAGTAAATTGTATATATTATAATTATTCAAAAAGTATATTTTTTTTAAAAATTAAAAAATATATCAACTATTTGATACATTTTCAAATTTTTAATATGCGTTATCCATATAATTATAAACATATGTTATTTAAAGTTTTATATAAATAAAATATTACTGTAGAAAATGCAGTCATTATAATACATAGAACAAAAAACCTAATGTCGCTGCAAATAGTATTTACTGAACTGAGGATTTTTAAATTAAGTTCTTTGCATTATAATTACTCTATTTAAAATACTAGTCTTAAAAAATCATCTTTTTTATTTGAAAATAATTAGATTGCCTCTCTTTACTCTCTTAATTTTTCAGCCTCCATAAAAATTTATATGATTTTTCTTTTTCCTTCTTTATTTTTATCACTTATATTATTAAAAACTTCTAATGATATATGAGAAAAAAAAATTTGAAAAATAATTTACAGACATAAATGAAAAATTATACCGACATGGTAACATACTTAAACAAAATATGTAAATTTTTTTTTTTTTCGATTAAAAATTCTGTACTTCGCATAATATGATATTGGTTTTATTTTTAAGAAGGTAAAAAATTAGGATTAAAATATAAATATAAAACCATGATTTAATACCTATTTTGGTGACTAAAAATAAATTTCTATTATTTTTCAAAAATTCGAGACGATGTAGTGATCTCGCCAGTGTCAATTGCATCTATAAAATACGTATTCGACTTTATTTTTTAGAATATTTAAATTTTATATATAATAAACCTGTTAAAAATATTTATATTATTAAATTAAAAGCAAAGTAATTATAAATAAAGAGAGAGAATATTTTTTAATTCATAAATTTTAATGTCAAATTGTCGTTAGATATTTATAATTATAGTAAATTATTTTACATATAATAAAGACGAATATATTTCTTTTATATATACATGTGTATATACATACTTAGATTTATTGTTAAAGTAATTTATTTGTATCGGAATTAAAGACGACAAATACATAAAGTAGCTGCTTTGAAATAATAACTATGGCAAAGTATTTAAGCATTATTATTATATACGCAAAATTATAGGTATTTTATTTAGTAACCTAAAATAAACCAAGGTTTAAGCCAATAAATAGAATATTTCGAATAATTAATAAATTCGTATTCGTTTATCAAACTAGTGTTTCAATATTATATGAGGGTAATTTTATAAATCATTTGAAAATAAATTGAAAGTAATCAAAAACTTTGAATTGCTATAATCTATTAAAAGAATGAGATTTTGGATCTAAAATATAATTTTTCTTTTAACAAAATACAATTCTTAGTTTTATAACTACTAACTTTAAAACCTACTTTAAATATAAATCAGGGCCTTTTCACGTTTGTTACATGTATTAACCCAATACAGTTTCAAAACTGTATTTATTTTAATAATCAGACTTTGGACGTTTCACCAGCCATCCCTTAATCTTTGGATGTCCAAGTACGACATCAACGAGCTTTCTCAAATTTTTTGCCCCCTCCAGGATGTCACAGTTGGCCCGAAAGTTTAGCACATCAAGGAGAGCGACAAAGACGATGTCTGCCCATGTAAGCTTCCCGCCTACGAGAAACCCGCTGTTTAGAGCCACCTGTTCGTCCAGCCTTCTCGTAAAAAAGGGAATAGCATTGCGAGCAATTTGTGCCTTTCGAGCTTTTGCATCGAGATTTGTTTCATGATGAGGAGCAGTTATAACTGTAAAACACATGCAACAACTTTATGTCAATGAGTTTTAAACAACAAGGAATAGTAATAATTAAAATTTTTCAGCATTTAATGACAAATAATAGTGTAGAAGATATTTAAATGATGATATTTGTGAAGATTCTTTTGAAAAATTAATAAGTTTATTATAAAAAGTCTTGAAAAACTGTATATCTTGTAAATGTACTCTAAATTTATTAATGTTTTATTAGACGATTAACCAAGTGACTATAATCCCGTTTTTACTCTGGCACTTTTGAAGTTTGGTAATGACTGAAAAAGCGACGTAAAAAGCATCAATAAGGTAACACAATACATCTAAGATAGTCCGTTACAATTAATAAGGGAAATATCCAACCTTAATTTAGCATAAGAGAAAATAGTCAATAACGTATGAGAGTAATGGTAGAGTGTGAGCGTAGAGAGAAACGCGGATAGATTATTGGATTATAAACGTTTCAGCGGCACGGATTTCATCCATCCCATCGTTAGTGTTAGCTAAAAACATGCGTTGCGGCTGACTGGCTAAGATTCATTGAGCTGAATTGTGATCACATAGTGTGATTAATGCCGGCAAGGTATGTAAAATAGAAGGCCAGCGTTCGCTGCCAAGTTTAAAGCTGCGGTATTTCAGTGGGCGTTCCAATATCCTGGAGCTCGGGAAAATGGTTTGGCAGAGTTCAGGCAACATGTCCGGCCCACGAACAAGAATTCTGGCAACTGTTTATTAAACTAAACCAATGTATTCTTTTATTCTATATTTCATGACACGTGCGATACTACACTAGGATTCGAATGAATATTGACTGGTAGACTGCTTCTTAATTAATTTCAGTTATAATACATTTAGAATTACTTATATTTTCCTTGAATATTTCCTGTATTATTTTATTTTTTTATTATTTCTCCGTTTTGATGTTATTATTATCATCATTTGCATTGTCATTTATATTAATATTATTGGATGTAAATATAAGTTTGAATAAAAATGATTAAATTACTTTACTATTAGAAAAAATGAAAATTAGTTTTATACCTATTCGTTTAAGTTTTTAAACAATTTTAACATTACAATCTATGTATAAAAATTAATTTTGTAGCAACACTAACTCATGTAAATTGAAATAATACATTAGTAGAATTTAATATAAAGTTTCTTAAATTTTTAATTTATTTACAAGTAATCATTGGGCTAACTGATATAATACAGAAGCTTATTTTGTCATGTAAATATATTTTGCAGTTTTTCCCTTAATAATCTCAAAGTACTATGAAATATACTATAATGTTTCATAATACTCTAAAGATAATAAATTAAACAAACTAAGAATATTTTTTTTTATTAAAGTATTATAATAGTTTTTAACCTTTTCCTTATATTTTACATTAAATATTATTCTTAATAATAAAATTATTTTTGTTAGAATATATAACTTATATAGAATATGTAACCATGTATATTTACGATGTAATGTAAGCTTACTTAAGCGAAAATCATGAATAGTATTGACTGTAGCATCAATTTCAAGATCTTCCCAGTCATTTTGGCCAGTAAGATCAAATTGTTTAGCTAAATAACGACAAATAGCTGTTGATTGATTAATCTTTTTATTGTCTACTTCAAGTATTGGCATCTGACCAAAGGGAGTAGCTAAAAATCGATATACTATTTTCATCAAAAAATTAATTTTTTAGAAAACAAAAAGGACATACAAGGCTTAAATTTCAGCCACTCTTCTTCGGTTAAGCGTACATCTTCAAACTTAATACCAGCATAATAAAAAAGAAATCTGATAGGCTCAGCTAGACCTTTGTTAGAGAAGTAAGTCAATTTGTACGATGTCATTTTTCTGAAAATATCAGTATAAGAAATTACGTAATAATTTTTGATGTTTTAATAATAATTTCTGAGTAGATTAAATAAAATTTATAGAATAGATTACCAGTCAATCAGTAGAATAGCTATCTTACTACATCTATTTTTTACTACAACTTGATTTACGATGCAATAATTTTTATTTTAAGAAAAATGTAAGAAAAATTCGCAGTGATGATTATAATTACGAAAAAAATTAAAAGAAAACTACATTCATGTTGAAATTTCTTTGATAACATTAAGTTTATTCGATCAATATTTTAAAATAGCTTTTGATTTTTTTTAAGAAGGAAAAAAAATATCCATTAGAAAAGTAAGATTCTTATTATATAATAGATATTTTCAAATAAACATGGTTTTAAAGTCAATATTGATATTAAAATCTTATAATTAGATAATTTTTTTTTATTTCTGTTTCTATTATACTTATAAAAATGTATTATTAAAAAATTATACAATATTATAATACGTAATAATAATTGTCCAAAGACAATTATTTCAAATGCTCATTATAATTTAAAAAATAAAAAATCTCCTACCTTAAAAAAATCTAGTGAATGTAAAATAAAAGAGAAAGACTGAAATGATAAAAAATAGGATGTCACTGAAGATTTGCGGAGTAAAGAAACCAGGTACGTTAAAGTGAAGGTTTGCTTGCCTTAATGTGGCCAATATTGTAGGCAGTAAATATACATGTTTTCTGCTTTTTTGTATCAAGTTGCATTTCAAACCGGTTATTAATGAAATATTATAGTACGGGAATATGAAGATTCGCTAGAAATTTCTATACTTCAAGTTGTGATGAAATGTTTTATTGACTCATAGGATTGACGCGAAGTTCTGAAGGTTACTTTTAGTTAATATTTAGCGCATTTTATTCTAAAAAAAGATTTTAAGATCATGATGTAAATTAAACTTTTATGAAAAGTTATTTTATTTGTATGGTCTCCTTACAATACAAATTGCAAAAATGATGATTATATTATAAGAAAGTATAGTAAAGCAATAGAACTTTTGTAATAGTTGTTAAGCATTTATAATTAAACTGTTTTACCAAAATTGATAATTCTAAGTGATTGCACTTCGGATTTAAAGTTAAAATTAATATCTATTTATCTGTAATTCAAGTAAGAACATTTTTAATAAAGCTAAAATTAGATATATGAATACTTTAATATTAAAAAAAATGTTTTATCATATTAATATTTTAAAACATTATTGATTCTAAATTTTATTTAAGAAAATTATGTACAAAAAAGCAAAACAACTTATTAAGAACAATAGTGATGTATTATGTAAAATGTAAATATCGGGAAAGCGATATAATTAGGAATATAGCGGATATAAATTAAAAATATGATATCTATGATTTATATTAATAGAATAATTAAAGCAATAGCTAATATACGAATTAAAAGGTGTATTAACAAATTTTAATTAAATGAACTAATTAATCTTAATAAATGTTTCTAATCCTATATTAATATATCATCATAAACAAAAAACTATTCAAATATTTACGTTTGTTATTGTCTCAAAAATATCTAATTTTATACATAATTATTCATAATTAATAAATAATATAAGCTTTCCTTACCACATGTAATTCATATAATAAATTATTATCCAAATGATTATGCTAATTTATTGAAACTCATTTATGTTTTATATATTTATATTACCCGCGAATATATTGACCAATGTGTGTAAGTTTCATAAGCTGAATTAAAAAACTTTACAATTTCCTTTTGATTAAACCTTAAGTTTGTTTATATATCATTCTTAAGGTTAAGTCTTTAAAAATGAATGCATTAGTGAAATTAAAATTTACTGTTCGAAATATTGTTAAGTATACAGAATTTAAGAGATTTGCTGGTCATAGCAAATGGGCCAATATAAAAAGAATTAAAATGCAAACAGACCACAAAAAATCATTGCTTACACAAGAGATACTGAGGAAAATGAAAGCTGCAATAGATCGTAAATAGTTATTTATAATAATTTTTTTTTTTAATTACATATTTTTTCATTTAAAATATAACACTTTCTTAAGTTATTTAATTATTCAATTTATGTATACGTAATTTGGTTCGTTATGGTATTTTAAATATTAGTATTTGAAATGTAAAATTAAATATTTATATTAAAAATATTATATTGAATATTAAGTGTTACTATAAAATTGATTGTAGTTAATAAGAATACAGATCCTGATGAAAATGTAATGCTGTCAAGAGCAATAGCAGAAGCAAAAAAATGTTCTATATCATCCGCAACTATTACAACTGCATTAGAAAAATTAAAAAATTCAACAGAAAATAATCCTACTGTCTTTATAAGCAAAGGGCCATTAAATATTATAATCATATTTAAATTGATATCAAACCATATGATTTATCGGACAAAAGTAAACAATAAATTAAAAAAATTAGGGTAATCAAAAAATTAAATTTTTTTTAAAGAGAAATATTATTGCTTAATATTTTAACTACTATGCAATTATTGCGATAAACTTTCTTAGATCCTATTTGTATATTATACTGTTTAATAATAATTATATTTATCCATAATAGTTCTTATTTATCATATGCAATATAGATAAAAATATTTTATTTCATGTTCTTTAAAAGTTTTTTTTATTATTATTTCTATGGAATTCTATTTATTAGTTTATTATATAAGAGAACAAAGATTATACTGAAATCTTTAATAATAGAATGAACGTGAATAAAAATAACAGGAATTTTTCATTATTTATAAATTATTATCAAAATACTATTCACTAATATTTTTCAACACTTACTTTTTGGTTTAAAATCAATTGTTATCGATTAAAAATATTTATTAAAGTATTAGGGTGAAACTAAGTATGTCTTTAGATATTTAATTGAATTGTTCTTAATAGCTTATATTTAATTTACAGATTTTCACGTTGTGAAATACCGAAACCAGGGTTTTTAAATACACAAGGAATTATTTTAACAGAAAATTTGTGTAAAATTAATGTCAAAAACAAAATAATAGAAGATGCAATCGAAGTTGGTGCAGAGGATGCAGAGGAAGTTAATAAAAATGATAAAGAATTTATTCAAGTTAAAAAATATATAATTTTTAATATTTCATTTTTTGTAAAAATTCAAAAATTTTTCAAAAGATATCTTATTTTTTAGTTCACATGTTTAGCTGAGGACTTACTGAAGGTTGAAAATAAGTTAGAACAGAAGAATTATAAAATTATTGAATCTAAAATTAAATATTCACCGCAAACATTTATAACACTGACGGATGAAGATAAGATATTTTTTCAGAATTTTTGTGATAATTTTAACAGTCTTGAAGAAGTTATTATGCTAGAAAGTAATATCTTATAATATAAATGTGTAATTTCATAAAAACTGAGTATTATTAAATATTGTTATGTAAATAATAATTTGTACAAAACTATAATTTAAAAATGTGTAATTTAAGAAATAATAATAAATTGTTACGTTGAAAGGCAGAAATAATGCTTAAATAACACTTAAATAATTTAAGCTAAAATAACATAATCAAACATTTTCAACATTAAATTTAATTTATAATGACATTGGGAGATATTCACGGTTTCTGAAAAAATTGAAAGTTTTATTATACACTAAATAAACTTGTAATTTAATGTAGCAAATTTAGTTCTACTAGAATTTTTAATGGAAACTATAAAATTAGTATTTAATGTTTATTGTTTGACAAAAAGGAATTCGAATGTTAAAGATAGACACTAAAACCTTATAAGAATAAGGAAACATAAAAATTATGAAACTGCTTTACATCGTTGTTAATGTAATACATTACGAAAAAGGTAACTGAAATTATTGAATAAATAACTTACAAAATTTTACTAATATTATATGTTTAACAACAAGTAGCATTTAACAAACGTTATTTGCAATTTTGTATCTTGTTTTACAAAATGTACAAAATGGTGTATTTAATGTTTCCATTTATAATTTAGCCACTATTTCCTTTTTCTTATTGACGTGTTGTTGCTTAAAGTGTCTTGTCAAACTGCATTGATCTAGCAGACACTGATTTTATATTAACAATTTGACAATTCCACACATTCAATTTTTATATTATGTCGGTAAAAATGCGTGGAAAGCAAGAAAAACCAGATGGCAAGTATAAAATATATATTTCTTTATTTTTCTGCGGAATTTCAAAATTGTAACTGTATATTAAAAATTAAATATCAAATTTTTATGGGGTTAGATTATATCAGTAAATAATTAAGTTTTGAAAAACTGATTTAGAATTATTAATAAACATTTACATTAATGTGCAAATACAAATTTTAATTTGAAGTTTGCATAAATAACTGTTAATTATTTATGCAGTGATACTTTTAAACTTATACTTTTATCGTAGATATTTTACCTTTTCTTTTTAGATATCATTGCCTACAGTGAAGTAGCAGTAAGAAATAATGCTGCTGTTGTTGAATATTGTAGGATATCAATGGCTGCTCTTTCTGGTGGTACAGCAGGTTTATTAGGATTGACTGGCTTTTATGGATTCGGTTTTTATATTTTTGCTGTATTGAGCTTATGGGTAAATCAATCTTGTTATTTAACTTTTAATATATATAGTAATTATTATATATTACATACCTTTTTATTTAAAAATATATTTATAATTGATTATTTGTAATCAATTAATATAAACAATTTAGTTTCCTTAAATTATTTTTATATATTTTTATTTTAATAAATGATAAATGCATGAAATTTAATGTTAATTGAATATTTTAATTAATCTTAATTGAATATATCAAATAAAATAAGACTATTTTTTTTAAGTAACAAATTTAATTTTGTTATAATTTTACAATTTAGTGTATGCTGCTGATGAAAGCTGGTGGTCAATGGAAAAAATATTTTATTAGTAGACAAAGTTTATTAACAAATGGATTTTTTGGTGGTCTATTTGTATCCTTTATACAAAGAGTTTATTATATTGTAGAAAAATAAAATAATAAAATATTGTCCTTAATTAGATCAATTATTATTTACATACAGACATATGTATTATTTTGGACGTATCCTTTTTAACTAATAGAAAAAACTAAATAAATAGAATTTTAATATATTAAATTTGGTTGATAATCGTATAAACGGCATTAATAAATATTAAACAAATTAATATTATTATATATTAGTACAAGTACTAATTTAAAATAATGTCACAAACAATGATCAATAGTTTTAAAAAAGTTTTATTTTATTTTTATTATTTAAGAAATTGTGAAAATTTGTATAATAACAATATTTTTCTTAACAATAATGTAGATTTCTTTATGGAATGGTGCACGTTTATTGAAGTTATAAAAAAATTGAAAAATTGTCTACTATAGGTCAATCACATATCTGCAAATTCGTACCAGTTACGAATTTATAACGTATGCTCACCTAAACGTAAAATAATTTCTTTTGACCTTATAAATAGCACAAAAAATGTTGTTACTTATTATTAAAATTTGTACAGAAATAAAAAATGTAAATATTGACATGTAAGGCAGCTTATGCTACTCTATTATTTCCATTAATCCTTTTACTCATTTATTTATATGAATAGATTTTATAGACTTTTAAAAGTTTCAAATTGTATTTTAGAATTATTGTATTTTTTTTTTAAATTTTAAAATTTTTACCTTTCCTTACATAAATGAACGAAATAAATAATAAATAACAACGAATAAAAATATACGCATTGAAGATTTATTTAAATTACACACGTCTTCGTTCATCGTTATCTTCAGATGATTGGTCAACTAATAGATGGCGAATGTTAACCCAATTGCGAATCCCAATTCTGTACAACCATTACTCAGTGTGAGTCTGGGTTATTAGTGTTCGGTGTTACCGTTACCACTAGGTAGTGGCAGTTGAACCTCTTTAAGATTGCGCAATTGAAATACATGCTAGTCGTACTATTCGAGGCTTTTATGTCATACAATTACATTGTCTTTCTAGATGGCTGTGTCCCTTGCCGTTGAGAAAAGACACGTCTGAACTTCCATATAGACTAGTTTCCGTTCCCCACCTCAGAGCTTGCTCTATACTATACGGTGCATCACCCTTTCAGATAGTGGTGCCCAGTTCCATCATAGTGGTTGGTTACCGAAGAAATCTCTAAGGCTCTAAGGTTTAAGTATCTTTTCAAAAGTTCGCCGAAGGGCCTGAACTCTTTCGCTTTACACAGCTTCAAAGGAGGGAGGGTAGTTACTGCCTTGATGCAGTTGCTTGTGTTAAACTTTACCACGAATAGTTCCGCGTGTCCTACTGAGCAAATAAAATAGGATAGAAACGGGATTTCATTACCTAGAAGAACAAGTCACCAAAAACTTAATCAACCATAAATCAATGTCCTCTAACAATTGAAATATGGAAGACTGAGTTGTGTCACAAAACATAGTTAGGTTAAAAAGCTCATCCTTTGGAGGTCCCATCTTGCGCTCCACGCGATCCATCTCAAACATTTGCTTTGCAATTTTCGTATTGAAAACTTAGCAATGTCCATTTCATAAACGTAGGTGTTATCCAATATATTTCAAGGATAAGCTTAGAGAATGACCAGAAGTTCGAACTCAGCAACGAGGGAGGGGGTCTGTAAATTAGTGGAGATCAAGTTGGAAACTAGCAGTTTAGAATTAGCCTCTCCGTAGGTGTATTTCTGGAAAGTAATATCTCGGTTAGTTCAATACGCTGATATAGTATTGGGTGTTAGAGAATCTAGATATTCTCTTAAGATGTTTTCTCTGCAGATAGAAGGACCCACTGATGTCTTCATAGGATCTGCTGGTACCATCAGCTATGATGGCCTGATAACAAGCTGAGGTACATTTCTATCCTTGCTGTCGGCACCAACGTACCGTCAATAGTAAACTATAGAGGAGGAGGGAAATAACTCTGCCGATTTTTCACCCATGATTTTACTTTAGTCCATTAACAATTGCATTAAATAAGAGGCTGAGTCGGATATCCGGGAATGGCCATTTAAGAAAGTCCAATGGAAGGAAGTAGTCGTTGATCGTTGACTGTGGCCTTGACATGCTACGGGATTATCTTTTATTACACGCACTGACAGATTTTAGCTTCGGCCAATCGGGATATTAGCGGGGACTCAGAACATGTGTTACTCAAATGTGTTGGCAACGCGCGAAAAAATTGCTTGTTGCACTGTTAAGTTTTGTCGATGGCAGCCAATCTATTTAAAAATTATAACTAAACAGTATTAATTAGTTGTGCTCCACCCCAGTCAATCATTTGATTGCCTTTACGATTTGTAGAATATTTGTGGCAATCTGAGAGTACAACCGCCTGGGAGAGTTCGTCATAGTAAAGGAACAGCAATAAATTAAATTTTATAGTTTTAATATACCATGACGATTTTATAAATGCTACACCTTGTTAACGAGTCACTTATCTAATTCTGCCTGTACGACTGCTGGGGTTTTATTAATCTTCTGCTCAGATAACGAATCATCTCTTTACAGATAGAATATATAGCGTGCATTATTCCAACTTCATGACCAGTTTAGGATGCTTCTACTACTTTTTCTTTCTTCTGACTATTGCTCTGTCGGGGGAAAGAGACGACTAGCAGGAAACTGTTTAGAAGGTATGGAACATGAAGTGGTATCTAGATTATTGGCGTTTTAGAAGAGGACTCTGATGTGTTTACAATCTTTGCTACTAAAATACACTTTTAACGAGGAACTGTCGGAGTTAGAATTATCGCGAAGAGGAATGCGTACAACTTTA
Source organism: Kradibia gibbosae (assembly GCA_018907135.1). Classification (NCBI taxonomy): domain Eukaryota; kingdom Metazoa; phylum Arthropoda; class Insecta; order Hymenoptera; family Agaonidae; genus Kradibia; species Kradibia gibbosae. The sequence continues at coordinate 12,709,498 of JACCHX010000002.1, read as the reverse complement.
ATTTTCATTAAGAGTTGTAATTGTAAAGTGTTGATAAAGAGTTGTTTGACAATATGATTAATATCTAATTATAATGATGCAGGCATTAATTTTCATGACTATACTATTTTTTCATATTTTATTGATTTAAAAATATGTTTTAGTAAAACATTTTTAATAAAGCTTAGTAAAGAATCAAATTCTTAAATTACTTTTAGTATACAAGTTTTCTCTTTGGTATGCTGTAATAATTTATATTTTATTTTAAAGAATATTTTATAGTTAATTATTATTTAACAATATTTATTATATTTCAACAAGAAAAAATAGATAATAAAATTTTGATGTAGGTTAAGAATTATTTACTGAAAAGAAACACATCTCTAAGGAAATCATATAGATAAATAACAAGCTTTTTTTAATAAAGTATCACATTGTATGATTGTATGATTGGTTAAAATCTGTAGATATTATTTTACAACTTAAAATATTCTAAAATATTTTATAAACTGATGCTACTAAATGTATAAAATACAACTTAATTGATTGAAAAATAGTAATGTTTTAAATAAAAATAGTAACATATTTTTTATGACAATATCAAATATAATTGAAAATTAATATAATTTGTATCATGTGAAATTTAAATAGAATGTGGATTATTTAGTAAACATAGATTTTATTATTCTTAAGCAATTATAATTCTAAATTTGCTTCATAACAAAAAACTATTTATAAAAGTAGACATACGTAATTTTAATTAACATTAAAAATAAAGCTCTAAAATTTAGCATCTTTGCCTACATTTTTATTTCAGAAATTGATTCTGTATTATCTTCTTGTTCTTCTGATTTAATACAATGTATAGATATTGCTACGTTTTCTAAATTATCCGTTTTTTTTAAACTATCCATTTTTTGTAATTCATCTTTACTGAGATGGTATACAATACCAGCACCAAATCCATCTCCCAGAACGTTAACCGAGGTCCGAATTCGATCACTAAAAGATAAATATACTTTTGTTTTTAATTGTATAAAACACAAGCATTTTTTAATATACAATAAAGTATATTAAAATATATGCTACTGAACTTGTGTAAAATGTTTAAAATGTCAAATTTGTAAATGATTGCAAGAGAATATAAAAAAATGAAGATTCAGAAAGGGCTAGCGAACCTTAATTTACCAGTTTCATGAATAAAGATTTAAAAAGAATGAATTTAAAATCATGAAACTCCACTGTATTAATTAAGAAAATTAGTATATAAAGGTTTTTTAAATCTCAATTTTTTTTATAAATTATTAATTATATAAATTTCGGTTAATTGCAATCAATTGAAATTTTCAAAATTACTAATACAATGTATATATTTAAACATTTTAATATCAGATAATAAAGAATAAACGTACAGAAACCAGTCGACAGCGAAAAGTAATGATATATCACTTGTGGGGAGGCCAAGTGCAGTTAAAACCAGTAACATTGTTATTAAGGCAGCACTTGGAATACTTGCAGCTCCTATACTTGCCACGGTTGCTGTTAAACTGATTGATATGAAAAACAATTTTCCTTTTTATTACAATGAAAGTACTTGCATATAATAAATATAAATTAATTTTTTACTTATTATTATTTTAATGAAAAATCAAAGAAAATAATCTTAAAAATTAAAAAAGTAATTATTTGTAATCAAATTGTCAGTTATATATTAGTAAAAGTAAAACAAAATTATGTATAAATTATACACGGCTCAATTGTACAATTTTAGTTGACAATAGCCAATTATTGTAAATCTTATTTTCAAAACGTTTTGCCGAAAGAAAATGTGATCTTGACGAGCTGAGCCCATTCTCTGATTAAAATTTAAATTGATTTAAAAACAATATTTTAAATTCAAGCTAAAAATTAGTGTAACCAGATATATTGTGCCATAAAATATAAGTTCAAATTTGGAAAAAATAATTGTAAATCAAAAGTCAATTTTAGACAATCGAATTTTTAATTAAATGAGGTACTACTTTCGCAAAATTAGGAGAAACAAGTACTTAGTAGATATAAAAGTAGGTAACTGTTGAAAGACGAAAGAGGCAAGCACCGGAAGAATAGAACTATGAGTATTATGTGACGGAAAGACAACACGACGTGTATTTGATACTTGTCATTTTTGGCAAAGAATAACAGTACGAATGAATGGAGAAAAATTTTTAATACGACACTTTATACAGAATTCGAGAATATAAATCTGGCTGGTACAAATTTAATAAAACATCACAATGACTATAATCCATAATAAAAAACCGAGTGTAATTTATGTGCAATAAGTTACAAAAAACTTTGTCTTTTTCTCACAAATCTCATTGTTGCATACATTTCGGCCCTTCTCATTAAAAATGTGTTAGTATAATGTAATAATTAAATTAATATATATTAACCATTCTTAACGATTAAATTAAGACTACACCCTAATTAAATTAAGTATGGAGTAAAATAGGTTTTTTTAAATGAGCTTAAGAATAAGTTTAGTTTGTAAACTAATTTTTTAATTCAATGAATTTTTTTGGAATTGTATTTTGAATTATTTTCAAAATAAACGCTACGCCTACTAAGAATGAAGTAACCATTTACTACGCAATACTATCGTTTTCCTCTTTACTTATTAAATCTCACAAATGATCACCTGGTCCGTTAAACTTATACTACACCCAAAATAGAAACATTCATAACCCGCCAAGTATAAAATTTATTAATTGTTGGAACAGACGGTTCTATAAGTATCGTTAAATATTTCAAAATAGGTAACCATAACACTAAAATTAAAAATAAAAGTAAAACTTAAAATTGAGTTAACCTTATTACTTTTAAGTACCAAAATTACCTGACAGTAATGATTTCGCCAATCCCTAAATTGATACCATTTAATTGAGCTATAAAAATTGCAGCAACTGCTTCGTAGAGAGCCGTTCCATCCATATTAACAGTAGCACCAATGGAGACGACAAATCTCGTCACCCTCGGATCGATTTTATTATGCTCTTCTAGGCAGCGGAACGTTATTGGCAGAGTCACTACACTGATTAAAGAAACCAAATAATAATATAACAATACTTTGTAATACAATTATTAACCTAGTAATGTTTGTATTAGAAAATGATAACGTAGCATAATTGTTTTGAATGTGTTAAAAATTGTATAATTAAGTATTATAATTTACTAAGTAAATTGTATGATATTAGATACATAATATTTTTCAAAAGCCAAAAAATGTATTTATATTAGTCATTACATTAAATACATTATATTAAAAGGCTAATTAATAATCATTTATCGGCAAAATATTTTTACCTGGATGCAGTTCCCATGGCTGTTAGCCAAGCCTGCATTATACCTTTAAAAAAAATTGTGGGATTCTGACGAGTTATTAACCAAAAAATTAAAGGTAAAGTGATGACCCCATGTATTAAAAGACCGAGGACAACTGTGATCATGTATAGTCCCAGCATTTGCGCTGTTGCTGCTAAATTAGAAATAGACATAATTTTTCCGGCGATAAGGCACATGATTCCAAAAGGAGAATACCTGAAAATTTTATGATATCTATTGTTATATTATTTATTTTTCTCTTTATATTATTTAAATTTATATGTTATTTACAATTTTCTTCAATTTTTCTATATTACTGAATGATAAGTTTAATATTCAATATTAATTAAATTTTTCAAACGTATGAAAACATTACTAATATGCATTTAATAAATTGAATTTAATTTTATTTATATTTAGTATTATTTATCTTATTGTAATTTCATATTTTTTATGAATATTATTTCTAAATTATAATTTTTTAAAATTTTATTATAATAATCATAAAAATGTACAGTCCATTAATTTTAATTATACGTAATCAAATTTTAATTTGCAATTTTCATTTATATGACTTCATTTTTAATATTATTGTAGGTAACTTTCACCAGGTTTTTTAGTATATATAAGTCAATTGAAGTAAAGTTTAGTGTGTTAGTATCATTATTTCTATTATTAATTAATTATAAGTGAATTCATTACCATATTACGATAAGACTGACAAGCTTCATAATAATATCATTTAGAATAACAAAAAAGTCAATTATCAATTTTCCACGAGGTCCAATATATCCAGCAACTAATCCAAAGGTTATGCAAAATACAATCATCCCCATAACATTTGTACCTTCCTTATAAATTAGCGTCGGTTCCAAAATCTGACCTGTACGCATTCGACCTTCCCCAAGAATGACAACTTTTTTTTTTATATATATTGTTTGAACCTGTTGAAAAGATGCTTGCACTAGGTTCTCCGGTACCATGTTTCTGAATCAAAAGGGGACACTAAATCCTTTAAAAGTATATATTTAAGTCGAAGATAAAATATAAATATTTTTTGTAAACTGCAGAATGCGTATATAATTTTTATTTTTAATAAGTAACTAATTAAATTATTGTTATTAAAAGCACTACAAGAGCACTAAACATTACTAGGAGTTACTAGGAGAACATTACTAAGAGTTCTAAAATACACTTATAAAATTCAAGTACCTAATTATATCAAGCATAGCATCTAAAGTTGAAATACTGGTGTTGCTCTTTTCCAGATCAGATACAATATTCTTAATCTTCGGATCGCCTGGATGAATAATAAGAACAACGACAATACCAATAATCGCAGCCAAAATCGTTGTCACCATGTAATATGTTAAAGCTCGAATACCTATTTTTCCTGAACTTTTAACATCTAATTGAGACATTCCTAAATCATAATAATGAATTATTGTTTTAAAAAACTACTAATATATTGCATTAAATTCGAAAAAAACACGTTCTTCGATTTTTAAATCTAAAGTAAATTTTAAAAATATATAAACGAACACACAAAATTATTAAACGACTTTTAATCTACGTGTTTTTTTTAAAGTTAAGTTCAATATTAAACTGTGTTATACCTGATATTAAGGAAGAAATAATAAGTGGTAAAATGAACATTTTTAACATGCGCATTAAGATTTCCCCGGGAAAGCTTATGAGTAATATAGTTTGTGATGAAAAGTTCATAAACCGTCCTATGCATCCAAAGAAACAACCAATTAGAACGCCAGTGATTGTCAAAACTAATAATAAATTTTTTTTCATCCAAGTTTGTATCTGCATGTATATTAAAAAAATTAATTATTTAATTCAAGTTGTGTTTTGCATACAAATTTAGGTAAAATTGTAACATATAAAAACTATTGAATTTTTAGAACAGAGCATCAATCAATAATAAAATAGATTTGTATTTAAAAATTTAGTTATCTATTATTTGGTTAATAATGAAATTAAATGTATTTTAAAATTTTATTTAATTATTTTTTATAAAAAAATAATTAGTTTAAACGATTATTAAGAGACAAAATTTAAATAATTACCACATGTTTGATCATATTTACTCTATGTACAAAATTCTGCGTATGCTGCAATCTTTTTTTAGGATTAGGTTCATTTTCACACGCTGTCATTTCAATTTCCTGACTAGAAAATTTATGTAAAAAAATATATTTTTATAATAATATTTTAATTTTTTTTATAAAAAAGTAACGAATATAAATTTATCTATAAACTTTAATATATATTAAACATAGAATTCTTAAGAAAATGTTCACTAATTTAAAAAATATTTCGAGGTAAAATAATATTTAAGAAATAGTATTTTTTAATTATATATTATGAAGAATTATTACATCCAGAAGAATATAAAGATGCCCATATAAAGGGCAGTTAAAATTATATTTATTTCTTTTTGGAGTTTCAGCTAAAAATAGATCTCATAAAACGGTCATTTTTACTGTTAATATAACTCAACGATATAATGTTAAATGTACCATAAAACAGTTATCTAATATACTTGCCTTTGACCCTCTCTTAATTCAAGTGGTACCCCACGAAGTACTGCAATAGCTCCGGAAATTCTTTGATAAAGTGACATCCTTAAATTGTCGGTATAATTCTTTCCGTTTTTTTTTATATATTTCTACTTGCAAAGGTGCCACTAAATGAAATAAAAAAGTAACAACAATTCTGGCGACGCGTCATCCTTCCGCTTGCGAACTAACAGTATCGGCCTTCGCTTTCATTAACATGTTGGAATCTATTAGTAGTTAGAAATTCCGAAATTTTCATTATTAAAGTTTAAGATGAATAAAATATTAATTGTAAAAAATTATAGGAATTTAAATTAAAAAATATAATTTATGAAAAATGTTATTTTTGCAGACAATTTGAAGACCTTCAAAATTGATCAATAGAAGAATTTATTTTTGTAAAACCGTTTATAAATATTAAAAAAAAAAAATTTTCAAACTTTAAATTTAAATGATAACATTTGATGAAAAACATTCGATATAGTTATGAGTAAATAATAGTAGTAATTGCATTTTTTATACAAAGACAAACAATTTACTATAATGAATGGTTTAGAGGTTTATAGTGTCTAAATGAACAGCGTAAAAATCGCGACTTTCAAACGAAAATAAAATGGATTATAAACAAATTTTAGAATTTACGTTTAGAATTTAAGAGTATGAATATAATATTCTCCTTTTAAAGAATACCTAAGCCCTTCTAATAAGCTAATTATAATTCTTTTTATTAAAATTTTACTCTACATTACAATTAAATTACAGATTGCAGCGTCATCTTATTACACAACCGATTTTTAATTTTTTTTCCCAATCGCCAGAGATTTTTTATGCTTGAAAAAACTTCCTCTTTTTCTTAATTAGCAAAAGACAATAAAATGATTTTTTATTAAAAATGAAATTGTACAATTTACTCGTATTTAATTATTTAAAATATTTCAATCCAATTAATTCAATCAATATACTAAAATACTAATAAAATGTAATTTAAATGTAAATTAAAATGTATAGTTTTTATTTTTATATGATGTATTTTATTTAATATTATTAAATTTATTTCTTATTCAATAACCTAATGTAACTTATGCAGTAAACTTTTAAATTGAAAGAAAAAACAAAAATATCGGGAATGCTATGAATATTTATGGCAATATTGGAAAAAGTATTTGTAAAACTTTTAGTATGATATTAATAAATAAGTACAATTTATATATCTATTTATATATATTTACATATATGTTTATATTCTTGAAAAAATATAGTTCTCATCTATATTTAAAAGCATTTAGAAGTAATAATCTATCAATTTTGACCTTAAATTGTAAAAGTTTTAGATACTTGAGACTAGTGAATGGCCATAAATAAAGAAAATTAGAATCTCATTCATCATTCTTTTAAATATACCTTTAAATTTTAAGACTTTGCCCATTCTACGAGGCGATAACATTTGCAATAGTATGTGAAAGCAAGGAATGAACCTATAATTCTAAACATCTTTGAATTCACATTGAAGAATAGGTATTGAAATGTACGTACGTGCTTTCAATAAATAGCGTATGAGCAGTAGTTTGCTACCAGGCGTGCACTCAACTCGTTTATGAATGTCTGCTTCCTGACTCAATCCACGCAAGCCCCTTCGCCCCGGTACCCCTTTTTTCATTTTCCGCGAGCGTCAACACATCCAATCAGGACAAATTAACCCAACATATCTCCTGCTTACGTTGACGTACTTATATTCACATGAATTATTAAGATGCAGTAGGTAAAATTGATCACAAATAAGAGCTTCTGATAAAGGATTTGATTTATTTGTTTGGTGGATTTTTCCCACATAATAAATGTAGGAAAAATTTTGTTTATCGTAAGTCGATTATTGCTTCTGTTCGAATTTATTTCAATTTTGAATTTTAATCAATATAATAGTGTTGACATATTATTGTCTTTATATGTTATCCAAAATTTTTAATAAAAGAAACAAATGCAAAATTTTTAACAATGAAACAAATTCTCATCTATAAGTGTCTGTCATTCTCCTTTTCTTCAAATTATCAATATAATTGAACAAAGATTTTTTTTAATTTATATTTTTATATACGTTATATTTGTGTATACGTAAATTTTTAATCTTATATGAAAAATTTTGTTATATTTGATGCTGTTCATTGAACTGAATTAAATTTCCTTGTTTTAGTCAATTTATGACACTGGTGGTTTTATTCATACCCGTGGCGCAGTAGGGGGGTGGTCTTGTCAGGAAGGAACTCGCCGGCTTCACGGTTTGGTAGGATGAGGTAAAGTAGGGTTAGGGGGGGGGAGGAAGAGAATAGGGAAGTGTAACTTAAATAAAATAAACAAAATAATTCTTTTTTTTTTAATCTTGGATAACCTTCCAGTCGTCGGCGCGATGCGTAACTTTATTTATTATCAACAACAACAAAATTATAATACGATGTATTACAGGAAATATTATTTATAAGCTATGTGCTGCTTAAATCTAATTTACTGCCTATTTATATTATAGATCGAATTTACAAAAAAAATAATTTTTTTCTTTGTAATGAATTTCACTGTATATTTAATTCATTACTTTCGCGAATTTACTTTAATTTAGCGCGTCAATAGAATTTCGTGAAGATCGTGTGGGCTTCAGCTCTCGCGTATTAATGCTACCCTCAATGATAGGATCCACTTCCTTAAGGTTTTCCGCAGGGGTTCGAGGAGATTAGGGAAGTGGGGGGGGGGTGAGAAGAATTAGTAGGCGATGGAGTAGTAGAAATGGCTACATCGTCTTTTCCTATTTTTCAGATAAACTCGCATCATAAAAAAAAGATACCTCTGCATACTGTAGAATAGTCTTGGGTAGGGTGCATATAGACATGATTCTCATCCAAGAACCTTGGGCGGTAAAGGCTGCCATAAAAGGACTTAGTGGGACAACCTGTTTTAGGGACACCAGGGAGACAAGACTCAGGGCCTGCGTAGCCTTAGAGGGATTAATACTATACTACTGCTGAATCGTGACACCGGCAATCTGGTGATAACGGAGGTGAAGAAAATTAGAATCGAGCTCTGAGAAGGGGCGAGGTATGCTGCTGGACGGATAGATAGGGCAGATTTCCGTCCGATCAGCCCGATCTCGTTTATTCTTAAAACGGTGAAAAAGCTGATCAATAATTATATGCGAAAACAGATTCTAAAAAACGAAGGTCTCGATAAAGACCAACACACTTGTTCGGGCCAAAATGGCCCAAGATACGCCTGAACGGCGGGCGGCCGTGGCGCAAGAGAAAGCGCCTCAAGGAAGGAAGTAGGGAGCAGAAAACAGAAGGAGGAAGGGCCCGGGAGAATGCTTGGGAGGGAGGACAGTCTTGCACCGCCGGGCTAGAAAGAGAGGACGAGTGACGACCTCCAACGACGCGTACGAGGGTGAGACGCGGGTGAACGGGTGCGACGAGTGAGCAACGAGTGCCGAAGGAGGAGGAGAGAGAGAGAGAAAGGGAGAAAAGTGACTGGATCGAGACGATCCAACCACCCCTTAACGCGTGCAATATCGCGAGCGCTCTAGACGTGCACATATGTGAGACGTGGTTGGGCAACGGCGGACGAAGTTCGGTCGGTGGTGATCCCCAGCGGTCGGACCACGGCGAACGGCGGACGCGAAGAGGACCGGTTGGCCAACCGACAAGAAGGTGGGATGGGTGCGAGATATGTGTGTGAATATGTATGATATTGTAAGGGTGGTGGCGCCGTACGTATATACATTAGCGAGGCTTTTTCCCCCTACCTCGAGGGGGATTTTTATGCCATTTTGTAACCGCGTGGGTGAATAAATAATTGTTAACGAGCCCAAAATGATCTTAGTAATTCATTAAAAACCCAAATCACGCTCCTTCACCCATTCTCGAACTCGCGGGCTGATGAGGCCTAAAATCGCGCGAACAACACTTTTAGGGTCGGTATATTAACTTAGATTAACCTTCATAAGACGGTCGAGGAGCAACTGATGACGAAATGGTATGCGTATGGAGCACTTCTGGATATAGAAGGAGCATTTAATCACAACTCTAGGTAGGTAATAAGACCGGATGTTGACAGATTGCATATATACCACGGAGCATAGTTGAGTGGACTACATGCTGGAAAATCGGCATGTGTTATCAACTAAGTGCGACACCGTACGGAAGCGTTTCGTAGGTTTGAGTTGCCCCTAAAGTGATGTTTTATCCCGGTTTATATGGTGTATAGTAGTGGATAAGCTGCTAACCCAATTTAACACAGCGGACTTTGCAGCTATTGGATATGCCGACGATATCCTCATAATAGCCAGAGGCCCGTTTTTGGATCTGCTGATGGGGGTTATTCAAGGGACCCTGACACTTGTGGAGAAGTGGAGTAGGAACGCAGGGCTCTTGCTCAATTCAGTAAAGCCAGAGGGCTATGTCTTTACTAGAAGGTATAAGGGGAAAAGACAGTGCAAACTAACTTTAGTTGGAAGGAGTCTTCACATTAGGTATCATGTAAAATATCTTAACTAGGGGTAATTTTGGACAGTAAACTAAACTGGAAGCCACACCTAGAATATATATGCGGGAGGATCTCGGCCAACCTGTGGCAACTGAAAAGAATCATAGGATAGAATTGGTCCTCAGCCCATCAACGATGAAATGAAAGTACAAGGCTGTCCTCAAACACAGACTGACCTATGGGTCGATAGTGTGATGGAAGAGAACGGTAATCATAGAAATACTAAGAAGTCTAATGGTGAGCGGTGAGCTGACATCTTGGGTGCGATCAGATTGACTATGACAGTGGCGCTTAGAATGGTCTTTGACATACAGCTGTGCAGGGTGAATCTAGAGGACTTGAAAGCCCAGGATTTACACAGGGCCACCAACTCCTTGGGAGAGGGAATTCTGGGGGAGCCTCCTAGGTTCCATAAAGGACTGGATGAAAGGGTGATATTAAAGATGCACTCGGACACCAGAACCACGGCCTTCCTATTCGACAAGAAATGCCTCCAGAAGGGAGTGGAACATTAGAGCATATCAAAGTCATGCTGATGGATGGGTATGGTTTATAGACAGGTAAAAGGGAACGGTAAGATCGCGAAAGTGTACTGTAGGGGAAGAAGAGCAAGATTTACAGTGCTGCTGGACTTATATGCTACTATAAATCAAGCGGAATTGATAGCGATATATTGGACGGCGGAGATTGCCACTCAGCGGTCACATTGCGCATTTGGGTATATCTACTCGAATAGTAGGAGCGTACGAATGACGCTCGACATTTGCACGATAAAATCACAGCTGCTCTGCGATCGTTATTAGGCCCTAAATCGATTATCGAGCCGGTCAAAGGTCAAGCTGATATGGGTCCCTACCAATACTGACATTAAGGGAAACATTAAGGGAACTGGCGGTGGATTGTGATTGTGGCTATAAGGATCTAATAGTAGCTTTATTGGGTTGGAACCGGTTTTAAGACTCTGCTAAAGTTGTGTTAAAGGAATCGATATGGCAGTGGGTATTGCCTGAGGCAGGTCGAATCAGTATTTGAGCAGTCGCTTGCTAGGATAGCAATATTTTTTTGAGTGTACGAAACACAAGAAGCTGGGTCAAGGTTATACTGCAGCTCATCAGTTATAAGACAAAGAAGGTAATGCAGGTAATCACGGCAGCCACGAAGCTCACACGTAAAAAATGGGACTAGCTTGAAACCCATACTGAAGGTATCGCTTTGAGCAGGAGGAACCCCGGAACATCTTATGTGCAGCCTTAGTATACGCCTCAAAGTATCAAAGTGTCAAAGTATCTTTTCTGGAGACTGAGGAGGTACAGCCTCATTCTTCTTATAAGATACTTAAGCTCTGGTGAGGCTGGTCATGTTAAGAGTAGTTAAGTTAGCCATGGAAGAGAGGGACGCCAAGAGAATACCCATGATCCGGGTAGATAATGTAGAAAATGCGTGAATATTTCATCAATTATTTTTCTTTTTAACGTCTTTAAAATCAATATAAGTATTATGATAATAAAATAATTATAATAGTACTAATAATGATGCAATAACTTAACTAATAGTATAATAACAATACTTAATCAGAACAGTAATTATTTATTGATTTTATAATTTGACATTTTTAAATAAATTTTCATAAATCTCTTTTACGTTGCTATTTTAAACTATTGAATTTAAATTTTTATTTCGAATAGTATTCATTATTACTTTATTGTATGTTATGTCAAATTATAGATAAATTAAATTTAATTGTTATTAAAAGTGTAAAAAAAGTAAAGTTCAGTATTAATGGAGGTATTTTATCTTTATTAAAATTAAACTAGTAATTTTAAAAAAGAAAAAAGATTATATATTAAAAGAAAATAGAAAAAAGAAAGATTCAAACAATTTCAATTTATCAGCTTATCATGAACAAGCTTACGTGACGTAAAAAATCATACTTCAATAATAGTGATAATGTACACTTAAACAAAAGTGAGAATGAAAAAATGAGACGGAGTAGGATGTTATGTAATTTTAATTTATTTTATAAAATTATTTTTCAAATTATCAAATTGTTTTTTTTATTACGTAGTATGCAGTATTATTACAGTGGCAGTGGCAAATAGTAAAGTTACTGACTGCGATAATGTCGGTACTATCACATCTAAATAATTGTTAATAATATATTTATTACTACTATAACCTACCCTATTATTAATAATAAGAGATATAAAAACGATAAATTCCTGATGTGCGATTGTTTAAAATCCACTTACAGTATAATATATATAGAAGTTTTTAAGACAAATCATATTTTAAACAATTATTAATTTTAATATTCATTCATTGTAAATTTTAATGAATTTAAATTTTAATTTTAATTGAGAAAAAAATGTAGATTCTATATTATTGTAAAAAAAACATTAAAAAAATGATAGACGATAGACGATAATGATGATTTAATTTAATATTATTTTAATAAAATAAAAATATAAAATTTTAAACAATAATTCTAATGCTTAAAGCTCAGTGACTAATTCTGAATTTAATTATTGTATCCACTTTTCAAATGTGTCAGTCCCCGTTGTTCCCATTCAATTCTTTACTACTTTTATATTTAAATTATTGACGGACAATGATACATCTGAGCATGCGCACAATAACTATTAGTAAAACCTGATTAAAATGATTGATATATAATTTTGCAATTGTTCATATTATTATTGAGGGTATACAGCAGTTTAAGCAGTATAGTACGCGTCTAGTACATAAGCTATAAATAAAAAAGGTATTTAATTTTTAGAAGTTTATCAGTTGAATAATTAATTTTTAAAATCATTTCTAAATCTATTCAGTACTCTGATTTATTTTTAACATATTTAACAATTTTAATTTTTACGAATTAGCTTTTAATATAGTTAAAATAATAATAATATGCGCAATACTCTAGTCCTCTAGTGTAGTCGCTCATTCACTGCTGCAGTTATATAGTATTTTAAATTGAGGGTATGAAGCTGTCATGAAGGCTTAACATATTCTAGAGTTAGCAATTTGCTGTTTCAAAAAATGGCAGGATCTATCGAAATCCCTTTAAGGGATACCGATGAGGTATGTTATTATATTTAAAGATATGTATAAGTATACATTTTTTAATATTTTTTTGATACCTTTCGTGAAAAATCTATACACACATATATATGTACTCATATCTCGTTATATTTTCCTAAATTTTAAATTTGTAGTTCTAACCTATAAATCTGTTCGTTTATTTTTATGTTTATATTTATGAAAGTATGATAATAATAGACTATATAATCTGGAAACATATGCCTCCTTGCATATTATATAACTTTTAACAAAAAACTATTTCTATAGAATTTATATGATTTAAAACAATATTCAAAAGTAATGATTGTTATGTACCCACTACTCTTAAATTTAAAAAAGAATCTTAAAAAATTTTTTATACATTAACGTTTTTATTATTTAATTAAAAAATAATATAATTATAGATTTGTATAAAAAATAATATTATAAATGTTAATTTTGTAAATATTAATTTTTTATATTATTTTGGACAAAATTAAATATTATTTTTTTAAATGTATAAAATCTTTACCTAAACTTTTAAATGTAAAAATTAATTTAATATATAGATGTTTTTTATATAAGATAAATGCAATTTTTTATTATCATTTAAAAGCAATAATGAATTTATTAATTCACTAAAAAAACAGGTGAATAATATAATTTGAGTTTCTTGTAACTATATTTTGTATGACATGTTTAGTTATATTATTATTTTACACAGGTCATTGAGCTTTGCTTAGATCAACTGCCTGATGGTGATGAAGTTCTTGGAATCTTACGTCAGGAACATGCACAGCTTAATATTTGGGTTAATTTAGCAGTAAGTTTTCTATTCATTTAATTTCATGCTTTTTAATTTTACATTGAAGATTTATTATAGTATCAATAAATTTGTGATTAAATATTATATTGATTTTTATTTTTTAGCTTGAATATTACAAGCAACATAAAATTGATGATTTTATAAAGATTCTTGAGTCATCCAGAATAGATGCTAACAATGAATATCGAGATTATGAAAAAGATCAAATGCGGGCCCTGGATATGTTGGCTGCATACTATGTTCAAGAAGCCAACCGTGAAAAGAATAAAGACAAAAAAAGAGACCTTTTTACAAAAGCAACTTTATTGTATACTACAGCAGATAAAATCATTATGTATGATCAGGTAAATATTACAAAAATAAATTATTAAAAATTATTTTCTGTTTTTAAATTTTCTTTCTTTTGTTATTATCAATTTTAATAGATCAAAAATAGATGAATAATTATTTACATTTTTTGTTATATAGAATCACTTACTTGGAAGAGCATATTTTTGTTTACTGGAAGGTGATAAAATGGATCAAGCGGATGCTCAGTTTAATTTTGTATTAAATCAATCACCTAGTAATATTCCATCTTTACTGGGGAAAGCTTGTATAGCTTTTAATAAAAAAGACTATCGAGGTGCATTAACATTTTATAGAAAAGCTTTACGAACAAATCCAAACTGTCCTGCAGCAATTAGAGTTGGCATGGGTCATTGTTTCATGAAATTAAATAATCATGAGAAAGCACGTTTAGCATATGAAAGAGCTTTACAACTTGATGGACAATCGGTAGGAGCATTAGTCGGTCTTGCTATTTTAAAATTAAATGAGCAAAATCCAGATAGTATAAGAGCTGGTGTACAAATGTTATCAAAAGCTTATACAATCGATTCTACTAACCCAATGGTTTTAAATCATTTAGCAAATCATTTTTTTTTTAAAAAAGATTACAATAAAGTGCAACATTTAGCTCTGCATGCATTTCATAATACTGAAAATGAATCAATGCGTGCAGAAAGTTGTTACCAACTTGCTAGATCTTTTCATGTTCAGGTATGTTAATTTTTTTTAAATTTATTTTAATTTTTTATTTGCTTTTAGTCTTTAATTAAATAGTATATTAGATTTAAATGTTTTCATAAATATTAATATAAAAATATATTTAAAAAATAATTATTTTTATTATTTTATATTATAATATTGTAATATTTTAAAAAAAATTTTAATAACATTTTTTGTTAACATTTTTTAAAATGTATTCTGTTTTAGGGTGATTATGACCAAGCCTTCCAGTACTATTATCAAGCAACTCAGTTTGCTTCACCTGTTTTTGTACTACCACATTATGGTTTGGGTCAAATGTATATGTATCGTGGAGATAATGAAAATGTAAAATTCACATACCAAAATTAATCATAATATTTTAATAAAATATTCGATAATTATTTTTACTTTTAATATAGGCGGCACAATGCTTTGAAAAAGTGTTGAAAGCTCAACCTGATAATTACGAAACAATGAAAATTCTTGGCTCATTATATGCCAATTCCACTTCACAATCTAAAAGAGATATTGCAAAAAATCATTTGCGAAAAGTAACTGAACATTATCCAGATGATGTTGAGGCTTGGATTGAGCTCGCACAAATTTTAGAGCAGAGTGATCTTCAAGCTTCATTAAATGCATATGGAACAGCAACTAGAATTCTGAATGAAAAAGTACAAGCAGATATACCTCCAGAAATTTTGAATAATGTTGGTGCTTTGCATTATAGGTATTAAGCATTTATAGTAAAATATTTAATAATCTATAAAAGCTTGTTAAAACTTTTTCGGCTAACGATTTACACATTATGTTTTAATAACATTATTTTTTATAAAATAAATTATACAGGTTTTTAATTATGAAATAGTAGAAATTTATTTAAAAAATTAAGAAATATGTGTATAGGTTAATTTTGTTTAATTAATGCAAACAAATTTTTCCAGGCTTGCGAATTTGGATGAATCACGAATAAAAATGATGGAATCTTTAGAGCGATCCAAAGCTGATGCTGAACATGATGCTAGTTATTATAATTCTATTGCTGTTACTACAACGTATAATTTAGGTCGCGTTTATGAAGCTCACTGCATGTTTGATAAGGCTGAAAAACTCTATAAGGACGTATTAAAAGAACATCCAAATTATATAGACTGTTATTTGCGCTTGGGTTGTATGGCAAGGGATAAAGGACAAATTTATGAGGCATCTGATTGGTTCAAAGATGCTTTAAGGATTGATAATGAACATCCTGATGCCTGGTCATTACTGGGCAATCTTCATCTTGCTAAGCAAGAATGGGGACCAGGGCAGAAAAAGTTTGAGAGGATTTTAAAAAATCCATCTACTAATAATGATGCATACTCGCTCATTGCTTTGGGTAATATTTGGTTACAAACACTACACCAAAGTGGTAAAGATAAGGAAAGAGAAAAGCGTCATCAAGACAGAGCTCTAGCAATGTATAAACAGGTATTTATTTTCAATAGGTGATATTTTCATAACTTCATTCGAGAATAAAGTTTTTTTTAAAAGTTTTACTTTAAAATATAAATTTTTAATTTTACAACATAAAAATAAATGTAAAAAATCTGTTAATATACAAAAATTATGCAATATATAAAGGTTAAGAAATTTTTTTAGTTCAAAACCTAAAAAACAAATAAACAGAGACATATATATATACACATATATACATTTAAAATCTTTTATCCATAATGTGTAATAATTTACAAATTTTAATTTTAGTCGAGATTAACGATCTATTACTATATTTAATTATAAAATAAAAACTTTCTAAAAGATTATTATCTTTTTTAATATATGAGAGATTTAGTTTTTTAATTATTATTATTTTATATTTTATAACTTAAATATATACAGGTTTTAAGAACAGATCCTAAAAATATTTGGGCCACAAATGGTATTGGATGTGTCTTAGCTCATAAAAGTTATATCAATGAAGCAAGAGATATTTTTGCCCAAGTACGCGAAGCAACTGCTGAGTTTCCAGATGTATGGTTAAATATTGCACATATATATGTTGAACAAAAACAGCACGTCAGTGCCATCCAAATGGTAAATAATGAATTGTATTTTCAACATATGTATATATATGTGTGTGTGTATATATATATATATATATACACACTAAAGATATCTTTGACATTGAATGTTACAGTATGAAAATTGTCTTCGTAAATTTTATAACTATCATCACGTGGAAATACTTGGTTATCTTGCTAGAGCATACTTAAAAGCTGGAAAGTTAAAAGAAGCTAAATTGACGTTATTAAAGGTATTTTCATTAATATTTTCGATATATTTATTTATATTTGTAAAAAATTCAATCATTAAGTTGAATATTATATCCTTTAATTTATGAGGAAATTAAAAATTATAGTTTTGTTATCAAAATTGTGCTTGAAACAGAAATTTAATTTTTAATTTTTTCTTATAATGTAACTTTTGTTTCAGTATTAACATTGCTTTTTTTCAGGCTCGTCGAGTAGCTCCCCAAGATCCTGTACTTCTTTATAATATTGCATATGTTTTGCAAAGATTAGCTACAATGATATTGAAAGATGAAAAATCTACATTGACAACAGTATTACAAGCTGTACATGAATTAGGACTATCGCACAAATATTTTCAGTATTTGGCTAGTCATGGAGACAGAATGGAACAAGCAGCTGAAGCTGAAGCTAGAAGATGTCAAGATTTATTGTCACAGGCACAATATCATGTTGCCAGAGCTAGGAGGTTAGACGAGGAGGAGAAAATGCTGAGAAAAAAACAGGAAGAAGAAAGGTGGGTGTTTCTAACATTTCATATACATTATATTATAAATAGTAAAGCATAAATTTTACGTAATTATTTATTCAGTATTTTTTATTCCTCTCTGTTTTCGTAAATTATGATTTTTACCTACGCCGGTATATCTTAACTTATCCTTCAAATTATAGATTATTTAGTTGCATTACCTGATATGGAATAATATGTAGTATAAATTATTTACTATTATAAAAAAATTATTTTTATACCAAATATTAAAATGTTTATACAAACAATATTTTAATATGAATATTCAAAATTTTTTTTTTATTTTAAATATATTATTTTTATGATAGTTTTTTTCCCATGATAAATACATTTTATTGCAATTAAAAACATTTACTTTTTAAATACAATTTAATTTTTCTTTATTTACACATTTGAACTCATTAAAATCACTTAATCCTTTCAAGACTTTTATCAAAAGAATTTTTAATATTAAAAACCGCGATAAAAATTTATTAGGTTATTAAATTTATCGCCAATCAGATATTTTTAATTATACATTGACCTAAAATTCATAAATATACCATGCTATTTTAATAAAATGTTATATTTTACGTCATTTAAATACTTTTTTATTTTATATATTTAGGGTGAATTTTTTTTCTAAAATATGACACAAACGAGAGTTCAAATTTATATTTTTAATGTTTATTTTTCCTCAAATTTTAATGTAGTTATAATTTGTCCATGTTTTTTAAAGAATAACGTTTATACTTACTTATCTAAATCTCTTTGCTTAAAAAAAAGTTTTAAAAATAATACATTTTTGCACATTTTACATCATTAATCATTTATGTTTTGTTAACTTATTAAATTTTTTGTTAAACATGATAACAATTTAATATAATATTCTAAATTTTTATATAATATTTACAATATTAAATCTAATGTTGTTTATATGTAGCTAATATTCATTGATAGATATACATTATAAATATTGGCTTATTGTTATCATGTATAGAAAATTGTTTTTAAAACCACATTTTTGTTTGTCAGTAATAAGTTTGATTATGTATGAACCACGAAATAATTATAAATTATTAATAGAAAAAGTTAAAAATTTTTATTTTAAAGTAAATAAAATCTTGTTTATTAATGTACAATGTACAATAGAATTCGTGGTTCAGATAATAAATACAATTTTTAATTAATTTTGATTTTTAAACTCTAAAGTGATTTTACTTAAAGGATCATAAAAGTATTATACAGTATCAGCAAAAATTTTATTGTAACGACAACAAAGATTTTTCGGATATTTTAATAATCAATAACTATTATTACTTGAATTTATAACTATATAAATAGTTATTTAATAAATATTTGATTTTTAATTACATATTAAAAATTAATTATCTCATTGAATGCTTGTGTGTAAAACATATTTACGTTATGGTATTCGTTGTAATACATTTATGAAAACAGTTTAAAATATTTTTAATACCTGACAATCAAAATTTCGGAATACTTTACTTTTGAGTGCAAAAAATATGGTTAGAATAGTGTTTTTTAGGAAAAGTTTTTAAATATGCGCTTTTTACCTTTCAACCGTGACATAAAAAAACAATTTTGTTTTAAATTATGACGAATTTTTATCACGTTGCCAATATAATGTAGTTTCATAGCGTTGCTAATATAATATATATATTTTTGCGTATCTATATCTAAGCACACGAAGAGAAACAATTTTTTTTCATATCATAGCTCTAGAAAATAACTCTAGTTATGTCTTTTTGATGTGATTACTAAAGGGAAACATTTGTTGCTGGTAAATTATGTGAAATCTTATCATCGCATTACCGCGTAATATAAAATGTTTTGTAGCTATAAAAATAATCCATTGTTTCTATAAATGTATGAATTTTAAAAGAAAAAATGTAATTTGTTTTTTACGAATATTGTTAGTAAAAGCGGCTCGAGTTATGCTTTTCAGTGACGACATTGATGATGAAATAGAAGTGTGGTTTTTCGAGTTACGCTTATATTTTAAATTATTTAATTTCTAGATAACTAATTTTTATATTCGCTAGTTTATATTTAGATATCTGTGTTTTAATTTATTACACATTTATTGGAGCACATACGATTTGTCAAAATGCTTCAATATTTTTCGTCTCGATATCATGCAATTCTACTTTCGCAGCTTAATAAATTTGTAGTTTAAATTGTGGCAAAATATTTTCAAGCAGCTGCTTCAGCTTAACGGTAGTCAAATATAATAGTCGAAATGGCATCTTTACATTAATTTGTAAATAGATTCGCAAAATGCTTGTTCGATTGGTGGGTAATACGCGATGTTTAGTTACATCTGTAAAATTGGCCCTGTGAGTCAATTACTTACTAACAAAATTCTCGCTTTATCGGCCTAATTATATAGAATAACGTGACTGTTTATTTGGCATTGTTGCGTAGGCAAGCGTTTAAAATGCGCCAGACGGAGGAGCAGCGTAAACAAGAAGAGATCCGTAAACAGCGGGAGGAGGAGATGCTGCAAAAGCGCCAGGAGTACGTGGAGAAAACGAAGAGTGCTCTCGTCTTTGGGGAGATGCCGAGCGAGAAGTCAAACAAGAAGCTCGGCAAGAAGGGCAAAACCGACGAATACATAAGCGACAGCGGCGGTTCCGGGAACGACGGGGCCGGAGCCATTGGAGAGGAGACATCGCGCGAAAAGAAATTAAGACGGAGGAAGGCCAGTGCCGACGGAAAAGAGAGGAAGTCTAGCGCCAAGGGCAAGCGCAAGAGGGATGCAGACGAGAGCGGAGGTAAGTCTACATTCTCATATTAAATGTCGAATAAGTGCAACTTTGTTACACGACTGTAAAAAGGTTTTATTTACATGACATTATTTCATTGAATGATTATTATACAATCAAGCTGATTGGAAATATAAATTATATGATCGTAATGTTTGATATTTCATTATTTGTAGTTATATTTTGTAACTTTAAAATGTGTATTTATGGATAGACTACGAATTGTGTTTTACATAGTTCCGTTTTTCTAATTTTTTTGTTACTTTAGGTTCAGGAAGTGACAGACCAAAAAGTAAACGTGGGAAAAAAAATGCCCCAAAGAAGGAAAAAACCAAAAAAGGCCTCAAAGAGTATACTGTACCGAAGTCACGTATTATCTCCAAAGAAACCATTTCCACGGATGAATCTGAAAGTGACAATGAACGATCAAAACTTCAAAGCGGGTAAGTCCTTTTCTTAATTTACACAAGTTATTAACTATTGAATGCTTTCATTTGTTTCTAATGCATGATAAAAGCATGAAAATAATTTTTTTTTAATTATCGATACGTAAATATAATTGTTTGTACATGATTTCAGAGATGAAAGCGACATAAGTGCACCGCGTGGTAAAAGGCGCATCGCTTCTGACTCTGAGGGTTCACGAGCCTCACGCTCTCGTTCCCGATCGAGATCACGGTTCAGGTCTGCATCAGGTTCTCGTTCAGGTTCAAGGTCGCGTTCGCGCTCTACCTCAAGTTCAAGATCTCGTTCCGGTTCACGATCGCGGTCGGCATCTAGATCCAAGTCGCGTTCAAGGTCAGGCTCGAGATTAAGGTCACACTCAAGATCAATGTCAAGATCGATCAGAAGTGGCAGCGGATCGAGAGCTGCTTCAGGATCCAGGTCCAGGTTTGGCTCGAGATCAAAATCAAGATCTAGATCCGGATCTAGATCGAGATCAGGATCGAGATCGATTTCAAGATCTAAGTCAAGGTCGAGATCGAGATCGCAATCGCGTTCGAGGTCAAGATCCAGGTCAAAATCGAGGTCGAGGTCGAGATCAGGGTCGGGATCGAGGTCACCATCAAGATCAAGATCAAGATCAAGATCCAGATCAAGATCAGAATCCAGATCAAGATCAAGATCAAGATCAAGATCAAGGTCTAGATCAAGATCAAGATCGAAATCGGGATCGAAATCGGGATCGAAGTCTAGATCAAGGTGAGATTTCGTGAATTTATATTGTTTTTCCATTTTCACAAAATCAAAATAAGGTGTTGACTTGAAAAGTTGAATATGGTTATTTTGTATTATACATGAATAACAAAAATTTTAAAAATTTATTTTTATATATTTGACAACATTGGTTCTCATAATATAATATAGTACATAGAAAAAAATACGACAAATAAATTAAAATAATTTTCTCTGTCTATGATATTAAAAGCATACAATGTATTAACTTTTATTTTAAAATTATTTATTTTACATGTGCATGGACATTTCAATTAAAAAAAATTAACGTGCACCTCATTTAATAATTAAAAAATAATTTTTACTTTTTTTTACCCTAGAAGGACTTTAATTATTGGTTGTATTGTGAAATCTAGAAAAAATTTTTTTAATATTTATACAAATGTTATCAAATTTTTGGGAATTCGAAAGTTAATAAAGTTAAACGAAATTGTAAAGGTTAACAAATAAATAAAATTTTAAGATCAATAAAGCAAATGATAAAAAAAATAATTTCACAAATGAAGAAAAGGTGTATAAATGTTTTGAAATTTTTTTGTCTATTGCCATTCATAAAGAAAATAATTAATTTTTTTTTAATTTACAGATCAAGATCTGGATCAGGCTCAAGAAGTAGATCAGGCTCGCGTTCAGGTTCCAACAGTGGCTCGCATCGAAGTCCATCGGTCTCTCATAAAAGTGGCTCGCGATCCCGTTCGAATAGTGCGACTTCTCATAAAAGTGGTTCGCGATCGAGATCTAGATCCAGGAGTGGCTCGGTTTCTGATACTCGATAATGAAAAATGGTGTACTATATCACTACAAATTCACCTAGATCGACCATATTTTCATACTTTTCTCTTTTTCTTTATTTCTAAATACTTTATGATGATGTATGTATGAGATGTAAGGTTTGAAATGGAGCGATCGCTGAGCGCAAAAATGTTTTTTGCAAGAACTTCTGAAATACTATTGTTATTTTTTACAATCATTTAGGACTCACTTTTTCTTACATTTTTTTTTAATATAATAATATTTTATAATAGATTTACATTTAAATAATTAAATAATATTAAAACTTTATTTTATTTTGTTGAATTTCTCAGCAGTCACATTTACTTGTATTTGTTGTCATAATACATTGTGACATGTAAATATATAAATTAAATATGAATATAATATGCGTTGGCTTATAATTTTATAATTCAATTTGAAATTTAACTTCTTCATTCTCACAACTTGATATGCAAATTATATAAGAAACATATAATCAACACAGCTAATAAATTGAATAAATTTAAAATATTTGGTTAAACAATACTTTGTAAAGCTATAAATTATATAATTATACAGGTATAAAAAGGTAAAACATACAAGCATGTACTGTATTTATTAATAAGATGGTTATACACTTTTTATTTATTACTAAACTACTTCATAAATATGAGTTTTATGTATAGAATTTTAAAAGAATGGTTACAGAAAATAATACTATCTTTATTATAATCTTTGTATTATAAATTAAATATTTAACAAAAATTGAATAAATAAATACACACAAAACACAAACAAATTTATCTGACATGAATATTGAGTTGAATTGAAAATCTATTATTTGAATTAGACAATAAGTATTTTTAAACTTCCTAAACATGCAATTGATTATATAAGCAAAGAAACAATATAATTTTAGAATAGCTTGTAATTCTTCAATTAATTTTTAACAAAAATTTACTTATCTTATAATATAAATTTAATATTATAAAAAAAATATAAAATATATTTTTAATGGTTTTACTGTGAAACTCATTTGAAGCATTGAAACGAATGATATATAAGCCCTTTTATTCATTCATAATACTTTTTCTTTTCGATTCCATACTAATTTTTATCAACTGTACAAAGAAGTGCAAAAAAGGAAAAAGCACTCTTAAGCATCTAAAAATACGAACAAAATACTTAATATTTAAAAGATATGAACATTTTATGAGTCTTATATTACATTTTTATGTACATACATTCGCAAATGTTTCCATAGAAAGATTTATGTAGCCTGCCGCTGTTAATTGTATCGGCCTTTGTGCCCTGATTATCATAAAATACAATATTTTGGTAACCTCTTTTTGATAATTGCTTTGATTCATAGTTGCAAAATATGCGGCCTCTGCAATTGCTGAACTCTTTAAAAGCAGGTTAAATATTGTATAGTTTTTTATATTTATTATTATAATTATTTAAGAGGATATTTATTTATTATACTTACTTCTTCTAATAGATACTCTGGACTCCATTGGCAGACGAAAAATTCAAATAAATTCATAAAAAATAATGACACATATTTAAAGGTTTCTTCATTTTGCTGTTTTAAAATTTTTATTAATATTTTTGCTCAATCAAAGTCAAAATAATTTTAATTTTAATCACCTCAAGTATTTTAAATCCAAGAATAGACATATTATAAACGGTTGTAGAGACCGTGATAAAATTAAGACTACGTAAAAATAATTCGAGCTCCTCACAGAATCTGATACATGAGAAAAAAATTGGTACTTTCTATACACGAAAATTTATTTTTTAATGAAATTACTTACATCATAATCTTTTGATGGAATTGTGCACACGCTCGTGCATTTTTGAGAATCAATTCATTTTCATTAAATTGATTTTTTTCACAATTTTTTTCTTCTTTAGCATCTTTTATTTCTGATAATGAATTAAGTTGGTATTGAAGTGATTTCAAGTAACCGCATGCCATCATGACTAGGTAGAGTCCAGTAGCATTGACTGATTGAAATATAGTACTTACGGCATATAGTATATAGGATTGAATAACAGTCAGTATTGAAAATAATGGCTCATCATGAATATTTATGAAAAATCTGTGTTATAAATTGATTCAATAATATTTAATTTATAATTGATTTGACAGGAAAATATCAGAATAAAGTAAATTTTAATTTCAATTATTTTTTCCTTAACTTAGCGTATAAAAGGTGTAGATCTTGGATAACAGTGAATAAAAAAGCATTAAAGGAGAGATATTGAAACGATATGAAAAGGCTTAAAAGAAAAAATGTATAAGAAGTGATAAAAAGTAAAATGCTAAAAATTAAAAATTAGCAATAAAAAATGGAGTCCTACTTTTTTATATTCATATAAATTCAGTATAAAACAATCCATTATTGATGATAAGTCTATATTAATAAGAGGTTGAAATACGAGAATAGGAATTAAAGGAGGGGTGGTAACATTAAAAGGCAATAAAGAAAGAGATAAAAGAATTAAAAATATAGAATAATAAACATATATGTCGAATAAAAACTATAGAAGAAATCAAGAAAACCACTTTAAAAAAATTTTTAAAAAACGCATAAAAATTAAAATTACAATAGACTATGTTTTGGTCAACAATTGGCCATTTAAAATATATCACAGGAATAGTTGTAAAAGAAAGAACAATATCGATTACCAAAAAAAAATAAATTTTTCAGTTAAAGATAATAGCCAAATATATAAAAATAGAAAAAGAGCAAAAAGCGCCCAGAAAGGTACAGCTAATAACAAAATTAAAAAATATTAACTCTAATCTAAAGACTTTATGTAAAAAATTGAAGAATGCAATGTAAAGAAATAAAGATAAGGCTAGAAATTCAAAACGATTAGTTAGGAAATAGAATTTATAAATACGAAACAGAATATTTAAAGAATAAAAGAAAGAAAAACGAATTTTGAAAAGTCATAGGCCTAGCAGGATAGAAGACAATCATATAAAAAGAAAAAATGTAAACATAAAAATAGGATGTGTTGCTAAGAGAAACAATATAAACAAAAGGTAGAAAATTTTTTTTAAATTTAGCTTGAAAAGAAATCCTGAAGGCTTAGAAGTAAATATACAAAACAGAATGTCGTAAGGTAGAAATCAATTTAGAATTTGTTCAATTTTAAGGAAACTCTTATGAAAAAATATTCATCATGATTCGTAATTTAAAAAATAACTAAAAAATATGACAAAAAAAGAAACTGGAGCTTATGCTTACAAGTTAAAAATAAAAAATTATCCAATAACGTAGAAAATAAGGGCATAAACTACTCAATACGTACAATAAAAATACCTTAATTAAATTATTACTTTTTTAAATTAGTCTGCAGTATATTGTAAGAAAAGAATAAAATGAAAAAAATATTAAAACCAACTGATGTAGAGAAAAACATATGTAAAAAAAAATTTTTTTAAAATACATATTAGCACTTTTAAAAGTACATTAATTTCTAATATTTAAACAAATAAACTATAAATACTAGTGTATATATTATAAATTTATATAATATAAAAATTATTTTAAAGAATTTTTAAAAAATTTATAACTTATTATCTTCTGATAGTGATTACTTCTAATTTTTATTAATGTATATTATTATAAGAAACAAAATTTTTTTAGAAGATGCAGTTGTAGGAATTATTATCTTTAGAGGAATATGTATTCGTTTTATAGTAATTTTAATGTAAGATGTTCTTATTATCTAAAATTCCATTTAAATATTCATTTTAACCTGAATGGTAGACCTTTAGTTGTAGTTCCATTCGAATTTTCTAATGGTATTTTTACAATTTGAGCAGTCACAATATATATGGCAATTGTTACATACGTGATTGTTATTAAACAATTTCTAAAATAATAAGCTTTTCTTTCATAAATTCTTATGATTTTACTTTCAACTGGAGTTACATGCGTCCAAAGATCCTTGCATAATTCCATTAGCTTTACGAGCTTTTCACGTTTCAAGAACATTAGAAGATAATGAAGGCAAACGTTTTCAACTACGATCTGCTCGCAAATATAGTCAACCTCTATGTTCTTTAAAAAAAATTAAAATACATTTTACATAATACAATAAAAATACATCTTCAATGAATTTTACATATTAATAATACTATATAAATTAAAAAAAGGTTCTATATTAGTTAAAAAATTAAAAAAAAAATTTAATTCGTAATTATTTATCCCTTGCGCTTTATTATTATATATCATATCTTATCAGTGAAGCATCAGTAATTTTAACGAAGTTTTATGCTATAATTTGTCAGATTATTTAATTATATTTAATTATTGTTATCACAAGTACAACTTAAACATTAATTTAAAAGTGTCTTTGCAGTTAAATGCCCTGATAAAATTTTTAATTTTTATTTTAGATTAATTAAAAACTTTATATATAAATATTAGAATAATTTCATTGAAACATTTCAATATAGATAATCTAATAGAGCAAGGTGAAATAATAAAACTTGATCCTAATTTTGTATTTATCATTTTCATGTACGATATTATTTTATATAATAGTTTTTAGTCCTCATAATGTAGGAAGTTAATTGTTTTTTAATAATTAATGAAAGATTCTTTTTATATTGAAAAGTTCTTATAATATTAAATATAGTATGTGTATTTTTTCAATTTTTTCTTTAATCATTCACTGATTTATATTAGTTAACAAAAAAATTGTTGGTGTCAGAGAACGATTGATATAATTTTACTACAGGCCCAGAAACTTCGAAAAATGAAGTGCGATAGACGTTCAAGGAGCATTTTTTAGTTCATTAGTTAGTGGATGAGTAAGTAGCAAAGAAAGTAAATTAAAGTGCAAATTAACAAAAATAAAATTATTTTTGTAGTTTTCCTTTAAAAATGAAATCTCCAACCAAACAAGCCTATTAGTGATAAATATTAATATTTGTCTTTTACTATATTTCTTTTATTTTTTCTTTTGTTTATCAATTCCTTCTCTGCCTAAAAATTCCTATCTGGAGAGTTTATTTTGGATCATAATTGAACAATGATCAAAATAAAAAATGAGAAAAAAATAAAATTATAATAAAGCTCGCCTTCGAATAAAATAATATTTAAAAAGATAATATAATATAAAGTTAGCAAAGACTATAATTTTTTTTAATCCAATTTGTGTTACAATTGAAAATTTGTGACAAAAATTACAAGATTCTAAGGTTTTTTCATTTGTGCTTTGATTAATTCGAAATTGCGGGTTTTGCTACTTATCTAAATTCAAAAATAACTTTACCTTATGCACTATCATCTGTAAGCCACATATAGTGAACATGCCATTGTAAAGTATATTAACAATATGACAGTAAATACTCAGAGCTTTAGTTCCAATATAATTTAATGATCTACCTTCAAAAGGAATTACGGCAATAAATTTCATAAGCTTTACATGTGGTCCTGATATTTGTTCGTATGTCCAAATATTATTTTTTAGCATTTTCGTCATAAATTTTTTTAAAAATTGTTATCAGGTTCTAAACCAAAAATTTAAGATTATTATCTAACCTATAAATAGATTATGTTATCGTTATAAAAAAAGATACAATTTTTATAATGCAACTATATGTACGATTTTTTTTTAATTTATTGCATATTGAATAATATTATATATCTTAAAATTAATACTAGCATTATGTTTCGAAGATCTAAATTTACCAGAGTGTCACGAACATTTCTTTTTCATAATTTCAAGTATTTTTAATAACTGATTTTATTAAAATATTTGTACTTGGTGTGTCAATGTGCTTCACCTCCTTTTTTGTCTATCATAAGATTCTGTCACACATTGTTATTTTCGTGTCATAACTTTTTGCCTTAAACATAATTAAATTAAATTTTTATTTTAATAAAACAATACCCTCCGTGGTTCATTAAAATATGTATCAGAATGTATATTTGATGAATATTAATTAATTTAAATTACAAAATTTTGTCAATTAATATAAATAAAAACAAAATAATTTCATATTATTGTTTATTCTATCTGATTCTAATATTAAAAAAAATTAGATTTCAATGATGTTTATATACAATTTTCTATTTATAATTTTATGAATAATTTGAATTTATATTAAATTATAATTGTCTTACTGTCGCTTGTATTTCGATGAAGTGTCCTCGATCGTTCATATGACACTGAAATAATATTAGTGAATATAATTTCAATGTGCAGATTATCGATAGTAAATATAAAATAAAGCAAGTATTATTAAAAATGTTCTTATAACGAGTATTTTGAAATGGTTTGTCGCCATTAATGTTGTAAATTATGAAAATGTAACATGAGAAAAGTTTTATGTTATCTTAGGGCCACAGTCTTTTATCAAGGGGAGAAATTTTTAATTTTTTTAGCTAAACCTAGTACATAACAAGAAAAAAACGATAAAGTAATTAATAAACAGAATAACATCCCCCTAACCAAGTATTGCAAGTTAATTTATAATGAATGTAAAGGCTTAGAGCGAAAATGTTTTTATGCCTATTCGCCAAATAAATTAACTTCATTATTAAACAAACGTATTCAATCATTTTCGTGTCTATAGTTATAATTACAGCGTCTACGTAGTTTCCATACATTTCACTTTTTTATTTAAATGCACATTAGTTAAATTTTTAAATAATTAACAATTAAGAAAATTTATCGAATTTTCAAAATTTGATAAATTTTCTTAATTGTTTTGTTTAATTTGTCTAATTTAATGAATTGTCTAATTTGTTTTAATTCATAGTAGAAGAAATTAAATAGATATAAATATTAACTATATGTCTTTAAAAATATTTAAAAAAATTCTTATTTATTGAAATGATACAAATTTCATCCAAACCACATAAACTATTAAAGTTATTTACTTGTATAGATATTATATATATATATATATTATTTATTTATATTTGTATAGATATATTAAACTAACTTGCATACTATTTTATTTGTAATTTTATAAACTTTTTTATCATTTCTTTATTTATTTAGTATACAAACAAAATATAAAAATTACATATTACAAAAGTACATTATATATCTACATTTATTCGACTGTTTAAATGTGATAGAAAATGCTGAAATTTTTCAATCTATAATATGTATTATGCAATATGAATAAATATCCTTTTTTCTATAATAAAAGTAAGTAATAAAATATATGTTTTTAAAATTTCATATATTTGAAGTCTTACCTCATATTTTTTTCTCATGTATGAAAATTTTACCTTAAACTTAAAAAAAATTGAATTTGTTAAGGTTTAATCGATATTAAAAGTGATTGATTGTACCATTAAAAAAAAAATTAACAAAGGATATTCAAACAAGCTAACAAAAAAATTTATTGTATAATAATTAATTTTAAGTATTTTGTAATACTTTAGAGAATGCATTCTACAAACATGTTCTACATAAAAAGAATATAGTAATTGAAATTATATGGGCACTGATTAATATCAAGTAACATGATATTTTGTACCATTATTTTTATTTTACAGAGTAGTTTGGTTTATTCTGCCATAGTGCTTACTTATTGTGAGCTTCTATCATCACAAGACCTAACGATATTTCATTTCTATAAATGTAAGTAGATTAATAATTTTTCGCATATATACACAAACTTCTTTATTTTATTAAATTTGATCGAAAGAAAAAAATATCTGATTCCTCAATTATACATCTAAATTGTAATCAATCGCAAAGTTATTTGGTCTAAACTAAACCAATATTTTAGATAAAATATTTTTTATTTTATATTTAATAATAAGAACAAAATTAAATCATTCTTAACATATGAGTTATTATTACGTCTTAAGACATATGAACTTATGATTGCAATAAATACATTGAATATAAATATTCATTTTTAAAACGATTTATATTTAACTATAACGTGTATTTGATCATGTATCCTCAATCGTTTTTATATTACTGAAATAATATTATTAAATATAATTTCAACATCAAGATTATCAATAGTGAATGTAAATTTAAATACACATTTCTAAAAATGTTCTTATAACAAGTAATTTGAGACGGTTTATACACAGCCATGAAGGTTTTAAATTATGAAAATGTAATACGAAAAAAGTTTATATTATCCTTTTAATTTTTTTTAGCTAAACCTAGTACATAAAAAGAGAAAAAACGATAAAGTATTTAATAAACAGAACTACATTTCCGTAACCAAGTATTGCATGTTAATTTATAATGAATGTAAAGACTTAGGGAAAAAAGGTGTTTGTGCTATTCGTCTAACAGAATTCAGTTTACTACTTACTCAATGCATTCAATGCAATACTTTCATTATTACTAATTTGTTTACAGTATCTCTAGAAAATATATTTTATTTATATTATTTTAATATATTTAACAAACATTAAAAATATTAGTAACTAAATACGTATGTGTATGTATTTATGTGTATATAATTTGGAAATGTTCAGATTACTAATAAGTTTCTAATAGTTTTGTTGTTACTGTATAACACATGCAATTTTTCTTTGTTATTAGAGTAAATAAACCTCATATCAAGTTTTAGATAATAATTAACAGCTTCTATATAAAGAAAGATGTTAATGATTTAAAATTTTTATTAATTTGTCATTTATTAATAATACAATAAAATTGTAAGATGATAAGAAAATAAAATGATAAAAATTCGTTTAACTTTAAGACAATATGTATACTATTATAATTAATTGGTTAGCATTGCATTTTTTAAATACAAGGCATAATTTAAGAAGAATGAAGAGCAATGAGTGAAAAGAAATAATAAAAATAAGTATGTATTTCATATTAACATTACTTCTTTTATTTTGTTTTTCTTATTATATATCTAAGAAAAATTGAATATTAAATGTTTCAAATTATTAAAAAAGTAATTACAATATTCCTAATAAATAAAATTATACATGAATAATCTAAACCATTAAAATTTATTATATTTTTAGCAATTCATTTAGCAATTCATTTTTTACTTCATAGATATATTTTCATTTTCTTGGATATGTTGAATACCTACTTTACTTTAAAAGTATTTTGTGGAATTATTTTGTTTATAGTCGGTTTTGAAAATAAACTTTTCAGTGGAAACAAGTAAGAATTTATTATAATATTATAATATTATAATATTATAATATTATAATATAATATTATTATAATTTTATGGTTATAATATTATTCACATTTAAACAAAATATATGTTTTATTTATATTAAGATATATTGAATAAATAATAATGTTCAATATGCATTAATATACATAATTATTATTTATAAAATAAAATATGAGAAATTAAATTAATGTAATCAGTAGAATTAAAAGAAGAAGATAAACTGATTTAGTAAATCATGGTAAGTGAGAAAAATTTTAAAATGAACATTATGTATTAGGACGAATAATTGAATTTGTCATGATATTTTAGAAAAATCATTAAATTAATTATTATTAATAATAATTAATTAATTAATTAATTAATATTAATCGTATCATAAGCATTATTATCCTTTATTTTCATACAATTTCTACATTTATAGTTTTCATTTGTTTAATATATAATGAAAAGTTTTACATTACCAAATTCACATTTTTCGATAAACGGCAAAAAATGAAAAGGAACTTTTTACTATATAAATGTTAAAGTATAAAATAGATTTAAACTTATCTTTAATTAAAAAAGTTTTTCTTTATATACCTTAATTACATACAACACCAATTTGACAAGAAAAGTTGAATGTAACCACTAGCTATTAATTGAATTGACATCTGTGCTCCCATTATCATTAAATATACAATTTGTCGATCTTCGTTTCATTGTTTGGTTGATTTAAACTTGAAGTGATTAGTTGATGTAAGCTTGAAACTCTGGATTTCATTTGCTACAGGAAAAAAAAAAAACAATTCATTTCAAATAATAATATTTAATTGATATTTTTTATCATCCTAAATGATAATTTCTTCAAGCTCTATACCGATAATAGACATATTGTAAATGGTCTTTTCAAAATTAATTAAATTTATACTTCGTTTAATGCGTTAAATTTCGTCACAAAATCTAAATATGCATCGTTTATATTATTATTATTAATGAGAAAACAGCTAACAATTTTAATTATGTACCTCATTATATTTTTTTATGGAAAACTGCAAAAGTCCTTATGTTTTTTATAATTAATTCATTAAATTATTATTATTTTTTTTTGTTTCCATCGATCATAAAAATCTTATATTGATTGATCTTAGTTAATACTTGCTATCATAATTGAAAAAATAAAACTATTTCAATTGATGCAAGATTTATTATTCAAAATTAATAATAAAATGCTGTAGTATTGGTATTATTCTGAATATTGGCTTGCTGTGAACTTCAATATAGAACCTATAATAAAAAAAATCACATCATTTACTAAAATATATCATTGTTGATATAACTATTTTAAAAAAAAATAAAAAATATCATCTTGTATATTTTGAATGCAAAGTCAGAAAAATTTTACTATACTCTTTTTACAAATGTATACATATTTTTCAATAACGACAAATGCTATCTTGAATGTAAGCACTTTCATTTTAAATCCATTGCTAACCAATGCCAGTTTTATTTCAAATGGATCAGTTATGATAAAAACTGTGGTCAAGCCAGATTCCAAAACTAATATTAAATTTATGCTATTGTAGGTCTTCCTTTCACAAAATCTAACAATATTAATTTCCTCTGGAGTTATGTATTCTCAAAAATTTTGGGATCCCAAACCTTTAGATTTTCCAATGCTGCTACAACTTGTTAACGCTTGCAGAAGAGGATAAGATAAAAAAGTTATAATATGTGATATTATAAGCAAATATATATATTTTTACTATAAATTACTTAAAAATATTATCGATCTGAAAATTTAGAAAAAAAAAATTATTTAATAATTATTTAAAGAAATATGTGATTATAAATAGATTTACCAAATCTACAAACATCTGAATGCTATAAGGTAAAAATATAATACTATATATCCTGTTTATACCATGAAATAAAAATGGACTAGGTCAGTATCAACAAAATTACATTTGTAACCTTTAAATGGTATCTGCCCGACCAAAAACCAATTGTTTAAGTAAGAGAATGATATATCCTCATAGGTCCAAAACCTCATTTTTGTTATTCTATTATTACAAATTTAGAAAAAAATTGAACAGTTTGCCATTAAAAAATTTTAAATCCCTGTTTACTTAAAAAAAGATGTATTTTATAAGTAATAACTTATTAAGAAATATGTAAAAAATTTTAAATATGAAAATTAAGTTGTTATTAATAAAAAATTATTAATTTAAATTTAAGTCGCCATAAAAATTCAATTTACATTTTTTTTTGTTGCAATTTTTATATATCAATATGAATTATAAAAGTAAATAAGTAATGCATATAGAGATTTAGTTTTTAAAAATATAAATTCAAAACTAAATTTAAATATTTTAGAAATCATTATATTAAATCGATTAAACTTCCATATATAAATCGTGTTTAATCGTTCATTTTATTTGATCGATTACATCACAACAATTTAATAACATCTCTGCATCCTTTCAAAAACAGAGGAACAGTATTTAAAAAAATTGAATTTAATTTGATAAAAATTATTTCAGAAAAACTTTTACATAAACTATAAATTAATTTATAGTTATAATATATATATTACAATTAGTAATGTGTAAATTTAATTAAATTTCGAATTATTTAAATACCAAGAGTAACATATATATCATTTACGTAGTTTCCAATGTATAAAATATTGCTTATCTATATACATTAATATTTAATTAATTGTAGTTACTTAAATAAATAATTTTAAATAATTAAACTAAAATAAACTGATTTGATGATTTAAGGTTTATAAATTTACATTTTTCGAAATTAAGTATGATTTCTTTTCAAATTTAATATAGTAGCTTTGATTTAATTCAATTAAAAAATAAAATGTAAGTTTAGTAAAAATCTTTCAATTAATTATGTATTAACATTTTAGTTATCGCCATTCCTTTTTCTAGGTAGATACATTTTTGGATAGAGATAAAATATATTTTAAACGTCTACTTAAATTCATCCAATACAATCTACGTAGTATGTCAATTGTAGGTACTGCATTTAACGTTCATTTAACACTTGTTGCCTAGTCGATGTTTAAATTGAAAAAGTCACTCTAATATTAATATAGGTAACAGAGAAAAGGTAATAAAAAAGGAACAAGGAAGAACATATTAACATATAGGAAGATTCTACGCAAGACAAAAAATGAGTTTCTATCTGTTTTATTACATTTTATATTAAATCTAGATTATACATTTTAACATCACAAATACGATGTATGTTTTATAACTGAAAATTGTAAAAATAATGAATTTATTAAATTTTTAATTAAATTAATAGTTTATGATATGGCACCAACAGGAAAGAAACATGTTTTATGCGTTATTATTTATGACAACCATTTGTTGACTATATTAGCAAAAACATTATTACTATATGAAAAGTAAATATAACGAATATAGTTACTTTTATTTAAAGCTTTTTTAAAACAAGTTAACATGGATGTGAGTAAAAATGAAAATATTTTTATTAATTTTCGAACATTTATTTTATTATAATTCTATGAGTAATATAATCGTTTTTAATGGAGGAAAATGCATTATCCATACTTATTAGCAATATTCATTCAGAAAATTAAATTATCATTCAATATAAATGTTTATTCTGGTACACATAACACTATCACACCATCCTTTTAATTATAAAAATAATAAACTGCTCATTAATCATGGTAGGAAGGACGCTATTTTTTTAATTCTTTTAATTATGAAATTTTTAATAATAAATCTTCATAAAAAATGAAAGTTATAAAAAAATTAAAAAAAAACAAATAGAAAATAATGAGTTTATCTTATATTTTAGGTTTATTTTTAAGATAATTTAAGGAAGAGTTAAAATATTATCAAAACACACTTAATATAATAATTATAAATTTGGATATTAATATTTCATTTTGTAATAAATCTGATCTATTTAATTTATTGTTACGTATAATTGAATTAAATTTAAGCTTTTTACGTAAAATATTGGGTATATTTTACATTAAAAACATCTAAATTAAAATAATAAAAAATACGCAAAACACACTGCATTCCACAGATATTAATCTGCAAATTCAATATGCTGTATAATATTCTATAATACTGAAATACGTGTATAAAAATCGTTTATCATTTGGCTTTTTTATCGTTATTAACTTTATTATGATCTAGTATTGATTTTGACAATTTAATAATTAAATTCTACACGCACTATCGTTACATTTACATAAAAATTAATATAATATTTATTTAATTCTAGTCTTTTTAATTTTTCGCTAATGGTTTGAGTTTTTAGCACTTTCCTTATTCATCTTGAAGTCTTTTCGTAATTTAAAATTTGTTTATGAAAAAGTTTTTAATTTATGTATATTCACAATTATACAGAATGATATCTTATACAATATTTTATATAAATTTAATTTTCAGTGCTTGTCAGTACCTTTTATACAACAAATTTCATTTAAATAATAGTATCATTTACTTACTCATTAAGTTTTTAATTATTAATTAAACTGATTTATTACGCATACAGACAAGAAATTTGATTTACAGTTTCTATTAGTTATTTTTGAGTTAACATGAAAATGTTATTTGTATAAAAACATATTCTCTTGAGTAACGTATGTTTGCGTTATCGTAATATTGTAATATTTAATCATGACAACAGTATATTCGTTTTGTAATGTTTATTATTTTTAATTTAACTATTGTATCGGGAAATAAAAAAATTTCAATTCGATGCTGCAGGTTTTGATTTTTGTTACAATTAAACTATGTACGCGTAAACCGTAGAATAATTTTCAATGAATGTATTTTTAATTTAATTATTTTTAAATCATTTTATGTCGTGTTAACTTGTCGTGCAAGCTTTATTATTGGACATAGACTTATTAAGATAATGTAGGCAAAAGCATAATTTTGAAAGAATCAAATTATTTTCAAACTTTGTTTGTAACTGCAATTATTATATTATATTCATTCACTTCTTAATTGCAGTTTTAAATCAGTCTTTATGAATTGCGATCGTTACAAAAGTATGTTACGTTAGTAAAGTGACACTGTTTAAATTCCACAATTTATTTACCGAAATTGAATATTAATAATTTGACTAATGCTTCATAAAATCTGGATATACCGTATGAATTATTGACCATTAACGTAGTGTATCTGTTACTTATTTATTGGCCATACATTCTCTGAATATCACACATATTTCTGACATCGACTAATTGTTAATTGGCAAGTTAACGCACCAAGCACGATCACAACTTCCGCCTTTGAAATTTCCGCCATTAAACGTACAATTTTAGTACGGGTAGGCACAATGATTTGGCAGTCCGTATCTGGCTACTAAAGAATTCGTTAACAGGCTCATCTATGTAGATTAAAGCTACTCGAGGATACCAGTGTTAATCGTTAGCTCTCTGACTTTTCATATATTGCCTCGTTAGACTTTAAGTAACGTCACGTATTCACTATGAATATCTCCCTCCCCACTTGTTGAAGCTAGGGACAGCACTAGTGCTAAACCCAATATTGGTTTCTCCTAAGAAGAGGATTCGACGTTGTTCTTTGTTGAGACGTCTGAGACGGACAAGGAAGATCCGTTGTTTCGAAGCTACTCCACTCATCAGTGTCGGCTACTCCGTACGGGTACCTAACTGAGACATCTACCTCCGATCCGGCGATATTATCCATAGGGCTTAGCGGTATTACCTGAAAAGAAAGGAAACTTAGAAATTCATTTCGTATGAAAAGTTCATTCAATGAGAAGTTTTCTAACGAATAGTCTTTTTTTAATTTTCTATTACCTTGCATTGCGGTAATGTCGAGGTTAGTGAAGGCATCATTTGAGGCAGCGGTGTACTCGAGCTTAAAGTATTATTATGATGCTCATTGGTGTATCTTTTGAGGTGTGGTGTCGCCGGTAAGAGATGATCGGGTGGTCTCGGAAGCGGCATCACTGACGGTGATGATGGTTCAACCTTATTTTTATCTTCTTCTTCGTTGTCTTCTTCAGCATCCTTATACCTAGACTGCCTGCATCTTATCGTCGCAATTACGCAGATACTCAGAAAGAATACTCCGAGAAGCATTCCGAGAAGTAGGGTGTAGTCGTTACTCATATTAGGAGCTATGGCCATTTCTCCTTCGTGACCAACAGGATCCATGGGTCCGTCTAACGAGTTGTTGTAATAATCACTCACCAGCTTCACGCGAAAATTGAAAACTCCCGTTGCCGGCTGAAACCGAGGTGCACTCTGGGGTACCGCTAATATAAATTCAAAATTATCGAGTACGCCGTTAATATCATCGGTTGGCACTTTTCTACACACCAAGTATATCAATCCTGAAAGAATTTGCGAGTGGGAGAATTTCGTGATTTCCTTCTCTTGCAGCCCCCTTTTTTCACCGGAAGACAAAGTTCTGTTCATGATTCGCATAACTTTTGCATATCTAGGCTTTCTAGTTATCTTGAAAGCAGGATCACTCTTAGCCAGCTTGGCTAGAGGCATAGCGTCGAAATACGTTATAGATAGTTTCGTTCTATCACCAGCATATACTTCCAAATTTGGATTAGTTATCATCAATGGTACTACACGAATGGGTACACGTATGTGACGGAATTCGAAGTCACTTACTCGGGCTAATAGTTCAAAACTATCGTTGCTTACTGTCATATCTTGTTGTACATAAACGACACTTTTTGAAAGTAAATCTGTTTGTCGAAAAGTTGACATTTGTTCCCGAACATGTAAAGTACCATATCTTGGAGGTTTTGTCACCTCGTAATTAACCAAATCTTGCCGCACATTGGTATCTAATTTAATACTTTCGGTATCAATCGTTGTGGATGTTAGGCCTTGTTGGATGTCTATTGGTTTAAGCACACTAATACTAAGTCTGATGGGGTGTACATTAATATTAAATATTTTGTAGATCGGATTAAAACGTCCATCTGATACACGGAAGTAAAATGTTGATAATAACAGAGGCCCTTTATGCTCGTACACCAATCGCGAGGAATCAATATCTCGCTGTGTAAATTTTTGAGCCTGATGAATATCTGTATTAGAATTTTGATCCGTAGATAAAAGAAGAAGTCTTCCATAAGTTGGTGCATTTATTACTTCGTAAATGATGTCGTTCGAATCGGTATCTGGATCAGTCGCCAATAAATTATCTGCAGTTATTGTCTGCGTTTGATTCTGTACAACATCAATAGCATTAACGATTTCCAATTTAAAAGGCTCATCATTTATTGGCATGATGTCGACTAGAATTGAAATATTACAAAGATTTACATGTCCAGGTGAGAAATATATAGTAAAATCGATTTGATCTTTTTTTGTATCCGAGTGGTCATGGAAATATGCTAATTTACCACTCTCAATTTCACTTTGTGAGTAAACTGTTAAATTTAAATCTGGCAAAAGCATTACATGTCCATAGTTTGGTTGTTTGACTAGTTTTATAGAAACCTCTGGATTTAAAATAGCAGCTTTTGTGCGCAAAAAATTAATAATTCCACTAATGTTCATTGAAAATGGCGTTGAACTTCCTTCATCTACTCGAATTGGAGTCGAAGTTACATAACGATGCAAGCCACCACTGGATACAGATATGTCTATTTTGAAAATCTAAACATATAAGATTTAAATTTATTATTTTCATATGAAGATTTTCAACTTTCTTTTATTAATTTGAAGTGTTTTATTGTATTTAAATATAATTGAATATGATTATGAAAACAATAAACTAAAAATTAATAAGGAAAAATAAAGCTTTTATTTCCATGAAATATTTTATATAACACGAATGTATTTAAAATTTTTATTAAATGTTTATACCTGATTCTTAATTGGGGCTGTGAAATGTGTTTCGATGTCAAAGATAAACTTATCACTTGCAGTTAAATTATTAAATTGCTTATTATGTTCATAAGATACTCTACTGTTATTAAGATCGTTTTGGGTAAAACGATCAACCTCGAGCCAAGTTCCTTCGCTCGTTTCCATTATAACTTTTCCCATTGTAGGTCCATTTCGTATAAAGTATATTATATCTCTATCAGGGTCTATACATTTAGAAAGTAATAATTCATTACTAATTGGTTTCCTTGCTAATGGAAATACATTTAAAATATTGTTTCGTTCAATCATGATTCTAACAGGTCTTGTTATAAAAGAAACATGATGTACTTCTGTCGTGTGTATTCCATCATTTACGATAAATTTAAATTCTGCTTCACTTCCATCTGCAAAAACATTGACTTCGTATTAATATATATCCATAATATAATAGTACCATTTAATATTTAAAAAATTGTTTAAATGTTTATAGCATTAATAATGGCTATTACTGAATATTAATGTACTTACTTGTGTGCGTAAAGATGATTTTTAAATCATTAATCATTTCTTGAGTGAAGTTATGAATTTCTAGCCTTGGCAACTCAGACAAAGAAAAATATCCATTAACTACACTCTTCATAATATAAATTAATTCAGTCGGTGATGTATCATTATCTATAGCCGCTAGTTGTAAATTTGTAACAATCATTGAACCTCCTTGCCAAATTCCAAATTTGGTCATATTTACGATTACTGGTACTTCGTCATTGATAGGTAAAATATCGATCCAAACCTCCAAAGGTTCGCTACTTTTATCTCCAGATATAGCCATTATTTTAAAATAATCAGAAGATATTTCATCACCATTGTTTTTATAAATAATTTCCTTTGCTTTTAACTGTTTTTGAGAAAATTTTCTTGTTGGATTATTTTTTAAATCAATAATGTTTCCATGTTTAGGCTTTTCAATAAGTCTATAATCTGTAATCTTTCCAGCAAAGTAAGGCGTTACTGCGTAAAAATCTGTATCGTGTAAAAAGACAGTTTTACCTTCCAGTACCGTTAAATTTTTTGCGTTAATATACAACTTATCAGGTATTATTATAATATTTATAAATAAGTTATGAAGCCAAGTTATCCCGTTTGTAACATCAACTACAAATTTATCATATGTTTGATTTGGTGTTGATTGTACGTAGTAGACGCGTCCTTCGTTTACAAGATTTTGTTCAAAATGTTTTACTAAATGTGTGCCAAAGTCATCTTCTTCTTCATCTACATTGTCCTCATGTGTTTGTACTTCTAAATATCCATTTTTCGGCCATTCTTTTATTTGATAAGTAATTCTAGTAGAAGGTATGTTCGGATGACCAATTTCTAGACTTTTTCGATTAAGAATTACACTAGTTGCTTCCTCTATATATACTGTACTATTATTTTGAACTATTAAGGATTCCCAATAACTTTCTGGAAATACTTTAATTGTAAAAATACCTGAATCCTCAGCTCCGCGTACTCTTACTTTTAACTTCAGCTGTTCTTTTTTTGAAAATGTTCCCAAGTGCTTATATACAATTGCCTTGCGGATCAGATCATCGCCGTTAAAAGTGAAAATCTCTTTATTATGCTTTAGTAGATATCCATATTTAGGTCTCTCTATAACATTGAAATCAATTTCTGTATAATTAGTGTACACATTCGTTTCAACATTAATATCATTCAAACCTAGAAATACAGAATGATTTGATTGAACAACAGTTGAATCGTGAACTAATAGTTTTACGTAAGCTTGTCCGGTTTGTATTTCAAGTTCGCCATTTGTATATAATTCTCCATCAGTAACAGTAAAGTCGATTCTCTCGTATTTATTGCCTTTATGTCTGTATAAAATATTTTCAGTATTAATGTCTTGCTGCGTGAATTGTTTAATCTGATGTTGAGGTTCGTTAATTTTGTAAAGTTCACCATTACTTATTTGCTTAACGGTATAAACTAAATCATTAGATTTCGTATTTAAATCGTCATCTAAATAAAGCAACTCAGCTTTTGTAATCAGTTTTTCAGATCTCGAGACTACTTGTAAGATTTTCCGATTAACTCTTTGAGGTCGGTTATCATTCTTTAAATCAACTTCGATATAGAACTTTCCAATGTACATAAATTCTATTTCATCAGATGACATTGCCAAGTACTCAAAGGAATCGTTTGTTGTTTCGGTATCATCGTGAACGTATAAAACAGACTTAGTTTCAAGCTCATTGGATGTAAAGTAAGTAGTATTCAGTCTAATTGGCAAGGAATAGTTATATATCGTAATTGAACCATGTCGAGGTTTCTCCGTCAAATTGAAAGTTAACAAAGTCACTCCAAAATCTCGATAATTTGTTCGTGATATTTGCAGAGGAATTTGATATCCTTCTATTACGTGAATATTTTCTACAGTATCTGGTAGAATAGAATTCCTTGAAGGTTGATAATAGAAATTCAGAAATGTGGTAAGATCAGAGCATTGCGGTGCAATCACTTTAAATATAATATAGTCATCAATGGTGGAAAATGCATGTCTAAAATGCTTATAACGAAGTCTGTTTCTATCGATATCTTGTTGAGAAAAGGTTTGTCCCATCCTCAGTCTTTCGTAGTCTGAATATATATATCCAAATTTCGGCTCTTTTAAGAGACTGTACATGATCAGACTTGGATCAGTCAGAAGGGGATTAGTTTGAAAATTAAGTTTCCGTGAGTCAATGACAACTTCGATGCTGTTTGTAAAATTTATGCTGCTTCGGTGAATTTCGATGAGTTCAAGGATGATGAAGGTAATATTAAAATCATAAGAAGTAGTTGAATGAACTTCACGAACGCTGGTCTCAAATTTAAAACTATCTTGGCGAGGGCTCCCGACATTGTGAAGATATCTATTAAATATTATAATTAGTTAAAACTTTATAAATCGGCTTATTATTATATATGTATATTGTATTTGTATATATATATATATTAAAAAGTATATTACGTAAATACATATGTATAGATTTAATAATAATACTAGTCTATTTTTATTAAAAATTAAAAGCACTTAGTTTAATAAAAATATGCAATACAAATTTTATTCTAAAATAAAATCTGTTAATTACTTAATAAATGAACTGTAAAATTAAATTTGTAATAAATAAAAGAATAAAAAAAAACTGTACCTAATGGTTTGTTGATCAAGATCGTGGGTAGTAAAGTAATCAGTGTTGGTCCAGGGCTGGTTGGAATCACGTTGACGTTGCAATATTCCATACTGAGGGGGTTTAATAATATGGTACCGAATATCTATTCGAGGATCTTCGGAATTAGTGGCGAAAGATAAATTACTAGAAGTCAGATATGAGAACGAACGATGAACCACGACCAAGCCCGTGTTGTGCTTAAGTTTAATAGTGAGTGGATAAGTACTGACACGCAAATATTGTGCTGGCTTACTAGTTTCACCATCGCTGAGCTTCAGACCGAGAACAATCTTGCTTTTGTCTAGAAATAATGGTGTTTACAGTCATATTACGTTACATATTTACATTTTTTCAAATTTTGTTTATAAATGCATGACGTACAGATGATTTATTATTAAATCATATTTTGAGTTCTTAACGAAAGCCCTGCATTTATGCTATAATCATTAATCCACGGTTTACAAGAACTGCTTAAAATTATTTAATTATTCAGCTTTAAAACAAATATATTTTACTTGTGTATTTTAATAAAATTTTAGTTTTTAATTTTTTATATTAATTTTTAAAATTTAATTTTATTTTTAATAACAGTTTTTAAGTTTATGATATGTGCTATGCGTTAGCGGCTAGTCTACGTCAAGGAGGTAAGGGAATTTGTGCTGGGAGCGGCTCAGTGGTACCAGAGTTCGCGGGAAATAAATAGGGTTTTTGTGACTTTTTTTTTAATTTTAAAATGAAATAATATAAAATAAACGAAAATTAATGTTTCAATTTGCCCATGTGGACCAGAGCGTTTCATTATAAGGTTATAAATTGTATATATTAAATAATTATTAATAATAAAGAAAAACAAGTAATGAAATGTACTTACAATTATGATTAACGTATTATCGACAGACGCGTAAGCTTAA
The DNA here is from genome assembly GCA_018907135.1 of Kradibia gibbosae. Lineage (NCBI taxonomy): Eukaryota > Metazoa > Arthropoda > Insecta > Hymenoptera > Agaonidae > Kradibia > Kradibia gibbosae. The sequence goes on along the minus strand of JACCHX010000002.1, from coordinate 12,665,423 downwards.
AATTTGTTGGACCAAAGTGAGAGTAAAAATAAAACAAAACAATTGCGGCACGTGGATTAGAATATTCGATAATCTAAGGTAGGCTAGTGGAGAGGGAGGACCGGCTACTCGATGCGTCCGCGCCGGCGACGCAATTTCGAGGAAAGTAGGCCAGGGGAAGGCCGTTGCAACCTGCAACCCGCGGCTCCACTCGAGCTCTATCCTAACCGGTGTCCTCTCAACTCCGGGCTTCTACAGGCAGTGCGCTACTCGCTCCAATTCCTGGCTTCCAGTCCCTCGCCCTTCTTCCTGACTATCGCGCAACCCGGCCCTCCGCTGAGAGATCCGCGAGACTCCATCCCGAGCCTCTCGGAGCAGGTCTTCGAAGGAGGTCGAGTTTTTACCCCGTGCTCGTCGCGGATTCACAAATTTATCAACCTCTGCGTACTGCCACTCGGAAGTAACGCTTCCGTTCAACGAACACGGGAGCAGTTGGCGAACTCTCGCTCTTTGATGGTCACTTGCGAATTTTCAAGGTTGTCTCCAAAGAATCGCATTCTTGGGGTTCAATTTCTAGCTTCCGCGCCGCTTTTTGCACGTTTACGATTGAGCTATTTTTTTCGGCATCAAATAATTTTGCCATCATTTCTCACGTTTTTTTAAATCTTTATTCAATTTTTACATTTATCTTATTTAAAAAAAAATTATTTTATTATTGGCAAAACTGCACGGGATCGAGTTGGCTCGTCACCAGCTAATTAGTTCAAATTATAAATATTTCAATACCTCATTGAATATTTTATTGAAATGAAATGTTTGCTTTAGAATGGAAAAAAAATTAAAAATTTATTGTACTGTGGCTGATACATATCAATACACATAAATGAATTGTTTAATCTACCTTTAAATACAATCTTTACGTATCGCTGTTGATTTGCGCTTGTTTAAATTCAATTTTAAATTCAAGCATAAACTTTCATTTGAGGGCTGCTAAACTGAGAATTACTTGATATGAATATTAAAAACCAACATCGGTCTATAATAAATGTGTATTAATAACATGTCATTCATAAAAAAAGCTTTCGTTCGCTAAAGAATATCGTGAAAAACCCTCCATTTTTCGCTTCTTCACTTTCCTCCTCCACTTAAAAATCACAAGTGGCTTATCACTGAATTATACCAGAAGTGAAAAAATTTTATTTCGCGTCTTACTTTTGCCGCTGTGTACGTAATCGATTAAGCCTCGCCCGAGCTCCGCCTGTGTGAATGCGTGGACGATTTGGCTATAGCCGCTTGCGTCAACTTTCTCAAGATGTCCGATGTCGGTATCGTTGTCGAGTACTGTGTACACGAGCGAATCTGGGGGCGTGTCTGCATCCGTTGACCAAACGAGATCCCTCGTCAATGTCTTACGCGTGCCCTGAAATGTCAATAAATGCAATAACGTGATTTCGGGTTCTCGTGTAAGGACGAATGCATCTTCTTACTGTAACAATTTAAAGAAGCCTTTAATGTAAACAACTGATATTTTATAATATTAAAATTTTTATATTGAAAAAATAGTTTTGAAAAGTATAATAGCAAATTATTGGTTGCAATTAATTTCGTATTTCACTTTAAAAATAATGTATAAGTAACTTACTTACTTATGTATATATTTAGTTAATATGGTCACTGGCGTTACAAAAATAGTGATTCAATCTTATTTATATTATTTTATCTTACGATAAAAAAATTACTGTTTGGTATAATTTAATCAGGACCATTTTATAAAATAATCAAATATATCACAATATTCTGATAAAATTATGTACGCTTAAAATTATTTTTTACATTTTAGTAATTCAAGCTTTTTTAATTTAACAAAAGAACTCTTTCCCGAAAGTTATCTTAAATATAAATTAAAATTGTGAATTAAATATAATAAATAAACTGTTAATCAAATTTGAATTTAAATATTCGCGAAGATATTTTATTTACGCAGTGAATTAATAAAAATGAATTCTTTGAAATTGAATACCTTGAATTTCTTGTAATAACACTACGTCCTTTTAAATTATATTACTTTGATAACATGTTATATATAACATTTATTAAAATAATGTTATATATGAATGTATGAAACGAATGCATTTAAAAAAGCCTACTAGACAGAAATATAAGCTAATAATGTATTATATGTATAGATTTCATCACATTTTGCTGCCAGAAAGTCAATTATCTGAGCGACTGAGAAAGCGGAAATATTAAATTGAGACAGGTTTCCTGGTTCAAAATAATATGTGTCTGTGAAAGCATGCAATTTTTAAAAGTAATCTCTTCATTTATCGGATTATCGTGCTGAAAATATTTTTAAAAAACTTTTAAAAAAGATTAATCTCAATTAAATTTTTATTTTTAAAAGAATATAGAGTATTCAGATAAAATCTAAAAAATATGTATATTAAAATTATATCATTATAAAATGATAAGATTCAATTTTTTAATTTTATGTATTGTGTTGCAAGAAAAAAACAGTGAATACTATAATTTAAATTAATTTACTTGAGCCAATCTCAACATTGAATTAGTTGAAATTTCCAGATGGGGTGGATCATTAACCGGGGTCACGTTAACGTGTAATGTAAAACGCAGACTGTCTTGAAAATAACTGGGAAGTGAGTGTCTTGAGCTGGCTTGCAATACTACTTTTAAAACCATACTGTCTTTTGTTGTCTCGCTTCCGTCGTGTTGATAAAATACCTGAAATTGTATCTCATTTTAGTATCAGATTGTACATGGTTTTATAAACTCAGAATTTTTTTATAGAAAACGTAAACAAAACCACTTTTTGAATCTACAGCTTGTACGGATTAATTTTGTTCTCATACTTTTAACTCTCATATTTACGACTACATTGAAAGTTATATTTTACATTATTTTTAATTAAATATTCTGAACTGCGGAATAATAAATGATAATTTTAAAAATACTATGCATACGTTATATGGTATAATTATAAGAAAAAGTCGGTCTTTAATTATTTTATACATGAAATTTAATTTGATATGTTTTAATTAAGACTTTTTATAGAATAATTTTATTAATACTTAATATATAAAAAATAATTTCAGCTTTGGATTATTTAGGATATTTGTTTGTTTGTACTTTTTCAAATATTTTAGATTTTAATTACATCTTTATGTTCAAGAAAATAATTAAAACATAAACTAAAAAGCATAAGATTAAAAGTAATTATAGTTGTACGAAAGTAAGTATTAATAAAACTTTATAAGTATAGTTTATAGTATTAATAAATCATTATTTTACATTAAAATTGCCTTTGAATATTAAGTCTACAACTTTTTTAGAAGTATTATTTGAGGATAAAAGTTTGTTTACAATTAGAAAAACATTTACTAATAAATTAACATTAATTAATATTAAAATACAATAATCTATACAAAATTCATATTTTTTTAGTTTTTCTGTAATTTATAAAACCTTTTAGGAAGATTTTAAATTATTCTATGGCCGAAGTTAGTGTACATGCAAATCGGTAGTAAAAAATGACAGTTACAATGTTTAAAAGAGGAATGCCGAACTTGGAACACAATCTTTATTATTTATAGTTTCAACTAGTAAAAATCGTGGGTTAACACAAAGATGTGCTCGTACAGTACTATATCAATTACAATGATGTGCCCTCACTCTTCATTTAATTTTGCCACGAATGTAATGCACAGTCGAATTTCAGTATCTTCGTTTTATGCATGAAGGAGTGTGAGGTTCCTGATTGAGTTAATATGAATTTCTTATAATTAGATAGAATCCAGCAAGTTTGTTAAAAATGTTTTCAATCTCTGATTATGAAGTCCGTTATAATGTTTAAAAAATCATTTTCAGATGTGAAATTGACGATTCGTTTAATAGTTTTTGTTTGTTGAAAATCTTATAAATTGAAAACGTTATAATGGCTCAAGTATTTAGAATATATTTTTATAAGATACTGCAAACATATTTATTTTTGTTTTTATTCGGTATATAATGATACAGCAAACAAGCACAAAGATATAAAATGTTATAGATGTAAGAGAATATAATTAGAGATCAAAATTAAAAGTTGTTAAAGCAGAAATATAATTATTTTGCTGAATAAAAATTCTAAAAGTTTGATTATTTTAATTACGAGAAAATATTGTTACTAATTGAAGAGTCATTAAAAGAATAAAAATATTTTTTTGAATGTAAGCTTGAAGATAAATAGATGGAGTAAACGTACTTTTAACTTTATCGTAAGTAATTTTAAATTACCTACGTAACATAAAAACTTTTAATATGAAATAATTAGTTAATGATGATACGTTTAGTTGTTTTTAGATGTTTTCTTTTAAAATATTTTTTATAAATTTCATTGAAGTAAAATATAATAAATATCAAATGATATCAACAGAATATATATATCATGTTTTTAATGTGATTACCTTAATATTATTATTTATTGTATAAAAATATTTTGGAACTAAAAATTAAATTAATTTAGAAATTAAAAACTATTGCGCACAGTATTAAGTATACATTATTATTAATAATTATAAAAAATGTCAAAGAAAAATGAATATTATAAATTTAATTGAAATAGTTTTCAGGGACGCCTGTACACCCTTAATTTTATTTTCCATTAAGGAAGGGTAAAATAAGTTGAAAATGTCAAAAATTAGCTTTGAGAGAATTTTAAAATTATTGTAGAATTTAATGTTTCTAATGTCAGATATAATTAATATAGAAAACATACTTAATAGAAAACATATTATGATGTCTGAGTGGTTTTTATTATGATAAAAATTAAAAATCTCTGAGATATTATTTTTTTTTTTATTTTTGATATTGATATAATATGTAGGGATGTAGTTGTCAGTTTAAAGTAAATTGTTTCAATAAAGTGAAAAAAAATTTTTTTAAAGATTTATATCCACTGTAGATAATCTCTCGATATATTATTTTATTATCATAAAAGATACTCAGTGGAATTTATTTAATGTTTTACTTAACTTTTTACAATAATAATGAAAATTAATATTTATATGAATGATATCGTTAAAATATTCGTATATATGTATAGAATAAGTGACATATTCATCTATACATTTAATTCATTTTTTTTATTTTTGAATAAATTAATTTTGTTATTAAACGAAGAAAAAATGTTTTATATAATTTTCAGTCCACCACATAATACACAGTATTTTCGATAAAAATCGATTATAGGTGAGAGTACAACAAAATTATAAAATTTGTTTAGAAAAGTAATTTATGTATATTCTAATTTAAATATTCTGAAATTGTTATTACAGTTGATAAATTTAAATGGAATAAAGTATTCAAGATAATTAATTCTACATTTCATATAACTTATTATCGATTTTCATTTCAATATTTATAAGCAATATTTATTATTCTATTAGTTCAATTATTATTAAAGTATATGCATATACACAAATATTTAGATTCCAATTTCAATAAAATAATTTGATTTTGTTTCGTGCTAAATACTTATTATATATTTTTAAAATACTTCTGAGTATTTGTTATAATACAATTAAGAAAAATGTGTATTTATATTTGTTTCCAATCATATTCAATTATATCGCAAGTATGGCATACAATATTAATTAGTTTGGAATAAATAATAAATATGTAAAAATTTAAATCTCTCAAATCATTAACATGAAAAATAAATATTTAACATTTCAATATTTGATATCTTAAATGTTAAATGTTATCTGATTTTCTTATGTGATTGAACTTGACATTTGTAACGATATACGAAGAATTCAGTGACATGCCTGTAAATTACTTATAAATGGAATGTTAATTATAATCAGCACTTAAGTTTAAAAATTGTGAAGTAAATTCAAGAAGTAGATTTTTTTGTAATCGCATTTTCTATTTTATAGAATAATTAATTTTTTATAAATATTATTCAAATTATTAATTCATAAGAAGCAAAATAAAGATAATTATTAAATTATAAATATAGTTTTTAAGGATACTATAAACATGGGTAATGTGAATGCACTTAAATTAGGTTTGTTAAAACCTATTATAATATTATTAACTTATTTGGTTTTTGTCGCAGTGGAAACTCTATGACTCTTTCTCAAATCATCAAACTTGGCGATAATGAAGTTTCACTCGTAAATTTCGTTTTTTACAAAGTTTCTGCTTATCAGTTCGCAACGAAATTGAGAACATTGTTTATTTCAAATAATAATGTTTGTTAATAAATTTTGATTAAACATTCAAACAATGGATAGATTAGAAAAAAAGATGTAGTATCTAAAAAATATTTCTTCTTATTTGCGTTACTTATTTGAAATTTTTCAGTTTAATAACATATAAAACTATAATTTAAAAAAAGCAATAACAAATTTATGTACGAAACAGAATTTAATTTCTTTCACTAAACTGATGATATTACACCAGGATTTATTAGTGTACAATATCTTTAGGTTTGAATATTATTTTAAAATATTAAATCGTAGGGTTAATATTATATAAATTGTTTTGTGTTTGCAAATTATAGCCAACGAAACTCCAAATGTAAAGCAATTAATGTGTATTATGATTTATTGAGATTTTGTATCTTATATATAGTGTGGTCGTAAATTTATTAATTAACTTGAAAAGAATTTAGCATTCAATTGTATTGTATTGATTTATAAAAATTCGCATTATTCATATTTAAATGAATCGAATCTAGTTAGATACATTTGAGTAAAAATTCATTGCAATAATCGATTTACAACATCTCTATTTTTCATAATTTCATAACCAGATCTTTATATAAGGAAGGATTATAATTATATATCACTTAATTTAAAATAAATCTTTAATATATTATTATCCGATCTAATCCCATATAACAATATCATTTATTGAAGCTTTTTATTTTTCTTAATTAGAACTCAATAATTAATGTGCTGATGTATACGGTGTATTTTTTAGCCAAACGTGCAAATTTAAAATTAATAATTATATAGAATAAATTAAATAAATAAAAAACGGAATTAATAAACAAATATTTTACATTACTGTAGAGTTGATATAATTCACAAATTTTTTAAAATGAGTAAATTTAAAAACTCGAAACTTAATCATAAATACACCTTAAACTATATTTATTAAGAGTTACAAGTGTAAGAAGTGGAAAGTATATAGGGTAAGAAAAAACCCTCGTCATTTATACGTTTATGAAATGAAAAATGAAAATAAGCAAATTAAAGCAAGAATAAAGAAAACAAGATGAAGAAGTTTCAAATTTGTACCTAAGGAGATAACCAATACCAAACCAAAATTGAGAAAGGAAGGCATCAAAAGGAATAATGAATGAGAAAGTAAAGGATATGTTGTTATAAATAGAAGTGGTTGCTTTTGCATTGGAAAACTAAAATCTGTAGTTAGAATTAAAGCTTTCGTCCCCACCCGCAATTATTAAATACATCTACGACATTATATGACGGAGCGAAAAAACGTCGTATAATTTTTAGAGAATAATGGAAATTTAGAGATTGTCTCTTAATACTAATCAATAATAATAACCGGGAAAAGTCATTTTCGGAAAAATGAATGCTGCTTTAATTGTTTGATTGACCCTACAAAAAGCGGAAATATTGCAATATTAAAGAAATGTTATAACAAAAACATGGGAAAATGAAAATTGACGATTAAACACTAAGTTTCAAAGGATTCGGGTGATTTTAATTAATCATAATCGACATTAATTAATACCATTTAATTGTAATTTATGTATATATTTTTTTAAACTTAATATATGATATATGATTTAAAATTTTATACGATTATTGGTTAGATGGCTTTATAATTAAATATTTCAAGAAAATTACGAATCTTTCAAAGTGATATAAAAAATTTTATGAATATTAATTTTTGAAAATGTGTGAGTATTGTGAGTTTTTTCCGCGCCAGGATGCCCATATTTGGCGGATTGCCGATCGCCGCACGTGGCGGTTGGCACTGTGTAGTTAATGGTTGAGAACGTTTAATCTAGTTCGACAATAAGATCACGCCGAAAGCTCGCTCACTTCCTTGTGGATAGCTCATCTAGCAACATCTTATTGGCGCGTTTCATTTATTGCATAGAACCTCGCAACAGTGCTGTACAGAAAATATCAAAAGCTATAGTTGTATAGTTGGGGTTTTCCACTCCCAGCAGTAACTTTTGCTAAGTTGTATTCATAAACAAGCGACCATCAACATTCCTTCTTTTGAAGGAAACTGGTATCATACGCCAAGTCTTCTCATCATTGATTAGCAGTCTACACATTACAGTACTCAATAATAACAACCTCTGCATTTAAAAGGACAAGCATATTCATTTGATTCGATAATAGTGTATCTTATTGAAAAACCAGCGACCTTAGAGTTTTTCAAATAGTTAATTTTAGCAACAAATATTTTATAACTTTTTAATACATTCTTCAAAATTTAATTTGGGGTAAAACTCTTATAAGAATTGTTTTTATTTAAAACGAATAAATTTTAATATAAATTACAAAACCAACTGTTGAAATAGATTGTACAGTTAAACAGATATTTGAAAGTTCACAGTTTCATTATAATGTCTAAAAATATTTGTTAATTGTTTTAAGGTTTATGTTAATCAATACTCTGTTTATATTTTAATTAATCTATAAATAAAAGCAATAAAAACATTTCTACGATTTTTCAAGTTAATAAAATACACTGTTTATAAAAATAATAAAAAGTTAAAAATTTCTTTTATAAGTATTATCTACCATATAATATATAATATAAAAACATAAAACAAAAATTTTTGACAGGGAAGGTCTTGAGATATAATCTTTTCTGAATACATGTATTCAATACTAACAGAAGATAAAGAGAATATAAAGACGATTCTTTTTTCATGTATGTCATGCATTTCATGCATGTCGTAGATTAAAAACAATATTGCAAAACATTTGAATCCATTCCATAGTTTCCTTTTGAAGAAAACAGTGAATATATATATGTAGATCTATTTTGTGTATATGTCATTCCAAACAATGAAATTTCTTACCAATATTTAAATTCTGCACCCAAAAAATATTGGAGTTTTAAAAAAGCAGAATTTTTTAGAAAATGTATTCTTAATTAATATTTTAAGTATATTATTACTGGCATGCGCAGTATATTTTTTATAAAATAGTTTCTTTAACAGTTTTTTTATTTACTTTTTACCGAAGAAATAAATTTTTTACTCTTATTTAAAATTATCATTCACTTTATAAGTTATTAATAATAACTACTATATATAAATATTATGTCTCAAATATTTCCATTTGCAGTCTATCAACGTAGATATATGACGAACCCTGCTCGTCCCTCCGTACCTCTTCACTCCAAGTGTCATATATACGATAAGCAACGTTCAAAATGGGCGCTAAAATTTAAAATCACTCGTAGCATCGGGTCGAGGGATAACGAGGAGAAACCGCGAAACTGCGTCCCACCGCAAAAACGTCCGGGGGAAGCAAAGAACGCCCGTAAAAAAGGAACCGTGCTTTAAGTCGGGCGCCAGGAACTAACTCTTGGCGCACCAAGCGTGTCCGGATCGGCAACCAGCCAGACTTTCACTTTGGTTGCTAACGGACAATATTCAAGAGTTGTCAATTGAAATCGCAAACCAACTCCTAATCAAATAAAATATGACGTAAGCCCGGATATGCAAAATCCCGGGCTAACCGAGGTCGGAGCGCGCCCCCTGACCTCATATCGTGTCGAGATCCCGAGAGAGCTGAAGCTTGCAGGCCCTTCAGCGAACAGGAGTCCCTTGCCGCTGCTCTCGAACCCCACTACTGCGGAGAGAAGATATAGATGTCAGTAAGGGCGGCGGTAAATCGCACCTGCGGCGAGGCTCGCAGGGAAGAGGCGACTTCCTCCCGTGAGTACGAATACGTTCAGCCTTAGCATAGTGGGGGCTGTCGAGAGAAAATTAGCTATCGAGTCAGACTCGGTCGAAAGGCCTTAGTTTAGCCGAGACCGAGCATCGTCCGCACCCCCGCCGCAGGCCCCGTGTAAGACATTTGATGCGCGAGAGCCGCAATTGACACGATCCTCTCGGAATTCTATTGACGCGTTAAATAAAGTAAATTTACGAATTAAATAAATTAAATATATGGTGAATTTAAGCCGTGCATCATTTTTGTGAAAAATATCCCCTGTAATTCCCTTTATTATTATTATTACTTATGTATTTTTGTTGATAATAAACAGAAGTCACGCTCCGCGCCGACAAGCGGTAGGACGTACAAATTTAAAAATGAATTATTTTGTTGATTTTATTTAAATTACGCCACCTTATCGTCCTCACACCCCGCTTTACCTCATCTTAATGAGCCCTGATGTCGGAGAGCTCCTTTCTGGCATTAAATCCACCTCTCTATTGCACCGAGGGGATGGGAAAACCCACCCGCGTCATAGTTATAGTTTTCGCAATTGAATTCGTATTTTGTACGAAACTCTTGATTGTTTTACGTAACTTACTACAAAAATAATGTTCAGGTAATGTTGCAGCATTTTCGGACGTAACGATACACATACATGGTGACATCAATACGAAGAGAACGAAAAGAATTTACTTTAATTATAAACATTAATTATAAACAATTTTATTTTAAAAATAGGTTTATATAATTTAATTGTGTAGATAATTATGTAGGTATTTAAGAAAAAATTTTTAATTTTTGTTTGATATTGTAATGTAATATAATGTATATATAAATATGTGATTGATTTCCTCTTAAATTTCCTTTGATTTATAATAACTTCATTACTTAATAAAAATGTATTCATAAATAAAAAGTTTACATACATTATTATAATTACACTATTTATTGCTATCACTTATTTGTAAGGCCTCTAATAATATTATACTTTAGTTTAACACTATATTTTCACAGCCTATCTCTTATTTCTATTAAAAATGCCTTATATTTGTCTTGCTTGCACACCAAGTTATAAAAAGTACTTAGTAGAAGTAAAGGTATTAGAGTAAATTATGAGAGGATTCCAGTATTCTCACTTTTTTGGTGTACATAACATGTTCACACATATGGAAGCCTAAAATCAATGTTGTGTAAAAGTATGAGATATGGAAAGCCTTTATCAAAATTTTTAAAAGAAAAATAATTTGATACATTTTTTTTTTAACTTATATGAGATTTTGAAATTTTTCTTTTTAATAGTGAACCCATTATTTAATTTGTTTTATCGTATTCTTATTGTTGATTTAAATCAGCTTTCTGGCATTAAATCTATTTTTAAATCTTTTTTTTCAGTCCTTACTTTAAAAAATTATTTTTAAATTCTACTACGAGTAAAAATAACTAAAATATAATTTATTCTTATTTCTTATGTGATATATAATTTTATTAAAAATACTACTTTACATTTTCGTTTAGCTAATATTTTCAAATTTTTAATATTTATTATTAAAGCAACGGACAGCAATTATTATTTTTCGTAACTATTTTTGTTATTTTTAAATATTATCAAAACTTTATGTTAATTCATTTAATGATCAGCACAACCGTTTTTTGTTAATAATAGTTTTTGGTTTTTCTTTTTAATTTGTTTTTAACTGAGTGTGAAAGCACTGGAAATATTATCTTTGTACATTATGTAATTCGGATTTTATGAGAATTACTCCGTTTTTAGTTTTTATGAGAGTTTAATGGGAATTATGAGGTAATAACATGAAGTGCTTGTATTCCGTTTTGTTTCAAAAGCAGAATTAAGTATAACAATATTTGAAATGTATATGACGTAATCATTTTTCTGTGAAAAATTAATTATACCGTACATCGAAGAATTTTGTCATTTCTTAAATAATATTTCATGTAAAATAAAAAAATTTTTAAATAGTGTAAAAATTATATAGATTTGGTGCCTAACCTTCTGTTGGTGCAGATCAAAAAGACTGAAGGGCGTTTTGACGGCAAGCAATGATCTGTCCAAGTACAAGGAACCATAGCTCGGCGGCGTCAGCAAAACCAATATAACAAGAGACTCATTGAAACCAAACTTGGCAATATCCAGTGTCATGGCGATGTTACGTTCGCTAATGGCTACGCGCTTGCCTTCACTGACACTTACTGGTTTCACGAAAAGCACCTCCAGACTCACTGGTAAGTTTGTGTTGAACTTAAAAAAAGTTAGGTTTTTGATGATTGCATTGATTTTCTTATGCATTAATGTAGTCAATTTTTATCATTTATTTTATAAACTGTTTTATAATTATATATTTACGTCAATCGTATTTAACATTATAAAGTTGAATTTTTATTTTACTTTTGAATATGTGTCGCACAGCTTGAAGTAAGAATTAATTAGATCATATTAATAGCGACAAGTCATAAAATCAATAAAATTGAAAATAAATTTTATCTACTCCGTAAGGTTCATTTAACTGTGAATTTTACACGATGCAACGCGATACAAAATTTTCAACACTTGTTGCTAAAACGCATAAACGTGCATATAAAAAATATTTAAATACGCATAATTAATTAAGACTTTCAATAAATGAATTTAACATTTATATCAAATGTAAATAAGCAATAATCCTAAAGTAAAGATACGTAATAAAATATTCTAAAAGTCATACCTTGTACTCATCGGTGAAATTGGACTTGATACAAAGAGTTTGATCGCATGTACATTTAAAGGATCTGACTCCTAGTTGAGAACACGAGGCTCCAAGTACGCAAGGTTCAGCCTCGGCACAGGGAAAGCCCCAAACGCAATTAACGACGAGACCCTGACTAACTTTCACATGAGGCAATCCGAGCTCTTTGCCATCCAATATCATGTTCCTCAAGCATCCCTTATAACTGATGTCACCAGACATAATGCCTTTGCCCAGGGCCTTGGCCCGTTTGTTGAGCTCAGTTCCACCGATGTAAAGTGTATCAGCCAAATCAAGGTATCGATTTCCCGTAGGTAGTGACATATTCCGCGGTTGTCCGTCGATATTAATGCCTACGAAATTCGGATTAAAATCTAATTGGATTCGGTGCCAGATCCCATCGGAAACTGGTCGATTATGAAATAATTCGGTTGGCCCATTGCCCTTATTCATTAGGAGGCGCACTTTGCCATCGACTAGTTCGACTCCGAGGAAGTCTGCATGCGACGATTGACCAGCGTTGAATAATAAGAGTCCGGTAGTCGCGGCGCTTTTCAGTTCGAGTTCCCATCTATGCAAACGAGATTATTAATAATTTTATTAATATATTTAATAATTAATGTTTCATTATATTTTTCTTGCAATAACGCAAATAGCGATAAATTTATTTTTTTTCCCAAAGCGGAGTAATTTATCGTCATATGCACATTGATTAGTGTTGCACTTAATTCATAGTATTAGGTATCAAGTTATAATTTTAAGTAAAGAATACAGTATTTGATATCAGTTTTTTCAAAGCTGCGGTAAATAAAATATATAAACAAACAATATACTTGTTTTTTATACTAGTAAATATTACGATATGAAAAGCATGATTATTTTCAGTTAATATTGATTATAACTGCTTAAGTGAAGTATTAGTTTTCACAATCTGGTACATATATCCTAATATTTAATATAATTTATATTTGTATACAAGTAATTATAATATAGTTGTATGCTTCCGCTTCTTAGATTTTATAAGTTAATTTTAATCTCAGGTGCGCAGAAATCAGTTATTTAAGAAGTATATATTTCAATTAATATTTCTCAAACTTTTTAAAAAATAGAAAATAACATGGCAAATTATGTTGTCACAATTACTAGTCGCTGTTTGATAAATTAAATTTATCCATCGAAATCCAGTAATGCTTCCTGTAAATGACCTATTAATTGAAATTTTTTTAATTTTTTTAATTTATTAAATTTTTCTTTTTCGATGCTAATAAATAAAAAGACTCAAAAGCTTTTTTTCAATTAAGCAGCCGATATAATGTTCCATAACTCTAAAGTCATTAATTTGAAATACACAAATTGTCTAAATATCATCGGGGCATCGAAGTATCGAAGGATTAAAGAATAGAAGGATTAAAAATAAAAGGCAAGTGTCACCTTGATCCTGAACGAGGAATGGGACGAGGTAGCGCGATGAAAGCTCCGTCCTCGATAAAACTGATGTCCGTCCGAGTAGTGGCGTCGAATTCCGCGGAACATCCCCAGCTGACGGCAGTCGCCTCCGTTGAGTTCCTGCGGTTACGTGCGTATTCTATCACGTGTATTCCGTTGTAAACTATGTCAGCCATGCAGCCCCGCAAGTACTCGGTGTGACCTGTGCCGAAATACAAATTGCCATTTTTACGAAGGACATCATGTGAGTAATAAACTGTTATTGCGAGTACATGGAAAATTATGGGAGCAAAAATGTTATAAATAATTGAGAGAAAGTGTTGAATTATTATAAACATTTTGTAGCAGTAACTATAGATTAGAAAATCTTTTAAGTTAATAGTAAATTGCCTAGTTTAATTCATAAAATAAAATTTAAAAAAATAATTTACAGTATTTTTTTTCCACATATTTCAGTAATTTATAATCGAATATATCCTGCACCATAATACTAAAACAATAATGAAATAAAAAGCATTCAATACAATTGATGTCTGAGTAGAGCATAGCATATCACAGCATTAACACTAAAAGTATAATTCATTACTATATCAGTTTCTTTCTTGAGGGCGCGTGAAATAAAGGGACACCGTGGGCTCGTGGAAAAGTGGAAGCTTGGATGGGCAGTGGCGGCGGTGGCGGCGGCGGTGGTAGCGGTGGTGGTGGTGGATCGAGCGCGGAATTTACCGTAGAGGAAAAAATTACTTCCCTAACAAAGGACCCGCGATGCACACTACGTGTGTAAAAAATGCTGAAGTTTTTAATTTATTGTACTTCTCCTCTATTACATAAAAAAAAATCATTTCAACATGGAAATTATTCTGATTAAAAGAGCCGTTTCATTAGATGATTTACTAATATTATTGATTATAAAGGCTAAGATCTGATTGATTATAAAGCTAAGAGCTAAAATCGTAGAGGATCTATAATCTTCAGATTACAAATATTGTTTAGGAAATAAGGAAAGCATTTAAAATTTTTATAATTTAAATGATTTTATTAGTAAAATTATTATTTACAAATTATTTACATATTATTATACAAAAAAGTATCGATGGGTATAGATTAATAGATTGTAGGACGATAGGCAGAATCATGATAATTGTAAGGAAATGTACGACGTATTGAAATAATGGTGAAAAAAATATAATATATATATAATAAATAGCATAATATTCTATATTAAGAAAAGTGCTTACACCTGCTTTACAGAAAGGGCGGACGAGAGGAAGCAAAGTGAAGAAAGCGGTTAAGTAGGCTAAAATAAAAAAAAATAAATTTTTTTAACTTTACTTTTCCTTCAATCCTTCGTCGAAAGGCGGAGGGAGAGGGAGGGGGGAAGAGATTTATCCCTTAAAATAAAATAAACAAATAACAATAAGCGTTAACAAAAAAAACAAAAAAATATAAAGAAAAAGAAGACAACGCAAATTTGTACATTTATAGCCGTTTCTTTTTTTTTCGTATATTTTTAAATAGAAATTATTGTTTCTCGCGCCTGTCATTCGTGTCCGATAATTATTTTAATTTCCTCATTCGCGGTTATTAAGAACAGCAAGGAAAAACTATGCGATACTCCCCGACTACTCTCGCTAGGCCTATGTATGAAAAAAGAACGTACTTCCGCGTCGTTCCATGAAGAGGGGTAAAGACTGTGTGCAGGGGGAGGCCGCTCCTTCCCGAATCCCCCTCGCTGCTCCTGCAGTCGGCGTTCGTTGCCTCGGACCCTCGTTTCACAGAGAGTACAGAAGCATACAAAATACAACTATAGAACCCTTTATCGAGCGCGTAGACCCTTAGATATTCTGAGGTAGATAGGATTGGGTAAGCCAACACTGGTAATTGTAAAAGGTTTAGAAGAGGTAGCTCTTGGAGAAGGAAGGTATGATATGAGCGCGGATTTACGACTGGATTTGCATCTCCAACAGCGATGGCACTGATTAATAAAGAATCGCACTCTCTTTCTGCCATGCACAATCCAATTAGACTGTTTTAGAAATTGAAGAGTCTGCTACCTTCCGTTCAAGATCTACAAGTGAGCGTACTAGTTTGCCTGAGCGGTAAGAGTCGATTTCTTTTGGAAAATGATAAAATGTTTTCATCAAGATAAAGAAGTGAATGTTGAAGGTGCTGAAAAACTTTGAGCGATTCCTCATCATCAATAAATTGGTACAGACGCCGCTGAGGATTTCAGCTACTAAGAGTTTTTATGAGAAATGTGCTTGGTTGATTTTAAGAAGCTTATGAATAAAAATACTCATTTGGAGCATGACAGGTTCGGGCATGGTAGCATAGGCTTGATGAAAACAGGAAATCGTATGTCTGTCAGGACATGAACTGTTTGAAACTGTATCAGAGGTTACCAACCAAAGATCTGTAGAAGACAGGTCGGGACTTTGAATCCACAGTATATAGTCGATTCAAAGTATGTATAGTCGCAAGTTCTCTTACAGCTATTCCCCTAGAAGGAAGATCAGCGGGGTTCAGTTGGAGAAAATATAATGTCAATAACCGTGAGGTAAATCAATTTCAATGGCAGAGACACGATTGATATTAAACTTTTTTACGCTGGAGGGTACTCCTCCATCTATACTACCGTAATTATTAAGTCTGACCATAAATTACAAGGTGCGGCATTTAAATAGTGATTGACATAATTCTCTTCGGCAACCTAATTAACAGCACCGTGGCGCAAAGTTACAGACGGGCTAAGGAGATTTGTTTAACAACGGCCAACTTTGTCTTATATTGCAGTAGAACATAAAAGATTTACGATGAACTATTGACCACTCGGAGGTAGACGCATACCGCATAGGCTCTCATAGAAGCATCAGAGAATCCATGGATTCTATAAGAGCAGGACTTTATTGAAAGCCGGTTCATCTGAAAATGCTGAAGTATCGCAGGGTTGGTCAATTGAGAATATAAATATTTTCACTGTTTAATTAAACGTTAAGAGTGGGGCTAGTATAATAGGATCTTGTAAAGCCCCTTGGAGGAAAATAATAAAAGAAGAAATAAACTAGAGTGGATAGAACCGGTAAGCCGCCTGCGACCAAACGTAACATTTTTTAATGCAAATTTTTTTCATCAATGATGAAATTGCGGAAATAAATTTGGGTTAAACGTAAAATTTTGACAACCGTCCCTTGCAACTAAGACCGATTGTAAATAGAGGCTAGCTGTTCTGAGGTGCTCGAGAAAAAAGGACGGCGATATAAAGGGAAAGCATCGTAGCAAAAGTAGGAAGAAGGGGAGAAAAAAGGAAAGCAAGGAAACCGGAAAAATCCAGGGGCGCGAAAGGACAGTATGACCTGGTATGGAAGTAAGAAGAGACAAGAATCGGGGCTAGAAAACTAGGAGATCTGTACGACGACGCGAGTGTGGGTGTATGCTTAAGGATTATCAGTACGTTGTGACAACCGTAAAGGTAGTTGTGATCAGGACGATCCGGAAGTACCACCCAGGTGCATGTGATACCGTATCGAATACCTGGGCGAGTGTGCAACAGATTAGTCGGTGGCTATATCCAACGGTCGGACCGCTACGATCAACCTAGGGAGCGCAACGGTTGGCCAACCCGTTAAGATCGGGCGCAACTATCGTACCTTATTGTGATGACTCAATATGCGGGTCCACCCAGTTAGCCGTGAAGTGCGTCGGGGTCCCTTACCGAGCTTTTTTTTACGAGTCTGCGAGGGTTATCCGAGGGTTGAACGTGCAAAGCGATAGCAGTGCTTAATTTTCTACTATTCTCAGAAATTCAAAAGAAGATTTTGTATCACACAGGGTTGGATGCCTAGTGCATATATAGGTTAGGATTTTTGCTGACGAAATAAGACAATTATAATATTTATTATCTTCACCTTGGTGAGCGTGTATATCCATCCCACCCGTACTATGGAATTCGCTATTCTGTGCTTATTTATGGCGATCATTCTATTTAATCAATCACGTCACGTCAAGGACAATAAAAAACAAATAAATTGTGCAGATAATAAAAAAAAAAACCAAAAAAACGTTAGTCGCTAATTCAGTAAGGCTATTGGAGGGGAACTCGGGCGGCACTGATAAAACACACATTAAACAAAACAAAATAGAAGAAAAAAAGGAAAAGAACAGTAGGTCGCTGTACTCCGGCGGATTTTCGGCATCGGGATCGCTCAGAGGACGCGGCATGTAGCAGTGCATGGCACATATAGTAGCCGATTTGGAATTTATTAATTTGGCCGACAATTGCGTCCTACAGAGTCTATTAAATATTACACCGCTTAGCGATAAAGGTGATGGAGGGAAGCGCCACAATACACTTGCCGGTGAATTCTAAAAATCGGGCTATATTTGCGTCGGCTATGTGATTTCCGTCGTGATCAGGGTGACCGTTACCTCCTGCCACTTTCCCCATCATCGCTATGCAAGTGGAGAGGGGAGCAGCGCATCATCGTGGGTGGCCTTCGACCCTGCTGGGTCGGTTTAATATCAGAGTACGCGCTCTAACCTCCGCTTGTATGAGCTTCCGGCAACCCTTGTGACGCCCCCCTTGGTAGAGAAATGGGAGGCTGCTTTAAAAAGCCATTTTGCAACTCCTAATTTCACACCGTTAGCGACCAACGTGACGATTTGGTTGGTCGCCGTTTTAATTTTTGTTGATAGCGCCAAGGAAGCGAGTCCTCGACGTCCATACGGGATGCGCGTATCGCGAGCACGTGATTTTCCGCGACTGGTCCGGTAACAGGACGCATTTTCGCGGTTTTTCTCGTTATCCCCACATGCCTCTATGCTCCGACTATTTAATACAATAGCAACAATATTAAAACAGTAACAAAGAGAGGTTTACTTAAATTTTGATTGGATATAATTTGAATTAATTTGTTTATTTATTAACTATATTCAATATAAAATTTGTAGGAAATTATTTCATATACTTCCGCGTTAACTGTTATATTACAAATATTTATTAAATGAGGAAAATTTTGAATAATAAATTACCGGATAATAAACAAAATCAAAAAAAATTCTAAAGAAAATATAATTTCAAGATGATGACAATAACTCAAGTGACCCACGTTGCAATCAAAAATTGAATGTAAGAATATTTTTAAAAAATTTAAAGAAGATATTTAAATTCTTATAGCTAAATTATATTATAGCAAAAAAATGCTGCTAAAATATTAAAGTTAATGTTTTAAAAATCATTTTTCACGATTATCTATGCACTGGTAACAAATGTTGATGTTAAATATTCCTTAGCTCACATGAAACCAAATGCTGTTAAAAAAACTATATTAAAAATTATTTTTATAGATTTACAATATAAAAATGTTAGTTTTAATTTTGTAAAATTCTTTTTCATTTTTTTCGTTTTTGTAAGTTAATACTTTTGATAAACAAGTAAACATATGACGAATACTACTCATCCCTCCACACCCCCCTTATCCTACGAAGTATGAAATGGGAGACAAACGACAAACCGAATGTATGTTGAAATTTAAAATTACTCGGATCAGCCGTGTGTGGGGTTACGAGGGGGGAACGCGAAAAACCGGTGGCGGGAGATAGCGCGCTAAGAATTGGGCTCCAGGAACTGACTCCCGGCGCACTCAACATGTCCGGATCGGCGACAAACCGAATCTCTTCGTTGGTCGCAACGTTCAAGACTTGAGAGTTGGCAATTTGAATGCGAGTCAACTTCTAAAAGCGTAGGAAAGGGCGTAACCCCGGGTACACAAAAACCCGGGATAGTCGAGGCTCAGATCGTGTCGAGCTCCTGGAAGTGCTGGAGGTCACGGGCCCATCACGGAACCAGTGCCGCTTCCCCATCACCGCCACTTGTAGGTGCAGATGGTAGTCGCAATGGCAAGAGCGGAGGTACTCCGGAGCGTCGTCAAAGTCCGAGACAACGTACGCCGGGACCAAAGTCGGGGTTCGCAGGGAATAGGCGACTTCCCCTCTCACCCCAGAATTAAGACGCCAAAATGCATAGGTACAGATCAGTCCAGTCTTAGTCCAATGCAGGCTGTTCAAAATATTCAGCACGAGTCAGACTCGGTCAAAAGGCCTTTGCCACGCCGAATCCGAGTCTCACGCACGTATCCCGTAAGCCGCCGAATACGCGATCGACACGATATCCGCGAAACCGAAGGAGTTAAATATTCAGCGAAATAATTGTAATGACAATTATTTTGTTGTTGTTGTTGTAAATAAGAACTATAAAGTAAAATAGATGATGTGAAATTAATCTTAAAAAGCGCATAGTTGAAAAAAAATATTATTTTATAAACCCTCGTATTATCATTATTAATTGTTTCATCTTTATCTTGTTAATAATAAATGAGAGCACGCATAATCGAATATTTGTTTGTTTATTTCATTTTCATTAGGTCTGCTTATTCTACTCCCTTACCCCGCTTCATCCTCATGCTGCCAAACCTAAGATCCTAGATTTAATTTAATTTTTTGTTTCATATATAATTTAAAGTAGTACATAAATGATCATTATAATAAAAAATAGTTTTAAATTCGATTTTTTTTAATTGGTACTGATTATTAATAGGGGTAGGAAATTTAAAAAATAAGAAATATAATAATAAAACAAAATCTACAGAATCAGCAACAAATGCTGATTTACGAATGGTGACAACTTTCAAATATTTCGTATTATTTTGTAAAATTTTACAAATCATATGAATCCATAATTTTTTATTTTTAAATAAACGTGGCGAAATTTTTACGTAAATGGTTTTGAAATGAGATTTAGACAAGTGGACTAAGTGGTAGTTGGCATAGAAACGATAAATTCGAGGGATTTATCATATGAAAACATATGGTAAATCCTAACGGCTTATTTTATTTTCACATAAAATGTGGTTTATAGACGGATTATTATTACTATAATATGAGAATTGTCTGAATTTACAATTCATATTTTATGCAGATATTAAGATAAATCAGTAATAATTATTAAACAACATGCTTACTTTTATTTTTATAACAGTAATTTCACTAAAAGTAAGTACATATTTTTACTTAATTAATAATTATATGTTTATACAAAAAATTAACTTTTTTAATGATAAATTAAATCTTGTTATCATCTGAACAAAATTCCATAGCTGATGTACTTTAGACACGAAGTGAATATGTTGTACCTATACTGCACCAGAAATTTTATCAGTAAAAAATTTGTTAAATATTTGCAGTTTAAATCTTACATGGGCTAAAAAACGTTAAAATAAAAAATATTTCGATATACCTATCGAAAATAGTATAAATATCAAAACTATTAAATTCGGCTTATAGGTATCAATTAATTGTATTTTTTATTTTTTATTTTTTTATTTTTTATTTTTTATTTTTTATTTTTTTTTTTTTTTATTTTTTTATTTTTTTATTTTTTTATTTTTTTATTTTTATTTTTTATTTTTTAATTTAATTTTTTATTTTTTATATTTATTTAGTTATCAATTAAATAATTAAAAGTAACAATTCTGTTAGTGAGAATTACTTAGATTTTAGATACAGTCCACAAAAATTTTTTTATGTCAAATTATACTGGACAATATGTGTAGATAAAAAAAATTTATAATTCTAGACGTTTTTTAATTATAGCTTTTAATACTTTGTGCTTCCTATATTTTAAACTTTTTATTTTTAAGCATTAGCTGCTATGAATGTTGATCTTAATACAATGAAAATAATGATGGACAATAATTTAGAAAAAAAAATTTATTGATTAACTATTTTAATATATTTGTAGTGTACTTACAATTCATATTCATATTATTGATACTACATTGTCAATAAATACATTCATGTTGAACAAATATTCATAAAAAAATATGACGATAAAAAAATTGTAGAATTATACTTTTATGAAAATAGTATAGGATATGAATTATTAATATAAAATTTGTTAATGTATACATATTAATAATTTTTTTAAAGTAAATTCAATAAAATATCTTATAACAAAAAGATTCAATGTTTTAAACATTAACAAAATACAAATCATAATGTTGAAAGTCTTGTACATTAATATTTGCAAGTTTTAATACCCCATCAATTTTATTTATTTAGAAGGCTATAAAATTACTTATAATTTTTATTTTTTACCTGCTTTTTCCATAACTTTGAATAAATAAGTGAATGTTTTATCAAATCTTTCAAATTTATTCTTATCACTCATTTGAATTTGATACAAATTATATCTATTCAATTTCTAATGTTTACTTTTCTAAAAAACTATATTTTTTTGGAAAATATCGTTTTTTTTAAATTTGTTAATATACACTTATTAGAAAATTATAAAATCGCTTTAAGTAGTTCAATTTTACAAATGAAAATGTAATTATGTATTGTTTAATCATAAAAATAATGGTACATTAATAAATTACATCTTTCATTATGTATAATTGTATCGCATTTTAGATGATTGATTTAAACCAGTTAAAAATCCTTTTCTTTTGTTTTTTATAAACGAAGCCAATAACTGAAGGGTAGGCAAAAATAAGAGGTAAATAATTCGTAGATATATTTTCTCCGGATTGATGGTCTATCTAAAGATGACATAATCGATCAAATTAATATGTGTTTAAATTTTAAAATAAGATTTTTGAAGAACCGGATCTTTAATTTCACTTCAAACGAAAATTTATATAGGTGCATAAGCTATATCGTAAATATTTCTAAATATAAATAAATATGTTGCTGAAATTTTTTAGATCAATATTGCACGTTTCAGTACGAATTCGATGTAATATGAATTTATATATAACAAATAAATGTAAATTTAAGGTAATAGAAAAAAATTTGCAAGAACTGAAATTTTTACTAATCACTTACGTCAGTTACTAATAATACAGGAATACAATTCGTGTTTTGTAAATTTGCTTGTTAAAACTGCAGGATCACGTTTTTTAATTTAAATGATTACACTAGAAAATTTGTCGCCAGTACATGCGAAGGGTTATACATCGTGCGAGGTGTTTAATAAAAAAAAATAAATGCATCAGTAGAAGTCATTCTATAATTAAAAAAAATATGGTATTTTATCACCAACCATGACAGGTATTTTTTAATTTTAAAACCATTACAGATTTTAAAAAATATTTTTAAAAGATAAATTATATTTTTTATAAAACTTACTAACTCTTGGCTATATTTAATTAAATATATTTCAAATATGATCAAACATGTGATACAAATATTTTGTTTTTAAACTTTGAAATCAGATGTGTTTTATAATAAATTATGTGTAATAGCTTATAATTCTCTATGCATATACAATAAATTTATTTTATTGATCTTTAATACTTTTTATTACAAAACATATATGTAAACGTACGTAACGTTGAAACGTAATTTATATTTATATTACCAGAGCTCTAGATTAGTTATCTAATTGATCATCAATGAAAAAATTTTCATTTCCAATAAGTCATAAATTATATATTAAAATCAAGAACACTTTTAAATTAATTATTACTTCGATATGATCAGCTAACTTTCCCATTCACTAATTTTAACACTTTTTAATTTTGTCACTACTTTAACGGTATTTTAAATAATGTTTATAATAAATTTATTAAAAAGATAGACTAATACGATATGCTTAGTGAGATGTATGTAAATATCACAGTATTTCAGAACCATTAGATTTTTTACTAGCATTTTTGTGATTGTTTAATTTAAATCCAAGTTTTTTTCAAAACTTTTGTTTCAATAATTAGTAAACTCAGTTTCATTACTGTTTACTGAGACTTTGACTTTTACAAAAAATCAATATTTTTAGTTGAAATTGAAGGTGTACTTTTGAATGGTAAATTTTAACTATTCATTATCATGTATTTTAGACTCGTTTAACGACCCCAATTATTTCCATCTATCACTATTAACCATCCTATATTATTTATTAATTTAAAGCGAAAATTTAAAAATTGGATTGTAGTTTTTATAGTACTAACTATTTCTCTATTTCGGATAATCTTTATTGGCTAATCAATAGCTTTAGCATCTCTCATTAATTAAATCAAATCATATTAGAATTTATAGTCTTAAAGATTCTGAGAAGACGTTTAAAATAATTCTTTCTAGTAACATTATTACAATATCCATCTATTATAAACTATAATACCGATAGAATTGTTTTAGTATTAAGTGATATATTGTGAGTATAGAATTATCCGAATTATCACTATAATATTTATATTAGAGTTAAAAAGGATGTATAATTCGCATAGTTTGCCCAATTTTAGAGTAAAAAAGTTTTTAAGATAAATTTTAAAAATAAAATACGTCAGAAATATTATACTGAATAGAAATTATTATTACATAGTATAGAACTAAACAAAATAAGCATAAATAGGTAATCTAACAACTAACAAATGTTTATGTTGTTTATATGACTGTATATCTTTTCTTATACATTGTGGTGCATTTTAATTTTGCATGATTTTGTATTATTATAATTATAATTAAAATGAATTTTATATCTTATTTTTATCAATCAAAAGTCTTTGAATAAACATTTTTAATTTTAATTTATCAACAATTTAAACGTAATTTCTTATATTAATGAACTTCTTTGATACAAGAAAAAACGTTTTTGATTTATTTCATACGCTTAAAAACTAAAACTAAAACAACAATTACCAGATTTTAATACAACTTTCAAATATCAAAAGTTAATCTAAACAAAATTGAGAAGTCTTTCGCCACTTTTCTGTTAATTAAAATCTTTGAAATGTCATATTTTAACAAAAATTGCTTTTAAAATTACTTAAATTTTTATACGTATTTTCTTATGGTAAGATTCTACTCTGGTACTTCTAAAATTATTTTACAGGATATTTTTAATTCTAATAATACAATAAAATTAAATTTGTAAAAAAAATTTTTTAATTTTATGAAAAGAATATTAACATTTCATTTTTTATATCTTCGATATATTATTTT
Organism: Kradibia gibbosae; assembly: GCA_018907135.1. NCBI lineage: Eukaryota > Metazoa > Arthropoda > Insecta > Hymenoptera > Agaonidae > Kradibia > Kradibia gibbosae. The sequence goes on along the minus strand of JACCHX010000002.1, from coordinate 12,640,315 downwards.
CCTTTTTAAAGTAGTTTTTAATATAAAATAATGAGAAAGCATAAAATAATAGTAATATCTATTAACTAAAATTTTTTTTAAGATCCTTACAGTATATTAAGTTACATAAGCAACCATTTTAATAGTAATAGAGTAGAAATGGAAATTGAAGTCACCAAAATGCAATCTATTTAAGTCTATAGAAATAATCGTAATAATTGCTAATACATAGTTTTGATAAAAAAAGTACGTATTTTATGTTCGCATATTGAAGCAAAACTTTTATAATTTAAAAAAAAAATATTCAACAATATAATTTTTATATAAAGAGTGTATATAAATATACATAGGGTGAGAAAGTGTAGCTCAAATAAACAGTTAAGGATAAAAACTGACCTAAGAACAGCTCATTAAAGCCGCCCTGTCCGCCGATGTAGACGCCGAAGTTGATGTTGAGCTCGAAAAAGCGACCTGGTAATACGTCAGTCATACTGTGAATCACGTCGATCCTTAGGGTTATATTGGCGTCACGTCTTGTCAGGTTGACCTCATGCCAACTAAGGTCATTCAGGGTTAACCCGCGGGCACTTGCCAACTCTTTTTCGCCTGCCCCCAGATTTATATTCACCTTAACATAGAAAGTTAAATTTATATTTGTATGTAATAGAGTATTATAATTGTTTCTTAAACTTAACTTTTAAATAAATATTATTACGCAAATATAATGATATTTTATATAATATTGATTTCGTTTAAGAAAAATTTTAAAAACCATATTTAATAACCATACTTTCAACATCTTTTATATAATTAACTTAATTTTTTATATGATTAAAATGATAATATTTTAAATATTAATTTATTTCTTAATATTACAAAGTTATTACATAGCAATAAAATTAAATTCTCTTACTACATCATATGGTTTGATTAACTTTAAAAGTTAATTTATAAAATATACTCTCTATCTTTATTATATAATAATTTAAAAAATATTTTTTTAATGTTTATAGACAATATTTTAAGATAGACTTGTATTTAATTAAAGATAAAATTACGTTTAATTTTAATAATAAGAGCAAGCTTTTTATGTGTTTTTAATGCCAAATAATGTTTCTACTACGACTATCGTTTATTCATAGTCAATTTTTCAGAGCTTATATAACATATTTGAAATATGTAATTTTGTAGAAATGAACATTTTTAGAAATAAAATTATCAAAACCAAGAATATTACTTATAATGAATGCTTTTTATAAACTACAATTATTATTAAACAAACTTTTAATTCGTTAAAAATAATTTAAAGTAAATAAGAAATTTATACCGAAAACTATAAGATGACAATAAATATTAATAGATGTTTTATGTACAATAAAAATAAATCTGTAAGGATATATTTTTAACAGAATAATGTTACTGCTGATTACTTTCGATATTTTAATATAGCATTTAAGCCTTACGGCATCTTTTTCGATATATGTCTGTAATTGAAGTTAAAGCATTTCATCAACATGTTTTACTGCATTCACAATAATTTTTTAAATACAAAAATTTTAAAATAAATTACATACATGTAAAATTGAAAAAGCTTTAGTTTAAAATTAAACTTAAGAGTTACTTTATAATATACGGACATTAGGTAATCTATGAAAGTTAATTCCAAATTGATAAATATCATTTCATATTTTATATCTTTTTATATTTCAAAATCATTTAACGATTATGAAAAATTGTCTCAAATATAAACATTGAAGTGTAACTATTGTAACATTTTTTTTTAATTTTCGGTTATGAATAAGTTTTTTTTAAGAATACAATTCAAATATAATTAATTTATAACATGATTAGCAGATTATTAATTGTAAATAGACAAAATTAAGTAACAGCCAATAACGTATAATTTTCAATAATACCTTATATTCTTAAATTTAAACGAAAGCTATAAACTAAAATTAAACATAAATTATTAAAATGATTTTGATGCTGCATTCTAAAAAATATCAACAAGCATCTAAAACATACGCATAGATCCCTAAAAATATAACTGCAAATAACTTTAACATATTAATCTGTGAAAGTATGCACTATGCAAATATATGTACTTCCCTGTTTACGATACTTGAAAATCCTCAACTATGCAAAAAATTTCGTCTAAAATGAATTTTCATGCGGAAGTTTTTTTCTTTAGTTGTAATAGATGTTTATACTGTTAAAGCCCTGCTGACAGGCAGTACAATTCTTATATCGACAAATTTTGTGCATTATCATCAAGTTTAACAAATTTTCAAATACAAAATGCATGTTTACTATCGTTCTTCATTTGTATAAAAACAAGATGGTGCATTTAAGCATTAAATATGATATTGAAAGTATCTCAAGGATATTGACGCTAATAGCCTTACAATCAAACAGAACTTTTTTAATGGAATTGAAAGTTAAAAAAAGTATATAATGGATAGCTATGGTTTTTTAATCATGCTATTGCAAAATATTTAGAAAATAGTCAAAGAATTGAAGAATAATATTAAAAAATGAAATACAAAATTTAATAAGTGAATGTTCTGGTAGTGAGAGTAATATATTATTCTTTAAGCTTAAGAAATATTCGTTTACATTCTTTCGTTTTATTTCAAATCAGATTTCCAAGAAAAGAAAAACTTTAATTTTTTTATGTTTGTAACAAATTTTTGTTTAATTATGCAATGTTCAGATCTGTAAGAAACATCAAGTTAAATCGTTGTAATTGTTTAATCGTTGTAATAAAAATCGATGTAAAAAAATTATTATAGAAATCTTATTTACCAAATTATCTCTTGAAATTCTAACAGTAATTATTGTCTCCATAATTTGTCTAAAAATTGTTTTAAATTATTGTCTCAAAAAAGGAAAATAATGAGATATTAAAACAATGTATTAATAAAAACTTGTAATAAATGTTTGCTTAATATTTATTTTTAATAAAAATAATTAAAATGAATGAAATGAATGAATTTTATTACATTTCCAACATTAACAATATTAATCATATGATATTATTTCTGTCAATTTTTTTTTTATTACTGCTTTTTGAGATTTAAAACATATCAAATTCATTGACAAAATTGATTGAAATTAAGCAAAAATTTTAGAGAATTAATGAATAATGACACTTTTGTTTTATATGTCTAGAAAATTTCGATTCATAATATTCAATTTCCGATTTACAATATGTTTTTAGCTGAAAAAAATTATTCGAAATTATACTATCCCTAATGTTTTTAATATTTATATAACAAACATGCATAATTTATATTAAAATTTTGAAAATTTGCTATGATATGTATTAGTGCATATTTGCTAAGTATTGATTATATAAAAAATAGTTTCCTAATTATATTAATGTGTATTTTTGAACAGTCACGATTATAACAATGTAAATAAAGTAGATCTGTTGATTTTAAATACAGTGATGGAAATCAGATAAAATTTGTTTTATTAAAGGTTGTTAAAATTTTCATTTTCTTCATAAAATGTATTTTACAGACATTCTGACTATGATCGGCGAGTTAAATCTTATTGCTCAACTTTTTATATTATGGTAAATAATACCAATAGAATTGCTTGAATCAGTAATAGTTGTTGATTATATCGGTTCATGAAAACTTATAAAGGAACAATTAAAAAGGCAGACTGCCATACGCAATAATAGTTTAAGAAGCAGTCCATAGTGTAACTCGTCAAGAAATAAATATTAATCCTAAACTAAGTCCTACATTTGTACTTATAGTGTAATTATAAATGACCGATAAAAACTTTTATAATTCTAATATAATGATGTAATCGTGTTAAAAGTTCTGTATATAATTATTTTATTTTTTCACAAATTCGTTTAATCACTACAAATATAGACGGCCAATAGGACTGATTCTCTTGATAACCATATTGATGATTACAACATATAAACTTAATTATGCATCCGTATAAATAAATTTTAATTTTATTTTGATAAATATAATGATAATAGCTAGAAGAACAGTTTAGTAATAAAATTGTTAATTAATTTAATAAGAAGTTTTCTATTAATTGCATTCATAAATAATCGAACATAAAATTTAATCAATAATATAAGTGAAAATTATTCAGAAAATGATAGTTTATTAAATTTATATTTATAAAAAGAATGTTTATATTATTTATAAATGATTTTTATAAAAATTTTGAAATAATTCAATAATTCGACATATTTAAAATGTAAGTTTTAATATGAAATAGAAAAATCATGAAACTGAAATACTTATTGAAGTTTAAAGCACAACTGAGTTTACTTAAAGAAATATTGTATATTTATACAAAATTATTATTTTTAATAAAAAAATTTCAATTTTTAATGATCTTTTACATTACTTTAAAATCATTTTAATTATCGTATTATGAATAGAGTTTTAGAAATAAAAAACACGTTTTTATCAAAAAATGAAAGAATAAAAAACTTTTCATTAAATGTGTTTTTTTATGAATATTAATTATTTTCTCTTTTTATTACAAGTTATAACGAAAAATTATTTTAATAGTAATTATTTAATTTTAATTTTTTTTTAAATACGTTTAAATAAACCATCATTGTATACTATTAAAGTAATTTTAACAATGCTTTTTTTTATTTGATTTAGTTTAAAAAATACATATTGAGAATTTTGTTAATTTTATTTCTTAATTATGTTTTAGTATTGATAATACTAAAACATATAATTTTTAATAAATAATTAAAATTTTAACGAGAAATACTTTTTAAATATTAACTTAACTTAAAATACGCTTTAAAAATATTAAACATTATTACATCATAAATAAAAAATTTTAATCTATAAAAACAAAAAAAAAATTTTGCTTTTTTAAAATTATTATAAGTATTATTTTCAGGGAAAATTTCTTTTTGGAATGGAAACATATCTTTACATGGAAACATATTTAGTAGCTATTATTTTTATTTTATAGGAGGCTGGATTCATAAAAATTAAAGAATTAATTTACTGAATTTTTTTACAATAAAAATTATTGCATAATATTTCTTTTAATTGCAAAATATTATCGTAAGTATTTTGTATTTTACAAGTATCATAATCACTTTAAATTTTAAATATCAAAAATGTTATATTTAAAATCTAAATATGACTGAAATATTGATGGAAATTAAACTTTTTTAAAATGATATGCATAGGGTTAAATATTATCTAAAATTTTAATCTTCTTGAACTATTTTATGATAAAAAATTAAAAAAACCTACATAATAAGTTCTATCTAAAAAATCAGTAGTTAGTGATGGAAACTTTAAATATTTATTTGTATTCTTATGTAAAATCACATTATAATAAAATATATACTTTTAATTAAAGTTGTCTAGTTAGCTTAAATTTATTTATAAAAAGGGAAATTAATTTTTCTTTGTAGCATAAATCCACTAAAATATACGATATAATTTTTTTGAAAAGTGAAAGGAAAAAGCGCATCTTTGGTTTTAATTTTTTCCGAGTGATTTGAACACCACCACCATATTTAATTTTAAGGCGTTTTAAATCACTTAAAAAACGAACAAAGAAGCAGAGAAGAAGGATAAAGTATTAGCGATGTATAAACAAAAGAAGAGAGAGTTAAGAAGCCTCTGTTTCTTAAATAAATATTTAAACAGAATGACAGAAAAGGAAAAATAAGCACGAGAGTGGTCCGATGAATTTTATAGTATAGCATACTTGGAGATTTTATTTTATTTTGTTTAATATAAATACGTGTAAGAAATAGGATTAAATAAATATTTCTACATTAATTAAGTGATTATATTTTTTTTCGTCAAAACTTAATCAAAGAATATTAAGAAAAAAATTTGCATTTGTTTTTTTGTTAATACTCTTATGGTTTATCCATGCACACTCGAAAATAGTTTATTGTACTGAAATTTATATAAATACCAAAGTATAAATATTTTAAAATTTAGTAGATGATCTTTAATTAAATTTAAACTTTAAATATAACACAGTTACTGATTTACACATTTACACAGTTACTGATTTACCACTAAAGTACAGTCTTTAAGGTCCATTCACTGCATATAAAAGTATTTTCATTAAATTAATTAATTTTTTCATTAAATATCAAGTGTAAAATTAAATTAGAAATCAATTAGAACTCAAAAACCCCGTACAAAAGTGAAAAAACTCACCTTCAACCTGCCAGACTCAAGTTTAATCAGGCAGTAATCCGTTCGTCCAGCAGCCAATAAAAGCATTGCATCAGCCAGATGTGTACGAAATCGAAAACTGATATCACTTGCACCTTTCGCCTCCTGTACCGAAAGATGAATGTAGCTCGCTCCATAAAACGAAACTGCAAAACCATAATGGAAATTTTTTTATGAGATGCGTCAAATAATGTATCTTTGGTATTTTTTTTATTTTTTCTATTCTGTGTGATATATTTTTTAATTTTTATTATCCAATAGATTTGTCCTAATTTTTGCACGACCATTTATTTATCATTTATTTAATATCATAAAAATTCCATAATTCACAGGACTAAAAAATGTTTATATATTATGTCAAAAGAGAATGAAACTAGACAAAGAAAGAAAGAAAGAGAGAGAGAGAGCTTTGGATGAATAGGTGTACTGTATATCAAAATTTTTAATAGTGTTATTATATGGTGATTTAGAATTACTTTAAAGCTGTGCGATTTTATCCCCTTTCTCGGTCACAAACGTTATTCCTCACTCACAACTTTTTGCTTTTCTTCACTTCTTATACCACCACACTTTGTTAATCTTATTAACTAATTTATAATCCTTCAAATTTTTTGAAGTATAAATATTTTTCATAATATCTAAGAACATTCTGTAATCAAACTAATAAGTGAAAGTAGAATACGTTTATTTATATTTGAATTTATCATAGATCAGAATGAACCGCAGTAGGTGTACTTTATTTTAAAAAATAAGAATCCTTCAAAATACACTATAAATATTTTTATAATATTTGTACAACATGAATTTTTATTGCATAATTATTATTTATGTTTAATATTACTCTTTCACTCGCATTACCTTATTTCGTATAAAATTCAATATTGATTTTAAAAAATTCAATCATTGTATTTTTTTAAATTAAACACTTTTCATTTAATCAATTTACATTCTGTAAAAATTTTTTAATTAGTAGGAAATTACCTCTTTTTTAATTCAAGTATGCGACTGAGGGATGAATTTCACTAAAGGTATCTATTGAAGATACTTCTCACGAGCAATTATCTGAGGTCGTTAAAAATGCAGCAAAAGTACTTGTTCATTTTGGTCCTATTATCATTAAAGTAATAGTAGACGGAATATTAATTATCACTGTAGCTAACTTTATTTCATTCTATCGAATCAATTATGAATTGCCAGAGTACTTTAATTTGATTTCATCACTATTGAATTTGGATTTTGGTAAAAATTTTCAAAATAACTCAATATTATATGATAAAAAATCTTGCTTGAACCTTAAAGAATTTCTTGAATCCGAAATATAAATTAAAGACTATTCATTAAGAGATACTAGGATATCTGTTGTAATCTTTGCTATAATATAAGAATATAAAATATAGTATTTTTGTAGTGAATTATAATTTCTTAAACGTTTTCTCATAACTGTAAAAAGTTTATTAATTCCCTTAAAAGGTTCGATGTGTAAATTTTTTAATTTTTAGAGGTTATAAGAAACACTTAATACTTCTGATATTAATTTAGCTCTAGGCATTATTGTGATGAATGAGGCTGCCGAGAAAGGATCTATAAATTGATATGTAAAATAGTAAAATTACTCTTTTGTGCCTTTGGATCAATATGTGTGAAATTTATTGTATATTATTTGAATACAATGAGACAAATTATTACATATTTAATTTTTCGTAAAAAAATAATAAAATCATTGAAATATCTAATTTATAAACACTAATTTACAATAAATATTAAGTGCATATTGTTAAGCTTACGATTTAAAATATTTAAAAATTAAGGCTCACATAAATTTTGCATGAGATTATTTCCAATTAATTTAGTTACTTCATATGAATCAGTACATATTCATACAATCAAATGGCTTTAATTTAATCTCTATTAATCAAATGAATAATGAGTCGCATGATTAAAATAAACTATATGAACTGATGCGAGTTACATGTCTCAGACAATCATACTGATAATGAAAAATTCATACTAAAGTAAGATACATTTTTTATTTCATGATTTACTGCTTTTGATTCCAGTTTACTCAATATAACCTTCAGTATATTTAATAATAAGTTAGTAAATATTTTTCCAATAAACTTTGGTGTTTGAATTGGTTTCGTCAATTCTACACTCAATTAATCATTTTTATCTTTAGTAAAAATTATCGCAGAAATATTCATGTTTTATTAATTTTTTCTTTATATATTTGAAACACTCATTTACGTAATGTTTCTAATCAAAGATCAAGTTTTACACTCATTTTTATTACATATTAATTTTGTTTTTTGTTTTAAAATGTAGTTTTAAAACTGTATTATTAAGTAATTAAAAGAAAGATCTTAATGTATAATAAATATATTTAAATTAAAAATTATATTTAAATTCCTAAGATCAATTTAATTTATATATTTCTTTTTTATATAAAGTTGTAAATATGAGAAATGTTCAATATTATTGCCTTTTCCTACTAATATTTTACAAAAATTTTACTTTTATTTAGTATTTTTAATGTTGCATAGACTGGCTTTGTTAAATATGTAAAAAAAATATTTCAGAATTTTTTAAAATAAATTTTACACTAAAGTGACAAATATTAGGTTCAGGTTTTTGTAACATGTGTTCTATATATTACTTTTGTAAAAAGACACCGTATTAATATAAGAATTAAGGACAAAAACTTATAGAACAATTTTTTTGCATTAGAAACAAAATTTTTGAAGTTTATAATAATATTTTTAAACAGTTTGTTAAAATTTTTATATTATAATTGCAAAACAGAATTTATCAAGAGTAACTCCAAGTTTGTACATTCTTGTATAATATAAAAACGTTTAAACAAAACCTATCTTATTATCAAGTATTATATAGACAAGTTTTTTTTAATAAGACGAAAGTTTTGATTTTATTTAGTTCTTAAGATGTAATTTAGTCTCACCAAGATATTTTGTTTGACTAAAATTATAATTAATGTTAACTGCATAACACGAAAACTAGTACATTAGCGATATAAGAAAAATGTACTTAAAACTTTCATCTAGAATACACAGAATTCTTAACATCACAAAACTTCTATAATTTAAGTTCCTTCTAACTATTTCAAAAATTATTTGCATACTTTATAAAAAAAATTGGTGCAAATCATAGCAATGTTCGTCTTACGGTTTGCTTAAATCTTAGTGTATATTGAAATGTAAATATAAAATAGTATGAAATTTTTCTTATTCATAAATGTTTAGAGAAAAACATACTTAACGTAAAATGCAAGTATTTTTTTGATAAATTTAAGAGTGTTACAAGTTATTTGATTAATTTTTTTTACGAGATTAATTTTGTATTATAATATATGTAATACAAAGAGTTAAAAAAGATTCACTCTAAAATGATTAAATAATCATAATGAGTCAATTAAATTTCAAGAGAATTATTATAATACTATTAAAATATTCGTATAGACAATGAAAAATAAATGAATGCAAAATGAAGAAAAGGTATATAACGAATGTGTTATTGAGTACTTTTAACAATACGAAATTACATTAAAACACGTTACAGAATTCTTTAACATGAGAATTAAAAATTCGTAAAATTCTAATTAAAAATTTTTATTAACAATTTTGCCCCAAGCACAAATATTTTTGTTAGAAATTTTTTAAACTATAACTTTTGCTATAACATAGTTCAATTAGCAAGCACAAAATTTACTTCATATGAAAATAGTAATTTTTTTATGATAATTCATATAATAAAAAAATCGAAATTAATGAAACATGACAGAAGGAAATATTGTAAAATAATTTGTTGCTTATAAATATCACTAATATCGGTATGTAAGTACGTGCGTAGATACAAAATTGTAATGCTCCAATTTTTAATATTAAGTATCTGCTTATGTGCTGGTATACTATAGATGGCAATAATGCTATCGCGTAGCTTTTACATTTTCTCCAGCAAGAGTTAAATAATAGATCAAGTTGTTCTAAAAAAAACCTGGAGCATATCTCAGCTAGGTTGGGCCTTGGTTGAAGCTCCAATTAATGTCACCCTTCATTTTCCCTTTTAAAACGTTGGCTGCGACGAACGTGATCACGTGCAAGTGACCATAAATGTCGTATTCAGGCGGGCTCTTACCGCGCGTCACAGCGTTTCTCTCCCCGCCTGGTTTATTTCCATTCTGTAAGTGATGCAAGAAGTGTGCTATTCAGGTCCAAGAGTGTATAACCTCGCATGGACCATTAAACGCTTGAGGATATCTATTCTTCCTCAACCTCTTTTTCTACCTCTTTCGACAGTAAACGAGTCCATTCGTCTCATCTCTCTCTTTCCTTCTGTCCTGATTCAACCACTTTTTCCTTGTTTTTCTTCCGCTCTACCTCTCTTTTCTCCTACTATCACTGTAAGTTAGACTGTTTTTTGAAAGAGCTAAGCACCCGTGAGATTCGCGTTGTACCGCTGTCTCGTAATTTGGCTACTGTAATGTGTCTTCACTTCTAGCATTTTTTCACCACTCTAACATATTTTTGAAAGATTTTTAGATTACAGTTGAGTCGCAATACATAAAATTCACAGTCAATTATAATTCTAGACTTTATAATTTATTATTCCGTTAACAAATTAAGAAAAATAAATAATTTATAGTTTCGCTCTTCTGTTAATATTTTTTACTTTTATCTACTTTCACTTTTAAAATTTCCTTTTTAAGGTATAAAAAAATACTAATAATACTAAATGCGGCATACCTAAATGCATTTATTTTAATATAATTTCAATATAATTATTTATAGTTTTAAATATATATACAGTTTTTATCTAAATTAACATTTAAATTCAAAGTAGTATGAACTTATGACTTGTGGTAATAACTTAATCTTAAAGTATAATGTCTTAGCATCAGAGTAAAGCGAACCTCTATCAGAGATTTGACGAAAAACATTACTTGTAGCTCAAGTACTTTTGTAAAATCTTTTTAAAATACACTTAAGTTTGTAAATATTAGAGTGAAATTAAAATTTTTAAAGATATCATTTTCCAATATTTAAATATTTTAAAAACTATATCGATTTATATCTGTATTAAAAATTGGTTTTATTGGTAGAAAGTTTATTACTTAAAAATATTTTGATTAACGCAGTTGAAAGTATTAAGTGAAGTAATAAATTTTTTCTATTCTAATGAAAAATTTTGCAGAAAATTTTGTAAAAATGTTTTGTAGAAATAAAAAATGTAAATGTTGTACTCATTGTTGTTATTGCTTCGGCGAATTGAAAGACAAGTAGTAGGAATGAAAATACTAGTATATAAGTATAATAGTCGATAAAATGCAAATCTTTGGTGCTAAAGTATTAATCTCAGGAATGGTTAGTATAAATCAGTTTAACGACTGAATATCTGCATAATCGTATATTATAAATTCCATAAACATGGATATATTCATACTTAATAATAACATATTATCGATACTCATCCAACCGTGTATCTTCGCTAACATTATCTCTATCATTATTCAGCTTTAAAAAAGTCATTCAACCTCTTAAAGTTGTAGTAAAAAAAGTTACGTTTCTACAAAATTATAAATTAAAAAAAATAAATTATAATTTTTATAATTATTTTATTTTAAATAATTATTTAATGTTTTATAAGTTTGTGTATTGATTAAGCACAATAACTTATTTGTACTTAAGCATTTCACACTAATTAGCATTAAAATAGTAAATATTATTAGCAAATTTAAAGTAAAAGTAACATTAGTGTAAAGTAACATTATTAATATTTTGTATTCTTATAATATGTGTACATTAGTCTATTATAATAATAACAATATTATATATATATATGGGCATTTGCATGTTTATAGCGATATAAATTAAAACAAAATAATTGACATATTTCATTTACATAATTTTAAATTTCTGTAGTGAGGTAGTTTTCTTCAATTTTAAATTCAAGAATCGCATAATTTCGACTCGTTTACTTAATTTTTTAATAATAAAACTAATCACTCAAACATAACTCTTGAATGCATGATTTTAAGTTTTGAAGATTATAAAATGCTTCTATATACTAAATTTATCAAGTTGTTTTTCTGAATATCCAGAAAATGTGAGCTTGTAGTTAAGTTCTTTATGTATAGAAATTGCTGTTCTGAAATATTTATCTTTTTATTTTCTGGTACAAAATCATACATTAGTGGCTCTACAGATGTCATAAAGGTGTTCATAATGTATGGCTATTTTATAACTATTTTTAGACATCAGTTATTTTTGCATTAATTTAGGATGGTCAGTTCACTGATTTTTAAAATTTTATTAATATACTACTTCGTGTTTTTTTATATAAACCAGGCAGTTAGTATGAGTTAACATACTCTATCCTTGTAAAAGTTTACAGTCAAGTTGATTATAACCAAAATTTTATAACTACTTTTCTTTTATAGTAAATGTAGTATTTCACAAAGACTTTAAAAAGATCTTTTATGAATTATGCGATGAGATGTTCCTCAGGTAATAAACAATTTCTTTATTATTCTAAAAATATAACTGTAGGAGCTTGTGATAATGTAAAATATTCATAAAATCCGAGCATAGAATAGAATAATTACAATAACATAACTATCGTCGAGAAAGACGATTCAAGATTCTAGTTAAAAATAAATCTTTCTTGTTGACAAATTTACATCAACAGAGCACTTAAAAATAAAAATTCAATTTAAGTTTATTAATCTGAATTACAATTTGATTTTCCAGGTTTTGAATATTGTTTGAATGGATGAATGATATATATTATTAAATAATTGGTAAAAATGTTGAAAGCTTATATGATGTAAAAAGTAGCTCCAAATACTTAAAGATAATAAATTAATTCAATTGAATAGAAAATATATATATTATTATTAATATTTTTTTTCATTTGAAACGAAAAAATAACTCTTTTAAAATTAAAGACCAACATTTAAACGTATATTCATAAACAAATTATTATTAAATATATTTCATAGTCAACGTATTCTAAGTATGAGTGGTGCACCTAGTCTAAAGAACTGAAAATTTGAACATTATATGTGCGCTATTTTCATAGAATAGTGAAAAGGCTAAGGGGAGAGATACCGAGACAAAGGGAAAGAGACAGGAAAAAAGAGAAGGAGAGAAAGAGACGGATGCTGAGTGAAGAAACTTCCAAAGTAAACTCGAGGGAGTCGTGCATCTCCAGAGACGGGAATCTAAAATCTAAAATTAGAAAGAAAAAGTCTCTTATTTGTTTCTTTCATCCACCGTCAGATTGGGCGCCGATGACAGTTAAGAAAGAGGAGATCGACACAATGACTCAACTTTTTCCCTTACGCTTATGTTGGATGCGAATTTCTTTCCTAGGAAGTGTTAATAAAACGCGCATTATTTATTTTTCATTCTAATATACTGTAGGTCATATAGTGCTAATAATAATAAAGAAATTGATTTTATATTGCCTTCTCATCAAAAATAGTAAATTTGGACTACCTAGCTTCATTAATATGATTGATATAAGTTAAGATCAAATATTAAAATTAATGTGCCGATGCACAAAGTAAAATTGAAAATTTATTTAACAGAACGAGTTTCAAGCTTTTCTGAAATTAAGTTAAACAATGTAGCTTTTCTATATTCATGATTAATCAAAATTTTTATCAAATAATAAAGAAAGGACTTTATTGCTTAAAGAAATCGACTAACTTTATATTAAAATCCACTTTCTCTAATTAATAGTATTTGTTGTTTATATACTAAGTTGCTGTATCAATTGTGAATGTTCATAAAAGTACAATTAAAAATTGAGTTATTCTTTACAAACAGGAAAACGAAGTAATATTTTAGATTGAAATATTTTGCGCTTATCTGATTTACGCGAATGGCTTGTATAATCAATCGTTAAAATTCTGTACATCATTATGTGATATAACATATTGTAATTAAAGGCTCAAAATCATGTAACTTCATTCATAATCATAGCAAGAGCCATTTCAAAGAAACTGGTTTAAATCGATTATTCTATTCAATAGGTTGAAAGCGTGAATATCCATATTTTTAATTAAAAAAAATTCATTTTTATTTTTTTTTACATTTAAAATAATATTGAAAATGAACTTGATAGTATAAATTAAAAACCTAATGAAAAACTTTTGATTCTATTTATATTGATTTGTATATTGATGTAATTAAAAGCAATACTTTGAGTAAAATCTACGTCTGTATCAAAGCATATATCGAAGTGAGGTGACAAAGTAACAACAGCTCGATCACACATTTGAGCATAGGTTCAATGACTGCCAATAGTTTAGACAAGCATGTATATAATGGATATGTGGATATGCATCCTTCAGAATGTCAACGAGATGTTGTTCCATTGGTGAGATTGAGCCTCTCTAAGATATATTTTAATTTCAAACAACATACACATAAATACATTGACACAAAATTATTCAAAATCAGCATATAATGTAATAATTTGTCTTTAATTCGATTCCACTATAGTTTTTCCCTATTTATATATTATTAATAATATCTCAATTTTTAGTTTAAAGATTGTTTTATTTATGAATAATAATATTCACTTTAATATCTTGTGTGATACATTACTGATCTTCACTAATGTAAAGCAAAAAATATGCACAATGTCAATACCCAAAATATCAAAAGTATGGTAATAATAACTATAAATATTAAGTGGTAGCAATGAAATATGAACGAAGATAGAGAGGAAGAGAGTGAGTTTAAAACGAAGGATTAAAAAAAATTTATGAAGTGTACGGCAATAACACCGCCAATTATTTTACTCTCTATCGAGGAATTGCATTTGCGATATTTTTCATTCGTACACCACTGCTTTTCAATTTGCTTATTCTCCATTTTTCTGTTTTTCCTTCGGCTCCAAATTTAATTTTACGCAGATAATTATAAACTTTAAGTTCCTTACTTCGCGCTTACACGCTTATGTTGTATTTTACTTTTTTCGACGCCGAGTACTCAAGATACTGAATAATGCTATTGCTGCATTTAGCGCTGAAATTGTTAACTCAATCATTAGGAAAAAACCAGTGAATTCAGAGTTTTCTTTATAATGTCACACAATAAATTATATCTAATACACTAGTGTAACTAATCGTAAAAGCAAAGTGATTTTGATAAAATCCGCTGGTCCATCGTAAACCATTTGCAAAAAAGTATATTCACGAGAAATTTTACTGTATGAAAAACAGAAATTATAAAAAGTAAAAAAAAGTGAAATATTAAATTTTATAATACAAAGCTTTTACTTTTATAAAAAAGCCTATTTGCTCTATTTTGGTACTTATTTTTTTTATAATATTTTATTTTAACATTTATAAGATTTAAGAGTTTCCATTATTTATTCCATTTTTTTTTGTTTACAAAAACTTTAATTTAATATTGAAGCTTATAACGATTTCATTCGAACATGTAATGCGTATTCATGATATATAGTATTTTAATGAATGAAGAGAATAATAATTGCAAACTTACGTTTGATAGAAATATAAAAGAGGAGTCGTATATAGATGGATACGAAAAATGCATAATGTCTTCTTGTTTTATTCTGCTGATTTCATACGTAATTAGTTGACAAATTTCGATAATATTTTAATAATAAGAAATTCAGAGCAACTACTGTTAAAAAATACGCATGGCTTGAACGATATTTTAACAGTGAGCGATTTTCTCGATTTTAGTATTGGTTCTATTCTGTCGAGATAATTTATTCTCCAGTTATTAGCAATGTACCCTGCTAGATTAAGCTACTACGTTATAACGCAGGAAACTCGAATCTGAAGACGCCGAGCTTACAATGATTAGTGTGAGATTCTGGCAAAGTTCTTAATCTGCGAGGAATCTTAAAAAACGTCAAGAAAACGACGAACCGATAGTAAACAAGTAGGAATGAAACTAACACGATTGACATCAGTGGCCTTTACAGAGCACCGATCGAATTTATTGTTCAAGTTAGGCGAAGTGTCGCAATTCCGAATCCAGTGCCTCCCGTCGCCGCAGACAAGTAAACTGGAGCTCAACGACTTCTTCCCACCCCATCCTCGGAATGCATCGACCCCGCTCGCCGTCCCTTCGCGCTGAGCCACCGAGGACAAGTGGACGAGTCGGGCGACTGGCTCGGCCAAGGGGAGAGAGAGAGAGAGAGAGAGAGAGAGAGAGAGAGAGAGAGAGAGAGAGAGAGAGAGAGAGAGACCCCAGCCCCTTTCCTTACCTTTCTCATCGGTCTGGCAGGCGTCCAGGAGTAGGCCGACAGTTAGCGCCATAAACATCGCCGATAACGCCGCAGTCGCCGGACGCGCCATCTCGTCGGCTACCCAGCGATCGATCGGGGCTCGACGACCCTCCTCCCGAAGCTCGCACGGGCGCACCAGCGATTATCGCCGGACTCCTCTTCCTCGGGCGGGCTTCAGTGCCGCATCTGGCATACCTCGCGGCCGGAGTCGTCCGATCGACGGCCGCTCATTCCGGGTGGGCCTCTGGCTGCGGTCCTTAGGTCCTGCCGGGCCTCGGCACCATCCTACACCGCGGCCTGTCGACGGCGATTTGCTCGCCGGGCTATTTTAGAGCTCCCCTCGCCGCTGCAACAAACAGAAGAAAGAGAAATAATAATAAAGGACGCCTCACCCCTCCGTACCTGCAGGCACGTCTGCGCCGACACGCTGGACACAATGCTACCGGTTTTACGAGCCTATCAGACCTCCTTGACGCCTCTTCCACCCACGGGAACCATGCTACCGGTTTTACGAGCCTATCAGACCTCCTTGACGCCTCTTCCACCCACGGGAACTCATTGCACTCACCTTTCTGCATTGATTTTCCTCCGCGCGTCCTTACTCTCCTCTTCCGCTCGGGTGTACATTGTTCCATTGATAATAAAATTTTATTAACTAGAGCCAAAAATGTTGGCCGCTTTCGTTGGAGTCGAATCTTCTCTCGTTGTTGGCTTTGGTTTTAAATAATATTTGGCCTAGCTTCAATTTTTTTTTTTTTTTTTTTCTTAAATTCTCTGAAAAAATTTACTTTTCTTCTTCTCTCAACTTGTAATACACATAGATAATGTTCCTAGATTTTTATACCAAATTCAAATTCTTGGATGTATGTTATTTAATATGGATTCCTCTTAACGCCTGTTAGCATCACTGCTATCCAAGTAACAATTTTCTCATAAGTTTATCAATCCTCTTACGCGTGGGATAGCTCTTGAGATTACTTTACAAGAAAACACAAAAACTATATTTTGTTTTTTAATTAATCGTTAAAAAAATGTTAAGGAGTTATGTACATTTCTAGTACGTTGTGTTATTAGTTATTAGTATTAAAAAATTAATATTTTATAATTGAAAGTTAAATTAATTAAATTATAATATTTTTATATTATTATAAATACGTATTACATTATTGTAATTATAGTATAACATTGCACTTACGACTTCAGGCAACAACATTCTTATTAGACAAAACGTAAATTTATAAAATATTTATTGTAAATGAAAATGAATTCCTCGCGAAAGTGTAAAAATTTGCAAATCTAAAATATTATTTTGGAAGGTGATTAAATAATTAAATAATTACTCTAAATAGGTTTTATAAAGAAATAAGAATACACAATGATTATTTGAGTATTTAAATAAAAAAACTAATTTTCATGATACGATCTATTTAAAAATTTAAACCAATTAGTTCTATGGATAAAGGAGAGATGAAAAATGTCACAAAACCTTCTTTCGAAAAACGATTAATCATTAAACATCATTTACTTTGTTACCTGTTTACATTAAAATTTTATCTTCTAACTAGTGTTAACTTCTTCCATTAGTTACAAAAAAATACTTTGAAAAAATTTTTTTTGAATTCATCGTGCACAGGCAGCATACACTCGTATGCTTCTATAAATCGTATTCAGACAACTTATTGTACGTTATTTATAGTAAGGCAACAAGTATACAATAAATAAGACTTCGATTATCCAAATTGCATTATGTCTGGGAAAATGCCTGTTACAGAACACTAAAAAACCAGCTAGAGCTATTTTTTAAGCTATTTTAGAGATATTTTTTTTCCCAACAGTGTTAAAAGTTGCACAGATTGCGGTTCATGTAATATTATTCCATTTAAATAATCGGTTGTTTATTTGTCATTTTGATCTAGCAGTATTGGAAAAACCATGTTTTTTAATTGATAACTATAATGTTTTATTTTTTTTGCCTAAATTTATTTTAAAAAATTTATTACAGAGCCTAAATTTTTTTATATTTAATTTTTTAAAGGCAAAATTTAATTGAAGTACTGCAAAAATAGAAAAGTTAATGTCCACAGGTTTAAATATGAAATTAATGAAATAATATACGTATAAATATACGTAACGTTCAATATCTGTCACACGAAGAAATAGATGAAAAAATTATCGCTTGTATATGCTCATATATTTAACGAATAATAATGATTTAAAAGAATATAAAAATGTTTGTATAAATAATTATATTATTGATTATTGTTATTAAATTTCTGTAAATACTTTATGGGCTTTATTGATGAATCAGCTAATGTTGTGTTTATTAAAAATTAAAACTATTTTAACACTTTATGAACATTTCTTAATGAAATGATTTTTAAATGTAAAACGTTATATAATTTATATTTATTGTTATAGAAAAAGACTACATGAAACGTATTAAGCATCTTTAATTCAATATAAATAATTAATAAGTCTATTTACCAGAAAATGATACTTTTAAAATTTTTAAATTATAACAAATTTTTATTGAATTATAATTGGTTTAAAAGCTCAATTATAAAACGTGCTTGTAATTTTTGATTCAATCTATAATACAACTTGTGATCACACTTCAATTTCAAAATTTCCGAAAATAAAAAATAAACCGCTTACACTTTAAAACTTCCTATAATAAATAAACTTAATTAAGTGTTGAATAGGTATGTATTTATACTGGTTTTCCCAGTAAATTGTAAATTGTATACAAATCTAATATAAGGGAGTCTCTAAAAAGTAATTAAATTCATTTTACTAATTTGTCTTAATTTAATGATTATATTCCTTGAATTTTTAATAGTAAGTAATACTACATATATATGTTTTTACTTTAAAATCAACGCTTTCCTTTATTTTGTTTCTTATTTAAAGATTTAGTAAATTTAAGTGCTATGCCGTATTAGTTTTACCCTTTTTCGATATAAACTATTGATAATAAATAAAATTACTATAATGGTGATTTTTGATAACTTATTCTTTATGCATATTTTATGTATTTTTTTTATAAGAATGGTTTAAAATATTATACTGCAAATTTTATACTATTTTTATTAGAATTAATGTTACTCCGAAAACGAATACTTAATAACATAAGAAAAAATTTATATTATAATTTACAGTACACAAAAACCCTTCTATAAAAACTATCTACAAGTTTAAGTACAAGTTAAGTATTTTCTAAAAAAAATTAATCGAGGCAACTATTAATCAACTACTGTAGACAGATTGTAAATGAAGTTATAAACTTATTTCAATAAAGTAATCTAACATTCTAATTTATCTGTAGCTTTCTTTCTGCATATATGCACGTGTGTATTTGTGTGTGTGTGTGTGTGTGCGCGCGTGTGTCTTGTGTGTTCACAAGCGAAGATGAATAGGAGGATATATTTAGGTTTTAAGCTATTCCATTATGTTTAGGAGATAGTGTGCCCCTTAAGTTAATAATATTTGCATATTATGCTTGTATATTAATAATACCATCTTCTTACACAATTACTTTACTTTTTCATCAATCTATTAAAAAATACAACACTCTGAACTACAATAAACAATAGTAATTCTGGCTTTAAAAGATTTTCTTTAAGATGAGAAAATAATCTGATGTGCCTTTATTAAATTTACATTAGTAAATATCATTAGTTGGTTAAAGTTTTCACTTTTATCTTTAATATATATTAAAAATTTCTTGTTATAATACTTTGATTGACAAGCGTAATAGAAGAAAAACTATTCCTTTTTATACTTTTTATACTATACCTATTGTATTTATGCATAGTTTTATAATTAAAAAAACTACATGCTTAAAAAAAAGGAAAATATAAATCTCATCTATGAAAGAAGGGTATAAAAAATCTTTGATAATAGATAATCTAAAATCTATAATAATATTGCAAATATACAACATAACACTTATATATATAGAACTGATATTATATTTTCCTGATGACAAATACATCAACTTAAAATAATGTAATTTAAAGACCAAACTAATCTTATTTTAACATTGAATATTACAAATATAATAATAATCTTCTAAAGCACAAATTATTCAAGTACCAAGTTGCATCGAAAGTACAACAAATTTGATGCTGCAAATAAATATTTTATGTTTGATGTAAATGAAAATAAAACAGTTTTATTTTACTTCATTCATTATAAATACATATGATACATTATATACTAATTCTTATCTATTAAAAAATCTATTACTGAAATTTCTATTATATTCTTTTTGTTTAAATATTAAATTAAGAATCATAGAGTGCTATGCACTTACATTCTCTATAATTATATAGATAATGTATAAATTTGAGATTACAATTTATGTTTTTTTATATTTTTGTCACCACTTATAAGTTTTATGCATACTTCGATTATTTCACTTTTACAATACTTGGATAGTAGCCGTTAAAATGCTAATATATTAAAAAAATTTTCTTAATTTCATTTAAATAACTTTACGTCATAAGAGTTTTAATAATGAAAATCTATTTAAACGATTGTAAGTTATTATTTTTCAAAGGATTTCAATTGCTTTTAATCACATTAAACTATAAAGTAAATTATCAATTCATTTACATGTTCATTAATCACGGAAAAGTGTTATATTATTAAGTAGTAACTCAATTTACACCTAATACATGAAAAATTTCACCAATGCACTTGTGAAAAGAAATACAAGAATAAACTGAAAAAAACTTTCTCAACAATAACATACTTGCAATCATATTTGCAAATACGCGCACATTTGTAGTTACAAATTTATGAGCTCTTTGTAGAGCGAAGAAAGGACTGAAACTGCACGCAAGAAACGATGTGGGGGACAGTGTAACAAGCAGAGTGTTCTTAAGAGGAATGAGGCTCTTTGTTGCCAGGTTTGTTTTTCTCTTACTCTCCCTTTCTATCCTTCCCCTCTCTCTCTCTCTCTCTCTCTCTCTCTCGTGTACATTCTCCCTCCGTCTTTCACTTTCTCTTCCGCTTTTCTTTTTTTTTTCATAAGTTGTAGATTCACTTTGAACCAACTACTTTCAAACCAACACGCAAGTCAGGGGTAATCTTAAATCAACGCAAAACAACTACGAGTGGACTTGTATTTACAGGGTGCCTGCTAATATCAGAACTTTTATTTTATGCAGTTGATTGTAAGTGTGTGTGCCTCAGTATGAATGAATAGTCTAAGCACTTGAAAATATACACGGTTTTTCGCGGCTTTTAATGTCATTGAAGAGCATCTAATTTTCATGGTAACTTTTTTCTAGCATACGATAATACTTATTATCAATAAGAACACATTATCTAAAATTAATTGCATTTGGCTATTATTAATTGTAAGGTTATCCTTTAAGAAAAACTTTGTGTTGTAAATTTAACAAAAATGAAAAACAACCAAAGTAATGTGAAAAGTAATGTGGAAAGTATAATTTGACTGGAAAAAGTTAACCTATCTAAAAAAGGTAGTATCAAAGTAATAAGTTTCAATGTTAATGGCAACAAGTGACCTAAGACTTGAATTACTCTCAGGTTTTCTATACGATAGAAAAAAAGAAAAATGTGGAAAAGCAAAAAATTATTAGCGGACGCAAGACCTTTTCGTGAATCGTATGGCCAACTTTCCGAAGAGAAAATAGTTGAAGAAATGTAAAAAGATTAGTTTTTTTGGTTTCTATTCATCGCAAAATCTGTTTAATTACATTTAAAAAACAATAATTGTTTCATGGAAAAACAAGTTCGAAATATTCCTTGCTTAAAAATTTACAATGGAAAAAGAATTTCTATTGATAATAGTAAAATTGACTTTTGTATAGATTTATATTTATATTAATCAAATTTTATTGAAATGATAAAAAATATTGTTCATTTAAAACTGCAACAGTGACCTATTTATTTTAATTATGCCTTATTAAATGCTTAAAAACAATTACAACTAAAAAATATAGTAATTATCATATTTAATATACTCAAAATAAAATATAATATAGAAAATAATTGTAAACGTTTAAATAAATTATTGTGTAAATAATTGCACCTGAAGTAATTGAAATATTTTTGATTTAGTAAAAAATGATATTAAATTTAAATAAAAAAAAAGTAATAACAGTACAATTTAAGATAATATACGATATAAATGCAATATTTTAGTTACCTATAAATTGTTACTCTCCATAAAATGAATATAAAACTTATTGTTAAATTTTATGCTTTAGAACACTAAAGAAGCAATTAAAGTCAAAATAATTATAGTGATCGAGATTTCACCTGATAAAAAATATAGTAAGTAATAACTAACCATCTACTAAATCGTCAAATCTGTATATATACTTATCCAATAGACATAAAATACTTTGAAAAAATAAAAATATCGTACAGTTAATTTAAAAGATGTGCTAAGAAAGGATTTTTTAGAATAAAAATTAAATTTAAACAAATACAAAATAATTATTGGTTAATTGTATCAAAACCTAAGAACCTTAATAAAATATAAATCTTTTTATATAGATTACCATTACTCATAATAAGATGTGAGTAAAACAAAATTAATAAAACAACAAAAAATAAAAATTACATATTTTTATTTCGTTACTGTGTATATAATATGGTATAAATTCGCTTCGTATTAAAAAAGAGAGTATATAAATATACGCTTATCTATCATTTATCCATTGAATTATTCTAAGTATTAATTTAAAATTCATAAGCTTTGGAATCAATCAACAAAATCGTTAATATTAATCAAATAAAGACTTTTTTTAATTTTGACTTATACAAATAAATATTAATATTGTTGCTTATGTGAAAAAATATACATATGATATATATGTTATTATAATATATGAACAAAACTAAAATTAGCTTAGAATATTTATAAATGATGCTTTGATAAAAAAATAACTCACTCATGGACATATTAGTTAATAAAATTAAGTGTAGTTAAACAAATAAGTTATAGCAAAATATGTATAAACAAGTTAAAAATTTCCCTTTAGCTTTACTCTAGTAAAACAGAATTTCTATAAAATTATCGAAATTTTTTTATCTCTGATCCCTTATAATTAATAATGTATTATTTGTTATTAATAACCTTTCAAAGATTATTATCTTATTGAAAAAATCAATTCATAAATGTTATGCTCTCTTCTAATAATAAAAATTTTAATACATTTTGCGGTAAAGTCAAAAAATTTTAATATTTTTTAAAAATGTTTAAAAAATTTTGTTTCAATAAATTCAGATATAGCAGAGTAATTATTCTTTTGTAACCTGCTAACTACTAGTATTCTACGTAATCCAGACAGCAGATAAAAATATAAATATAAATTTTGGAAGTGTTCCCTGTATCTTCCGTATTAGGCATAGCTATAAATATCACACGCTGAAAGAAATAAACTAGAATAATGAATGTAGGAACCAAATCATTGAGTAAGATTTAGGTTTAGTTTATAAAAAAAATGAAAAATATGTTTTTAAAATGCAAATATATGAGGTAAACTTAATAAATCTAAGTAAAATAATATAAATGAATAGAAAAAATTAACGATTTTAATAAATACAATAATAAAAGACCAGACAAATTAAAGGAAAATCAAGAATTCGTATATTATATTTAAAAACTTTCTAGAATAGCTTCCTTGTCTACTTCTTGGGATTCGAAACGGGTTAAATATTTTTAAAACAATTTATAATTTTCTAAATATATTTAAAAATTTTGAAATTTTGTTTAAGTAAAGAAGATAAAATAATAAGAAATAAATAAAATTATGCATATGTTTTGCAAATATTTAATCAATTTTTTTCTAAATAAAATGATTCTGTTTACTGTATGCAATAAATGTATTTTATTTATTAAAAAATATATAAACATATTAGTTAAAACAATTTTTTGAAAACAACAATCACTGTAAACAATTTATAAATTAAAAAAAATATAAGAATTGTAAGTAATTAACTAGTTTAAACATATCATTTACAACATAATGATTGAACACAGCGTAAAGATCATTATAACATTAATTAATTACCCAATACCCAATATTAAATAATGAAGGTTAATTAATATATGTATCCAAAAAACAGAATATTTCCTTTTCAAGTTTGGAAAAATTTTATATTCGTGTTTTATATTGTATTTTTACGTACTTAGAAATTTTATTTTTTCATAGTCTTGAATTTCAATAATTGAGTTTACTATTAAATTTTTTTTATTATTAATATCTAATTACAATAAAACTATAGTAATAAATACTAACCATTATAGTTCCACAACGTAGCTTAATTTATAAAACTCCATAGACATGTTCCAATCTGAAAAAAAAAATTTCAAAATTAATCTATGTATATATATTGTAGAGCTTACAATTAAAAAAAATGATAATTTATAATTTATATTAATATAGTTAAAGTTATATGGAATATTTGGAATATATATTAAACCTTACTATAATCGATGATATTAATATCTATACTAAATAAAAAAAGGAAATTAAAAAATAAATCATAAGGTCTTTGCCGAAGAAGTTCAGTTTCATTAGGTTCTTTATCTTATTTTCTGTGTAACGTTTTTTTGTGATGGGGTCGAGCGGAAATTTATTTCACACGTTAAGCCATGAATACTGTGACTGTGGTTTTAGTCTACTGCAAATATGAGATATAAGGGCAAAGGGACATCGAAGGATATCACTCATGATGCTACATTATACCTCCTTCAAAATTCATAGCCTATGAACGAAATATAATTTGAAGTCTTAATTTCTTTATAACAATTTTGTATATTGATGAAGTAGGGTTGTTTAACCTAAATCATTATTCTTGTGAAATTATTTTTTTAATTAAAACGCTACTTGAAAAATCAAAATCTATTTTAAAAAGCTTTATTGCATTTTTTCGAATCGTTTTTTTTATAATTCTTCATGGTTTTACGAACGCAAATATTGCTTCTGTAAAAAACTGTTGAATTGCGTATAGTAAATATATGTATATAAAAACATCGACATGTCATATTCTTTATGTTCAATTAGAATTAAATTGCAATTTACGGCTGAAAAGGTTATCAATTATATATAAAATATATATAATAAATAAATATTTTAATCCTAAGTCATAAATTTTAATCCTAAGCTAAAAAAAATTATAAATATTTTTCATACATTTTCAAAAATTTTTAAATAATTTTATAATTTCAATATTTCTCAAAACGACCAGCATTATTATTGAATTTTACAATATAATTTTAAATAAAGTACTTTATTATTAAATAGATGTTTAATAATTTAACTATGAACCTAAAATCTTCTGTACCTATCAAAATTTAATAATACATTAATAATTCGATATAAAACATTCTCAAAAATATTTCTAAACAATACAAATAAAAAAAAACTACATTTGCATGTTTGATTATGAGCCAAAGTAAAAGATGAAACGTATATTTTATTTCTTATAGAACTATTTTTAAAAGCACAGTAATGGGATAAATTAAAAAAAAATAATAATAAATTAATAAATTTCAAATTTACTTTTGGCTTTTTTGTTTTTCTAATATATATGTTTTTGGACTGCAAGTTATCTTTCATTAATCTAATTTTTATTCTTTCTCATTTTTACTTTGTTAAAAACAAACAATCTTTTAAAAAATATATTTTCCCATTTTACATAAGTTATTTAATTGTTTAGAAAAAGAAAATTATTTCTTTATAGTACATTCTGTAAGTATAATAATATCTGTAAATATATATATATATATATATATATATATACATATAGAAAGCAATAATTGATTATAAATATATATTCTATATATTAATTTTAAATTTATTTTGTTTTCATTTAGAAAGCAAAAATACCCATATATTATAGAAAATTTAAAGATGAAAATGTTTTTTTGCAATAAATTTCATATAGAAGTTCATATAGAATATATATAAAGTTATATATGAACATAAATGCGCAAAAAGCATATTTTTAATAGAGAAGAAATATTAGTAAAAAACACTGTCAATCCAATAAAAAACTATGTTTTTTCTGAGTAAATTTAATATAGATCGAATCAATATGAAAAATCAAAAATATTTATTTAAAAAAAAATGACTTAATTTTAATAGAAAATATAAAAAATATGGCTTTAACTGAGGCACATAACTGTATGACGATAACTGTGCCTTAATTCGCATACTAAAACTGAACTAATACGCAAGTCAACAGTAACAAGCTTTTGCAACACTTGTAAAAGTTATTATATTTTAGTATTTTTGAATCGTAATTTAATTAAAATGATAAAAAATATTTTAAAATCCTATTAAATATAATAATTTATTACTATCAAAATTAAAAAATTTATTTAAAAAAATGAATTGTTGCAAATTATTTATAAAAGTGGTTTTAATTTAATTTAGTATCAAAAGTAGTATCAAAATATTAATTTTGTATTTAAAAAATATTCCATTTAGATTCTTAGTTAAAATCATTACATTTCCTTGATAAATTTAAAATACTAAATTTTGATTTTTTTACTCGAATAATTTTAATGAAATCTTTTACAAAATTGAAGTTGAAAAATGATATTTAAAATCTTGTAAATTTATCTTAAATTTACAGTTTTACTTCTCCTTTTTTATTCCACTTTTTAAATGAACTATATTTGTTGTAATAATAATGTAATAGCACTTTAATTTTGGAGTCAATCACGATGATCATTTGGAATGAAGGAAGAAACATTTTTCACTTTGCTGAATGTAGTAATTTTGTATTCGCTATCAAATGCGAATCGTCGATGCATGATGGTAAGTTCAAACATACTATCATAAAATACGTGTGTAGTGTGCATGTAGTGTGGTATATTTTGCACTTACATTTATTCAAT
Organism: Kradibia gibbosae; assembly: GCA_018907135.1. Classification (NCBI taxonomy): domain Eukaryota; kingdom Metazoa; phylum Arthropoda; class Insecta; order Hymenoptera; family Agaonidae; genus Kradibia; species Kradibia gibbosae. Next base: position 12,612,943 of record JACCHX010000002.1, on the reverse strand, counting down.
AAAGATTGTATCGAACGTTGTGTAATGTATGTTTTTGGTAGTATAGAATTTTATAAAAATTTTATAAAAGTATGTCGAAGACAAAAATTGTATTTATTTTTTTACGTTATTTTTTTCTACTTTTGTATCATATTTTTATGCTTTAGCAAGAGCTTAATATTAATCTTGAAATGAAAAACATTTCACTATGGACTCTTATTATGGAATGTGATTTTAATTAAAAATTTCGAATAATATTTATCAATCAAAAATATATTTCATGTATGCTTAATTATTTCCTCTTCCTATTTAATTAGACTGAATAAAAATACAATTACTCTCAGTCATTTAAAACAAATATACATCATTTTTTCTTTAAAATCTTTTAACATTTCCAAAGAGCATGGAATTAACTTATACACTGTTTTAAAGGAAGATTTATATCAAGTTTTCAATCGACGCATGGGTGATTTTGTACATTGTAATATTTTTGAGCAGCACAAACACAATATCTGCAATCGTTAAAATTATCCTAATTTTAACGATAAAATAGTAACTAAATGTGGTGGTAACTGTTGAATTATACATACTATTATCACAAATATTTGAAAATGTTTCCCTCTCGATTATCTAATAATATCATTATTTATAGTAAGCAAAAGCTATTCTATATATAAAAATAATAGCATAAAATAAAAATATTAAGCCTTTATTTACGAGAAAAAAAAATTCGTTACCATCATTCTAAATTTTCATTAGGAATAAGCTGGTTCTTTAATATTTAATAGAAATATGTTTTTTTACATTTTAATCATAAGATCAGATACATTATTATTCTTATACATAGTAAATAATACAAATGTAAATAAAATATATATATATATATATATATATTATAGATTATTTTTAATTAGGAATTCAAATAAAATTTGAATATTAAATTTTTCAAAACTTAAATAAAAATTTGTAAAAGCTTTAACATAACGCTTTTAATCAAAATGATAATCCTCTATACTATTATTATTATCAATAATATAAATAGTATTTTTATGTGCATAATTATGTATACATATCATTAAAATATGTAATAAACGAATTAATGAAAGCCGAAAAATAATATTTTACTTACATTATGAAAAATATTATCCATTAAATAAAAAATAATTAAAATAATATGATGATATATATTATATTATAAAAATACATTATGTTTAACAAGAACCTATAGACTGTTTCTTTAATTAAAGTATTTTACGATCTTCCTAAAAAATTCTAAAATATTTTTAACTTTAATTAAAACAAAATTAAAAGGATTTGCTTAAAAAATTTATTTTAATAAGTACTTTTTGAATCTTGTTTCTTGTATTTCATAACAAAATATTCATTAATTCATAAATTTTATCAAATATTCTTAAGTACTAATAATTGTAAAATATTTTTTACATTAGTGACATTCTTATAAATTAAATTAAAATATGAAATAAAAAATTTATGAATTATAGAACTCTTAAATAGGAAACTTACAAAAATTTCATTTATAATTAACTCATATTTTCAAACCAACTTTGTATGACTCTTAATGTGTTTCTATAATACTTTTTAAACGTTTATTTTAATACGTTTACTAGTTAATAAAAGAAACTTACTAAATATCATATTATATATAAAATGAAATATTCCAAAAAATTAGAAAAACTATTAGTATAAATACAATTTATATATAAGCATATTACAATCAATATAAATTATAAAATAATTTAAATAATACTTAAATATAATTTCGATTTTTTAATAATATATCAATTTAGATCGTTCAATTTAATGTTTCTTCTGTTCCTTTCAAGAGAAAATTTATCAAAATTATTTTTACAGCAGATTTCATAAAAATGAAGTATATTTATTTGAAATAGAAGATGCATTCCAATAAACAAATTAGGTATATTTGTTTCATTTAATATTCTTCGATATTTTAAAAATATTTTGCAGAAAAAACTTTTAGATGTGAATTGATAAATTGTTTTGCATGAAATATAATTTTTATTAGTTTTACCAGTATTATAAAAAATGGATTTTTTTGATTTATAAAACATGTTGAATATATTAAAATAGTTTTTCATTCATTTGCAGATGATTGGTTTTGCATTCATATAATGTTGCTTAATTTTTCAAATTCAATTGTACGTGTACAAGAACTTTTGAATTAATTATTTTATAAGTAAATATTATGAATATTGAACAATATATACTGTAAATATATACATTTTTTAGATTACATAGAACTCGTTTTCTTATTTACAGGGGCTTTTAATTTTAAAAATTAATTATATGTCCATGCAAATTCAATAAATATTTAATGTAGCCGCGAGATAAATCCGAATTAACACATTCTCAGTATATTACTATGATATAACAAAAAAAACAGTAAAGTCGCAAGATGTTCTTAAGCCTTTTAATGCTAAATTTCCTTGACAACCATGCAATTTACTCTTTCTCAGTCACTGTGCATTACTAAGCGTTTTTAACAAAAAAGTTGACTTTTTTTTTACTCTTATTTAACTTTTTAGAAAACATGGGTAAGTAAAATTGTTAGATTGTAAACATTTAATAAAAAAATATTCAATTTAGTCAATAAATCACATGAAATTGTATAATGTTTACTAACGGCTTATAATTGATATTTCCTGCTCTATAGCTGCTTATTAATTGTCACTGACATTTGTCTTTTGATTTATTTAAAATCTAGTTTCTGATTTTTTATTAAATTGCTGTCTTCTTCATTATTTTATTATTAAGTTAAACACCTAACTGCTTATTATGCATTATTTAGTAAACGTTAACAGATTATTGGAGGGCAGAGTTTACGACTCAATTTTCTCAGTTTTTTCATGGGCTTTAATTACAATTATGTTTTATATGAAAATACAAGGAATTTTACATTCAACGTTAATAAAGTAAATTGATATAACAATATTATTATCTATAAGTAATTTATATTACGATTATACAGACAAGTGTGTATATACTGAGCTGTTAGTTTTATGCTTCCTATAAAAGTAAAAAAGCTATTTTGACTTAAATTTTGATCTGCCCAAATAAAGATTTGCAGTGGAACAATGAGTTTAAATAATTTTTCGTCCACTGGGTCTCTCCTGCAATACGTATTGCTCTAAAAAATCGCTTTATGCATTATGTATTATGCATTATATTTAATTTTTGAGTTATTTATTTATTGCATATTTGTAAGCTTACTTTTTAAACATTTAAAACTTTGAATGTTTTTTTTACTTTTAAAACTGTTTTATAAAGGTCATAAAAAGTTATGAAACGTTTTTAAAAACCTATCAGAAGCTTTCAATTTGATCTGGTCTAACTAAAAAGCATTAAAAGCTTTACAACTGTAATAATAATTTTAAAGATATGGATATTCTACACCTGACACCTTACAAAAACGGATGTTAAAACAGTTAGAATATACGTTAAATATAATACCTTTATGATTGGTTTAGCTTTTCCGAATAACTAATTGAGCTTATTTATTAGTATTATTTAAAAACGAATAAATAATTGGTTAAATTCTAATGGAACTCTTCTCTTTCTCTTTTTATTTTTCTGTGCATTCAGAAGTGCTTGAAATACTCATTTACTTTCTTGTGTACGTATAGCCATTTTCTAGGAATAGCTATAATAGTAAGTTAATTTTATTCAAAATACATTTGGTCACTTAAAACACTTAGTCTGAGCATGTAGTATCTCACTCTAAACGTATTTTTACCAAATATTTTTATACAGGTTTAAACATTTAATCAAAACATAAAATTTTATTTTATTTATTATTTTTAATTTAATATGTTTTAAAACAAAATTTAATAAAATGTAAATAATTATATTAAATAAGATATTTAACAGAAAAAATTACATTTTTATAACAAACATCTTCATGATAATATATAATATAGATATACATGAATAATACCCATTGTTAACAGAAATACTTTAGTTTATTTTTTTTAAATATTATATGGAATATGTAAAATCATATTTGTATTCTAGTAACTGTAATACTGTTAATACACTACTAGTAAGTTTAAGTATAAGATTTGTCTTGAAAAGCAATTTTCATCCATTTAAATCTGTTAGTTAAATCTTATTCAATTAAAAACTACAAAATGAACTTGCACTTCTAAAGTTTCTTAATTCTATTCGATCAAATAATATGTATTAATTTTGAAATTAACAAAGAGATTTATATTATAACGCAGTTTTAATAAACATGTAATTTGTAAAAGATCTAACAATTTATCAAAATTGAAATATAATGTTACTAAATAATATAATACTACACACTCAGTAATATTGTATAAATATAATTTTCATAAAATATCTAGTCATTGTTTCGTACATTTATGAATACAAAATTATCATACTATAAATATTTATATGAATATATTTTTATGTCTTTACAAGAATTAAGCAGTTGATTTTTCTAATTATAATTGTTTTATTAAATATGTGAGGAAATGTAAATGTTTGACAGTGGGAGTGAGAAAAGAGGTGACGAAAAAGAATATGAGTGGCAATATTTAATGCCTTTACAATAAAAATCACTTTTCAGTTACGGACATTAAGAAAGGCCAAATATGTGATATATATAATAATCCTTTTTTTCATATGATAATCGCGCATGATAATAAATTTTCATACGAAGAACTTCATTCGGGAAGTTTGAATTTATTTAGTATTTCGAAAACAGTATAAACATTCTGTAAAATAATTATTTTACAATTCACGTATAAGAAATAAAAAATGATTATATAATTATTATAATAATTATTGCTATCGTATTCTAAATTGCTCGAGCAAAGCAAAAATATTTCTTTTGATTTCATAACAAAATAGCAATTTCTATAATTTTGATTGAATTAGATATTTAAAAATGGATACTTTAATATTTTACGTACGCTACATTTTAAAGATCTGATTAATATTTATTATATTAACAACTTAAGTAATTTTTAAAAGCATTAATTTGTAATCTAGCCTAAGAATGTTGTACATTGGCAAAAGTGATATTTTCATTCTCTTATAATTTTGATACGATGAAATAAGTGAATTCATCGAAGTCCCTTTGTCGCAACAAGATGCGTTTAATTTTGCATAAAAACAAATAAATAAGTAAGCCAGAGTGTTGCAGGTACCGCAAAGCATCTAAGTTAAAAACCCCGATGAAAGTATCTCGCAGGACAAATGAGTGTTACAGACGTAGCCCATTACCTACGTGTTTTTGCCGCTTCTAAGTATCTTTATGAGCACGTAGGCGCATGCAGGGATCTCGACGTGTCAATGCTTAGCAATCTCTACAGCGCCGACGATGCGTGCATGCATCTATTCACCTATTCCCACAAGTAGACGCTTGCTGCTTGAGCGCGCGCGCACACACCCGCGGTCCGACGCATACGCATATACGCACAGCTAGAGCAGGGGCTAACGATGCGGGAGACGGCTGCAAGTGAAGGGGCATCGGTGCACTGGATTAGAGTAGACGTTCTGCGGGGCAGAGCTGCTGGCTGCTGCTTCTCGACCTCCTGCCGTATCCGCGTACGCTACGTAACGACGCGCACTCCGGTCGGCACGCGGCGGGCCGACGGCCTTGGGTTGCAAAGGGGCGCCCGGGGGAGGGAGACTGTCCGCGAGCCTTCTGCGGGCGCGGGGGACTGCGCGAGGGCCCGGCCGGGGGGGAGGAGGAGAGGAGCCACGGGGGAGAGGGAGCCGCAACTCGTCGAGCCTGGGCTCCGGCAGCACCGCTACTGAAACTGAGGTCGTTCCCGGTGCGGGAAGTTTCGCGCAAGACCCGGCGAACAGTCTAGGGTGGCTGCGCGTGCGTACGCGAGAGTCACTGACGCGTATCTCAACCGTCAAATATCTCGTACCGGACGCCCAGATGAATCCATGCGCTTCTTAAAAAAGGACCGCTTCTCTCTTCGGAGAGGAGGTCACGTACTCTGATTCAAGTGATCAAGGTGCAGTCGAATTACTCGTTTATATTTATTTTCTCGGTGGCTTTTAATAACCGCTACTACCGTTTCCTTGAATCTTTCTCATTAAGCTCAGCTACATTAAGCTACATTATGCTACACGCCGATGCGACAATTCGATTAGTGAATACATAATTATTACTTCTTTTTTTTATCAAGAGATCGCACGCACTACTCGAAAAACAATTTAAATGCACCGTTCCTTGTGTTCTATAGAAACATCAGAGTCATAAAGTATATCGCATAACATCAAACAGAATCTTAAATACAATGTTTTTTACACTTCGGTGAATTTGTACGGAAATTTTTTAATCTTTCATTTTCAAACATCTTGCATTTAAGATTATTATCTTGGTTTTTAGTTTTTGTTAAAAAGTAGCTGTTCGACTTATGAGCTATATATGTAATGAAATATTAGGTAGGTTTTATATATATATAATACATATATATATATATATATATATATATATATATATATATATGTATATAAGAAATTATTAATTTTATTAATATATGTACGTAAGAATATATGCATCGATTACAACTATAATGTAAAGTGTATCACAATAAAATATACAATTTTTATGTAACTCAAATAAAAACATTAATCGTTAAAATACATAATACATCATACTAAAATATTACTTTTCTCTTTATCTTTATTCTAATAATAAACAGTAAAGTAATTATGATATCGTATTTTAAAAAATTATAAGTTATTTTTACACATAAATTTTAAAGTCTATTTTATTTTATGATGAAAGTAAATTTTTTTAAATAAGCCTAATTTACTATGATAATGGTATACCTATTTACAAAATATTTAACAAGTACTTTTAGTACAAATGTGTGTAAAATATCGTTTTCAAATTTTAAAAACCGCTACTTTTGTATAGTTTTCGTTCAATTTTGAATGAAAAAATTGAACTCCGTTCAATTTAAAAAATGATTTAATAGTGGCAATAAATAGGCTGCTGTTCAATATAATTATTAAACGGTGGTCTATTGCGATGTCAAACCTAAGATTAATTTACATGGTCCCACATATTTACTTAAAACTTAATACGAACATGTTTTATATTTGTTAATTTATCACGTTACTATTATAATGCATTCACATCTCAATCGCTTGTTTTTTTATTCACATTTGCTTATTCTATTGTTCCCTGCCTGATCATGCGTATATTCTACCACTTAACCTCACATACAAAATGCATAAAAAATATTATCTGAAATGATGGAAGCCTATCTGGATATGCTTATCTATATACTACTTATTAATTCTTCATATTTGTCTTTCTTATATATTATTGCTTAAAATATATCTGTAAACAAAAATATATCTGAATTCTTCGGTTCTTTTTTCGGTTTATATTTTTGCTTTCTATCCCCCTTCTAGCCCCTTATTTTCTCTTTATATTTAATGTTTCTATAGTTATCTGTATTTCCTACTAGTGCTATTGAAGCTGCATTGTCTGACGTATTTGCATTGTCATATTATATCTCAATTGCCTGCACTTGACTTCATCGCCTTCTTTCTTCTCGCCTTGTTTTCAATCTTACGTGCCTCATTTTCTTCTTAGAGTCTTCTTACACTAGACTATTGTCTCTGAGATGATTTTATGTCCACTTTTTTGATAGCTCTTAAACTTATGTAACATACGTAATTATTCTCACTTCTCACTAATTACATTTCTTGCTGTATATATCATTTTTTTTAATTCTTACAAACCGAGTTTTATAACTAATATACGAATAAATTGCACTATTATCTTATATTTTATAATTTTGAAATTACATAAAATTCAAATAAAGTATTTTAATTAAAATATATCCATCAAGATAAAAATACGATAATTTTTTCCATACCAAACTCTAAAAAAATTGTTCTTTAAACTGTTAATTGGATGTGAAAACTAAAAAAACATTATATATGAACATATAATCTATGTATTTTAAAAAATAATCAATAAAAAAAAAAAATTTAAAGAAAAATTTAATTATTCGATTTTAATTAATTTCATTCATACAATTACACTACTCAGACTAACAAGTCTATTATAATTGATAGAAGTCTAGTTTATTCTAATGATTATTCTATATGAACCACTAAGACGTGACAATTAATTAAGTCTCGCCAAGATTAGAACTAGAAGGCATTGTTTGAATCAAAACTTATAAACCTTAAGTTTATCTACAAACTCTGCCATTCCGTTTCTTACGTTGCTCAATCTTTGTACTATCCTTGCTTTTTTATCTATATGGAGGTTTTTAGTTCTATATCTACATAGAGCTATGTTAGTTTTTCTCGATTGAATTGGCGTCTGCAAAGGTTGAGTCCATATGGGTAGCGAATACTGTCATCGATGCTGAGGACACATACATCGATTCAAATTAACTGTCCTCGATAATCTCATTACTCTGCAACCTAATATCAGTTCTATATCTTGTTCACCATCAATACCCAATGTACTATTTCCTTCAATCCAAAGTCCTCCATTACGGTCCAGTATTCAAAGTGCACCTCGTACCTCAATGTACTCACTAATCTTATGACAGAAAATGCTGGTTTACGTAATATTAAGAACTATATTGGCTCTATTGCAATTTAACGTATAACTCTGTCAAATAATCAAGACCAGAACCATTACAGTCAATAATTATCATGATCACTATCAGAACCGTAGCGTTCTTTCTCATGCAATCATTCAATCCATTCATGTTTCACCAAAAATAGCTTCGAAAATCTAACTCATTTCTATCAGAGGGGTGCTTATTCGTTACAATATCGAAATCGCTAGCTTCATCATCTATCATACTATCAATCGATTTGATGATTTCACTTTACAGGATTAAAAATTCTTCATTGGAACCTCAATCGAAACGATTGCTTGAAGCCAAATAAATACATTTTTAAAAAACCATATAAGGTTTTATAAGCTATGAAAAACATTTTTTATTTAATGCTATAATTTAGAAATCTAACTTAACCAAACATCGTTTCCAAAAGGATAATTATCCCATCAATGTTAAGCAGTGCAGATACCCTTTGACATTAAAATAAGTCGATAAAAATATCCAAGAACATATCAAATACTCCATAATGAAGAAGAAGCTTGAAATATCAGGAAAGCCAAGATAGAATTTATTATAAAGTTAATGAATTTGAGATGGTTATTTTGTAGTTAATTTTGGTGAAATATTTAAACAAGTTGCAGGTTACACATATGAAGTCTTAGACTTAGCATTAGAATTCCATTAGATGGAAGTGGACGCAAGGGATACGTTTAAAACAGCGTTTAATACACCATGTAGACACTAAATTTATAATAATACCATTTGGTCTATATAATGCTTCATTGATTTTTCGGTTGATCAATAACGCACATTGCAATAAATAAAAAACCAATCGATTTTTTTATATTTATAGACAGATTTAATAATTTGTAGTAATACAATTGAAAGAAATGCATTTAAATTTAAAATAGTTATGGAAGGATTAAGAGGACAAATTCTTTATGTAATTAGACAAAGGAGATTTTCGAAAAAATAGTTAAAATATAATGTAAAAGAATTTTTTTGAATTGTTTGGTTATATATTTAAATAAAATAGATTTAATACTGATCATGAACAAAAAATGCAGTAAAAAATTATTTAAAACAAAAATATATGAAGAACGTAAAATTATTTATAAGCCTTACTTGGTACAATAGACATTTTATAAAAGGCATTGCACAGACAACGGAATCATTAACAAAATAATTTTAAAATAACATTGTGAAATATGTAAAACGTCACGCGGTAAAAGCAAGTTATTGTAAAAAGTTTGAACAAGCGGCATATAATACCATATTTTGGTTAACAAGCATAGACAGTAATCACTAGAAGGTAAAACTTTTTCATTATCTTACAACAATGGACAACTAAATCTAAGCAAAAAATACAAGGTACTGCAATAGAAAGTACAATTTGATTATATAAAGTGATAAACAGTTAACATTAGGGCATTACGAAAAATACTCAAAAAATGCAGATACATAACAAAAACATTAATTTCACACAACGAAACGTAGCAACCAAAACAGTTGTAATCCTAATGACATATTAAAAATAACGTACGTTATAACAGGTAAGTAAAAAATTATACTCAATCATAATAGTAAGTTGCTGTAATGACCAGAAACTGACATCTGAGCTGACAACTAAAACTTAGGGCGCTCACGAATGAAAAATAAAACTTAAAAATACTGAGAACTGTTGTAGGCTTCCCATCAAGGCCTTTGATTAGAATAAAGGCAAAAAACTACAATGGCGGACCGAGATGAACAAGTGACACATTAGGATTGGGATAATCGTGTAAAATAATTAGACATAGCAGCTAGCCGGAATATCTCACCAGCAATAAAATTTAATAATGAAAAGAGCAAGCAGCTGAAAAAGCAGACAGATAAACGGACCCAAAAACTATTTATCTGCTTGATTATCCGTACATCGATGAGGAGCGAAAAAAGAGTTGGTGAAATTATAACGATTTTGCATTTTTTCCACTGTTTTTTATTTTTCTTTACTATTTTTAGCTATACTTAAATTAGCGATTTTTAGAGTCAAACGACTTGATTGATACGCCTTGTCATGTGATCTTCTGCCAACACACGGCTACCGCTATTTTCTAGAAACCAGCGGCGTCGATTGGGTGGTTCAGTCGTAGCCGATGAAGCTCCTTCGTCGTCGGATGATTCACGGTCGAGCAAAGGCTGGCACGAAGAGAATTAATCCTCCCTTAGGCTGATTGATTGAAAATGCAACTCCATTAACGGTGCATACTCCATTTCTCCTCCGGCGGGTAAGGCGCTGAGGAAGCTTTTAGCCCAGTTGCGTTTTCGATAATAACAGCTATCGACTAGTTCGGAGTCTCGTTGTGGATGCTGAAAAATAGGATGATCTTCTAGGAGACCAAATCCTTAATTACAAAAGAATAAAAGGGTGAGGGTAAAAAATAAAAATATAAAACATGGAGATTGAATATATTAGGGACAAATAAAAAAAACGTAGCATCTGCGAGAATGCACTACGTTAGGATAAAATACCTAAATACATTCTGAAAATTCCTTCGATAATTGTTTTTTTTTTAACTATAATGGCAGAATTTGTATTTGATTTATATTTGAATTTGCATTTTAATTTGTATTTTTATATTTTTATAAACAAATTTCAAGTCTCTAAAAGCCTTAAACTTATAAACAATTGAGTTTTAATACTAATCAAACAAAACAGTGTTACTAATTTCTAATATCAATTATTATATATCAATTAACTAAAAAACGATGTGGATCAAATTTTTATTCAACAATGCAAGGATTCAATTAAATTCACATATATAACATACACGCACGCGTGCACACACAAACACACATATAAAATGGGTAATTATAGCATATGATTATTATATATAAACGTATCGTTCAGTATATAATAGCTACAGTTTGGCAAACGGTGAAAATATGTGTGTAAGATCATATATACATTAAAGCTAAATAGTGAAAATTATAAACATACCTCACAAATCCCTAATAATTTGAAAGTAAATTTTACTTATGAAAACAATGTAGCTTACATTTGAGAAGTGCATTAATGTTAAAAATAATGTTAAACCGTAAATTGAAAAGAGAGTAAAAAAAGATACTTTTTATCTAACAAAAAATTGTAAATTTATTATAAAAATTTATAAATTATTAATTATAAATTTGATTGTTAAAAAAAGTCATTTTCTACCAATGAAGTAAGACCCAAAAATTTTCTTCTGAATCCATTTACATTGTCATGACGGTGCAACAGTACAAGTACACGAGTGATCACGACAAATTTATTAGGTAAAAGACAAAAATCACAGTGGATATTGATTTTTACTCTTGTACCCTTAACAAGTCAAAAAATCTCAATTTAATAAAAAATAGTCAAAAAACTGATATATAACTTCATAAAGTATACAACTATACAACTGCTAAGCTAAGAGATTCTACTTTCTAGTCTTGTTTCTGCTCTATTTTATTAGTATTAATTAATTTTAAACTGCTTTATTAATATTATAAATCAATTTATAAATTTCAACGATAATACTCAAATAATATTAATAATCCTGACACAAACCATTAATCAGTTTCTTAATTTTAAAGATTTATACCAATTTTCACAAAATTTCGTAGAATTTCAAATGTAAATAATATTATATTTTATAATTTAATATTTTTGAACCGACACTTAGATGAGAGACCGCATAATACTTAAAAAATTCTACTTTTTTATGTTTTCTTTTGTATCTTTTCTTACTGAATCTTAGCCTCGATTGAGTAGCGCTCATTTCTTTTGTACTATTGCACTTTCACATGCTTAGGCCTTTTAAAAGTCATTGCAAAGCTTCGCTCTCTGAGTGCGTTCACTACCTGGTAAAGAAAGAGCATTTATAAATATTTAAAGGCCATGCTTTTGTCGTTTCATATATCGCGGTCCATTATCACAAAGTGTTTTGTGCTTCTTTTCTTTCTATCTTTCTCTCTTGATTTTTTAAATCTTGATATATCACGTAACTAAAGCTCTTTTTTCTTTTATCTTTTTATTTTCTACTTTGACAATTTTTCATCATACTTTTGTATCCCACTTCCAATATTTTATTTTATTTTGTTATTATTACTTTGAAAACTGAAATTAATTTAACTGTAATAATATACTAAATAGTGAAATCAATATTACTCTCAACTTGGATTATGTTTTTGTTAACACCCGATATTTTAGCAATGAATACTATATGAAGCTGATTTAAAATTTCAATTACAACGAAAAATTATTTTTTTACTACAAAATTAATTTATTATATAGGCTTATGTATTATTCTCTATTTGTATTTGATTTTCAGGTAAAAACATATAAACATATAAAATACATGCATTGGAAAATTAACTGTATATAATATAATATTTCAAAAATACATTCAAACTGCTTTTTATTTATATTATAAAGACGATTGGTAGAATTATTTTTAATTATTTATACTATTCACTAGCATTATCCATGGGCAGCTACTTATTTTAATAAGTTTACACAAAGAAAGTCTATAAACTGATCGTTTCCTTTTTAATTAAATATAATTATTCTAATTCCTGTATTTAAATGTAATAAATACGCAATAATACGAATTTAAAATTTTTGTTTAGAAAAACTGTATAAGAGAAATCACTTGTCTCAGAACTATATGAGTTAACATTTTCTATAATGAAAGTAAACTGTCCTTTTTTTAACCTTTCATCTTTTTAATAAATTTTGTAACTTAATTTACTTTAAAATTTTTTATTTTTTAATACTTCTTTCTTTCTAGATTTCAATGCAATTCCATTACAAGAATCCAAAAAAAATAATATTGCAAAAAATACTATTAGCTTTTTTACTTTGTAATGAAGGTAAAAAAATAAATATTGTGATTCAGATTATGTTAATAATAGAAAGTTAGTAAATATTGTCCGACATATTTTAAAAAATAGTTATAAATATTTATATATGATAATCACTACTCCTTTAAAATACTTATACAACACTAAATGTGTACTGTGTACTTTTATCAAAATTTATAGTTTTTTTATGCTATATGTCTAGTTGTTTTCATTTATATACTGAGTATTCTCCGTAAACAATATTCTGAAATATAGCATTGAATGATTAATAACAATGCGTATTAAGCATTTTAAGCTTTGAAATTTAAGATGTGCATGCAGTTCTGATTTATTATAAGTTGTTATTCAAGAATATTAAAATACATTTTGTATGTTGTAAATGTAAAATTGTTTATTGAAATTCAATATCATTTTACTTTCTTGTATTATTATTTGAATAAAAAAGTATTTAACAATTCTTAATTATTTTAATTATGTACTGAAACTAATTTATAAAATGGATTAAAAGCCAATGGTGTAATAATTTTTTTAATCTTTCATTTTAATCATCTTAATTCATTTTAATCTTTAATTAATCTTTGTTTTAGTATGAAAAACTGAAAATCTTCTACGAAATTAATTTGTGAATCATATAATAAAATATTATAATATAATGCGTATAATATAATGCGAGGAAACAAATAATAAAAAAAGAAAAGTGGCACGTTTAAAATTATGATAAATTATACTTACAGGATATTAATTGTGTGCACAATTATAAAAATATTTTTTTAGAAATCCCATATTCTACTATGAAGTTCAAAACTGTATTATTTTTGGATTTTTTAATAAAAAAAATTACTTTAACTAATATAAACTTGTTTTAGAACTTTTTAATATAAAATGTCTGAAAATAATTTAAATTCAAATTTTTAATGTATATTTAATTTTAATTAAATTACAATACACTTTCAAAGAAGCTTCTAAAATTTTTGTAATATTTAATATAAATGTCTCTTTTTAACATTATGACATGTAAAGAAATTATTTTTTAGATAAGTTGATATGATTCTCTACGCAATTTATCTATGTGAAAAAATATATACACAAACTGAATCTATATAAAAAATAAATTAAAAACTTTCAGTATAAAAAATTTAAGCCTACTTCAAAATTCATTTATTTCCACAACAATCACCAAAAATTAAATATTACAACTTTGTCGCTTATGAAATAATATTATGTTCAAAAGAAAAATTTTTATCTAATTTTATTTAAAAATACGAATGCGCATTCATCATTAACATTTAATAACTGGCTAAGTCAAATACTTATGCATTAAAGTTTTATTGAATACCGTATCTTATTGCATAATATTTATATGCAGCATGTTTATTTCTCCATTACTCTTTTACGAACGAATGAATTCTTTAATGCTGATATTATTTTAACACCATATTTACGAAATTTAGTTACCATCGAAATGTACACACAATCTTTGTGGGTTCTCTTACCAACGGGTCTCCAACTGCACACATAATCGAGAGTCGGCGTTTCTCTCGGGATTTCGGTGTTCCCCGTCTGTTCTGGATCTATTAATAACTTAATTCTTAAAAGGTATACTCTGCATGAAATCTGTAGTATATATCGCTTAATTTTCATGATTTAGCTACTGCATACATAAGTGATATATATTTCGATGTTATTTAAAAATAAGGCTACAATTAATACTATACATAGGTATTATACATTAGATAATTACATAAAAAATAAATATTTTTTTTATTGTTTTAAAAATACATTTTTTGAATCTGATTTAAAATAAATCAAATCTTTTTATAGATTTTTGCAAATTGTGAGTCTACGGTAATTCTGAAATTCAAATTTCAGTAAAATGTTTTAGCAGAATAATTGTATGAAAAAAGAATTTGTGCGTTGAAGCGTGTATTTATTATAAGCAAAAATAAGCAAAAAAAGCAGTATTTTTCTAACAATGATAATTGCAAAAAAATACAAACCTATTCCAACTTTTTAGAAATACATTACTACCCATACATTAAACCAAGCTTATGTCAATGTTAGCCTCAAGTCCACGTTATTATGATATCCACTACCTTAGCGATTGGAACATATAATTCTAAATAATTTGCAACCTCATGAAACAGTGTGCATCTTTTTCGCTAACCAGGTCTAACCATGTAAACGGAGTGCGATAACAGTACAAACAAAAGCAATAAAAAATATAACGATCACAGCAGCAACTATAACAAAAACTGCATATGACAATAATAATAATGATGTGCACTAAAGCCGCTATGATTAACATACCAACAAAATTTTACGACTTCATCTCACGCCGTTTCTATAATTAGACGTGAAAGAAATTTCAGTGCGCCAGAATGTAACGTGATACACCTTTTTAGTTAAGCCGTTGAGTCGCGATGCAGGTTTGGGGTTTATGCGCGCTATAACATGCGTTCAAGTTGATTTACCGTGAGGGTGTTAACTTCATTTGTAGGTCCATGATTTATATTATTCGCTAGAGCTTAAATGCTTAATGTCGAATTGAAATTACGAGGCTGGATTGAGCAAGAAACTGTGTTTCAAGTATAAACGATGATAATGACATTTTGTTCTTTACTGAGTTCTAAAAGTATACACAAACTTTTTAAGAGTAATGTAAATATTTTTAACAGTTTCTAATACTTCATTACTAATGGTTAATCTATTTGATTTAATATTAAAAAAAAAAAATTATCAATTGAAATTACGTTAATAAATCTGTCTAGCTATCTGAATTAAGTCCATAAATTTTTTCATAAAACTATTTTTTTAATACATTAGTAGTAGTATTAATTATCATTGTACCTGAAAAACTTAGGAACAATTTACCTTAGGAACCTGAAAATCGTAAAACAATTAAAACGTTTACTCCAATACTCATCATCTTTGCTAATATCTTCCATACAATTTTAAGGTTTCATATTTGAAGATAAGGATCAATAACACAATATTTAAATTCCAAATAAGTATTCGACGTATAGTAAATGATAGCTTTAAAAATATTAAAATCCACAATCACTTTATTTATTAAAAAACGATTTTTAAAATCATTTATAATATTTATTCTTATATACGAAAACATCGGTTAAAGGCGGCATTTACGTAGACTTAGATCATCGTCCACAAAACATCTAAAACATTTTGTAACATTTTCCAATATCAGATGGCCTAGATTTTTTAACGAAGATGAGGCGAATGATTCCATTATGGTAGAATTTAATGCAACTGCATTGACTCATATTAGCGTTGCAATAAAGATTTTGGATGTTGAACAAAAACATTCTGATGGTAAGAACATAGGAAAACATATTCTTCTTCTTCGTTACCCCTATGCTATCACCCTTACCCTTCGCAGCCCTTTGTCACCCCTTTTACAACAAAATTTTGAGTAGAATGAGCCGTTGCTCACAAAATGCACCGTATTTAGTACAAAAAATTTTATTTATTCGCATGTTGCAGCAAATAAAACTCCAAGCCAAAATATTCTCTCAATTCAATAATACAATCTTCGAACAAGAGATTAGCTGTTACTGATATATCTACTCTCGGTAACACAATCTTGAAAAAAAGTAAATTATCAACACAGTAATACCTAATTGCTCGGAGTTATTGTAAGGATGCGAAAAAAACTTTTTAGACTGTACGGAATAATAGTCCTCATACTCTTTGCCCTCATTGAATTGCTGCATTAAAAATTTTGGTGTTTAGAGAATTTGGTAATATCAAAGGAGGAGTAATAATAGATAAGCATATTCCTTTAGCATTCCCCTTACAATGAAATTGAAAGTTTAGCGAACCGAAGAATGCGAGATCATTAATATGCATGTACAGTTATGCCCAATTTAAAAAGTTTATCCACGCCACCCAGTTGTCATCTTCAGAGGCGTAGGATATTCGAATTACTATTATGTGAGGTTAAACAGTCCATGGGGTGTAAATGTACTTCTTAAATTAAGATTAGAATTATTTTTCTATCGAGGATTCTTTTTAATTATGCAGTACTAAAAAACATAATTTTTTGTTAAAAAAAAGTCTTTTATAAAGTTATTGACAACAGTTTTGCAAATTGTAACCTCAATAATCGAATAAAATGACTAAGGAAGATGTAATTGAATTACAAGACGAAGATGAAGATGTAATATTAGAGGTTTACTTAGAAGCTTTATTTTACTTAAATTAGAAAATTATAAAAACTTTTTTTTTATTTATGTAATAGTTCTCTATAATTTGTGTAACTATTTGTAAACACAAAATTTGGAAAAGTTAAATTTAATTTAAATTTTAATCTGTTTAGAAAAAAATAATCATTTCAATATTTTATAGGGAAGCGACTTGTATGAAGCTTTAATCAATATGGGATATTCTAATTTTCACTCAATACCGACAGTTAAAAGCGAATACTCTCAGGAAAAAGAATCACCAAACACAGATGTAAGAATCTCCTTTTTGGCTTATGTAATGTACAAATATCTATATATTTAAAATTGATAGCATATAATTAATTAAATAAATTTTTTCTTTTTATTTTATAGAATTGTAAAATGTTAAATAAAATAATTACTGGAAAAATAAATATGATTTACCAATATATATTACAAGTAAGTTACAAATAATTTGATTACATCGAAGTAATATAAAATAAAAATATTTAAAATATTTAATAGGAGACTGATTTAACAAATGAATTATTAAGAATTATTTTGGAAGGACATATTTTGCTGGATGATCATGCGGCTATTGTAAATGAATTTTTTGAGGATAAACAGATTTCATCATATGGGTTAGTATCAATTTATATAAATTAAAATACAATTTTTTATTATTTTAGTATTTTGTTTTTAAATTATTATAAAAGTGTTTTAAACATGGTATTATAGAAGTCTTTTGAAATGGATTCCCTTTATTACTTCAACAGTAACAGCAACATGTTACACATTAGTTACAAAAAAAATAGATATGAAAGCTGTTACTCTTTTTTTTACAATTGGATATTTTGCTTAT
Organism: Kradibia gibbosae; assembly: GCA_018907135.1. Lineage (NCBI taxonomy): Eukaryota > Metazoa > Arthropoda > Insecta > Hymenoptera > Agaonidae > Kradibia > Kradibia gibbosae. Next base: position 12,594,446 of record JACCHX010000002.1, on the reverse strand, counting down.
AAGAAACTTATGTATTGGATTACAATTAAAAATTTAGAAAATTTTATTGGATTACAAAATAAACTTCATTATTTGATAAAGTTTGGACTTAATTCATTAAGGCATAGTCATAGAAAAAAATCAATAAAACACGAGATACACGAAAAAGAAGTGTATGTATGTGTTAATTTTATTTACCTTTTTTTATTTGATTGTAATAATTTTAATTCAAAAATTTTATTTTTAAATTATTATTGCATCTTTATATTTTAAAATTTTTAATATTTTGTAGACTTATTAGTCAAGAAAAATATAATATTATTCTTTCGATGAAACAATTAATGATAGATATTTTTGAAAATTTATCACAATTTTATTATGAAGAGGCTTACAAAATATTAATTCTTTTACCAGATTATTTACAATCAACTTGTAATTTAACAAAACTTAAAAACAAAAATAACAAAGATAATGATAAAGACTACGATGAAATAAAGGTATGAATAGATAAATATATTCCATTATATAATATATAAAACTTGTAAAATTTATTAATATGTATTTTAGAGCTTATACTATGCTTTTGTACTTATTCAGTCTGAAACAATATTTATTATTGCCAATGTATTTAATGTTGAATCAAAAAAAAATTGTTTTGCAATTTCAAAAACAATATTGACTAAATCTATTAAAAAATTAACCCAGTCGTTAACTAATTATCATTTAAAAATATCAAAAATTATGCAGATTTATCAATCGTGTGAGACTCAAACTATCAAACGAGTCTTCAGGTATGTTTTGTACAGTATTTCAAAAGATAATTCAATTTATCCTTGAAATAAATTAGATATTTATATATTTAGAGGTATTTCAAGTTCAATATGGAAAGATGTATACATACATTTAGATTCAACATCTGAAAGAATTCAGTTGGCATATAAACAAATTTCATCAATTTTAGAATGTATTGACGGTCATGATGAAAAAGGTAATAATGATACAGAATTAATTGAAACAATTGTGGAAAAGATGAACGAAGCTTATAAGCATATTGAAAATGCTAGAAGCTTTGCAGAATCTAGTAATGTACTTATTACTAAGATGCAGCATGGCTCTATAAATAAGTTAGAAAAGAAATGTGAAATTGAATATTTTCAATCAGTCAATGATGATCAAAAAATTGTAATAATTGATAAAGATCTTGAAATAGAAGATGAAATGTTTGAAGAGGACATTAAAGAAGAGTATTTAAATCGTTTATCTGACAATAATGATGGGCATATGTTCGAAAATTTTAAATTAGATAAGTTATTAGCTGAAAATTTTATGATTGAATTAAAGGAAGCCCTAAAGGATAAACAAAAATCTATGACTGAAAGAGAACTTAAGGCATTACAACGGATGTATGACAGAATATCCAATAATTCCAACAATAATAAAACTATATCTGGTATATCAATTAATTATTCTTAATAATAACTCTAAAAAATTTCTCTAAAACATATTTTTTATAATTAAAAAATTAATTTTTCTTTTTCAAAAAGAATAAAAAATCTGTTGTATCATTTTAACAGAAAAATTAATGTTCAATGAGATATCAACCTCTTTACTGACATCGCCGGTGTTACCATCATTACTTCAACCATCATTACCACCACCACCACCACCACCACAACCTGAAACAGTAACAAATGTAGTTTTTAAAGAAATAGCCACAGACAATATTGTTCAAGTCAATAATAAATTGGAAAGAAAGACTCGTACTCCAGTGCCACTTCCAAGAGTAAAAACATTACAACCAGAAGATGTGGTACCTAATGTACATAGGTTTTCTTTAAATCAATGTATATCAAATTTTCCAGCATTTACGGAGGAAACATTTTTAGGAAGTGGAGAAAATTCTGAAGAAGAAGATTTTGAAAATGACAATGAACATAATGAAAACATTAATGAAAATTAAAATTTAGAAATAATAGATCTTATTATTCATTGTAAAAAATACATTGTAAATATTGTAAAAATATATATGTACTCTTTTTTACTATTTTTTTTATACGTATGTATCTAATCTTTATATATATATCGATAGTTGGTAATACAGGTATAGTCAGTCGTTTTGTCAATTTTGTACTCGATATTCCATCATGGCGGTCAGTAGTAAAATTCATGTTTATACTAGTTCCATTTTATAAGGTTAACAAAACTTTATAAAATCAAGTGAATGATAAGTGATTGGATTGAAAAAAAAAAATAAAATACAAAAATGCCCCTGCCTGCAGCTTTAGCTGCACGGCTTGCTAAACGAGGATTAATCAATAATAAAAAAAATGGTAATATTTATATACGTACTTATTTCATTAATTATTTTTGAGCTTAAATAATACTGTTGTTATTTTTATTGTAAGTACAATATTAATATTAATCGTTTGTTTCACATTTTTAGATATAAAAAAAGAATCAAAAAAGAAAATTCATGAAGAAGTTATAGCGGAAGATTATGATAATGGTAAAGATGAAATAGGTCAGATAGACATCACTCAAAAATTTATGGTTATGCTTTACTTTTTTAAAAAAAAATTAAATTTAAGCTAATTTACAGATTTATTAAATTTTTTTAAATTTTGAATATTTTTAGGGTTATAGTGGTTGTCCAAATAAATATAATATTTATCATGACTGTACAAGAAAGTGTAAGGAATTATGGGGTAAAGGACAGTCCCAACCGACAGAAAAATATCTCAAAAGACAAATGAGGCTTATTCAAAAATATCCTTTGCCAGAAACATGGAAGGCTGTGTATGATCCTGGAACGTATGAAGATTAAGTCATTATCCTTGCTTTTATAATTAGTGTTATTCAGAAGATGAATTCAACTATTTACTTTTAGGGGTAGACATTATTATTGGGATTGGTCGTCTGATTTAGTTTCTTGGCTTCCTCCATCTCATCCAAAATGTCAAATTTCCCAACCAGCAAGTCAACTACGAGAAGAATTACATTTAAAAGAGGCAGAACAAGATGACGCTGTATCAAGTGATGAAAGTAATAGTGATCAAGAGCAAAGAGAGGTGAAAAAAAAAATTCAAATTTAAAAATTTATTATTATGTATAAATAGTTTAGTCTCTATAAAAATTAAGTACTAAGCAATAAATTATTAAATAAAATGTTTATAGGTGGATGAGCCAGAAACTAAAAAGGATAAAAAAGAAAATCGTGAAAGAGACCGTGATAGATACAAAGTTAGTGAGTCTAAGAGATACCAAAAATTAGAAAAAAATAAAGATCAAAAGAAAGATAGAAGCTTAGATCCAATGGATCCAGCTGCATACAGCGATATACCGAGGGGAAAATGGTCAGATGGACTTGCTCGACATAATGAAGCCAAAACTGGTGCTGATACCACTGCAGCTGGTCCACTATATCAAATGAGACCTTACCCAAGCCCCGGTGCAGTATTACGTTCGAATAAATCTAATAAACCTGATGCTGAGAATTCTGGCAAACAAAAAGTATCATTTTCAGAAGTACCAGAGTAGTTGAAACAATTTGTTTCTATATAATTTGTAAAATATTTGTCATAAATTAATAATAAAAAATATTTAAAATTTTTATTAAAAACAAACGATCATATTATTTTTAAGAATTTATAAATGTATATACTTATATATTCTTAAAATTTTTATAATTTTTATAATCATAATTGCATGATAAAAAATTAGTTAAACTTTTTCATTAAAAAATCGCAAAATACAATTGACTTGTAGGTATTAAATATATTAATTTGAATAATGAATTCATAGATAACGTTTTTTTACTTTATACAAGCGTGAATTCATTACGCGATGTATTTTTACGATACATACAAAATATTTTTTTTTATAATTAATTGTTAATAACAATAACATAAATATGTTAATTACAAATAATGTTAGTAAAAAATCTAATTTAAATTTAAAGAGCTTATAAACTATTTATATAACTTTATTTTATAAACTAGAAAATATTAATTATTCATTTTTATTTATATTCAGCGTAAAAAAATCAAATTACTGAATATTAAAAAAATTAGTTTATGGTAGTACAACAGACATGATAAATTGTACATTTAATCTCAATACTCTAAATATTGAAAAACAGTTTTTCCTTATGTTAAATTTTTTTTTGGATTATACTCTTATTTTTTTAAGAATTTAGAAGTTTGACAATATTTAATGAATATATATATATCATTCTCATATTTTTTAAATTAATAATATAAAACATTTAACTCAATTTTTTTTTACCGTGACATTGATCAATTTAATTTAGTCTTATATATTTAGAACAGTATTCAATAATAATTTATTCATTAATATTCATTAATAATTTGCGTAACAAGAAAATGTTACAAAATGAATTTATTATGGTAATTTATATTCGCATATATCCCAAGAATAACTATAATATTTAATTTTATGAACCACCTCATGAATGTATATTATTAATCATTTAGAAATATTATTCATTGATGTTTAGGCACTTTTATTTTTAAATACAAAATAATGAACTATATATTAACGTTTTATGTATTTCTAAAAAATTTAAAGATGTCCCTGTTTATCTAAATTCATCATTGATTTTGTAACTGGAGTCAGGGAAATTGTATGAAATATAAATATAAGATTTAAGTCGTTATTAAATTTGGTCACACTAGATATTTAGAAAGTTATCCTCGTGTAAAATAGGACATCAACAGATGTTAATATCATAAAATTTAAGATGCACACTACAGAATAGTTTCTGCAGTTACGAAGACGTAGTTGAGCTGACTCTAGAAGATATATCTATGTCTATATATATATATATATATATATATATATATATACATTTTTACTGTATGTTATACTGGTATTTCTTTTATAATGTATTACTTTCAAATTTATGGGCAAATTTTGTCAATGACCTTTGACACGATATAATAATTAATATCACAAAAAAAATTAATATAAACAAAATTATTGATTATAATTGGATAATTGGAAATTAATAAGATCAAAATGCAACAAAAATCTCTTTTAAATCTGTGGCGCTTATAAAAATTGTAATTAATTAACTACTTATAATATAATAAGAATTTTTGAACTTTTATTAGATTTTTTTAGAATATATTTTTTTATATAATTGTTTAAAATCATCTTTATTTTCCAAGTTATTCTTTGTTTCTAATTATCTTATTTATTACCATTTGTAGTAAAATGTATTTAATCATTTAAAATACTTATGATTTCACAATAAATTGTTAAGAATCATTTCGTTGATAAAAAAGATATAATATTTATTATATTTTTATTATATAATTTTTAAAATAACAAATAAGTTCGGTAATAATAAACAATAAAAATTTTCTATACCATTGTTGTTTACAGCATCTATATTCTACGAAGAAATATCTTCATTCATCTTTATATTCATTAGAAAAATAGGAAATAAAAATTCAAAATGAAAATAAATAATCGCATTTGAAAAGTAAATAGCTTTTGATATGAATGAATTTAAGATTTTAAAATATTATTATATTGTAACAAAGATTGACTTTTTCATCATAATTATTACGTAGCATTGTTTTTAAAATCATTTCAATATAATAATGACAATCAAGTTTCTTGTCTAAGAAATTAAAACATAGATATTAGTTAAGATTTTAATTATAATCATTTTTAATCATAATTTTAGTGAAATATTATTTGCTCTATGTATTTTACGATTTACATAAAATATAAAACTAACCATTGATAATACGTTATAAACAATTGTATTATGTTATATACCAATAATAGTATGTAATATGTGTAAATTATACATTTACAGTAATTTTCATCTATGTATAATAATTTTTGTAATGTTTTTAATTTAAAAACTTTATTTAAACATATCATATAATATATTATATAAAAATCATATTGTTTATATTATAATAAAGCCTATAAATATGCTTTAAAATATCTACTGCAAAATAATATAAGTTGAATTAAGTTTATAAATTACTTTAAATTTATATAAATTTTACCAATTAATAGATTTACGTTTACTTAAACGGATTAGCTGACGCATATAGTATACCGATAGTTAAAAAAAAAAATTTACTTGTTTTTCGTCCTTATTTAGCAATTAATTTTGTTTATACACTGATTATTGGTTTCATCCAGCTTACAACCTTTGAAGTCCAACAATTTTCAATGATCGCAGATTTTGGCAACGGTTCTCGAATTGGATTCGGTAATCTGAACTTGTTTCACAAGTACCTGCTTCCAATTTGCATCCATAAATGACATTTTTCAAAAATCCACGCTCTATAAATGACAACTTTTAAATGATAAAGAGACATTATAAGCTACTAAATTTGTATTTTAGGATATAATTATTATAAATACATAGTTTATAAATATTGTACTTATTCTCCGGCGAATTATTTATAAACTACTGAATTCATATAAAAAATATTTTGTTCATTAAATTTGTATATTTTTATTATTACGGGTAATGCACTTTTTTGCTAGTGCTAATAAGATAACAGACTTACCACTTTCGCTAATTATCCAAAACAGTCGATTATTATATACGTTTAAAGTTACTGAGTTTTTTATTTTTACGACGAAGGCTCTATTTTGTCCTTCATAATTTGCACTTTCGATGACCTTCTGTTTAGTATTAGCCCAAAATATGATTTTATGATTATAATTGATACCTATTTCATCACCTCCAACGTTTGAAATTAATAACCTTTTTGAAGTTCCATCTGTCTTTGATCGATACATCTGGAGCAATATTACCCGATATATTTAAAAATGAGTAAAATTAAATAAATTAAAAAACTATTGTTCATAATCTTATATTCACTTAAATAAAAAGATCCCGTTAGTGAGTTTAAATAATATACATCATGTATCTCTATAACTAATTATTACAAATTTTGTTATTAAAATCGATAAAACTAGAACTGAATTTAAAACCAAAATTGAATAAATCATTATTTCTAGTGAAATAAAATGAACTGCAAAAAATATTATTAAGAAAATTAAAATAGTAAATATTGGCATTAACTTTAATTAAAAACTTTACTAAAAGCAAATTATATTTTAATAGAAATATAAAACATATATTTAACCAGTTTAGATTTTATTTTTATACTTTTAAGTCTTTATACCTTGGTAAAATTTGTAACTATGTAAAAATCGTATTTATAATATTCGTTACCTTAATTTTAACATATAATGTATTGAATATATGATTTGGTTCATATTAAAATAATCTTATGATGGGAAGATATACTTAAGCAGTGTGTGAATTTCATATTCGAAATTTAAATGGGAGTTTTTTTACGTCTTTAAGCATCGACAATCATCATTAATTTGTAGTTTCGCAAATTGATAAAAATAAAACAAATTACTTAAACTTACATTCAGAGCAAAACTTAACATGCACTTACATTTTTCACACCATTGAGATCAGTCAGGATGAACATTAGATCGGCCAAGCGATCTAAGATTATTTTTCTTGGCTTTTCTCGTATCACGTATTCTTCTTTAATCGGGTCTCTTTCAAACAGAACCGTTTGATTCGTACCCGTGGACTCGACCATATCGATTTCCTGTGACTGACCATCAATGATATAAAACTTATCTGTTACGGCGTTGTACGTGATTCTCGTCTCAGAACCAGCTAAGTAATATCGGAACAAAAATTTTTCAACAGATTCTCCATTGATGTTTCGGACAAAAATCTTCCCAGTCCGATCAATCCAAAACAATCGATTTCCGATTTCGTCAAAATCATAATCGACTATAAATATGTCTTTTACAAGATTTTCTTGCACAACGCCCCCTTCGATTGCCATTTGCCACAGTTTGTTATCGCTCAGAAAGAATATTAGCTTTCGTTCCAAATGTACATCATCCAATTCTGTGAATATATTTATCTTTATAAAATCTGGATATTAATAAGAATTGATGTTCTTATGAATACTATATTATTTAATTACTTGGATAAATAATAGCTACAAGGTTTACATAATTGATTGTAAAATTTATAATAAATAAGGTTTTATAGTTATAGGAGGTAATAATTTAAATATTTAACGATTTTTAATTTACATTCAATATATTTCAACAATTTTAACAACTACACAAAGAAGCACTCTAAAAGCTCACCTTTTGTGAGTGAAAAATTAGCGTTATTTTAAACCCTCCAGCAAGCATAAGCTTTATTCGCAGTAAAAGACAGATATAATTGTTTTAGTTACGCTATAAAGATAAAGTTTTAAAAAGTTATGATTGTTTTATTCACTTACGAGTGTTTTTACCAATGATTATTTCTGCAATACCAGCCAATATGATATATATTAGTATCATTCCTGTTTTGTTTAAATGATCAGTCACTAAGTGCTAATAAACCACCACTTAGCCACAACATCGATAGCATGTGTACAAATAGATAGTTCTTGTTTGATACTGATGTAAATGTTCATTGTTTGAGAGCAAGTCGGGTTAGGGTATATAACAAGGTATTATTCGAGCACTTATTTCGTTAGATCAATTGAACGATGAGGACATGATCATATTCTCTTCCTTATTGTTTCAATTTCTATGCATTGCATTGAAAAAGAAATTTGTGAAAGTACAAAAAATTAAATTGACGTAAAAACATTTTTCAAAATGACACTCTACCACTGTTACTTAATGTATAATACATTTTAAGAATAACGAAGTTGTTTTTAATATAAACTTGCTTTTATTGGTTAATCAATAGCTAAGTTGCATATTTAATCATTCATTAAAGTAGATTCAAGTTTGTTTAAATTGCATCTGTAAATATATACATGTTACTTTATACTACAAAACTTACCTAATGTTAGTATTTCCGCATGCTGAGTCGTTAAAATAATTGATTTGAATGACGGAAAAATGTAATTACCCTATATAACTTTCTGGTAAATCTTACCAAATTCCTTTTATAAGTACCATCTATTCAATAAAAATTTTATTCATAACGGTTTGACAAAGAAACATAATTAAAAACTAAGTATTATTAATACACAGAATTAAAAAAATTTCATGAATATAATATTTTGTACATAAAATTAAACATTTTGATAAAAATGGAAACCACGAAATCGAAAATATAACTTTAGTATACTATATTGTATATGTAAATATTTAACATGCGTCAGTCAATTAATTGCATGCCTACGAGGATAATAAGAATTGCCTGAACTCGTATTTAATGAGGCATTTTGAACAAACTACGGCATTAACATACCTTATAATATACCTAATAGCTTTCTTAAAATATATAATTTTCGATCGATATATTATTAAAAAATATACATATGTACAAAATCAATTAACATAACGTAACTCCTAATTTATATCTTGCACATTAAAAAAAATAAACTTGAACTCTAAGGTACAAATAAATTAATTCAAAATTGAGTATTTGTGCCAATAAAAAATTTTACCATTAAGTACTATTCACTAACTTTTTTTTAAATACAATTCTATACTTGAAATTAAGTACAACCTATAAATATATGTCAATAAATATCAAATTTCTGCATTTAATTATGTACCATAGTAGCGAAGACAATTATATTATGCTGATACTCAATGAGTGATGCGCTCGACAAAGATTAAGCTAATGCTCAATATAAATATTTTATAATCATAATTTAAATTTATTAAAAAATTTATTTTAATAAAAATAATTTGCTAAGCTGGTTCAAGGTAATAGAAATGAAAGATCAATTTCACGTGATTTATGAATTGAATTATTGCAATTATTGAAGTACTGTGATTAAAAATTTTCGCGTTTAAAATAAATTAAAAAAACACTTTTTACATACTTTTAAAACTATCTATAATTTTTTTAAATATCTATAATTGATATTCATATTTTTATTTTGAATAAACACGCAAAAAGAGGAAACTCATAATAAGCATAAATATTAAATTAAATTTAACAACAAAAAATCAATGTTAAAGAAATTAATTTGCAATATTACAAATTCAAATATAAAAGTTTAAAAAATATACCCAATTATGAAATACATATAATTTTTTATACAGTTTTCTTTTTTTATAAAATTTTTCTACTAATCTTTAATCTAATGCACATAAAAAATATACGCAATAAAAAATTTTCATCTTTTTCCAATTAATACAAATATTCTATTGACTTTTTGTATCAAATTTCGATTTAAATGCTACTGAAGAAATAAATACAACTGCATGCCTGTAGACGATAAATCAATCCATAGCTTATACAAGATTAAAAATACGCTACTAATATACAAACAATTATAGCATAGCCTCTTCATTAATTATAAATTAAATAACTATGAAAAAACTTCGATATTAAATAATATGATATCTATACCTGTGGACATTTCGTTTTATTTTTTTGTCGACAATAATAACAATCATTTCCTTTTACGGTTCTTCTTTATAAGAATTTTCGCTATAAATTAGAAACACATTCAATATAGTTACACGATACGTACGTACGACAATATAATATATATACCGCATTATGAATTTAGAAACGAGGTTCTATAGTTTTTCGGTCAGAATGAATTACCGTATTAGTAATTTAACAACTGACAAATGAGCAACTCAACTTGTAAATTCATATAAATACGTATAAATCTTAATATTAAAAACAATTTTACGGGATGATGATTTTTTTTATTATTTATATTAATGCTTATCGAGGAAATATTATGTTCAATAAAAAATTTTACATGACAGAATTTGATATTAACATGAAAGACAGTTTTGATTTGATTATATGCAGTATTAAAAGTATCATATTCAAATTTAAATATAAATTATACTTATAAATATTACTTTAAATATGACAAATAAATATTTGAAAATATTTAATCGTCGAAAATTTATTTATTAACAATTTATCATAATTTGTCACACCCAGAAACACGAGTAATTCAAATCTTCAGAATATAATATTTCAAAGAATCAATAATGGGTAACAATAATATTTGGACATATGAAGAAATATCAGCACCTCATTTAATGTTTATGAGATTAATAGCTGTGCTTCCTTTGGAGGGTAAATCATTAAATGATATTGGTACTCGATTTCTTGGTGCACATGTACATATAAGTAATATAGTATTTAATATCTTGTGGTGTCTGTATGGTATAGAGATGTTTAAACGTAAGGTAGGCTAAAAAATTTAAAATAACTAATTGAAAATTTAGTTTTTGAAAAAATTCACTTCAAAATTTAAAAACATTATTATCTTAAAATACTCCGTTTAATACTATTAACTTCGTAAATTACATCCGATTAAAATTACTTTTACTATAGAGTACTTTTTTAAGCCTCGTATATATATATATATATATATATATAAAGGAAAAATCATATATATACTGATTAAAAAGGTATACCTCAAGTCTTATGTTTTACGAATAACCTTCACAATAATTTTATAATATGAATTTTTATATTTATAATAAAAAAATTTTTTTAAGCATTAAATGAATCCTTCACTATAATTTAAAAAAATGTGTATACTTATACTTTTTAAACTAGATTTAACTTTAAATAGGTTAGTTTACTTTGTTTTCAGTACAATATTGTTTACAATGTGTATAAAAGAAGAAAATGAAAAATCTGTTGATTCTATAAATATTGTTGTTTTAATTATAAATAATTATATATAATATTATTAAAATATGTATATATATATATATATTTAAAATTCAATGAAATAATATTTAAATAAAGAAAATATATATCTTAATGATTTTTTTAAGAGCATCGAGGTTGACTACGTTTGCGAGCTAATTGTTGTTGAAAACAGTTGCATTCATTATCTTGTAATCTTCTTTAAACGTGAACACTTAATGAAGATAATAGAGTTATGCAAGGAGCTTTGGATACATATAACTCCAAATGAAAGTAAAATCATAAGAATTTACGAAAGAAAAGCTTATTATTTTAGACTCATTTCACTAATAACCACATACGTTTCAATTGCAATTTTCATCGTGACTGCTCAAATTGTAAAAGTACAACCAACAAATGCGAATGGAACTGCAACAAAAAGTCTACCATTCAGGTTAAAATATCTAAAATAGCATTTTATATTATCTTATCTTAGAATTTTTAACAATATCATAGCGTTGAAATATATACATATATAAATATATATGTATTTATTAAAAGATAATAATGAAACACTACTACACCAAATAAAAATATTTGTTTTTACATGCGGTACAATACTAATAAAAAGCAATATGCTAACTTATTCATGTCAATTTATATAAATAAAAATCAGCTTAATAATTGATAAAAGATGTATAATTACAAATTTAATTTTTAAAGCATCGAATTTCTGTAAATTATTGATATAAAAAATTTTTGTTTAGTAATTTTTAATTTTATGTATTTGTACTTTTCAATTTGATTTTTAAATAATTTTTATTTATTTAATATCTTATTTATGATTTTATTAATTTACCTTTTTTACTTTTGTAAGTTTAATACGATTTCGATTTTTTTCCATGTATATGAAAAATTTGACATAAAAACAACTGTCAAACATATAAACTTCGAATAACTTATATTAAAGCTCTGATATTTACTATATAAAATATTGTATTTATTTATTACTGTATAATATATATTATGTCTTGAATGTTTTTATTTCATTTTATCATGTTAACATATTTTAGAATCATATAAAAGAATAATCAAGATTAATAAGCACTACATTCTGATGTTTGCACGTCAAATTTATAAAAACATAATTAATGAATAATACTTGTAATTCAGATTTTTCATGGAAGTTCATGAAGAGCCATTATTATCATTAGTGGGTTTTCTTCAAACCTATTTAATAGTAACTTCATCAACAACATTAACTATAATTAATACAATTGGACTTTATTTGGTTATGATGGCATGCGGTTACTTGAAATCACTTCGAAACCAACTTAATTCATTATCAGAAATAAGAGATGATAAAGAAGAAAAAAATTGTAAGAAATATGAATATAGTACCAAGGAATTGGCTCTCAAAAATGCACGAGCGTGTGCGCAATTTCATCAAAAGATTATGTTGTAAGTAATTTCATTAAACAAATTGTATTGTAAAATATTAGCTTTTTTATTCTTGTATCAGACTCTGCGAGGAGCTTGAATCATTTTTGCGTAGTCTTAATTTTATCACAATCTCTACGACCGTTTATAATATGTCTATTCTTGGATTTAAAATATTTAAGGTGATTGCGGTTAAAATTATGTTTGCATCAATTTAAAATATGGTAAAATTATTAATAAAACATTTTTTAAACAGGAAAGTGGAGAGTCTGTAAAATACATTTCGCTATTTAACATAAATTTATTCGAATTTTTCATCTGTCAGTGGAGTCCAGAGTATCTATTTGAAGAAGTAATTATAATAAATATTATCCTTTTTAATATTTTAACAATTATGCAATATTTATCATCTACGTTTAAAGAGCTCAGCAGTTGCAAATGCCGCATATTTTGCAACTATGAAACAATCCGATTATCAAGATGAGATTTGCAAAATATTGTGTTTTATGATATTTAGGGCTCAGAAGCCAATACAATTAACAGCTGCAGGATATATTAAACTTTCTATGGAAACATTTGCAGCTGTATGTATATTAAAATTTTGTATATAAATTATAAAATATTTATGTTTTAAAACTTGTAAGCATTTTATTCTGATTTTAGATGATTAAAACTGTTTTTTCCTTCTTCGCATTTCTTTGCACATTTACTAAGAACTAATATATTTTTTCGTATATTACATAATTTTAGTATATAAATATAATAAATGTGAATATTAAATAACCGTTTATGTAGTAAATACAATAGTTAGAGTGTGTTATTCCACCTATACGCATATCTACAACTAAAGTAGCCTACGTATTAAATTTCTTTTTATCTCCTTTATTCTCACATAAACCTTATGAAGCATTGTCTGATAATTAAGATACTATATCATGTAGCCACTCCTCAATATAATTAAATCGATATTGAAATTTGAGTTGTTCCAGAAGCAAGTATTGGATACCTTCCTCAAGTCAAAAAGTAATTATCAGTCAGAAATTTTAGGAAAATTTTGGAAAGTATTTCAAGATATGGATCGTCAATGATTCCGAATCATGAACTCAAGACGAATAGTTAGCCCCTTAGAAGCATTCTTTTTAAAACAGTCTTCTAAAAAATGAAATACCTCATATGATCCTAACAATAGTAAATTTGATCTTAGGTGTTTATTAAAAAATAATTAAATTAAATATCTAACAAAAAATTCTGTCGCCCAGTTTTTCCTCTTACCAAAAAGAGACTGTTTCGAAAAAAGCGTCATATCTTCCTCATATGAAGAATTTGTTTTTGTCAGAATGGTAATTAGGTAACTATTCTAGAAACACTTATTATCAAATTTTTTGACAAAAATACTTACAGATTTTTAACTATACATTGTACGTAACTTGACCTTGTAATTACAGTGTAATATACATTTAGCACGCACAAGTTAAATCAAATTGAAAATTTAATTAATTTTTATATCATGTTTCAAAACATCGGTCATTGCTTGCAAATAAATTTAATCCTTTTATAGATTTAATATATTTTTAATGAATATAAATTTTGATAATTGCAAGAAGCAAAAAAGGAAAATAGATAAAATTTATTTTTATTAACAAATTTTTACTAACAAATATATAAAACTATTACTAACAACTCAATTAATCTTTTCTTAGCTTAAACACATTTTGAAATATGAATTAATATGATTGTAAGGAGCAAAACTTTCTACAAAATAATTTAATATTAACAATAAAAAAATTTTTAAAAGAATTGATAAAAGAACCTACCTTGAATTTTTCTTGAAAATTGTATAAACCACAACATGTGTCTTTTACGGTATTATACATGTATTTTGTACCTCATAATTGATTGATAGAATGTGGTTCTAATGAAAAGTGGAGACAGCTGCTTACATAAAAAATAAAAGGGCTTGATTAAATCATTCAATTGTATGTGTTTTTATCTCCCTCCCTCCTGCGCCACATTGCTTTCTCTCTTTTCTCTTTCACACATTTTCTTCCTGTTCTTGCCTTTTTTCTATTTTTCGATCTAGTAGATAAAGTATTTTTATTTTTTCAGATGTTATAATTATTAAAATATTGTTCAGTTATTTGTAATCTATAAAAATTAAAAATCAGTATATGTAAATTTTATAATTAATGTGCTCCGATTTCATATTGAAAATATTTAAAAATATTTTATTTTGCTTGATTAATTATCCATTGTATATCATTAAAAAAAATTACATTTTGAGCATTAGGTTTAAAAAAAATTTCATTAATTCTTTTTGGCATATCAATCGCTTAAAACCCAAATTTTTTAAAGAAGGCTCGAATAAACGGTATGTAACAACAATAGTTAGAATGCCGATGTTTGTAATTACGTATGAATATCTTTTAATTTGGTACAGTTTCATAAATATGTTCATAGTATGGCATAAGACCATTTTATATTACAATCATAATTAATAAAGATTATAAAAATTAATATTAAATTAAAATTATGTAAACTTTGTTAAATTACTCTCAAATGTAAAATAATTCAGCTTGTTTATAATACTATTTAATAGAATATTTGTATATTCTAGTATTATTATTATTAAAATAAACAACAAATCTTTTGATCTTAAGCTTATAAGCAAAAATAGCATTTTTGAAAAATTATATTATTGTGAAATAAGTGTCCTATTACCCGTGGGTATAAAAGAATAGCAAGCCACAAGCAATGGCGCCTATAATATTTTACAAACTTTAAGAATATATGAATAAGTCTCTAAAAATCCATCATATTTATTTAAATCAAGCAATCTTATAACAAATTACATTATCAGTTTTTTTTTTAAATATCAGTATAGCGTAAAGCTTTTTTACATAAAAATTATTTATTACGTTCTTAGTCTGTTTTTATAAGCATTATTTTTTGTTATGAGTTGGGGAGTATATGTAATGAGTCGGTTTTGTAACTACAAAATCATATATGTACCCCTTATGAATATATGAATTCGTTCGAGTAATTTTCCAATTTAAAAGAGTTGCTATGGTCCGAAACTTTTTTTGCACAAATTAATTGCTTAACTAACAACTTTCTATAGTATGAATCATTTTCATAATTCTGTAAGAAACTTTGTTAAAATCAATAATAAAAAAACTGTAATAACGAACGGTAAAATAAATTTAGTATTTTTTCATCATATTTTATTTTATCCGAGTAATATATTTGTTATTTAAAACGTTCATATAATTTTTACTTCTAATATTATCTTAGTTGAAATAAAATAAGGATCTGTGACGATATTAAGCAAATTGAAAATCTATCAATATCATGTTTAATGAAAACCATCTCTGCATCGCATTGTTGTTATTCAGAATGCAGTTTTTTTAATTTGTGATAAACGACGTCCGTCCCTCCGTCCTCTCTTCCGTGATGTTTTTTTTGCATTCGAAGAAGTGAGCGGGGAAGGCAAGTGTCAGGGGACCACTAGGACGGATCATGTGTTGGGGCGGTGGCAATAACCGGCGGACGCTCCAATTTTGGAGTCGCGTGACCAGTTAAGCACGTCCTTGGCACTATCGGCGGGTCGAAAAAAACGACTAATAGGGCCAGCCGATGAGCAATAACCGCCGGCTCAAGGGGACTTTTTTGAAGCGACGACCAATGAAGGACATAGAAGGCAGCGCATATTGTGGAAAAAGTGGCGAAGACGGAGGTGAGATCGCGCATTCGGACTCACTTTTGCGTCGGACTACGAGCCTAAAACCAAGAAGTACGAGCGACGAGCGACTTTTCATCCCTTCTGTACCCGCGCGGAAGCGGATCCAGTGTGATGGACAGCGGAGGCAGAGGCTACGAGCGTCGACAATGAGAGCAGCCAGGGGCCGTTGGGATGGAGTGTCAGCCCCCCCCCCGCACCAAGCGGCTCCACCCTCGTACACTCGTTATTTTTGTTCCCGGGCTAGGGAGGTTTCGGATCGCTTTGTACCGAACGCGGCCAATCACCTGATACCGAGGCCGTACTCACGCGTCGCCCCAATATCTCACCCCTCGTCCTGAAAGTAGGCATCTCGGCCATGAGCGGACTATGCGGCCAAGGCGATCAAACTATTTAACTGTTCTCTATGATAGTTGTGATAAACTGTAAAAAAAACTATGAATTCTGCGAGAAACATCTTTAATTTAGTTATAAAATTCCTTTGTCTTTTTCTCGAAGTTATTGCAGTTTTCTGTAATAACTAAATTTTTTATTTGTGTAATTTTTAAAGAAAATAAATTTCTCACCACCCTCTGCATCGATGGCCAAAGAGGATCTTTTAAGCTGAATTGATTTCTTTTTGTGTTATTTTTTTTAAATTTTCCTTTCTTGCGTGTCCTCAATCCATCGATCCTACCCCATCTATCCTCTCCCATTTTCCCTCTTTCCAGTGAATCCTAGGGCCATTAAGTCAGTACCCGCAGGACTCACCCCGTACTATGGGGCGGGTAGAGTTACATGCGTCAAAAATTAAATATGTTACTCGAATATTTGCATTCCATTATAAACAAATAAACAACGACAGATGTAAAAGTTGTCTCATATATTAAATAAAAAGAATAAATATAATTAGATCTACATCATTAGATCTACATCATTAGATCTACATCATTAAATCTACAAATGGTTTCACATGAAAACTTTTTTAAAATACTCGTTCCGATTAAGACAGATAGTAAATAATAATAATTCTATTTGATAACTAATATTTCGTGATTAATGGATCATAATTTTAATAAATTAATACAATATGAAGGTATAAGGAATATAATTTTAATAAGAGAAGTACTTGAATTGAAAGTTAGATAAAAAATCATTTGTTCTAGGATATCAAGAGTACATAATTTAAAATATCGAATACACAAAACAACTGTATTTTTAAAGAAAATTCTTTAGCGCAAAACTATCGCAATAAAAAAAATCCTGAAAACATTTTTTTTTAGTCATTTTTTTATAGTTTAAACTATATGTTACGAATGCTATCATGTTCGAAAAATATTTATCCTGAACTTATTAATAAAATTAGTGATAAATTTATTGAGAATAAATAAAATCTTTTTTATGTTTATATATGTTAATTTAAATTTTCTTAAAAATTTAATTAAAAAATGTTTATATTACACAAATTTTACATTTTCTCGCAATTTTAAACAATAACATTATTAAATTAAAATTTAGTATAAATTTTTACTTATGATCGTACATTTTATAAATTACCTTTTCGCATTGCTTTTTGAAATTTTTTATATAAATTTTTCTAATCACGATCGATCTTATTATAATAATATTTTTTTAAAAGCATTAATCTTACATCATATTGATTCTGCATTTTCACTGCTTTTGAAATCTTGTTTTTTATTAGTTCTCTAGTTTTTTAGGTTTTAGTTTATTAGAAAATAAGTAATTTAATTACTTCATTTCCACGTTCATTTTTTGTAACAATTTTTTCTTTCTTAGATTTTATTCTCTTTATTCCATATGTTAGAAAGACTTTATTCTTACTTTATTGAACCTTAAATTATATTTTAAATCATTTACTTTCTTATTTCTACTTTTTTCTTTTAATTTGTTTATTACACTTCCGATTAGATTTCTTTTCTTCCTATTCATAGTTTCAGGCTTTTTTCGTGAAGTATTTATCGTTCACTTTTTTCCTTAATCACTTATTATACATATTTATCTTGAGTTTATCTTCTGTTTTTCTATAACCTCTATTCTATGAGGAGTTTGAATTCTTTACTGATCCAAGCTATTTTGAGATCTTTTGCAAATACTTGTCCATCATTTTCAATTTTTTTCTTCCTTTTGAATCAATTTAATTCTAGGCGTTTCCATCAATAGTTAGACACAAATTTATGATTTTTCTTTGATTAGAAAAATTTCATTATTAAAATTAAATTCTCATATCTAGATTCTTAAAAAAACCAAATATTCCATTAATCACACAAAAAAAATTTCTCACCCAATTATCTTTTAAAACTATTTCCCCCGTATATTTTATTGTATCTTTTTTTCTATCTTAATACTTGTTAATCCGTTTAAACACTATTTTAATATTTAATTTCAAATTTATAATAATTTTTTCTTTAACTGGCTAATAAAATAAACACGTATATATTTTAATTTTTTTTAATTAATTTGAATATGGCAATATCTTACTAACAGTAACAATAAAATGGTTTATTTAATTAAGACTTAAGGTAATATAGATTAATGCATTTATGTATTTCAAAGAAGTACATTCGACTTACCTGTATTATAAAAACCATCGTACAAGCAGTAGCTTTTTAATAAAAAATAAAATCCAGAGGTGATTCGAGCAATAATCATTATAAAGACGTTAATTCACCAAATATTTAGCACCAATTTAATAATATACTATAGAAATACTGCAATAAATTAACTATAATGGTATTTCAACTAACTTTTTTGCAATCAGAAAAAATTCCTTGTTTTTTACAGAATACTGTATTTTATATATCAATTTAGCTGATGTACCTGAAAATTGCACTTTCATGTTTCTTAATTAAAAAAATTTGATATTAACAATATCAATCTTAAGAATCTTACTCTTAAGAAAGATATTCACCTAATAAATTTTAACAAATACTTTAATGATTTACATAAGATCCCGAAAAGAATTTCCTATAAAAAATTTTTTTTATTAATTGTCTAAGAAAACATTGCAAGTAATACTCACTAAACCTATTAATACTTACATGCTATTTATTATAATATTTAGAATGTAAATATAAATAGAATATTATATATAATAAAAAGGAATATATATAATGAAAATTACAATTTAAACAATAGTATTTTGTTACTTAAAAATATATAATTTATTATTATTAAAATATTATTATTATTATTATTAAAAATATATAATTAATTTTTTTTAAATTCGTTATGTAATTTATTAATTTCTAAATATGTTTTTTTTTATATAAATATATGTAATTATATAAAAAGCTTTAAAAAAAACCTTACTTTGAATTAAAATCTATGATTTTATTATAATAATATCATTCATGTTTAATAAATAATATCATACGATTTATATATAATAAATAGCCTTTTTGTAATCAAATTTTCATTTTATAAATTCAGATAATGAAAATCATAAATTAATTTAATATTTCTCATTCCAATTTTATATTAGTTTTATAATATTATAAATTTTATTAAAATTGTATATAATATAGATGAACTATTGTTCACAATCCAGATTAAGTAATCAAATAAAAGTGTAACAGGCGTTGTAAGGAATATAATACTAATATTCACATTAACTGATTAATTTTAAACTTTTTTCATATAAAAGAAAACATGTTTAATAGGCATATGAAAGTGATGAAACCAAAATACTTTTATTAAATACTATTGATCCAGTTACTAAAAAATAAAATTTGTGTACTATTATATCATTTTTTTCATAGTATTTTTAAGTAATGCATCAATTTTTACATTGTAAAACTTCATGAAATTTGTCTAGAAACGATATTTGTAAGTATATTTGAAAAATTACTAACCATAAAACAATTTTTTAATAAGATAAAAGGGTATATTACTTAAATAAACTTTTATTATATGAGAAAAATTATAATTATTTAAAATAATTGTTTTGCGCTAATAAATAAATAAATTATTCATTAGCGTTTGAAAGAACATTTTTACCACTTTTGCTACACTCTTGAACTATAAGTGTGTACGTTATTTTACCATGCAACTTTTATACATAAAAAATTAACAAAAACTACAGTGTCTAATTTTATATTATTGTATTTCATAATTATTATAGTTTTTTTTTATAAATAAAAATTCAAAATATAGTTTTATATATCTAATTCTTTTATAACGTTACTTTCATTTCGCTTTAAAATTTTACGTATTAAGTATACTGAATTATAACTGAAGATAACTTAATCTCTAAATCGAAAACATTAACCCACTAAAAATGATTTGTAATAATAAATAGTGAAGAGGGAAAAGAAAACAAAAATTTACTGAAATTAAAATGAAAAAAGTTACGTAAACGGTAGTTTATACAAAATTAAAATGCACTTATGCCACCCCAGCAAAATTAATTATCGTTAAGCCTTTACATTCATCACAAATTCAAAAGCATACTAATAACGGAGGGAAAGAGGCTTTTTGTAATATCTCACTTTCCTGTTATATAAATGTATTTTTTGCTTTTAAGAAAAAAGTTTCAAGAGACTATAAAATACAATTTTACTCACGACTAGTTATTTTGTTCAAACTATTGTTTTCAACTACCAGAGACATTCTCTATTCTTTATTTGTTACAGTGAGTGTATAAAATACATAATTTATCATCCTTTATAGGAGTACAAATTATTCAATTGCTAGTCAAATAGAATAGTCAATATTCCAATCACTCAACGAATAACTTATATGATCTACGACTTTTTATATATTTTTAATAACAATAATAATAATAACATATATTTTTATTAAAAATCTCATAAATTAAAGGTATATTTTATATTGTCTGCATAAAATTTTTTCTTAATATTTATTATAATGTACGTACTTTAAAAAAATTTATCCAACTGTATAATATCTAATTAATCTTAATTTTTACATACTATAAATATCATTTTAATAATTCGAAATGCAAGTAACAATTGCAGTAGTTTTACACTTAATTTATAAAAATACATTCGGTAAGTATTTCATCTATATTAATGACTTTGTTGATGTCTAAATATATTAAACACGTATTATCCGAAGAAAATTCATGAATACTCTAATTATTTTGTATTATAATAATAAATAAACTACTTCTAACGTAAAGGGTTTTTCCATAATAAATGAAATATTTTTTTAATTAAAAATATACCGGAATCGTATTAAGCTAGACTTTACTATATGCATTAAAAATTTATTTAGCATTTTTAAGAAATCCAGGCACGTGGTAATTTTAAGCTACTAAATATCAATTTTTTTTAACTGTACATTAAATGCCATAAAAGTGTAAACAGTCACATATATAGACTATTTTAAATCGTGCTTTAAATATGGCTGAAATAATTTTTTAATTATTAAATTTCATGAAACTTTCATTTAAATCTATTAGTTCTTAACGAAATCTAAATAATAATAAGGCATTATAATAAATAATAGTTAATTTAAAAGAATATGTTAATGTACCATAAACTAGTAAAACTTTTTTTTTAGTTTCAATAATGAGACATACCATTTTCATAATTTACACCTTTCAAGCATTTTATGGCCATATGACAATTCGTATAAAAAATATAAAATTACTGTTATTAATAGATATCCATATCAGTACATATTGCGTTTATTAAATTTGTGATGCAGATGCATTCACCCGCGGTGCTGCTGCAAGAGAGGGGAGGAGATTTAGCTAGAATGGAGTCCACCTGTTTTAAGGGTTCAGTGGGAAGGGCGAAATAAAAACGGTACAATGGATAGCGGGACGGTTTGATGCAGGGTTTATGACATACAAAAAAAAAATATATATAACTATTTTTAATGAGCCCTCTAGGACCGTCGGGGCTGGGCGGCTGATTTATTCCTTAAGAGAAAAAGAAAATCTATTTATTGCCGCAATTAATCTTATAATATTCGAGGTCGAAGCAATAGACGTTAAAAAATTAATCTCGCTGATTTAAAAATTTTACGCTGTCTCGTGTCTATCATTCGTTGCAGGTAAATTTTTTCATTTCATGCTCTGAGGCTTATGCGTTAGCGATGATGCGTGGGATCAGGTAAAGGGACGCACGGTGAATCGGCGTCAGCTGATTAAAATTTTCAAACAGCTATTTACAAAGAAAAAAAAGAAATTGAAATACCGGTGCTGTTATATTTAAAAAAAGGCTTTCGCCAGGGCATCGTTAACAAAATAGCGTACTCGTGCAACACCTTCGCGACTACGACGGGTGACGAGGAGGAGGAGGAGGAGGAGGAGGACATCGGTTCCCGACAACGCTTCGCTGCTCCCATGGCGAGTACGCCGTCGCGGCCCTTGACGACGACCGGGTCGCCTCTACTTCGTCGATTTTGTTCGCTTCCTTCACGACGAGGTTGAGAAGACTAGCGTTTTCCATCTTGACTCCTATTACGCTGCCCACACAAGAGTGAATATCGTTTCCGGGCCTCTGATGACTCAAATTTTTCATCAATTACGGCACGCCCTCGCTTTTCCATTGGGAGTTGTTTTAAATTTCTTTAACGCAACGCACCCTTTTAGGTCGTTGTAGACCAACGCTAGGGCCTGGTTGGCCCAATCCAAATTCCGCTGATTGCGCCAGGGATGCTCTCCCCTGACGCCGATCTAAGAGCGCGAATTACGCGTTCTGTGCGTTCGCCATTTAGCGCCACCAGGTCGATAGCGGGATACACTTCATTGATCCAACCTCGTCGCCTTCTTGCCACTCTAGTCTGAGTTTCTATAGTATTAATAGGCAATAAACTAAAACGATAAATAAAACAATAAAAAAAAGTAAGGTAAATGTCACTCAGGGATGAGGCTTACGGATAGACGGGCAGGCCTAATCACAAAATTTACATTATCTTATTAAGTTTATTTCATGCGACAATAAACGATATGAAAATCAAAATTCCACCATTAATATAATTTACTAGTCATAAAATATGTTTTACAGAATAAAATTTACACTTAACGAAAGTATAAAATTCGAACCCATTTATAATGTTAAATGATAAAGTCTGGACATATGATGAGTTGTCGGCACCCCATTTAAAGCTTATGAGACTAATTGCTATGATTCCATTCGAAGGAAAAACAATAAACTACATTAGCACTAAGATACTCAGCATCTATTGGCATATAATATTGTTGCTATACAATTTTATGTTCGTCGGATATGGGATACAGATGGCTAAACGAAAGGTAATTTAGAAACAAGGAAGAAACTATCTTTAATAATATAAGTAATATATATATATATATATATATATATATATATATTGTTGATAATGGAGACTCAATGGATAGTATAACTTAAAAAATCCTAATTTTATTACAGTTCGATAATTGAATACGACTTTCTTTATATATAATATGTAAAATATACCAATATAATTATTACAATATAATGCTTTATTAAGTATAATATTAATGTAAATTAGAGGAAAATAATTCCATCGTATCACTTCTTGTTTCACTATAATATAAAGTAGCTACGTTGTTATGAAAAGTTTATTATTTTATAATAAGACATAAAAATTTGATCTTGAACTTATCTTTTCAAATATACAATTCATGATATTATGTAATAAATATAAGATATGGTTCATACTTTGTCATTTTTAATTTTAGATTGCAATAATGATAATACGTACTATAGTTATGTTTACTATCGTATAAAGTATTCTTATTTTAATGTATTACTCTTCTTATTAACAATTTCAAACAATCTGAAAATTTTACTGTAAAACAACGGCTTAATAATGTTGAGCTCTGAAAACTGATTGTTTCAATTTAAGGATTTCGAGATCGATTACGTTTCTGAACAGACTATAGCTTTAAATATTACCTTAAGCTATCTTCTACTTTTCTATAATCGTGCGCAACTCATAAAGGTGGTGGCAAAATGCAAGGAGCTGTGGTCCTACGTGAAAGCAGATGAAACCGTTTTCGTTAGACTATACGAACGAAAAGCTTATTATTTTCTGAGTATTACGATGGTAAACTTATTTGCAATTGTTACATCATTCATTGTAACAGCTGTTTTTAAGAAGGTTCCATCACAAAATGCCAATGGAACAGAAGTAAAAAAAGTATTGCCATTCAGGTTCGTCTGCATTGTAGTTAGAAAATAAAATTTTTTTTTTTAATAATAAACATAAATTTAATTATGAAACTATATATCTTTATTATTATACATTTTTTTTTGTAATAAATATAGTTCTCGTTACAAACAACATTGATAATTAAAGTATATTATAATTTATTATAATAATTATGACACATTTTAAAATGAATTACATAGAAGCTATATTTTATTATATATTTTCATATAAAGCTTAACAATATTAATAAATTTTTTAAATCAGAAAAAACTAGAATGGGATCTTTAATAAAAAATTTTGATTAACGATACAGTAAATACAAATATTGCTATTTTGCTTGAAAATAAATTTCATTAGTCAAGGACTTTATAGTTATTTATATAGTTTTATAAGATTCAATGTTTTTCAAAAGCAGATATTTCAAGGATGTTCAAGAAGAACCGATGTTTACAATACTTTCTTTAATACAAGGGATAGTTACATATGGTATTACAATTATAGATGTAGGAACGACTGCAGTCATGTTCTATTTAATCTTATTAGCATGTGGTTATTTGAAATCAATCAAAACTAGACTAACACGATTGGCGAAACGACAAGACGAAATAGATATGAATAGTAAAGAATGTGAGAACAAAGTTGAAATAATTTACAATGAAATAATTACGTGTATAAAATTCCACCAAAATATAATGATGTAAGCAAGTAAATTATTTTCATTTAGTAAATTATGTAATTGATAGCTATTGGTTTTTACGCAGATACTGCGAGGAAATAGAACGCTTTATGCGAAGTATAT
The DNA here is from genome assembly GCA_018907135.1 of Kradibia gibbosae. NCBI lineage: Eukaryota > Metazoa > Arthropoda > Insecta > Hymenoptera > Agaonidae > Kradibia > Kradibia gibbosae. The sequence continues at coordinate 12,568,697 of JACCHX010000002.1, read as the reverse complement.
ATTTCATTGGAGTTTTTACTACTACGTATAATATGTCAATGCTTGGCTTAACTATACTCAAGGTAATTTTAATCGCCTATCTTATTGTATAAATTTTTTTGGTTTGCTTTGAATAATCGAGTTAATATACACATTATTCAATCAGACTAGAAGTGAAATTTCAAAATATCTTTCTTTATTTTCTTTGAATTTCATTAAATTTGTCACTTGTCAATGGAGTCCTGAAAAACTTTTGTTGGAAGTAAGTATTGTTGAATCATCATATAGAATACTTAAAACATAAAATGGCGATTTTTTGCTTATAGAGTGGATTGATCGCTCATGCCGCTTATTTAGCCAGTTTAAAACTAATAGGGGATCAAAGTAAAACTAATAAAGCATTGTATTTTCTAATATTAAGATCACAAAAACCAATACAATTAACAGCTGGAGGATACTTAAAACTTTCCTTAGAAACACTTTCGAATGTAAGAATCAAATTGTATTTATCATATCGGCATTTTTTTAATAAAATTTTGTGAAATATTTTTTTTTTGTAGATGATGAAAAGTGCTTTCGCATTCTTAACTCTTCTTCGAAAGTTTAATATCTAATGTTAGAACGTACATAAGCTAAGACGAATATGTTCATAAAATAACATTTGTATATAGTGTAACAAATTTATTTATTGTATATAAACACATTTTGAATATTAACTCTTAATCGTTAAAAATGAAGGTATTTTTTACTTATATTAGTGATTTATTAACATTTGTTTTATTACCATTATATGATGTACAAGGTAAAAATTTTACAAACATTTTTATCAACGAATTCTTTTAATATTTGAAATATTCAGTATAAGAAAATTACTTTTATCTTCTTAAATTGTAGCAATATATTTTATGGATATTTCAAAGTTACTTTAATAAAAATATAAGAAAAAACATTGTCTGTAATAATGTAAGTTTGATTGTACTACTTATGCACAATTGTAATACCTGTATAAATAGATTTATTATAATAGCATCAAATGATTTATTTCTAATTTTTCCTCCATGCTTGTTTATGGGATGATAGAATTTATTTTACACTTTTTCGGGAATCAAGAATACATAGGGATACGGTTACGTAAAATTCATAAAATATTTATTATTAAAACGGTTGAAGGAATTAAAAACAATCAAATATTTTCGCTATAAAAGGTTATTATACTTCGTATTTGTACGCTTAACACAAAAAAGTAGTAAAAAAATATATTAATTAGCTATTTGTATATTAAACATTAAATTTACAGTGAATAAATTTCAATTCATAAATTTTGTTGAATAATAATAAAAAATAAATACACAACTAAAAGCAGTTATTTTATATGCTTATCACACAATTCTTTGCAATATGCAAAGGTTTTTTGTAACGAATCACATTCGTTTTGATCATATAAAATTTGATGCCTTTTTACAATTTTATTACATACTTTCATAGATTTAGCTTTAATTAAATTAATTAAGCTCTTATTATTTAAATGTTGAAATATTTTATTATAACACGAATCTGGAAGTCCAAACTCTAACATGAATTCAAAAGCATCTTTAGCATTTATTAATAATTTTTTTCTTGCCAAGCCCTTTTGGAATTGTGATTTTAATAAATTACCATAGATGTTAAAGTTTTTTTCAAAATCCACTGAATCCAAAATATTTTTAAAGAGCTCATTACCCGCATAAAGTTCCATTTGATTCGAATTTTTAAAAATAATATCATACAATGAAGAATAGTTATTGATTTTTAATCTTTTCATTTTTTCAATTTCTTCATTACACTGTACTAGAAAATCATCTTTTTGGTCAGGTGGACCATTTCCATATAACTTTAAGTAACAAGAGTTGGTTTTTTCACTTACATATAATCCTGTCATTCTCAACATATTCACATAATCCATAAACATGAAATAAATATTTTCAGTACTATATATAGGAAATGATAATGGCGTTTCTCCACTATAATCTACAATATTTATATCAGCAAAGTGCTGTAAAAAAGACCAGGCAGCTGCATTATTGTGATATAAGACAGCCAAATGTAAAGGTGTTCTTCCATTTACATCCTGAGCATTTATGTCACAGCCATGCTTTAAAAGGGTTTTAATCATTTTATCATAGGATTCTATAAATTCGGAATCGTTTGAATTTTCTGGATTAATCAAAGCCATAATATGAAGCACATTCATTCCATTACACCTTGTGGCTGTTATATCAGCCCCAGATTCTAAAAGCACATTCATAGCTTTAACGTGTTGGTATGAAGTAGCTAAATGAAGTGGTGTAGATTCTTCTGTATTCTCTACAGCATTAATATTTGCGTTATATTTCAAAAAAAGTTCTATAAGCTCAGTATGACCATTTTCAGCAGCCACATGAAGAGCAGTTAAACCATTTTTAGCCTGAATATTGATATCAGCTCCATTGTCTAAAATTAATTTTGCTTCTTCTTCCTTCTGTTTGTCATTTAATTCCTTGTTAATGTTAGCTATAAGATGCAATACTGTTTCACCCATATCATTGCGGTCAGTTAAGTTTACATTATATTTTAAAAGAATATTCAAAATCTCATTACGTTTTACATAAAATCCTTCCATAGCGTTTTTAAATATTAATGTATCATCGTTGTTTACTTTACTTGTAACATTGATAAAATCATTTTTATAAAGATAAAATAAAGGTGTTTCGTTACAAATATTTTTTGCATTTACATCGCTTTTATGAAGCAAAAGCATTTCTATAATTTTTGCCTGTTCAATTTGAGAAATAATGTTACATAATTTGTTGCTAGAACAATTTTTATTTTCATTAAAATCTTCTTCTGTAAAATCAATATCTTCTAATAATTTTGAAATTTTATTATGATTTTGTAAACACGCTAAATGTAAAGGTATTTGTCCTTGTACATCTTTTGCGTGTACAGCAGTTGAATTTTGTAAAAGTAGTTCGATTACTGAAATTTGACTTGTACCATTCAATGAAAAATCTAAAAAAAATGTGTTCTTATTAGATTGATAAATTCTACAAATTATTATTGATTCATTAATCACTTTCATTTAACTAATTAATGGTGGCAGAAATTTGAGTTCTGATTCTCAATCTATTAAACATTTGATATACATATATATTTTATTCAAATTATACCATAATAGTTTACCTTTGACAGCAAAATGCAATGGAGTATATCCAGGCCAAATAGGTGAATCTAAATTAATAACCTGATTCATATTAATCTCATTTTTTAAAAAAGTTTCCACAGCTTTCAAATGATTTTTCATGCAAGCAATATGAAAATGAGAAAGTCCATTATTATCGACAGGATTAACATTGTTATAAGTATCTGATGATAAAATAAGATCTATAATTGGTTCATTACGTATCTGTAATGCTAAATGAAGTGATGTGATTCCTTCTAAATTCTTGATTGTAATGTCTGCCTTATGTTTCAGAAGTAACTTAACCACATCTAAACTCTGATAAAAAACTGCAAAATGCAAAGATGTATATCCTGGCCAGTGTTTTGACTGGAAATTTACAGAACCATTTATATCAACTTTGTGTTTTAAAAAATTTTCAACGATATTTAAATTATTTCTTGCACATGCGATATGAAAATGGGAAAATCCATCATTGTCTGTAATATTAGTAAAATCATTATTACTTGTAGATAAAATCAAGTCAACAATTTCATAATTTTTTTTTTTCATAGCAAAACATAATGCCGTTTCTCCATTTTGATCAACATCGTTTATAGATGCTCCTTTGTTTATTAAAATATTTACAATTTCAATATCACCAATTTTAACAGCACAATGAAGAGGAGTATCATAAGTATCAGTCCTTGGTACCTTTTGTATTCTACAACCTTTCTTTAAAAGTATTTTTGCAATTTCTTTACGCTTTTTTCGTAGTGCAGTAAGTAAAAGTGCATAATCTGTCCATCGATCATCAAATGGTAAATCACGTTGGTCTAATATTTCTTGAACCTGCTTCGAAGTACCCCATATAACACTTTCAAATAATGTCAATTGCTTGGAAAGCTTAGATGACATCTTTTAATTTTCCAACAATGAACCTTAAAAGATAAACTATCAAATACCTAAACTATAATATGTTGAGATAATTTGAATTACAGGCATTTTTTAATTATTTACTTCTCATCTCATCAATTAGAATACTGTTACACTTTAAAGCTCATTCCAAGCCTGAGTATAATGTATTGTATTTGACACAATTACTTTTAATAAAGATGATGATCAATTGTACCTTTTTTGAACCTTTATACAAAGATATAATCTAAAACATTACAATCTATGTTATTATTATACAATAACGACTTCTTTATGTACTATAATCTTTAAAAAATATAAAATTTATGATAAAATCGGAGTATATATTAAATCAGTGAATTTTTAACTTTTTGTGACTAGCTCTAATTTTCAGAGATTTTAAATAATCATTGGATGAATAATTATAAATTCCTATGTGTAGTCCAGGCCTACATGCAAATAACTGATCCGTTATTTATAATCCTATAAACCCAAATCATAAGCTAACCACAAATATTGATTATACTCTGTAAGACTTGCAGGAACAAATTTCCCTTCGACTACAAGAATTGATGCATGATTCCAATTACATTAAAAATAAATTACTTTAGCGATAACATTGTCTAGGAATGTCAACAGACGTGGAAAAACTAATTTAAATATTGTCATTTTATAAATCCATTTATTTCTTTTCCCTTATCAGAAAATACCTCATATTAATCATATTATTATTCTCACGGCGATATAAATGACGATGCTATTGTTGGTTACCTTACGTCAGTAGTCGTTTAACAATGCAAGTTGTGACATCGTCAATTTTATAACTTGTTCATGCTTCAAGTTATGTGCGAGGTAATGAGCTTTATTTTCGCTGTTTCAAAAGGTTACAGAGAAAGTTTACTCCGCTTTATAAACTCAAAGTGAAGTACAGCTCGTTTTAGATATAACTATAAACAAAACCAAGGCGCCGAAAAAACAAAATGAGTAACTCAACTATTTCTGATCAATCCCTCATGGATAAATCCATGCGGAGTGTTTTCGGTGAGATTTTTTAATACATTAATCAAAACAATCCCTTACTATTTGTACGTTTTTTTTCATTATGATATCATTTATTTTTATTTTATTTTTCAATAGTCGGGAATATCCCGTACGAAGCTACTGAAGAAAATTTAAAGGACATTTTTAGCGAGGTTGGACCGGTACTATCATTTAAGTGAGTTGTTTACTTTCTATGCTCAATCTATAACCTAAGATGTTATATCATTATAAAAAAATATCTTTCAAATCAAATAATTGACACTGTAAATTGAATTAAATATATTACATGAAATGCAATTCATATAACTTATATTGATTTGCTAAATTGTACAATTTTTTCTTATATCATTGTTTTATCTTAGGTTAGTCTTCGATCGAGAAACTGGAAAACCAAAAGGTTATGGTTTTTGTGAATACAAAGATCAAGAAACAGCACTTAGTGCTATGAGAAATTTAAATGGATATGAAATTGGAGGTAGAACATTACGCGTTGACAATGCATGTACAGAAAAAAGTCGAATGGAAATGCAAAGCCTTTTACAAGGTCAAAATACAGAAAATCCTTATGGCGAAGCAGTTCAAGCAGATAAAGCACCAGAAGCTATTAGTAAAGCAGTAGCTTCTTTACCACCTGAACAGATGTTTGAACTTATGAAGCAAATGAAATTATGCGTTCAGAATAATCCTAATGAAGCCAGACAAATGCTGCTTCAAAATCCACAATTAGCATATGCTTTACTTCAAGCACAAGTTGTAATGAGAATTGTTGATCCACATACAGCTGTCAGTATGTTGCACAAAGCTAATCCTATTCCTGGTGTACTTGTACCACCAGAAAAACCACCAGTTATTACAGCACCTCCACCTCGTATTGAAGAACCATGGGTTGCATCTCGACCTCCTCCACCTATACCTGTAAATCCACCAGCCCCAATATTTGCTAGTAAGTCTATATTTTTTATAAATTATTTTTTTTTTAGTAAGTCCATGTTTTTTATAAAAATACAATAATAATAATTTTCATTCATGTAACATTATAATGAAAAATAAAATGATATTTATTGATACTTTATTATTGATCAGTAAATTTAAAACATCATTTCAATACATAAATAACAAAAATTCAAGCTTCTTAAAATTATGAATTTATCAAAAAAAATTCTTATCCTTTAGATCAAGATGTAGATTTAAGGACTTTGGAAAGACAAATTGATCCAAGAATAGCAAGGATGGATCAAGATTTAAGAGGTCCACCGCCACAAACAACAGTAGCACCCCCTCCTCCAGTAGTTCCAGCAATTGTTCCTCCACCAACTGATCCAAGAGCTCCACCTACTTTTAGTATGGGAGAAAGGTCAGTGTTATATTGATGTCACTTACAATTTTCATGTGTTAATTTGCACTAAAAACTAATTTCATATTAATATTTGTTCTTACGCATAGTGTTCTGCCTATGGAAGGAATTGACAGGTTGCGATTGTTATTTTTCTAGCACGCATATTTTGGTATATAAATTCTATTATGAGTATTTATATAATTTTATGTAACTTTATTTTACAGTTTTACTCGAGATCCAAGAGCTGATCGTTTTTCAAGAGATCCTAGAGATCCACGAGATCCAAGAATGCCTGTTGATCCTAGAATGGCTGCTAAACCTAATGGTAATTAGAAAAAATAAATTAGTAAATTTTAAATATACTTATCATACACTTGTAAACACATACACGCGCGCGCACACGCACACGCACACACACGCACACACATACACACAGTTTTATATATTATGAATTAGATAATTTTCGTATTTATAATAAAATATTTTATAAATTTCTAATTGTAATTATTCATTATTTATTATTGAAAATGTATTACAATATAAGTTAATTATGAAATAGAAGGTATTATTTATTAATCATAAAATCGGTTATGTTTTTTTTCATTAAAATAAATTTTGTAATTAATGATACTAAATACAATTTTACTTCTTATCATCTCTCAGTAATAGTACCTACAGCAGTACCAGTTGTCCCTCCACCTTCAATCGGTACAACTACGGTAACAGGAACTTCAATAACAAGTAGTAGTGCTCGGCTAATGGCTGGTATGTCACCTGCAGGAAATATTCCAAGTGGTGCAACTGATCAGGAGAAGGTCTTGAAAATTTGTTATCTACTTTCTTATTTATATTAATTTATTAACAAATATCTTAAATCTTCAAGCTAAATTCTTCTTGTTAAATGTTCTTAATAAATAGTTCTCTTATCAATTTCCAAAAAAAAGAACATTATCTTCCCCCCAATTTACATATTATGATTTTCAATCTTTTATTTATTGTTATTGAATCAATGAAAGTTTTAATAATCTATTAATAATTATGAAAATTAATAATAATAATATTAAAAAGTAAATAGGCCTAACACATTCTACAAAATATTTTTATAACAATCATCATAAAAAGAATTTTTTATTTAAGCTTAATGTAAATAAATTTTCTAATTTATATTTATGTTCTAGGCGGCCCTCATCATGCAAGTGTTACAACTTTCTGATGAACAAATAGCCATGTTGCCGCCTGAGCAACGACAAAGTATTTTAGTACTCAAAGAACAGATTGCCAAGAGTACGCAGCGCTAACAATGTGATTACATTGCAACAATTTATTATCATTAAAAGACTTTACTAAATAATTTTATGAATTTAATATTCATCTGATTACAGTGCTTACGTTCAATTATGTATAAATAGTTAATATAAGTATGTATTGTATATCTTCTCCACTTAACTAAGTCTTGTTTGTATAACATCATTTTATCATAATAATTTATCAATCGAAAGTTAAGAAGTGTTGCTTTGCATATACATATTGTAATAAATGATATAACCATATCATTTTGAACGAAAGTAAAACTTGTACAGCCTAAATGAAGTATGTTTGAAATGTGTTTAATTATCGTATTTCGACATTTTTATTATAATTAATTTTAATAAATATTGATTTTGGAACTACATTTCTTAATGTAAATTTAATTTTGTCTAAATTATACAAAATTTACAAAATATTAAATTAAATAGTTCTAATATTAATAAAAACTCATTTATTAATAGATTTTACCTTTTATATTAAGTCATATTTAAAATTTTATTTCATTAGTTTCATTAATTTATAAATTACTTAACTTTACATAGTCTAAATTTATAATGCTGTTTAATTTTCATAACAAACCCTGAAATATAAAAATAACCCTAATAAGATAATAAGAATATAAATTATTTGAAATTAAGTGCACCCATTTTTAGAAAAAAAATTAATTTAGTAATAGTGTTTGGTTGACGCAATTAAACTTAAAGCACAAACAATTGAGAGTACAATAGCCCTTTATTTCAATCATAAATTAATGAATAAGATAATACTCAAAGAAAATATGGCTAGCCTTTACCAAAAATACTTTCATTTTAATAGATAGTAATAATTATGTTATTAAAATACAGACATTGTTTTTATTTGACTAACAAATTTATGACTATGATGTAGAATTGTATCAATTATATACACTTAATCAAAATTTTCTACATAAACTAGTTACTAATATATCAGTGTATGTTGATAAAGTATGTATATCAATCGGGATATGTTGTAAATGCTGAAATAATCATTTTTAATAATTAAAACTCAAAAATATTTTTCACTTCTATATAGAAATAATTTTTTATTAAATTTTTTGTTAAGTTACGATTTATTATATAAATTTAAAACATTGTAACCTGAAGTTTTAAGTAAGTATACAGGAAGATATAACATCATTGTATAAAGCTATATTTGTCATTCACTCTCCTATTGGAAATAAAGTATACAACATTATTTTAAATAAAGGATTTAAAAATTTTGAAACGAATTATCACTTAGCATTATAATACCAAATATTTCTAAAACCTCTCTATAGCTGTTTAGAAATCCAAAGCACTCGATAAACAAAAATTTTATTTAATGGAAAATTAATTACTTATTCACAAATTATAAATACCTTTTGTTTGCTTATAAGTTGTACGGAGGTCAAGAATCTTAACTCATGATCACAAATACATCATTTTGGACATAATATACGAAACGATAAAAGGGAAAATATAATGAATAAAATAACATTTTCTGTGTTAAAGAATAATTAAAAATTTAGTAAATTATAAGTTTATTTTAAAATATTAAGATGAATAAATTTGAAAATAACAACAAATATAATCTAATGTAAAGTATGTCTTATTCAAATACTATAAGGAACACTTCAACATTTGATTTTGTAGTATATTGTAAAGTAAAATACAGGCAGCTCTTAAAATATTTTCAAAACAATTTTAATAATAATAATTTGCAATATGAAATCCAATATCCATCCAATCAAAATAGGTATCAATGAGATTCAAGTATGTAAGTAATTCGAAAATCTATCTTTTAAGTCTATAAAGATCTATAATATAAAAGTATTATAATTATTTAATTCCCCATATAATATTAAAATTTCGTAAAGTAATAGTAACAATTTTTTTTATATATAAATGCATTGTAAAAGCTAATCAAATGCTTAAAATAATATCTGATTTTGATTTATATTTTTTGTTTTATCTGTATATTTTAAAGAGGAATATAGATTCAAGTATAAGTATTTATAATCTATATATATATATACAATAAAAGATACTTTCAATAGTAATGTGTACTAAATATTATTAGGTAGATAATAGTATAATAAAAGGAATTTAAATAATAACAATATTAAAGATCATAAAATTGTACAATTTTCTCATGTATTAAATACATATTTTCTGAAAAAAATAATTCTATTTGTGTAATCTTTTTAGTTTAAGTATATGAATATAATAATAAAATGTTACTTTAAACTAATGTTAAATACAGCATTTACGATGTTTTTTGTTTGTTGTTAATATTATTTTTTTTAAATTGAAGTATGTTTCTAGTATGTAAATTTAATTATTGTGTATTTTTCATGATTATCCAATTATTCAAATTATATTATGATTATATTGTACATTATTATATTTACAATATAATTATGAATTATATTGTAAAAAAGTAGAATTTTTCAATTGCATAAATCGAAATCATTATATTAAATTTTAATATTTTTTATCTATTGTAATGTAATTATATTTTTTAATTCAACAAACAATTTCTACGCTTAAACTTAATAATTTATTTTTCTATTTAAAATTTTTTGATTATATTATTTATATTTTCTTAACGGATGCAGTATAATCTTTATTCTTAGAACAATATAAATTTCACTTTAGTGGAGTACCTTTATAGATGAAACTTTGTTGTACTTGGAAATTTCAGTGAATCGGATCATTATAAAAGCTGCCGTTCCAATAACCTTAACAATCAGTTTCAATTCGAACAGTTATGTATTAACTACTAATGGAGATACGATTATTATTTGTAAGTATTTGCAATTACTTTTATACAATAGTAAAATTTAATGAGACCACATTAAGGCCAAAGATATCGATTTAAATTTATATTAAAGACTTTATATTAAAAGATTAAGAAATTCATATTAAAAGAATTTAAATTGAAAAAATTTCCTTTTCAATAATGAGCAACATTAGCACACAAAAAAATAAGCAATTGCTTCAATAATTCAATTTAACGACTATATTAATATTTAATGTTTGGTAGTATTTTTCAATATTCGTTACGTAGTATAAACACATTTAATTTAATTTCAATAAAATAATATATAAACTACGTGTTAATATAGATTAATATTTTATTAGATTAAAATTATTTTTTTCGGATATTTAAAACGTTTTTGGTTATAAAATATTATAAATTTTGAAATATATTTGATTTTACATTTTTAAAAAGAAATATTTATTAAAATATCTCATTAGAATACTATTTACAATTTTAGAGAAAATTAACTTATATGCAATATAAATTAAAATTTAAAAAAAATTGTAATCTGCTATTATTAAATTACAGTAAGAAGATACAAAAATGAAATAATTTTTCAAATATGGAATCTTTGTACTGATCGCTACTGTGGTCTATGATAACGCATAGTACGAATAGTACAAAGTATTTCTATTTGTCAAACTTCAACACCTATCGATGTCAACAATCTACTTACTTTTAATCTATCAATTAATATTATATTTTGTACTGTGTAAAATTTATTCCATAAGCGCGTTTAGACATTATGTTACTTTTTGGTACTCAAAAGCAATTAAAAAATATGAAGTAGAAATAAATTAATTTATTTAAAAAATTCCATTCTATCATAATATTTAAATGGGCAAGGAAATGATCAAGAAAAAATCAAATAATTTCGAAATACTTTGACGTGTGATACACAATGATATACTACGATAATATAAAAATACGTAGCACAATTGACATGTTTTTAGGTATTCTAAATTTTGATATAGAAGTTATTATTTTATTGATAAAGCAAAGTTAAAATGAAACAGTCAAATGAATAATTGATTTTGTGCAAAATACTCGTAAGTTAATCAATAAATTTAAAAATTATTGATTTTATTTTTAACATTATTTTTAACATTATTTGAAACTTTATTATATTAGTTAAAAAAGACATGTATTAAAAAATATAAGTAAATAAAATTTCAAATGTTAGATAAAAATACAATGTTTACATTTATTTTAAGAACTTAAATAAGTAAACATGAATTCCGAGATTACAATAACTATTAATGTATATTTGTCATTGAATATTATTTTGAATGATTTTGAAAATCTCTTTGGATTTTCTGTAATTCCTGTTTATTAATCAAGCCTTTGTTTCTGTTATCTCATTAATGCTATTAATTAGAAAGCAGTATTAATTTGTTCTCAAAAATTTTTCTTAATAATCATTAAAATTTATATTATTTATTATATGAAGGGTATGTGCAAGCTTAATTATAGTATTCATGTAGTTGTTATAAGTTGATAACAAAATTAATATAACGGACTGAAAATTAGTTTCTTGTGTTAATACATTAATGATATATGATAAAGATATATTTAATTCAATAAGAAATTAATTGTAGTTGAAATTAACATTTATCATAGACATTTATATATAAGACTTGATTAATTTAAATTTGATTAACATGAAAACTAAATGTCTAATGAAAATTGTAAAAATTATGTTATTAATTTATCATTTGTAATAAAAAAATTGATTACAAAAGTATTTTAATATTCTAATTTTTAAATTATTGTTAATAATATTATAAGTATTACAATATATACAACATCAACATTAGGTAAAAAGTATTAAGAATTGTTTATTAAATTTTAATACATTACATCCTACTACTTATTACTAAAATGTATTGATAATAAAATTTATTAATAAGAAATAATTTATTACATATTAAATTGTTTTTAATATACATCTCAGTTGAAATGTTTTTTAAAATAAAATAATGTACATTATAAAAAAACGTTATTATAATTTATTTAGTTCCAAAGGCAATATTTACTATTAAACTTATTCTAATTAATCATCAATAATAGTATAAATTTAATTTCTTTTGTTATTATAATAAGTTTGCGATTACGAAATCTTTAAAATTAAGATGAAGATTAAGAAGTATGAAAATGAAGATTGAGAAATACATTTAATATAATTAAATAACAGAACAGAATTCATCGAATTTAAAAGTTCAATTCGTATAAATGCTAATTTAAATTATGAATCAATCATTTCCAGTAAATTATTTTCAAGTAACGAAGCATAAGCCAGATGTTTACATTCCTTGTCCAGGTATAATTCCAATTCTAACTCAGGCTCATATTTCTATAAAGTGAGAAAATATTATTTGTTAAATACTTATGTGTTTTATATTATTTTAAAATTTGAAAAATAAATTATATTTCATAAAAATAATTTGTTAGTACAATTTTTAAAAAGTTTGATATTAGTGTAAAAATATTTCTGGAATTAAATACTAATAATAATTTTATATTGTATAAATACAAAAAAATGATAATATTAATCATTTAAATAACAACAATTAATATCAACGGTATCAAAAACACATGAAGAACGTGTAGATATCTCGAAAAAATTTTAAATTGCTTTATTTATACGTATATCAACCTTCACACATACCCGTATAACAGCTGTATATTTGTCGACTGAACCAAATACATCAAGAAATGCATCACAAAATTTCTTATTAAATCCAGATACAGCCCTTACATTAAAAAGTTTAAAATGAAAACTCATCCATGGAATTTTCGACAAATTATCACTTATACCGCGTATTCTAAAAATATTAAAATTATGAAAAAAATAATTGAAATTATGAAATTAAAAATATTGTAAACAAATTGTTCTTTAATAATCATAAACTAACTTAGTTTCGTCGAAAATAATCGTACGATTCCCAAAGTCAATAAATTCCACTAGTATACCTTCATCAATGTTAGATCCAATCTTTAAAGCACGAGCACGATACCATAATCCATCACTATATTTTGCAATGCACAATCGATCTAAATAACAATATTAAACGATGTATTATTAATTATATTTTTTTATAATTTCGTTTACAACTGTACAATATATATTCACGGAGTTCCTTTTTTTATCGACGTTTTCAATCAATAATGTAAATCAGTGAATGAAAATTATTTAATTATACACACAATATTGAAAGTCTTCAATTGAAAATTTATAAAATGAATTAAAGGACTGCAACGTAAAAGTATACTAGAGTTTGTAAATTAAAAAATAAAAATGTTCATTAAGATTCTTAAAGAATTATTGCAATTAGAAAAAGGTTCAATAAAAATTAAATTTTACATATAAATAGATTTCAAATTTAGTTTAATTAAATTATAACATATTAAAAATACTAACTGATTATTACTATACTGATATTAAAAATTAATTCATGAAATATTGAATACTAAATATTTATTAACTTAATTTATATATAACTTTCTTTTTAATTTATATTTACCAGATCCAAACAAAAATTTCGGTTGCATATCTGCATCATCTTGTATTTTTTTTTGAAGCTGATTACATACATCAATCCATTTATTTAATTCCTAGTATTCAAATAAATTTAAAGTGTTATTATAATATTTATAATTTTCAAACAGTAAAAGCATGGTTTGATGCAAGCATACACATTATAATGATATTATTTAAAAATAGAATGAAATAACTTAATATTTTCTAATATAACAATAAAAAATCCAATTTAAAAAATCGATTGAAAATGCTACAATGAACAGAATTATTATTGAACTGTCATTTAGCTTAACGTCTCACAATATAATCACAACATTAATTACAATTTATACATATTATAACCAATTCTATTCAAATAATTTTCAACGCTACAAATTTCTTTTTACGTATTATCATTATTTTTTTTCTTTAAGTGTATTAAAAATTGTTTAGTTCCTTTATGTATTAATAATAATACTTGAACTTTAACGATTATCCTTCACCTAAATTTCAATGTTATAAAAGGAACTTGATGACAAAACTCTCCTAATCTAATATTTACAGTTATTTTAATTTAATTTTTCATACATCAAATTATATATAATTAAAAATATTAGGTATAATTTAAAGTAGAATTAGATGTAATTTAAAGTTGATTAAAAATGTATAAAAACTCACTTTATCAGTAGACTTAACAATATAACCAGACATTTGTATTTTTGAAAATACTTGTCCTAAGCCCATTTGAAATGTTTTAATATTATACATATAAAAGTCAATATATTGTGATTTTTCCTCATTGAAATAGTCATCATAGTTCATACTCAAAGGCGTTGATGATACAAGGTTTGCATTTTCTATAATATTGTTCAAAGCTTCGCTAGAAACACTTTCGATATCTGCAATGTTATCTTAATTATTGGTATCTAGTCATTTCATTTTTTGTTAATAAAAATACTTTAAAAAAAACTAATGTTGCTATATTTACCTTCTGAGTTTTCGTTCGTTCTTTGTTTTGTCATCCTTGTTAGTAAACTACAAAAAGAATCAGATATCTTTTACTGAATATACTAGATTTCAAATAAAATTCAACTTACATTTTATCTTAGCTTAAAAATATTAAAAACGTACACATTGTAAAATATTTTTTAATAAAACAAATGAATACATTTCGATGATTAAATAAACAATAACAAATTTATTCATGTTATTAAAATATTTTTATCTGTATAAATTACTAAAAAATTTAGATGCTTAAGTTCGTAATCGTTAATTTAAGTATTTTATAATTTTATGTAGTATATTTTGGAGAAACTGAGTTCTGGCTCAACCAGCATATCGGAGCAAAACCCCGGACCTCTTCGTTTGTCTCCAATGGACAAGACTTAAGAGTTGACGATTTAAATTGTGCGAAAACTCCCGATTGCGTAGGAAAGGCCGTAACCCAAAGTACGCGAAAACTCGGACTAGCCGAGGTCGGATCGTGCTGCGCTGCTGATGAAGATGGAGGTCGTGGACCCTTCAGGGAACAAGAGTACCGTGCCGCTCCCCACCCCCTCCTCAGCGCCACTTGCAGGTGAAAAAGGTAGTCGCGAGAGCAAGGGCGGAGGTAATCCGGACCATCGTTAAGGTCCGAGACAACGTACGCCGAGACCAAAGTCGAGGGCCGCAGGGAAGAGGCGGATTCTCGCCTCGCCCCGGAACCCAGAGGTCGAGACGCACGAGTACGCATAAACCCAGCCCTAGCCCAGTGCGTGCTGTTGGAAAGAAAATTCAACCAGGAGTCAGAATCTGTCGAAAGGCCTTCGTTTAGCCGAGACCGAGTATCGTCCGCCCTCCCGCCGTACGTCTCGCATCAGTCCTCTAATACACGATAATAGACGAGAACGACTCGATCTCCGGGGAAACCATCATAGCGCAAAAGAAAAGAATTTTTTTTTATATCGTCACTTATTTATTTTTTTCCTTGTAACTGTCTTATCCCGTAGGGCTGTTGAAAGTTAAGCTAGAATGTTAAATGTGAACCTTAAAGCGTATTATAGTTGTAAATATTTTGTTCTATCTTATTTTAGTTGTCAAAATAATAAACCATGAACGCACCACGCTTATTAACGGAGGGGCGTTGGAACTCAAAATCGTTATTATTTTTGCATTATTTTCATTACGCCAGCTTATCCTCATACCCTCACCCCGCTTCCCATCATCCTACCAAATCCTGGAGTAGGCGAGCTCTATCCCAGCATCACTCCTCCCCCTTTCGTACAGCGGGTGGAGACACCCACTCCACAGACCAAACAATTTTATATGATTACTAACTATGTAAAGAAACACTTAATAAATTAACTAGAAAATTTTGTAAAAATATTTAAGAAATTTCTATCCCTATTTTAATAATTTATTGTAATAGTAATTGAAATATACCATTATGTTATTGAAAGCTAGTTTTAATTTAAAAATTGCATTTTTGGCCAGCAATAAATAATAAAAATAATTTGTCAACGTTTTAAAAATAATATTTTTAAGTCATGTATTTTAATGATTATAGTAATTTTAGTTTAAAATCTTAACTTCAAAGTCCATAAAACAATCTATTATGGATGTACTCATTAACCCTAACAAATAACTCAGATCATTTTATTAATATAAGTAAATATATGATTTTATATGATTTAAAATACAATATAGTAAACTGAAAGCACAATATAATTTATAATATCGTTGATAAATTGTTCTACCTCAAAGAATTATTTGTATTAGGTGGTAAATCAGCTTGATTTATTTCCATCGTTTCATTCTCAAATTGTTTCTTTTCTGTATCTGATGTATTAATATTATTTTTTTCTGCAATAGCTATTATTGTTTCACTGGCAAATGTGTCAATACATGTCTTGTCACTAAAATCTTTATACTGACTTGATTCATCATCATTGCTTTCTTCGAATATTGCCATAGATAAGGTATTTTCAAAATTCATCAAGTTATTGTTAGTAAATGATTCATCACTTGAATCTCTATCTGACAAATCACAGTCATCATAATATTTATTTATATCATCAATAATACAGGAAACTTGTGTTTTATTTTGTAGATATAATGGAAATGGATAATATGAAGAATTATTAATCATCCATATTGCAATCTAAAAATATTTTAAGTATTTAATTTTTATATCAAATATTAGTTCATCATTGATTTGAAACTATTGTCTTTTTATAATAGTATTGCTTAATTTAGTTTGTATAATGCTTTTTCTTAATTTACTATTCCTACAATTGTTACTATTTTAGTAATAATTCAATAGAACACATATTTTATAACAATATGCAATGTAAAATACAATGATAAATTTTTTATTTTAACTATAATAATACATGTATTTTCTCAACAACATTATCAAAAAATTAAATATTTACATTAAAATTTTATAATCTAAAAATGAGCTGAAATTTTATAAAAGATTATAATCATGAGCTAATTTTTTTTAAATTATTTTATGTAAAATTTGTAATTGACTGCTATATTATTTTTAATATATACATAAAGTTTGTTTACTATTATTTTTAAGTCCCTTTTTTATCTATTTTAATTAGTAATAAACTTTGCACTAAATTCATCCAAGTAGTAGTAATGTAGGTATCAGCAAAGTATTTGAATGTATTCTTATATTGTAATATAATATGTTCTGTATTTGTGATTTTTTTTTAATATTAATATTTATGGTATTTACCATTAACTCACTTGAAGGCTCACTAACAACTGTTACTCTACAAGTTGTACACACAATTAATTTGTGAATAACATCCAAATCACGTATATACCATTTTCCACTTTTCTAAATTAAAAATTAATACATAATAAATTAATACATTTATTACTGTTACAGTAATACATCATTAAATATTATGAAATAAATATTTAATAATATGTTATTAATACATTAAATATCATACATTAAATAAGTATAGAATATATCCGTAAATTGAAATTGCAATAGTAAAAGGATCAAAAAATTTCACAAATAGTGTACGTAAAATGTAAAAAAAATTATATTGAATACAAAATTTAATATTACATAGTCTTAATAAAAATAAGTGTACATTTTATGTTATTATAAACCATAAATTATCACTTGTAATATTTGGAAAAAAATGTATTAAATAAAAAATTAAATTTTTTTGGTTTGACAAAATCCTTATTATCCTATTAAAATATAAAAATCGGTTTGTGATAATCTTTATAACATAATATAATTGATGAAATTTTAATTATGAAATGTTAAATATAATTTTAAGAACTTACTGGTGTTACACCGAACATTTTTGCTTTATAACACTGACATGGAATATCTTGTAACATAATTTGTTTATCAATAACATCTACACAGCATTTTTCTGTATTACCATAATCAACAAAGTAAACCTAAAAATAATATTTTAATTATAATATCAAAGTAAATACGTAATGATTTAGGCATTGATTCATAGTTTCATATTAAAATAATTTATTCACTTCAACAGTTTCATCATCTAAAATTTTTACTACTTTTCCTCTGTACCATTGATTATCTAAATAATATTTTACATTACATAAATCTCCTACATTCCAGTCATAATGTTTTTGGATTGTTTGATCTTTATAATATCTTTTATAATAATCATGTAAGCTATAACAAATATATGTAATAGTATCCCTACCTAAAATAAGAATCATAAATATTAACTGTAGTTTTAATTTAAATGAAACATTATTTAGTTGATAATAAGTGTAAGCTTATATTATGAATAAAATGAATATTCTGCAAAAAAGATGATTGTAATAGATTTATATTTGAAAATGAGCATTCTATAAATTAATTCAATAATTAATTTGTAAAGCTTATTTTTACGAACGTAATTTAAGTATCGAACAAAAAATATTTGGTATAATAGAAGAAAATAAAAAATAATAAATAAATAATAAATTATATTTAAAAAATATAATATTTACTAACATTTTTTTGAATTCAGATGAAAATATACATAGCCTTCATAGTCAACGTATGTAAATTTAGCTTTAAAAGTTTTTCGTAATAAATAATTAGGTGAAATCCAATCCTGCAAATGAAGTGGTAATAAATTATGTTTGACTGATTCATTTGTTAACATCTTTACATCTTCATCGCTATCATTTTGTTTTTCATCATAGATATTACATTTATTACTATTAGATTCTGCAATGATTTCATCGTTACAATATTTATTTGTAGTTTCATTGTAAGAAGTACTAATTTGCAACTTTTTTAACAATTCAATGCCCAATTCTCTACTTTCATTATTGGCATAGCTGTAATAATAGTATGTTAATCCAATTACAGTTAATAACGTAAAAAAGTGAGAATAAATTTTGTACTTTTTTAAAGTATTTAATTTTTATTCGCATGAACATACCCTCTTATTGGAAGCGCCAAACCATCGTTCACCAAACTGCGAGCAACGGATAAAGTTTCTTTTTTATTGGGTTCAGTAGGTCCAACATCAATATTTCGCCTAATTAATAAATCAACGTATAAGCTTTCATCAAGTTCGTTGGTCTCCTATAAAAATAATTAGATTTATTATTAAAATTATTTCATAAAGAAATTAATTTTAATATAAATCTTACAATTAATGTAATATAGTATTTAGTATCTCCGGTGTCATTAATAATATCTTTCAATCGCTGGCAAGAGGATGATTGCCAATTCGAAGTGCCACCACAAGGTGTGATACCAGCTAATTTAACCTTGAATATGTTCTTGGAAACATTGATAAATTTACGATCAAGTGGTTGAATATCCTTGACGAGCACATTTTCAACCTCGGCAAGATCGATAAGTAGCATAGTTACTTCGGTAGATTCTGATTTCGGTGTTTCTAATAATTGAGCTCGGATATATTTTTTATCCTTTTGCGAGTAAACAGTGTAATAACATTGAGGTATTAATTTAAAATTGGTACTGCACTTATTACTTGCATAAAATACTTGCATCTCAGAAAGCATCTTTTCATATTCTTCGATATTAGATGCCTCAGAAACATAAATAGCTTCTGGCGATATTACTTTATTGATTAAAATACGAAGTTTAAACGGATCAGTATCTTCAGCCGTTTGAGAATCTTTCACGCATTGGAGTGTAGTTGTACATTTAATGCTGCTTGAAGAACTAGATTCCAAACTTTTTATGTTTTTAGTACATAATTGTGAAGACAATTTAACATGTTTTTTTAATATGACGTTATTGGAACTGAAAACATACATAATCCGTTGGTTTTATTAATAAATTAATTAAATACATACCTAATTTATATTAATTGCAGAATGAGTACATTGCATGGATTTTATTCCCATGTTAGCATTTACTATAATAAATTCCAGTCATTTATAATATTGTTGTATTATAATTTATTAAAAATATCTTTAATGAAACGAAGAATATAATTTAATTATTTTGCAAAATAATATTAAACAATTATTTACTATTTATATGTACATATACCTAAGGAAATGATTCTTATATTAAATTATAGGTTGCTTAAAAAGTAATATTTATTAATCACCAAAGAAAAATATTATAATTATTACAACTAATCAGTTAAACATAATTAAGTTTTAAACTTACTTATTTCCAGTACGGAGAGCAAATTTCATTGCAACAATATTAACATTAATATTTGTGTAATCGGATAAATAAATGCAAACATCGTATTTTTTCTTCGTTTTTGTTATTGGAATAACATTCACAACTTGCTCGTATAAATGTTTTTTTAAATACTCAATCGCTTCTATAGACCAATCGATACTATTTATTGGTTTAATATCTATTAACGAAACTTCAATTGCCTAGAGAGTTTAGGAAAAAATTATTCATGAGTATTAACAATCTTTTTATTTGGATTAGTCTTAAAATAATATGTATATAATAAAAATTTTTTGTATAAAGTATATGTATAAGTGCTGTTAGTCTAAATAACTTGTAGCGTTTTTATCAAAGCAATATACGTAATATTAAAAATTAAACAACAAAAAACTTTATATATTGGAATAATTTTTTATTTTGTTATACGAAATAATTTTATTTAAAAATTTAATATTTATAATATTTAATTAATGTTTTTTTGTTAAAGTTCTTAGGTTATAATTGAAGGTGAGCATAGACATTTTACCTGAGCGTTCCATGCGCAAAAACGTTTTGGTAAATGAGTTATCTTGTGATAATCTGCAATTATTGAATATCCACAATCTACTAAAAATACTTCAACTTGTAATTTTTTGGCCCAAATTTTAGTGATAATACCTCTGTACCAAATCGGTGGACTACTTACAGCAACAGTATCTCCTAGAATAAAAATGTATTTCATTTTTAAATACGCTCAACAAATTATAGATGCTTATATCTAATTTTTGATTGTGTAAAAGAATTCATTGAAATTCATCAAAATGAAAATTTTAATACGAATTACTAAATGCCAAGTAGCATGAAATAAGAGCAATTTTAATTAGAACAATTTAACTATAGCTAAAAAATAATATGTGGTAAGAATTGAAAGTTTTTATTGTATTTATTAGTTGAATAAAATTGAAACATTGTACATTACATTAATGGTGCAGTTGAAAATATTATTAAATAAATAAAAATTTACTAATAATATTAATAACTATACTTTGTACAATAGTAAATTCAAATTAAATTAGAGAAGCACTTAACACTCAAAGGTGCAATTCATTATTAGATAATTTATTGTACTTTTTTAATGAATAAAAATACAATTTTACCGTATTCAGGATTAGAAATAACGAAATCTTGAGTTTTCATAAGATTATAATATTGTTCATAAAAGACAAACATCTTATTTTTGAAATCTTCATTATTAATCTGCAAATCATAAAACCACCGTTATTATTACAAAATACGTTACTAAATATGGTTATAAAAGTTTAAAAAATTTTTTATTTATTTATTGTTTATAAAAAATTAATAGCTTTTTAATTAAATTTTATTTAAAAGATTCTTTTTAAAATATATTTAACTCTTAAAATCATTATTACCGTCGAAAGAAGCATAAAAAAAATAGATTTCTATTTACGTACAATACATTTTATAAAACTTTTCCTTTGTTTTTTTTTAAATTCATAAACATACTTTCTGTTTTATTATAGATTTTGTAAACTAATGAAATTGAAATATTTAATGATAATTAATGTTAAACATATTAATCAGAGTAATGTAACTGTTTGATATTTATATACAAAAATAATACATTTATTTTATTTGCATTACGTTGTTAGTATTAATAAAGATACGTGATGCGTAAATATTTTACAGTGTTTTAGTTTAAATTATTATTACATATGGAAAAATTACCTTTTGAACATAAATAGAATTTGGCGAATTTACATGCAATACTTTAACTGTTGTAAATTTTTGTAATGGAAGATCTTCATAGTAAAACTGTTCTGCTGATGATGGATTCATCCTCTAATAAATAAATTTACATGTTTTTGAACTTAATAAAAATATTTATATTTAAAAAAGGATACATTTAATTAATTATTAATATAATAGAAATAACTTTTTGTAATATATATATATATATATATATATATATATATAAATTAATCAAATTAATCGTAATTAGAAATAGCTTACAAAAAAGAACTTCATACCTTGAGTTTATAATAAGTTGTACATTTAGCAAGTCCAGTATCTATAAGCCAATCACGTATACTTAAATTATTTTCAGTATGTAATTCCACAATGTGTATTGGATTATTAGTTCGTAAAACTTTCATTTTAAGTGTGCATCTGCATAAATTATTATATATTAGAAATTTTTAAAATTACCAATTGATTAGTCAATCTAATTTTAAATTTAGAATGGAATAATTAAGCCATAATAGAAGAAATATTTTTTATTCTCTTATTAAATAAATAAAATATTTTAAAAATTCCAATGCTAATCTAATAATAATAATCAATCTAATACTACTACTAATAATAATGATAATAAGTCGTCTGTATTCAATAAATTTTGATATTGATAAATCTAAATACGATTAAAAGTGTTTCATTATTATAAAATCAATTATAAACAAGTATAGAATGTATGAATTTAGTAAAACAGTCTTTTATCTTTATCTTCGCAATACTGTGCATTATACTACATTTTCATGAGTTAAAATTGCTTAGATAAAAAACTCAAAACATAAATTGTAGTCGTGTGACCTAAGGTGCCCAACTTGCTGCGATAAACTAAGTGTTGGGGCCAGACCTTTTGCAACCGAGCCACGGAGTGGGGATTCCACGCACGGCTCCAGTTCAAATGGCAATGACGATTGTGTTGCCGTAAATAAAGATGACGCGTTGTCACCTGAATCGGTGTAAGCCTCGACTTGACTCTGAGAGAATAGATACATTGTCGCGCCGGATTTCGGTACTCAGGATTACACTGGTGAACGTGGAACCCTAAGTTCCAACTACAGACCGAACATTTTACGGATACGAAAGGCCGCTTTGGAGCTCCGCTGAAAGTTCCGAAGCTAAACACGGTATTTCTTATACATGCAATAATCATTGATTAGTTGTTTCACGTCCGCTCCTCTTTCTTTTTCTTACCTCTTTCCGTTCCTTAATTCTGATGGAGGTACGTTTTTCGTTCAATTTCCCCTCTAACCCCAACCTGATCTATCACTCATCACTGTTACTTTTAAAATCGCAACTCTTATAACATTTTTATCTATCCTTATAAACTCGCCGCTTATATATACCCTTTGTAGAGGTTTTTGCATCATTGTGGTATATGCGATTAAGTTACAGATAAGTTAAACGTAACAGTCATTGATAGCAATCGTGGACTGTGAATGCATATCTTCCACTATTATTATTTAGAATGACGTGGACGCATTAATAGAGTAATTAAAAACTTTACACCTCATAACTCTGTATTATTTTACCCTTCTAAATCTCTCGCCTCTTTCAAAGCTTTTAACCTCCTGCAGTATTCCATGAAATCTCTGGCTTAACCATAAGTTTCCAGGAGGTAAGCACAACAAGCAATGGGGTAGGTAAATTTCCCCACAAATAAGAGCATATACTTAAATACATATGCAAACTATTTGTTGAATAAATTAAAAATTGAAAAATAAAATAAATTTCTAACATAATACTAAATTTCAATTTTGTACAGGAGTATGTAATGATTAGCAACAACTTTATGATGTTAAAATTTAATTTATAAAAATCAACATACTTTTACTTTTTAAACACATCTGTATAAATATTTAGATTTTGCTTAGTACATACATTATTAAAAATCAGCTGAAATTGAAAATATTATCCTTTAAACTTGTTGATAATATTACTAGGATTAATTAGAATTATTAAATATTTCTAATATAATATGGATATACACTAATATCGAAAACTGGTAGCAATACTTTAACATGTGTAATATATAAAATACGAGTTGGATCATACATATTCATCCACACATACTATATTTAATTAGTCAAAGAACTTGTACGTTTATATCTATCACAACAGTAATAAAGTAAATGTCTACACGAATGAAGTAAATATTTTTGATGCATTTTAATATCCAATTCACGTAGAAACGAATAGATTTATCGTGCTAGAGTTGTGAATGATGAACTACTATTTTATAAATATTAAAATTTTAAATTTTTATAATTTTATTGGGGTTAAATTTATCTTACATTTTTTCATGTTATATTTTTAAATCACTTTATACTTCTATTGTACATTCATTTTTAAATATCTCTTATTGTTTTTAAATGTATAGAGTAATATACATACGAAATATTTTAATTTTCTAGAAAATATATTCTTCATCTAAAGTTCTTATAAAGAAAAACTAAAATCGATAAGTGAAAGATATTGTCTGAAAAATTAAAATTTAGTAAGATTACATATACCTTTAGCACTGACCCGTAATACAAAAATGAGCATACTAAAGTGAATCTTGAATCGTAAAACAAACTGCATCTCTTATTATATCTATAAAATAGTAATAGGTAAAAAATTTATCTACCCCAAGACAATCTTCCGGAATTCATTGATGGTGTAGTCGTTCCACTCGCCGTTCATCGGAGTGATTTTAGGTAATGTACATTGTTTTGCCAAACCCGGTAGCCACATAAATTGGGGTTCAGTATTTCTTATTCGATCGATAGTTATTTCACTCTCGGCAGTACCATAATCGATAAAAAAAATTTCGTATGTCGTTTTATCAGTTTTTTTAAGGACCTTAATTACTCTTCCGCGACACCACTTGTTGTATATAGAATTTTGAACAATGTATATTTGATCTGTGAGAAATAAAACAGTATAAATATCGAGATGTTTTTAAATTTCTATAACTTTTCTTTTAACTAAACTAAATTTTTTTAATTTTTATTCCATCGTTTGCACGATTAATATTGTTTACAAAAATAATAACAAAAAAGAAGACATTGTTTTACTATAATTTACTTTAAAATTATTATTTTATATTTTTTGTTTTCAAATTAAAAAAAAAATATATAAATTATTTTATTCTAAGCCGTATACTCTCCTTTAATTAAATTTAAAATTTTTATTATATAGCGATTTATTATCAATAATAGTACAGTAACAAACTAATAGCGCTTACTTATATGAATATCCGTTGGTAATTTTGGATTACTTTCAATAAATGTTTCCATCTGAACTTCGATATCGTCGAGTAATCTACTTGTTAATAATTTTTGCACATAAAAATTTGTTGGATCTTTGACGTATGATATCCTTACAAGCTCTGATGTTGCTTTTAATATATAAGAAAATAAAATTAATTTCTTTTCATATTAATAATCATTTAAATTAATATTTTCAATCATAAAAATATAAACAAATCAATAGTTAACCTATATATAATATATAATACATACATACACACACACATACATAAATTTATAAAAGAGTTTGAAGTATAATTTTGAATAGGTTTTTAACAGAAATCTATTTTGTCAAAGTAAATACAAAAATTATAAAATTAATAAATTCAACATAGGTAACAGTTAGTAGATTTTTTATTAAATTTTACCTTTTTCTATAACGGATAATTCATTGTAATCATGCATTAGTTTATTTAAAGAAACATCCAATGAAGGTAATTTATCTGACATTGAATTATTTATTTTGGACTCAATTTCTAATGTTGATTCCAAGGCATGTATACCAAAAGAAGATCCGGTATCTTAAAAATATTAAATGCAGTATACAATATAACAATCTCTTGTAAAATGTAATTATATATATATATATATATATATATAAATAACTTTCATTACTTTTCTCATTTTCATTGGAGTTCAGTAGGTGGTTTTTTAATGAATTAGCAGTTGGCACTAATTTTAATATTGTAGAATTTGATAACTGCAATTGTATGTGACTCTTAATACTATCATATATAGTTTTATCAATGTCTATTCTACAACAAAGAACAGATTTACAATTTTAATAATACGTAAAAATTAACGTTTCAACAAAATATTAAACCTGGTTACCGTATATATCTACTTTTTCCCTTGCATAATTTTTTTTACCTTTAACAAATTTTGAATTTTAAAGCTGTTTGTATCAATACAAAAAAATTTATTTCACAAAAAAGTAGGAAGAATGACGGTTAGAATAACGGAATATTTTAACATTAAGTATTCTTAATAAAAATAAAAAAACAGCTAGTATTTTTATAAATTACCTTATTGTATCTTGAGGAATGTTATCATCAATATTATAATACGGTTCATCGAGGAATTCTAAAAGCTTATTTGTAAGTTTTTTTATATTAAATTTAGTAATATCCAATTTTGCTTTCTCAGAAATCTAAAAATTAATATACATCTGATTAGTGCAACGTATACGTTGTAATAAAAACAATTTTATTTGATTAAACTATTAAAATATGCTAACTTTGATTGAAACATCTAAAATACAATTATTTTATCCCCTCTTCTATACTTCAAGTTTTAAAAATTCAATTTTAAAATAATGTAAAAATGTATGTTTTTTGTATACTTACAATTTATTGTTTATTTAAGCTATCCTCTGAATTTTGTTTATAGTTTATGAATAATACTTATTATTGCAAATACATATTTATTAATAGTTCATATGGAATAATAAACACATTAATAAAGTATGAAACTAATCATTATACTTACTTCAATCGCATTTAGCAATTTTTCATTTTGCCGTAACAATATGTCATTTAAATCATGAATGCATTTTTGAAAATCAAGCTGTTTATTATGTAGTTTGTTTTTTAAGTCATATTCAATATTTTGTAAAATTCCATGCAGGTGTATAAAATGATTAGACAATTCAGTTTCCTTCATTTCAAATTGACATTTTAAATTGATAATTTTATTCAGAAGTTTCTAAAACAGATAAGTACAAAGGAAATATATATAAAGTTAAAAGTTAAAACACTTTTATGCTTTTAATTAAATTTGACACTTTTCAATAATTAGCTTAATTTATTGATATTAATACTTATATTAATATTATACTTTGTTTTTTTTTTCTACATTTTTTTGTTATATTAGATTAATATATAAATCTTGAAATATGAAGAGGAACATTCTCATTTAGAAAATTATAATATTCTGTTAATAAATATTGTATCAATAATATTCAATAATAATATATATTTACCCGTCACATATTCAAATTATTTATATAAAATTTATACAAGTAAAGTACATTTTTTACAAATAATTTTTCACGCAGATTTTTACTGTTTTAACATTATAATCAATAAGTAAACTTAAACTAACGTAAACTATTTTAATGTAAATCGGGTATAATTGAAAAAAAAATTTTGATTTATTTTTTAATTAACATGACTTGAACTTTTAAATCTATATGCATTCATTATTTGTACATATTTATATGACGTGCCCCTTAAAATATAGTAATTGTATACAATTTGATAAAATTGGCAGACATTTATCATTGAATAAAGAAGCATTAGACTTAACTCCTCATTTACGATTTATTTTTCGTCCTGATTTCTAGTTCTTCTTTAAGTTTCTTATTCTGTCATGGTCTATAACTTTTTTTAAAATTAACATTTTTTAAATCAAAATTATATATTTTACCTTTCTTCCGAAATCATATTTACTTATATAACTTTATTCAAGTATATCAGTATGTATCAATAATAGACGAGGGAAATATTATAATCAGTTATATTTAATAATACAAGAATATTCCTATTGAACTTCGATAAACTAATTGATTGCAATTTACATATAATAAAACATTCAAACAATATTATTCAATATTCAATAATAATATATATTACAAATTTTCATATTCGAATTAAACTTAAAATGACATATATATGAATAAAAAAATTAAATATTTATTTTAGAAAAATTTTTCATTTTATCATTCCATCAATATATCTTAATTAGGTAAATACATTGTTTTTATGAAATAATGTATTACTGGTTTCATAAAATTTGGAAGATATTTATTTTCATGTAAACAATTTAATTAGGTAAAAGGTTAAAATTAAAATGTGATCAAATACTGAAAAAATTTCATACACAAGAACCTACAAAAAAGAAATTAGGATCAGCAAATCTAAGTTCAAGTTACGCATAAGAAATTTACAATATATATAAAGACTTAAAAGCAGTACTTTTTATTGATTGTAAATAAGTATGATTTTATTCACAAAGTAGTTTTTTTAATTACACATTCTTTAACAAAATTAAATTAAATTAAAATAAAATTAACTAAACATAAATCTATTTTTTATAGAAATTGCCAACCTTAATAATGCTCTAGTTCATCATTTTTATAACACACCAATCTACACATAAATTATAATTCATTCCGCGTAGGTTAGGTGGAAAAACCATTAAGTACATATTCAAATATTAGTTTTGAAAAAATAATATGCAAATAATATATTATTTAATTATTAAAGAAGTTATGTAATTGTATAGAAAACCATTTTATTCATATTCTTTTATTATTATTAACTTCATAAAATCACTAATTTAATGATAAAATAATAAATATTTATGAGTTGCGTAGTATGTAGTATATATATATATATATACATATATAAATATACGGTAGATCCGTTATTAAAAAAAAAATTTAACATAGTAAATATTTACGGACTTAGCTTCAATATTTTATAAAATTACTCATAGTAACCAATTTGTGATACGTTTCTTATAAATGATCTTTCAATAATTAAACATTTATCAAAATAACGGAAATATTTAAAATACTACTTAAACATCTTTTTACTAGATACATAATTATAAAATTTAATTTACAATATCTTGATTAAATATAAATCAGTATTTAAAGCAAAAGATTGAAAAGTTATATAGCAAACAATAACGTTATTATTGAACTGATCGATAACAATTTCTAAGTCTCCATTATTATTGGTACAATTTTTATTACGTTTTCATTACGTTTGTAAACTGTTACATTAATGTTGGAGATGCCTAACAAGATAAATACTGTATGACAGCTAATATATATGGTGTTATGATAATAATTTATAGACTATCTATAAATTACGCGGCTCCATTCACAAATTAAAGAGACGCCAGCTCGTAAAAATATATACATGTCCTAAGAATAGTCCTTCTCTTGCAAAAACCAGGCGGCACACGGGTATGTGTGCGTCTGCTGGACCTGGGAAGGCCTGCGTGTGTACAAGCGAATCGGAGGTCGCTCTCTACCTCCTTTCCGATCTCCCTCTCACTCGTCGAACTTTGGGTCCTGAGTCTCAGGAGCGCCGGCCCTCTCCTCAGTCTTTCACTCGGTGAGGATTCGCGCGGACACCCGAGATATAACCGAGCCTTACACTCGCGGTCCGTTCACCGCTTATCGACCCCCACCATACCCCTGACCGACATCGCAATTACACCATCGTCATCCAATACTCCTCGTCTTTCCTCGGCTGAACGAAGAGCAGCACCACGTGCAACTGCTATTCTCGTTCGGTAACCGATGCTCGAAGGCTTCGAGCATAAGCTGCTCCGAGTGTTGCCGGTTTCAAAAATTGCTCTTCCACAACACTTTGAGCCGATTCATCAGAGTCGACTTCAGAGACGACCTCCTTCCCGGGTACTTTGACACTGTTGCTAAGTCCAATTTTACTAAGTTCTTTCATAACTCTTTCTAAAATATATGATTCAAGTTGACCGATGTTTTTTATCATAAGATCCGTTTTTTCGACTCGACCCATCCTTATTTCACTTATCTTGGAGTGTTAATAGTACGTCGTTATTGTCGACTATTATCTATTTGTATTCTCATATTCATTTATGAAATAAATTGCCTCTGACAAAAATAAATTTGACGATGATATTCAATGTTCATTAAAAAAAATATAAATAGTGTTTCGTATTTTTCAATTGTCATAAATTCTAACGAGCAACGTAATCCTTAAAATGATCTTTCGAGGAGTTTATATCTAATCTGGTATTTTTTGCGACATCCTCGTTTCCTTCCGTTGCAAATTTGCAACTCTTCTTATCTTCTCTCGTCGTTCCCTCTGTGGTGTGGGTACAAGTAAGCCCCCTGAAAGACAAATATAAAGTAAGAGAAGATAAAAGAAGATGAAGCTGGTGCAATCGATGCTCATCGTGGCAAGTGCAAGTGGGATGATCCTACCATTCGCTGGTGAGATATTTCAGCATTGCGTCGATGACGTGATATATCCAAGTTCTCTTTGTTTTTATTTATATGTGTGTGAGTGCGTGAGAGCTATTAGCCTAGGTATAGGTATGCGAACCTCTGAAAAATCGACTAAAAGTTTACGTGGATTATGCACTTTCTCCTACTCCCCGCCACGATCGTTTTTTTTACTAGAATTTACCCTTCTATCATATATATTTTATCAACAAGGATAAGAAATATAAATTACATGAAATATTTTATATTTGGATTAATTTTATTCGGTAGATATTATACGTAGATATACAGTGATTTTTTTTTAATTTGCAAATACAAATACTAATTAAGAAAAAATAAAAGTTGTTATCAAGATTTCATTTTAAAACAATTGTAGTATTTATAAGATGTACTTAGACAAAAACATTTTATTGCAATTTTTTCAAATTTGAATTGTATATTTATATAATCTTTAATACTAAATATTTGCTTAGCATTTTTTATAAAAACATAAAATATTTTTAAAAACCTTTACTACTTATAATAAAATGTACTGTAAATTTATAATATAATTTACTATAATATCTTGCAACAGCAGTCAGAAACTTAGTAATATTGTTTTAAGTATTAATATCATAAAAGTAAAAATTTTAAAAAATCTAAAATTACAACGATTAACTTTTTACAAAAATCTAGCGTTATAAAGATTTAAAACTTTTTTCATGTAATAATCTTTTAAACGGTGGTAAAAATGTATGGTTTTTTAATATTAAAAAATATTCATAAAAATTTTTTATATTTAAACTAGTATATGTCCTTTTTTATATTCCAGAAATACGTTTATTTCGGAAAGAATTTAAAAAAATATTATAAAGATAATTTTTATTAGTAATGTCAAACCTATACTAAAAACCAAAAGAAAGCATATTACTTACTAACAGAATATCCAATAATACTTTGAATTACAAAATTTAATAGTTTATAATAAGTGCAATTACTTTCATTATAATGTTTTTGAACATAAAATAACAATATATTTCATTGGCTTTAATTTTATATTACGATATTGTTTTTATCGCATTATTATAATAATGTTTTTACTGGTTTTTTTTTTAATAGCAAATCGAAAGTAAAACAATCCATGGTCTCGATCAACTAACAAAATTATTTTATAAAAAATCCTTCCGGTCTTATTAATTGATTAAAACAAGCCAATGAATCTATGATCACGATCATTAGGATAATATTAATAACAACCATACTATCTAGTTATGTTAAGAAACAATAGAGTTCACACCTTCTTTGTATAAAGATCAGATAAGGATGGTTTCAATAAAAAGAGTAAAAAGGTCTTGCCATCGTATAAGGATTGCAATGAGACGTGATGCATTCGGAACGAAAATCACGTCTGACTTGAGATCAAGACCCAAACTCATTGCACCTCTTTACATGATTATATTTTGCGTCTATCTCCAACTTTAAAAGCACTACTTATTTAAAACCATTTCACATTTTGTTTTGCCAACAATGAATTTTTGTCATTTCTTTATTGAGAAGCCGAGTTACACACAAAATTACCGAATAGGTAAATATCTAAATCTAACATTCAATGAATACAAAGAAAATTATTTTTCTTAAAAAAATCGAGAACATAATGATTGAAATAAGTTAACTTACATTAAAATAAAAGTAACGGCAACAATGCCGAAACGAAAACCCCAGTCTATTATAAAAACAATGTTAATTAACAATGTGGAATAAAATTAAATAATATTTAATTGATTGTTACACTAAACATAGAATGCCATTTACATAAAGTTCTTTTAAAAAATATTAGTGCAAGAATATATTAGTGTATTTAAGTTGATTGTTTTAAACGCAACCACTAATAAATAAGCTATAATAAATGACTTTGCAATTTCATATAATAAAGGAACACTAACTTAATTAATTTTAAAAGCTGCAGTAATTTAATTTCAGATTTACTGCATCATTTCTAAATTTAAAATATTTATTCCTAAATAAAAATAATTGATTTTCGTGCATAATTTTTAAAAGAATTTTTATAAGAATTACATGGCTTGTATATTATATTATAATATATATAATATACTTACAGAGTTTATAATTTACCTTTAAAAAAAATATTAGTTAAAAAAAAATTGAAAAAAATTACATTATACTTTTATTTTCCAAAGTTATTATAGTATAGACGATAATGATTTGAGTGACTACATTTTCAGAGTGATATAAATTTGTTAAGATATGTGAAAGACATTTAATGTCTTTCCTGGTTTTTTTTAATAAAATAAAAAACAATTGCAATATAAAACATAATCATTTATCTAAGTAGAGTAAAAAATTTGGTTTGCTTTAAATTGAAGATTCTATTGTCAATCCAAATATTTAATAAAGTTAATTTAATAGTTTCTTGATTTTTTTTATTTAAAAAGGTAGTCAATAAAAAAGTATTATAATTTAAATGGAATTAAATGATTTTTTAATAAGTGAATATGAAACATAATTATTTTAATCACTCGTATTTGTAATACATTTTATGGATTATTAACATTCGATGGCTAGTTAATATTTTATTTCAGAAAGAATGATAATTTTTTTGATTAACATATAAAAAATATAGAAATATATTTAAAAGAAAATAGTAAAACTATATGACTAAACTTTAAGTATAATTTAAAAAATTAAATACATAAGCAATTCTTGAAAAAATCTTAAAACCAATTTTCCAATTAATGAATATTACATTAATTTAATTGAAGTATGCAATTATGCTATATTTAACAAAAAATACTGCATTACTAAAAGAATTTTTAATTAATTGCCTAAAATTATATTTAAAAAAACAGAAAAGAAAATTAAAAAAAACTAAGAATCCGTTTAGATAATACCAACCATTAGATTTTCACTGTTATATACGTAATTTATAAAATATTGTTGACTAATCAGTCTTATATTAAAAAAAATATCATTGTTTTCGTCAATATTTTATATATTTCCTTACATATTTTCTATTTATATTTACTTAATAGCTTATTAGGGTTAAAAAATATTCCAAATTTTTAAATTTTACGTACATATGTCTATATGTATACTTTAATAAATACAATTAATGAATACAGTTACACAATAATCATAAAAACGAGTTCTGTTAAATTATATGGTTTTTTATAATCTGAAGGTTAAACATTTATTTTTTTCTAGTGTCGTACATTTAATGTATTGTACATCTTGTACAAAAAAAAAAGAAATACATTACAATATATGTAAAAGTTCAGTACAAAATTAATAATTCTTAATAATCATTAATGTTGTACAGAACTATTAAGATTATATAAATAATCTATATAGTATATATACAAATTTGTAATAAATTTCTCAATCAAGAAAATTTAAATTAAATTATATAATTAAAAAAGAACCAGTAGAGGTCATTTTTAATTTATCAAAAATATAGTATGAGTAAATATACTATTAAAATTCTACTAGAAAAGGCTTTATGGATAAAATAATATATAATGATTATCCTATAATATTTTAAAAACGATAACAGTTAAAGTAATGTGCAGTGATAGAAATTAAGAACGATATAAAAATACAAATAAATACTATATGAATACAATTAAAATAATTCATGAGTGTTTTTATAGAAATATTGAAAATGTATTAAGTTAAGTCAACTTCGTATTTTTTTAACGTTAATTTTTACGACCTATGATAAAAAAATTTATATAAATATACATGTATACTATATATACTAAATACATGTAGATACATATACATAAAGATATATCGTACAATTAGTCAAACAATTAGTGTCGAGCCCTATTCATCCCTTCGTACCCCACGCCACCAGTGGGCTAAACGTAATTTCTTTCGTGCCTTTAATGCGTTAATATTCCATATCACTCGGAGGGAAGGGATGTGGAGGAAAGAAGGGAAGCCGCGAAAACGCGCCACGTCACCAGGTCGGCGGCAGGAGAAAATAAACGCGCGAAACGCGCTCCGAATTGTAGAGCGAAGGATTCGCTCTCATTCGGGAGCTGCAAATTGAATACGAAAGCAGCTCGCAATGAAGAGAAAAGAGCGTAACCCAGGATTAGGTAAAGCCCGGGCCAGCGGAGGTCAGAGCGCGCACCCTCACCTTAGATTGTGCTACAGAAAGAGCTGGAGGTCTAGGGCACCCTGGCGTGAGGGACCGGCAAGCTGCTTCCCTCCCTCCGCCACTCGCGTTCGCGCGGCGACAAGGGCAGCAGGAGGTAGCAGATAGGTGCCGTCGGGGAGGAGCGCCTTTCCCCACATTGCCTCCACCTCTCGTCCTATATATATATATATATATAATTCTTATTGACGCGTGAGTATATTTTTCTCTCTTGCCCTCCTCCCCTCCGCGCGGATCCATGGAGTCTCGCGCCATTTTTATGGTTATTAAAAACGGCCCATCAGTTGATGCCGAGGCCGAATCACATATTACATTCACAAACCATTACCTTTCTTTTGATTGTGAATTTGCAAAATAACGAAAGTGATCAGGATATTAGGGCAATCTATATTTATCTGTTATTAAAAACTGTTCCTTATTGTTTAGAATTTGCAATTTTATTTTATTTTTTTAAAAAATATATGACCATCTCCACCTCGCGCCATTGATCAGAGGAATATAAAATCGGAAAGAGCCTTTTTTTACTTTATTTCGCCTCCTTAACCCACTCCCTTCGCCCTGCGGCCACCCGAGCCCCATCTAACCATGCAGCCGGCGAACTCTATCCCAGCACCGCTCCCCCCATACATCAGTATACCGCGGGTGGAGACATCCGCGTTACAAATTTAAAAGAAAGTAAAAAGATAAGTATCTGTTACAATCCTTTGTCATTCCATTTTCTTCACTAATTATAAGTCTTACTCATTTTGTACTCCCTCTTCTGTGCAAACTCTGTGCATCATATTAAAGAAATGGTTCTCTAACTTGGCTTAATTGTGAATTTTCAAGAATTAAAAGATTATCTTCATTTGCATTCTTTGATTCATCGAAATTTATTAACTCAGCTACAGAATGTTTTACGGACAAGCCTATAAAAGTTCAGTACAAAGAGATAAAGTATAAAAGTTATGTGTTAAATAATCCAAAAAACACAATTTACTGCATACAATAACAATTTCGTAGCTTATGACGTCTGTCAAAAAAATTCATTATTGAAAAATATTTATTTATTATTCTAACTAGTTACTACATAAAATATAAAGACCAATAATTAGAACAATTTATTAGGCCATTTATATAAGCAAATTTCAGTTTTTTTTTCTACAAAAATTTGATTTCAATTAAAAAAAATTATCTTCTTTCTTCTGTAATATTTTAATGTAGAAAGATAATTTTCTACTGATTGTTCACACTTTTTCTATTTTATTAAATCAATGAACAATTAAAATCGACAAAGTTGATCAAATAAAATGTATTCTTTTTTAATCGAGGATTAGTAAAGAGGTTATACAAAACGAAAAAATAAAAATAGAACCAAGTTTTACTCACGAAAAACCTGATACAAAGTTTGCTCATTTTAACTATTTTCTATACCCCCAACTAATTTTAACGTTTCTCATTTTCCCCCATACGAAAATAAAATCCATAACTTTAAGGATTATCATCACACGCGTTTTCAGCAGTCAGGGCTGATTTCTTTCTTGTATTTATTCTAGTACTTTCCTAAAGTTCCTTTCGTTACTTTTTTCCAGTATGTACCGAGTAAAGATTTTTTCTTCTTTAATTTTCTTTTCATTCTTTCGAGCTACTGACTTGATTTTCAATAGACGTGAATTTAAACGGCTACAAATTAAATTTGAATTTTATTGAATAAAGTAGTTCTTAATATAAATATGTAAGTTATAATTTATTATTAAATTCGCATTTAAAGATACCATTCTTAAAATATTTTGGTAAAATTATCAATCTTTTGATTTTTTGAGTGTACTAATACAAATATGAAAAGCAAGATAACTAGAGAAAGGATGAAAGAATGAACAAGCTTAATCACCTTCTCCGTGAATTGAGTCTATTAACAAGTCTTCTAATTGCTATAACTTATTCTTTAATGATTATTCATACCTTTTGCTTGTTTAATCAAGCAACTTTTGAATTAGAAACTTGTAAGATTATCATTTTTTTAGAATATTCATATAATCTAAGGTTAAATCGTAATTTTCATAATCAATTATTATATTATCCTACGTCATATTAATTATTTATTTTACTACTTAATTTTCTATCTTTTAAATCGAAAATAACTTAATAATATATTTCGTCAAAATTTATGTTTCAAAGTAAAACTTAATACCTTCGATACTTTTGCCTGTAGTTTTTATATCATTTACAAATATTATTATATTTAAATAAAAATACTCTTATATTATAGTCGTAGTGTAATTGTTGTAGTTCATAACCTATTCAGCAATTTTAAATGAAACTTTGAAAGTAAATTCATGGGCTTTCTCAAGTATATGTTATAAGCAACTAAGAAAATAAAAGAACAATATAGTTTCAAAAAAATGAAAAGAGCAAATAAATAAAATTTTTCACCTTGAAAATGTATGGAACAATAAATACACACAAAAATATTCAGTATAATTTATTTTCGAGTCAAAATGAGTTCGAGGTCAACCAAGTTTTCGTAATATCTATACTAGTGAACTACTTCTCATTGTAATTTTTTCGTGATTGCATTAATGAGTTGACTTCTATATATAAAATAGAAACTTGTTTTACATATGAAAGAACAGTTGCGAATACTGTACGTATCGTGAGGCTACATCTGTCCATTCATGTATACGAATCCAAGTATTATTATTCAAGGAGACACTTTTCAACCATTTTTTAAGCATAAACAATATTAAAACATGAATGAAAACAATTAGTTGATGACATGATTTAAATAGAATTTTACTTACATTTACTAATATTAACTAATATTATTTAACGTTAAAAGTTTTTTCTTACAAACATTACTATTAAATTACTTTTTTCTAAAAAATACACTTCTTAATGTATAAAATATGTACATATATATGTACATATATGTGTACACAAACAAATGTAAAGTATAATTAAAAAAATATCATTAAATTATCGAATATAGATATATTTTGAAATGTAACCAACTATCTTTGAATTGTAGCAAAGTCATGTGTCGGTGTATAAGTTCATTTTACAATATTTCACAATAAATAAGCTGTACTTGAGGTTGAAAGATAAATTAGACAAGAAATTGTGGCGGCATCCCACTTTATATCAGCTAGTTTTCAATTCTTAAAAGTCCCAATTTTCATACGTCGAGCGCCATTTAATAGGATCATAACGCAAAGTGATCTCACAATTGATATTTCAATTGTTAATAAAACTGTCTTGTCAACGATTTACGAAATGTACAATAAATGAATATACACACGTAAACTCAACATTGGAGCCTTTTTACTCTAGAAAGAGTGAGCAGTTTAAGAAGGACGAAGTTAAAAGATGCTTAAAGAAAAATTATTTCCCGATATATCGTAGACTTTTCTATCCGCTCTCGTTCCTTCGAAAACATGACAAGAATACACGAGTGCAAGTTATTCGTACATGTAGTCGTAATCGAAATATTAACTGGTACCTTTCCGTAAATTTACGTTATTGCAAAGGAAGTAAAGTATTAGGTTTTTTCACAAATTTATAATATATTCAATCGTAATTACTAATCTGTCACGTAGCAAATATATTTTTGTTTAGTTTTTATTTATTATGTTCTTAATAAGATTTTAATTATAAGTAATTAAGTCAGTAATATATTCAGGTAAAAGGCTTATATTACATTTTTACAAATTTACAAAGATTACAAATCTCAGTATTCTAAAAAATAAAACCGGTAAAATAATTATTTCAACTTTTTGTAAATTAAATATAAATTTGTTACAGATTTACGTTTAAAAAAAATTCTACATTCAGCTAAGAAATATTAAAATGAACAAAATTTTTTTATTGACAAAATTGAGTATTAATTCATAACAAATAATTATTTAAAAATATATTCGAATACGTGAAAGTAATTTTTACTTGTTAATTCCCTTTAAACTTTATTAAAAAAAGTTTATGTAAATTGCCGTGATTGCAGAACAAATTGTAGATATTATAATTTATATAGTAAATATATAACAGTAGAGGGTATTTTATAAAATTAGTGGGAATTTTTTAATAATTTTCAGAGTATTTCATTAAAATAAATTTAAATGAATTGTCGAAAAATGCAACTTAAGTATGGTAATCAATAAGTAATAGGTGATGTCATTAACTAATTAGAAGTTACTTAACTATTGAAAATAATTTATACGAAGATTTTCCTTATTATATCTTGCAGTTATAAAAAGTAATGAAAAGAACTAGACATTAAACTTTTTTATATTAAAATATCAAAATAAAAAATATTTTTAATGTAAAAAATAAAAAAGAACTCATAATAATTTAAAATATTACTCTAACGTATTTTCTTATGTTCGATATTTTATTTCAAAAAATAGAATTAAGTATAAGTATGTAAAACAAAATTGTACTTGAATGTGTTTCATATAGAAAATAGAAAATTTTTTAATTTTTACATTTCTTAGTTAATAAATAATTACAATTTACTAAAACTTGATTTATTTAATAAATATGATAATTCGATAAAATTTATGTACCAAATAAAAAATTTCAAATTTTAGAATTAGATAATGCATAGAATTAGATAACTATTAACTGAAAATTTTATCAACAGGAACATAAGATTTAAAAATTTTACCCTTAATGACCCAAGAACCGCACATTATAATAAAAAATAATTTTTATTGAAAAAGATCAATAATTTTAATGAAAAAATACATGTTTTTTTATAGAAAATTCTAAACTTCAAAAGTTTAACTGTAAAACATATTTTTAGATGCCAAATAAACAATTTAGGAACTAAAAACTGTAATCATACATTCTTTCAATTAATATATCAGGTTTCAACTTATCTAATTTAACTTCTTTCAAAAATAAAAAATAACATTTAATATAACAGTAATCCCTTATTTATATTATGCATAATAAATCTTACTCCATCATAAACATTTTTAAAAAAATGAATGTAAACCTTAAATGTCTATTAAAAAATTTTTTATTTCTGTTTCAGGTAAGTGCCATATTCAACCCTTTGCATGTTTTCATTCTAAGTGAAAAGGTAGGCTTCAAAATTTATTTATTCGTAACGTTTTTTACAAATTACTTAATCAGATACTAATAATATATCCGTTATATATATTTTTATTAGTTAATAAGTAGCTGATTCGTTAATAAAGATTAATTTTTTTCTATATAACCTTTGAAACATATAAGAGTGTATACCTTAAAAAATTATTAATATTTATTTTAAATTATTAATTTTCCTTAAAATATAAATGTATATTTTAATTTTTAAATTATAATTTTTTTCTCTTTTAAAAAAAAATAATGAGTGTCCTTTGTAAGAATCTGACCTAGTTAAACAATCTGACTAGTAGAAAACTAATTTATAAAATGAAAGTAGGATCAATCTTTTAAAAATAAAAATTTATGATGAATAACTAAAATAGCAAAAAAAACAATACGTAAAATATTTAAAAAATATGAATATTGTAAGCATAGAAATTGATGACATCAATGAAATGACATGTAAGAATAAAGTAAAAATAAATACATAACTACCGTAGTGTAATCAATAAGGCAAATACGAAAAAATTGATCAAAAATTGCATTTTAAGCTCGTACATAATGCGTGATAAGAATCAATAATATTTTTATGTCGTGAATAGTATTACTAATATTTCTAATATTTAAAATATTATATAGACTATATTAGATACTAATAAATACGATCTCTGTTTAAAAATTTTGAATTATACAATTTTGATGCATTATTTTAATTTGAGACTATGTCTATTGAATAAAAAAAAGGTTAAAAAATGATGAATTTAATTTAAATGTATAATAGAAATGGCATTAAATGTTTCAAAAAACATCAAATTTCAAAAAATGTTCTTCTGTAAGTATAATTATCATAAAGAAGTTACAGAACTATGTGTTATAATAATAATTGCAAAAAATTTGAATGAAGCAATGAATTATACACTATGGCATCTTATTAAAAGTTCAGTATCCTCGTAGATATAATTTAATATTCATTAAAGTCTTTTAAAAAATTAAAAAAATTATCATCACAATTATAATATTTCTGTAACCGCATTACCTAGCATAGAAAATAATAATAACGTAAAACAATATATCTTACGAGCTGATTTACAAAATGTAACACGTTCTGTCACAGCATGAAGGATATAGAAGGTTCATAATAGAAAATAAATTTCTTTTGATAAAAATTTCATTGACGCTATTTATAATAATTTTTACTTTGGTTGATTTATTACTAACAATTTTGGTTATATTTAGTTTTCTACAAAAGCCCTATAATTAATTAAACATTGTATGATAAATAATAGATTTCATCATTAAAATGTGTAAGTTTAAATAAATAATATAAATGAGTATTGAACAAAATTTGTTTATTTTAAAACAATTTTTATGTAAAGAACAATTAATGAGGTAAATGTACGAAAATTAAATTCAAGCAAGAAAAAATAATACATTCTGTAAGATTCTTGAATGTATAATTAATTGTACCAATTATTATGCTACAAATAAAAAATTTGCGAGGTAAAATATGTAAAAATGAAGTAATTTCCCAGAAAATTACTAATACATTAACGATAAACCTAAACAAGTTATAAAATTACAGACTCAAGTTTAAAAAAACGAGCATGAAATAATTATATCTTTTAGAAAAGTATGTTATAATTATAAGTACATTCATATGAGTTTAAAATGTTGCTTTATAATAGTAACATTTTAAAAAGCAAAAAAGTATAATCTTAATGATCATAGAAAGTTCTACAATTTTTTATTACAATAAACTTGCAGAAAATGTAATATTTTTGTTCAGTTCAAAATTTAGTTTTATTTTAATTATCCTAGTTGATAAGCAGATGTTTTTACAATATTATACTAACTTCAACTTTTTCAATAAATATTTTTCTGAAAATTCTATAGATAATCTAAGTTAATTATACGATTAATGATTGCTGTGAATGGTTTTATTTATTTTTGAATTTAAATAAGTTTTTTAGCAATTTTCAAATTTTATTTATTGTAATAATAATATTTTCATTTCTTCGTTTAAAAATTATATATTTAAAAACGTCGTAACCATTATCGTGTTTTCCTTAATATTTTGATATAATTTATTATTTATTAAACGTGCGATTATTTAAATTTATAATGAATATTTTAAGAAGAACCATAAAAATTCTTAAGAATAACTCAGGTCTACATTCAGTTGATCAATTATAATTGTATCGCCCAGTATTTAATAAAATTGACAATATTGATTTTTTTTCGATATAAATACTTTTTGCACAGAGAATTTTACAAAATGTATTTTGCTATTATGCTTCATAGTGATTTGTTAATCATCGTCTGAATCTGCTTTGTTTTTTAGAAGTAATTTCGAGTGAGTGTTCTAAAAGATCTAAAACAAACGAATCATATATATTAATCAATTCTAAATAAATGCCCCTTGAATATTTTAAGGCTAATGTATTATGTTCTTAGCTAACATTGTATTCTAGATTAAAGTTAAGTTTATTATAAGTAAATTAAAATGCTTAAAAATTTGAATATGAATTTAACTCCTTAACATCACACTTTTTGTAATCATTAGTTTGTTTGAAGATTGACGTCTATTATACTTGA
Organism: Kradibia gibbosae; assembly: GCA_018907135.1. Classification (NCBI taxonomy): domain Eukaryota; kingdom Metazoa; phylum Arthropoda; class Insecta; order Hymenoptera; family Agaonidae; genus Kradibia; species Kradibia gibbosae. The sequence goes on along the minus strand of JACCHX010000002.1, from coordinate 12,526,047 downwards.
AGTGTTTTTGTTTGGTGACTGAAAAGCCAAAATGATTTATACTCAAAATTAGTGCGTAAAAACAAACCTTACGTAAAAATAAAATAAAATTAATAAAATTCGTTTATCTATTGTTATAAGAAGTTTTTAAAACTTTTTAATGTGCATAAATGTCTTAAAATTATTGACAAAAAGCGAATGATTTCAGTCAGATTACATACAAGTTCATTACGCAATTATTACGAATATATTGAAAAGCTATTTATGAGTTGGTTTTTTTGAAAAGCTATTTATGAGTTGATTTTTATCAGAAATAATTAGTTGTATTTCTTAAAAATATTCTGATGACTATTATTTGGAATGATCAAATTTAAACGATCATAGGCCACATTGCGTTTATGTAAAAATTAAAATTTGTCAAAGAATACATCATATATTATAATGAAAATGTATAATCAGTAATTTTTTTAATATTTACTTTCACGAGTAAGATTATTATTCAATTATTTTAAGATTGGCACGTACATATTCCTAATAAATAATAAGTTTACTATTCGCTTAATAATAATTAATGCTTACTTAGCTATGATAAGTTTACATTTTCAATTAAAATTCATTACAATAAATTTTAAGTAATTTCGAGGAATTTTTAATAGGATATATCAATATACTACATATAATTATTGAATATAAAATAACAAAGTACATAACATTACAGTAAACCACTTTTAAAAAGTAGTGTAAATAATTTATCTCAATTTATCTCAATATTTCTACGGGATCTTTACTACTATTTTCTACTGGATTTTCTAATGAATTTTTAATCACATGTACATGTTTAAATGTTAGTAAGCACAAGCACACAAGTGCGCAAATAATAATAATATGCAAATTGAACTTCACATATACCTAGAAAAACGGAAAATTTAGGGCCTTTAATATATTAATCAATCATGTACAAAATTATAAATACAAAATAAATTGTACTTAACAAGAAAAATAAGATACAATAATAAAAGTTAAATAATTTTTTTTACTTTTTCGTATTAAAATAAAGCAATATGTATCTAATGCTTGTACGACTGTATAACCAGGTATACACATTATCATCGGAAATTCACACGACACGTCAAAATGATCCCTATAATAACCAATTCCGACTGTAAGAGGCGGTTGAGAGAAATGATTCAATGCGATAGCTGATAAGAAAGGAAGTGATGAAAATCGACAGGAGTGTTTATGACTAGACTTGCGTCGTGTCTGACTCGACACAATAGTTGAGAGCTGTGCTAGTCGTGCAAATGATAAATAAGTAACTGAGGGAATCCAAGACTGTAAAAATCTCCGTGAACTGAAACCTTTGACAATGATTAGGAGAAAGATTTAGAATCTCTCTGAGGATTCGATATCCTCCAATGAGCTTTATTATCTTTTAAAAGTATAATTATAATTCACAGCGCCATTTATTATTATAAAAAATTAACGAGAGGAAATTACGAATACAAGGTCTAATATATACCATATTATTGTATAATATAATTTTAAATGATTCGATCTAAATCAAAGAGTAAGTTTTTTACTTTAATTAATTATTACTTAAGTTTTATCACAGCCTTTTTTACATTCATAATTTAGCATTTATTGTAATTTATTTAAAGCATTCAATAATAATTAATTATAATTTAATTATTCAAATACTAGTTAAGAATATTACCTTTATAAAAATTTAAAAAAAAAATGTACGATAAAAGCATTAACATGATTATTTTTATGCATGTTATTGAATCATGTATATATATTTATTTATTGAAATATATCAATTAATTTATGTTAATGAACAATAAAATTACAGAATCGAACGAAAAATTTACAAAATAATTTGTAACAGAACTTAACATATTAATATATTAACATTTTTACATTAGTTATTACTTGCATCATTATTAGTTCTTATGTTTATTAAATATTGACTCATTCTGTCAGTAATTGAAACCTCACTGATTTAAATGAAATTGTCATTACTCTAACAAAGATTCTGCTCATATTTTATAAATAAAAGCAAGAATTATAATTGCAATATTATTACACATCAGGAAAACACAGTAGTAAAGTAAAATTCGTAGCAATTCTTCAGGTCAATTGTACGTGGCGTTTGCCCGCCTTTCGTCTGCTTTTATTATCTGTGGCATGTGCACAGCATCAACACGAATTCACATTATTCGTAACGCCTTTATCCCTTCCCTTCTTCTTTATTTATTCTCGCTCTTTCTTGCGTCTTCTTTTACTTCCCTCCTTTCAACTCACTTTTACTGAAACTCTGTGTCGGATTGTCTCTCACAATAAACACACCGTTTTTCAAGAGACCATTCTGGCCGAGTAAAGAATTGGTCATTCATGTATCACAGCACATGCTATTGTACAAAGTCATTGCTACACTTGCTTAGTTACATTTATACAGATCCCCATAATCTATTTTCAACTGAGCAATAGGCGATCCAACTGGAAGCGATTACGTAGCCTGTATCACATTTTTACTCGTATATTATTGCTATTAATAGATTTTTGCAACTCAATTATACAGAATACATAAATCCATTGAATCTTATTTACAACATGAAGATTAAGTGCAAAAGTTCTATGAACTTTTCCACTTTTCCACACACGTAAATTATGATACGAATCATTCCATTTATTGAATGAACTTTTGACGAAGTGAAGAATTAATAAAAGCGGTTCGTATAATATGTGCTTCTGTGGTAAAAAATTTCTATATAAGATATTTTAAGTTTTTAATTAATTTTTAACTTCAGAACTATTTCACATTTAAAAAAAAGTGAATTTTTTCATTATAAATTTTAAAATAATAATTAATTTAATGATTACATTGAAGTTGTTTCATTTCAGTAATAATGGAGTATTCAGAAAATACCCAGTAATGTTGTATACAATTAATGGATAACGTATAATAAGAGTAAAAATAGATTGTTAAACTTTCATTTCAAATCATGTTTCAAATTTTTCTACATTATTTTCACATTTCAAAGCATTATTTATTATAATATACGATAAAACAGACAAAATATAATAATTGAAAAAATCTGGATACATGATATTGTTTTTTATAACTATTAGTATCGAAGAAATAGAAATTATACCAATTTAATAGTGTATTTACGTATGACTTATTTCTTAAAAAATATGCAACATTTATTTCGTGGAATCTTATTTAATTCATCTTCAATCAACGTATTGTAGAAAAATGGTCTCCTAATGGAAACAATAGACGTGCTCCAGATTTTTATATTTTAGAAATTACTAAAGGATTATTAAGGCACAAAAAAGAAAACATTAGGTTTTTAAAAATGACTCTTTGAAGAAAAATTCTCCAAATAGCAAGTCAAGACAAAACTAAGAAAAGAAAGGTTTTTAGGGTGAAGGAAAGGTAGATAGGGTGATTCCCAATATCACAGTCACTTATACTAATGGCGAACGAGCTGATGGATTATAACGGGACACTGATAAATAGCGGGAAGTTTCGGTTTGTGACGCTGTAAACCACAATACCTATGAGACTAGCATCTCAAACACTATCACCGTAAGGAAAGTAATTGACAGAAGTCCTTTGTTACTTAGGTCTACAGTTTCTTTAGATCTAAGATATCAAAGTAGACTGTTTTTTTACTTTGTTAAGATTGACGCTGCTTTTCAAATAGGTTACACGTGTTCCTCACCTCCCACTTCCACGTTTGGCAAATTATACTGTAAAATTAATATATTCATTGTCATAATATAAACATTGAGATCTGTTAGCTTCTTATCAAACAGCGAGCGCCAACGCGTGTCCCAAGCTATTCAAGATCTTTCTAGTGCAAGGATCTTTGGTATCTACATCAGATTTTTCTACGATCTATATGTTGACCTTACATCTGTTCTAGCATGGTTGTAGACTTGCTTGACTCAATTCGAAACTCTTGTCATTTCAGTTTAAGAAGTGATAAATATTTATCTAGCTGTCATCGCGCTAGTTTTGAAGATGCAAGACTGGTTCTTACTCTTATTGTTCATCGATTGATCGAAATTTCGATAGTTGACATTAATATATATTTATAGTGTTTAAAATATTTAACTGATAGACATTTAAACGTTAAATTAGTTTGATGCGAAATTCAAATAAATCAATCTATGTTTTAAATTAATATTTTTGTTTAAAAATTATTTGTTATAAATTCTAAACCCCGCTAGTTGAACAATAAAATGTTCACAAATAATAACACATTTCGTGGAAAAAATCGTAATTGTTCATTAAACATAATTTAGAATGTACTAATGGAGAACAAATGAAAATATAAGTTATAAAACAATTCAAACATAAAATAAAAGACCAGGATTATTCGTGGCTTAAGATTTGATTTAACACTTATTTTAAATGATTTACTTGCATTTTTAAGAAATAAATCTAACGTATTACTATGTAGTACATTTTCGGATACATTGTGTATTCGATGTATTCAAAATTGCAACTAGTCTATTAGAAAAATGTGATATGGAAAATTTTGTTTGCTAAACTGTATACATTTTTTTGGTATTTTAATCTTTTACCATCTTGCTTTAATCTAAAAGGACATCCGACTCGAAGGACGCAAATTTGCAGGACTTAAACATAGAAAATGAAGGTAAAGTTTTTGGTAAAGGCGAGGAGGCGAATGAAGGCTCGTTGAACAATAATTTTCTGTCTACGATGGAAAAGAAACTCAGAAACAAAACTACGTCCGCAAAAAAGTGTGCACCGAAGGCTCCATTATATCTTAAATAAATCGAGAGATGGACTAGATAGCAAAAAACCGATTGTTTAAGAAAACCTCTATATAGTTGAGAAAAAAGCACAAAGCTGAAACAGAATGGTACTGTAAAATGGTTCGAATCAACAATAAATAAAACTCTATTTATATCCTAGGGAATTACATTCTATTGACTGCCGCCTCCTAGTGTCGAAAATAGAAATTCCACTCTAGATTATTATCTGAACGCAACAACTTATGCGGTTCGTAGGCGGCCACCTACTGGACGGAAACCGCTCTGGTGTGAGGCGTTGATGTGGGGGATTTAAAAAATTAAAAAAAAACAAATAATATAATTTTTATTGCTTATACTAACTAATACCTGACCATTTAAAAAAAGTGAGTTTAATTACGCAAATAAATAAATAATCTGCAGATTTTTTCGACTAAAATTAAAGTTTTTGTACTTACAATTATTACTTTTATTTGCATTGTTTAGTTTGATAACCGTTAATCACTGCATTCATTTTCTACCTTCATTATTTTACATTTTTTTTGTATTTTATATAAAACATTTAAACAATAAATTAAAAATTATGAAATTCACAATTCATAAATTATTGTAAAAATATTTCAAAATAAGATTTTCGGTTCTTAATATGATCGAGAAAGTAACCTATATAGAATGCTTATTATGTATATTATTAAAAAAAAATTAATCAATGATTATATAATAAATTCAACTTTTAACTCGAGTTGATAAATTTCTGTTTGAATTAATTGAACACCCTACATTACAGGTCTGCGAAATGTACAGTCAAGTTGTCTCAACCATAAATCATACTTTTGACAATCCTTTTTACGTTTTTCAATCTTAGGACGAATTGAATGACGAAATCACAAAATCATCCATTCAATTATGGGTTTAAAAAATGCAATGTACAATTGAATTATTGCGTATCCGGAATATGTAGCATCTTTTGGAACTTCTTTGTGACACTGATCAAGAACGGGTTTCTACATAAAACGGAAAAAATACGATGAAGTCTGTAGCGAAATTAGTATGAAAGCTCATTGTCATGGCAAAGTACGAGGAGTTGAGAAAATATAATCGTGTTCCCTGTTGAAAATACACTACATCAAGACATAATGTCATTGTTGACTTTTTCTGTTAAGGTGCATGAGAACAAGCAGGCTGGCGAAATTCAACTAATAGCAGATTTTACTTCGTATAATCGAAGGAAATACTTACCATAATAAGTTAGTGTTTATACTAGCTGGAAAATTTTATTTACTTATTTGATTATTCAGGGTAAATATCACATTCATTACGATACATTGAATTATCGAAAAAAGTTTGTAAGTCGAAACATGATATTATATAAAATTCACATACGATAAATATTTGATCATATATAGTACGTAGAGTCAGTACTATCTATATTATATAAGTATTTATTGTGGTTATCCTTGAGTTAGTACATACAATCTGTATTCAATGTATTTTATATGTATTATAATGCACTTTACTTATTCTTATAACATCAACCCTTCACTTTAGATGTCGACCTTCAACTGCCTCTCTATTGTCTTCACTTTCTTGACATCACATCATTTTTTACACTCTTTCATCGAACATTAATGATGGAATTTTCCATGATAGAATCAACCTGTATTGTTTTTATTCTACCTTCTAACTGATGCTTTACAAGCATACCGAAATTTGTGTGTATGTGTGTGTGTGTACACATATTATTTGAATTATATACGTAAGTATTCTTAATCATATGTACTCACTAAATCGTTATATTTTAATAAGTATTTTAAAATTGATGATAATATCAACATCTACAATTTTTAATGACAATTTAAAATAAATTGTATTATAAAAACAGTTCATAAAACCTACATCTAGTATAATAAACAAAAGTGAAATTATTTATAATAGTATTTCTCCAATGGAGACAATTTTAAAAACCAGCGATTGGATTGTAATGTACTAAATAATGAGAACTTAATACTAATATACTTTAAAGATAATTTGGGAAACATCATAAGCCTTCTCAAATTAGCTTGAGATTTCCACTGTAATTTATGGTCCATTCAAAATAAATTACTCTCTATCTCATTATGTTTCCCTCACTATTGCGTCTTTTTACTCTTCATTTTCAGTACTTGTGTATCATAAATTTAATAAATTTATAATTTCCCATGATAAATTTTTTAAATATTTACACTAAAATCTTATTACTCTTATTAAAAATCTTTCGTCGACACCGTACCTATTATTTATCCGGTATCAGTAACCGGATGTACGACCAAAGACTGACTTTATTCGACGCACAAACTGTAATGAGAGCGCAAAAACAGCGTAATAATAAGAAAGATCGTACAAGAGTTAAGGCTATAATGACAGCACATGGTCTCGTGTTTCTATTGAGCTGTGCGTTGCATCGATTGTGGTTGGCGTATACGCAATCAGTAATTTCGTTCGATACTGTGAGAGAAAGCACATACAATATATGCTATTAATGTATTGGAATGACTTTTCTTTCTTATTCTTTTGTCTTGCCGCCGTGAGCCAAGGATACGTGATATTTTTAAATACGAAGAAATATCTGTTTATGCCTTGTATTATTTAGTCGTGGAACAACTGGAAATAGCGAGGCATGATGTGTAATTTAAACCGAATGCAGTTGAAGTGACTTAGTAATTGGGTTCCATTATGATAAATTTGATATATTTAATTCTGAACCTCAAATAAAATAATTTTACAATAGTTTTTGAACCCCTGAAAATATATAAACCTTTTTCATATTTTGCATTTTTCTTTTTTTTTATCTATATCAATAATGACCACACCCATATAGAATTATACATACAATGATTAATCCTAACAATATTCTTAAATACCATTTAAGGAAGAAAAATATTGAATAAACAGATTCGTGTTTTTTAAATTGAAACATTTGTATAAATATAAAAGCATTAAACAATACAATTTAAAATAAATTAAGTAATAAAATTTTTCATTATATAAATATATCAGTATAAAAATGTTAGAAAATTTACAAAGGTTATATTTTATTTCGAAGGTCCTTTTTTATACATCAATAATTCATTATACTATATTAACTGCTATAGGTTAAGATCTTTACATTAAAACCTCTATAAGATAAAAAAAGTTAACAAAAATATAAGGAATTCGGTTTAAAAACAAATTATAAGAATTAAATATTGATTTGCTTTTTATAAAAATAGAAACCTCAAATTTATAGTAAATTTACTGTGTGGTGTATTAATTTTTTTCTATAATATTTTCTATAATCATTGTAAATTTTTCTATAATAATGATGATTATATCTTGGTCATTTATTTATGTAATAATGAAATTTAAGCTTAAATTAGATCATTTTAATTTGTTTATAAATGTTTCCTATTTTGGAAATTGTAAGTATTATAATTAACATAAAAATTAAATCAAGTATTTCTTAAAAGCTTGGTTAAATCTAAGTTAAATATAAAATTATAAGCTTGATTAGCATGTAAAATAAAAAAAATTATTTTCTAAATTCTCAATTTATAAATCTAAATTCTTACAATTTTATACCCTTGTGTGAAATTTTTGAAATTTATATTAAATATCCGAAAAACATGAAAATATTGTAAACAATTAAATTGGTTTATTGGTTATTTATATTAAATAGCCTATTTTGTTCTCTTAATGACAGTAATATTTAATTTCAAAGATTACACTTATTTATTAAATTCAATTTTTTTCTATATATATAGACAGCTTTATGAAACGTAGGTAAAAGGTATCGAACTACCCGTTTAAATCCGAGCGCAAGTTTTCACAAAGAAATTGGACGACGTATTGTTCTAGGAGTACTTAAAGATCTTTGAACTTAGACAGAATTTTCAATACTTGTAATTCATCCTATTTTTCTTTAATAACTAGTTTTGTCTTTTAACCGAATCTTTATATTTAAATCTTCTAATCATTATTACAATACTGATTTCCTTATAATCCTTAATTAATAAACCTTTTTTATTATTTCTTACGTGTTATTTTATATACATTAAATTACTTATGTTTTATTGGGGCAATCTTTATAATGTCTTATACAACAATACTTTACAATTATTTTAGTACATGATAAATATAGTTGTAATGAGTAAAATAAATTGCAGAAAATTACACTTTATCTTAGTGCAGTTTCAAACTATACCAACTGAATATCGCAATTTTGAATTATTATAAATAACTATTTTTCACAATAAATTCAATATATTCTATAAGTTATTTAAGCATTTTAAAATTAGCTGGCAATGAAATGAATTCGTTGTTAAAGTGATATTTGATGTTTGAATGAGTAAATGAGAGATTAGACACAAATGCGTGCGAGGAGTGTAATAAATGTATGGAATGAACGTGGAGGGAAGATAGTAATTAGACGCAAGTGTGAAATGGAGAAGAAAATGAGGAAACGACTTAAACGCGAAAAATTGATATGTTGGCGATCGAAAGAGGCCCGTCTATTAGAGAGAAGAAAAGGAAGAAAGAGCTGGAGAAATGGGCGCCAAGAGCGGGTGAGCAAGCTTGAGAGTACTTACAGTCGAAGCGTTGGACAAAAGCCTCCATGGCGGGGATATTCTTGGCTGCGCGAAGTTGAGTAACTTTTTTCGCGATTGTAAAAAGGCATGAAATTAAAACCCGAAACAATTTAAAACAGTCTGCTTCGCCACCCGTCTGTGAAGCCCGGACAAAAGGTGGTGAATCTATAATAGTGAGGGCATTCGAGGAAATCCCTTCGAAAAAAATTGCTGATTGAAGCCGTTCGACTACATCTACCTAAATCTTCACCTTCCACCGCCTTCCGAGATAACGCCGTTTCTTTTTCATTATCCTTGCCTTAAAATATGTGTGTGTGTGTGTGTGTGTGTGTGTGTGTGTGTGTGTGTGTGTGTGTGTGTGTGTGCTTTTGATGATAACGATCACGTCTTATATTAAAATTAATAAATGAAGCGAAACAATTGCGCGAACATCATGTAAATGGAGCACAAAGTCTATTCGCTATTTCGCTAAATCTTCTCAAAGAATTATGCCCGTTTTCTTCGTTCTTTTACTTATTAATAAGCAAATTTAAACTATTTTCTTCTGCCTGCAAAGCCTATTCAATAATGATACATACTCGATATTCAAAAATGCGTAGATTTATCACCGATGAGTTGGAAAGCAGAAGATACTTTTAATTTGGATCGCGTATATTGCGGTATCTCGTTTTCATACAAACTTTAAATTTCAACTAATTACAATATTAAATATTATGTATAAAAATTTATCAACTGATTTTTTCAATTAAACATCTTTCATTTATAAAAATTTAAAATTATATGGGAATTAATGGTTTTAACGAGTAATATTTAAAAAAAAAAACAAATTTATAAAAAATTTAGACTCAAATAAAGTGTTTATTAAAAACTTTAAAACTTATAATATGATGCATTTGAAAAGATATACAATATAACAAAAATTATGAATATTAGAAGTTCTACTTAAGAATAAATATAATTTAATTGATAAATTATAGCATGTTGTATAATAGAAGTAAATGTAAGACATATTGTCAACAAGAAAGTGATGTATTTAGAATCAAAATTGTGTAAACTACTTTATGTTTAATAGCCTATAAATTTTGTAAACTAAGAGACAAAAATACTGTTACAACATTTGTTATGTATAAAGATAAATGGAGGTCTGGTTAGTTACAAAACTGAAATATGCTATGTCACCATTATAATTGACTCAAGGAAATGAAAGTACTATGACTGCAGAATACCTTGTATTATTATAATAATATGTAAAAGTAAGTTATAGTGCTCACTAATTCCAACCCATTTCTAAGCTTTGAATACAGTAAATGATTAATCATATTGTTAAATACCTGCATTCGTCATATCCAACATGCCATACACAAGGTTGATGACGCCTACGATTAACAACATATATCTCGTAAATATAAACTTAAAAAGTTCCTGTTTTTGAGAACGTTTCTATTTAGTAAAAATTTGTTAAAAATTTGTTTGGAAATAATAAAGCAAGAGCTGATACAAAGTACGTGTTAATACATTTTTTTGTGTTAATAAATGAGAGAATGGATGTCAATGTGCATGGACTAATGAACTTCCAGCAAATATTGTCAATAATAATTATGTCGATCAAGATAAAAAATTATTAAAATAATCTTAGTAAAGAAAATTACTTTATAGAGCAATTATATTATATATTGTTGTTATATATTGTTAATTTTGACATTTCAATGAATAATCTCTGCTCTAATTACAAAAAAAATTTAAATAATATAAATTATAATTATAAATTGTAATTATAAGAACAAATTTTCGCACTGCACGTAATAATAATAATATGTATATTTAAGATCACCCCAATATCTAATAATAAGAATAGAGATTTCTTTAAACACCGTATCATTAATTATTAAGAATTACGAATTAGTATTTTAATAAATGACAGCAAACTAAATTCTTTACTAATTAAGCTATAGATTTTTACATTTTTTAATTATTTTGGTACATTATACATTTTTCCATCCGCAGTTAGTTGTATTAGAGCACAACAGAGAAGGCGAAACGTAGAACGTAATTTTAGAGACTTGCTAAAATTTCAGCACAGTTTTGCTCATCTCTTCAGTCGAAGGAAGTTGCAAACAATACATAATAACGGATTTAGAATTAGTGTTAAGATAACGACTCGTATTATTCGATTACGAGGTGTTCGAATACGCGAGTAGGACTTCGCATCTCAATTTGCAAAGATTGAAATTGCAGATGGGACTGAATGCATTGTTATTTCATAACACTACGAGTCTAATGCATAATCCTATAAAAGTTTAAAAACTTTTTTCTCTTTTTCATTCTTTGTTTTAAAGACATTTTTCATTTGGTTATCAGCTAGAATATTGTAAGCAACTCTTTATATATTGATTAAAATAAATTATTATTTACATTATCATAAACACACTTGCGGTTTACTATTGAAGATTCAGTTTTCAAAAATACTCATAAAAATTAATTATATACAAGTTTCAATACTATAAATGTAGAAATCACGGAAAATACAATATAGCTTATTATTGTATGCTAAAAGTATGTATTGCATTTATAATAGAATGGGTTAATAAAAAATTATTTTATTTTTCGAAAATGAAATTTTATTCATTCATTTTAATGTTAAAATTAAAATATCTTATCTTTTTTATTTACATTATAACTTTGACATTAGGTTTTTGAAAGGAATATATTTATTAGATTCCCTTAACTAATTAGATAAAAATTCCGGTTTTTTATCGTTAATTAAAATTTTAATATTCCATGGCTGCATAAGACTAAATACTTGGATACGTGAAAAAGCATGATTTACATCAATTAATGAAAAAAATAGACGTAAGCCACAAGTATGGATATAAAAATTGTCAATAGAAAATAGTAAAATAAAAACAACCAGAAATCGATGATAATAAGTTTGAGCATCTCACGACGTTGTCAAAGAATTTCAAGCACGCATTAACGAGTGAATATATTAAAATCAATTGCGACATCAAGGTAGTATCATAAAACACATACAAGCTCAGTCAAATTGGCAACTCTGCGCTGTACACTTTAAATTTTGCATCATTGATTAAAATGAAATAATGTTGTGAGCGGTATGAGAAATGCATCGACTCGTGCGCTGAAAAGTTTTCAATTAAGTATATGTGTACATATGTGTTGATGAATTCAATGAGATGCGCGTTAAGTGTTGTGGACCCGAACCGTGGGGATGGCAAGACTATGGCCTCGCAATGGATGCGAAACATTTAGATTGATACGTACATTTTTGAGTTTTTCTGCGAGATTTTCCGTGTTTTTATGTGCCACTGGCAATCACGCGTTTAATAAAACGTAGTAACATATAAATCTTTTTTTACAGTTTGTTCTTTTTTGCAATATTAAAATAGAAAAGTTTTAAACATTGACGCTTAAATGAATGTATTATATAGTACAGTTTTTTTTCTTACTTTTAATTAATTTTTTGGTAATCCAACAAATTACAATTTAAATTTAACGAAGGCAGAAAAATGCTTTTTAAGTTTAATTTTTTTCAATAAATTACATATTTAGCATAAAAAGAAAATTTCATTTTATAAATTACAAATAATAAAATACTTTTGTTGTACAACTAATACTAGATAATCTAATTTTAAATAGTAAAACAAATACAATAAAATATGTATTTATCAAATATTAAAAAACACATTGTAAGTGGCTAGATTTATTTTGCAAAGTAAACTTTTTGTTTAAAATTATATAATTACGAGTAAAAAAAAAATTTAAATGACCGACTACAATTCAGAAAGATCTGCAGTAAATGAAAATGAGGAAGCCTGATGCGATCTCTCATATTGACATTTACTTAATTAAAATTTCTAATTACCATATTCTAACAATATCAAATTTCACATATAAACTGACGTCGTATAAAGTATATAGATTACATAGAATAAAGGTATTGGAAAATAATTAAATAGTGTATATTTTGGTTTAAAATTTCTCAAATCTTAGAATCGCAATGTTACATAAAAAATGTATGAATTCGAACCTCCATTGTTGTGACATTTAATAAAACTGATTCCCTTGATCTTTAAATCTTAATATTGTTAATTTTTAAATTACAATAAAGTTTGAGGATTTTAGAGTAATTAGCACGACAGAACTAGTTTACTCGTGTTAATTCTTAGATGGACAATAAGCGTTCGAAATATGAAATATATTTATAATAATAAAGTTTTTAGTTTTAATTAGTTCATTCAATGCTTTCCTCTTATCTATTTTTACTCTCAACTCTGCTCTACATTTTCTCTCATTTCATGTAAAATTTTTAGAATCAACAGTTACAAACCTTTTATAAAATTAAAAGAATAATAAAAAAAGGTGATATTAATATTTGTCGCAAAAATTCGATAAATATCCTGGCCACGTATGAGGTAAATCGAAGGTGCTATTTAGGTACTGCCGTATAATTTCGATGTAGAAACAATTGCCATAACAAGAATTTTATAAGACAAAGACACAAAATAATATAATAGATCCTAAGGGCCCATACTATGGTTGCAAGTTTCCAATAGTTGGGATTTACCCTGGTACGATAGTAACGTCGAGGAATTTCGGTTGTTTCGTTTGTGTAATTGGTGCGTAAGAAGAAGGACGTACTACACCCTAATCGAATAAAGGAGCCCCATGTCGAACAATGGTAATTAATAAATAAAATTAACTTTAAATAATGATAATTATTTGTTGAATTAAGAGCTTCGAATTCCTAACGACAGAGAACGTTAATAGGTAGGCTCACTGTGTATGCAGGTACAGTATTTCGCAAAAATAGTTTGAATTTGATAGAAGTCCGACATTAAAAATGTAATCTTAAAAAATAGGATAGATTTTTTGTGATATAATATAGTAACGATGATACAAAAACTTATAAAAAATTGTATTATCGCATTAGATTAACGCGTTAATTGTCGTTTAAAGTGTCAAAAAAACGCCTAGAAATCATTATTTCGGTATTTTATAGTTCGGTACCTTACTAGATCATCTAAACGCTAAGATATGTCTGCGACTAATTATATTTAATAAATACGCGTCTTCGAACTTATATTAATAAATGACTCAATCAAATTTATTAAGAATAATTCTCTATATACATGCGTCCACTTAGGTCGCGTATGTACACTATTTCACTATTAATAAATGACAACATTAAATTATGTATCCAACGATTTCGGATAAATACAATTAAAGATATTATAGAATCTTCTAGTACAATAGAAACAGATTTTTTTACTTTAAGTATACCATTAATTAGTGCGTGTATAAAAAAGTAAATATAAAATTTTTATACTATGCTATTAAAAGAAGGTGTTAATATAAATTTACTAATTTATAGTATAAGATAAATTAAACAAAATAATAAAAAACTTATCGTTTTTTATGCCAATGATTCAAATATTGTGTATGCAATTGTTTTTAAAAAGGCGTAAATACATAGAGAAATTTAATTAACGTACTTAAATAAAGTGATAGTAGCTTGAATGAAGTGAAAATGTTTTAAAAAAAGGGTAAAAAAACAATATAAATTTTCAATAGATTTTCAAATAAAATTTAAAAAAAACCAATAAATTTTATAAGCCATTAATGTAAATTTGAAACACTAAATTAAAATATGAATATGCAATTAATGTTTTATCATAGAAAATAAATAATTGAATAGAAGCACTGTAAATAGAATTTTCCGACATGGACTGCATTCGATTAATATTTATGGAGTCACTCTATGCTAACTTATATTAAGCTTCGACTCAAAATAAAATGAAATATTTTTTGTTTAATCATATATTCAAAATAAAAATGCATGAATTATTTCTTAATTAAAAAACAAAACGATAAATACTTCTAATTTTTTCATATATATAAATGTATAAACTAAATAATTTCTATTTCTAATAATATACAGCATGTTTATATAAAAGTATTTTAATGTTTACTATAATATAATAGTTGCGATAAAATTTCTGTAACAAATTTTTTACTGTTACAATTAAAATTAAAAAGAAATTATAATTCTTTAATATTATTGATATAAAACTAATCTTTAAGCATGAAATGCATGAATTGATGAATTAGAAATCAACAGTTTTTATCACTCCATACCCTCTATCGTTTTAGAAAATTTTATAGACATAACAATGTTTCTTGTAAGTGTGAGCTAATTGCCGTAACCTTATGAAACCTTTAAAAAATATACTCTAATGTACTATTTCTATTTAAATATCAATATAAACAAAGAATAAAATACAAAAAAGTAATATGGTAAATAAGAATAAAAAGTTTAACAAAGTGCCGTGACAAAGAAATTATGAAAAGGTGAGGTTACATGCAATGCCTGATTTTTCTAGCTTACTCAAACAATTTTAATTTTCTACTTTAATCCAAATCTCATTTTAAAAGTAAATACTTTTTTATTTATAACAAAAATTACTTGAATATAAAGTATTCCATAGTTATTTTTTGTTTTATGTTATTGCGTAAACAAATTTTATGTTTTATATTATTAAAGATTGTCTGATATATATGGTATTTACTACTTAGATTGAAAAATTGTTTTAAGACGTTTTCTGTTGCTACTAATATTTTAATAAAACGTTAAAAAAATTAACTTATATTATTAATTTATAAAAATATTAATCTAATTGTATCAGTGTAAATTATCATCTCATTTAAATAAGACGAAAATACTATCTTAATTACGGTTTTTGTTATTTGTAATTTTCCATCTGTTTTTATAAGTACATAATAAATTTTTGGAAAAACCATTATAAATAGCGTATATTAGAAATATTATTATTATTATTATTATTATCGTTATTATTACATTTTATGAATTACGTGATAGTTGTATGGAAATTATAATGAAAATAGATGAAAAGATTTATCTTTCAAATATATTATAAGGGTGAAATAATTATGCAAAGGATTTACAGATCAGAGGATTTTTTTAGTTCTTAGTAATCCTAATCTTCAAATAGTGGAAATACCTCAAAATTATAATTTTATCACAAAAGATGTTTTTCATATAATATAAAAAGTGATTAATATACGCCTCTTTCTCACGCCATAAAGAGACATACGCTTGTAACAATATTTTACCGTCACCCCGAAAGATTTACTCCTACATCAACTTCCTGGTAAGTAAGCAAAAAAGTAAAAATAGACTAAGAACATACAGGAGGTGAAGGTCCGACGTGCCCTCATACTTGCATCGGTTGATTACAAAAGTATCTCTTGGTTTTACGCTCGATTAGAGTCGTAAACAAAAGAGAGCTCGACGCGACGGCAAGAACGAGAAAACGGAGTCGCTCGGCGGAAAAAGTCCCGTAGCCAGTCATTAACGTCGTGTACTACTCTCAGTTCAAGGCTGGCCGACTATCTTTTTCCTTCCTTGGCTAGACCGCGCCTTCCATTCGCCCTCATTTTGCCCTACCACGATGCTTTTCGTTTAATTCGTGAGCAAGACATTTCTCTCCTAGCCTAATATTCTTTGCTGTGTCCCTTCCTGGTGTCCGATCCATCCAAGGACAAAATTTCCCATTGTGAAAAAATCTACAATTGCCAGAGGATGTAAAATTTTTTTGCTATCGGCATATCCATTATGATAAACGTATCAGTTTCAAGATAAATAGAATGCTACCTTTTTGTAACCAGCCATTTCTTGATCCTTTGTATTTGAAATGCTTAAAATATTCGATGTATTAAAAATTATTAAGATAAACTTTTTTTCTTGTAAAAAAAAAAATGAAACAAAGTAAATTGATACAAAAATAATGTAACTTTACGTTACATTAAAATCACATACACATAATTTAATTATTTTATAATGTATGTTATATTTTATAATTATATTTTATAATTTATAAAAAATAAAAATTTACAAATGAAAGAATTGTATGTGCAATTAAATTTTCATATTAAGAAGATAAAGTTAAATTCCTTATATGAAATATTAATAGATAAATTTTTTTTATAAAAATAGTTTTTGTATTTAATTTTTTAAATATCGAATTAAAAAGGGTATATATGTAAGAATAGTGAAAGAGCGCGCGGGAGTGAGAGGGATATTAAAAGGTTGAGGTGAAAGTGACGTAAATATATAAAAATTGGTTTCATTCAATAACCTATGTTGTCCGTATTTGTATAAATCGTTCACATTTTTATTATTCCAATAGTTGACGAAATCAAAACTTTAAAGTTTATACTTTCATGATATATTTAGCCTACTAATGATAAATTGTATTTTTAAGTAGAACAGAAACTAGAATACAAACCATAAATTAATTGTATTATAGAAATGAGAAAAGGAACGATTGTCTATAACATAATTCTTTTACGTATCACAAATTTTGTTTGTTTTTTTTTATAGTTTTTAAACATAAAAATATATATAGCATACATATATGCACCTACACTTGATTAATTCTATTTAAAAAATATAATAAAAAATTTTTTTAAAGCAATAGTCAAACAGTTCATAATATATATATATATATAAATTGATTAATCAATTAATCCAAAAATTAATTAATTAATTTGTCCAAAAATTAATAGTTTCACAAATTTGTTTATAGTCATACTGAGTTTTTTATTTACAGGGATATAAATATTCTATGCGTTTACATGAATATAATGTAATGTTCTAATTTTTAAGAGAGTCTAGTGTTACGATTATATATACATTAATTTGACTTTAATAAATCAATTTAAACGACATATATATTAAGTATCACTGTTAGTTATATATATTAACTATTTTTTACAAAGCCTAGTCTTTATCTATAGTAAAATTTAATCAGAATACTTTAATTTCATTTTGAGTAATGTATTTTTTATTTGAACATTCCGTTTCATTATTTTTTATAGCGTTTAAAAAATGTTCAACTTTAAAAGAATATCCAAAAGATAAAATTTGTTTATAAACTATTATTTATTAACAAATACATTATTTATCAAAAAAATTCGTGTTTAAATAGCCAAAAGTATTATTAAATAGCCAAAAAAATTAGAAAAATATTGTTAACATGAGAAGCAATAAATACTTGAAAATTTTTTTTAAGCAAAACGTAAATGAATATTTATTACAAAGATGAAAATTTGTAAGATTTTACGTGATTTATTAATAAAAAAATATTCCTTTGCAATTTTTTATATAATATCATATAATATTATGTAATCATTTCAGATAATTAGATAATCATTTCAGAACGTTAAATTAAACTTCTGTAATACATATATTATACACTTTTTAAACCATTTAAATGTAAAGGAAGAAAACAGTCACATGAAGTCTTCATACGGAATTAGATTTTTTATTGACATTTAATCTCTTACTTTCATTTAGTTAATATTTTGGTACATAAGCACTTAAACTTTATTCCCAGATCTCATTTTTACTTAAGTAAAAGAGTAAATATTTAAATATGACTTCAGAATATTTTTAAAACTAATACGTCCTCAATATTTGATGAATTTTTTCCTTAAAATTATTTAACTTTAACGTTATAGTGTAAAATTCTACAAACAGATATTTTTCAACTCAATGTTTTTATGCAAAAGTTTAAATAAGATTTTCGATAATTTTATTTTTACTTATATCAAATTATAAATTGCTTTTATTCATAAATGAGAAGCTAAATTCGACATTCTTTGTCATGAAAAGTCGTAGTCTACGAGAAATTCGAAGCGCGAAGTACGCTATGAAAATAGAGGAAAATAGTGAAAGAAAGGTCTATTTAATACATTTCCGGATCCTTTCCCTACTCGAAAAGTATCTCTCTCATTCTCTTCGCTTCGTAAAATACCACTTTACGAGTGCACATAAATTAGCGACAAACTCGTAATTTGAAGAGAGACGCCGTCATTTTCATCTAAAAACTTTAAGAATAAGCAGAAGCGAGGAAAGAAATAAAGCTCACCTTACCTTCCCGATAAAAGTTAGGTTGAACAAAAATCTCACTTTCATTTACAGTCTCCACCTTTCAAATTATAAGGATTCAACGCCATGTTTAATTTTTTAAACTATTCGTAAAATTTCGTGGCTTGAATTTTTACTGTAAATTAAGTTCGACTACGGTGACTTTTTTGCGATTTAAAAAGTACCTAACTTAATATATTTTAAAGAAACGCAAATTCTTTTGTTTAATTTCTTTTAAAAAATTGAATTTGCTAGGATCTTGAAAAAATTGCATTCTTGTTATTGATTCTACTATAGTAGAGCGAGTCTTGTAATCATCAATTATTCCGTCGGATTAATGTTATAAAATAGAAGCCACAGAGCTAAGAAACATTTTATACTGTTATGCTATACTATATATAATAAATCAGCTACTTAAATTTGAAAAAAAAAAGAATATTTTGATAATTAATGAGAATATTTTCATCTTAACTTTTATCAATATTATTTTAGAAATACTGAAATGATGAAAAATAATACAATAATTTAAAAGAATTTTTTAAATAAAATATTAAAAAAAAATTAGAATACATAAAATTGCAATGTTACTAAGAAACCAATTTTCACAAGTTACTTTTATTTATACTTTAAAAACCAAATAAGAAAAATAACACAAGTCTTAGAATAATGGCCCATAAAAGTGTACTGGAAACTTATTTTCTCATGGTTTATACACGAATTTAAGTTCCAATAATATTTGAATTGAAGATTCACATTTAGATGCAATTGTTCTTATCGTCAGTGCATTGATATTAAGCATTAAACTATAATCGAAAAATACATCATAGGTGGTATAAAATACAATCCTAATAGTCGTTAAAATTTAGTTTAATTTACGAAATGTAATTGATGGACAATTGTTTGTGAGAATAAACATTTACAATAATATATATATAAATTATTTTTAACAATTTCGAAATTTTTGAAATTATGAAATTAAAAATATTTTCTTCATAAAGTAAGATATACTTTAAAAGTGTATTTTTTATATATTAAAGTTTTTTTGGGCATTTTAAAAATCACGCAATAAAAATGAATATAAAAGAAAATAATATACAGTACCTAATGTATTTTAATACATAAATATTGGTGTATATTAATAATAAGGTATATAATCAAATATTGAGTAAATATTGTTTATATTTTCAATATAAAATAATATCTTAAATTAAAATAAAATATAAAATATTAAAAGCCGTTTATTTATAATTCTTTATTAGAAAATTTTTTTAATTATAACTTTTTATGTAATTATTAGATTAAATCTTTGATTTTATGCAATATGAATCCCATATCTCTGTTACATTACAATAAATATTAAGTATCAATTGAATTGTATATGTTTTTTTAAATCAATTTCAGCAATAAAGAACAATTTTTACCAAATTTCAAGTACAAATCATGCATTTTTATGAATAATAACGTAAATAAAATAATAATCTGTCCACCATCGTAAAAATGATAGTTGCAGAGGCATACAAATAACGAGCAGATCCAATCTACGCCCTACCTGTAAAGTGTACTTAGCATTATGGCTCTAAAGCAAAGGCACATGATGCTCCTGTCTGAACGAAATCATATCCCATAGCCAGAGAACAATCGAGCCCCAGCTATCATAAATGCCGTATCCGCAATTCCCGTTTATGGTACCCTCGCTTTCTCTATATCCACAACTACAATAAATTTTCCTAATCTCCGTATACACCGAAAATTGTATGCGTACATAGTTACGCATTTACACAGCGAGTTAAAAATTTATCGCTGCTTTATTGTATTGATTGAAATTACAACGTGTAATTGTAAGCGTCAGTTAGTCAGCGAGAAACTTGGCTTAGAACAAGAATCGTGTGGAAAAGGGAAGTCGAAAATAGAACAGGAGTTACGTTTTTTTTTTTTTTTTTACATTGATAGGACCAGAAGCAATCTTAGTAAAACCGATTGAATATTCAATGTCCTTTCTTCTGTCTGGAGTTACGCACTTGTAATATCAGATTTCAGTGAAATCAGATATATTATTGAATAGCGCTCATAATGGCAAATAGAAATACCGCGTCGAACGCTTTCAGCTTTAAATATTGACGGAGTTACATACAATTTCAGACAAGCGTACGTTGTAAAGAAAACCGAAGCTGTAAACATCAAAATTTTAATTATCAACACGTATTGTTTTAGGGAAAGCCTAAATGTAGAAACCAATGTAATTTAATAGAAATGGCTTATCAGCCGTTTACGAAATTACGAGCGAGTAGACGTGGATTTTAGAAAAAATTCATACAGTCTCTCGTAAACAAGAAAATTCATTTCCGTAATCTTATGAGCAAACTGAGTTCGGGGAGGCGCGTGAAGGGGGGTGAGCGTGAGCTTGATATCGAGTCGAACGGGTGTTGGTGTGACCGGTAAGCTGTTGGGGCGGAGGGTGGTAGAGAGAGTTGGCGGCGGAGGGGCGGGGAGGGGAGCGGAACCGGACCGGCGACGGGGTTAGTTATGGCGGCAGACGCGAGGGGGGGGATAGCTGCAAGTTAACGCACGATGAAAGCTTGACGTTAACCACTTTGGCTGTGGGTGGCGGCGGTCGAGGCTGCTGCAGCCGGGGAGCGAGGAGTCAGGTTAAGAGAGTCGAGAGGGAGAGTTTTAGTGGTCCTCCGCGAACGGGAGCTCGACAGCCTGCTCGTACAGGTGAGCCCGGCCCAGGACGTGGCTCTACAGCCCCTACCATCAGCGCGTCAGCTAACCTACGCAAGGGTCCCCGGAACAAGTGGCCGTGGGTGCGGCGTGAGAGGGGCGGAGGCAGAAGGTAGCGGGTAATGCGGGAGGGTGAGGACCGAGTCTGGGCGCGAGAGCGCTACTAAAATCGAAATTGTCAGAGCTTGCGCTTTAGTTTTACGGTCCAACTTTTATTCTTATCCTCTTCTGCAGTGGCGGTGGTGGCGGGAGATCCTTTATTCTACCGGCTGATAAAGGAACAGAACGATTGGGAGGAAGGGCAGAGATGGAGCAGGCGGTTCAACGAGACGAATTGGGGGAAGGGGGAAGAAGAAGATCGTAAAGAGAAAGACAGAACTTTTCAAAGACTCAATAGGTGGGGATAGTGAGTGAGGAGGGAATCTAAATTTAGTTACGATGTGAAGTAAAGCTACCGGTTTGAGGAAATAAATGCTAAATAAAAATCATTTCATATCAATTATGGGATAGAAATCAAATATTCAACGAAAAATATTCCGATTTCCTAATAATTCGAATGTGTATATATATATATATAAAAAATCGTAAAATTTTTTTAATACTTTGAGTTTACAATCAATTTTATTAAATTTTTTAATGCACTTCATTCATAATATTAATTATGTCAATATTGACTTGCATATTATAGGTATATGAAAACACGTATTAATAAATTAAAGTTGTCCACGAAATGGTTTTTTTTTATAAATAAAACCAGCAGTTTTTTTATCATATAATCATTCGGTAATGACCAACTTAGGTGATAAATCATTTTATCTCATGAAATGATGATACTGAAATCTAATGGAATTCTTACTGACCTTACCAACTATACTTTTATTTCAACTATTAATAAAGCCATCGATCACAGGCCAGAATTCGCAAGTGATAATAATCGTGCAACCTTTCAAAACATGAATGCATTTCAGTCTATTTTGTAAAAGCGAAAAAAAGTTAAACCGAGATTATCTAAAGTCGATGAAGCTCGCAGCGGCGGTGTCCAGATAGCTTAAACTTAGCAGGGGAATGAAAGTGGAAGGTGATATGGACACTTTTATGATCACAAAACGGATTCTAGTATGAAAAGTTTCTGTACGGTAATATGACGACAGCGACGACAGAGGCGACAACTACAAAAAAAAGTTTATGGGCCTACACATCGAGAGTATAAGGGCAGACTTTATAAGGGAAAAAATTTGATCATTCGCAAAAGTTGATGCCCCAATGTTATATGCATCGGAAAATAAATGCTTTTGATGCAAAGTGAAAGTGGTCATGTATAAAGGAGATGATATGTGAAGAAGCGCTGAAATTAAAAAACAACTCTCATATAAATAGTCTTGTATAAATATATTTTCGTAATTTTTTTTCGAAAATAAAACTATGTATATGTAATTTACACACATGTGCATATTTACTTCATTAGAAAAAGAATTTTGGAATTTTGGATCAGATAATTCCATTATAATTAAATAAAATGTAAAAAAAATTTGGAAAGTATTTCTAACCAAGGATTTATTATTTCATTATCTATAAGTATTACTACATAATTGTTATGAAAAATTTTTTTTATTTTTTTAAATCCAAATTATTGCTAAAAAACCCACAAATCTGTTTGTAAAATAATAACAGGAATTTATACTAAATTTTCTAGAATTCTATATAATCTAATAATTACCATAACTAATTTTTTAATATGTTCTATAACATTCATTAAATCAAAATTTAAAAACATATGTAAATTAGATTTCTTCTTTTATGCATTAATAATTGATTGAACTAAAAGTTAAAGCGCGAAGAAAATATTTATCTATGATATTTCTTACTGTTTTACAGAACTGAAAACTGAAAAATTATTTAAATGCATTGTATTAATTATTTCTATATAACCTGTATAATTTTTGTTACATTGTTTCATGATTATGATGATGTATAATATAATTTTGCTATTATCATTAATTACGTGTATTATAAATGAATATTATATTTAAATTAGATTAGGAACAATAAAGAATAGTTATATAGTTGAAATATTTATACACAAAATTTTAATTATATTTTTGAATATCTTACATTCAATGTAAATTTAGTCTGTATGATTATTTATCAAGTCTGTGAAACTATAATATATACATATATATCTGTTAATAATTATGGAATAAGACTTTAAATGAAATGTAGCATGAAGCAACTATATAAAATCTTTTTTCAATGTTAAAGAATAATTTTTTTAGTAGATAGTAAAAAAAATATTTATCATTATAAATTTTAGATAAATAAAAATTTAAACAAGTAATATTTAAAGGAATAGGAAAGCTAAATATCAATTAGAGAAAGTATAAATAAGTAAATGTAATTTCTCACGTATTTCCGTGTATATTATATATTTATCAAAGTTCGCAGATGCGGTGCAAAGCCAAAATGAGCAACAAAACCCGCCGCAAAACTTCAAAAATGCAGAATAGAAGGTCGCTTAAAGGTGAACAAACGAAAGTATTACACAAATGCGTGCGCGTGCCCGTATACACATACAAACACATACTTACGGAGAGATAGAGAGGGCTTCGATTTGTTAAAAGACGTGAAACTCAAAAACCCAAGCAATTTGGTCTTAGACGTTACTCGCTGTTTCCTACCACGCTTTTTATAAACATACCGCTATGTTTCCTGCAGTTTCTAATATATTAAACACGTTTGCATCGTCTTTCTAGCATCTGTATGATGAAAGCAATGACACTTAAAAATATCTAGCTTAAATATATGAGATGTTTTCTGATAAGAATATGGAAATTTCATGTCTTCACGTATGCATGTGATGCGAGAAATTTTTTAAACATATACATTGCATGGATTAACTTATTGAACGAAAGGTATTTTAGAGCAAGTTATTGGAGAAAAATGTGGTTAATTCAACTGCTTTTTGGTAAACAAACGACTAAAAATAGTATTATGATATTGTGTTACTTATCTGATTTACTGTATGTTAAGATATTTTAAATTTGATGATGCATAAGTGAAACATTTGTCTGCAACAATTATTTTCTGTAATATTTTTTAAACATATCAAAATATTCTGCTCTGTTTAAAATAAGATAATGAATAATTTCACTCACACGTATAATTTGTTGTAATAACTTTATTATATTTTTGAACCTCAAGCGATATTTCTAACAAAAAATTAAAAAATTATTTTAATTTATTACAAGAACTACTTTTCCATGCATAAATTTAAAAAATTGACACTGTTTTTCTTCGTGATCTTTATTTTAAAAATGTAACATTATAGTATGTCTCGGAAATTTCCAAATGTTTAAAAAAAATTGCACATAAATATAACGGGGCTTAGAAAATTCTATAAAATTCAATACTCGTATACATTTTTTTCCCATATGTTTTTTTAATTTATTACCTTATAATTTTACACACCATATTAATTGATCACACACACACACACACACACACACACACACAAAACAACTTTTTTTAATTAAAAAAAGGCTATGATCATCGGTTATATAATCTTAAAATGTAACAATTAACTTCCAATTATATCCATTTTATATTACATAATTGAAAATGAAGCATGTTCTTCAATAATAATTATACTATATTTATTTATTACTACTTAATGTAATCTAATTTAGTAGTTACGTTATTGCTTATAATATTGTAAGAAAAAGTTTTCACAAAATTTACTTTAGCAATTTTAATTCGCCATGCATGTGCAGCATAAATATCTTAATAAAAAATAATTTTAAATGTATTATTTCACCTAACATTGGAGCTTGTTATCCACGCATATTATTCTTATTTTATCATCGTATATAACTTTTTTCGCTGAAAATTTATGTATTCACTCTTCTTATAGCTCAAATTTATTTTTAAGCATATGGAATAGAAAAAGCTGATTTTACATACATTGTCTCAATTTATGACAGACGACGGTTTGATAATTATGTCGATGAATCATAATAACACACCGCATTTCAAGCCTCTCATTTAAATAGATGCCATTTGTCACAATGATAGCACGTCATATTTGAGCGCAGTGAGCCTGATATCGCCATTGAATTCATGCGGTATGCTTTTACATGTACAAAACAAATT
This sequence comes from Kradibia gibbosae, assembly GCA_018907135.1. NCBI lineage: Eukaryota > Metazoa > Arthropoda > Insecta > Hymenoptera > Agaonidae > Kradibia > Kradibia gibbosae. The sequence continues at coordinate 12,499,839 of JACCHX010000002.1, read as the reverse complement.
TATAAGCATGCACTCCAGGTATTGATGTGATTCTGTATTCCGATATTATCTGGTTCGACATTGGTGGGTTTCCAGCAACCATTACATATATTTATTGTCTTCATCTTTAGGATCCGATATTGTACATTATATAGCAAAAGCCATAAAGTTGAATAGCATTGACCTTTCAAAACTGAGTTGCCTTATTCGTTTCATTATGATATCATGAAAATATGAAACATCTGAATTTTTTATATACTCTTAATTTTAATGTATGTAAGCGCATTATTCATACTTTACTCTATACTCATTTCTCTTTTCCTGTATATAAAATTTGTTTTTTGATCGAATACCATTTGTATATCATTGTATTGCCGTTATTGTATATGTTGCTGTCATTATAATGTATATTATAATTATATATATATATATATATATATATATATATATTTATAAGGATGAATATGTGTAAGTTTGTATTCATTTTTAACATTTTTTGTTGCTTGTTTTATAATTATCTCATTTCTTGAAAAATTGTTTTTAAACAATTTTACTTTTAAGAAATTTTACAAATTAAATTTGTTATTCAATTATTGTAAAAATGAATAAACATGGAAATTTGTTACAAAATGGACATTGTAACAAAATTTAATTTCTTTTGTCTAATATGTATTGTCATATGTTTTGTCATACATGTTAAATGTTTTATAATGTATTATAGAATATAACATAATAGCTTGATGCGACATCATTACTTGAGAAAAATTTCTTATGGCAAAAGTACAAGAGGAACTTACACAACACATAAATTTTTAGTTTCAGTTAAATACTGAAAAGAACACTTAATAGAACACAACATAATAGAAAATACTTTTTCTAATTAAGTGTTTGATTATTTGTAAAAAATATCTGTTGGCTCTTGATGAAGTTTTTTTTAAACATTCACTGTCATCTTCATTCTTCATATTATGCTCTTATTCATTATTGTTACTCCTACGTGTTATAATAACTACGTATATATAAGCTTATGAATACATTTTTAGTCACCTACATAGTTTTTCAATGTAAATGAATACATACTTTTAAATTCATTTGTAAAATTTTCATATTTTTTTGATGAAGGATAAATTTTTTTACATTGTTTATGTGTTTTTTAAAAAATAAACTAGTTTTCAAATGAATGTCATATTATATATTAACGTAAGAATGACACTAGTGTAATGTTATTAACATAATACTAAGAGTAAATTAGTAATAATAATACCAAGAGAATCAAATTTAAAATTTTTTAAAATACTTGCGTGTCAAAACAATTATAATTGCTTCGATAAATTAATATACCTGAAAATAAAAAATGAATAATTAATTTGTTATTAAAAAAGCTTTATAAAATTAATTTTTTGTTGATAAATTTTAATTACTTGAACCTTTATGAAGTTCTTAATATCAATGTATTAAATTATAAAACAAATAAAAATAAATATATACGTAAAAAAATTTTATAAAAAAAAATATATTGAACCCAAAGAAGATTAATATGGTATTAATACTTAAAAAGATAAAAAGATAAATTTCATCATATAAATAGAGGATCGAAACTTTCATAGCTCATTTGTATAAGTGAGACGATGTTGTAACTGATTGAAACATATTGATTCAATAAATTAATTTAAATTATGGAATATATCAGCAAAAAATTGAAGCCCTTAAATCCAAAGAAACTCAATCACTTTTATGAGACGTTTACAAGGCTTTTCTCTCGTTGCATACCGACCATTTCATTTATTTCAACAATAAGCGACACTCGGTATTCGGAGAGGGAGAGGGAGACAGAGATCACTCGATACTTACAAGTAGTGTGCAATTGGTATCACTTGATATGATTGATCTTCGTTTTACTCATAAAGTAAAAATGGCTAATCGAAACATTGACCAAACGGGTCAGAATAAAACGAAAGAGAAACATGTTATACATCAGAAATGGCTTCAGTTGACCCAAAATAAAGATCAGGAAATAATCGTTCTTTTTAATATTGTGTGCAAGCAGCTCAATGTCGCTGTCCTGGAGGCAATATGTAAATAAGCACGCCATTGTTCCTTATTTCGGCCCAGTTATGATTTTTTTTTACGTTAACTCTACGAATATATTTCTTATAGGTATAAGAAAAGTACTACTAAAAAAAAATATGACACTTTAAAAAAAAAATTTTTAACGATACAGTAAGAAATAAAAAATATTGATGAACACAGGTGTGTTTTTTTAAAATACGATTGTAATAGATTTCATGCAATCAATATTTACCCTGTGTTTTTTTTAATTTACTAGAATATTTATTCTTACAAAACTTTTAAAAAGAATCTAGTTTATAATTATGTTGTTAAAATATAAATATTTTAAGATTGAAAAATTTAATTAATATTTCTAAAATTCTAATATTTAAAAAATTTCATACATTTATTCGTATATTAAGAAATTATCAATTTAAATAATTAGTATCGTTTCCAATTGTAAGAAGGACATAAAAAGTGTGCAGAATGTTTTTTTGACTATAATAGTATTTACAAAGTAAACTATAAAGTATAAATTAATCAAAAGTACCTTTAAACATAATAAATTTGCTTAGATCAATTTGGAAAATAATCTATAAACATTATAGATGTTTGATTGATAACAATCAATAACAGGGTTACGAAATTTTCGAAAAATATCGAATAACAAACCAAAATTTAGTAAAATCCAAGATACTTGTTATAAAAGAATACTTGAAATACTACTTACTTGCTAAAATGTTTATAAAAATTGTTTAATGAAAAAGGTTTAAAGATTAATTTAAAAAATGCCTAGTTCGAAATTCTGTGTATTCAATAAAAGTCATTTATTATTTTTTTTAATTTTATAATTAATATATTCGATAACTAATGATGTACATTCTTTAGTGAAATAAAAAATGAACATAATATTAAATATTTGAGTTCATTATAAATTTAGTAAAATCAAAATTTCTTAAAAAAAATGTTTATTTATTAAAGAGGTTTGTTGCAACAAAATATTATTGGAATTATTGAAATTATTGGAAGCTATATTATTTTTTTACCACATTTGCAATGTAAATCAGTTCAGATGCATATCTAAAGTATCACTATTGTTTGCAATGGAAATTACTTTACGAATTTCATTAAATTTACTGAAAAACTTTCACTTTTTTATAATTTACAGACTTATAAAAAAATACATATATCGAAATGGTTGATTTTATATTTTAATCTATTGAGATAATAACGTATCGGTATTTTTAAGTGTGCTGCGATGTATTCTGGAGGTACATTACTAGTAATTATTATACTAAATTATTCAATTATTTCAATAAGTAAGTCATTCAAAACATTTATTATTTCAATTTAATTATTTCATTTTTATGAACAATAATTTGTAAGATGTCAGTTATAGAATATTTATACTACTTATTCATATAATTAAAATTGTGGAGTACTCTATACTTATGTTGTCATAAAAACGTATATTACATACTCTTGTATTATTCTTTTCTTTTTTTTTAGTATTTATTTGTTCTCTTCGCCAGTAAAGTTTATACATGTAATCAGATAAATATGCTACTCAACTACATGTCCATATAGAATCTATTTTACTTCAATTTTAAGATCCCGATAACAATATTTTTTTTTTAAAAATATTTATATAAAAGTAAGTCAATTAAAGCTACTGATACATTTAATACATTCAGCCAATACGTTAAAATCAACAATGAATAGTTTCAACGATTTATTTATAAATACAAAAGTAAAAATAATATCGAAATACATACGCATTATAATAATCACTCATACATCATAAATAAATGTTGTATAAAATATTTAAAACAATTACAGCTAATACTTTAAAGCTACATGTTCATATATTTTACAAATTTAATAAAATCTTTTTATATAATAAATGTTTATAAATTTATAAAATTGTTCAATTACAAATATAAATTATGTAAATGTTTTTATTTCTATTTCTTATTTATAATTTATTTTGATCAAATTTTCTGATAAAGTTTTATTTACTATAAAATTTACATTCACAGAGATATAATAATTTATCTATAATACTAGAAAATTAAAAAAAATATTCTTTAACGCATTTTTTTAGTAACGTTTTTTACTACTATTTAATTTTTTACAATAGCATTTTGGTTTAAACTTTTATTATAATTTAAATTAAACTATCAATTATAATTACTATTAATAAAGTAAAAACAAAATATTTTGAGATTAGTGCACATTTCATCCTCTTTACAAGATAAATGGTAACCTTATTGTCGATTTAAGAAGAAACAAAAATACATAAGATGGGTGCATAAGGAATAGGGTCATCAAAAGTTGTATTATGAAAGCAAAGTTTCAAATTTAAGTGCGTTTCATTTAATCGTTCAATGGAGAATTTAACGACCATTAGCTTTCATTATAGATAAATGTTTAAAGTTTGTAATTGTGAAATTAAAAAATTCGATAATTAATTTATTAGTTATAAGGCTTATTATTTTATACACAAACTTTTAAATATAAGGTATGAATTTTTTCTACTGATGGTTTAAATACTATACGAACACTTCAAGGCTAAATTTCCATAAAACATTTCACAAATATTAATAAAAGGAAGCAATGTAGCTTCAAGCTATCCTTACAATAGTAATTTTAAGAGTTGAGTTTTATTATTTCAAATGGGTTAATAAGCTGAAAAAATAATACGTTGTATAAAATTACAACTTTAAAACTGTATTCGTTATAATATATAAAAACTTCGTAAAAGTAAATAGGTAAAATTATAGGTAGTAAATATTAAAAATAAAATTTTAATGTAGACTTTACACAAAATACTTTCTTATAAGTACACTCTCTTAAAAATGTTTATGTTTAATGAAGTCTAAAATAAAAATGTTACATTAGGTTCTGTATCAACAGAAATTTTGTTGTAATATATCTGATATAGGGTACTAAAATTGTTTTAATAGGAAACAAAATTACACATGATAACGTAATTATAACAGAAAAATTTATCTTATAGATATAAAATGTAAATATAAATGTGATGCTTTATTATATAATCTAATTTATCCATACAGTTCATTAAATTTATTAATGCAAATTTGATTATGCATTGGTCAAGTAAACATATTTATTATTATAAATAGGGCACTAAACTTTTGTCATGGATTTAACATAAAGTAAATATTATTGATACTAATTCTGATATTTATACGTTTAATTACCTTCAATTGCTAAATTTAACATTTCTACCCAAAATAATATTTAATATTATTCAATAATTTTTTCTATCTATATGCAGTTTTTAAAAAAACGTATTTAATTAAACGATTTTCATCTATTGCTATAAGTATTATCTACATAATTTTAAAGTTTCCTACACAAAACTTTAAGCGAACTATTTTATATGAATATCGCTATCAAAAAAATTTCCTTTGATTTACCGACTTCTCTCGTGCCAACAATTAACATACAGTATTAATTTTAAATCATGGTTTGAGATGATTATCACTTTAACTTATATCATTTATTCGCACTTAAAGCAATATTATTTTATCCGATAAATATTTATTAATTAAAACTTTGATTTAAATTTAAATATTTTTGAAAAGAAATAGGACTGTTTTATGTTAAGAAGAATTATATATAGGCTAAGAACTAGCAAAATTAATAATAATTTATACGAAAGACAAAAGTCTTTGAATTACATATTGTAAGAAAGTCACAAATATGGTATATTTTATGAATAGGGAGTGAAAATAATAGAAGTAAAAAGCCACTGTGTGTTTGAAAAAGAAGGTTAAAATTGATTCAAAGCAATTAATCAACATAAACTTATGTCAGTAAATATATTATTTTAACTTAAAAGCACTCATACGTATAAATTTCTTCCCTTAGAGTGCTGTTTTTAAACTTTTTACTTCTATTAACAACTAAAATAATGGATATTTGTACAATAGTATTGAATTTTTTAATTTTTCTTCGCTATTTTTATTAAAAATATTAAGAAAAAATAAAAGAAGATAGAACAATGCTACATAAAATGATCTACATCAATGCTACATAAAAGTTTGAAAGATTTGAGTAACTACTTTGATTTATATTTCATTGCTTTATTTTTCCCTTATTCTTAAAATGGTTCGTTTTCTTAAAATTGAAGAATAAAAATCAAATTTTTAGATAATTTAATACATTCATATAATCGATTCAAAAAATAAATATCATATAAATATTATGTAACGATACGATTGGCCATAGTCTTCCATTCTACCATGTTATGTCAATCAAATAAATGTTGTTGAATATTAAATTTCATTATGTTTGGTTTATCAAATTTAATCAACCAAATACCTTGTGATTTCATGAAAAACATATAATTGATTGCATTGAGTGCAGCATACGCAGTTGTACAGTCGGATGTGTTGTAGAGAAATAACACCAAGATTCTAAGAGCTCGAAAAAACAATGTGTATATATCTCTATTTTAAGACCTGTATTGGAGTAAATGAGGTTCAGGAAGGAGGGAGTGTATACGGTAAGGAAGGTTTGTCGAGATTCTGATATCAAATGTAACCTGTTGCGCTCTTTTCTCTCCCTAGCGACTTTATCCCACTTCTGTCTATCTACCTACAACTGTGCTGTCCATCCACGTGGACTCATCTATGTAAATGTATTCCTCTTATTGGATGAAAAACTGCTGTTGTCTCATTCAGTTTTTTGCTAATTTTGATAAACACTAATTAATTATGTTTTGAAGTATGACTAAAAGAAAAACAAACTTAATTAACAAACTTGCTTAGATAATATTACTTGTAATAATCGATGCAGATCTTTGTAGAAATATAAAAATTATAGTACGATCTAAGCTTCATTGAAAGTACAACGAAAAAAGATGAATATAAATAACGTTCAAGGTTATATATCTTCATGTAAAATATTCTTTATTAACAAAATTCTAAACAACTATAATGTTCACAGACTCTCTCTGCCATAATGCCTGTTGTAAATATCACATTCGTTTTAAATTTTAAAGAGGAAATACACCTTTTTATTTTTATTTATGTATTTCATTAGTAAAATATCTATCAAATCTAAAAATGATTTTTTAAATTAAAAAAAAACTTCTGTTTAGCATAAAACCTTTTGGTCTAAATATACACCTTTCGATAAATAAATTAAAAAAAATTCAAATATATAAATTGATATACCAAAATTTTAATGCAAGTAGAATTAAATTATAGTATGCATAGGTCAAAGGAAAAAAAAGAAAAAATAACAAGAAATAAGTTTCAAAACATCTTTATCTAGTTTTTTTTTTATTTGTTAGTGAGTGCAAAATCACGTTAATATATTGATACATACTAGTATAAAAGTACAAACGAAAAATGGACATATTTTATTTATTTCATAAATCTCACCATATTAAGTCTTTCATCACGATTTTTTGCTTCATAGTAAATCATGAAAAATGAGAAAAATTATAACGAAATTCAACGATGATCTTACGAAAGATATTGCTATGTGTACGTACTAGTATATATTTATTCTTTCAATAGTATCTATTATGAGTATCCTTGTACGTAGAAAATATATAGCTCATAAGATTAATTGTTCCGTGATGAATGCTTTATTTGCATTTGTATTCATTGATTTGTAATTCATTGATGATTGTGATATGTACAGCATTATAATATTTCCAGTCTTTTTTATTGAAAAAATTCAAAATTTTATAATAATTGGATGTCTTTTATTTGTGCACAATTATTTTATAAATGAATATTAAATTATATCAATTAATTACTAATAAATATATAAGAAATTATAAGATATTCAAACAAATAAAATAAGAATGTGTGATATTATAATTTTACTGTTGAGCAGGAAAAGAGTAAAAAGAAAATGATATACATAATCTCATTGATAAATACAGTAATTAGTAACCATAGGAAAAGTAAAAAGGAATATGTACAAAAGTAGTAGAAAACTAAATTTATATTAAGAAGAAAACTAAATGCGATTACAGTGTAAAAACAAAATAATAATGACATTCGCTCAAAATGGATGCTGAAAATAAAGTAAAATAAACTGATGGTTATTCCGGTATAAGTGTAGCGAATAAAATAATAGATTAACGTTTGAAGTAAATTATGTAAATAAAAAAAGGCAAGTGATTACCTTAGAAAATATAGCAGAGCAGATAGAGCATAAGAACCGAGAAACCACGCGAATAAAAACTCTACTTGGTGCGAACTTCCAGGGGTTCATACGAAAAATGTAGTACGTTTCCCAAACTGCATGCTGACAAAGCTGCGCTTGAAACAAGGTTTTGTGCACGCTGAGAAAGTCAACTAGAGTGAGCTTCCGTTGGCCCATAGAAGTTCTACCGCTTCTTTATAAAAATTGTATACAATGAATTTGATGTACAAAATTTCTATTGTATTGCTGAAAATACTGGGAAAAAAATATTAAACTTAAAGCAAAAAACAAAGGGATTGAGAGAGAGCGCGCAAGAAAGAGAGAGAAAGAGAGAGAGAGGGAGAGAGAGAGAGGGAGTGAGAGAGAGAGAGAGAGGGAGAGAGAGAGAGAGAGAGAGAGAGAGAGAGAGAGAGAGAGAGAGAGAGAGAGAGAGAGAGAGAGAGAGAGAGAGAGAGAGAGAGAGAGAGAGAGAGAGAGAGAGAGAGAGAGAGAGAGAAAATGGAGGGGGGAGAAACTAAATGGGTGAGAGATAGTTAAAAAAAAAAAAAAAATTAAATTCTACTAATAGTTTTACAAAAATCATTTCATAGGAGAATAATATAAAGCGATTCACTCGAAAAAAAAAGACTCTCCACATCCGTGGATAAAATATCTTCCCTATGATATTTGGTCGAATTATCCAATGTCTTCGACAGAGAAGTAGAAGACTCTTGGCTTTCCTTCAATCTAAAGAATTCATTGTAAGCCTCTAATGCCGTATTATAAAAAAGTCAACGACGTACCTTCTTAGCATATCTAACCGCGGAAGTTTCACGTTTTTTTTTGTTTTTCTCGATTTTACATTTATTTTACATTTAATATTAATTTATTACGGATTATGAATAAAGCTTTCCTCTTTCTATTTAATCTGCTGGAGCCAATACTATTACAGTCTAACGTCCATAAATACAGACATTATATACTGGCAAGCGAATAAAATACAATTTTTCTACTTTCAAAACATTTCTACGACCTATTCTGTTATTCTAATCTGTGTCAAAATTATTGTCTAATTTACACTATCGTTCCATTTATTTTGAAATCTTTCGTGATTGTAACAATTTTAGTATTTATTTTATTAAATAAATACATGAAAGTGAAATTTATTACACACTCACACATACACCATACATATAAATTAAATCAACTTTTATATTATCTAAAGAAAACACTCCTAATACAAATATGATCTAAAATTTATCTTTAATTCAAACTTTGCTGAATCGAAAGACTTTTATGAGTTTATAATTTAAGTAGCTTAAAAACTTCATGAAGTTGTACCAAAGACGGCCTCTTTGCTGCGCTGAGTTCATTAAAAAATTTCAACATTTTAAGAATTCACTACAACATTTTTGCTTTATTATGTAATTACTTCAGTTTATTAACTAAAAAAAGTGAGTAGTGAAAATATACTTTATTATATTTTATCTTTGATAGAACAAAAAACTCTAACAAAACTTTGTAATAATTTACATTGTATCGTGTAGTCATGCAAAAAAGTAAATTAAACATTGGTTTTTCTTTTATAAAAAAAATATACATTAAATACAGTAATTGCATATTTGACATTGATTATTAGCTTAGTATTAACAATTAATCACGATATCTTTAACGATGTGGTGATAGACGTTCTTCAGTCCAATTAATGAAGGCTAATTTTTACCTATTTAATATTAACAACAATAGGTCCTATGATTATATGAAATATCTTATTTATGAAATATCTTATGTTTTGATGGGAATAATTTTGTGTATAATTCAATTCATTTGACATTAGAAACAATTTATTCTTGCAAAAACATAAGAAAAGCTCTCGTGTACAACTGAATAATCGATACATCATATGGAAGGAATTTAAATTTGTGTGAAATAACTTAAGTTTCTGACTCAATAACTCATTCATAAAAATACTCAATGATTAGCATATCTTCTCAGAAATGATAAAAAAATGAGTAGGCTTTTAAGTTAAAACACGAATTTTTCATTTACCTTAGCGAAGAGCTATTCAATCACGAATTTATGTGCGTAATTTCAAACACACACGCATAACAAGGAAAAGCCGTGCAGCAGAAAATACATAAAAGATTGAGGCATTCAGGATTTAAAAATACATGTTCCAGCTTCGTGCTAGTGACTGAGAATCCCCAAGAGGAAAACATTGCAAATAGAGTATAAATACAACGATGGCGCTTTCCCTTCTGTCTTTTTTCTATTTTTACTTCGTTTATTATCAATTTTTTCCAACGAAGTTAGACTTTCGTTTCAAATACAGTTGAAAATTCAATTTTTATGACGTATATATTTTCTGGTTGAAAAAATTACTGCCATTTATAACAAAATTTAATTGACATTATCTCCAAAAATAGTGCTGCTCTTTCTTTTTTCACTTTCATTTATTTTCCTGCAAATTTAGATTCTAATTTTTTTAAATTTCTTTTTTTTGGAGTATTTTAAGATAAATAATAATATTATACAATAAATATGTATATGTTTCGTAAATTACTAAATAATATTTTTAGAATTTTTTTTAATATATATGAATATACAATAAATTTCTTATTATTCACATCGAATAATTGTCCGACAAACACGCACACACATACAAACGTAAGTAAATCTGTTTTACTTGTGAAAATCAATTAATCTTCAATTTATTGAAAATTTGAAATTTAAAAAAAAGAACATAAAAATATGGAATACAGCTCAATTTAAAAAATTAAAAACAATGTTCTTATATTTAAAAACAAAAATAAGAAAAATTCGAATATGCAATTACCAGATTCACACGGCAATGTTATGTATAGAAATCGCAAAAATCTCCTTAGTTTCGCTTTCGACCGTATGAAAAACCGGTTCTTTTTATTCAATGGCCCGGTTTTCCTTGAGTACTCATCTTTTCAGTAACATCTTCGTGATTTCTCTTAAAAAGAAGTATTCTGCTTACAAATATATAAAGCTGCATTTATCCTAATTCTCTTACTTTTTTGCTTTTTTTATTAAAAATTTACAAAAACTGAAATAGATCATATGTTTTTTATTTAGCAACATTAAAATGAAATCTTTTTATTTTTGGACCTTAAATATATAGTTTATTTTAAATATTTTCAGGTCTGTAAATCAAAATATAAGAATTTCATTCGTTTTTACTAGAAACATATTAATATTTTTCTACAAACAACTATTTTTAACAAATGCATTGAAATAATATAGTTTTAGTCAGGCTGGATTAAAACTGTACATTTTTCCAAAAAATCAAAAACGTTTTTATAAAAATTTCTACAACGAAAGTAAAATCATAAATAATATTTGCAAGATGTTTTTAAGCATTTGTATTTATACCATTTAATGATGCAGCATGAAAAAATTATTTATATTTACTTACTTTTTAACAACTATTATTAAAGTACATTTTAACAATTACGAAGTTTATATTATAAATATGGACTATCAATTTAATAATGAAGCCACTCTTAAAATATACTACTATCTGTAGACTCTAATAAATATCCTATTTAGCCTAAAATAGCACATAAATCATTTCAATGCACTACGTATTGGGCAAGCTAATTTTACACTTTTTTATAAAACAGATAATATTTTAATAATTATTATAAAGGTAGAAACGTTAGAATCAAATTTATTTAAAGCAATCCTATTACCATTATGGTCTATGGAGTAAACACTTGTATGGTCATTTCTGTTTGTCTTTCGTCATTATTAAAATATTACTAATTTATGTGCTTTTTAAATACTAATAAAAGTAGAACCTAAGTAATTCAAGCATCCCTGTTTCTGGTTCTGTAATGTTTTAAAATCAGCGTCGTAATTTTTCTGGACAATTGTACATACCATGATTGCGTATAGATATTTATTAATAATGTCGTGATATCCGATTCTCTGAAGTAACCTTTTGCTATTCTAAAAATAGCGTTTTACTGGTCCGGAAGTTCTCGGTAAGTAACCCGGAAGTATTGTCCAGACGATGATTTAGCTTATCTGTTTAGCTAATCTACTTAGCTAATCTATTTATAACTAAATGCGCTTTTGACGTTTTGTAAATTTTATTTATTTTTTCTCTCGCTTCACTGTATAAAATCACGTGAATGCTTTCAATAATTATAAGGTCGTTTTAAACAAATAACTTCTAAAGTATCATTCATTCATTATTATCATTCATTAATGATTTTAAAAATTTTATTTTATTAAAAATTTTACATTAAATAGATTTTTAGATTTCTTAAATATAGTATTTAGTTTTAACAAAAATTTTTCTTAAATATTTTGTCTATATTTACAGATCATATTTTGAAAAATTGTGTCACTAATTTATAATAATTACAGGTTTCTTTATAAAATCTTAAAACAAAATTTTATACTATTCTATAATCATCGTGATTTATTTAGTATTATGTTTGTTATTAACTATATTATTTATTATTTTGTAAACTGATTTATGGTTAAACCTTTACAAAAGATGAAATTGTCAGTAGTGGCTACAAATACAATTTGATTAGCTTTTTAACCCTTCAAAAATTAAACAAAGCTTGTAAATATCGAACTGGTAAATTAAATTCTTATAGAAATAAGGATATGTTATTCATGTGCTCTATTCGCCTCGGGCTATTATTTTCAATCTCGTCAGACTAATAATAGGACTGTTTGTAATTAATTTTACATTTATTGTTACTTGTATATTCTTCTTGGGTGTATTTTTGGATATGAATGCATGAAATCAAGAGTATAAAGTTGTATTAAAATTATGACTTTTTCGACATTAAAACAAAGCTGTTAACTCCAAATTTATAAAAATATATCATTAAAATTTTCTAATGTTTTTAATCATTAATAATGTAAGCTCGCTTTTCACACTGCGTTCACAAAGAAACTTTTTAATAAGTAATAATAAAAAGTGAATAATATAATTAAATTAAAAAGAAAGATATTTAAATTTCTTTTATCTATGTACCTAAGATTAAAGTATGAAAAATGTACTACTACGATTCCATCTCTTTTATTTAATTTATTTTAGTAAATATTTTTCACTTTCTTTTTCTGTCCGTCTATCTGTCTATTTCTCTCTCTCTCTCTCTCTCTCTCTCTCTCTCTCTCTCTATCTCTCATATATTTATACATCTATCTATCTCTGGCTATTAATTTGTTTTTACCACTTTTTATTTTTTTCACCGAATAGAAATTACGAGATCCAGGTTAAGCGAGCGCACCGCTTCTTTACTAATTAAATAATTTAAAAAGTTATAGCTATATTCGCTCATTTACTCATATATACGTCAACTGAAATGTAGCTAAAAATAAAGAAGAAGCTCAGTATAAGGCAAAAACAGTACGAAGTAAGAGAAAATAAATAAAAACAATTACAACTTCTGATGTATATAAAAACATTTAAAAACTAGCAAACCCATGGTCAGTAGAGAACAAATGTTATCAAAATTTGAGAAAAAGAAAATGAAAGAAAATATTGTCTACCTTTAAGTTAACTAACTTCGGTAATAATCTTATCTTATTGCTAGTTACATTGAGTTTAGATAAATGTAATGCTACTTTTTGTCCAACTCCATCCAAAAAAGTCGACCAACCATTGGCCAATTTCTTCATTATATTTTGACAAAAATTATACGTAGGTATACTATCGGTCAGACGAGTTGCTCAGATTTTATTCAACCCCCTTTTCAACTGTTTTAGAATGCTTTAAGTTAGATTTTATTTTATCTTTTACATTCTGTTTTATAACTAAAATTTTAATACTGATAACTTCATAGATTAAACGATAAATACGATAAGAGCTTTTTTCCTTTTTACGTTAACAATGCTTTTAATTCTTTACAAAACCAATAAATCTTTTATATTTAATTGAATTTTTATAATCATAAGTGAAAATGTTTCATGTTAGCTGAAATGTCATTTAATTTTAATAATAGTATATTGTAAAATATTATGTATTTATAAAGGAAATATTTAATTGTTATTTTATTATTATTATAAATTATCAATATAATAAAAATTTATCAACAAATCGAATTAAATTACAATTATTTGAAATTTGTTTTTTTTGGAAATAATTTCTATATTAGCTAATTAATATTTAAAAGATGACTGGATCTGCTAAAGTTATTGATTCAAATATCAAAACAATTGTGTTAATTATAACTTTAAAAAATATATTGCTTGAAATAAACAGATAAGTTAAAAAATATTTATTGCCAAACATAAAAAATGTTTCGACCACATCGATATTAACTACCCGTAAAATACATTAACGAAAATAATAACAAATGAAATGTAAATTGTAAGTTTACCTTTAGAATTTTTAGAAAGAATTAGAATTTAGCTAAATATTCTTTTCTTATATTTAGTGTATTCTCTTTATAGTATTGTAAAAGTCATATTTTTTGTTTTAAACTATTATTTGGCTTTTGAATATATACTTGGAGAAGCGTTAAATTATATATATATATATATATACGATTAACCAGTAAATAAATTGCTACGCTCTCCCATGTGTCTTTCTATCTCTCTCTTTCTCTAAGCCTTCTTTTAATCTTTGTAATTCTAATAATTCAGCATTATATATACTAAACTGTTTAAATTAAAAAAAATAAAATAAAAAAATCAATGCAAATTTTGTCTAGCAATCCATTGGACATTTAGAAATAAAAGAGTTCATTTTAACTATTACTGAAAAAATAAAATTAAGTTGATACTAGAAAAAATCATAATAAGATTCTGAAAGTGTGATAACATTAAAAATTTGGATGTTTCCTTATATTAGAATTATGAATACATTTAATATTAATTAAAAAATTATTTAAATTTAGCTTATATAGGCAACTAAAATATTTATTATGTCTAAATATCTAAAATTAATAAGTAATGCATACTTAGGTTATTCATAGAAAATAAATATGAGTGAACACAAATATAGAATAACAAAATTACAGAACATCTTTAAAAGTACTGATATTAGATAATTTTTATATTAAAAGTTTATTTTGAATATCTAGATATCAAAATTCAAGATACTATATATATTTGCATAAAAATAGAGAGCATTAAATTGATTCATGCATCCACCTCAATTAAATTATTTTAGTAAACTTGATTGATCCGTTCATTAAACTGTCTGTCAATAACAAGACACAAACTTAGATTGAAATTGCTAGCTTTTCTGAGAAAATTTTCAAAGAAGATGGATCTTTTTCAAAATTATTCAAAACTATAGACATTGTCATAAAATTTGTATATATTATTTTTAATATTTTTAATATTTTATATCACATATTATACTACAGTATAAATATCCATACATCTCTAGTTATATTTTAATTTACTAATTGAATGAAAATAAACAATGATATTTATTTATTTTAATTTGCAGCATAAATTTCAATCACGTTTAATATTTTATATTAAAACTTAATCAATCTTATAAAAAAATTAGTTTAATAAATATACATTCATTTAGTAATATTTAGGTAATATATTCAAATAATAGAAAATAAATAATATAGAAATTTTAATTTATATACACAACTCCTGTGATGCAAAAATTCTAATATTAATAAATGTAATTTTATGGTATTTGTGCGTGAAAAATTAACCTTTAAGCATGGTAATATAATTTATTTGGTAATATAATTATTCAAGATAAAAAATTATAAATATTATTTTGTAAAATCATAAAAAGGAATGTCATTGACTTAATTTAGGTTTAAAAAAAATTTCTTTTTTAAAAAACAATACTGCGAAAAGTAACCTGCATTTAATTTAGAATTAGTAGTGTCTTCACTACTTATCTTTAATGAAATTATCTTTAATGAAAAGCTATATTCGTAAACAATTTAGGTTAAATATGTCCACTGAATGTCTGTAACAAGATTATTTTATAAAATATATGTATCTTATAGTTCTCACCAAATTACTATCAAATTATAAGCGTGGGATCTAACTCAGTACATGAATCTTATTTTCTGAATACAATAATTTTCAAAGTTAAATATGTTACATAAATTGAAAATTGCTGGTATAATTTTTAGGGTTATTTTTACTAAAATACTTTTTGAGCCAATCGAATACCACGAAAACTTTATGATCAATAACTTGCACGAATATTTATAAAGATTGTTTTTTTATTTATACATCAAGTCTATAACATTATAAAATTCTCAATAAATACCTGCATGTAACTTACATATAACCCATTATTTCGAATAATAAAATTTTATACTCACAACTGCCTTAAGCGACTCGTCTCGTATTTCATATTCAAGAAAGTTGAGTAAACAAATTTCAAATGTCACTGTATCCTATGATTATGCTAAAGCTGTATAAATTATATGTCAGAGTTTTTAAAACTGTGTCTCTAATTTACTTCTTTCCAGTTAGAAAACTAAGTACTTATAATTTAAAGTTACAGGCAAAATTTTTTACTAATAATTAGTTCTTTTTTTCAATACACTACATATAAAAATTCATAAATTTTTATTATTTTGTAATTAACATATAAAATAAAAAAAAAAGATTATGTTCAATTTATAGAAATTTAATTGAAAATTTCATAAAATTTTTATTAGGTAAATAAGAGTAAATAGAAAGTGGTTATTAAAAATTTAGTATTATTTTATCATATAAATATTTTTATTCATACAAAAAATATCAATAAAACTAGATCGAAGATCGAGGAAGCAACAATGTGATTATAATATACATTAGAGTACAGTTGAGGAAAATTGGCACAAATAACAGCTTCGTGAAGATAAGCTGTTGAAGGTTATTTGATGGGGTGGGGTACATGTAATAATAGCGAAAACAAGAGCGAAAGCAAGAGAAATAGAGAAAAGAGAGAAAGGCAATGGAGTCATACAAAAAACTAAGAAAAGTGACGCTATTAAGGCTATCGATGGCGATTTTGATTGGGTATTAGTAATAGAACTGAATTGAAAATCGAATTGAACTTTACTTTCAAAATGTTGGTTTAAGTTAGCTTTACAAAGTCATATCCCCACAATATGCTGCTTAAACAATAAGTTAGCAAGAATATATAGCTAAATGAGAAAGGACTTACAATACTTCCATTAAGATACATTATTGAGTTTATAAAATGTTAATCATGTTATCGGAATTAATGCGGCTTTTTTTTTAATTTTAATTCTGAAATTGTAAGCTTTTATTTTTAAATACTTTTTATTTATAAACTATTTAATTTGTAAATAATTCGTTTATTAACTATTAACTGCATTTATCTGGATAATAAACATTATTAAAGCCCTAAACTGCATAAAAACCAAGGGAAACTTGTTATAAAAAATTCTTGAATTTCACTATTTGTACGTTTAACTAAAAAATTATATTAAACATCATTTAATTATTTTTCTTAGTTATCTAATATTGGATAAGCGTAATTTTTTGTTCTAATGTAGTAAAAAGTATAAACGCGAATATGCAATTGATTCATCAGTGATGAAAATAAGTTTTCTAAATATTGAGAAAAAGGGAGGTGAATATGTGTCACATCCAAACTCACCTACATACATGTCTTTCTTATCGAAGAGAATAGAAAGTAGAAAGGAAAACAGGAGATCGAATAGGAGTAACACGTAGCGTGAAACAAGAAAGGGAAATTTTGCTAGGTGAGAAATAACATTTGTATGCATTGCAGATTGCCGAGTGCTTGTAGACTGTATCCCATAACTAAATTCGGGGCGACAGCAGATGGAACGCAGTAATGTGAAGTTTCGCGAGTCCCTAAGTTACTCTGTGATTACTGTTTTCCTATATCTACATCGTATCCATCTAACAACGATACTTGCTCCCACTCACCGAAAGGCGTTTCTTGCATGCGGGTACATATATTGGCTTCCCTGTGGAAATTTATTTTGATGTCATGAGACGATTTCTCCGCTACTTCTCTGTTTCTCCATATCAATTTATCTATATCGTGTACCTTGTGTCATTATGTATATAAAAATAAGATTGACCATCTACCTAAAAAATGTGACCATGTAAACATTCTTTTTTTAATTGTATCATAATCGTTAAATTATGGCATTCATTTATATTCAATATTCATAATAATATTGAATATTTCATCTAAACTTGAGTTCTGTTAAGGTAATGTTCAATGTTTTTCGTTTTATTAATTTTACTCCTTGTAATATATATATATATATATATATATATATATATATATATATACATATATATTCTTTTATCTGTTTCAATTATTATAGTTTCTGTAATCATTCTTTATTTACTTGAATCGCTTAAATCTGGTTAACCTAATGATTTCCGAATGAATTTAAAAGACAATGAACTGAGAGAGTCCATTATTTCTGCCTTCGAATGCAATTTTAACGCTAAAAATATTTATAATAGGGCTATTAATTTACTTTATATATTTAATAAATTAATGAAAATAACTAAAACTTATAAATAATAACTATTATTTTAAAAAATATATGATAAACACCTATTTTATTTATATTTCATTTTTCAAATGCCGTTTATTTTTTATAATATTGATACTGTATAATATAATCTTTTATTCAGTAAAATTTTGTTACATAGTATACAATGAACAAGATAAGGTATAATTTATTATTTATTTGTTAGACGTTTTATAATTTATGTACAAGATTATAATACGAAGATATTAGGATTTTCTTCTTAATTTATAAATTAAGTTCTCCTTATTTATAGAAATAAACAACAAGCCAGTATAATAAAAAATTTGCCAGGCAAATATTCATACATATAAATAAAAATTTTTTAAATTTTTATCTTAGGTAAATTGTTTAAAAAAAAAAAATATTTGTTCCTTCTTGACTATTTTTTAAAATTTTAATACTAATACAAGTAACGCATACATTTAAAATTGTTTTACGAAGGTATTCATTATCAATAAATTTTATAACGACATAATTTTTTAATGAATTCGTTTCAATCAATTTTGTTATTTGATAGTGTTTTATAAAAGTTGTACAATTGACAGATAAAATTTCATTAAAAATTAAAAAAAATTACATTTAATATAAAGAAAAAATTAATGACAATAAATTAAATTAAAAATTATAATACGCATTGAAACCTACTTTTATTTTTATTACGTTACAGTTATTTGATTAAATGCTATATTCTGAAAAAATTTATTATGTAAAATGAAAGCATTATCTTTAACAAAAGCGCTAAAATCAAAGAAGTCTCATTAAATCGACTTCTTCAAATCAATTCGTGTTCATTCTAGCGTGAATATTCATTAATAGCTTTACAAGAATTTAATTAGTATACATCATATTTAAAATATTGATGATAAATATTGATATAGTAATAATGATATGTAATATAATACTACTTTTTTATTTCGCAAACAATTTCAATTGACCATTGGCTTAAAGTAATTTACTCTCTGTATCGAGACTAACCTTCAAACAATTTGTCAATCTAAGTTCGGCTTCAATAGATAAATAGGCGCCAAACAGCTCCCACGAACATGATGAAGATGCTCTATTTTCAGTCATTCGCTCATTGCCGTTCATTCGAAATTATGGTCTATCGATAAAACAGCGAACGGGGAAGAAATAAATGGAACACTGAGTAATATCGCGCATGTTTACGTAAGCCTCGGATCACCTAATTGATGACGACTGCCTTTCACGATGCGGCACAGTTTCTGTAGTAGTCTTTCCCACGTTTTGCGCCTCACGGCTTACCGGAAAACTGGACGACGAACACACTATAAAAAGGATACTGCCTCCGCTCACACTGTTCACATTCTTAACTCTTCACAATAATCAACTAATCAGCTACGTTGACACTTGGTCCGACAGAGGCATGTTCAATTAAGCTAAAAAATTGTGCCTCGAAGACATACAATTAAATAATTAATTATTTAAATATATTCTTTTTTTTCTAGAAGTGTCAGAGAATTTTGTGCCGTAAATGAGACAAACCTTTTTTATAAATATTTATTAAAATTTATTATCAGAATAATACGTATACGAGAATCCTAACGGTTAATCAAAATAGAATTAAAAATAATGATAAATAATGTATAAAAAATTAAAATCGGAAAATTAATTTGCCATAAAATGTATTTTTAATAAAAATTAAAAAATTTTAAAACAATTAAATTTATATAAGAATACAGCCTTATAATATGAATTCTTCAAAATAATAATAAATTATATTGTTACTTCAGAATAAAAATAAATCTCTTATTAACATACATTATTATTTATTCATTACAATTTCTTAATAGCTGTTAATTCGTTTTTACCATATAAAAATGTACAAAACGTATGTCCATCATTCTTTCAGTTACCCGATATAAATTCTGATGTAGTAAGATCAAAATTTTGTTAAGTCAACCTCTTCATGAATAGTAATGAACAACGCACATTTTAAGCTTCAATGATTTATTTTCACATACATTAAAAAAAACTACTTGTGAATCATTACATCATGTTTTGTAAGATTATTAAATTCTTATTAAAATAATAATTATAATTTGTAAGCATGAAACTAATTATCTACAAACTGACTTGTCAATGAAATAGAAAAAAAAATTCTTGTGATGTTTATAAATGTCACAAAAAATTGTTTTAATATTAAATTTAATTAAATTATAATTAATCAAATTATCTTAATCGTTGCTCGTATTCCATAGATCAGTTTCACCACTGATTACATTAAGGATACATACATAAAAAATAATTTGTATTCAACTTATTTAATAAAAAATGAAATATTGACTAACAAAATATATTAATCTCAATTTCCAAATATGAATTTTCAATTGCATGAATAGAATACTAATTAATCTATTAATAATTAATTAATAAACAAATAATACATAAAAATGACAAAAAAATTATTCAGGAATAAATCATCTTAAATAATTAAATTAATATTATAATATATAATATATAAGAATTAATAATCATTAAAAGAAGATTTTAGAAGAAAAAGAAATTAAGAATAAGAATTGTTAAGTATTAAATGCATATCGATATTTTTTTCAATATTATTAACAACAAAATCTTCTCTATCCATTATATAAGGGATTAGGAACTATTAACAATATTTAATTTTCAGCGTACATATAACGTAAAAAGAATAATTTTTAAAATCAACAGTTTAAAAGCGTAAAATAGAATCTAAATCAATAAATTTAAGCAGTATCTTAAAAGAAATTAGTAAAAAGAGATTTTCGCAAATCCTCATGAATGCGACAAGATTTTATGATTATTGATTTAGAATTTCGGAATAAGCCAATAATTTACACAAATATCTAGCAGGAGAGATTTTGCAACGTGTGCAAAGCGAGCGGCTAATAGAAAGTATGTGATGGCTACCCATGCTGAAGCATTACGCGCTAGGACGATTAGGTAATTAAGCGAAACGCTTTTTTTCTATCCCCTTGTAATACGATGTGCGTAAAAGATTGATGGAAAAGAAAGCAGCATAGAATTGATATAAACACAAGTGTCCTCGATAATGATTGATAAATATAATTCTAGTAACTTACAATTAATTGATTAACGTTACGTCGCGGCGATTACTTAATCGTAATATTGTGATAAGGTGTTCATTTTTTTCTCCACTGTTGACATCGAAAATCCAATTATTTTATTTTTAAGAACTATTCCTGCATCGTACTAATATTTTATTCTCACTTTTTCAAAGATAGATTTATAATTGATATCTATAACACTGATGTAACCTTATAGTTGTTTTTTTTAAAACGCATTTTTATATTATCCTTATTATTATAATAATCATATTATCTCTATGATGAAAATTGCGAACTAGATTTTTTTTTCTTAGAAAATTTTATTTATCCACGCTTACATTACTTTTATTATTAAATATTTTATTCAGTTCTACAAATGAAAGATATTAATATTTCAATGTGATTATAAAATTCTTCTTGAAGCTAAATGCAGTAATTTTGTAATAATTACATTACAGAAAGTAATAAAACAAAGAGAATCCTCGTGTAATTGTTACATATAAAATGGTATAAAAAAAAATATATATATACATATATATAATAACTTTTATAATATTTACTCTATTAAACAAAAGATATTGGCATTATAATATTATCCTTACCATTTGGGAAATGTATTTATTTACAACTTCAGCTTTCGACCGTTTTAGCAAAACTTGATGCTGGTAGTGAGTTACCTACTCCTTTGAAAGTTTATTGTATACATTTTGTAAGCGTGACATTCATTCGTAACATAAATGTGGCATCTTTGTATCAATTAATGATTCAATAAATATGGATAATAGAGGAAAATTGCCTGCGCGAACTTTTCTCTTATACAAGTTAGAAACGATAAATTCCGAATAAGAATGAGTCAGAGTGACTGAAGAAGGAGAGGGGAGTCGAATAGACAAGTCTTTTCATTAGACAATTCTTGATTTGTAGGTTAATCGCTCACGATGGTACATGCATGTTTATTAGGCGTGACGACATAGCTATTAAAATTCACATATATGCTTAACTATATTGTTTTAGACGCACCGGTTCTTGGGTAATTGCACATCACCTTCTGTTTTCTCCCTCCACCCTTCACTCACTCACAATTTTTCTCACCCCCCCCCCTCTCTCTCTCGCTATTCCTATTTACACAGTTTATCTCCATCTCTTTTATCCAAATCAAATCATTCTCTAAATAGGAACCTTTTCGCGCATGTGACTCGGAACTTTATTGGTATCTCTATTGGCCTCAACATAAAGATTTTCAATTTTATTGTACATTCTCTTGAGCTCCCAAACATTAGATGCTTTTCATACAATGAATATGCGGTATATGTACTATTCTTTTTCCTTGAGTTCTAAAAAATTATGTTTATATTGGCACAATATTCTAATTTCGAATAGTTTTTAAAACAAAAATTATATTATATAACAAGAAATATTATCATTAATCAATTTATTAAAAGCATACATATAAAAAGTATTGTAAAACTGTTGTCTGTTTAACAAATTTTAACAAATGTAAATTGAAATTAAATTACACATTGTAACAAATTGATTTCACTTAATTGGTTTTCAATGTACTTAAAATTAGTATAAAGAATTAAAAAAATTGTATTCAATTTTTGTTTTATTTTGAATTTATATTTTACGGTAGATATAAACTGTAATTCTTTAAAAAAATAAATCCAAGTTGAATTTAAATAGAAATAATAATAATAATAATATACTGTCAAAAAATGAAAAAATTATCACGTAGCATTATTATTTTACAAATCATTATTTCACAAATATTTTCAAAAATTAATTGGACTTTTTTTTATTAACAGAATAGGATGTTATTGTGTTAATAGAATAAAGTTCATTATTTGAAGTAAGATCATTATTTCAATAAATGCAAATTGCAGTATCTTCTGTAGTGGAAAATATGAAATTTTTATCTAACACCACTTACGGTAATTATTAATAGTTGTTCAAAATTAGAACTAAAGTTAGTTCACAGTAGAATAGTAGCACTACAAAAATAAAATTATTCCTTTTTTATATTCAAAGATTTTAGTATAAAGTCATTATTAAATTATAAAAATTTTTTATCTTATTTGACGTAATATTTAGCATACTATTTACGTATCGACACCCTTTTAATGAAATCAAATTTAATAGAATTATAATAAAAAATATTTTACTACAATTAATAAGTAAAATTATTTTTTTTTTTAATTTTATCAATAGTGTTAACTCCCGTTCTACTCTAATTGCAAATGGAAAAAATGAATTATAAACCTAACGTTAGAAAGATAAGATTTCGGTTATTCGTTGAATCTTAATCTTCCTCTTTGTATTATATAATTCATCAAAGGAACTAGTAAGAAGTTTAAGAGTAAATTTTAATGTTTTGACGGACAATGCATTCAATTTTAATAAATACAGCATTCGACTCCCGTAAAAGAAACATAAACTAAAACATGTATAGATTAAAAAAAACTGTTGGCACTAACATAAATATATACATATAAACCAAATCCAAAATGAAGTATTATTGATCCTTTTTAAATTTATAATGTTTAATACACACCCTACGCTGGGCTTAAATACGACATCGGCACACTTTAACAGTTAATCAATTTCCAATCTAATGTAAATTGAGAATTGAAAATGTATGAAGATCGTCTAAATAATAAATTGAAAGATATATAGATTAACGCACTTTGTGGATATATATCTAGTGAGGAAGATAAATGAATTGGCAAGAAGAATTAGAGTTTGGGTGCCAATGAAGCTCGTCGTGTGCAACAGCTATGCGACTTCTATCAATAATTGAGTTGCACGTTCAATCAACGTGTTTAGATTCAGAATTACAGATAAAATTTTTTTGTTTCTTTTTTTCCGATGCGTCTTAATCATTGTTTAATTTTCAAATGCACACTTGTATAGATTATGACACTTATATTACCAAAAAAGATTCTTTTTTCTAGGCTGCTGGGTGTTTGCAAAAAAATCGTACGATCAACTCGATGTGTTGATCGAGAAATTATATAAAATTGCTTAATCTTATATAATTGACTTATTCTTTTGTGAAAGTCGATCACTTTCATTCTTACTTTTTTGTCTAAATAATTGACTTAAGAAAGATTCTTTATGATTGTACAATTACTCCATTTTTTTTATTTTATGACTAGAGTTAAGTTAAGATTTTTTTCGTCAAATATTCATGTATATTTCCAGTACCAGCTTTATATATTTTTTCTACATTACATCTAAATTTCTACATTAATGAATAAAATATTTAACTTTGCATGTTTTTAAACTAATTTAAAAGATTTTCCGAAAAAAATATAGCTTTGTATTATGTATACAATGATGTTACTTTTTATGAATTATTATTTACAGTGAAATTTAATATGTTTAATTATTTTATATTTAAAACTGAACAATTGAAGATAATATAATTATTAGTATTATTATGTATTTCAATTACAAATTTTATACGAAATTTACAAAAAAATGTTTAGAGCAAAATTAATTTTGCAAATACAGTTTTGTATTAAATAAAATTTTAATACATTATCATTTTCTTGATACATATTTGTTTCTTTATTTCGAAGGCTAATTATTTGTAATTTTTATATACAATTTAATATAATAATAATATATTACGAATATTTAATGTAATAATAATATTCTATTAAAATAATTGCTTCAATATATAAAGAGATTTTCTTCTATAAAACATATTTATATTTATATGTTTTACATTTATTATACATTGGGAATACATAATTCAATCTAATGACTCAAAGTAGATTTCTTTTTCACAATATTAATAATCGTTTTGATTAATGTTAATTTTTTTAAATCACTGTTCGATTAGAGAAAGCAATAATATTGATTTAATATTCGTGATTAGTCAACACGTTTATAATAAAGTTCTCAAAAGTTCTCTCCTAAATATTTTAATAAATAACTAATCGTTTTAAAAACAGTTCTGTACTTCTCTTTATGCATGAAAAAGAAAATTTCTTTTTTTCCTTAATTTTCTAACTTGCTTCTGAGATTGCCCATGTAATAACTTAATAATTATATATTTTCGTGCTTAAACGATAAATATTTTCTCTTGTACAAGGACACAAATTAGTTTAATCAATATTTTTTTTTATTATTATTTAGAAGAATAATTGAATAAAGGCATTATTATATGAATATTTAAACCAGCTATTTGGTAAATATGGAAAAATTTAAATGTAATGCACGTTTTCAGCTAAATGGGCAAAGAATCTCCAAAAATAATATACCTTACTATTGTTGATTTTACATAACACGAATATTATTTGACATAAGGAACGACGTACTGATTAATTTTGATTCAGAAATAAAAAACAAAATATGCAATAATGTAATTATATTTACATTATATAAACGATAAGAGTCCATTTCTAATTTTTAAGAATCAAAAAATTTTTAAACGCTAATAGTATTTACATGCTTTAATTATGGACGTGTAAAGTTCCAAGACATAATTTCTTGTAAAGTATTTGCAAAATGATTTCGTTTGTACAAACTGGTGTTTACGACGTAACTCATATCATAAATCCCGGTGACAACTGTCAAATAAACTCTACTTGTTTATACATATAACTTTAAAAAGAGGTTACTAACTGTTGCAGAACTCGATTGTCCAAAAAATTTATTTCTCCAGTATCTTCTAAATCCAAAAAAAATCAAAAAGCCAAATCCTCTTTCATTCTTCAGAAAAGCTGTAAGCCGAATCGTATTCAAATAGAATCTACTTTTAGTTTGACCTGCCAAGCTACTGTCAACGGTATCAGAAAAGTACTAAAGTTCTCATGAACAAGCCCATTGAGTTCATGTCGATCGATAGTCTCGATAATACGCTTCAGGATGAGCTGCATTGCTCGCGTAAATAAACAATTAATTAATCGTTTCTCATATTACTTGACAGCAGCTCGATTAAATACATAGTGCGCATGCGTGAATTATTTCAGGCCCGATAAGATAAATCGTATCTTATAATTAAATAGTGTTGGAACTCCTATTTCCATAACATCAAAACTGAAGCAGCAGTATCATGCAAATAGCAGTTATAATTACTGTAAGGTACATTGTCTTGTATAAAATTATGTACTACAGGCGATGCAAAGATATAACAGGAAATTCGATAATTATTTAAACGGAAAAAGTCGTAAATGTTGATAAAAATCTTATTTGGAGGGCATCAATAAATTTAAAAAAATAAATAATTAAATATTAGTTCATTACTAATGATATAAAATATATCATATTAATAAAACCAAATATTAAATAATGAAATAAAAGAAGAGCTAAAAAGCAGAAAATACCCTACCCTGGAAAGAAAAAAGTTTCTATTTAGTCGCAACTGGATTATTTAACTAAATTCTCTTTCAATTTTAATCTTCATATGTGATTTGTTCGATTCTATCATTCAAATATCAATGCCATATGGTTCGTATTAAAAAGGTACTACAATAAATGTAATCTTCTATTTTAAACCTTGTAATTAAGTACCAGTTAGAAAAAATATGTTTAAATAATTATATTAAAATTATTTAAGAATATATTTAAATATATTAATTTAAATTATTATATTAAATTTATTTTTCATTAAAAATATCATAAATTAATATGACATTCTTATTTTGTAATGCTTGTTGTTCTGTATAATAACAGCATGATTTGTTTAGCAGACTATATAACAGTAATAAAAATGTTTTAAAATGCATTAATGTTGTGATACATAGACATTCACACTACATAAATATCCTTTTTTAAATAAAAATTATGCTAATTCATTTTATAAAATATTTATAAAAAAACTTTTTAAAAATTCATATTAGACCACTTAAGTAAAATTTAACGAAATTCTTTTATATCAAATGTCAATTGTAAACTACAATTAAATGTAAACCAAACAAAAAAAAATGGTACGTAATATTTGATTTATTGTTAAAATATATATTATTTATTATTCTTATCGAAATACCTGCACTCAGGACACGTGCAACATCAATTTTATCTTCAGATAGAAAGGATAAACAGTCATACTGAAATAAGTGACTGTTTTCAGAACATAAAAATTGCAAAAACATACATATAAAACTACTGAACAGTTTCAAAATATTCTTCGTTATAATCTATATTAATAGAACCGTGAACTTAATAGAAATTATATTTTACATAATATTTACAGCAGCCAGTTTTAATTGATTCATTATGATATTTTTTTACTTCTGTAATATGAATATATAAAATATTCATTTTTTACATTTTAGCAGCTATTTTAAGGTCCTGCTATTACTACTTGAACTGTAATTTTTATTCAATATTTTTATTTTTATTTATTTACTAATGTTTTGAATGCAATGGTTTTGCCAGTATCGAAATTTCTTCCAATGTTATACAGAAGTATTTGCCAAATCTTAATTCTATTAGATTATACTTGTTTTAAATCACTCGTTTTAAATTTTGCATAATTACCTATTATATATGATTTTTGTTTTTATACAATAAGCTAATTTTGAAAAACTGCGTTAGCTTAAAAATTTTTTATCCGAGGAATCAATATTAAATAATCTAAGATATAAATTATTTATAGATTTATAGGTGAAGTAACCTTAATTAAAAATTTTTAGAAATCATTGCTTAATGAATTCGAGGCATTTATTGATATTTATATTTTCCATTTTTTATCAAAGATAATTTTTTTTTAAATATTATAAAGGATTTATGATATCGTAACGTAAATGAGAATAGGTAATTTATGTGTAACATAAAAAGTGGAATGTATAAATCTGAAAATTTATTGGTTTTCAGAAAATGCAACTTTTTTAACTGACTTTTATTCTCATAGTTGATTTAAAGATCAAGATAAAAATTATAAAGTGATGGAATTGAAAGTTAAAAATTAATGTTTATATTATGTAAACAAGATAAATAAATTGAATTAAGAATATAATGAATAAATATGTAAAAAACTTTCTACTATTTAGAGGAATTGATAATGTATACACAATGACATTTCTCTAAGAAAAAATTGATCTACATTCATATCTAAATTTCAAGCACAAAAATGCATACAAATACTGATTTGCTAAATAATAATCCGAAAAGGGATTTTCGATATTTCTTTAAAATTATTAGTACATTTTTTTTCAATATGAGTATAAAGATTTAAAATTTTATCAAAGTTTCGTATGAAATATTTAATGATCACTTCCATTATTTTATTTCAAAATTTCTTTTAATAAAACAGAATATTTTTTTAGTCTAATATTATATACTTTTATATTTTTTATAGAAAAACTGTGTTTTTAACATATATTTTTGACTAAAATTAAAATTATTTTTAGGTGTTTTGTTTAGCGATTGAACGTAATAATAAAATATATTATTAAATTTATTAATCGTATAAAATAGGGCTATATTTAGTGTGAAAATTTTAATTAAATGTATATCAATAAACGATGGTTTCCTTTAATAATATATAAAAAATTAATTAAAGTGCATACAATTTAATTCATAGATATAATACCAAATAAACATGAAATTAAATGTGAATATTAATAATTTTCAAACATTCGTTATAAATAATAAAATGAATATCATCATGATGATATAAATCTACTCCAGATCATCAAGATTTTGGTATATAGAATTAAAGGAAATAAAATCCCTATAACTTCGCTAAAATAATTTTAAAAAATGTATTGAAAATGAAACCTAAGAAGATTAAAATTTTTTTAACATCATATTTGAAAATATTATTACTTATCCTTTTACGTTACTTTATTGTACTAAATATTTTTCAAAAATATTATGAATTAAAAATTTTTAATTAAAAATAATACTTATACATAAAAAAAATTAACGGCATTTGCTAAAATAAATCCATTTGTGTAATTTATTTTTTATATTTAAAGTCGTCTTTTCTTCTATCATCATTATATTAATGTTTCAATTTTGGTGCTGTTGCAACATATATTTTCTGTACTAATACTAGTAATTAAACAGAAAGTAGGATTACAAAGACCAGCTTAATGGCTTTTAATAATAAGTGCTTAACCAAGAAACAGGTCAAAGAATCTGACTAAAATTCGTTTCGTCGTAGTTGATGGGATTATGTGTTAATTAGTAATTCAAATTAATTTTATTAATGATTTTTAATATAATATACATATTGGATTACGAAACCCAAATAATTTATGCGCACTACGTACTTGAATGCATAGGTCTTAACGAGATAAAATAATATAAAAATTTCTCTTAATCGTGTCGAAAAAATTTTTATTTGCATTCAGTGAGCAGTTGTGTAGTAAAAAATGGTTTTATTTTACATATTTATTCCATTACGGATATCT
The DNA here is from genome assembly GCA_018907135.1 of Kradibia gibbosae. Lineage (NCBI taxonomy): Eukaryota > Metazoa > Arthropoda > Insecta > Hymenoptera > Agaonidae > Kradibia > Kradibia gibbosae. Next base: position 12,469,683 of record JACCHX010000002.1, on the reverse strand, counting down.
TGAGACTATTATATAGACGCAACTTTAAATGTGACTTATAATGTAACTTAAAATCATAGCAATTTTCTCACCTATGGGTTACTGATTAATATTTAAGTTATTTCTAAGATTACAAATTGATTTCAAAATAGTTGTACTGTAATTCCAATATATTAACAAAATATTAGTAATAAAGTAATAAACGAAAAATGTATTTCTACTAATATTAGGACAAATTTATAATTTAAACGATTCCAACCGTTCAATACGCATTACAATTTTTTCAAAAAAACAAATTCTGTGATAGCTGTCAAACATGTTGATGTCAAACATGTTGAAGTCAATCGTATTTTTACATCCTTCTGTTTCTATTTTAATTTTAGTTATACGTATTTCTCAAATATCATTCTATACTTAGTATTTAAATATATTATAGTCATGGAGGTAAATGTTGTTAGAATCCGTTATAAAAAATTAAAATTATTAAATAAATAGTTGAAAAAGAAGCTTATAAAATAATTTTTGTCCAGTTCAATGAATTTTTAGATTATTTTATTAAATTATATAACAATTAAAACATTTATTATTAATAAACTATTTCGTTTTTATTCAATAAAATTTATAGTAAGGGTATTGAAAAATAACAAATTTATTATAAGAAGTCTAATATGCTTATACTTGTTATTAATAATTATACTTCTTATAATAAGTTTGAGACTTGTAATAGAATTGTTATATTCAACATTCATATATATATATATATATATATATATATATATATATGAATGTATGTTTATCCTCTAAAAAACCTCTAAAAAATAACAATACCAAGATAGTAGAGCAAAGACATGTGATTATAGCGAAAGGTGATAGGACACAGAATTAAAGATATAAAAAAAATTGGTTTGCGAGTGCACGTATGTAAACTAATATGGTTGATTGGTCATTCCGTAGGTGGCATGCAAGAGGGTGGGAGCAGAGTTTCGAAACGAGCTAAGCCCCTAGATAGAGAGGAGGAGGACTACTACTACGAAGACGAAGTGAACGAGCGCAACAATCCGACGAACGAGGCGCCCATCGTGCCGCCTGGGTTCCTTAGTCCGTCAGTGCGCGAGTACCTCGATCTTGGTAAATCGATACCCGGTACGTAAACAAGATCATCCACCCCTTATGCAGACTCTCGTCTTCCCCGCGAAAATCTACTTTTGGCATGAACTCCTCTATTTCCCTCTCCCTCCTCTGAGTCTCTTTCCTTCATTCGTTGTTTTTTATATTCCGCTTGCCGAACTACTTGGCAGGAAAAAACTAAAAAGAACCTACGAGGAGAAGCTCTAAGGGATGAAGTTTCACAGTGGATGGCAGCACCGACACTTTTCATATGCATTAACCGGACGTGCGGTGGGAGATCCTTTGTTTGTAATTTCATTGTTTTCTCTAACGCCGAAATATTGTATCCTTTATAGGGGCATCTTTGATATTTGGCTGCGCACTGTCGACGACGCCAAACAATTTTGCCAAGGTATTGATGTCTGGCATTGAATAAAAAGCGAAAATGTTTTTGCTTAGAACTTTCGAATAAGTACTACGAATTTCGCGGAAAAAATTGTAAACGAGACTGTTGGAAATATACTTAGAGCAAATATTTTTTGGTAGAATTTTTTAATATGTTTTTTTTAATGACCCGCAATGGTTATTATTTTTATCAAAATATCAATTCCAACCCATTTTCAAGAAAAGCAATATTCTATTAATTAAATGTGAAACTGTTGTAAATATAGTACTGCAATAAATTATTTTAATGTGAAATTCTGATTTTGTTAACAAATTTTGAAAGATCTTGCACAGGCAACAAATCTAATTTAAAAAATGTACTTTTCAAATTCATTACTATAGTTAAGATCTCGATAAGTATTTCTAAAAGAGCTCTCCATCATATATAAGGTCTTTATTTAAAATTTATTTGTATTTTTAAATGTGTGTAGGTTTCATATATAATTTATACTAGTAAACATATATTTCTAAATTACATTCAGAAAAGTCCGGTCATTTTAATTGTAAACGCATATATAAGTGGGTAGTTTTATGAATAAAATTTCCTTATTATAATTTTGTTCTAATTAAAAGTCAGCCCAACGATAATAATTAGACGAGTAATTAGAAATTCTGTTTGCTAAAAGTAAACTTATGACAATGCAACGTACTTTGATTTTCGCAATTACTTTTTCTGTGAACCTTATTATTAGTCTTATCTTGAAATCATTCTATTTTAAACAAAAAAATCAAATTATTATTAATATTAATTTACGAATAGACTCGGAAAACCTTATTTTTTGCAGAAAATTCCCACTTTCACTTTTATAAAGACTATTTATAAAAGATTTCATGGAAAATTTTTTGAAAACAACACAAAAGTTTTACAACTTGAATTTATTTTTACATTTTAAGCATTTGTAATATCATTAAATTAACAATACATAAATATTTGAATTGGAAAACTTATAATTTTTTGAGTTTCTTTTATTATTTATAGGTAACAAAGCTAACATTCCTATTAATAATTAATATATTTACTTAATCATATGTAATTTAATACTTAGTAGTTTAAAGACTTTTATTAAAGACACAAACTCTATCCGGTCTTACATTCTAACATTAAAATGAATTCCTATATATGATTGTATCGCACATAATTTTTCTTCTTTTTTCATTGTTTGTAAGCTACGTTTTTCAATGCTTTTAACTATCGGTTCTTTTGCCTTGCTCGTTGTCGTTGTCTCCTCCAGAAATGTCGAACATTCTTTGTTGCATCTCATGTTCATCGAAGATTTTGCTTGACTTGTATACCAACTTAAACCACTTACTTCCCATCCGGCCCTCCGCGAACGCGATTTGTGACATGATTCATTTCCATCTCAGTAGTTGTAGACCTACAAAATTCAGTATTTTTTCAAAGCAAGTAAATTAACCGTTAAGGACTTAAAATAGAATTTAGTTCACGCTCAGTGATTAAGAAGCTCAAATGACGGATACAGAATAAGTAATATTAATTGATTGTGGTCCTGAAGGATCTAAATGATTTTTATTTTTGCCTTTAGCAAAAGCGTTTAACCTTGGCTCAAGAAAAACTCTATTTGAACAGAGGGTAAAATCTTTACATCCGTTTTGATTTATGATCATTTTCATTACCTACTACACAATGAAGATCTTTTCATAATTTGTATTGATATTACAATACGTCAAAGTGAAACCATGAAATTTGAAAATGATTTTTATTTGAATCCATCAGCAATTTTTAAATACAAAATTAATATAAGTTTCGCTCTAATTCAAGACAATTGAATGTGAGTACCGTACGTTTGTTTAAGGGGGCAGTCTCAATTAAGAGGACAAAAAAGCTGTTTTTCAAGAATTTTTTTGAAAAAAAAGAAAATGAAATAATACAACGAATTTTTTTTCATATTGTTCTGTTTTAACTTCCATAAAATTGTTATAAAAACATTTATAATTGTTAAGCTGGTGACCATTTATTCAACCCTCCGCTTGAATGCTCTTGTTAATTAGCGTTGGTAATGTAGATCGCACTTTTTAAATTGAACGGTCCAAAGAAGTATTAATAAATAATATAATTTTCTTTTCTATATGACTTGAGAAAATTCAAAAAAAGTTGCAAAATTTGTTTCATGCTTGAAAAAAGTTTACTTTTTAAAAAAAAATTCACTTTCAATGTCAGAAAAAATTATTTAAGCAATACTTTTGTAAATTTTTCTTAGTTTATATGGAAGACAATACAATTCTGAAGGAAAATCACTTTGATTTCCTTAGATCGGACGTATAGTTTTTTTTGTTATCACCAACGGCAATTTGTAAAAATCGTAAAAACGAAAACTCGAGCTTATTCGCATTTACTGCTCGACGTTCGGCCACTAAAACTGATATAACTTAAAAATATTCGGAATTTGCCTCTAAAATTTTAACCACATATTTTTGAATAGTTTTAGAATAGATAAAGCTAAAAAATCGATTTTTGAAGCCTTTAAATGAGATTCGCTCCTTAAGCTCAACAAGTTTCTTTAGAAAATTAAACCATTCAATAAAAAAGTAAGTTAATTTCTTTTTTTCTTAGTGCAGTGTTGAAATAATACTCAAATATACGCTTACATAGCCACCACTTATCATAGATTTGCCTTCGGCTAAAATGTAACTTTTTTCATTTTATGAATAAAAATAAACGCACTAAAAGCTCATCTACGTGATGATGGACGTAAACTCATTTCAATAAGACTACGTGCACTGAGTTATGAAGCAAAAGTGTTATTGATATTTGTATATTATAGGAACCATTTTCGAAATTCGCATAATTATTACATTTTTAATTGAAATTAGAAGTATAAAAACTGCTCGATGTATAATTAGTAAATTATAGTTAAAATACGTTGTATAAGTAATAAGTTGTACGTATAAGTTAAAGTAATTTTCTAATCTATTTTTTTTTATATTGGTTGAGGATATAATCGGACAAGATGAAGTAATATGCAAAAATTTTATTTAAAAAGGCTGATAAACTAAAGCTTAAGTATTTGAATTGGTAAGTCAATAGTAACCCACTCTAGTGTCTTAATTCGAGGAGAACTGAATCATGAGAGTACGAGGTATGAACGAGTCGGTAAAAATTGCTCAAATCAGGGTGAAATTTTCACGTGCCTGAAAAGGACTAGAAATAAAGAAGGTGCGAGAGTGAGGTATATTTTTTTTCACGGTAGTCCGACACTCGACGCGGAATAACCTGGAATGGCCTCTTCGGCGCCAACACATCTCGACTTCCGGGGTAGAATTGCATTGAATCAATACGGCAGCGTAAACTTATCTCATTGACATAACTGTTCTTTCCCAAAGCCCGGGTTATCCGCACACTATACTCGGACGGAGGAGCGCTAGCAAAACATCGAATGACAGCTCTCGAGAGCCAAGGAGAATAATGACGGCTGGAGAAATGGATAAAGAAAGAGTTCCCGAGATGGGTGGATGAGCGAGGGAGTAAGGGAGTAGGGGAGGGAAAGAGGAGCCGCGTCGATGTGCGCTGGCAACTATAATGAAATATTCGCGTCTCGAGCCCGGACTTGTTCTCGCTCTTGCTTTCCGCTTTTCGCTGCCTTGATGGAAAAGAACCATTCTCCCACCCTTATGCAGCTGCGCGAGCGAGCGTTTTCCCGCATACATGCTCAGTGGATTGGGTTGCGGCGGGGGCCGGAGAGGAGAAGCGTCGGCGAGGAAGGGGGGCGGGCGTGAGGGCGAGGGAGAGAGGGAGAAGGAGCAAGGGAAGACGGAGCGGAGAAAGAGGTGAAAGATGGAGAGCGCGAGCGCGACTGCACACGCACAGAGAGAGGAAAAGCCAACCTGGTGGCGTCCAAGCATCGGCACACAAGAGAAATGCTGCTGCTCGTTCCGTGCGCTTCGCTGACTTTATGACGATGGCTGGTGCAGAAACATAAAAGCGAAAGAGAGGAAGATACTAAAATGCGAAAGAAAAATACTGGGAAGGAGGGAAAGAGTCATAAACAGATACGGAGAGGACGAGGACGGCGGAGAGAAAAGTCGAGAGGCGGAGTTCCTTCATTTGGCGAACGCGAAGCGCAAGGGAGAACAAGAAGAATGATCCTCCTTCACTGCTGACGAACTGACATCAACGTTGGGTTTGCTATTTCGTTTTGCTCGTTTCAAGAGGGAATGAAAGAGAGAGAGAGAGAGAGAGAGAGAGAGAGAGAGAGAGATCTAGACAAAGAGGAGAGAGTACTAAAGAGGAGGGCAAATCCCTGCCCAGCTATATCCATGTTGCGTCTTCAGCTATATGTGCGCGCGCTATTGAAGAGTAGTACATAAATATAGATCGAATGCGCGTCCTTCTCTTCTACCGAAACTAATAATTAGCTTACTTCGACAGACAGCTCAACTGTATGATTAAAATTGTACTTACATTTTTTCTGCGTTAAAAATAGTTATGTATTATCGCACTGTAATATAACACTTTCAGAAAATTCACATAATTTTTAAGATCTGTATGATGTGTTTGGCAATCAAAAACAAATTAAATTTCCACTGAAAATAAAAATCAAAATGAAGAAAAAAGCAACGCAATGCAAGTTAAATTTTTATTAAAACGAAGAGCACTTTGCTTGTATAAATAAGAAATGTTGCACAAAACTAATAATATAAAATTTTGCCTGAAACGCGTCAAGGCAATGTGTTTTCTTAATTTTGGCAAACAATTGTTTATTTCAATTAAGAGATTTGGACCACGCTTCTATTTGTTTTCATACATACGCATGCATCCATTCATTCGTTGCCACAAACTCTTTCTCTAATAAGGAAGAAAGAGGAATCTGTGCATTTTTAGTAGAAAAGAAACTACCCTTTTTCTAATGGAGAAACGTGAAAAGGCACGTAAGTTTCATTAAGCGTACTTCTGCTTTAATCATTGGAGCGATAATTTTTTTGTATTTTTCGACGTGTTTCCTCGTTTCGTATTTTTTGCTTTTTTGTTTCATTAATTATCGATAAATTACATAAAGAAAGTCAAAATTAATTTTTAATCATTTAGTAGTTTATTATTTGAAATCTATTTTCAATATTATAAATTCAAAAAATTATATTAAATGACAGAAAATGTATCTTTGACATTTTGAAAGCTTTACGATTGTATTGTAAAATGCGTACTGTAAGTGTAAAATAAATACTATCACAAAACAAAGTCATTTCATAACAAAGTATTATGAAAAGTAAATCAGGTAAAATAATAATCGAGGTAATATATGAAAACTATTATTTTTGAACAAAATTAAATTTTTTATAATCGAAATAGCAAAATAGCCTTGTGACATTTGTTGGATGTATAATATTAAAGGTGAATATATAATCCTTATTATGATAAACCTTTTACTGTAACGTAACACAATATCAGGAGGATTAATTCTATAATTGACATTTCTATTTTAAAATTTAATGTTCTTAATTAAATTTTTCCATAAAATTTTCAAATTAAAAATAGAAAATCACTACTCGTAAACACTTCGCTAACCAGATACCTGAAAAGATTAACTCTTAAAATATTGTTTGTCAAGTAGTCACTAAGCTAACAAATGTGCAGTAAAAATATGTAAGTGAACATACTATTTTGTCAAAAAAAGAAAGTTTTTAGTTACAAACGATGAACGTCCGTAAACTTGTCGACATTATGGTAGAAAATGTTTCTTACTGAAAAAGAACTCATGAAAAAGCTTCTCGTCTGCACAACTATAATGACAAGGATCATTCGGGTTCGAGAGAAAACGTGCCTTACCTCCAAACAAAACTTATAAAGAACTTTTCTTTCTTTGCACATTTATAAAGAATTGACGAAAATGTCTTTCAGTCATATCATAATGATAAACAAATTCATAAGAGCGCCCGTACTATTTGTATCGAGAGAATTTCGTATTCAAGCACTTTGTGCTCTTAAAATGTTTAATGAATTTTAAAACAAAAATGGAAATTAAATTCTGTCACACTAAAAATAAATGTGAAATTATAATATAATAATTAATAATTAACATTTACAATAAATTAAGATTCTTATTATAAAGTTTAAAGCAAAATAAAATTAATTTTTGGCTAACAAGGAAGCAAATATTTGAACACGCTGAACGACATAATTATAATATGAACAAAAAAGTTTTAATTAATAAATTACTTGTTAAAAAGGCAAGCAGAATTCGTATAGAGATATGTTTGCAGTGATTGCATACTCTGTGTTTTTATTCATTCACTTGTCAGTTAGAAACACCCAATTAACGTATGCTGCTTACCTGACTCAAGCCAGCATGCATTATTTCCCTCATATTTCAACAATAGGCAGTGCAACTCTTTCCAGCATTGCCTTCCCAATGCTAATTTCTTCGTTTCTATTACAATTTCTCTTTTCCTTACTTGCCTCCTACGACATTGGTAAGCTCAAACTTTATGCGCACTTTCCCTTTATCTAGATTAAGAATATAACTTCTTTAACGAAGTATACAAAGAAGGAGTAATGGAAAAATATTTTTGAGGTATATGATGTACTTATAACATTTTCTGAATTACCATACAATCTGACTTATATAGCACTGTTATGGAATGGTCAATCTAATCGCCAAGAGTGCAGCGTTCGGGTCCCATAATAGAAAACACGCAGAGTATCAGGGATCGCCTTTAGAAGCACTCGGAGCTGCTGGTAAGGGTACAGTAACCCCGGAGCCAGGCGAATGATCCCGATACTTGCCGTAGAGCCGCTGCTCCGGCAGCTCTCTATCCCCCATCAGGTTTCGTATCTTGTTTTCACGTCTTCGCTCACTTTTAGTTCTGTATACGTGCGCTCCGTAGCTAAGGAGACGCTCCCGTATCTGTCATCCAATAGTATTTCGGGTATATCAGCAGCGTTGTTTACCGGTACAAATTTGCTTAGACAGGTTATCCCGCCGGGAGATGCGCACCAACTAATCTGTGTACGTTATGATTCAACGGGCGATCATGATATCAGAAAAGCTATATCGGATCTAAACTCCTTCATCCGTCGACCTGAAAGTCGCGCTTGCTATGTAACTCTCTAGGACTCTTCATGGTTAACCAGTTACATCAATTTCCTCTATGCGTTTCAACCAAGCTAATGTGATATTTTTTTATTCATTAATATACTAAGTATTTTAATCAATTTTGATGTAATAATACCGTATAATCATCGTAACCTAAGCTCAATAAACTAACCATTTATTAAATTTGTATAGTAAGTTACATATATATATATATATATATATATATATATATATATTATATATATATTATATATAAATATATAGAAATAAAAAATAATAATTAATGCTTATTAAAATTAACGACTGACAAAATAGCTTTATTTAGGCATAATACTATTTGAAAGTCTTAACTAATTTAAATTTCAGCATGTTAATATTTACGTCAGCTTTAACATAAATATTTTACGCTGTAATTCGTATACGAACGCGAATAAGAAAGACAAATTAAATATATATCATATAGTTTGATTTTATTCACCCCCTATGTCGATTTTCCTATTTAAAGTTTCATTTTTGTTCCTCCTATAATAACTTCAAGTGCACAAGTACAACATAGCTTCATAAATAGATGAAGCAGCAGAATTGAGATATCGAATGTTGTCGATGCGATTGCCTTATTTATGTAGGAGCATAAGAAAGGGTGAAGCTTTGACGTTTTCGACCGAAACAAGTGAATAAGTAAATAAGAGGATTATATTTAGCGTAATATTAAAAAATATTTTTTTTAATCTAAAAGTTCTGATTCATGCATTAGCCAATTTCTTGTTCATGGTATTTAAATAATAAAGGCACCATAATCGAATAAGCATTTCGTACAACATTTATTACGAAAATAAATGTATTATAAATTTTTAAAGTTATATTTAATACTTAAATTTTAACATTTAAAAATATCACTATTAAAATTTTAATATTTTAAACGAAGAATGATATTTTCCATTTTAAAAAAGAAATATTATTTAAGCTTACGTTTATACTTCATTAATATTTAATTTAAATATCCTCTTTTTTGTCTCATTTTTAAGTTTTCCTTTTTTATATTAATATGATTGTCAGTACTTCAATATGGTTAATTTGTAATAAAGATCCTGTCTTGCATTTATTTTATTTTATTTTATTTATAAAAATATTAGTACTGGTAAGTATTTTTTTTTTTTAGAATACTTTTAAAAAGTTTTATAAGTCTTTCATATTACCATTAAACATTTGTCTAAGAGGAATAAGAAAGAATTTTCAAAGATACAAAAGAAATGTGAAGGCTATAATTTAAAATCATTTATGTCGTAAAATTTTTTTTTGCATTAATAATGTATGTATTGTCTGAAAAATTCTTTTCATCCTCATATTATATAATAATTTTTTTATTAACGGAAAAACCGTTTATATAGTGATACAATGCTTAAATCCGTTTACCAAAGTCTTCCTATTTTTAAATTGCCTGCATTAAGTAATGAAATTACAGATATTAAAAGACATTTTTTAAGGGGAATACATTAGCCTATAAAATATAGTTCGTTAATTAAAAAAAATCATAAATTGAATTGAATAAACAAAAATATAAAAGATGAAATATAAAAAAAATCAATTAAATGATGTACAAGATCATTGAAGTAGGTATGAAGTATTATCAATTATACTGATGCACATGATTGCGTGTAGCACGTATTTCTTCAATATTTTTACTTTTCCATTAAACTTTCTAATAATTAATTTACTATTTCACGGCGCAAAAGGATCACGATTTATTCCCTGAGCCAGGGCGCTTATAAAATATGCAACCCCATCGAAACTCTTTACGCTAGTGTAAAAATTGTGATAGAAGTAACGAATCTGGGGATTTTTACAATCTTCGCTGTAAAATATTACAGAACGTGTGCAATGGAATTTATTGACGCAGAAGCATCTTTCGGCGCAAGCGCTCTAGTGACACATCGCTGTGAACGGAGCTTAGATAACGATGATAGACTTTCACTTGGAAAAGATGACGTCATGTACAAATTTTCTTCGCAAAGTAAACTACAAAGCCATGCTAATTCAGGGGACACCTGCACATTTAGATAATCCGTCACGCAGGAGAGGCGCCAACGAACGGTTCGCGCTTTTACATTCGTTCTGCTTTATCATCCGTCATCTCGGTGATCATCGAGGAACAAACAATACTGCTATGATGCATTGCATGCCACGCGATCGGGAGTATACATCGAAATGCATTTTAACTCAGTCTGTGCCAATTTAATAAACTATGCGTACATGCCTAAACTTTCTTGCGTAGTTTCAGTGAATTAAACGACCGATTAGCAATCAGTTTAACCCGATCGGCTTAGTACATCCAAGCACTCTAATTCGTTATTTTAATATTGCTGCTGGCATTTTTAATATATTTCATATTTCTTTCTATATTTCTTTCTAAGTTATATTAAACACAAACGTACTGATGGTCGTAAGCAACAAATATTAACTTTATTAAAAGTATCATAGTATGATAGTTTGGTATTTTTTCATTTAAACAAATCAATATGAGTTAAATTTTTTCATATTGATTTTGACCTCAACGTAATTTTTTAGACATTTCGTTTCGAAATTCTATGAGAATGCCGAAAACAGTAGTAGAAATAATATTGCCAAATTCTAAATGGTATTAAGTCTTTATCTTATTAATTCTTTGTAGAAACTTAATATTGTAAATTTATACATCTATTAAAGTTTTTCTAATTTTCTTTCTTCAGACCGGTATATCTAATAAATAATTAAAAGTATAGATAATGTTTTGTATCAATATAAACGAAAGTTTTATTATTTAAAAGTTAATAATAGAACTTGATAACATTTTAACTACGGTATTTCAAATTAAACTTTTATATATTATTAAATATTTATTTTATTGGTATTATATTCGTGAAGCACCATACTGTAAGCGCCATAAATAAATAATGCTTTATGAAATTCTACTGTATAGTAAATACGTTAAATTCTCTGTCCAGGCCAATAATCAATAAAGTTTTTTTTTTATCTTATATATATATATATGAAAACCAATTAAAAATAACAGCTGAAATTGATAAACAAAATGTATTATTGAACTTTACTATTTGTTTACAAATAATGTAAACATATAATATATATGAAAAATTAATACAACTATGTATTTTAAATTCCAGAACATATGTACGATAAATGACAGATATGTAAAAAATGAAATATATTGGATTATATTTCGGCTATATATATAAGTTCGAATATTCGCATATGTACTCCCGTACAAAATTCAGCTTAGGTGCGTACAATATATACATACTAAATTGTTCACCCAATGTTCCAAAGCGCAAATCCACTCGATCATGTGCACAAAGCAAAAAAAGGTACAGATATGAGGAGAGGGGATTTCAATCCCTGTGTTTGTTCACCAGCGAAAATTCGTAGTGAGCTATTTTACTCGACTCGGGTACAAGCATTATTGACTGATTCACGCGATTCACTGTGGGACGTATAATATAACCGCTGGGGCTTTTCCCTTCTATGCACTGCAAGCACACAAGAAAGCTTCATTAACCCTTTGGCAGGTGAGACCGAACGCAATTACTGTCGTTGATAGATATTGGCTGTAACGCCACTCGAAAATGTAAAGAAACCGCCAATTCCGCGAGGGGTTTTAGCCTAATATTTTCAGTGATAGCTTTTACGAACCGATAGGTTGACTTCTGCTTCTAGGTGAGATTCTATGTGTATATATATATTTATATAGAGAGAGAGAGAGAGAGAGAGAGAGAGAATGAGAGAGAGATATAGAGGGAGAGAGAGAAAAAGAACTATATTCTATATATTCACCAAACTGATCCACATATTAAAGATAACAATTTAAAAATGTTTACATATTATAACTTAAATTCGTAAATGTAATTCTTTTTAATACTTTGTTAACCAGCGAAATAGTTTTATTATATTTTAAGGATGCCTTAGAAAGTATACTACTTTTTAAAAAAAGAATTAATAATATCTGTCTTAATAATAACTGTAGTACTAGTGTTGATACTCGTTAAATATCTTAAACCATATGTGTAGTTTGTGCAATATAAAAAATGGAAAAAATGATTAGTTAAAGTGTATATCATAGAAACGGTTACGGTTATCATTAGTTGATAAGCTGAATTGTTTTCAAAATTTTGCCTTGTCTAAATGCATGCCGGTATTAAGTTTTTTCTGCATACACTTACTATAACTAGGAGCTGAGCGTGATACTATTCTTTTGATGCTTAAAGCCTATATTTTACATTCTGCATATGCAATGTGTATTCATACTTCTAATTTAAAAATCATATGAACGGCGTTTCTAAAATCTGATAAATATGTATCAATGTGACATATTTTGACGCAATAGGTGAATAAATCCAGGTGATTAATATAAGCGCACTCTGAATTATACTTACAAAAATCTGTTTGGCAAAAAAATAAATATTTCAATTGAGATTTGGAGTGAAGAAAGTGTACCTACCACGAAGCAATGAACGACAGCCACTAATATATTATACCATTTTCAGGTCGGCCAGGCACAGACTACCCGGTGCTTGGTAGAGTTCCATACACGCAGTTCTACTGCGACGAGCAACCATATCCGGGCTTCTTCGCGGACGTTGAGACACGCTGCCAGGCATGGCACTATTGCGATATTGATGGCCGACAGGCAACTTTCCTCTGTCCAAACGGTACACAATTTAGCCAAGCGGTTTTCGTTTGCGACTGGTGGTTCAACGTCCGCTGCGAGCTTAGCCCGAAACTTTACCCGATCAACAGTCGGCTGTATCAGCGGCCGACCGAGAGCCCGACGAGGCCCCACCGGGTCATCACCAAGGAACTGCTCCAAAATATATTTGCTAAGCGGAAGTGAAACGCAGTCTCACGAGTAAATTTTGCACGCGCTTTGGAAGATCCTAACTAAGTTCGCGCATTGATTTTAATTTCGCGACCAATATAATATGCTCGAAATCACTTTTGAATGTAAAGGTTTTTATAAGTAGTAACGATGGATTACTGACAGACCGGCGCTACTTTATACGACGTACTGTATAAAGTTTCTTCTAATTAGGATATGCCACATGCTAATTATAAAGCATTTTCAATACTTGATGCTTCTTGCATCGGTTTCAATTTATCGACTTATGTGTAATATCATTATCCAAAAAATTAAAATCATAGGCAAAATTAAATTCCAAATTTATATTTATATTTTAAAGATGAGATTTTACAGTATAAGTTCTACCTAGATATTTAATTCGTCCTAAATTTATACTAGAGAAATTAATACTCAATACGATGATGGAATGTTTTTAGCTTATAATATCATTACCACCATCGTCATGGTCGCCATCATCATTATTATTATTACTATTACTATTACTGTCTTTTATAAAGAAAATCTTCATTTTAATTTTACTTTTTTATAATTTTTTTTTTTTTTTTTTATAAATTTTTTCTATAAATCAGACACTGATTTTAGAACAACGTAATACTTTTGTTGACTACAGATACAAATTTCTCTGAATTTATTGTATTTCCAGTACATTATTTTTTGACACACGTGCGTTCATTAAATAACTAGTAATAACTTTTTATACAAATTTAATAATAAATAATTACAAGAATAATGATCTAAAGTCAATTTTTATGTTAATATATAACAAATGAATACTTAATAATGAATCACTTAAATATAAGTAAAAAAATAAATGAAAATTTTAACTTTCAAACTAATTTACAACTAATTCTTTTAAAAAATATTATTAATAACTAATAATTAAAAAAAAAACTAATTTTGATAAAACTAATTTTAATAAAAAAAAGAATTAAAAATATTTGTTTTGCGTCGATGTATATTTAAAACCATATGCAAAAGAATTTAAATGTACAATATATTTCCAAGAATACATATAGTACTGCATAATTATTTATATATAAAATATACAAAAACAAATATTTTATGTTTATGTAAAATGGAATGATAAAACAATAGTACAAATAGTTCATAAATATTATGCTCGATTCTTAGCCCTATAAATATAGATGAAACCTAATAATCGCCATACATGTTTTTGTACTTTAATTCTCTACATTCATTACTTTTAAATCGAAAAAACATTTTTGAATACGTTTTTTATTTTATTTAATAACGTTTCTTATTATATCATTTATATATGAATGAGGTAATTTCTTATTTCAAATAAATCGGAAAAAACATTTCATAGTAGCATACACGAATGTAAAAAAGTAATGGATTAGTGCCTTTACACTAGATGATAATGTTTATCTTATATATTATATTACAATCATCTTTTTATTTGTTGAAAAATGACTTATCCATATTTACAAATTACGTTTTTATAATTGAGAGGAACTTGTTATTAATAATCTAAATTTTGTAAAAAATATAAATTAAAAAAAATACAATTTATATTTTAATATTTTCGTAATTTAATTTATTAAATATACGTAATATAGTCTACTTCTATTAAATTATTCGAATATTTAAATTCAATTTTTCAAAAATTAAAAATTTATATTTATATACAGCATACAGATACATATAAATAACACATAAGATAAAAAGTTGAAAACAAATATTTATATTAGCCTTAAACTTAAACTGTAAATTAAATTTCTTTAATGTTACAAATTTTAACTCGACTTATAAACATCATGTAAATTAGAACTACATGTACAATAATTTGTCATGAATAATCAAAATTTTATCATTATTTACTAATTAAAAGTTTTATATGTAATATAAATACAAATTGAAATTGAATAGTAACAGCTAAAAATGTGCTATTATTATTCTAAATTCTATGATTTTATCATTATATTGTAGTTTTACATTTATTGTTTAATATCCAACATTAATAAAAAAACTTATTTATATAATATGAATAGCATACTACGATTTAAGCTAGCAATTGTAAGGAATTACTAACATACAAATAATTTGAAAACCTAATTAATGGAGTAAAATATATAAATAAGTTAAAATGTAAAATACTTATTTTATAAAATAAAAAATAAAATAAATATAATTTATAAATTTCAGATAATTCATTTATTAGCTAATACGTAACCTATAATATCAAAAATATTTATTTCAATATAATTGATGTAACAAAAGAAACGCAATTGTTAAGAGAAATTAATCTTATTCAATCTTTTAAAGAATATGTATTAGAATGGAATTTATTTTGGTTAAGAATAATATTATTATTAGTCGCGAGCGGGCCCATGTTGACCTTCGGGCCCCCAGACACATGGGTTCTCCCCTTGGTGTCCTATGAATGATATCAAAGTAATTTGAAGTTATCAGATTGTTATCAGAAACTTCTAAATAATTAATAAAGCATTGACTTAAAATATTAAAATTTATTTAAAACTCCTGTCGGTATTTTGTATTACAGATATGTATTAATTCTAAGTTTAATTGAAAACAATGTACTTGTGCCATTAATATTCATATGTAAATTAAAATTCTTAACCTTAAATTTTTCCCTGTAATTTCAGAAAGAGAAACAGTGAAATGATTTTGTACAAATCCATTCAAAGAAAAAAAAAATTATGCGCAGTGGTAACTTTCTCTGTGATTTACTATTGGACTCGCAAAGTGAGTGAATGAGTTACTACCTCAAATCCTCGGAAATTCCGGCTACTTTCGTTCCTCTTACTACTACATTCGTTGGCTTGAATATTTCCACCGATGATGTAGAAAGGAAAAAGGATGAGAATTCATGGACTAAGGCAGAAACATGAGTAGCAATGCATGATGAAGAGAAAATGGTGTATGGGAGGTCAGGAGGATGGGACGGGAGGAATTGTAGAAATAGATAGACGACAGAGGGTTAGGGGTTGTTTCGACTTTACGTGCTACCTGGGAGTTTTTCCAAGTAACCTGCTAACTATCCAATATGTATGTATGGATGCGTGTAAGTGTGTTATATAAAGATGAAGAGTAAGAGAGATAAAGAAAGAGATTCTGATCGCTTCAGGGGTACGTTTCGTAAAATCGAGTTGCTAGGTAAGAGGACTGGATCAAATGGAGGCGTTTATCCAAAATGGCTATAAAAACCGATCGACAGCCGAGGTTGCGAGTTGATGCATAACAGTATGAGAGATATATGTGTCTGTATCTACAACTAAAACATGAAAAAATACTGAAAGAGTGTATAGATACAACCTACTTTTATACTACTCACAGGCATACACACATCTGTACATACGGGACTGGTTTGGGTTTCTGTATATACAAAAATACGGTTATTACCTATTCGATGTAAGAGAAAGATATAATTCGTATGGGTCTCGAGAATTTAGATAATGAACTCGAAGATACAGTAGCTGTTTAACGTCGAAAAATAAAAGTCTCCTTTAAGTATGTTAGAATTGTCATTGCCTTCCAAATCATAATTAATTCGATAAAATAAATAAAATTGTAAATAATAATTTTAGAAGCACGTATAAAACCTTTATTATTCTCAGTATATACCTGAAAAACTATTTCGTAATAGAGTAGCTTACATAAAAACAGAAGATATAGAATATACATTAATATATAAATCTGTATATATATATATATAATCATTTTTTATTCTTTTATTAATTAAATTACTACTAAATTTGTTTTACTATATTAAAGGAATACGAAAGAAGATTCTACTTCGCTCAATACATCCGGTTAAACATATTTTTAATATTTTTTAAGAAGTATAGAGTGATAAACATTGTTATTGTACTATAATCATAAAGGGCCTTTAATTTATTTTATATTATATTTGCTATGCGTTGATGTATGTTTTACAAGAGAAAATAATTAACTAGTACATAATTTTAAAACTAAAAATTTTTTTTTTATTCCTTTTTGAAAATCGATTACAATTTCTACAACAGACTTTTCAAAAAGTCTAAATATCAAGATCTTTATTTAAAATACTTTATTGATTACTTTTACTCGTAACTACAATTTCAGAATTTCTTGAAGGAACTGATAATCGACGCTTATTCAACTTTTAAAAATATCTCTTTTATACAACTTTTTAAATCTCTTTTTTAGTTTAATCCTGGCTTTTGAACACTAAACTTAGGATGTAGGTAAATTTGAGAAAAATCCAATTTTCACTGGTCAATTTTTACTTTACAATGCAAAGTTTCGAGGTTTCAGTATACTTTATCAACGATGCTTGTGCTCCTTAGGACTTCAACTACATGAGTCAAATAACAGCAAATAACAGGAAAATGTGTCGGTGAACCGAATGTAAACATACAAGTAATAGAGATAAATAAATCTATAGACTGCATCAGCAATGATAGCAAAAAATAATATTTAAGGAATACGGTTTTTTCACTTCTGATGAGAAATGCTAGTCAATATATATTTTTGAAATTTCTTCGTATATGAAATAAGTGTATCTTACACATTATTGATACCTTTTCGACAAAACCCCATACAATTAGAGCTTCTGTGAATCGTATAAAAAATGCATTAAGTGAAAATTGAGTGAGGCATTGTAATGTTTAAAAACCCTTGAAATCCCTTGCAGATACTATACATGTTACAAATTGCCGATTTTCAATAAAATAATTTACATTAATATTTATGATTTTATAAATAATTCAAAGCTTCAAATCATTTTCAGGCAGACATTTATGAAAAGATTGACCGTCTATTGAATCCGGGGTTTTTTTGGGAGAAATAATCACAAAGTTACGATATCGAGATAATGAGAAGGTATTTGAACAATCTCCTATCATAATCCAAAATAATTTTTAAGGCGAATGAATCTTATGCATAGATATGCATCTAGTTTTCTGCGATTCGTCGGGTAGAAGTCAATTACACCTCTCGATATCGTAAGGAGAATCTGTAGGGAGATCTCAAATTATGCGCTTCCCCATCACTTAAAGCGTGTCGTATCATCGAGCTACACCTCCTCTTCGTCTTTCTTGAGTCATCCTCCCCTTAAACAATAGTACGAAGAAGGAAAAAGTTGATGCCGAGGCGTTGTACGAGGGCTTGAAGGATCGACGCATGCATGCACATTTAGTGTACATAATACAGGGAAGACGAGGCGAAATTTTCATATCTCCGGGGAATGACATGCGATCGTTGCTAGAATTATATCACGGATATTGGAATATACGAGCGATGTGCCCGTAAATAGACGCGCAGCTGCGCCGGACGGGTTTAATTGCCGGACTTAGTCTTTAAAGGTAAGGATGCAAATGAGTCGTAAAAGCGGGCGCTCGAGGTTTACGAGCTACGAAAGTTTTCAGGGGTACAGAGGCGCTTACGCCGCTGGTTATAAAACCCTTCTTTATCGGAGCGAGGTTATGTACCGAGATGAGCTCGTACGTGATGCATATAGATTGGCATACGTGCCAGGTTATATTGTGGATACGTCGAGCGCAAGGATACCGAGCATTTATTTCGCGGGCATAGGATGGTGAGAGATCGCGAGCTTTAAAATTGTCATTGTGCTGTCTGCTCTTTCCTCCACATTCATTTATACGTATCTAATACCAGCGGAAATGCATCCAGCTTTTATGGCAGAAATTTCGCACTAAAATTTTAAAAGAAATTTATGATAAAATCAAATTATCGATTCTTACAGAGTTTTGGAAATTACTGGAAAAGTTGCATTTCTTTTATTGTTTCATATTTCATTATAATTTTTAAATTGTTCTCTTAAAAAAACTACTATCTTACATTTTTATATGCTTATATACTTAAAATACGTTCGCATATAATATACCTTGTACATGATAAATAATTGGAAACCTTTACAATCATAATATTTAACATTAATGTAATCGTCCTTTAAGCACAACCTACAAATTTATCTTTCATTCACTGCTTAGAAATATACTATAAAAAAAATAATTCTTTTTTTAGAAATACATACAAATTATTAATATTATATTAATAATATTGAACAAGAATAAACAACGCAATGTTAAATGTAATATTATTATTTCATAGACTTAGATAAATGAACGGCCCCCTGACTAGTAACATCAGATTCAAGTTTTTAACGATAGAGATGAAACCAAGTTTAAACAATTGCTTATAAATTGCAAATAACTGCAATCAAAGTAATAATTAATATTGTTTAAAACTTATTACAGACATTTTAAATTAAAAAAAATCAATTATTCTATTAGATTCGTTTTTAACTATTTTTTAATTTTCTATATATTTTTTTACGGTTTATATTTAGTATATATTTTATTTATATAGCTAAACGGCCGACATAATCGATTAAAAAAATTTATAGAAAAGAAATACATATTCAAATTCACTAATAGAAATATATTTGCAAATATTGATTTTTTTTAAGTAATTAATGTGTTATGAGTAATAAGTAATTCAGCCATATGAACTCAGAAATAAATTGTGAATAATAAATAAATAATACTAATTTTCAAATAACAAGGCACAGTATATGATAGTGAAAAATTCACACATAATCTATAGGTAAGTGATATTCTGCGATTGCAGCCATCGATTTTATAATATTGCTTACTGTAGATTTACATTCCTCCACGTACTTTAGGCTTACATTGAATAAAAGTGAATGACTTACAAAAAATAACTATTAAATATATCTTATTATTAATAGAATAGAAATATAATGTTGATATTAGTCAAAGCAATGCAAACTTAATTCAGTTAACAAAATAACAGCATATTATAGATTAACTCGATTTTCAATTTGAAAATGCACAATATCATTAAAATTTTGAAAGCGTGTAGTCATAAATTAAGTGTAATAAAGAGCGTTAGTGTATTTATACTCCTTAAATACACATTAAATTGAGTAGTACTAATGTAAATAAGATGGCGGTTGTCACAAACACTATTTAAAATATGCCTAACCTCCATCATTTAATAACATCGAATATTCTTAATCTCGGACCTTAATTAATAAATGCTCTAATAACAGTCTGAAACTGTGCTTTAAAATTTTATCAGTTCAGTATTCAGCTGCAGATGGATGTTTGACTATAACCATTAAAGAAAAGAAAATTTCTTGAGTATTCGATAATTCTTCAAAATCCGATTTACGAACGTGCGCTAAATATAAGAATTATAATGAATCGTTAAAACGATTATTAGGGGATTAATTGAACACAACTAATAATACTTAATAAAATAGTACACAATT
Organism: Kradibia gibbosae; assembly: GCA_018907135.1. Classification (NCBI taxonomy): domain Eukaryota; kingdom Metazoa; phylum Arthropoda; class Insecta; order Hymenoptera; family Agaonidae; genus Kradibia; species Kradibia gibbosae. The sequence continues at coordinate 12,448,913 of JACCHX010000002.1, read as the reverse complement.
TCTGTTCGTATGATGTTTGCACTGAAAGCATTATTTTTATAAAGTACTGCGGGACTTTCAGTACTTTTCTTTTTCTTCCGATATTTAATTATCCCAATAGAAGATAACGACTTTCGAATTATCTCTTATCGACTTCTGCTTTTTATAAGATTATTGAACGTAGTTTTACATATACATTTTAAAGAGGCTATATTTACTTTAACAGCTTATTTAGATAATTATATATATATAATAATCCCAAAAATATACTTACGCCACATTCTGAAATTTCAATCTAAAATGTACAGTAGCTTATCTGAATAAAAAAATATGTTTAATTATGTATAAAACAATTTTTTTTAATTTTTTAAAACATTAATATAAGATCAGTTAATTTATTAATTTAATTACCACTGAAAATATATTTTTAGTAGTTGATTTTTATAATTTATTATCATTTTGAGAAATAAATTCACAAAGTATAAATAACTTGATTCAATATATCAAAAGTTAAGCCAGTAACTAGGAACTAAAGGGAAAAGTGTATTTTGCTACAACGAAAATTCCAATCTCATCTGTCATCCAGTAAATGCAGCGATATATGTAGGGACATACTTTACGCTCTCTATTGTTTTATTAAAATTTTAACATTTAAACAAATGTCCATCATTAAAATTATTTATTAAATAAAAATAAAAAACATAGCAAAATATATGGATAAATGAAAAAGCCAATATTTCTTTTTGCTTTTTGAAACAGTTATTTTTTTGTTCACTGTGAACTATCAGATAGCAGATTTTTTTATTCTTCGAGCAAAAAAATTCCAATCTCATCCGTCACTACGATACAGTTAGATAAATTCTCAAATTTGTCATTCGATTAAAATTTTCCAATTCCTTAAATGATCGTAAATATCATCGCCGTTTCATTCGTTATGCTATTTTCTTTTTTTTTGTATGTCATAAAAGAGTAAAAAGAAAATTTGTTTAAAAATCTATAGAAACAATACTTAATCTGAATGAATCCTTGTATATTATTTAAATAAATAGTTCTATCTCTGTAGATATTTATTATAAATTTAAATTCACAAGATTAGGTATACTCTCTACATAACTGCTTAGCAAGCAGTGAAAATACAAATAGCACAACTAGTGCCTTGATACAAACTTATTTGCACTGATTGAACATTGAACTAATTAAAAACTACTAAAAAAAGTAAAATAAAAATTCTCGTGTATTGCAATAAATACGATATTTTGCAAATTCTCAAAAAGTATATGGCTTATTCCTCTAATTCATTATATTCCAAGAATTGTAAACAAAAACATTTCGTATAAAAAAAAAACTTGAAAAAAAAATTCTCGACCTCGTATTAAAAATCGATTTCGCTTATTCTGTTGACTTCCCTCGCCTCGAGTCCAGGAAGTGGTGGTTGAGAGCCACTCACTGTAGTCAGGCAACGGGTTAATTAATGTGCGCTTCAAATGCACAAGAACCACGAAATTCTTCCCCTGATGGCAGCGAGTGCCGCGGGCCTCGTCCAAATGTTAATAATTTCCGACTAATATCTCGCCCAATTTTACGTATAGTCGAACACACGCGCGTAGTCATTTTGCGTAGGGTTACGTTTTGGTTTTGGTCGCTACGAAAATTACTTAGTCGTGCGCTAATTATTGATTCGCTTTAAATATATGAAGCGTTAATTAAAAGATAATTGATGAGCTCGGGCCTTGACTTGGAAAAGATGGAACGATGTAATGAACGATTGCTTACAGGCTAATTTGTTTTAATGAAGGGGGGGAGCACAATCTTTCACCAGCAAGCGCCTTGGGTTGCCTATTGATTATAATAATAGATAACTGCCTAATGTACTTCATTTGATATTAAGAATAAAATAAAACTAAAATAATAATAATTAAATAAAAGCATATAACCTTGAAATCAAGTATTAAAATTGGTTTATTCTTCTCTAATTTTTACTTTTAATTGTTACAATAATTGTCACGTTTTGTATTTAAACTCAAATGAAAACAGGTTTTTATATTAAAACTAGTGCTTAAAATTAAAAAAAAATTCATACACTTATACTTTATTTATATACTTAATTTATATACCAGAGTAATTGTAAAATAAAACTGATAACTAATCTATTGTAACTTTTCTTTCATTTTTTTCAGTATTATTTATTATTTATGAATATAATTTTAATAATGGATTTAAAAAAAAAGTTCACAGAGTAAAAAAATTTATCACATATGGCATAAAAAATTTAAGGAATTGAGTTTCAATAAAAAATCATTTTATTCTACGATTTTAATATGAGGTGACAAATTTAAACGACTGAAAAATTGAAAAATTATTCCTTTGTATATAAATTCTGAAATGTAATATATAATTATATTATATTAATAGTTAATATTAATAAAAAAAGATTTTATTGATAATTTTAATAACAATATTCATTGCGCTGTGTATAATAAAGTAGAATTATTTTTAAGCTGTATTGTAAAATGGGGATACATTTCATATTAACAATTAATGTTTCTCGTATGCATTTATAAAGTTATTTGCTTTTACTTTTTATAATTTTAAGTTTAATTTTATTATATATTTCATGATGTATTTCTAAAGTGAAAAATTTCTTTAATATTTTATAGCCTTTCATAGCTTTTTGGGTTTTCAAACCTAATTAATTAATTAATAACAATAATAATATATATCACATATCACACCTGCTAAGTTCACCATTTTTCCAATCTTTTGTCTTTGTTTTCGTCTTTTTAACTTAGTGTTATATGTTGCTATACTCGTAATAATAATAAAACTCGCTAGTGTTGCTAATCTTATGCTTTTCAACAATTATATTCACTTAAATTACCCTCGAGCATTATGATTTGCGCATTGTCTCATGATGTATTAGCTCACTCTCCGTTTTTCATACAATTTCTCTCTTCTTTTCATATTTTGATCTTCTATTTCTATAGTTCACTGTCCTCTCATCTTTTATTATTAAAACTGTATCAAAGATAAATATAAGTAATTAAATAAAAGAAATGAAAGTGTTTCTATTAATTAACTTTTCAAAGGTTTCATACCTATAAAGAAGCTAGATTCAAGCAAAACAATATTATTAAAATCACTTTAATGAGAAAAACCATATCATTATAAGCGTCATTAATAATGATGGCATATTTTTCATGATCTTTTTAATAAAATATGCAAGAATAATTGGGATGTACAAATAATTTGTAATTTGAACAACGATTTCCGAAGAGATCTCGTGAAGGTGACCAGGACAAATGGCTCACCACAAAAATACTTATTATTAGAAGTACGGATACTATAAAGCTATATCCTATTTACTCGAACGTCATTGAATTGTTAAATGAACCATTCATCTACATCTTCATTTTGCTTTATTTTATTCGAATATTGCGGTTATGAGTAAATTATCGGTTGTCTGGAAAATCCAAAATGAGGTAGAATATATGCTATATGAAGTTGAACCATTGTCATCTGTCGGCCCCAACTACATGAAAGAACGGTGTACGTATTTATCTATTATGCTACTTACTTTGCTTGATAGTTAACAGATATTTTACTCAATTATATTTTAGCTTATATTTGTTCTGTCCATAATAAAACTACAGATAATATTTTCATTTGAAAATATTCTTAAAAAATTTCAAAACACACATATAAAAATTAAAACTTTTTTAAAACATTAAAATAAAAAATATTAAAAAAAAATGAAATATTACTCTTTCACAAACTGATTTAAAAAAATCTTCGTATGAAGTAATTAAATACATTAAGCAAAAATGAAATTTTTAAAAAGTATTTAATTAAACCGTATAATAAACGAGCGTGCTTAAGTATACATGTTTAACTGGAAAGTAAACGTATCCTGTAAAATCAAGATTAAAATTAAATCGCACAAATGACTTCACGTTAGGTTAGAATGTTTGCTGAGCCCAAGCATCTGATATTTTTACACGCGTTGTTAGAAATAAAAAATAAATGAAAATGTTATTTGATACATGAAAAACATTTTTATATACGTTAAAAAATAAAGTTTTACGAGTACCTTTCTTTATTTAATTAAATGTTTGATAAGTATTGTAATTGAAAATAATAATCACATTTTAGGTTTTGTATAGTGCTGACTGTTAAAAAAAGAGTACAATATTTTTAGTATACAATCATAAAAATATAAAAAAGTAATCAGATTATCTTCATTTTTTACTATAAATTATACCTTAACATAAAACATTGAATGTTCATATATTTAATAAAAAAAAGTAATCATACTATTATTACCTTTTCTATATGATTTATATTTATGCACAGCTGTAATACAGGTTGCCATGTCTTGCGGCATTTTGAATATTTACTTCTAAAACTATTGAATTTTTTTTTAAGCAAAGCTTTAAATTGTGTAAAGTATAAAGTAAGTAAATTAAATAAAAGATGTAAGTACGTGAAATTTTTTATATTAAATGATTTAAGAAAAATGCAGAATTTACATAAACATGTATTTAATAATTAAACGTGTTATATATATATATATATATATACATAATATATATAATACATATATACATATATATTAATATATATATACATAATATATATATATATTGATATAAACAACTGTTTCATAAATTAATAGAATAAAAAAACAAAATTTTATCACAAAATATTAAAGATTTTTGTGAATATTATTTATAATTCAAAATTTTTAGATTACGCAAAATTCACACTATGTTCTTTATGAGTTTTCTTCATTTGATAACGGATGAACGATTCCATTTCAATCCGTCACAGTTCAATCATTTACGTAAAAGGTTTTCAATGTACCTCTTTCTCAAGTCAAGGCTTTTATTAACATTCTTTGTAGACGAGAAAAGAAATGCAAAAAATATTGCAGACTAGAGGGAGCAAAACTTTAAAATTATACAATAAATTTATTTCTACGATCATATTATGAAATGATGAGTTACCCGAACGTGTATTACTATAGTGTCCTGTATATTGCATTGTATTAAAATGAACATGCACGAATTTGCAATTTCATGTTTAAAAAAAATATTCACGTTTAATTATTATCGACAAAAATTTTATTTAATTTGTATAAAATATTAAGTATTTAAAATAGATATTTGTGTAAATATTATAATTTTTATACTTATATTATCTTAAAAATGTTTTACGAATATTTAATGGTACATTTTGGATTACATAAATCTTTCAATAATTTTTTTTTTTGAGTAGTAAGCCTAGTATATAATTATATATATATATATATATATATATATATAATTATATACTAGGTTAATATATATACACATGTTAATATATATATATATATATATATATATATAAATTATTTAACACATCAAACACACAAAAAATTATTGTATAAAAAAGATTTTAATAATGATACATTTATTTAAAGTAATAATATGATCATTCGTATCTTTGCTATTGTTCAATATTACCAAGAAAAACTCTTTTTATTCATGTAAGATAAATATTAATAAGATGTTAATTAATCAAAGAAGGTAGAACATAGTTTAGTTGTTCAGTGATATGAAAATTTTATTTACCAATTATTGTATTAAATTTTATAAAATCGTAAGTTTTATCTACATAACCGCATAAAAAATCGAAATTGGTTGCAGAATATGCAATAAAAGATATATTTTCTATAGTAAAACAATAATACTACCAACTTTACAATACTTATCAAAATGTAGATAAATTAAAATGTATATCGTAATAGATTGAATATTAATACAGTTTACAGGAGTGAAAATAAACAATATTATACCAAAACCATCAATAGCATTTTGTATATTTTAGAAAGATAAGTTTAGCATCTGACTTAATTATTGTTAGTTTTTTTTAGAAGTGTTTGTTTAGCAAAAATACTTAACTATATGAATAGTTTATTAAATAAAAAAAATCGTTTTTGATGTTCTTACGTTATGCATAAGTCATTCACAATAATAACTCATTATACCACGCTGAATTAAAAAAAATTTGACAAGTTTTTTGATAAATAGAATCTGTTCGTCTGTTGATACAATTTTTATGACATATTCAATATCTTAAACAAAATTTCCAAAAAAAAAAAAATATCGTATCTTCTCCTATTTTACTTTCTATATTTAAGCTTCAAAAGTTAGAAATCCATTCAAAATTTTTATTTACGAATCAATATCGTAAAAGAAATTTTAATCAGTGTTTTACGATACATACATTATCTAATACTAAGATTTTATACAGTGTTCCAATTTTTCGTCCACTGCATGCTCTTAAATCTTTTGATGATACATACATTACATACGTATAGATGTTTTGAAAAAACTTGATAAACATTTTTTAGTAAAATGTTTTTCCTAAGTAATAACTTAATATTGAGATGTCTTATGAGAATCAATGAATTCTCTCGCATACGCTTGAATAAGGAAGAAAATAGAAAAATATAGACATTGAAAAAAGCAGCAAAGGAATACCTTAATAATGAAGAAATAAGCGAAAAGCTTTGCGTTAACAGGAAGCACAGGCGCGGCGTATAAATACTCTAATTAAAAATGCAAGTGCACGGGCAAGAGAAGAACGGATACGCATAGCTGTGTATAAAAACATTTAAGCGAAGAAGCGCCAAATAGCCAAGCCCTACCGACTCGTTACATTTTCTAGCTTCAGGATGTAAAGTCTTGAACGAGTTTTATTTGTTTTATCCCCTCCCTCATAATGTTCATGCTTTTTGGATTTTAACACTGAAAACTCCCTGCTCTCTGTCTCTCTCTCATTTGTTGTATGCTTCTACCTGTTTTTACTGCTGTACTACTGCCGCGAATATAAAACACGAGAGGTATTCTTGCTTCACTTTTAATTTCATTTTACAGTTCGCTCCGCATTTTGTTATTTAATTTAACAGTAGTATTTGGTGCAGATCGTTCACATGTTAATTTTCGCGAATGGGAAACGACAGTGACACATATCGCCTCTGGCTACACACGTCGATGATATTCACAATACATATATACTTTTCGATCCCAGGAAAGAAAAAAGAGTGAGCGAGATAGAAAGAGAGGGAGCATATACATTTTCGTACCTTCCGTAAAATTGCGTTCAATATTACCATCTGAATTGCTCAGAGTTAGCGGTACGAGTACTAGCATTTATATTTCTATTGTGATGATCTTAGTTAGTAACATTGTTTGATTGCATATGCATTGTTTCAGAAATAATTTGGAAGCGTAACTGGCTTTTAGATTGTTTCATGAACGACTTGCTTGTTCGTTTTTTGTACTCATTGAAATGTTTTTATAGTCATAAACATTGTACAGACAAACGACGATTCCATTTTGTATTCTTCAATGATTTTTATGCCATTTTCCAAATTTAGTTACCATAATAAATGACGCTTTCTTTTTCTTTAATGATTCTGATTCAATATAAAGTTTGAATGTTTCTATTTATAATCAATACGATTCTTTAAGAGATATTTATATTTAAAAAAAACATACTTTTTTAAAACACTTTTAAATAACACTACTTCTATTTGCAAAAATAGTATTAAAAGTAGATTAAATTTTCGTTAATCCTGAAAATAAAGCATACATTTCATGAATAGATCAATATTAATTAGCTGTTCTATATTCACACATCGACCATTGAATTAGTTAACACATTTATTTCTAATTCGCGTTTGAAATATCTATGTCAATATTAAGAAGTGCAACGACTTACCTACAACTCTACTGTTTAAATTCCAATTAAAAAAAAACGTGGATGTATTATGAAGTAGATTTTAGTTATATTTTTCTAGCTTTCAATGTTAGAAATAATAAAATAATATCATTTTCTAGTGTCAAATAATTAATTTCTTAATTTAGATATTTTGACTACTAGATGTTTAAAATCTCGTAAAATTTCTTTATTTCTAATCTATTTTTTCAAAAAAAAAAGAATATTGAACCCATACTAATTGTTTTTAATCAAATTATAAGATATTCTAACAAATAAAAATAATTTAAAGTATTGAAGGCGCCATCTCTTGCCGGTATCTATAAGCAAATAGTCCTGTGTATTATCAAAGCTTTCCATCCCAGTGGGTATGATAGGTTTATTGTGTATATCCTTTTAAGAAGAAATCCTTTTTGTTCAATATTTTTAAATAGAAATACGGATCATGTTACATATAATTATATTAATGAATACATAAAACTTTTAATACGTTTTTGTATTTAAAAGTAATAATTAAGAGTAAAATTTCTAACTAAGTCTTAAATCAAAAACATATTAAATAACATGTTAATTAATAACTTACTCAAAACAAATACAGTTAAAAAAAATATACAGTATCTTTAATGTTTCAAATTTTTAACTGAATGAAAATAATAATCATTCCTACATGTATTTATAAACGTACTAAAACACACACACACACATATTCATGATTTATTGTCCATAATGAGTCAAAGTGAGTGAAAAAATTTGATTCAGAATTTAAAACACATTGATTGGTTTTTCTTTCATTAGCAACGCATTAGATTTGTGTTTATGATAATGTATTTTATTTAAAACTCGAATCTTATTTTTTAAATCATTTATGTACGTAAAAAATATGATATTTTATCATTTGTTTAATAATGAATTAATTGATATATTCACCTTTTCAACAAAAAAACTGTTATTTTTCAAATTATAATATTATACATAATAAGTTTCAGATAATATATTTAGCCAAGTATATTATTTTAACTACATTAGAATTTATTACAAAAATATTGTTGCAAGTTAAAGTACATCATTTTATTTAAGCTTTATAAATGTAGAGTCCTAAAAATTACTTATTAATTACAATACCCTGTTTTGAAATATATATCAAATTTCACAATTTTCAGTTCTCATTACTTTCTCTGTTCTTTTTGCATGACAATTGCGACACAGTGTTCCAATTTTCAGCAAAAGTCCGTTTTAATAACTGAATATGTTATTTAGCCTGCGTAACATTGTGACTCTGAATGTCAATGACAATACAGAAACAGTGCCATCTATGCATATAACGTAAAAAATTACAAATTCATTTTTAAATAACACATATTTACCTAATTTACTTCAATAATGTCTTCATAAGTAAATGAACTCCATAAATAAAAGAATTCAAACTCTTTTATTATCACAATCTGTCTTCTAGGTAAAAAATCGTGACGAAAATTCGATCATATAATATTTCAATAATCTCAAATGAAGATATTACAAGGTCAAAATTATATTGAATATATAAAATGATTTCAAGACGCTTAGCTAAACAAGAAAATCTCTTTAGATTGTTGTGAATTCCAAGGGCTTGCAAGAAAAGGGGATAGTCAATAGATTACCTAAACACAAGTATCCGACATAAATAGAAAATTTTTATTAATTTTTTAAAAAATAGAACCACTGAATTTAAAAATTATAATAAAAAAATCTTACATATTAAGAATTACATTGTCGTTATAAGAAAAACATTATTTTAAACCACTGTTTATAAATAAAATAATTTTGCTTTGTATTAATAAATAATAAAGCAAATTTATTATAAAAAAAATTCGATAAAATTATCATTTAATTAACCTACATTTAAATACAATTAAAGAAAGGTAATGAGTAAATTCCATATCTTACGTTGATAATGAATTATTTGTTAATATTATTTTTTTATCTTCAAATTTTCCCTTTCTTTTGATCATGTTAAAATTAAGTGAACTTTAATAAATAGATGGATAAACGCAATTTTAAAAATATATAGTAACGGTTACTTATTACAAATGGAAGGTTCCTTCTAAATTTTACATAATAATTATATATTTTTCTACCGTAATAATGCAGTAACTATAAAAATTTTATTTGATCAATTAATAACTTTTCAATTATAATAGATTATTAAATATTAAAATTCTTTAATTTCATTTTACTCATCAAAAAATTTGAGTCTACTTTCTATTTTTTTAATAAACGTTATTCGTACATGCAAATATAGTAATATATAAGTCCTCTTTATTTATAATATCAAAACTAAACTAGTTAGCACTATCTTATATATAATACAACGATGCTTATTAAATATTAAAATTTTATATTAGAGGTCCATGAAAAAAGTAATAACCAAATTTCTTTCATAAGTATTCTACTACTTCAATTTTTTTTAAATTATATATTAAGTATATGTAAATATTGAAATCAAGTATTTGTGCGATTAATAGTTTTTTGATAAACTAAAAATTTTTAACATTTCTACATTTTTTTATAACTTAATTTTCATTTAATTTGTCTTCATGTATTCTTAATATAATCAAATTTGAATATTATTCAGTTTCATTTTTGATGAAAACTACAAAACTCATTTTCAGAAGCGATGGTGTAATTGAAAAAAAGTAAATATTACATATCTTTAATTAATTTTATCATAAAAAAATTAATATTTTCTCTCTATTTTTTCAGTATATAATTACGAAAAATTTACGAACTTATATAAAATTAGAAGAAATGAGATTTTGCACGCTTATATAGATGGTCAGATGTCGCCGCCAGAAGGGAGAAAGAATTTACTTGAAATTTCAACTGACCTGGTAATTTTTCAGGACGAGTTTCTGCTGTATAGTTTATTTTTAATTGATTTAGATTTTTTTACAAAGCGAATATTATCCTCTTTACGGTCATTGCTTTTGGCAGATTAGTTAAGTGTCCGACATCAGCTCAACTCCTCAACTCGTTAAGGTTGATATGGGTAGGCTTTCAAGTAGCTCGGAATATATCGCATATACAGATCTTGTTATCTGATTTTATTTATAAAATAGAAATGTAATTTTGTGACCTGCCTCATTGCTAAAGACAAGCTAACGGGTATCAACACCTTATACCGACACTGTATGGATTAATCTTATGTTGTGAGAAAATTCAATCTAGGTTTATAAGAATAATAAGACTGTTTATTTTACAGTGACGCTCTATAATAGTTTTTTCTTGTTTATTAATTATAGATTTAATAGAGTAATATATAACATACTACTGTAAGACATGACTTTAAAAGATAGCGTATAGTTAAATAATAAAACTTCATGATTCGAAAATAAGAAATAATTGAAGAATATATATAAAAATAAAAAAAAAAGATTTGAGAAGAAAATTTAAAAATGGACATGACTTAAATATCACGAAGTTCTGGTAGTTTATAACTATGTATACGATGTAATAAATGAGAAAAGAGGACCTCCAGAAGATAGCGTATCGTATATTCAGCAAACTTTCTTAAAGAAATGTCTACATCTAGATGTTCTAAGACTGCAGAAACACGTGACACCAATCGTAGTTGAAAGAAATAAACGTAATCTAATTCTTCAAAAATCATAAGATCATAAATTAAATCTGATATATATATTAATAAAAATTGCATTTTTGTACCTATATGCTTGATATGAAAAGGGTATTTATATAAAAAGCGAATTTGTACTATTATATGAATTTAAAAGATTTAAATTAATATATTTAATATGAAAATTATTGACATATTACGTTAGTGATATCTAATAAATTGTAACTTCAAAAAAGTTGGAATTTTTCGTATGATATATCATTCGATGTATTATCGATAGATTTATCTGTAACAGATCTATCAAAAAACATTTTTTTAATGTCAAAATTACAAAAAATAATGTTATACGCAGTTTGTATTTTATCAAAATAGATGAGTGGCTACCTGATTCTATATGGATAAAATTATCACTATGAAAATACTAGTCTTACGAAAATACCGATAATATTCTAAAGAAAACTTATTCAATATGTAAATAAATTGAGTAAATTGTGGTCAAGTATACTGTTGCTACATTTTTATTCAACACGTTCACTGAGTCAGTTCGTAAACTAACGATTGTCTTCTGTCATCCAGTATATGCTATGTAAATATTTTCAAGCATCTTGAATCTCGACACTTTTAACTCTTCCTCTTGAAAATCCTTTTCTCGGGGAAGCTTTCCAAAATCAAACAATATCTGCCTGAGAATTAAATTAGAGAAGCACCATAGAGGAGTCACTATCAATCGGTAACTACAACTGTATGTTGGTATGTAGATTAACTGCTGATTAAATTTACCGTGCGAAAATTAAGTTTGACTTAGAGTTCGTAGCGAGTAGTATAAAGAGAGAAGCTATCTGTAATTCCCGGCACTTGAGCGTAATACTAACACATGCTCTATATTCGCGGTTTCATCATCTTACTTATTCACGCTTGTTCCTCTGTTTTGTGGATGTTTCTTTGCAGTGCACTTTTTATATGATGCTTGGTTATGCGCACCGAAGGTGACACGTGCCTCTATTGCTTGGAGCGTGATTAGCTTTAGTACTTCAGCCAATACATAAAATCTGCTGATCGAGTAACATAACAAATCTACAATATGTTAAAAAAATTTTCTTTGATTTTTTTTCAAAAATAATGAACAAAATATAATATATATATATATATATATATATATATATATGTATCCATAATCTCAATAGCAATGTGATCGATTATTTTATTAAAATATGAACCTTATAGTGATAAAATAACTGAGACATCATTGATAAACACGTTTGTAATTTCAATATTATAGTATTGCAATTTATAAATAATTTCAGACTTAAGTTAAAATAATAAAATTCTTTGACTGGTTACAACGGCTTATCGATTTTCCTAATCGACCATTTCTTATTAAAATTAAAATTAAGGGAAGAGCTTATTATTGACAAAATGCCAAGGACAGTTATGGGACGAGTAACACCGCATCAGTGATCAATTTTCCACGAGATCAACGACCCTTTTTCAGTGGAAGTACCCCATTCGAAAAATTTCCAAGGAAACGATAAAACACAGTGGACAGCTGCAAACGACGCTGCGACTAGCTCGTTTCTGATGCACCTTTTTTTTATGTTTCATATGTAATTTTATTACATTTTTTATGCTGATAGTATTTTTACTGAACAAAAACTATCGTGATCGTGAAAGGAATATGTCAAGTTTTTATACCTATTAACATAGATGAACTTCAAAAAACAGTCTACTACACTAAAATTATGTGTAGATATCAGAATAAACATTGCTGTGTAAATAATAATAATATTAGTAGATAAATAATTTTATTAATCATTCAAATTAATAATTCAAATTTATTATATTTATCCGACAAAAATTTATTATAAATACTGTATGAAATTAAATTATAATTATATAAAAAAAAACTTCATTTTAATACTGAAGCATTCCAAATAAAATACTTACCTTATACTATAGATTATTTTGCACATCATAATTAAATCAGCTTATGTTCAGAAATATTTATTAATAATATTAAAAGTTCTAAAAGAACTTGACATAAAATCTCGTTTTTTATATTTTTTTAATTAAAAAAAATATGATACTTAGTTATTGGTAGTAAATAATAACCAATATTAGAAAACCATAACACCTTACATTTAATCGATGAAAGTTGTACTTTTTTAACTATAAATTTATACCTTAATAATTATATGGATATTTTTTCTATATTCTTATTAAGTTCTAATGTTTACTTATTATTTTGAAATGTATAACTAGAAATACAAAAATAGCAGTGCCAAGATTATAACACTAATACTGCATAAAAATACATGCACTTAAGCATTTACATACAAAATACTTTGTATTCCTCACATATGTACGAGTGTATTCTGAAAATAAAAGGAAGAATATTTATTTTGATAAAATATAGATATTTGTATAAGGCTATAAATAATTAAATTCTGAAAATAAAACTAAATAAGCAAATATTTAAGTAGAAACAAACATTAAAAACTATACTAAAAGTTTTGTTTGAATTTAATTTTCTTTTTAAAATATATTTATACATTACTGAGAATTTTATGTAATATGTGATTTAACTGGAATGCATAAATAATAAAATAAATCACAAAAAATGATCGTTTCATTAATGTTAGCCCATTCTCAACATAATAATAAAGGAAACACTTATCTTTGTTCATATTAAAATTTCAATATTCGATAGTTTTATAATTATTAAGATTTATTTTGAGATGCAAACATGAAATTGTTACAATAGTTTTTAATTTTAGCAACGAAAGTTGTTCATGCTCATTCTAAATGTACATCAATTTTTATTATTCTAAATTTTTTAACGAGGTTGCTAGGAAAATCGATAATACAACACCAAATGAATCCAGGAGCTATGTTGTAGAACTTGTGATGTACTAGCTGGATATTTATGTGGTCACGCGAATAAGCAATACTTTAGCCCATCTTAGATATTGTCTTAGGCGTCTAAGAAATATAATTGTCAGGCGCGTATTACGGTAGCATATTTCCAGAATTTTATGCTGTCGCTCATCAGCCAAAACTTTTATTTCACTCCAATTTAAAAAATTCCGAGATTAAATTGCCTAGATTCGCAACAGAGCAGCGTAGTTTAAATCGTCTTATAACTAATCACCAATAAATGTGCGGTGCTGCAACGAGATTTTGCGCTAGCTAAATCATAATTAACTTAGGCCCTGCTTTAGTTCGGAATAAGTTTGCACAAGGGACGCAAAAGTTAAGAAAATCAAGCTGTGCTTAGGACTGTTACTATATCTTTAGATTGGCAAGTAAGCAACCGTAAAGGGACGGTTTACCTTATTAGGTGCTCGAGAAAGGTCAGGTTGCTTTAATTTTAAAGTATTTAATTAAAAATTTAACATTTTAACATTAATTTTTTTCATTTGCTAAGGATTTTAAGTAATTCTGAATTACTTTCATAACGTTAAATGCATAATATCAATATTTACAATAATTTAAATGTTTGTTTCATCCTAAATAACGGCACTAAATCGTGTTGGAACGGAATACTGTATAATATTGATTTTTTAATATACAGTACATCTGTAAATTAGTTTCTACTACTAAAACAACTACTAAAATAGTAATTAAATCTTTAAAAAAGATTCAGTATGAATTTATTACCGTTAAACTAATTGATATTTTTAATCACAAAATTAATTCACGACGTGTTTAATTTCTATAAATTAGAGATATGAGGAACCTTGGGATTAAAATTTTAATTCTCTCCTATAGATATAATGATTTTTATAAAAGAAAAGAAGGTTTAGTTATTAATACATGAAATACGTATAATTACATCAAATTATTTAGTTTATTCGAGATTTTTTAGATAATTGCGGTGATAAATAAAAATGGCCTATTATATAAGATATGGTATAATATACATACAAATCCTTTTTATAGGTTAATAATTATCTCTCAACTGTCTTCTCAATGCATGAGTTCACTATTATATTCTGAAAAAGCATTCAAAGACTTTCACGTACACAAAATTATAAGATTGGCGCCAAAACTATCTATTCCATCCAATACATATTTAATTGCAGTACGCTTAAGATACATTGTTATTATTTTAAAATAATAGAATACAAAATATAAGAAAACCGTTTATAATATTATTAATGAAAAAATATCAAAAATAATATAAAGCCACGTAAATTAAAATTTAATTTTTTAAATTGTAAATAATTAAAATTAAATTACAAATAAGCATGTATGAAACAGTGAATTGAGTTATTGTATTAATTACAAAAGAGAACGATATATCATTATGTGGATTTCTATCATAACTAACAACTGAATATTTTGAAAAATATTAGCAAAATGATTTTACAATATCATAATTTCTTATTTGTTTATATTTTATAAACAAATTTAATATTAAAAAAAATGTAATTTAGAATTATTAGAATAATTATTTATTATCTTCTCATCATTACATATTGTGTAATATAATAGTACTACTAATTACAATAAGTTTCAAAAAAGTATTAAAACATTTATAAATCTCACCTAATATTATACAGTTACGATAGTATATAATTGCTAGATATATAATATAGAAATTCAAAAATCATATATTTATACTTAATAAATAAAAGAAATTTATTAAAATGCAAATATGTGTATGTACCAATATTGATATTTTGATATTTGCCTAGATTATAATAAACCATTTTTGTAAATTTTGAACGACTATGGATGCTTAAATAAAATTTTATGAATCTACTTACATTTCTTTAAAAGTTTACATTTACAATTAACATTTTTACAACATTGTTTATAGTATTAAATAAATTTTTTAATTACTTGTAACTTACTCATTCTTATGTGTACTATATCTTGCAGTTCAGACGTAAAAACCGTCTCAAATTAAATAAATCTATAAGAAAAACAACTGTTGAATCTAATAAATAATTAATGTACATTTAAATAAGAATGCCAAAATAATTATACTTGTAAATACTGCTTCTTATAAACTTATTTGAAAGGATTGTCATACAGAAGGACAAAAATGAAGGTTAAACAAACGTATAAATTAAAATCAATTTAAATAAAATTATTTTTGTACAGGAATCATAAAAAGGTAAAAAAATTATAACTGGTGATCATTAATACTCATAATTGTATTCTTCTAACATAATTTTGGTAGTAATTAGTATTTATAACTATTGATAAATAACACTAACAAGTTTATATCTAAGCGTGATTTTAGTAAACAATAATTCTAGTTACACTTCGGACTCATTAGAACGCTATAAAGATCTTATTTCAAACAAAATAAAATATTGCAATAAAATTTTATTTATGATTTGAAAAAGCTTCATTTATTGATCTTAAATATAATTAATCCAGTGACATTATTTCATTACATAACATAACAATCGCAGCGGAAACACAAAAGCATTGACTTTCACAACGACATAAAAAAACATTCATATTTCCTTGAAGCCATTGATGCATTACATTACCTCTCTACTTTATTTCCATTGTACGTTCATTTCTCTTTCTCATATTACGCAAAAAGCTGGCTGGGATATAATCGAAGAGGTACTAGAATCTCCCGTTTTTATCAAAGGGCATTCGAAAAAGTAACGCATTACAAGTCGACTATATTTTATGACGACACTTAGGCTACTGTGATTGCAAATGCTCAGGAATGAATTGTACATATCATATTATTAGCTACAAAATTAATTATTAATCGATCATTTCAAACTCTGAATGTCAAATGAGTTTTGCAATATAATATTTGCTGGTATCGTCTATTGAATAAAGTCGTTGCTTAACAAAGTTTTATTACAATATTTCAGGAACTAGTGACCTAAACATCTTACAGTCATAGTGTCCGTTATAAGTATTGAGATTTTGTTTATTACGTAAGACTACTTTTCATTTTTTGCATATTTTATTGATACTGCATAAAATTTTATTGATATAGATTTTATTGGTAATTACATTTTTTTTAATAATTTAAGTGAGATTTAGAAGCTTATCAGGTCATCGGGAACTTATAATATTATCTACATTTCATATATTTTAGACTTGGTTGGGGTTTTTACGTAGCTTATTTTATACACATTACTATATGAGTTGATTAGTTAACACATTATTGAAAAATATTATAATGACATGTATCTTATTACATTTTTTAAGAATAGATGGACTGTAATGAAGTAAGTAGTTTCTGCTTCATATAATAATATATTGCATTACAAAAGCTTTTTAACTCATTAAAAATAAAAGTATTCATAGGAAAAAGAAATTTTTTAAGAATAAAAATGCAATAATTCGCAGAAACTCGTCAAGGTTTGAGTTTTTAAAATGATAAATCGTATTCATTGAAAGTTCAAAAAATGAATTTCTTTATAAAAAAAATTAGAAACAATAATTACTGACAAAAATCATCAGAACTTTTCGTTATTAAACATGTATAAAAATATTCCATTCATATGAAAAGTTCTAAAATAATAGGTAAATTCAATGTGAACATAGTTTATGGTTAATTTACTGTTGTTCAAGCGTGAAGTAAATAAAACATTAATAAAAATCTGTGGCACATATAAAACCTTTAATACAATCTGTAATGTTCATTCATTATTGAATAGTGTAGAAAGAACAAGTAAATAAGTGCAAAGAGCGACTTTCTCGAAAAGACTGTTTCACATATGACCTCGAGCAACAAATGCAATGGAAAAACGTTCAGTAAATTGCTCCAAGCAGTAGTCATAGCATAAGAAATAATTCAATCATTCGGGCTACACGTAAAATGCTACAGATATTTCATGGATTGCATAGACAGTTTTAAAATCCTGCCTTATTCATCGAATAAAGAAAATAGTAATTGTAAAAACCATACGTCGTAATATCAATTTAGTCAAAAGCATTGAAGCCTGCACTAGACTTTCAATCGAAAATTATCTATTAAACTAATCTAATTAATTCTTACCATTTAAATGGTTGTAGGTTCATGTATAGATTCTAGCATTGATTCTTCCATTCGGTGTAAATGACCAAAAGAATATTTTTATAGTATCTTTAATGATGTCGTATTCAGTATATTAAAAGTCTCCTAACTTAGATATCGTATTCTTTGAATCTATTAATTTTGCATTACAAAGACATGGATTTGCTTTTACGAAATAAAAAGAATAATTAAAGATAATATGCTTAATATGCAAGTCTTCTGCAATATTAAGTTCAACTTGAAATTTCAATTCAAAGTAGAAAGAATACCTCCATTACTATCAAAAACCTTTTGCAATATACAATTTTGATAAGATTTATTATAAAATATTATGTTAACTATTATATACGATATTGGATAATTGCAATGAGAATAAAATTTTAAACATAATACAAAAATTAATCTTAAAAATTACGATTTATTTAATTAAAAAAATGCAAATAATAATAATAATAAATAAAATATTTGTAAATAAAAATTATGTTTCAATCTTTGATGAACCATGCACTAACATTACGTAAATTGCTCCTTAAAACATAATAGTATTTTACTTTTATATTATTTAGTCAAAAACCCAAAAGATCAAAGTGATACATTTATGACTAATTTACGGAGAATATTTAAGATCAGAGTCTATACAAATAAACGACGAAAATGCTAGAAAGAGAAAGTATTTTTATCATTGTGGTAACACGCATACGGAGTTTGTAACGGATAAGAAAACAAAAAATACAGATCGCAATTACAAGAAATTTAAGATATATCATATATTTCTTAAAAAATAATATAATTTGGTTTAAAAATAGATATTAGAAGTAGAAACTAAACGATAATAAAAATTGTAAAACACATTATAACCAATTAGAGTATTTATATTTTCTCTTATGTAAGCATTTAATGATTTCATATGGTAATTCATGTCAATTGAAAAATGTAAAAAAATCTGTGTTCACGCGTAGAAATACGCGTAGAACATATAGAATCTTTAAGTAAGAAAAGTAAACAAAAAATGTTTAAATAAGATTATCGACCAAAGTAATAATTTACAATACATAGTGAAAAGCTCTATTATAAATATAAAATTTATGAATTTTATGAAAATATAAAATATTTTTGAAAGAGATTTTTAATTTTAATTCAAAACTCAAACTAATTAAAATTAATTCACGTTCATTAAATACAATTACTTTAAAAAGTCGCTTATCTTATTTTTTATATTAAAATATTTAATATCAAAATATATGTATCCAGCTGTTTACTTTTAAATTTTGAATTAATATTCAAATTAGTTTTTAGTTAATTTTGAAATCATTCTATTTTGTCGAATCAACTTTTTTGTCAGATTATTGTCTTTTTGGCGTTTCATAAGTTTTGATTAATTTGATTCTAATGTAATTATAAAAAAGTAGATACTCTTATAATAAATTCAGTCATTGTCTTTCTATTTGAAAGGTAGATTTCTTACTACTTTCTTCCTTTTTTGACTAGAGTTTGTAATATTTCCTAAAATGCACTTGAAATCGTATTGCAGTAGATAATGTAATAGCTTTCATTCATGCCCATGTTATTTAATAATTTTATCTATGTAACAATAAAAGACCTAAGAAAAAATATAATTTCCAAATAATTAACAATTTATGCATCAGTGAAATGCATAAAAATTGATCTTGGAACAATAGATCAGTCTAATTGCTGCGATACAGTCAATTTATTAAATGTACCACTCACCTACCTACGACAAAAAGTTCTGACAATAATGGGTCTGTTGTATATCCAAGGACGTTGTGGCACGACTGGCTTCGGTAAAACAACAGACTGTAGGAAAAGGAGAGTGTGATGCAAGTTATACGCTGAAGCCAAACGTTCGATGCTTGGACGCCGATAAGCAATCAGATGTGCGCGAACGTGTCCCCTATCGATCGACTACTTCTAAATCCCGGATTATTGTTTACGTGATTGACGGCGATAAGCCTCGCACTCGGCTTCTCAGACACGTTCACGTTCCCCAGCTCCGAGACCAACGAGCATGCGCATCGTTTATCTAGAATTATCTCGGCACGCCCACTGATTTATCGGATGACGCTTGACCCCCTCGTGACCTGCGGTAATTTGTCCCAGTCGTAAGTGTGGACGCGGATTATGAATTTACACGATGAAGTGAGATTTGTTATCTCGCGCGCCTCTGTCGGATGCTGGGCGTAATCGGTTACACGGAAGAAAAAAGTCTCCTGTAAGCGGAAATTTTCGGCTGCTCAATTTACTTTTATGATATTAATGTAGGGGACTAACATAATGAAACGATAATAACGACGTATGGTTAATCGTTGCACTGATAGATCGTTTATGGAAAAACTGATAAAACTATAATTTGCACAAAAAGTAATTTAATTTACTGCATAAACGTTTTAAACAAAATACCGAACCAAAAAATTTGGTCTAAAAAAACAAAAACACACATTTATTATTAAGCTTTATCGGTACCATACAAAATTTTTTCATCATACTGAAAATCTTGCAGCTGAACAATAATTTATATTCTTGAAAATTTAATTTTTATGAAAAAAAGTTTATAAGATAAAGAAACAGTTGCTTAAACTGTTGATTAAAACTAATAATCATTAACGGTAAGAAATATAAAACTTTTAATTATTCATAATTTGAGAGTAAAAAATATCAGTTTCAAAAGCTTATTAAATCATGTCATAAATGATAAAATATTTTGTGCCTACATGATCAACGTCTATGATATAACACTCTTAAGAAGAAAAACTTTGTAAACGACTTCCAAGAAGATAAAATTTTTCTATCTTAAAGGTACATAATAGCATCTGTCTACTGGGGTCTCCATAATGATAAAATAAAAGAATATTTGTGAAAAGAAAAACCTATGAATAATAAATCTTATACAGCATTGGTAGTAGCTGAATAAAATTATAAACAAGTTTCCAATACTTTTCTGGAACCAAATAATTTTACATTATCATAATTTTTACCCATCTATTTATTAATTGAAAATAAATTAAAATACAAGACTATTCTTAAAGAATTTGTTTTAATTTTTATATAAAATAAAAATACGTTATGTAATAAAATATATCTTGACTATGGATGAATAGAAATACTATTAGTAATAACTACTATATCAAAAATATGTTATTATCAAAAGTATTCTGATAATTTAAAACCATTCACAAGATTGTAGAAAATGACTGTAGAAATCAACTTTTCAATTATTTACTTATAAATATATATTATTATATATATATAGAAAATTCAAGCTTTTTCTTTAAAATAAATTAAAATTTAAACATAGAAGGTTGGTAATTCTTACTATAAATATAAATACCTGGTATTCATAGTGTAGATGATGAAATATCTCCTAAATGTATGTAATAAACTAGTGCTTACCTAAAAATATATAAAAACAAATTTAATAATCTTAAAAATAATTTCGTTGGTATTACATATATATTATATATGTAAAATGAATATCATAAAGTCAGCATTATTAAAATATAACAAACTAGAATTTATCTTTTGTAAATAAAAGTAATACAAATTATGTAATAAAAGTATTACGAAAAAAATTCAATGTATTTTTTATTTAAATATTATAATATATGTAATTTTAAAATTTATATTGTAATATTATAAAAAAAATTATGATAAACAAGATAAAGTTTAATACTTTTATTATTTAAAAAAATAAAAAGTATCTATAATGATATTTTATTATAATAAAAAAAGCTTAATATAATTAAGATAATTATTCGTATCCAAATTTTATTCTATAATAAGTACATTCAACTACTCTAGCGGTTAAAAAGTTCAATAAAAAAATTATTATTCTTGACTTTTATAATTTTGATTGATTATTCATAGATAAATTAGAAATGTTTATAACTGCTTAATAAAATTGTAATGGCAAGTAAAGCAATTGAATATAAGCGTTTATTGCATTCTTAATTTTTTAACTATCTATTGAAAGCAGAATAAATTAGAATTAAAAAATTTTATTGAAGTAGAAAATTAAATTGATTTTCCTAATTTTTAAGTTAAATGTATTTTATGTCATTATTTGACATAAAAAACACATTGATAAAATTTTATTTCTGTAAAAGTAATGAATCTTATTACATGAAATTCGTGTAAAATACATTATTTATTAGCATGTTAAGAAGTTAATATTAATAAGGTGTTTAAGTATTTATTGAATTTTGTGTACAAACAATCGGTAAAGAATTATTTGATATTTTCTTTATTTTAGATGCAGGTAAAAAGTTTGTGCATGAAAATTATGAAAATACTTGAAAAGATTGTGCGCCAAAATGCGACATTCATATATTGGAGTAAAATATAACATTAATTTGTTTATAATAATACATTCTTCTAAAGTATATATCACGTATCGTGATATTTATTAATAAAAAAAATTAATGACATATTATGTTAGTATGGTACAAGTTAAAGACCTTTTTCAAAATAAAAACTTCTTATAATTTTATATTCTTTGATTTCTCATTGATTCATCTTCCTAAACTTCTTTTTTGGAATGAAAAAAAATATTAATATGTTTTGCCAACTTACATTAAAAATCCTTATTTGCCACAAATGTTTAAAGTATTCAATAGGTTCATGGACAATTCTGGGAATCATATAGATTTCCGCTGAGATTTGCCATGCAGTGCCTGACATTGGACAACATCTAGTAGTAATCGTCGATATTCCTCTATGCATGAATCACATAACAATTGGCATTTGCCTACACGTGTATATATGTAGCAACGCTTGTTAGCAGAGGAATACATGCGTGTATTTCCGCGTTTTCAGATTACACGATTCGTCATCAACGACTTGGTACATGCATCCTGCACGCGTACACCAGAAAATTAGCGTTGTGATAGACTCCTTATGAATATATTTCAGAGGGTCGCAACACAGTTTTGCGTATCAAAAACTAATTATGTACTAAGTACTGTTTAATGAAAATATAAAAAAAAACAATTTATGGTATTGATTCGGTTTAATTGATAATGCATAATTATAAATTTATTGTTATTTTTCTACCGTATTTAATCCTTTCAACTTTTTTTTGTAATTAATTTTAAAGTGAACAAAACAACGTACAGATATTTTTAGTTTATAATATACGACTATTAAAGACATTTTTGATCAAATGATTTTCTTTCCTAAAAAATAAATTCTTAAATATAATTAAGAAAGATAAAGCGATTTAAATTATTTAAATTTCTAGTTTTTAAAGGCTTATATAAACATGTTTCTTGCACTATCAATTACAGGTTCTTATATCTCACTTCAAATCACTAACGGCAGTTTAAAATAAAATACTGTACATGGTTAAGTCCGTTTATTGTAAATAATGAAAGTAGACTGAATACTATTATTATTATTGCTGCTGTTGCTGTTATTATTATTATTATTATTATTATTATTATTACAACAAATCTATATATATTTTGAAGAAACAGTATACAGAATTGATGGTATGAGATATAATGTATGAAAGTAGGACTTCATATATTTTAAAATAGTAATAACTTTACAAATTAAGTTTTATTTAAAATGTAATTTTTAGAAAATTAGTCTTTTATTAAATTATATAAAATAATTTTGAAGGAACGTGAAAATTTTCATAAGCAATTACAAACATAGTATTAAAAAAAAAATTGAACAAAGAAATGTTTTTGTAGGTTTCTATAAAAAAAAAAAAAAAAAAAAAACAGCAGGGGAATAAATTTTCTATATCAACTTAGTGCGATGAAGATCCAATATTACCCAATATCAGAGCTAGCGGACACTTAATTAGAGACTCATTCGTGGTAACGATGCAAAACCAGCGCACGGATGAATTAAATGAAATTCCCGCGAATTCACGCTCGCAGATAAACGCGTGTGCATAAAAAACAAACTGCAAAGAGAGAAATGAAATATGTGAGAGGTGAAAATTAGTGATGAGTAGAGAAAAGGTTGACACTCTGGCACTCAGACTTTAAATTTACAAAAGAAGATTCCAGCATGTGCATCCGCGTATAAAACACTTTATTTAATAGCGTAGTTGATTTGCTTTACCTTTCGATTTGAAAATTAACCCTTTACAATACATTAATGACCTACTCTAACCTCATTTACGTATATTTTATTAAAATACTAAAAAACTTTTAGATTGATATACATTGAAGAGGACGTCCAAAACAAGCATATTTAAAAATTAATTACAATTAAACAAAAATGGAAATATTTAAAAATTTTTTTTTAATGATTTTAATTTAATTTTTAATGTATTGTATTTTATTAAGAAACGTATTATTATTAAAAAGTTAATAAAAATTTTCAATATATGATTTATTTTAAATATTATAATATACAGATTGTATTAGATAACTTCTTAATCTTAATTTTAATATCTGATATCTGCATAGAATATCTGCAATGCCTGAAAACCATAAAAAATATAAAAGAAAAATTCTCAGTAGTTTTAATTGAAAGATACTAAGTTTTTAAGTGGAAAAAATAATCAATAAAATGAACATTTAGAAGATTCCTAATTGCGAATGTTGTATTGCGTCTTAAAAGAGGGGAAGATTTAGTAAAGACCCACTAGGTTTAAATTGAATTTCCTACGTCCTTTTCCTTTATTTTAAATAACTAACAAGAGAAATAAACGATTTGATGGGGCTACCTTAAATTTAGACGACATTTTAACAGATTCTGTTTGATGGTTTCAAATTGTATCCGAACAAATTAAACATTATTTTGAATATCTTTAGTAATTGAAATTTAAAATATCAACAATATAATGAAAAAATACCTTATTTATATTATAATTAAATTAAAGGGCTAAGTTTTTAACTCATTAATTGATTGAATATTAAAAAAATATAAAATTATATAAAATATATATTAAAGAAATAATGCAATTATCACGTGCGGTACACACAACACAATTAAGACTATAAAAAACTATTAAATGCACAACTTAATTATTTATAATAATAATTTATAATAAAAATTTGTTTTAATGATTGAATATGTAAAATTATAACATTTTTTAAATTATGTTTACATTAAAAAAAAATTTTTGATTCCTATTCATAAGACAAATATATATAATTATATCATATACTTTTATGTAATTAAAATATATCCTAAAATATTTTAAAATATCATTACATGTAAATTATTATATAATATAATTTCATACATTTATGAAAAATTAATAAACAAAATTATTATAAATAATAAACAAATTTTAAATACTGTATCCACAAAATAACAATAATTTACTAAAATAGCTAATAGATATAAGAAACACATGAATAAAATGTATAAAAAATTATAACAAATAATTACACGGAATTTTGATGCACTTAAATAAAAAACCCCATGAAATTTTCGTGAATATCAGGCATATTAATTCCTATAATATAATTATTATTTAGTTAATGATGCAATGGTTACTTGACAACATTTATATTTGTGTACATATACTTGAAAATCTGCAGCTTTGACCATTTGCGATTTATTATAGATTTTACAAAAAAGCAAGAAATCAATGTCAATCACTAAAATATAAAATTTAAACAAGGAGGAAGAATTACAGGGAAAGAGAGGGGGGAGGGAGTGAAAGGGAGAGAGAGAGAGAGATAGAAACCTATCTAATAAAAGTTGACTGCATGAACTTGTGCGTATGCAAGTTATCCATTTCAATGATGTATTACTCAGTGGAAAATTAACTACTAAAGACTATGAATTTTTCAGTAAAAACAAACTAAAAAAATTTATTTTTACATAAGAATAAATTTTGCATTGATTTTTCAATATGAGAGTCGAAAATTTGCAAGATAATTCCAATGGCAAATAACGGTAACTTATATTTTTATATTCTTGTAATATTGTTTAAGCATTTAAAGCTTTAAATATTGTAGTACAGATTAAATACTTATATAATAAGATATATGGGAAACCAAAACATAAGAATATAATTGAAAATATTCTTAGTTGTTCGTTAATTATAAATCATCACCAGTCAAAAATCCCGAAAATCTGTTTACAAAAGAATTGACAATAATTGTTAGCCCTTAATGCACATAATGCGTAAAGGGCGCAATTAGATAAAATGAGTTCGCAACCTTGTTGCTGCTCGAAGTTTTAATTTCTTCGAATGCGTCTTTTTATTATAAAATAATTAAGCCTTTCGCTTTTACGAAAATAGACTGAAGCTCTCCCACGATCGTTACTACCTCAAATGTGTATTCTAGCATAGCTGGCGTTTCGCGAGCCGTCGATGGAGGCCCGACCAAAGAAATCATAGCCTTTGTAACGGATGCCCGTTGATCGCAAGCATTCGCGTGATGTATATTTTGTGCATGTGCATACGTGATTATCTCTTACGAGAAGCTCACTTTATTCAGCCGTCTTATTCTTAGCGCATTATTGTACTGCACTCTACGGTAGCTTATTTAATGCGTGAGAATAAATGTGTTAACATTAAAGTTGCTTAAAACGACAAATTACGTACTTATCTTTTTTATCATACACTATTATGGGAATGATAGTTACAAGAAAAGGCTATAACTTAGAACACAATAAATTCTCTACTTAACTTAATCTGTAATAATATAACACAGATTTACAATTCGCGATAAAAGAAGTTTTCTTTTACTTTGAAATTTTAAATGAATACAATATTAATAAAAACATTATTTTCCATGATATAAAAAGCTTTTATGATATGATTTCTAATACGTCTTCAAAGTTGAAGTGAAATTTTGTTTTCATTTAAATTTCAAACATAGATAATAATCATTATGATTCGACTTAAATTATGATTCAAACAAGTTTTTCTTGTTATAACCTTGTCTACATTAGAGATTTGATTGGCATTCTAATAATTACTTTCGTTTTTTCCAAACTTTAATTCTAGTTAATATATCATAGATTTTGAATGCCTTAATCTTAAATGTCCATTTGAAAATTTCATTCGAATCACTTTAATCTCATTTATTCAACAATAGTAAAATATTTTATTGCATATCTAACATCTAAGCAGGTTCGTTAAAATAACTAAATAACAAGGCACTCAATAATACATTTAAAGTACAGAACAGTTTTCTCATACGCGTAAACACTAGCTTTTAAGAAAGTAAGAGCTTTCTAAAAGCAGAAGGAGTTAATAGATATCTCATTAGTCTTGCCTCGTCTTTAATCTGTACTCTGATAATGAATTTAGTTACATTAATATAATATATTAGTCAATGCAGATCTTGTCGTTTAAAAAATAAAAAAAAGGAATAAGCAACACAGTATGTCTCAACCCCCGAGCCGAGCAGCATCAACCGGCATCGTCCGACCCTGGGTGCGAGAAAAAACTTCTGCCCATGCAGTTTGTAAGGACTTCGCGAGTGACAGGGAAGCCAACTTTAACGACGTACTAGGGACTGCCGCCGTCCCCATCATTGAGCGAAAGACCCGAGTGAGCGACTATTCGCTGTGGCGTATCGTAAAAAAGATGCTCAGCTGGCGCCATTGGGCCTGTCGGGGAAGGGGTTGGTCTGTCATGGTATGGGATGCTGAGGCGGCTGCGAGCCCGGAACAAGGTGGCAAAACGTAAAAAAAGTACATAAATAAATAATAAGTAACGAAGAAGTGCTAGTGCTCGTGTTCTCGCCCTGCGCGGCAGCAAACTTTTAATTGGACGCGGAGATACATCCACTTTTTCCACACCGGGACTTACGTATTTCTGTGAGTTCTGGCACTAAAGACTTTTACTCTGCTTTGTCGTTTTTTTCTGAATAGTATCCACTGGACGTGCGAGTCAAAGCTAATCAGTCGTTGTTCCATCTAATCAAATATTTGGAGATAAGCGATTTGTCGAAAAGATGTTTCATAAGCGTGACACGCCCTCATATTACTCCTTTATATTAAAGTACGTGAAATCCTTTAATTTGAAAAGTCGAATGCATCTTTCATTGCTATGAAGTAGAAGTCTTAAAGAAATTCTAATGAGCTTAAATTTGTTTCACTTCTTTTAAAGAAATTTTTTAATATAAAATGAAGCAAGACTTCGGAACGTTGCTTTTCTTAAATTTAAAATATAATTTGTTCTATAATAAGGAAAGTTTTAATGAAAGTAATTTATCGAATTAAAGTCATTACATATTACTGCCCAATAATTGTCGTGCAAATTTATAATGATTATATTTTTTTCATGGCCTTATACTAACAATAAACTTAATTAGAAATCATTGTCGCCTCGAATAATTGGAAATGTTTTAATAAATAACTCCCTAATATTTAATTGTTTTATATGTTGATAAGCTTTTATTCTCACGACAAATTTTATTTGAAAGTTTTATTTATGAATTCAAGAAAAAGAAAACGAGTCCCTCGAAAAAAGGAAAAACTGCCATTTTAAGACTAGGGTGTTAATAAAAAAATTATAGTGCAACCTTCAGATTCATACAATACTGAAAGATAATTTTGAATTTATTTTTTAAACATATTAACTACGTAATGGTATTGGAACTTCTTGTGAAATATATTTTGAATCAATAAGCCCCAATAACAATACTTTTTAAATTTTAATTCCGATATGGTAAAAAAAAAAACGTCAACGGATATTTAGCTTTCTGATTCATTTGACAAAATTTTCATACAGCAAAATCCTTCAAAATTTTAATATTTTACCCAACATAATATTGCTTATTCTGTTTTGTTAATTACAGCTTATAAGAGATTAGTATAAAATACACGGTATACCTTTCCGATTGTTAGTAAAATTTAAGCCAACGCGACTCTAAAATGACTGTTGTTTTGATACTTAAATAAGAAAGATAAACAGAGAAGTATATCAAATAACTACTAAAAACCAGTGTATAGGCAAAGTACATTATTCTTCTGACAGACAATTCAAAATTATTCCTTGTTTCTTCTGTCGCCAGTAATTATACGTACAATATCGTCAAGTAGATACATTTTCACTATAAAAATCTACGTTTTGCCGGGAAGAAAAGATCAAGCAAAAATAGATTGCATGTTCAAAATTTATACTTCGATCGTAAAACAGCCAATTATTTCTCTGCCTTTGCGTTTATTATTACTTATTTTGAATGTTAGCACGCACGCTATACCAATAATTGGTCATTGAAAGCGTACGTTTTTCGATATCAAATTTACCGTTTAGAATAAACGCTTGATTAGATATATATTTTTGAATTATTTATAGACTATTTGTGATGGTATAATTTTTTATATGGTTGGCTTTCAAGTAATCATTTATAAAAATGAATGGAAAATTTTTCATATATCCTTGTTTATTATATTGTTATATTTCCTTTATGCTTTGGCTGTACATGTAAATGACACACACACACACACACACACACACACACACACACACACACACACACACTGTTTATATTATACGGGAAATGACTGCTGCTCTAAAGTGCCAAAACGGCTTTTACTTATGGCACGTATAGAGCACTCTAATGTAAGAGCAGTAAGAGTATAACAATGAAAGTATTAACATACTCACGAGAATTTAACAAGTTAAATCGATTCAAAAATCGAATGTTTGTTATCAAACGTTCGTACTGTTTTAAGGAGCAGCCTTAACAGCTGCAAGCAGCATACAGAAATCTCGTCATAATGTCGAAGCGAGTGTCTAGTACATAACGCAACCGCATAATCACATGCATAAATCGATCATCAAATAAAGGAGTGAGGAGGTTAGGTGAGGTAATCCATTTGTCCGGTTGCACAGACGGATAGATGTAAACAAAACTGTCGTCACTGACAGCGGTTCGCGTATCCACAGTTCGTTAATCTTTCAAGGTTGCTGCCAGCTCCACTGCAGTCACCATATAAAGTAAACTCCACTTGCGTCAGCCTCCCACCATCGTCGCCTCGTTCCGTCTGACTTGGACCGCACGAGGACGCATCGCGGTTCCCTTTCCCACGAAGGCTGCGGCGCCGCTCGACTCCATCACCCTTTTACGCTAGGGAGCGGAAAAGAGAAAGGGTGATATATAGGGATCTCGGATTTATTGCGATCACGATTTCCGAAGGCGAACCTGGCCGCTCGGCCTATTTCAGAGCACATGCTAGGATGAAAGGATGCGAGACAGTGGCACATTGGCCAAATCTTTTGGCGAAATTTCGTCGTATGCGCTTTTAAAGATACACGTCTAAGGAGCGAAGAGAGTTAAAAACATTGGCGGAGTTCAACTACGATTTCTATAATATTCTTCTTGTGACATTTCGGCAGCTGATGTATAGCTGCTGAATAGAATATTCGAAAAAGGAGCTGATACGGCGATGTCGTTTGATACGAAATCGATGTCAAATTAAAGATTCCATTGTTCCGTAGCTCGAAAAGCGTGAAATATATTTCTTCATAAGAAACACAATTTGAACCACGTACAAATTTATTTTATTAATTTTATACTTTTTGTTTGTAGGATTAAGCTTTAGCATTTATCGGGTAATTACATTTGATAACAATTTTTAATAAAATTTTATTACTTCATAGCAAAAACTTATGCAATCATTATGTATATATATATATATATATATATATATATATATATATTTTATAATCATACTATTTCGTACCATTTAAGAGCAGAACGAATTTTCTACGATTAAAATTAGGTCAAGTGTAATACACATTGAACTTTCAAACGTATATTCACTGAAACAGTTGTTCATAAAAAAATTTAAATTGAAACTTGGCATTGTAAACTTCTTAAGTGTACTCTTTTTTCATTTTATTTCTTTCATTCAGAATGGGCAAAAATGTATAAATCTCATAAATAGCAAGTCATTCGTGTAACAATAGATTATAAGGAAACATTTTTTTTACCACGACGAATACACCTCTTGGCGGTTTATGCAATCTAAAATTATTTAGTTTTATCTATAACTAAAAAGAAAATAATAGAAATTTATTTTGTTTACAATAACTAAAAAAAATATCCGAATAAAATAAACGGGTGCTATGTATAAATTACATTAAAGTACAAAAATCCTATGACTGAAAATTCACTGCAAGTGGTTTTTTATCTAAATACACAACCTTGGAATTAAATTTGTAAGTATAGTTATTTATGTTTTAAAAGTATTATAAAAGTATTTTATTTTTTACAATAGATATATTTTTAAATTTGGATTTTTTTTGTATCCATAATAATAATCGTTTTCTCTTATATTTTAGATATACATTATTATTACTCAAAAAATAAAAATATATTTGAAAATAGTACTTTAAAAATTGTTTAATTATTTACAGACAAGAGTAAATCAAGCACATTTAATACAATAATTTGTTATATATATATTTAAATTTATAAAAATTTAATATTATTTTTTTTAAATAAACCAAACAAAGTTATTTGAAATTGATGATAATTATAAGATGGGATCTTTATTATGATTATTCATACAAAATGTTTATTTATAATAATTATCCCAGCATACTCTTATTTTCAAAAAATTTTTCCTTCATATCGTAAAATGGTATGATTTAATTTTTTAATACTGATAATTGTAGTATACGAAATTACATATTTCATTTGAAAAATTATATATACTAAATTATCTAAACAGCTATGAGTGTTTTTAGTTCCCAAAAGGAGTAATAACTCTCGAGAATTTTATGTATCCGATACTATGATAGGAAGGAACTCATGCACTAAGAGGCTCAACGACAAATTCGAGGTTTCCATAGCATAAAATTATATAAATGGTCTGTTAACGATATTATGATTTACTAAAATTCTCAGTATTCTCAATTATGTATCTATAATTTTAAAAAAGGAAAAATTATTTGAACATTAAGTGCGGTACTAATTTTAAATATTATTTAATGTTAAGTATCGTAAAAATTAAAAAAAATATATTAATTAACTAATTATTTTTAAAACATTCATATTAAGAAAATTTTGAAGTTATTAATCAGAGATAACTGTACAAATAGTTGATTATTAATGATAAATATGCTATTTCGATAATGCTACATATATTGAAATAAAGAAGAAAAATAAAATATCCACAAGTGCTTTAAATATATGTATTTAAAATTTTTATAACATTGCAAATCCATCATTGCAAAGAATTAAAGAATATTTTTATATGTCAGTGTGAAATATTGTATTCGTGCAGATGTTAGTATCAAGTAAAATGGGTTGGTACAAGAGGAGAGGAGGCCAATCTTACGATTATAACATTATAAGGGAAGAATATTTATCCAGGTAGCATCTTCATAAATACAAATGATAATTAAT
Source organism: Kradibia gibbosae (assembly GCA_018907135.1). Taxonomy (NCBI): domain Eukaryota; kingdom Metazoa; phylum Arthropoda; class Insecta; order Hymenoptera; family Agaonidae; genus Kradibia; species Kradibia gibbosae. Next base: position 12,416,254 of record JACCHX010000002.1, on the reverse strand, counting down.
AATAGATACATCGGTGAATGTGTTCATTCTACTTGCAGAATTACTATTACTCAAACTAAATCTTCTGTGATCTTTTATCATCATTTCCTCAATATTATTTTTCAAATAGAGTAAATTTGCAGAGTATTGCTATTTAGAGATATAAGTACTTAAATGGCTACAATATACATAAACTTGCCAGAAGTGTAATATCGCTGTGTATAACAAACGTAATTATTTGGAAACATAAGATATAAAATAAAACAATATTTTTTATTGCACAAATCGTTATATGATATCACAATTATTAATATATCTTATCTTTTTTAAGCTTACTTTACACACAGCCTACATTTTAATGATGGGTTAAATGTTTTAATTTGAAAATGTAATAAAAAATATTATGTATAAAGCTTATAGAAGGAATTCTTTTATTAATTTGTTAAATGAATATTATTCTGCAAAAATCTTTATAACAATTATTTTAATTATTATATTATATTATAATAATATATAATTTTATAATAATTAATTCGAAAAAAGCTGCTAGTGAAATTAAAAATTAACCGAAACAATAAGCGATAAATATTTGAGACATGTTCTTTCATTGCATCAGACTGAATTTATTGACTATTTTTCCAATTCTTTATATTCCTTAGTAAATGAATGGCCCAATAATCTGTTCAATTTAAAATTAGAGTTTAATTGCGCTTCAACTGAGTTCAATAAATCGTTAAATTGATTTCCTCTATCAGTTAGTTTATGTGCAAATATTTCTTATGATGCCGAAAATCGAGAATTAAAAGAAAGTATTAGAAAAAATAGTGGAATGAATAAGCTCACCTTTTTTAAAATGTAATATCACAACATAGCTTTTTGTTTATATTTATTAAAAATAAATACATTAATTTATTTATAATTTATTACATAAAATGACTACTACATATTTTTTTTATTTATAAAAGCATTTAAAATATTTTTCGTACAAATTATGCAAATATACCAGACAAGTTAGGCAGCTTTTAAGTTCTGTAATTTATGTTTCACTCACTCGTTTAATATCAATAACACTTATGATTTAAAATGGGGATCATTCCCCCTCTTGTAATTTCAGTACGAAACCAGATACTATTATTACATCAATGAATATCTAATTTTATTAATCAATCAATCAAGAACTTTTTAATTTTTAATTAAATATATAAAATAAATTAATTAAATAACCTTTAATACAAAATTATTTATAAATACACAATTTTAATAGATTTTTTAAATTACCTTCTCAAACGACATATAATATATTATTTCTAATACTTTAACGTCATTTTATTAACTTTCTTAAAAATGATTGTTTACTAATAAAGTATTTTTTTCCAAAGTAAATATATCCTACATATAAATATTATACTATAATATACCTACATACACGACCAATATTAAATTAATTCGAATAAAATTATTTATATACTTACTAAAAAATTTCCAACTGCAATTTATACTATACATTCAACCTAAGATTTCCATATTTTTTAACATTTGTTTTTCGTAAAAAAGCTGATCTGAGTTAAAGAATAAAAAAATTGCTTCATTCTATTCGAATAATTATAATTAGTACACTTATGTAATTCGAACATATATTGTAAAATAAGAACATGAAACATATTCCAATTCATCAAAGCTTTTAAGTTGATCTTTTTAATACTTTTACTATTTTTATTCGTCGATTAAGTAGAATTTTAATTATAGTAATTAAGAACTATTCATTGAACTTAAAATTCAATCTTAAAATTACGTATTTCTATTATGTACAATAAATGCTTATAATTTTTTACTAATTGATGCAATTACATTATATGTACAACACTACAGTAAGGTAACAATTACAAATTGTTGTTTCTTCAAAAACCCAATAAAATATTTAATATCAACTGTTTTTGTCTTATTAAGTAAACTTATATTTAATAATATACAATTTTTATAATAAATTTTTGTTTCTATCTCATTGGGTGTTTTATGTTGTATTTTTTTTTGTATTTTTAGTTGTTTTAAAAATTCATCATGAAATATCTTTCCATTTTATAAGAGAATACAAAATTTAAACTAAATTCTATACACTAAATGCTTTATGAATCCTAATTATTTATTATTTATGCTACAGAAATAATTTATTATCATTCCAATAATTAATTTATTTTCTTATCATTTAAAATCATTTTTCAAATAACTTTAAGTTCAATTATCTATCCATTAAATATAATTCATTCAATTGAAAATAATGTATTGCAGAATTAGTACAATATTAATTCTGTAATAATTATTTTTTATTATTTTAGTACACTTATGTAGCAGCTATAAATAATAAATTAATAAATATTTAATGGGTAAATTAATTATTGCAACAATAAATCTGTTATATATTTGAAGCTACGCGACGACTTGATGAGATGATTCCAAATACATAAAACTGATTTCATCATATGATTTAATCGGAATACCGTGTTTTTCGCGCATACCGGCAGTAAATCCCACCGATGCAAATATCCTAGGAACTGGCATGCGCAGCCCGACCGATAAACTTTAGTTCAACATACGTTCGTTTACACGTCTTCTTAGGTAACATACTTTACAATTTATGCCACAAATTGTCCAGAATCCTATATAAACTAAAACGTTGCATTGGAGCGAGGGTAATATTTAAAAAATTTTTTTTACAGATATTTAGTAAGAGATATACAATTGCAGCTGGAATTAAGTAATAAGCCATGATATCGAAGCGAAGTTTTATAATATTAACCCCTGGCGCTGTTGATCGATCAATCGATGTGAATGATCGGTGAGTATTTTATTCGTAAAATTATCTGCTGATATTGTGTTGTCAAAGAAATATTTTGCAACGTATTTTTTTTAAAACTTCTCTGTGAAAAAAAATAATACCTGAATTTTTTTCATTGCAGCTTCTATCAAATAATTTCAATTTCTAATTTACTTTTTAGAGCACTCAAGAATATCATGCTTAGATTAAATTTCTGTATGACCTCTCGATATGCAAACTATCATCTTATTATTTTTAAAACTACCTAAAAATATAAATATAATAATTATAATTGTTATTTGTGTATCTATTTCTAAATAGTATACTAATTTATAATTGTGTTAATTACGGATGTCTATGTGTGTAAAAATGCATTGCTAATATATACAAAAATAAATATCTGTGTCTTATGTCTTATAATAGCTTTTTGGTTTAAGTACAATTTTTAATAATAATTGTAATGTTATTATTAAAATAAATAAAAGTGGATTAAAAAAACTTCACAGATATTATAGACGAATGGTAAAATACAAGATCTTGCAATAAGCTCATAAGTTTGACGTGATCTCAGTGTTGGTAACCGTTCACATTCGCAAGACCATTGCGAGCAACTTTTGTTACACCATAGAAGGCACAACGTGGGTACAATAATGAGCTGCCGTTGAATGTATGAAATACGCAGATTATTTAATGAGACTATCGCACTGCGAGTCTCTTTATTCTATCATTTATGTAATCATATAATGTTATAGGCCGAGTTAGTCACCCGAAGTTTATGGTTGAGCCAAATACGTAAGCTCTTTGCAAAATTTTGCTATTACCATCGTTAAAAAACCATTATTGATTTATAAAGCTGATAATGGTAAAATAATGCTTATTACTGGTTGAGTATGTGAACCCATAATTAAGAAATTTCGACGATAAATATTTATCAAGTGATCAATAATGATTTATAATGTCATTATTCATCGACTGCAATTTTTGCCTTGGTATTGGGTAAGGAATAAATTGAATAAAAATCGATAATGTATTCTAATAGTCTAATAGTCCACTATTTAACGACAATATATGTATAAGTCAAAAAATGTCAGAGAGTTATAATTGGATTTCTCTCTGATTCATCGTTTGGCATACTAATACTCAACGAGTGGAAGTTCATTGAATTTAGAGTAAGAAAATCGCACCTCTCAAAAATATAAGATAGCTAGCGATCGTGACGAAATCCAGATCACAACGTTCTTCTACGTTCCTTTTTTGTTTTCCCTTGCCACGGGTTTACACACCCTCGTCGCTATACCCTCGAGCCCCTCGCGCCCCTGTATTTTACGATCGAGCGTGGAGATTGCCGATGCGCGAAAGAGCGTTCACTCGTTTTTTCGTGCCACGCGCTCCCGATGCGCAGGAAGTTTTATGTCCTGGCACAGTGCTGCAAGTCTCTGCGGCTTTACGGGAGAAATGTTTTCCTTTGATGAGTTTCCCAGAGCCTTTCACCGTTTTTTACGATTCCGCGGCTGCGCATCGAGAAGCATCGAGTGGAATAATGTTTTTTATCGTTCGTTAAAAAGAGAAGTGGTAGGCGAGTTATTGTTACCGACCTAGCTATCTCTCTCTCTATAAAAGCATTAGTGTGTGAATGTATCTTTTATTAGATATGGCCCACACGCATATATTGATCCAACACATTCAACGATCGGCTCCCACGTGCCAAACTATATTAAATTTGGTTACAAAGCTACTCCTCATGACTTTGGCCTGCAACTTCATTATATGTGATTATTATCAAAATCATTGGCTCGTATTTTTATTTCAATTTTAATATAAATAAGGAAATAGTAATATAAGAAAATTTTAATTGTAATACAGCAAATTATTAATAATTATTAATGTATTGTCCAATATTTTAGTTAAAATTTTTTTTTATTAAATTCCATTTGCTATATTGAAATGATATTTATACTTTTATATATGGAATGATAAAAATAATGCATATTTCTAATCCCTATGAAATTACTATTTGCTGGAATATAAAACTCTGCAGGTGCCAAAGCATTGATATAAACTGTTTTTATTTTTATAAGAAACAGTGCACGTTCGCACATAATTTATATATTTGTGTAACTATTCGATGACCTTTTCTCAATCCGATAGTCAGTTAATCTAAGTATTAGTTTGTAACGCCGGTCTAGCATTTTTTATATTGCATTAAATACTGTTTTTTAAAAAAACATTTAAAACGGATAAGATTTTTAATTTAGTGTATCATACTTTTTAAGCAAATTTATCAAAAGGAAAAAAATCTTCATTAGAGAATATATAATGCATTAAATTGATAACACAATTAAAATTAATTAAATATTAGTTAAAGTGTATTTTAACGAATAATTTTTACATTCTCTTTACATGTATACATTGTTCATGTAAGAGCTATATAGCACAGTGATAACTCAATATATATATATATATATATATATATATATATATGTACGTCTAATGCAGTCTATTTTTAAACTAATTCTTAATCTAACATCAATATTTCATTGAAATCTCAATTGGCCTTTATATTCTTACTTTTTTCATTTTATCAGCATATAGTAAAACCATGATATTTATTATCAATTATCAAGCAAAAACTATGTTATGGAACACGATCTTAAAAAATTGCGATAAATTTTATTAATAATACAAAAGTACTCAATAAACAATGTTTAAATTAGGATATGATTCCGATACATATTGAAAATTGGATTTTTCAATAAATTTGTTAGCTTGCAATGCAGTATTCAACATAGCCAATTCCTTCATTAAATTCATTTCATTTATCCTAACGAATAATAAAATCTACGGTTGCGAGATGAGACAGCGGATATACGCATCCAAACGTTACCAGTGCTATCTTGCTTTCCGACTCGTAAATGAAAAGCTTCGAAGAGAAGAGGTAATCAGAGATCAAGTTGGTTTTACTGACGGAATGCACAACGACTTATTGCTCTACCTCATGCCGATGGCCTTCGATCTGCCTACAAAGTTCTTACAACGATATAAAGTGGAACCCCTAGGCAAACGCATTTCTGTTTTTGTAGATGAGCCCCGTCAATTAAAACAATGAGTATTCTGAGTTTTAAGGTGAATTTTACCCTTATAATATCCTTAATATTTAACATTCAGATAGGCTGCATTGTATTTTTAATACCTATATTTCATTTATTTAACACATCACTCAGTTTTAATATAAAATACATTAACAAAAATCCCATTTATTCCATTTTTAAATGGATAATTTTAATTTATATAAACAAATGAATATTTTATAAATTTGTATAACAAAATCATTTTATCGTTGTCTTCCATTATCTTCACAATAAAAACTTAAAAAAAATATATGTGTTTGGGTATTCTAAGTCAAAACAACTAATGAGGCAATCTTGTTTCTTTCTGACATTGAATTACAAATTTTTCTAAAAAAAAAACTTTTAACAAAAAAAGTGCAATCAACCATAAAATATTTTTTAGCAGCATCAAATAAGATTATGAAAATCATAAAAAGGAATTTGATCCAATAATAATACGAATATCATAACAGTTAATTATAGCCTACATTTAAATTGAGTTGTTTAAAATAAATGAAAAGAATTATATTAATTACATAAATAACAAAATAATAAATAATTATCGAACAAATTAATAAAATCCATGTATTTATTAAATAACAACACAATAAAAACATGTATATTTTGTCGACTGACGTACACAAAAAACATTAACATATTAATAAAACATTTTAATGTATATATATAACTTAAAGAAATATCATAAAACTTATTTATTTATAACGAAAATTATTGAAACTTTTTCTTAAAAAACTTGATATACATAGAATATTATTGTAAATCGATACTTAAATATAGTATTTATCTCCATGTCGCTAAAAAATAATTTCCAATTTATTTATTTTTAGAAAAATTGATCCTTTAGTTTGATAATTGCAATAAAAATATGTTTGATATTTCCGGTTTATAAATATTCCTGGTAAAAAAAAAATTATTGAATTATTCAATCGAATTACTGAAAATATATATATTAAATTATTGAAAAACATTATATAAATATTATCGAATGATCAAAAATAAGTTTACACTTTTTATTTATATGAATATACTAATTAATTAGTTAAAGTGCATGTATTTCATATACACAATAATACAAATTTTTATTCAGAAAAAATATTAAAACATAATAATAGAAAAAGCAGTATAAAATTGATTTGAAATGGAATAAATAAAAATTAACAAATAAATATGTTCATAGAATATAGAAAAAATGAAAAAAAACAATGTTGACTTTGTACGGATCGCAAAGTATTAAACTGACTGGATCCAGTACAAGAGTAATGCAACAAACAATTATAAGTATGCTATCAATTCAAAAGGCATTTTTAGGTTCAAATTAACTTTTGAATCAGCGAAACAACGGGTTTTATTTCATTAGGTAAAAAAATAATACTAACATGGAGAACAATTCCATAGCCTTTGCAAACAAGAGAGGAAATTTTCACGTTCCAGAATATTGAATAATCCGGTTTAAACCAAATATGTTTCGCTGTTGCAAATGTAATATTAAATTCCTGTAATAAACTATTAAACTATTACTATTAAAATTTAATCTATAAATTTTGTCATTTTGACGCTATAAAAGAAGAAAAGGAAATGTTACATTTTTTTATCCCTTTGTAACTCAATTTCAGTATTATATTTATATTTAATTAATTTAAACTGTTATTCATTATTACAATTTTATTGCAGAAAAATGTATGCGAATTATTAATAATATGTATATATTTTCGCTACGTATGTAAATGTATATGTAACTGAATATATATAATCTGATAGCCACGTAACTGCGAGTTGTTTCCCGAAACCTGTCCCTACTTCCAGTTTTCTTGTTATCAGTGAAAATCCACCCAGTTTGCAGAGTACGGCCATTTGAGGGAGTCATCTGACAAGCGTCGAAAGTTTTATATTAAATCATGTTTTTTTTATAATCGTCTGGTCCGCTACTTTCAGTGAAAATAAATAAATATGAAAGTTATATATTTGTATGGTCGTTTTACGGATAGCATAAGTTCCATTAGGGTAGTTTATTATTGATAATAGCTTAATTAATAAAAGCTTTTACTAAAAATATATAAAACTAACACTTCGATGAAAATCGTCAATGAAATATTTCAAGTTTTACTTCATAAATATCACATAAATAATTACTAATACAAGAAAGTAATTATTCAATTATTTATCGAATCTTTATAATTTGAACTAATAAAGCTTGTTTTTTTCTTCAATTATTTTTCCTTATTTTCTAACTCGGTTTTCAGTGTGTAACTTTTACCTTTCATTAAATCAAATTGTTTGTAGTCTTTTTGCAAGAGTCGTACTTTTTACCATACTGAAATCTTAAAAAATAGTAACACTTCATTCAAATATATCTACAAATATACTTCAATCTGTTCATATATTATATCACTATTATCTATTAGTAAATTAGATCATTTAATTTAAACTACCAAGTTTTACTATGCAAATTGAAATCATAATACTATCATTAAACGTTTTATTCAATTTATTTTTAAATAAACTTACTTATTTATCAAGTTACCGAAGACGATAAGTGAGTAATAAATACACTATTTGAATGCATACTTTTTCAATTAAAAAATAACTTTAAATAATTTAGTATATAAAGCAAAACGATAATCTATTAAGAAATGATGAAAATTTTGACAAAAAATTTAAGTAACATGAACTTTCAATTTAGTTATTGAGAATTTAATTTTTAATAAATTAATGATCTAATCTAATTATTTAAAAATATTTTGTATAGGACTTTAATCGTTAAATTAAAAAATAATTCTAATAGTTTTTATATAAACTTATCATATTATTTAATTGAATTTAAACCGATATAAATATATCTTAATTCGCAACAAATTTGTCTGAAATAAGTTTTATGATATTCAAAATAATATACATATTTACATTTATATTTTAACATATATATATATATGCTATGATGATATTATTTCCAAAAAATGAATATTTTAAATATGGTGGTTTAAAAAATCTAAAATAAAAAATTGTCGCAAAATATTTTCTTAATACAATGTAAACATTGTTTCCATAGCATAAATAGAAAAAAAAGATTTATAATAAAAACGTGAAAATGTACCTGAATTCGTTGAGAAAACTTATTCTTTAAAACATAATAACTTAAAGGTGAAGTATATATTTTATTAATTTTAGAAATATTTTAATACGATCTTTAAAAATATCTGAAAATTTTTTTTTATAAATAATATATTTATAAATCTTAACTCATGATTAAAATAACGATCTGTTCTCGTTTATATATTTATCTTGTAAGCGATACAATACTTGTACAATCAAATCTTATTTTATAAAATATTCCCATTATTTACGAAAGTGCTTTCGTGATTTTTCATATAATTTATTACTTCATCATTTAAAGTGTTATGATCCTAGTTTATTAAACGAATCATTCTTTCAAGAAAAAGTATTATTTCGTGATTTAATTTATTATCACATAATTTATAGCTATGTTAACAAATTTCTGTTTAATATTAAAAGTAACAAAATGTTTTCAATTGTGCATTTAGATTAAAAAATAATTTATTACTAATCAAATATTTTTAATGATATATAGATAAAGAAATAGAATGAAAGTTGATAGATAGAAAAACTAGTAAATATTTTAGCGAACAGGGAAATGAACGTGAATATAAACTATATCGAACAAACATAGCAATGGAATATTACGCATGTTATTTGTAATAATGATTGATTATTGAAATATTGAATTAATTTTAATTTTTATACATCTCAATGAAAACAAAATATTAAGCATAGCATATTTTTATAAACATCTTTTGTTATGTAATTCATGTAAAATATATAAAATTATAATCACAATTTTGTTACAAATTGTAAATTAGTTCTTAGAAAATACAGATATTTCAAAATAGGATTGAACAAATTAATGATATTTCAATATTTTTAAAGTTTTATAATATTTTTTTATATTACTTAATATTTGAAGTTAGATTTTATTGTTAGAATAATTTTACTTGAAAAATAACATTGAACATATTTAGTAACTTTTGTACTATGTTTAGATTCGAATAAAATATTTAGTGGTTAACATTAATTGACAGCTTGATACTAATTTTTTTGTTATCAATTATATATTGAACATTGTTTTAGAAATTTAAAAATTCTTCCATTACAAAAAGAAGGATATGTTAGTTTTTATGTATTAATTATTAAACTGCAAGAAAAAAAATATGTTGCCAGAACTTTATTAGAAAAGTTCTTATTAATTACTTCTGATGATGTAAGGTATGTTTTTGTAAAAGCTATGAATGAAAAATATTGATCATGTTGGAGCTTTACAGTTCAATAGATAGTCAAATGGCCGACCGCAGCTGAGTCATGATACGCTTCGTTCGCTGTATATCACTACTAACTATTAAGTACAGGCGATTTGGCTCTGACTTTGAAACCAATAAGTGTTTTTCGTAGCAAAATCTAAGCATTGGAAAGATGCCTCGGCGATTTTACTTCAATCGGTAACGATCGCTTAAATCAACTGAAATAGAAAATTATATTGATTCGTCGCATTGCAATTAATTCAAAGTTACATCAATTCTGGAATACAGTTAATGTTCTGTGATTCCTTTTCAGATATTTCAGGATCATCAAAAGCGATTTAGTGCTTGATAGGGAAGCGCGCCTGAATACGTACACCTAAACTTAAAACTTTAACGTGTAAACGAGTATACCCGGTTAAACACTTTTACTGCGCAATGTCAAAAGCTGCAGTTAAAGCAAAAGTCTCAATATTTCTGTTGAAGAAAAAAAAAAAGTTTCATCTTTTTATTATGCAATAATCCTGCATTTTTATAAATATGTTTTCTTTGAAAACAAAAACAAAAAATTTTCAGAATTGGCTTATCAGCTTCATTTAAATTTTGTGATTTTTATTTTCCTATTTTATTAAAGAAAACTAAAAATCATAATAAACTAACTCTTTACTCTACAATTTATTTTGAGGAAAATGTTTTTTGGGGTTTAAAATAAAAATTTATCATTTATAATAATGGTACGTGTAAAATTTAATACTAGTAGAAATGTATTTATTAGAAATCTCATGAATCAATTTATCTGACCAGGTATTATCAAGATCTTATTTTTTCATTTATATTTAGAATAATAGATAGTTCTGATATATTTAATTCCATATATCAGTCGTAACAATGAAATTAGTATTAGTAGAACTTCTTATTTCTGCTAAGTATTTTATACCTTTTCCGTTCTGTTCTGTGTACTTTGTTAATAAGAAAGAAAATTCGTGTTTTTGTCTGACTTTAACTGATCTTTAACTGACAAAAAACATAAATTCATTTCATTGAAATACTGTACTTTGAAAGTATATTTATTTTATGTACATATAATTTATATATATTTATTCAACCATATATTGATTCTAAAGAAATATTATAGTAATTATATCGAAATAATTTCATAATCTACAACAGTTTCTATTTACATTTTTTAAGACTTAGAATAATAAAGAATGCAAAACAAAGTAACAGAATATGGTAAATTGTACTGAAAATTAATTCGTAGGCGATTGATTATCAAGATGTACGCAAGTCGTAAATTCTAAAATTTCAGAAAAGTCAATTCACAAACAGTATTTTGATGTATTGAAGGGTAAGAAAGGGTAGAATTCGTGCTTGATTACAGGATGAGCAAAAAATTTTCAATAGGAAATTGTGCTTCCATCCACTGCTTCCCAAAAAGCTGTGCGAATGTACAACTCGCAGGTATTAAGGTCGAGGTTCGTTAGCAAGACGACACTTTTGCTCGTTTGCAAACTCGCGACAATAGCCGTAGTGGTGCAATCATTAATAAAACTTCCGACCGAGAGTATCGGAGACACAATCGGCAGGTGAGCCAGAAAGCGCATTTCTGTAGGGGCGGCGAGCGTTTTCAATTGGACCGGAGATTGAGCGTCCGCAATAACGAAGCCCAACGTTTCATACAAGTTTTGATCGCAAGCTTGCTTTCATCCGTACAGCTGCTGCGTTATGCTCTTCTTTCATTATGTTTCTATCCATAGAGATTCCAACTCTCTCGGTAATGTACATGATATTTGATATTCGATATTTTATAGCATCAACTGAGAACAATAGTTTGAACTCAATGCGATAAAAAAATACAATTGTTGCACTGGGAGTTCGTTGTTCCACGCCTGAAGGATGAGTAATACGTTATACGCTTAACTATAATGGACTCTTCTAATAAATATGTATGCCAGCTTCTTGCATTCAAGGAATCTTCATACTGAAATTTGTTTTACAAATCGTTTATCATAACACTGTTAAGATTCTCGAATTTTTTTTCTTTTATTTTTATTTATAGCAACTTACAGATTCTAGTACAAGTACAGTAATCAAAAAGCAATGTTATTTATTACCTTTCTTTAATAAAAGAATTTTTTCAATAGCATAAATATTTTTTTGCTTTAATTCGTAAATATTAGAACGTTTAAAAATGTTTGATATTTTCGCTACTGATAGTTACATATTTTTTTTAATATTATATTATTAAAAACATAACATTAAGATATCTTAACAAAAAATCATAGAGTAAGTTACCAATACAATTTATATTGTATGAAAATGATTTTTTTCCAGTTTCATGATGTTGAAAGCTAAAAAAATCTATCAAATAATCTTTTATTTAAAAGTTCTATCTATTTGAAATTTTATATCAGTTTCTAAAAGGAAAACTAAAAAAGGTCTAAAAAAGACTATTGAAGGTAAATAATATGATAATTTGTACGAAAGTTACAGGAGTTATACTATTACGTGCTATATTTTAGTTTATAGTTCTGAGAATACTTCGTTAAAGCTGAACCTTTTTTCTTTAAAGAAATTATTCGCTAAGCAACTACGATGGAATTTTCAAATAGCAAGTACATAGTCAAATCTTTGTGTATCAATTACTATCATTTGTTCTTGTTAAGTGACTGTTATTAAAATATTATCAAGATAATATTAAATGGAGATTACAAATCAGTATGATACATTTTTGTATATCTTAAGAGCTGTGTTATTATTTGTGCAATACTTCATTTTATTTATGCATTTCGTTACGTCTTTAAAAAAAATTTTTTAAATAATAATACCTGTTTTTTGTAGCACAAATTTTTAATAATATTCCTCCATAATAGTACATTTATTCGTAATAGTTCGTATGAAAAAATTTATATGTAATGAAAAATAGGGTAATTATACATGCTAGAGTCCAACTTATTTATAAGATCTAAAATATAGTATATTGAAAAAAATAAATAAGTATAAAATAACTAGTTACGATAAGTAAAGGGACATTTCTAATTACACTAAAACAAAGCAAATTGTTATATCGCTATAATATTTATATTAATATGCACATATTAATATAATTACATTAACTAAAAATTTTGAAATATATTATAATAAAATTTATCAATTTAATTAAAAAAATTATTAATATTGCAATATTTTTGTACTATTTGATGAATGGTTTAAATTTTCACTTAACGTAGAATTTAAATTAAAGATAAAATTTCGCATTATTATTAAAAAATGATTTAAAAATTTTATTCAATCTGCTGTTTTAAACATAGAAAATTGAATCTTGTTTATCAAGTTTCCATCCAATGTTAAATTAAAAATCGTCTACGTAATGAACATGATTGATAAGAAAATTGAATTAAATTTAAAAAAAATTTGGTGATGATTAAGAACTGTAATAAATTTTCAATTATATATAATTAGAATAAATATGATTATGCTGGGTAATTATAATATGCTAACAGATTCGACCAAAAAAAGTTTCATAAAATTCATAATACCAATAAATTCGAGAATCAATAAGCTATATAGGTTTTTGTACTATTTGGAAATAATACCATTATATTAACAAAAATTATTAATGATAAATATGAGTAAACATGATAATTCATTAATATACCTATGAAAATAATAATTATATTATATAGTTTATATAATAGTAGTTATTTAGCTTCTGAACGATATTGCATGTAATTGTTACAGCTTGTAAAAAATCGCGATCACACAGTCGCAAAAGTTTCATGCGCCTACTACGGGTAACAATGGTAGATAATTAAGTAAGGTAACCATGATAATACTACTCAAATGAGACTGAACAACGTTTTATAACCGTCGTATTAGCAATAACGAAGAAATTAATAATTTTCACCTGAAAAGAGTATAGCGGAGAGTAGCTATGATCAGAAGAGAAGAATGTTCTCGCAAAATCTACATAAAAGCATAACTGCGTGCATAAAAATCCTTATCCCCCTTTACGATATTCCGTTCCACTGACAGCTATATGAGTTCCCCTGTTTCCACCTGGACTTGTACGCTACTAGGCGCACCGAACTCTCGGCGCTATTTTATTCGCTCTTGCAACACCGCGGAATTACAAGGCGACTAGGAGAACGAGAGGTCGGAGTGGCGGCGACATTTTGCCTCTTCCCTCATCAACTTTGATGCATTTATAAAATCCCGGGTAACGGCTAACGGCTCGGTACAGCAGCGGCAGCTGAGTATTCAGTTTCTAAATTTAATAGCCCTGTACCGGCTTCAGGTACTTACGCGGGTCCGGTCGTGGTAGTAAACATGCCTTCCACATACGGACTTGATTATATGATGAAAAGCGCGCGTTGACGCCGAGGAGGGCAACAGCACCAACATAAGCGCAAACGAAGCGGATGCTCTCAGTCCTTTTTTCACTGATATATTCAAGGTGTCAGTCCACGTGTTTTTTCATTTCGAAAGGAACTTTTTTGTCCAGTAATACATGCCCTCTATGTGAGACAATGCTAATTGGCTGCTTTTATTTTTTGTATTTGTAGTTTACAACGTTTCTTTGAGTCGAGGCAAATATTCTCTTTTTAATATTTTTTTTTATTATCTTGTGATGATTATGAACGAAGAGTGGGTACTTAATTTGTAAGGTACTTTACAAAGTAAATATAGAGCTTATGTTAAATCAACATTTCAGTCAAGGCCCTATATTACAAACACTTTCTTCGTAAAAAGTTCACGAAACATCGAATATTAATCTACCAACAAAACCAAGAATAACATTGAAAAATGAGCAGAATTTCTGTAATATCTTAATTACTGACCAATAATCCTTAAAACGCAGTTTTATAATTGAATGATGTTAAAAATTCAGGAAAAGAAAATTAGAGCAACCGATTTTGAAAAGGGAGGTCACATTCCGAAATTGATAGACAAACGAGGAAATGGATAAACAAGATGAAATTGGTGCTAAGCGAATGAACTTTCCTATCAGATCCCTGAATGCCGTTCTTCATTCGTATATTGTAATTACGTGTCCAGAGGCACCCTTAATATATTGCTCCCGAAACCCTCAGTGAAGTTTCAACCTCCCACCTCTTCAAACGGACGGCTCACACCCCCTCGGACCATCAAGCTTGGGAGTGCTTCTCTTCACGCCACCCTAGTCTCTATCAGGCATGCGCCATGTTTCACGCCATTCCCAATCCTGTTTATACCTTCCAGAGGGCAATGCGAATCAGTTCAGTAATGGTCGTGTGTACCTGATAAGTGATTAAAGAAATTTGACAAAGATTCTCTTTGAGTCCCCGTCACGTTTCTTTTTAATTTCAGCCACTGACCCTCAGATTAGTTGATATTTACAAACTGAAGATTGAAAATTATTTTTAAAAAGTTCGATCACTTACATAACATATTGCAGCTTGGAAAACCAATTTAGAAAAAGAAATCAAAGTTGTTAAATAAACATACATTACCAAAATTATGCGTAAATTCAATTTTTTAAATTAACACAATGTAGTTTTCAAAATTTTAATAATACTAAAGAATTCTAATAATTGATATTTTTCTTTATTTTTAAAACTTTATGAAGTCACTTACACCATGATTAAAATTACCCAACAATAATGAATCTTAAAATACTCTTTTTTTAACCGATTAAATTTTACATTTTTAACGAGCTCTATTTTACAATTTTAAGAAAATGATTACTCTTGTAAGTACCCATTAAAATAACGTTTATCTGATAAGAATATAGACAGATTTCAGATCATACTTAAGCTCTGTTAATAATTATAATATAACAAGATTATGATAGATTAAATCATTCATATATAATATAAACCAAAAAAGCGTTTAATACACTTTATGAATTATGTTTTAAAAATTTATAAATAATCGAATACATCATGTTTTAAAAATGCTTACTATGTATATTCAGTTCAGTTTTAAAACTTTATATTTTCATTGGCAACATTAAAATCTTTGCGCACAGTATGATTTCCAAAATAAACTAAGTTATTTTCTTAACATAAAATTAATTCAGAATTTTAAACAGGCTTAAGTTAGAACTATTCTAGCATATTTACATCTATACCTTTATTTCAATTTTGCTTTAGTGTGAAATTGGTAGTACGAACATGTGCTTTCGTTCACTTCCTCTTATTCCTGGATTTTAAGTCTTTCATCTATTTTTCTCGTCAAAAAGTTGGAGCTCCGAGTTACGCGAAGCTCACTGAGTATCACGTTACCAGGTAGTTCGTTTGCTTGTTCGCCCACTCGAAGGAACAAATTATTGTTTGGCAAGTTGGTGAAATGCACTTGCGTACATGTTTGATTGTATTTTCATGATTATATACAAATATATGTATATATTATAGGTAACCATCGACTCGAGTACTCTAGATGTCTCGAGTTCTTTCGCGTTCAAATTTACGTTCTCTTTCACTTGCGAGATTTTCGCTTCTCGCTTTACGCTCAATAAAGTCTTATTTTATGTATCTCTGTCTCATAGAATCTCTAGACTGGTATCTGTTCTAAGGGGCTTTTTTAATCGACGATTTTTTGGGCTAGCGATTCCTAGCGTCTTGACTTCTTTCTTTAACAAATTCCGGGGATAAAACACAATGGAGATATTTAATTATTTCACATAGTCGCTTAAGTGTGTAAAATATTACAATAAATGTATATATGTAAGTTTCTTTCTATTTCTGTTGATTGTTTAGCTGATTTTTTTTCTTTCATAGATTAACATTATTGAAAGAAAAAATGTAAATGACTTTTTGTTTAACGTACATGATGCCATTTTTCTAATTTTAAAGAAAAACGGATTTATCTATTAATGTAAAATTCAGCAACCCCTTTTTACATAATATTATTTAATTACTTCTATATGGATAACCTGAAAATTAAAAAAAAATCATATAAAAATATAAAGAGAGGTATTTAAGAGGTATGTAAGTGCAAAACCGGATTTATAAGGCCATTAAACTTTTCCATTAATGTTCTCCAACCTGTTTAGGGTTTCTGATTGTTTTTTAAAACAACGGAGTAGCTAAAGTTGAAATAACTAAATTGATGCTGTGAAATTTCCTGTAAATAATTTTAGTGCAAAAAAGCTAGCTTCACCGATTCTAGATAAAAAGATAAAATTGATTGCACCTTTTCAGCCTTTTCATGCCTGATAATAAGTAGAAAATGAAAATGATTTTTAAGAGGAATTATATTTAAACTTAAAAATAATAGACGCAAAACTCTTAGCATGGTATTCATATTGATGGTATATTACAAATTTTTAACTTGAAATATTTAATATATAATATATAATAATATATAATATATAATAATTTAATAAATATCTTACTGAATTATGCGTATTTTTCATTAAGATTTATTGTTTAATTAATTTAATTATTGTTTATTATCTTTTATATTTAAATTTATATTTTAAAAATTTATTATTGTTAATATAAAAATATTTTACATTATTGCCAAATAAAATTTATTTATAAACTATTCTTCTATACTTATTCTATAATTTCTTCTATACTATAACAAACAAATAAAACAAATAAAATAGATTCACATATAATTTAAATATAAGAATATATATATATATATATATATATATATATATATATACACAATGTCATTCTTAATTTTTAAGCTCACTTTGTTTAACAGTAGTCATTAAAATTTATGAAAAGATTAAATTTAAACTAAATTTAAACTAAAAACAAGTTACGTCTTCTTTATATTGAATACAATAGTTTTCACCAGTTTAATCCACTGAACATGAAAGATTCCTATGCATTTTCCCGTCATAGTCATTCGTCGTTTTACGCAGGCAAAGGAATGAGAATTAATAATATTTCGAAACAATGTCGATCACAGTCTACAGAGTTGAACTGTATACAGTTATATATATATAAGCATTACTTAAGTGTTGACAATATGCTAAACATATCTATAATAGTAATTGGGCACAATCAACGTAAAAAAGATCATAACAGAAATATTTTACTAAACAATATATATTACATAATAGAATTATTTATTAAAATGGCATTATTAACACTTAATAACAAGTTCTAATTAATATATTTTTTTTTAAATCTGTCTATTTAAAAATCTATTTTAAAATATTGAAATAATCAATCATATTGTTTTTTTATAATTTCAACAATTATATAATTAATATGAAAATAGTACGACTGAATATTAAAAATTATATAATTAGATTTACTATCCACGATAATGTATTTTGTTATTTACGATAATGTATTTTGTTATATTTGATAATTACAGATTATACTATAACCAGAAACATATTAAGTGAAAATTTTTTATTTAAAATATAATTCAATACTAATATATAGTAATTTTGGCTACATTTCTTTACTGTTTTCATTGTCTTTAAGAATAATTCCATTATAATTAAACATTCAAAAGAAATATTACATACACCTGTTTTTTTTTAAATTGTTTTTGAAATATTTGTCAATATTTGCAAATAACTTAGTATATACAAAAAAATAAAATACATTTTTGCAAATTGTACAGCAATTGATCAATTTCTTAGTATGTGTTTGGAAATTGAAAACAATAAAACAGAATAATTCAACAAAATAGCTACAATGTCATTAAAAATCTTTAAATATATATTATACGAATTTCTCGTGTAAATTTTTCATTCAATATTTAAAAAAAATCAGCCCCTTATTGAAATTAGAATAAAAAGAAGTGACTGCCTGTTTTTGCATCAGATTGAACCTTAAATGCAATTAAAGATTTACCTTGTCTAGGGAAGGATACGTTATTTATATTAAGATTCCTTACGTCTTTAAATTATTTTTAATGACGGTAAACTTGTAACTTAATTATATTAATTATGAAAATATAAACAATATCAAAAAGTAATGAAAGATAGAAAAAGTATTGATGAATTTCATTTAAAAGGATTTTTATTTAGCTCTCGAATTTTCAAAGTTGTGAAAGTTGTTAATTAAATAATCAATAAAATTTAGAAATCGTGTTTTAATAATTTCTACGATAAATTTCTGTATGTATTAATTTTATTAAAAAAAGCAGACGATGCTCTTTATACTAACCATCTCACGTAAAAAAATATAATAAATAAATTTCTATTAAAATCAGCTGCTACATAAACTGATCAATTATTGGAAACTACGCAATACAGATTTTAAAAATGAAATATCTATGATATAAAATGTTCACATTCTTTCGTAGCCGATATTTTATTTCATTTTTGCATATATTACAAATAAATTAGGTAGAAGAGCTGAAAATTGAAAAAATGAAAAAGTAAAATCAATGACAGGTTGAGCTAACGAATGATATTTAGAATGATTTAAAATGAAAGTCATAACTACATATTTATAACTGAAATATCAGTCAATCTCTTATATCAAACAGTACAACTGAATTTTTACATTTTGAAAATACAAAAATTTATTATTTGCAGTGTTAAAGAAATTTAATAGTGTTATAGCAATGTAGCAATGTTTGCTAAGAGATAGATTATATTAATATTAATTAAATAATATTTTAAAGCATTGATATTTAAACGGCCATTTTCTGTTTTTTAAAATTTTTATGAATCAATGAATCAAATATGAAGTCCTACAATTTATTTTATTTTATTTTTTTTTTAATTTAAGTAGTTATGTACTAAAGAAATAGAGTTTATAAGTCAAGATTGATATGGTTTTGTTAATATTTACATTATTATTACAAATTATTTCAAATATTACTTCTTATTCGAATAAAGTTCATAAGAAGTTGCATCGATATTATTAAGTGGTTAACTGAAAAAAGAATAAAGCGTTTCTATTTCATATGTATTTTAGAGAAATCATTTTTTAGGCGTTAAATAAATTATTATGTTTTCATTTATCAGATCACTTTTCATTGAAGAACATAACAGAAGCTTTAATATGTAGTCGATATAATGTTAAATGCTATTGCAGTTGTGAATAAAAACGTAGAATGTACATTTAATTTAAAGCATACAGTCAAATGCATGTTTTATAAAGAATATTTTCTCATTCGTAACAAGTAATTCAAATTCATAAAATATTTACTATTTTAAATAGATTATTTAAAATAAATAATTATCTTAATTTGAATGAAGGATATAGTCTTCATGGTATAAATTAAATAACTAAAATCATGATTTGTAATGATTCTCAATCTGTATACGTCATTCATCGAATATATTATAAGTATACGACCAAATAACGTTTTTATTAACAACTTTTTTAAAGGTTTCAAATGAGCATATATGTTATTATGATATTTAAAAGCTTTTTATTTTTAGATTTGCATGGTTCGTTACTCTGATCGAATCAACATTCACGTATAGTAAACTCGCAAAACACGTATGACTTAAACCAAATATCATGTAAATGTGGTCTTTTAAAAGCAACATAAGTTAGTTTATTTAAATTTTAATTACACTTTTATGTGATAAATGTCATACATACATTATGAAATATTTAAGTTGATTTGGTGTGCAATTGTCCAAATGGAATACATCTTTAATTCATCATTTTAGAATAATTATTAAATATTAAATAAAATCTACGATTGACTTTAATACTTTGTAATTAAATAGTATCAAAATAATGTTTATGTATATTTCATACATTGAATCTAAACTAGAATTTTCTGAACTTAATTTAATTTTTGAATCTTACAATTACTTTGAATTTGTTCAAATATTCAAGCTTTTGAATATTTAGTTTATTTAATAAAAATACCACATTTGCAATATTGATTATATACAAATCAAAATTATGTTATTGATTGAAATTTTAAAACGAATAAAATTCTGGAGAAATATTTTTCTTTACTTAAATAGTTTTGTACATAATATATATTTAAAAATCTTCTCTAAGGAAATATTTTAAATTGTAGTGTCAACATTTATAATTAAACAGAAAATTAATAATCAATAAAGAATCAATTAAAATATATTTTTTATTACTTAAATTTTTATTGTTTAAATCCAACGCACCACCATATCTTAGAAACTAGAAATTTTATAAACAAAAAAGTATACTTTTTTAAAAACATCAAAATTATCAAACTTTTGTACTGTTAAATATTACTAAAATATATACATATATTTATATATATTAGATATATTTTAACCCTCTATGAGAAAATTGTTTATATATATATATATATATATACTTGTATACTATATATAGTTTCAAAAGTTCATGTTGATATTGTGAACTTTAGTCTCTGTTCGTTTGATTGAAGAATTTAAACTTTTCATATTTAAAACTTTATAAATGATGTTATATACACGAGTACATTACAAAAAGCAATTATAACACTTACAGAAGAGCTAGTAATATCAATTTTCAAGTATTTTCTGTATATAACACAAACTATTATCTAATTTGAATAATTCATGTAATATGTAAAACATCGAATTCAGTGTCAACCTTTTTTATTGAAAGTAATGCATTTATGAAAGATAATATTAATATTTAAATAAGTTGAGGATTCAAATTGTTAGTTTTTTAAATACTGAGTATAATAAATATTTAAAAATAGTTACTTTTTCATAGTAATACTTTTCAATAGTACATCATTTTTTAATAAAGAAAAAAATCTTTTATATGATACAATAAATTTCTTTATATCTCACGACGTATAAAAAACGAAATATTTTAACATTTTACAACCATCTACTAATAATTATTTCTCAGACGTCACGAAAAACCTTGTCAGTTTACATTATTATTGAATAAAAATTAGTATATTATATTTACATATCTATCAAGTTTTTCCTTATTGAACCCAAATGACAGAAGGGTTAGAAAAAATTCTATGAGAATCTTCTTATTGTGACAAGTATTATGAGCTTACTCATGGTTTTAAATTGCTTTTTCTTTTTGAATGATCCATGAAATTTTAATAATTCACATAATCAAACTAGTATTCACTTGCTACTTTGAAATTTTAAATATTAATATATAAAATATTTTTTTATGTATGTATTAGCATTATTTTACATTAAAAATCATTAGTGCTAGATCGGTTTTTAAATTATGAACACTGTATAAGTATTTTCTTAAAACTAATGTGTTCAAATGCATAATTGATTCATTTTAAACAAATTCAAATTTTCTAAAAAATTTACATGTTATGACACTTAATCCAGTAATACATAAAGATTCTTCTAAGAAAACTTATTACTAACAAGGTCAAATACGTGAAAATAATTAAACAATAGATTCCAAAATTAATCTACAATTGCTTATATTACTTATATATAATTGTGTTCGTCTTTTATAGGAAATATTTACAACTAAAATTATTATTTAAAAAAGAAACTTTATGTTTAAATTTTTATTGAATACGAAATTTATGTATCAATAACCTTTTCTTGAAAAATTACATTTTTTTTGTATTTAAAATATTGTTTAACAATATAGAAACTTATAATATTGTAATTGAACATAATTATACTTTGGATTTATTCTATAAATGATAATATAATTAATATTTCAATCTCAACATAATAACAATAGGTAACTGGAGAACGACAGATCAAATTTTAGTTGTTGTCAAGTCAATTCATGAATAAAAACTGAAGTTTAATCCACCTTGCAAAAAAGCTAATTGTTTTTGTAGTAGCTCATTGTTATTATTGTGCATTAATAATTTATTTCAACCCATCAACTTTGAATCAAATTTTGAAATTCCGTTGGTCTTTAGAAATGCACCTTCTTCACGAATTTTGAAGAACTCTAACAATTTATCATTTCATTAACCAAAGTTATATTTTATAGAGGAGGGCATCTAACCTGTACTAACCAAAGGTAGTAAGGTAATTCCACTTCGCTTTCATCGAGGTCAACTCAATATTTACATAAATACTTGTTATCTTAATGCCTATTATGATTGGGTATGTGTTAATCCCCTTATATAATAGTATAAGTACATCTATAATTAATGTGCAGAACATTTAAACGAAAATTACAAACTTAAAATCACTGGCTCGGATTTTTTGTATATTTAAAAAATAATAGAAATAACGAATCATTTTTTCGAACTTTAGAAAATTTCAATTTAATTTATAAGGAAAATGATATTCGCCCACATTCTTTTACTCTCATAAAATGAAAAGTAAACATCAAAACCAAAAACTAATATAAATTGATATATGTAACTTTCTTAAGAACCTTTTTAAAATTTTCAATATCTTTTTACTCGTAAGATTGACGAGGAACTAATTGATTTGAATTAAATATATTTGGTTAGTTATTAATGTATTAGTTTTCTGTTAAGATTACCTAAGCTATTGTAAAACGATGTAATAAACGTTGTAAGTGTCTCGATAAATAAATTAACTATGTTTGCTATCCATTGTTGAATTCCTTTGAAATTAAAAATACCAGATATTCTTCAGTACGAATTTTTACGTTAATCGACGCTAAAAACAATTATTAAACAAGTTTATAGAATATAATTAAAGCCTATTATGTCTATGACATAATTTAATCGAAGTGGCCTCTTATAAAATAATACAATAATTTATATTTTACTCTAAAATATTCTATAAATATTTGATAAAATCAAATTACTTATTATTATATAGCACATAATATATTGGACTTTTAATTAAAAAATTGAAAAAATCAGTCCTCTTTATTATCATATATTGACATTTCTTCAAAGTATTTTGTTTTAATTATTGCTCCGAAAAAGGCATATTTACGAACATTTAATAAAAGTCGTCTTTTCTAATTATTATGCACACGATACATAAGCGATTCACATTTCGGTAAAATTTCTCGAAGGTTGCACAATAGCTCATTGCTCCATTTACTCAGACACTTAAAACTAATGCTTGGATGGATGGGCAGCCGAAATTTTGCATTGTTAAGCTACGCGTGTAAAGGTGTTCCACAAGCAATGGAAATCGTTTCCACCTCCTGGAGAAAAGGTGACAATTAGATAGTCGAGGCTGGAATACCGGATTCATAAAGCATAGCTAAAAAGACGCCTGGATACGCGAGTATAATTGCGTGAAGGTCCATAGGCAGGTTCCGCGTCTGTCACGTGACCGATCGCCACTGATTTGATATTCAAATAAATCCAGCTTCACCACCCGTATTCTCGATACCCTTAATTGCGCTAAATTGGAAGGGACCTGAATTATAAGTGGGGATCGTGGGAGATTTTGTACGTGTGGGTGAAGCGGGTGGCGGCTTTACATTAGAAAGGAGGGGAAAAGGTAGGCACAGGGCTAATAGTCAATTTTAACGACTAATAGATACAGGACTCTACTAAAATATAGATTATTCAAGTGCATTTTGAACTTGTGCTGTTCATTTGGGTAAAAGCAGTATACGTCATTATGAATTCATCATTATGGCTGAAAAGCTCGATTATCTCCTCCCGATATATTACATTTTTTAAACGCCAATTTTTTCGTCTACTTCATTTCTTTCAATTGCTTGAGCATGATGAAACTAGTAAATATTTGTTAAACAAATTTAGATAATATAAAATTTAAATTTATCTAAAGACTGTATTTTACTTACTGAAATATATAATTAAATTTTTTTTACTTTAAATGCATTTAATATGTATTCACATTGTAAATTATTTATAAAGCCATTAACTATAAATCATTTTTAATAATCCCATTATATATTAAATGGATCATAAAAAAATATTAGATTTTGAAATTTAAATATTTTAATTACATTGTTAATAATTTAAAAATATTCATTTTGTACAATGTTTTTAACAAAGACAAATGCATGTATTTATTAAAGTTTTAAAAATATCATTCCTTATTTATAAAACTGTTTAAATAAATTATCACAATAAAATCATTCAAAACTGTAATTTATTCTTCCATCTACACGTTATTAGTGAAATAGAATAAATGAAAAATCTGGAAAACATTTTTTGCAAATATTATTTAGTTTATTTTGGACCTTAATCTATTTGTTTGCGAACTTTGAGTTTTATTGTTCTACAATAACTCCAAATGAAAAATATTTTTGAAATATTATGTATTCATTAATCTACTTAAATGTACTTTCATCAATGTTTCCCCAATATGACAAACATTAAATTTAATAAATTACATACTTCACTTTGACAAATATTAACGAGTTAGGCGCTATACAAGCTTTTCCCGTTATTCCACGCCAGTCAGACGAATTACTGATGGATGATTCTGTCATCAGAAATTATCATCAAATAAGCCGATATATCAAATGAAATTTTATGCTTTCTCATATTTAATCCGCCGTTTTTCATTCATTTTCTCATTCTCATTTATATTATGGGATTTACATTCAACTTAAAAAAAAATTTAGTATTGTAAAAAAGAAATTATTATATTTAATTATTATATAATCTATGTATATGTATAAATACGCGATTTGAAAGCATAAATCATAAGCAAATATAAATAAATAACATAATAAAACCGTGATTTATCAAAAGTAATCAACCTTGTAGAAAAATGTTGATTGTAACATTTCAATGTTTATTTAATTTAATATTTGTAACGTCGAAGTAATATAATTAATATTGATTGAATGCAAAACAAATTGAACAATGATGTAATTAAAGCAGGTAACGAGGTTAAAATATTTCCATTTTACATATACACCAATTTTTGCGATAGATAACTGTAAGCTAATTATTTCTTCATAAGTAATGATCAATTGGTTTTTTGTATCTATATTTACTCTCATTGAAATTAAGCATGATCAATAATTTATTTTAAAAAATGAATAGTCGTAATCCGAATTTATAATACCTAGAAGTTGAATCGCGTACATGAACAAAACCTATGCGTGCTGGATGCATAAATTGTAAAAGCCTCTTTTTAAATATAAAACTTTTCGATAATGGACTAGAATATTAAAAATATTATGTATCTCCAACGAGCACAAAACCATCTACGAGCTCACCACACATATAATCCCAAAGTTAAAAACATTTTTTGTTAGATCTGCGTTAAAATTCGTTAATATGTTTCGTCGGGATTTCGATTATTTCGATTATTGATCCCTCTCGACTGCAGAAAGTTGGGTGTGGGTATAGAATGAGTAAAAGCGCGCGAGGGGATGCAGGTACGGAGAGAGGGCGGACTGTACGCGGCACACGCGCATTACCACTCGCTCGGGCATTCCTCGCTCGCTCGGTGAGCAGCGCGAAAAAAGGAGAGCCAGGTTTGGTGATGCACAGGAGCTCCCAGCGAGAAATTAACATGGCGGCATGGACTGAGTTGTTTGTTAGGGATAGTAGATGGAGGGGGGGGGTAGAGAAGGGGGAAGGCGAGGGAGAAAGAGAGAGGAAGCAGGGAAGGCCAATCAAACCGTCATTTGTAATCAATTAAAAGCCAATAATCCGAATGCTGATTGGTTGGGTATTCGTGCATGCACTACCACGGGAACGCGAGAGGAAGTAGAGAGCAGCACAATAATGCCGGCTTATTAGCGATGTCGAGCTTTATTTACGTATTTCAAAAAAAGAGGGTCTAGTTTTTCCACATCCTAGTGTCGATGTTAAGGATCATTAATCTAAGAGACCACTTGAGAATCGAACGAACTTTGCAAATTGTACTATTCTTCGGTTTTCCCTTCAATAGTTGATATCGATCGCTTTTTTAGTCAAGAATAATAAGGCAAAAAAGGTTCGTTTTTATACGATTCGTTCAAAAATTACGATCGAAATCTTCAACTACATAATTTACGGCTGATATCAAATATTTCTACGGCAAATAATATTTAAAACGCGACCACATTATTGAGAAAATACTCGAATTTGCAGATTTCCATTAGCAAATATAACAGAATAAATAATATACTCTAGTTCTTTTTATCAAATGACGTTTTACATTGAAGTATTTATGAAACTGAAGAAATAAAAATATTAGCCGCAACTTATTACACGGAGAGTAAGGTCTTAAATTTTTTTTATGTACTTATGATACATAAAACTCGTACATCCAGTTATTATTTTTTTAAATTCTAAAATTAAGACTGATTCTTTTTTACAGCCGAACACTAAATTATAAAACGTTGTTCGCATTAATTATTTTTACGTTATTATATACTTTATAGGCATCATTTTGGGAATTACAAGCTGGTACTCATTCTTAATATGAATTTTAAAAGAAATTCTCCTAGAAAGTTATTTGCTCTCGATGTAGTAGAAGTACGAAGGTAACACTAAAAGTTCAAACTCAGCATAACTAAACAATGCGAATCCTCTCGAATCCTAAAAGATTGTTCGCCTCACAAAGTGTCTCAGCGAAACAGTTCAAAGCCCTGGGGTTGAGCATCCACCACGAATCTCGTTTCACTGGAGTGAGGCACTTCGAAAATCAGAAACAAGTAGCCTATATCCAAACCACTTACTCACTGCAGAAGCATTTTCTTGTGCTCAATGCGATGAAAAGAGCAACGGAATTCCAACGAGAGCACTTCGTATTTCCCTTACACTTCGAAACCATTGGTTGGTGGGCGACGGAGGGGCAAGTGGAAGAACGGACGGAAGGTCAAAGAAGAGGTGGAAGAACGGATATTTAACAAGAATACTCGACGAGAAGGAAAATGCAGTATCCCATTTTCACAGCTTCGTCTGCCGTTCGTTCCGCAACATATCGACTCCTACCAGACACGTTTTTCCCACTCCCCACGCCGTCCTTTTGGCAGATGCGGGTTTCCCGGAAAGGGGTAGAGGGACGATGATGCGTGAGCTTCTGGTATCTATGGTTGGCCGCCATTTCGCTCATCAGACCGCTGTGCAGGTTTGCGCATAGATGCTGCAGGATAGTGGGGTTAACCGAATAGGCAGTACGAGTGGGAAGTTTCCCTTTTTAACCGTCAAATTTAGATATTTAGCACTCAGAGCTT
Source organism: Kradibia gibbosae (assembly GCA_018907135.1). Taxonomy (NCBI): domain Eukaryota; kingdom Metazoa; phylum Arthropoda; class Insecta; order Hymenoptera; family Agaonidae; genus Kradibia; species Kradibia gibbosae. The sequence goes on along the minus strand of JACCHX010000002.1, from coordinate 12,388,083 downwards.
CACGGCGCTCGTAACCTGTGGGCCTGGACCAGGCTTTATGGTCTGCGGAAAAAGTTGGTATTCTTTCCGTTGAAACTAAGACAGAAGGCAGACAAAGATTTTTCCAAGCGTCGTGGGCAACGCAGCTAACCGATCGCCCCTGTCATTGTTTAGTAAATTTAATTCTTTCGGCATCGCAACCTCCGTATCTCCACGTATGCCTCTATCTCATTAGGCCGATTGGTTAATTATCTTTCTTACACCCGGAGCATAAGAGAGCATCTGGATCCGCTCACTCCCATCGTTCGCAGCCGGATCTTGTTCGCGTCCCCAAATGTAAGCTTTGACGCAAACTGCGACAATGGCACAAGTATATACGTATTTATGTATAGCTTGAGTCCAGTGGAAATAGAGTTTCATGAGCAGTGTCGTTCTATAATGTCCAGAATTTGCACAACGCAGATCAACTTTTCCCTGTACCAGCACAATTCATTTTTCGGAGGTTTTACTTTGTATTTATTTTATAATGTTAAGAGACAAATATGAGAAAGTAATTGATAAAAAAGACTATATTTTGAGAGACGGACCAACTATTCTTATATTTTAAACTGTTGAAGGACATAAAAGGTTAAAAGAGACTAATACTATTTCTGCTAAAATTAAAAAGAAGCCTGTTATTATTTCGGGAATCATTAAATGATAGAAATTCTTGCGACAGCATTTCAGAATTTCAGTTTTTATGAATATTTTAATGAGTTTTCACTGTTATACGCTAGTAGAAAATAAAATTCATTACAATCGTATTTAAAATACTATATCAATTCAGAAGATATTACATGAGATCAGAATAATGGTGTACAATAAATTATTAGAAAATTTTTGTAAGAATAAAAATGTATTATAAACAATAATACACATACTCTTTCAAATTCACCTCTTATGAATAACAATGTTGTATAAAATGTTATTATTAAAGATATACATGTTATATTATGTGCACATCCATATCTTCTTTTTATCATTTTCATATAGTCACTTTTCAGATTTTCAGAATTTTAATTTGTGTATATATTTTTTATTAAGACCTTATTTTCAAAAGGATCTTACAATCTTATTTAATTTTATATTATTTTTACACAATTTATTTGTAAAAAACCATACATTGTTAAAACACTATTTCACCAAAACTGCAATGGAAGCTCATTACAAAAAAATTGTCGGTACACAGTATTCTGCTTCAAACTTTCCAATAATAAATTTCAGATATAGCCTTGAAGTTGTATAAAGATATATGTCCCATCGAATATAAACCGATGATGATGATGAAATTTTGTTTAGTTTTTGTCGTAAAATATTTGTAATGATGTGGACGTCTTTACCTTTTATAATTACATTACCACCTTTAAATCAATATTATATTTTTTCTTTAATAATATTTATAATAGTTTTTATTTATATTTTAGTATTTTTAGCCATAACAATAATATTTAGAACAAAATTCTTAGTAAAAAATCTAATTTATTTTCCACATATTCTATATTATTATTCAATGTAAAATTACAAAATGATTGCAACGTTAACGAAAACAAAATAACTAATATTAAATATTTTTATAATATCTTATTATAAGAAATAATGATATGATGATGAGGTATAAAAAGAACTTTGAAGATTTGCTTTTGGAATTCTAAAGAGACTGAAAATACGAAAAATTATTAATGTTTCATCTTTGAAATGTTATTTCAGGTTTTGCTAATATTTAACGTATTTAAACCAACTAATTAACTAATAATAGATTTTATTTAAATATTGTGACGATTAAACATTATAAATAGACCAAACAATAATTTACAGGTGTAAATTTATCACTTTATATGTAATTAGAGCATAAATTATACTATTATTATTATTAATTTTTTATTATTTAAATATGAATTTTGTGTAGCTCTAACATAATAATAATTTTTTAAAGTAATTAAAATTTTTTTTGATATAACAAAATTACATTTTAATTTTAATAAATATAAAAATATTTATACTTCAAATTTGTAATATACGAATAAAAATTGCAGAATTCTCATGGCTTTTTAATTTAAGTCAAATTCATTTTTTAGACAATTAAAACATTAAAAGAATTATTGAATTAATTTCAAAGTACATAATTTTTTATGCTATTTGCAACTAAACGTTCCAGTTTTAGTTATATAAATTCTATATAACGATCTTTTGAAAATACAATAGGAATATAAAATTGTTTAAAACATAAGCAATATGATTATATTCTCAAAAATTAAATTGTTCCGATACAAAATCATTTGTTAAATGTAAGTATTTATCAATAAAGCACATTATGTAAAAAATCTTTATAGAAACAATATATTGAAGAAATAAACTAAGAATTGCAATTATTTACAATTATAATCATTAAAATCATATATTATTAACAATGTATTACAAATTAATCATTATGAATTTTCGAAAAAATTTCGTATGTTAAACAGTTATTTTATTTGTATTTCCATAATAATATTATGAATTCGATTTTATTCAAATCTGTATTTAGTCGGAATAAAACGGCTTAAGTTTAGGCCTTTAAAAGGCATTTTACCAATGCCTAGTTTTGCCCGATTTAAATTCTGTTATAAATTTCGCTTTAGCGTAGTAATAATTAATGTTTTGTAAAATTATACACATTAACATACCTATGTATTATTTTTAAATATACCTAAATAGTTTTATTCATTTTTATGTTGTTTTACTGTTTTTTCAGAATGCAAATTTTTTGCTATTGAGAAGTTAAAAATCATGTATTGTTTCTACAGTATGCAAATAAATATTTAGTTATTTAAGAAATATAGAGAAAAACAGTGAACCAGGTAAATAAGTTGTCCAATTAAGACACCAATCGGTACAGCTCTTCAAGATAAGTTTAATCGAGGATTAAATATGATAAACAGTGCTAGAGATCGACATTCATTCCCCCAGATAATGACGAGCGTCGGAAGCTAGATACGAAATAAAAGAAAGTAGAAAAGTATATTCTTTAAATCATGAAGTCTTTATTAATAGATTTGTTCGAGAGTGCCTGGGAGATTTAGCAAAACTGTAAACTTATACATTCGGTGGAACGTGACTTACAGAGTATATTTTTTTCTGACATTACGTATCCATCTGGGAAAAGCTAAATAATTATTGCATTTCTATTTAAGTTTTTATCGTTTAGGAGTAATAATTAAAAAATTGATACTCTAAATGCGTGGTATTTAATCAACTTAACCACTTATAATGTAACTTCAAAATTTGCTTAAACATATAAAGTTTAGTTATATATCCTGTAAAAATTAAGGACATTTTAGTTAATATCATTTTATATAAAAAAATTATACAGGGCTTCATTTTGAAAATTTAAACTTATGCCAAAATTATGGAAATGAATTATAAAAAAAAAGTTCTCTTTATATTAAAAGTACATAAGCCAAAACTTTTTTAAATAATTTTAGTTGAATACAATTACTTATTCATCTTTATTCTTCATAAAATTTTTTTATGTCTTTTTATTATCACTCTTGATTAAGTATTCTTTTATTGATAATGACTTATATTTTATCATCCTTTACCTTGTTTCTATAAATCAAATACCATTACAATAAATGAACGATTCATTTACAGAATTCGCTGGCACTCTCATGTATGATCATATAAATTATTTTCAAAACTTTTTTCATTTTTAAAAATAATCTTAAAAAATATACTCAATACATATTTGTTTATTAACATAGGGGTGTAGAATAGTTGACAATAGTATATTTACGAAAATTTAATTCCACTCTCCCTTAGAAAATGTAACTCTTAATATGTGGAACAGAGATCCATTCCGGCATAAAAGAGTCTTCACGACTATTCATACTATTCAAGTTCAAATGTCATTCAACGTAATTGCGTATGCGGGATCGCGTTTCTTGATTTAGCGAATCTCTTTTCGTGCACTCACTATAACTCGCCCGAAGAGCTCGAGAGAAGAGCAGACAATCAAGTTTCCTTGATTCGCGGGCATGGATAAAGATAAAGCACCAAGAATCCGAGTTGTGACGAAGAAGCCACGATAGACAAGGATGAGTTGGGGGAGCCGGAAAAGCATAATGAAGTGAAGACTTTCTAAGTGATGAGATCGAAAAGAATTACTTGCTCATGGAATCCGAAATTATTATTTCTTATTATTTCATTTGAAATTCGATTTAAAGAAAAAATCGGTTTATAGCAGTTGGCTCTGCTTTCTTTATAAAAGTAAATGGATTACAGTAATAAAAATCAGAAAGAGTTAATATTTTATTTGATATTTCACTTAACATTTGATGTTTAACCTATTGCATTGCATCGCAATTTTTTTCTATATTAATTAAAAGAATTATTGGAAAAATTTTATATGTAAAATAATTCATTAAAGTACAAAAATATTATAAAAAGTGTTGGTACTAAAAAACCATGATTCTCGAACAAACATTGTAATATTTTTAATACGATTACTACATATGGTATTTTAGAGGTTGAACATTTATGTTATCATTTGAAGAATTTAGTGACTACTTACTAAATACGTAAGAAGCGTACAGGGAAACTTGAGATGGCAAGGACATTTCAGTCATAGCCCTAAAAATACTTCAAAATTAAAATTAGCCATCGCTTAAATTTTTTAAGAATAAACGGATTTTGAGATATAATGTATTTTAAGTGCAAATAATTTGTCTGTTATTCTTTCACTTGTAGTATACTATTATTCCTTAGAAATACAAGTGATTATTTTTTTAAATTTCTTCAGCATGCATAACATAAGAATACATTTTTAATAAATAATATATAAATAAAATTATCATTATTGTTTTTAATTTTATTAATACAATGTTTATACTATATTTTCTTTAATTTTATGTTAGTATGCTTTTGAAAATTTTATGATGATAAGTAATTAATGTAGAAAATGAAAATTTATGTTTACAATCGTCTAATAAATTATGAGACCAAGAAAATAAATGAATTTTAAAAATACGTTTGAAACAGTGCCTACAACAATATTTGAAACAATACAAGAATATTTTAGGTAAAGAAATTGATTAAATTTTTGTTATATTTAATTTTAAGATATATACTTTTGGAGAAGTACATCTGAAAATGATGTAAAATATGTTTCTATTATATAATAATGAAAAAAGAAAAGAAGTAATAATCATGAATTATTATTAATGATTTTATGTTTTTAATTAAATGTTTAAAGTAATAATAAAATCATTCCCTACACTCATATGTATGATATAAATCATAGTATTTAATTAAATTTATTTAGCGAACAAGCTAATAAATTTTGATTATAAAGGAAAACTAAAACATTTCATAATCGCTGAAGATTAAACTATATAGGATTCAAACAAAGACAGAAAATAAACACTGCATGCATAACTAAGGGAGGGATTAAAAGCTATATTCATTCTTGCATTTAGAAAATTTGTTTTTTAATAAAATATAAGTGTAAGATATTATTAGATATTATTTAAGATGCAATTGTTAAGATACAATTCCTAGATATTAAATACTATTTTAAGATTGGCTAAAAAATATCTTTTTTTATTTTATTGTATTTTAATATACTTATTGAATTTACTCGTTAAGAACTTATCCTATTAAGTAATTATCCTAATAGTTTGTCTCTCATTTCGTAATTGTACATTGAAATCTCAATTTGCGGCATGAATTTCAAAAAGTTCGTTATAATTATCGATCGACGTCATATCGACAGACGTATATTTACTTAGCTTTGTAGTAAAAATGATATTTGTTATTTTAATTAAAACAATGTGTAGAATAATTACATAAAGATCGTAATTGAATGCAGAGCATATCCTCAGATATATTGAACTCGACCGTACAACATGCCGACAGTTTCTCTATCACGATCTCATCATTGCCGAGTCAGCAAGCACACTTCCTTATCTTTGGAAAGAGTTTGAGATTCGAGGCGGATGAGTTTGCTCTTGCGTATAGAGCTTCCTATTTCTAATAACTGTAATAATGTCGCTTAATAATGAGCGGAACTCTCTTAAGAGAGAAGCCGATGTAAGTACTTGGCTAAATGTATACACACAGGTCGATGCTCTTGTCTATTTCGAATGTCTGATTTATTTAAAATAAAAAATGCGTTTCTGATCCACTACCTTATAAGCGAATAGATATTGCTGTTCTTTAGAAATCTTGAATTTGAAGGATTGAGATGAAGAGTAAGGCGTAAGCGAAGATGAAAGAGAGACAACCATACAAATGAATGAGGAAAAAGCATATCAAAGCAGAATTTCAGTAGAATTGTCAAGATAACTTTGTATCCAGAAGAAAAAGAATAAAAGGATGAGTAAGAAAAAAACACAAAAAAAAGAAAAACCTTAATCTGTTTTGCTTTTTATCTTTAATGCTTGCGTGATTATTAACTACTCTGTAAAATTAAAATAATTCTTTCTTAATCCTTTTTAATTAATACTTCAATATTTCTGTGATGGCTATAAAATTACAAAAATATTTTGTTATTTCATATTAATATAGATTCTTAAACATATTTATTATATATATTGGTAAGTTCTTTTTAGCTGAAGGAAATAGATTTAAAATATTTAAAGAAATTTTATTAATTGATAATTATTTAATTCAATATTTATTATTTTATTCCAAAAAAATAACTAGAACAGTGATAAATTGTTATTAAAAATAAAAAATTTGTTTGTTGTCAATGAATTGTTTTTTACTTAAAAATTTGATTAAAAATTTAATAAAATCATACAGTAGCATTTTAGAAAGTATTGCTGCTTAAAGAAATAAAATATATTATTTTAAATTATTTTAAATTAGATATAATTATATAAATCATCGATTATATTATATATCATTATATAAATGCGAAAAATAGAATATTTATATTTTTATCGTTAATTTGATAATTCAGTAAGGAATGTAAATAAATTAAATTATGGTAAAGTAATTAAAAATATATATATATATAAATACAAAATATTAGTTTTTTTAGCCAACACTATTTATAAAGCCAACGAAAAACAGTCCTACATGGAATTTCATACAAAACTGTGTTTTAAAGAATTACTCAATTAACTAATGGAAACCACCGTTTTAAATATAAACTTTATTGATTTTATTTACATTTTATACTGGAGACATAATAGTATTTTATTTTTTGTTATCTTATCGTTTGTTGAATACACAACACATTCAAATAATATGAAATATTCAACCTAAATTTTTAACAGAAATTATACTATAAAATTGAAAAAATAATTTTAATTGATACTATGTTCTGATACATTACATATGAATAATCATTTTTGTTCAGAATAAAAACTAAAAAATTGACATCAATTTTTTTATTGTACGATAAAGTAGATTTGGCACACAATGACACTGACACATTATTCCTTGTATATATATGTAAAATAATGTATTTATATATATTTATAAACTTCTTAAATAAATTAAACTGTTATTTAACGAATGCACAAGAAAATTTTTTTTGTTGCATATATTTCTATAATATTAACTTTACTTTCTTCATTTATAACATTTATAAAAAAATCCATTAAATAAAATCTTATTGAATAAAAGTTTAATAACGAAATCCAATAAGTATACAAGTATTTGATCAAGCGTAAACGTTGATAAATAAAATTTTGTTTAAGATAATGAATTTAGAAATTGCATTTGGTATAAAAAAAAAACTTGTAAATACATATGTTATAATATTATAAAATTTAGTAAAAGTGAACTACAAATAAATACTATAAAGACAAAAAATTTGCTTACATTCTAACCCTATAATTTAAGCCAAAATTAAATAAAAAAATATTTTATTATACTACTTTGTACAATAAACAAAAAAATTATGTTTTTAATTATTATTAAAAAAATCTTATAATGATTTCTTCGCCCCTTTCATATTAAAGTATATATCCATCATAAGACAATTATTTCAATTAAGGAAGTTTTTTTCAAGTTTTTTTCAAGTTTTTTTCAAGTGAAATTTCGAAATAAAATATGCATTTTTTTATTCAAACATAATAGCCATGTATCTCGACGATAAAAATTATCATTTAACTACTTAGAATGTTAGACTTAATTCTTGGATGCAAGTTACTTTCAAAACTAGAGATAATCTGGGTAATATTGTTTATGGAATTAATATTGTGTCACATCAATTCGTTTCGAAATTATAATTTATCCGACGTCAATTTATGGTCTTCCTTAATATTTTTATTTTTAGCAAGAAATTTAGCTGTAAATTACACATTTTTAGTAAATTTCTATGACTACAATAGATTTTGTTAATTTATCTATTATATTATTTATCTTTTTGAAGTAATTTTAATGTTTTCATTTATTATGTATATGAATTATTTATTTTATTATATAAACGCTTTAAATTTTTACAAATAAATGTCATGAAAAAATTTTACAATCCAAAGACTTATTAAGTTTTTTCTATTTGGAATGTCTCGGAAATATACTCAAAAATGAAATCATGGATAATCATAATTATAGTATTTGGTGTTTTCAAAAACAACTATTGATTTTACATTTTTCCATACATTATATAGTAAAAAGTAAATGATTTTTATGACAATACTATGCAGTAGATTAGAAAAATGCACAAATCTTGGTGACACAAGTTTCTGTATGACTAAGCTGGAATTGAAAATTATACACCACTTTCCATGTGGAGTCTAATTCGAACAGATTTCACTTTCGTCACACAAGCGACGGCGAAAGCAGCGCATATTACATGATCGCAACTTATCATCACGAATGCGCAAAATGCCCGATAATCTCGGTATACAGCGCTATCGGTTCGATTTCGCTCTCATCCCAAACTATTTGTTTGGAGAGGGGAAGGCTGGACTTACGGATTATCTGTCCAAATTAATGTGTAGAAAGTAGCGAGAATCCGCCCAAAGTCAATAATTCTCCATCAAATATTCCTTTTTTCAGTCTCCCCCTTTTATGTACCATGCAAAATATATTTCTAGCGCTTATTTTAAGCAAAATTATGCTAATTTTATCAAAGAATAATAATTTGTTTTATTACATGCTAGAAACTTGTTTAAAAAAAAATAATCAGAAATTGCCTTCAAGAATTTAAATTTCCTGATGTAATTTTAAGTATTTATAAATTAAACGTATATATTAATATTAAAATAATCTCAAATAAACTTCATTATAGCTTTATAGCTTTAAAACGTAATAATTAATAAAAATATTTCTACCAATAGTTTTCAAGTTACCTAATTTATTTATTGTAGGAAATGGATTTTAGCATCCAATAGTTCCTTTCAATTTTCATTTGTATTCAATAATTATAATATCCGTAATTGTACAATATAAAGTCAAAATTTAGATTTATAATTAATGAGCAATAATAAAATATATTAAATATGTCGTCAGCACTCAAAACGCGAGAAAGTTACTATAAGAACACTTTACTTTACTAAACGTATTAGATTAATTGTAAGTAGCTTTTTATATTTGAGTTTTGTATGAAAATCTAATTGAAACAAAAAATAAACTTTTCGTAGTATTATTGAAGTATAATAATTTAATTAAAAATTATACTGCTATAATTAATATTTTTCAAAACTTATGTAGCATTAACAATCTATTTTTAATGTACTCTGTTTCACAAAATTTAAATTATAATATTTTTTTCATAGCTGAAATATTATCAATGTATTTTACTCTATGTTTTAAAAAAATTAATATAAATTGTTATGTATTAATAATATAAGTATAAATAAATTAATGTAAATTGTTATGTATAATAATATAAGAGTAAAAATAAGATTCGTATCTAAGAGGATTCTTGAAAAAATTTATATTTGAATTTTTTTTTTAATATATTCTAGTAATGTTTAAAAAGGTCAGCGAATACAGAGTGAGAAATGTAAGAGATTGTGGGACACTTGACAATGCCAACATGAAACACTTTCTTTGTGAATACACCATCCGTGACGATAACATGAGTACGCGTGTACTGTACTGTCTACTTTTTACTATAATATATCTAATATATTACGAAAGAAGTTACGCAGATAAGCAGTTTTATGAAAATTTTATTATGTTGTAAACAACGAATACTTTTTTTTGTAATATAAAGAAACGAAGAACTTAAATGATTATGAAAATTTACTTTCTTGCTAATTTTGTATTTGGAAATAGAAGGTTAGCTATAATATTTTTATTACATGCCTTGTCAAATCTAACACACTTCTGTTACTACTAACTCTATTACTTATAATTCTTCTTCTTTTTTCTTAATTTTTTTTTCTATTACAAATAAAATTTGAAAAAGTCATTATTTTTTTTGCATCTGTCTTTTCTCAAAAAACACTTATACACTTTATAAATACATACATTAACATAATTTTATTTATTAATATATAATTCTCTAAAAATTAATATAGATATTGGTAAAAATGTGTTCATTGGAAACCAAAAGTTATATTTGTCCACAAATATATTATTATATTTATAATTATGATTATAATTAAATTATCGACTGTACGTGGATTATGCAAATTGTAAAAATTATCAACAAATGTTTTATATAATTAATATAATAACCAAAACGTACGTTTAAAACTTTTTTTTAACTTAAATAGAGTAATAGGAATCATTAATTAATAATAATTTTTCTGTATATTTTTCTGTTTCTTTAACAACAATTCTGTCAATGAACAACTTAACTTTTTTATATGTTTGAAAGTTATTAATTATTTTATTTGTATCTCGATGAAAATATTTTCTTGAAATTCAATAAATTATAATTATCCGATACTAATAATTTCAAACCGAATGAAGAACATCAAATCTTTATATGAAAATTAATAATAGGCTTATAATACGTGATTATTGAATATAAATATGAAATTAATATATTAAATTCACTGTAACTCTATTATTAAAAGTTTAATGTTAAGGTAGAAAAACGCGTTAAAATTATATATTATACAATAGTTTAATATTGATTTTATTAAATATACATATTATATTTTTATTTTTTTATTATTTAAAAAATACCTTTTAAACCAATACTGATAAATTATATCCTTTTTTTATAAATCCTTACAAAATATGAATACAGTGAACTTATATTAACTAATATCATTATTACCATCTAATGTGAAATGTTTTTTTTTCAATTTATAATTAAAAAAAAAGCCTTTATTGACAATGTATTAATAAAATTTTTAAGTTATAACAGATTATTCTTATTTTAATTGATAGGTATTTTACAAATGTTAACAAAATTATGAAATAAATTAAATTCGTATTTAAAAAGTGGTATAATGAATTGTATGACTTAGAATAACCCAAATGGTATTTAAAATAGTTTTTTAATTTTTATTAATAGTAGAATTTAAATATTGTAGTTCATAGCTTACTTAAAATTTCTTAAACCATTGTTCGACCTACAAATATAATTTTTTTATAAATATTTTTAACACCATGAAAAAATATCGTTTTCTAAATCTAAATAGAATTCCTATGAGACCTATATTATATGTGCAATGCAAAGTAAACAACTAGATCACACATCTAAGCAATCTGCATAAGAAAATCATAACGGCGAATTCACGAAACAAGATTAGAGTCTGGGGTCGATTCTTATCAGAAGCATTCGAAAGTGTTTGCACTGGGTACTTCATTTACTGTTCTGAGAAAAAAATGTGAATTTTACACAGTACTGCTGTAGTAAATTTTTTTTTATTTTAAATTGACTTTGCTACATTATATGATACGTTTAGATATTTGATTTTTAATTAATAACAACATATAAGGTAATTGTAATCCTCAAGTACGTTCTCAACATTCTTTCGCATTAACCCAATTATTTTTATTTTGAAAGAATAAACACAAAAATTAAAAATACTTTCAAATTTTAGTTAATTACACATGTATTTTTTGGCATGTTTTTAATAATTAATTTATACAATTAAAATTTTATACTAAAAATTTTTTTCAAACACTTTTATAATTTCCAAGATTTAGTCAAATAAAATAATTAGTTCTGTAAAATATTTTTTGCATCAAAGTCTAGTCTAACGGATAAAATATACAATTTTCAATTATGAAATTAATAATAAATGTAATGGTAAATTATTATATTTAAAAAAAAAAGGAAATTCTTTGTAACTTACAAATTTTATTATCCATTTAATATAAAAATATTCTATGCTAAAATTGACGTCCAAAGTTTACCTAAAAAATGAGAAAGATGTTAAATAAGATTAAATTATAAACTGTTTAAAACTATTAGTGTTGAGTTCATCTTAAAGAAGGTAAGAAATATAAATATTTTTTCAAAAATAATAGTTTCTTATATGTGAGAAATATTGTTGAGATTTTTCAGATATTTTAATAATTATGAAAACAATTTAACGTCATATTACATATTATTATTGTAGATAATTTATCAAACATATTTTCATATATTGAATCATATTAATTTACAACATTCAATTTGAATCAACATTTTGTTCTATCATTATTAAATATCTGTTCTATTATTATATTTATGTTCATTGTTATTAAAAGCTAACGTATAAAAAATTAGAAATGCAAAATTTGATCATCACAAATCATTTTTATATTATATTTTAATAATTATGTATAAAATAATTAATTAATAGTATAAATTATTGTGACTTAAAGTTGAGCTAAAATTAATTCTAACAAATAATAAATTAATAATTTACATTAAACGAGCTTGTGTAAGTGGGATATATCGAATAATTTGACATTACCGGGTGCCTTAACTAGAACTAATGGATACCAAAATAGAATGGAAACGAGATGTTGTTAATTAAGAAATACAAATTATTTTTAAAAAATGAAAAACTTTCAAATAAAATATTAGTTAATCAAGTATTAAAACTTCTTTAGCATTAAAAAAAATTTATCAAGTATTTAGAGTGTCTTCTTAAAAAATATTGCAAATGCGTAAATTTTGATCTATATTTATACAAGAAGGATTTGAAGGAATTAAGAACTGTTCGTTAATTTGTAAATACTTGTATATAAATTAAATATGCATTTTTCATTTTATATAAACTACTATAAATCGTTTAAATATTACGAAAAAATTTAGCTAAAAAATTTTTTTTTAAAGTAATAGCAGTGGCTTTTTTAACTTTTGATGAGCGCTAAATCATATAAAAACCAAGGTCAAAGATATAGGCGGTTCTTTAACATTAAACATATGAATATAATGGATGGTATCATTGTGTGCGAAAGTTTTTCTGATGATTTCTTATAGTTTTAAATAAATATTACTTCATTTTTATTAAAATAAATTTATATTGGATCTTTTATCAGAAGAGATTTTATATGTGCTTTTTATCATTCTAATTTAGTACAAGCGTTATTAGTACGTATGTAAAACTAATGCTTGCATTTAATATCTATGTATTTGGTGATACTTTATATAAAAGTGTTGCTATAAATAACTACCTTAAATTTTTTTCTTCTGTTACAATTAAAATTTTGCATATTATTAAATTTTGAAAATTTATTTTAAGCTTAAAACATAAAAACTTTGATATTAAAATTTGTTACACTACTTTATGAATTTATAGTATACATTATTTCTTGAGATAAACATAAAATATCAGTTAAAATATTATTTTTTAATGTAATATATTACAACGTAAAACTAAGAATTTAGTTTTTAAATAAAAGATATCAATTTAAAAAAAAAACTTTTTTTATAGTAAAAATATTAATAAGATTTATATAAATGTATAAAATAGTATAAAAGTATAAAATAATTGTAGCCAGCAATAGAAAAGAGTTTACAAATTAATATGAGAGTTACTGCATAAATACGTTCAATTACAAAATAATGTTCATTGAATTGAGACCTATAATGTTTATCCGATAAAACTATAGATATGAAATATAAACACAAACACAATCTTTTATTTTCAATATTATTATAATTCAGTTTTACAATATTAAATTAACTATACTCTTATTTATTTTCACTGCATTTATAATATAAATTATACTACATGGTTATTAATAGGATTATCTTTTCATTAAAATACTCAGAGCTCGTCTAATAATGTTAAAAATATATTTAGGTTATTGCAATCCTATACATTATAACTTATAAGTTCAATGCTATTTGGTAAATAAAACAGAAATCTAATAAGAAGATATATTGATATATGCAAGACGTATATTTTTTAATTTTTTAATACCATTCCTACTGTATTACTTATGTGAAAATTGTTTTTGATGAATATAATCTAATTCAGTATTATTTTTAGTCAGAGTGTTTGTGTAGCAATGTAACTGATATAATGAGCAATGCATTTTGCTTATTAATTATTAATATCAAATATTTATTAATATCAAAAATTTTTTATAGAACAGAGATATTTTATTTTAATTATATTTATTAATTATTAATTAATTAATTATATATTTTGTATCTAATTAATAAATCAAAACAAATAACATTTACATAATAAATATCTTACTGTATATTATTGTTTTAAGGTGTGTTAAATAATTCATAAATAAATTATGTTAACAATACTACTTTTAATATTAACCTTAAAACAAATTTTCTACATTATAATAAATTTTTTTATAATGCTTGATTATATAATATGGAATATAAGAATAAAAAATATTTATCTCAAAAAGAAACAATAAATTACTTGAAAACAGTTTGTAAAAATAATAGACTTTTAGCAAGTCTTCAAAATTCGGATAACTTTCACAATGAACAAAGTAATTTATTATCAATATTCGAAAATGTATCAATATCGAAGATTATTTTACATATCATTATTATTTAAAGAATTAACAGATTATTGTACATTAACGTAAAACATTTAATCATAATTTTAAAAAGGTTTCTATCTCTCTTAAACTATAATATATTACTTCAAAGATAAATTGTTTTAAGCTTAATCGCTATTTACAATTTGTAAACAATTTTAGCAAAATTTTTTTTTAAATATTGTATAATAATTATGTGTTATTTTTATTGTTAATTTTAATATTTGATATAATAAATAGATTTTAAATGTTTGATTGAAATAGCAGCGAGGTATTTCATCTTGATTCTAGAACTTCTAAATTGAACTTTCTAAATTGGAGGTCTTGAAAATTCAGACTAGAGATATTGTGATAAAACAGTTGCATCCGTATCAGCGGGCGCTTCTGATGACTATCTAATTTATACCTGCAAATATGTTTATTTGTACATTCCGATCCTCTATGGCAGGCTCATTATAATACTTCCGTATGCGCATAATTATAAAAATCAACAGATTGATTATATACAAGACTTGATTGACTTGGTAAGGTGTTATGAAATAAATATATTTTTTATATTGGTAATCATAGATAACATAGATAGTTGAAGAAAAATGTGGAATCATGTTTCATTATCAATTTACGATACATAATTATAATGATGTTTTAATAACGAGCCTGATTATGCAAGCATTGTGAAAAACAAGATCGATATTAAATATTACAATATTGCTTTCAATTTAAACCATTCTAACTTTCTAACATTTGAAACTACTTTTGCAATCTTACAAAAGATGATAAGTTGTATATAAATTTTATAAATCGCAGTAGTTCGTTTTATTTTACTTTTAAGTACTGTAAAAATAAGTGATAATAAAAGAACACAAAAAATTATTTAAAAAATTGTATTCTAAATGTGTTGAATAATGTTTTATCCAATAAAAACATTATATATTTATTAACTTAATTTTTATTTTGTTTTTTAGTTACTGAAGCTTAAAAAGTTTTTTTTTATTAAAGCTACTTTATAATAATGTTCCGTTCACATTTCTTAATTTTATTGTCAAAAGCAGTGAATAAGCGCAGGCAGTTAAGACTGTTGTATTCAATGAATGCTAAAAATACCCATTGCATTTGTACGCACACAGGCCACCGAAATATTGAGTTGGCATTTTGAATTCTAAGTACAAAGGGGCTGTGAATTCACATTAAAATCCAGTGTTATTCAACTCGTCACATCTTCATTACCCTGGCCGTTGTTCACGTAAACCAGAAAAAGTTTTACATGTTTCGACACTCAGCTTCGCCAGCAATTTTAGATCAAATCCACCCTATTCCAACGTGTCAATGAAATCGAGAGGGACGCGTCTGTGCATTCCCTCTTCCCAAGGGAATGCCAATCTCGAATGACTGCAGCAGAGTAGCCGAAACTTACCTTGAACCCTGATACTTACGATCGTAGGCAATTGTATGAACCTACAAAATCGACTTTCGATTACTTAATTACGCATTGATAGCACTTTTACGAACTCGTATGATCTTTAATCAACTACGGATGTATGATTATTACTAGATATTACCATTTATTAGGCTAAAGAAACGTTATGTGAAGAGGATTTTAAAATACTCATTCCGTATTCGCTTTGAATAATACTCTCGAGAACTACAGTGTATTTACTATGTCTAGTTTATAATGGATCAGCACTCACTCTAATGTTTTTTACCTGACGTGTAAATTAAATATATATATATATATGCGTTGCGTTTGAAGAACCAATAAGCAATATCTTCAACTTCAGGAATATTTTATTCTTTAAAGTAGTATAATGAAAATCAATAACTCACATTAAAAGAAATATACATGATTTAATATGCATTCTATATTAAATACCATACCGTTATCTCAAAATAATGTGTATATATAATACAAAATATATAAGATAAGAATTAACGAGATAGGATATGACTAAATAAGAATTCAATGCACGTATAGAGAAAATAACGATATATACTATTTAACTACTTTATAAAATTAATTCGTATTTTGGGTAATTCTCTCAATAATCAAAAAGTAAGATGGTTGTACTGAATAGCCAATAACTTTCAATCAAATACTCTCATTCATGATAGTCATTACTTAATGCTTAAAAACATAAAATACTAATAAGTAGTGCAACCACTACCACACGCTGAAATCCATCAATAGTAAATTCATGCAAAAGGAGGCAAAACAGGAGGCTGAAATAACCATATTAGTTATTTTTTTTATTTCGTGGTATATCATGATCTATTAGCTTTTACGTTATCTGTAAGTAACAGTAAGCTAATTAAATATTATACAACAAAAAAGGAAGAATTTATAATAAAAATATAGAAATTTTTTAATTTCATTGAAAGGATAATTAATTCGGGTAGGTCTCAGCTAAAAATGGATTGCCGTCACTTCATTATTTTTTAACGCAATTAAAGTTTATATAAACTTTAGGGAAAGGTACAACGGTTAAAGGTTTGTACAATAAACATGTTACACATTCAAATTGTTGTCACTTACAGTTGTCGAATTTGCATGCAATTATTAATAATGAAGAAACGGATGCTAGTAGTGAAGTCGATAAAATATTATTAATGCGTTTTTCTCAAACAGTCACAGCAGTCATAAAAATTACAGAGTATATTATCATAGCTTTTCACGTTTCTACGACTTGCAAAGTACAGTCAAAGACTTTCATTGTTGTTTCGAAATGAGAGATAAAATAGAATTAGAGTATCTCACTATTCGTACACTTCTAAAATACGCATATAAATGATCAGTTGTATCGAAATAATATATAAAAGTGCTTTATTAAATATTTACTTCAAATATCATTTTCTTTCAAATATTAAAAAAATATTACTTATAAAATAATATGCTACATCAACAAATAAGAGTTCATACTTATTACTGTTACTTTCATTAGAAAACTGAAATATTAATTACATTTTAGTTTATAAATATAGCATTAATATAGTACTAAAAAAAATTACTCTTTTAGTTAAATATAGATAATTAAATATAAATATACATATACATATACATGCTATTTATTTTGCATTAAAATAATGTCGATTAGAAGACATTACACAACATTCTATATACAACACAGAGCAAACATTGAAAATTATAAATGCGTCATTGAAACAGTTTATTTATAAGTTTTTTATGTAAATTGAAACTTTTGAAAAAAAGTTTTAATGTATATACAAAACAATTTTGTATAAATATACAAAATATATATACCAAACTATTAATAAAAAAAAGATTTTGTAAAAGGAAATTTTATACTAGTAAAAAATAAAGGAATTGCGAATTATTATAATTAAAATAAAAAATTTTTAAATAGTAACATAACCGCATAGTAATCATGGAAAATTATTCAAAATTTGACAAAAAATGTATCGAACACATTTGTGTAAAGACTTTTTATAAGAGTAAAAAAATACTCTCCAGCGGGGAATCGAACCCCGGTCTCCCGCGTGACAGGCGGGGATACTAACCACTATACTACTGAAGATTTTGATTTCATGAAGACTATTATTAAT
This sequence comes from Kradibia gibbosae, assembly GCA_018907135.1. Taxonomy (NCBI): domain Eukaryota; kingdom Metazoa; phylum Arthropoda; class Insecta; order Hymenoptera; family Agaonidae; genus Kradibia; species Kradibia gibbosae. The sequence goes on along the minus strand of JACCHX010000002.1, from coordinate 12,369,657 downwards.
CAAAAACGTTATTAGTCTACTCTTAAGTCAATAAAAAAAATTATTTGTACAAACCAGTACAGTTAATAATTAAACTTGCTTAATTTTGTAAATAAAGAAGTAATATGATTTTTGTAAAATTATTTATAATTTCCAGTATAATTTTAACTTATTTTTTAATGTTACGACAAAATGATTTTTTTTTAATTTGATAAGTAAACTTGCTTATTAATATTATTATTTATCTATTTGATCAACTACTTAAATATACGATAAGAATTCGTTTATGATAATAATTGTATCTCAAGTTGTGTATTGAAAAAACATAAGGGAAAATGTATAAGCTTTTTAATAAAATATTATATAGAATATAGCCTATCATATAGTCATTTAATTATTGTATAATATAATAAAATTAATCACTTTACTAAACAAAAATTTTTAAAAATACTATAAGATAAAATAGTAGAAAGAAAATTAGATATTGTTCTAAGTCATGAGTATTCAGGTAATTCAATAAATGTGTCAAGACATGTTTTTCAAATGAAAACAAAATTCTTTATAATAATTTAATAATAATTATGTGGTTCAGATTAAATCTAATACTTGCATTTATGATTTTACCTTTTCAAAACGTAGCAATGAATTAGAAATATAGGTTACACTTATTAATATGGAAGCTTTATATTTATCCGTTCAACAGCTTTATATTTTCATTTGATAATTTTTTTTCTAGTGTTTGCATCTTTTAGAAATTAATTAATATCATTACTTAATGATACAATCTTAAAATTACCTATAGAATTATAAACCGGAACAAAATGTGCTTCAAAATTAAAAAAAAAAAACCAGATAATAATAAATTTAAATACGCAAGTAAATCTTATCCTATAAATTCAGTCATATTATAAAATTTAAGTATTTTAAAAATTGTTAGTTCTTTTAGGAATTTTGGAGCGATGTATTTTATATAAAAAAAATTTATCGAAATAAATTATTATAAAGTATTGCAAAAATTAATTAGTACTATAAAAATGTGTATTAATAAACACGTAAAATGGTTATTGTATATAATTATTGGCAAATTTAATTCAATAAGTCTAATTATTGTATATTAAAAACATTTGAGAAAAATTTATTTAAAAAGAATTACTCCAAATAAAGTAAGTTTTACTGATGTAATACGCAGAAAATTACTTAGCTAGGTGTATTAAATCTACCCAAAATAGAATTCATTTTTTACTTATTATATTATGATATGTTTTCAGTATTGGGATATAAAAAAAATGCGTTTATAATTAAACAGTGATCTTATGTATATTTACATCATTAAATAAAAATATTATATTATTATTATTATCGAAATAGTTTGGTTTAGTTTTTGTAAAATTCATATATAATTTGATTGAAGAAACTAACTGAAAATAAATGTAAACAAAAGAATAAATAAAAAAACTAACAGGGTAAGGTCAAATAGTGGATTGATAAACATTTTAATGGAGCAGGTCATGAAAGTGTAATAGAAAAGCACATCATTCATACATATACTTCGCTGCAGAATTACAGATATTTCTTTGTCCTCAAATTTTGAATATAAGACTTGTTGACCCCACCCCCTCCTCAATACATATTTACGTTGCCAAGCATTGAAAAATAATTTACCCCTCTCAGCTGTGGATTCAAAATATTTTATACAGTATTTATCAAAAAATGTAACTTTTAAATTATAAAATAGAAAGAATCGTCTAATATAGATTAATTTTTAAGTTTAATATTGCATTCTTTGTATGCTAGATAAGGATTTAAAAATTAAATGTTGAGATGTTGATGATAAAAAAAGTTTAAAAAAAATTATTATCCAAAACTTGAAAAATTTTGATTTTAGTAAAAATTGTAAAGCCATGATGATAAAAATTACATTTTTTTATATAGTAAATACATATTTATTACATGTTTACAATTGATTTCAAATACAATTTTACTATAATAAAAAATTGTATCAATAAATATTATAATTTAGTATTTTAATTTTCTTACGTTATTAATTTTACGTTTGTTATATTATAACAACATAAATTTAATACATCTTAATTCGTGCATTTACTTGATAATTAAATTTTATACTCCATAAACAAATATCATTGCATAAAAAGCTTGCATTATGTAAGTATGACGTTGGTTAGAAATTATTTTAATAACAAAAATAATTCTTTTTAATAAAATTCAAATCATTTGCTCGCTGAATGATAAACGAAAGTAAGTCTATCTTTCAATTAAAATGGTTATCTATAGAAATTATTCCCACTTCACTAATTTTAATTATTCTGATTTTCTGCGTTTTTTCTTTTTAATTTCAGTTTATTGAAAACGAGATTTTTTATTCAATTTTATAGTGATTTATGAAAAATCATTTTTTTTCATTTTTTGCAAAAAAAAATCAACTCGAATAACAATTTTAAAATCTATTTTACAAATAATTGTATAAAATCTGTTACGCTATTAAGTTCATATAACATACAGAAATTCAAAATTTACAATTTATTGACGGTAAAATTAAGAAAATATATTTCATCTATGATACTATTAATAACTACTATTAATAAATACAACTAATAAAAAAAACAACTATTAATAAATGTTATTTAAAGAGGATAAAAATATGCAAAAAAATGTACGGTAAACTGTAAATAAAAAATAGGCTTTACTCAATATATTCATTGTGATTCAAAAGTTATGTGATGTACGCATGACAAACTTATGTTAAAATTGAAAATTAATTTAATTTTTAAACAGAAATTATAATCTCGAAACCCATTCTCTCAATATAATTTCATTCTCGCAGTCAATTTAAATCACAATCATAATAAAGCCGTTTCATTTCCCAGGTGTAGAAGCAACTTCCTTATTTTTTTTTCTTTTGTAATTCTAATATCAAATCCAACACATTATAGTTCTTCGTTCATTTCTACGTTTCCCTAATGGTATTTGCGGCAAAATTTCGCTTTCTGTGTATGCCTTACAAGCTTTCAAATTATTAATGCAAATTTTAAAAGGAATTTCGTCCACTTCTTGAAGCGAGTAAACATCTAGATTTTTGTAGCAATTCAAAACAAATTGAGAAACTACATTAGCAGTGATTCCTGAAATTCGTTTTATCTTCATTTCACTCACTCTCTCTTAAAATCTTTTTTATAGGTATAGAAAATATGATGTAAACGATGTGCACCGTAGTTTCTATTATATTGCAAACAGCCGATTACTTAGTCAAGGGTCTTCAAAATGTGAATGGGATTGTTAACACAATATTTTATTACCTTCTTGTTTATTCATAGATTAAATTTTGATGTATTATCAAGAAAAGAAAAGGTTAAACAAAACATTGTATATATATAGAAAGAGTTTTCTGGAGGATATAGTAGCGTTAGAAAGAAAGAATGAGATAATTTTCATGTATTTTATTGATATTAAGATAGCATCAAATACATTGAGTAATGAAATTTAACTGAAATAATTATTAAATCGAAATTTTATATAACCAGTTTTCTAAGTCTTTCATTTTATTCACTATATCTCTGCTTAATATTTATTATGTGCGTATGAAAAAATTTGAATTCATACTGTTATCTATAACCAAGAAATTCATGAATATTTTTGTAAATATTTAGTGTAAATCAGTAATACTTTTATTATTGTATATAATTTTAATAATATTAAATTTAAATAAAAAATACCTTTTTAAGGAAGAGAAAAAAATGGTTTATTGAAATTGTCATTAATCTTTAATATTTCATGAACTTGAGAAGCTGTGACAATTATGGACTAAAAACATATTTCATATATATTATGTAGCTTTCTGTTCAAATAAAGCATTCATTTTTACGATACAGAGAAAATTTGACGTACAAATATTTTTATAATTACTGCTTGTAATCTACTTAAATTTTTTATCTAAAAAGGCACGTTTAAGAAATCGTGTATAACTTTCAGGTACTAGATTTTTTTACTTTCTCAGTGACTGCTCGAAAGTACTATTACTTTGTCAAAAATTCATCATGTAAAGTAGATCAAATTTAGTAGTAAATTAATATAAGTTACTTTATATTTTGATAAATTTAAAAAATAAAATTGGTATTGAATGACAATTCTCGAATAAATTGATAACATTTTTTACATTTTCCAATTATATTTTATAGACAATTTTATAGGAAGAATGCAACAATTGTTTGAAAATAATATATATATATATATATGAATATTATTATTGATTATGGAACATAAAATGAAGTAACTAATTTTTCTATTTATGATTAGAATTATAAAAATTTATATTCACTGAATAAAGGTAGATACTTTTGAATTTGAGTGATTATTTCTTTAAGATTGATAGAAAATAACTTTGCAAAAAACTTTGTTAAGAAATATTATATATATGCTAGTTTCGATTCCAATTATACATGACCTCTAAAAATAATAAATTTGTGACAATTAAACACGTATTTTTAAATTATTTTTTGCCACTTTATAAGAAATTAATTTAACTATTACTCAAATTTGATATGGCTGAATAATAAAGTAAGCCAATATTAAAATCTACCCTACACAATTTATAAGTAAAAAAACTATAAAAAAGGACAAGGACTTAGATTTATTATTGAATTAACAAAAAAAGTATTTGTATTTTTTTTTAAAAATCTTTCTTATTATTATAACTAGTATGAAAGTTTTTATAATAAAACAATAATGATATAATGAATAACGAAATAAAAATAATAATACCGTACTATATAGAGTTAGCATCCATTCAATTTTATTAGATTCCGTAGTAACAAATTTTCTTCCCCTAATACTAAAAAAAAAGGTAATTTGTAAGTTATTGTGATTAATCCAGCCTAATTTGATTATTAAAAAAATTAACGCTGCAGTATAAAAATAAAGCTAATTAGATTTTTACGTAGATATGCCAAAAAAAACATTTCACGAAAATTCATTCAAAAGAAAAATTTCTCCCATCCTCCCAGAATTTAGTACAAATTTTCGAAATTTGAATTATGCAAGCGTAACTCGATTTTGGTTATTCGAATAAATACGAGACTTTGTATAATATTTGTCATTGTGGTTCAATTTCGCATTATAACATTTTATTTATTGTATTTTCAATAACATTTTTTTGTAATACTTGAGACACAATCCGCAAATGTACCAAGTGGTAAAATTTTTGACGAGCTAAACGTTGGAATCCGGTATGGTGGATGAGGAATATGCAATTTGCTAAATAACGCGAGTCACCTAGTCAAATCGCATTTAATTTAAAGTAAAGTTGGCGTCGCTAATAGTTCTCTCGGGATTTCTCACGTAAAAGGAAAAACAGAAAATAAGCGGGCGGGGAAGGGGGGGGGGAGTCATTTCTCAACTACAGCAACAGACACAAAAGGGAAAGCTAAGGTAAGGTACGATCCAACTATGTACAACATGTGACAGGATTCAAACATGTAGTTATATTTTTCCGAAACAGGTGTGGCAATGTCTGGAGATTCGCACGGTAACTAAAAGTGTTACAGGCCCTTTCAGTAAGCGTGCATACATTCAGAATTGGCGACGCTGAGTTTTGCGTGCTTTATGCTTAGGCTCATCCGGATGTGAAATATTTATAGCAAATTTATCCTTGTCACGCTGTAGTATAACTAAGTTCGGTAATTATGGTAACCGAATTGTTTTGAAGTAGAGGCCAATGTAGTTATGCGAATGGCCAGAGTCAATGACCTACCCACTTATTCATGTGAATGTACATGTCGACTGTCTTATCATTCTTAACCTAGCGACTTTTTAACCAGTCTAAATTTTTATTGAAATGTTTAATAAATTACTATTTTTATGCGTAACTTGATTAAAAAGCAGTCTCAGTCTGAAGAGCTTCTGAATAATAAATTTTGTTATATTGACTAAAAATAAAATAAAAAAGAAACTAATGAATTTCAAATCATTCTTCCATTTTCGACGACTATTAAAATACCGAAAAATTATTTTACGTATAAAAACATTCTTGTATTGGCTCGTCGGCAAATATTTATTAGAAATTGATTGCGATCACATTAATATTATGACAGGATGTTTCAATTTATTCGATTTTTTCTCATCTTTTTAATATGACACATCAATGAAATTTAAATTTTATAGAGGTTTTTTCGTCTAATTTTAAACTTATATTTTTTCTTGTTTTTTTTTTTTTTTTTTTAATAATGAAATATTTGGATAAATTATAATGTATTGTGTAGTTGGAATTGTATTAATCATTGGTTACAATTTTTATCAAAACTATTACATAAGAAATATTTAGAAATAAATATAAAATATTTTTAAAAAAATCAGTTTCAGTTATTTGAAGAAATACAAAAGAAACGTTTTCAGAAAACGCATTCATAAAAAAAATTAAATTAAAAAAAAAAAAACTATTACTGAAAGTTAGATTTGAAACCTCAGTTATTCTATTTGTTTACTATATCTTAACTTGTCTTTACCAAGAAATTTATATTACGATGAGGGTAATTTTTATGTGTATTTTTATCTACGATATTAAAAATTACACTAGTTTTATATCATCACTTATTTTAAACATTATTTTAAATAATTGTTATACGTATGTAGTATCTACGTATGTAATTCAGAAAAAAATTGTATAGAATTAGTTTGTACAAATTAAGACTTTTTCATGAGAGCAATTTATTTAGTAATTGTTTGTAATTTATTCACAGATTCATAAAAAATATTTCTTTGAAAATACGTCAAAGTTATTTATCCATCAAATTTTAACTAAAATTTCCAATTGCACACATTCGTATCAGTGTAGTATACTAAAAATAAAAATAAAGAAGGAATTACTTTTTTGTAATAATGAAGTGTTTTACGTAATAAAACCAATGTAATGTAAGTAATAAATTTACAATTAAAATAAAATTTCCACGAAATATAATCCAGACTTCAGAAGGTATCCAAAAGCAAAACGATGTATGTAATAAATACATTTACTTATCCGTACGCAATCGGCCTATAAAACATAATGGGTTTCCTATCATTAAAATTATCTACCAAATAGTTAATTCGAGGTATCTCAGTTAAAATGCCCATAATGAAATTTTCAAAAATAGACGGAAGGTGATGGGAATATCTACGAGAGGGAAGCTAGAAAATGCAGCTGAGAAGAATAACCAAGTTTTATCGGGCGACGAAATGAGCGGCTGTATAGTGGCTGGAGCTTAGGATAAGGGGAGGGGGGTGAGAGCGATAAAGTGCGCGTAGTCTATGATGGAAATAAAGTCCGAAATCACTGGGTAATGTCATGCGCGATCGTATAACGTGACGCACAAATTTGTATGCGAACAACTGAAGATGTAGGGCTGTGGAACCTTTAGTATTTTTGGTGTTCGAGAACCGTATACCTGAGACGGTAAAAATCTATCAAGGACATTATGGAGATTGCTGGATATTCATAAGTCGTATCAGCTATGTTGTAGAAATTCCTGGTAAGGAGCAAGTTTCACAGATAGAAAAAGGAAGAATCGGGAAATTAAAGTAGGAATATTGCGACTATAGACTCATAACTTTTCAGATAAGTGCCGTTTTATACATTTACACTCTTACGAAAATCATTGATCTTTTAATTATTAATATATTTGTTTTTTCTTTTCTTTTTGTAATAAATACCTAAAATATATATTTATGTGGCCTTTCTTCCTTACCTTTGGATAAAAGTTATCATATTTAATAAAAATGAAACAATCTCTCATGAATCCAATAAAAATGAATTAACTATGTTTAGAATATATACTTAAGCCTTACTATGTAAATTTTCTTTACTTGCAGCATAGATTTACTGAAATTGAAAACGTATCGGAATTTTAATATACATTATACTAAGGGTAATCTTTAGTATTAATTTAATAAACTGCTTTATGATGCATGCTCAGTTCATTTTGCTTTGAGAGAAATTAAATTAAAAATTTTGTACAGAAAAAGTTATGTAGGGTCTATAAAATTAAAATTGAAGAATCAGTAATAAATGTTTAGAAATCAATTATTTTAATTGCGATTTCGTAATTGGGATTTCAACATCTGAAAAATGTTATTAAGCAGATTAAAATGCTAAAAAAACTTGGAAGTAATTATTTATGTTCCATTTACATACTTTATGATTTAAAAATGTGTGTTTTATAATATTCACAGCATTAACATATTTATAATGTGTACATTATTACGAAAACAATCCGTTATAGAAGGCATTTTTTTACAATATGTTGCATAAACAAGTGACTTTATTCTTATTTGTTTCAAATGAAAAAATAGCTGTCAAAAATTTGACTAACTAACATCAAACGAATCGCCTAGAAATCGAAATAAGGATAATAACTGAAAAAAATATCAAAATGTAATTTACGAATTTATATAATAAGAAAGAAAGTCATTAAAGGCTGCAATAACCATTAAACAATCAGGGGTAAAATGCATTTCGGCAACTAATCTAAGTGATAGTCGGCCATTCTTTGAATTTTAGCCACGTATATATCCACGTAGTGCATATTTCTCAATGCACTACGTGTCGAATAAATTTTCATATTGTGGTGCTGTGAACCGCTGTTTCAAAATCCCTAAGCCGATGCTCGAAAAAACGCTCGAAGTAACAGAAATCGCTGTTCCCGGGCTGACTTTTGCCTACGTATTTGGCCCGGCGCCTCGTTTTCACAAGGTGAATCCGTCCGCGGAACGGTGACAGAAGTCGTCAGAGATAATTAATAAGCGGCATGAGGTAAAAGGGAGATTGTCAGCCAGCGATGACAGTAAACGGAGTGTGAGAGGGCACGATTGGCTGCTCGTATTCGAATGCTCCGGTCGGTTTTGTGTGCGGAACCTGGCGACTAAGGCCGTGGACGTTAGTTACTTCCTCCCCACCCTTTAAGGAGGCCGCGTTACAGACGGGAGTCGAGAGGCTTGGTGTGCAACGCCTGGGCCCACAGTTTCCGCGTGGACGCTAAGCCAGACGAATCGTGTCTTACCTGTGGGAACGGATAGTTGGAGCCGCTCGATGGTGATGCCCCTCATGTGAATTAAAAGTAAGGCCCACACGTGAAAAATGGTGCTCTTTTGCAGTTGCTTTTGGTTTTAAGGAAGGCGCGGTACCGATTTATAACCAGATTAATCGTTCATTCGTTAATGGCGCATGGTGACTATTGGGTGATAGCATAAGATCAGCGTCATATATGCAGATTAAATTATTCCAAGTGATTTTTAGGAAGGTGATACGAACGAACGATTTTATCCTTAGGCTCTTTTTTTAGAGCTAATTAATTACAGCATTGTATGTTTTTGTACATGTATGTTTTCTCAACGCGCTCCAAATTATTCCAAGATACATCTTATGATTAAAGTTTCTCTTCATTATACAAACGCTGAAAATCTTTTTTATGCATTTTGTTAATTAGTTTTTTTATTGTCATTGCTCAGTTGGATATTTTAATAATTGTAAAATACACTCTTCGTTTCCAGATTAATTTAATTGTAAATTACATGTAATAAGCTATACAGATATAAAGCATTGCTCATTGATATTAACTACTAAGTTTCGATTAATTTTTGATTTGTTAAATTATTGATTTATTCACTTAATTCCTTATAAAAAGTGTGCATGTGATAAATGAATAAAGCAAGAAAATTACCGAAATTCAAGCAACAATATAAATAATTTTATTGTGCACTGTAATACCTTAATGTAGAAATACAGTCAAATACAAATTAGAATATATAATAGTACGTGTATTTTAATAAAAAAAAAATTACACTACTTTTTTTTAATATTCATACTTAATATTTTTTATTAGCATCTAGTTTACACCTTCTTTTGGTGTCTATACATATTTACATACAACCAATAAACGAAATGAATTTAATGATAATTATAGTTTCTTGTTTATTCGTATTTCTAAAATGTGGAAAATTATAAATAGCTTAGCATGTAACATCAATATTCACACTATGAAAAGTATTTAATTAAAATAAAATATGCATAATCAAAATTAGTTATTATTTCATTTACGTCGCCGAATCAATTTGGTCTCATATTTTTTTAATCTATAAATTTGTAGATCAATTTAAATAATTTTGTTATGTTTTTTTCTACGATTTACTATCTTTCTCATGAATAATTTTATAGTAAATTTTATAATTATTTTTTACGTTTTTTTTACATTAAATAAGAAATAAGGTTATATAAAATTTAATTTATAATTCATGCATGATCATATAAAAGAATCAAAAATATACAACTTTGCGATAAGTAATTAAGTTTATCTCTAACGTTATGACGCTATAACTAATTTATTATATAGGAAAATTAGATTAAGAAACTGGTTAAAAATACGTGTCTGAACTTTAAACGAATTGAAAACGGCACCAAATACTTTTAGTTGCAATCTTAAATAAAAGTAAATTAAAATAAATTTTTATCATAATTTATATAAATCTTCTTATGAATATAAATTTATGTGTTTATCGTGATATGAATCTAAAAAATATAGAAAAAAATTTCAAAAAAATATCCTTATTTGAATATTCAATGGTTTATAATAAATGAAATTATTTGTTAATTAACAATTACAAATACTATTGGTAGTATACAATTTAAGATATATTATTAATAGAAAACAAGGAATAAAAATTCTGTTAAATTTTTTTTATCAAAAGTCATAATTGAAATAGTGTATATTTTTAAAAAGCTTGAAATATATACATAGAGGTTGCCATAGTATGAAAGAATTATTAAAATAATTCGAAGACTAAAATGAAACCTTTTTATAAATTTTATATGTATTATAAAATTGTAATATTTCCACTTTACTTTAATTTTATTTATTTATCCATCAAAATTTATTTAAAATCATTTTTAAGGAAACTCAATTCTAAATGAATTCTTTGAATAAACAAATAAAGGAATTTAATAATTCAGTATTCTTTTTTGAACATATTTATTTTTGTACTTTCCTGACCGAAGCATAGGTTTTAAAAAATAAAATAATTTATCTATTTCTTAGGACATACTTGGATATTAATCTCAAGCATTAAGCATCATCTTTTAAGAAAGAAACACCAGATAATAAGAACCGATTTTGTGTTAAATCGATAACTTATATTAATCAGAAAAGATACTTTTATATACAAACGAGTGATAATGAATGAATATTTCATGCTATGTGTCACTGCTAATTAATTTTTTAGTTTTCTTTTAATTGTGACGAATGTATGAGATAGAATATGTCAACTAATTTTATGGAGTTTATATGTAAGCAAATGAAGTTACTAATTTGAAAATAAAGTAAGACAGAATGATTAATTGATGGTGTTGTAAGAATTTTAAAATCTCTGTGTTCAGGAATTTTTACACTAATTTTATTTGTAAGAGCATAAATTTTTTTATTATCGATTTTATATACTTCATATAAGATTTCATCCGTTCATTTGCGATGAAAATATTATGAATATAATTACACCCGTTCATACAAATTGATACCAATGAAAATATTTATAGCTTTTCAATCATATTTATTGTATTCATACTTTGTGTTTTTAATGTAAGCTTTTGGAGTTTAATCAGCTCATATCAATGCGTAATATAACATATAATGTATAAGTGGATAACGAGTGAAATAATCAAAATAACCAAGAGTATGTAAGAGAGAAAAGGCGATTGAAAAATAAAATAAAATAAAATAAAAAGTTAAGATGAAAAAAAAATTATAGTAAAATCAATTACATTTATTTAATATTAGTATAAAACACAATTTATCTTATATTAACCATTAAAAACAAACTGAAGATTTTAAAAAATATTGCATGGACATATATTTCATGCTTATAAGCAACGTGATTAAATTTCATATAATGGAAAAACGAAAGGGACACCGAATTTTAATATTCGAAGCTTTTAGTGCATCGAATTTTCATTATCGTTTATACCAAGGTTTATCATAATGCAGATATTCCGTATCATAGGACATATAATAGCAATTTATAGAACAAGAATTTTTTTAATACAACTATTTAAAAATTAATTTTTGAAAGCTCTAAATTTTTGTAATAAATTAAAATAGGACAATACTGAAAAGCAATGTTTTTTAAGCTGTTCGATAATTATGAATAATATATAATAATATTGAAAAAATTGTAACATATAAAATATAAAAAATATAAGATCGCTGTAAGGATTATCTGCGGAAGGAAAGAAATAAGAAAAGCTTAATAGATTATACTTAAAATGATTGAAAATGTAGTTAAATAAATAATAATCGAAAACATTTAACTAATTTTGTTCTTGTATCTTCTCAATTCTAATCTATCCCTCTATTTTATATATTTTTGAAGTACAATAGAATTTTTTAAAAATGTTTTATAAAAAATCAAATACTCTATCTCACCGACGTATACTAATTATAGAAGAATTTTGTTATTGTTTAGTTTTACTACATTGTTACTTACGATATGAAATAATTAATTGTTTTTCATGCAGTGAATTTTTATTTGAATATAAATGTATACAAAAAAGCATATTATTTTATTAATATAAACTGTCGATCCAAAATAAAAGTAAGTCTTCGTTATTTCATGATAGACTATGAAATTCATCTGATTCTGAACACTGTCACGTATATCTTTTGCAACGCAACGCGATCTCAGTTTTTCTCAATTAAAACTACGAAAGAATTGCGATAAATTATGGAAAATCTATATGCAGCTTTCACAAATTATTAATAATAATGTATATGAAGGAACAATAAATCAAATTGAGATATTTCATTTTTTTTAATGTGATAGCACTTTCTAAGTTACTTTAATAATACATAAAACAATAGTATATAATACTAAAATTTATTTCTTGGTAATACAGAAGGTCACATCAATATACGGTATTTTATAATTTATGTTGTTCCGTACAGATTGGCATATACTAAAAAAAAAAAAAGAAAATATTTAAAAAACTATTAACCGGGATGTTACATACTTTGAAAAATTGTAAGTAATTAATATATTTAATTCTATAATCAGATTTTTCAAATTAGTGTTTGTAAATACATTATTACTACATCTTAAAAATAAATTTTACAAAGCAATTCTCTATACATTCGATTGTTTGTACTATACATGAAATTAATTAGGATTATAATTAGTTAATATTAATATAAAAGAAACTGCGTATGCAAAAATAAAAATTTTAATCAAGTTGTATTATCAATTAAATTTTAATATAATAAACATATTTTTATGTTTTTTCGCATTAATATTGAAAGTTTATAATTTATTTGAAACTACCATATTAAAAATTTTATAAATATATTCTATATATTTATTAAATAAAATATAATTAAGACGTTTATACAACAACAAAATTTTAGGCAGTACTTAAATTGTGACAATGTTTACTTACATAATTGATTACATAATTTTAAAAAAGATAAATATTTATTTCCATTTATAAATAATGCTATAATAAAACTATTAACGTCTCGTAGTTTCTTTTAATAATATATCTTATGAAATTTCACTTGTTCAAAAATAGCTTTTGGCTTTTACTTTTTCAAAATAAATATTTTTTTTTGTAAATAAAACTGTATATTGTATTTATAACAAAAAACATTGTTCAGTTGAATACTATAATTCAATATTAAAATTTAAAGAGACGACATTAAAGTTTAAAAATTTAACATACAAAGATAAAAAAAGAACTAATTCACTCATTAGTAAAATACTCGCATGCAAAATGTTCATTTTAACATAAGACATTCTCTTTAAGAAATCAGTATAATTGATTAACAACTTAATTTTAGTTTTAAGTGCATACATTCTAAAAATTTAACAATGAATTTAAAGTATTATTTAAAAAATAATTTTATTTAAAAAAACAGGTGCGTTACATCGAATTACTTAGAAGCAGGCGGGGTACAGTTCAAAGCGGGAAGAGAAACCTAAATCACCACAATGACATCAGTAAAAATTACATTTTTCTTCTGGATTATTACACTCGGTAAGTTAAATACTTGTACAGTCAAGAATGTTGATAATGTTAATATTATAAAAGTAGTCTTCTCGTATGATTTTGATCTTAAAAAATTTTTTTAATTTTCTATTTGAAAGCAAATTCCATTAATATGAAATGTGCTATATATTTTCAGACTGATTACATAACATTAACGGGATATTATGTCAATAATTATTTATTTTTGCATGAATTTTATTTAATATTTTAAAAATCGTTGTAATTAACTTTATCAATATTGAATTTCTATTGATATTATAAACGAATAAATATAAATAACTTAAAGTTTATAATAAAATTAAAAATTTTTTTTTTAATTTATTATGTTATTAAAATTGTTAAATTGGAGAACTCTTCTTTTTTAAATCTATTAATTTAATATTTTATATTAAAATGCAGAATTTTGTAAACTACATTTATTAATACGTTTAATACGTTTAATACTCTAGTTATAGAAAACTGCATTACTTTAACTAAAATGTAAAAAAAACAAGTAAATCAATCGATACAGCATAATAACAATAAATTAAGTAAAAGTTATAGATATAACTTAAAAATTTTAAAAAGAAGTTAAATATAATAGTAAAAACGTAATATTATACTTTAGAATAATAATATATTACAATTTTTTTAATGATGAAATATATGAAATATTTCTTCATTTTAATTTCTTTACATATTCTAAAAAGCCTTCTCTATAATTAAACGAATTAACAGAAAATTTATGATAAATAAAACGTACATTTTTCATACATACTTCTTAATTTAAGGAATTTGTAAATTTCAATTCTTTAGCACTTTCAATTTATAATTTATTATATCAACTTGAAATTAATTATAAGACTGATAATCATAAATCGTTGTAGTAAATTTAAAAAATTTATTTATAGTTTTTTTAATAGGTAATAAAATAATGTAATAAAATATTTCTCAAGGAAATAACTTTATTTTCATATTTCTATATTAGCAATTAGACTAAATAATTAAAAATTGCAAAGAAATGTTAATTTTAGTATTATCCAATCTATCAATTTAAATTTATAAATGTACTTGTTCATTTGCATATTTCATAAAATGTTGAAGTATAATCTACACAATATTCTTGCGTGTAATACAAAAGTAAAAATGCATTAAAATGAAGCAAAAGTTATACTTATTTTAAAGAAAAACCAAAATATCAATCATTTAAATGAAAGAAAATTATCAAAACAGTTTACGTTTAACTAATAGTAAAAGTATTAAATACTATAATAAAAACAAACTGATGAAAATAATACAATAATAAAGTTCTATAAAATTCAAGAAAGAACCGAAATGACTATTAAATTCTACAAGCTGAAGAGTACTTTTAATATTAAACGAAATACAACTAACAAGAAAACAATAAATTATTAAAAGAGACTGACTTAATGTAATTTGATAAAATTTTATATGAAATATAAATTTATTTATTTGAAATACAAACAATATAAAAGAGAATATTCTAATTGAATTACAAATTTGTTAACGAATATAGTAAGTGTAACAAAAAAGCGTTTACGACAAATGTAAACATTAACTCCTGAAAAAAAGATGAAGGTGTAATGTGTAATTTAAGTACACTATAAAGATATGTATACATAATAGAAGGTACAGGTTAAAGAGGACTGTTAGAATGATGGCGCAGATTGTCAGGGGGTGAAAATGTGAAGAGAAGTGAGCGTCGTCTATCGGGATGGAAAGCAAAAATACCAAAACTAGTTGACCGCAGTAAAGTCTACGCCCGCACGAAGAACACCAAGGGAAATCAAGCGTCCTATGCTTTTATTTGCATAAAATGATGGAGTTGTCACATTGCGTTCGATTACGCTCTCCAATCTTATCTGCCTTTATACTTTTTTCCTGTCAGATGCATTTTTTTAGTTTCTAACCATCGGATTGGGACGCAGTTTTTTGTCTCTAAGAATCACATTGTTTTCGAGGAAGATTATTCAGGAACTAGAATCCAAAACTACATTACAAATAAAGTATCTAATTCTGAATACAAAACGGTTTTCTCTTAGAATGATTGTACAAATGTGAAATTTTGTATTGTATAGACATTTTGATGTAATAATTCAGATAAAAACTCATTCGCCTATTCTAAAGTGTAAAATTCCAAAAAAGCTGTTTTTAATGATACGTAACGTGTAAATTTTATATAATATAAGCATAGCCTGAGATTATTAATTGTCAATTTTACTGTATGATATAATTTAATTATGTAATAAAATTTTTCACAAATTCAAGAATTTCTGTTTACTTTCAGTGAAAAAATTATTGTTATTACACTTAATAATTAATTATGAGTGCATTAATTAATAAATATTAAAATATCGACCATATAATTCAAGCATTCGGAACAAAAATCCAATGTTAGTTTTTTTTAACAGAGAAAAGCATTCGATAATTACGAAATTTTAAGTTGTAACGTGTTTAATCATTAAAATTAGAAAAGCATTAAAAATTATAAAATGTTAATACAGTAACAGTAAATTCATCGCGTAAATTATATTCATTTTATTGATAAATTGATGAAGATAAGAGTTCATTTTTGTTATCCGATTAACAATTTTAAACAATTCTAGGAATATCATAAAGCATTAAAGATAAATAACAAAATTTTATAACTAAATCTGTAGGAACAGTCATGTAAATAAGTGCAATACAACTAAAACGCATATATACTGAGGGTGAATTAACCATAAGCATGACAAGGCTTTAAAATATATAAAATAATAGAAGACGAAATCAGAATACGAAATTTATAGTCGCACCTTAAATTGACATTAAATAGCTCCAACATAATTACTCGGAAACTTAAAGCGTACGAAAAACGTCGGAGCCGGTGACCTCGAAGGTACATTGAAGGTGATTCTCTTGTGATCATGCGAATTACTTAGCAGGCCTTAATAGGTAAGTCCAATTAAAATTCACACTCGGTTGAAAAGAAATGTCAGACCTCACATCGAATCCACACAATTAAATAAATAATCCGAGCAACAAGGAAGTACGCCATCGTTGTGGTCTCCCACGCCTACCTAGTATGTACCGTCAAGAGAAATTAACACAAAAGTTAGGATTAATTCATGGAATCAGTGGAGTTCAGCAAATGCTTACCGGTAGTAGTTTGTCGCTACGCGAATTTCCCATATTCAAATCTAAATGAGAGTATGTTTACTATACAAACAGAAAAGTTCATTTATCGTGAAGCTCTCGTCAAATAATTTACTCGTTATATTAAAAAGTAACGGAAATATATCATTTTTACCCTGTACCATTAATCGAAAATAATCATTAAACGTTGTAATGGGATATCCATAAAAATTGAATTGAAAAAATTTAACCATGTTTATAAGTCAATAATAATTTTTTCCATATGAATTAGGCCAATAAAATAATACAACAAATTTGAAACAGGTTTAAATTATTGAATAGAAATGCTAATATAAATTTTCCATATTCATTCCTCTGTATTTATAGATTATAAAAATTTATTTGTAATATTAAAAAAAAAAATTATTAAATCATCTTTTGTGCTTAATGTTAACAATATTAATTTATAGCCATTTATTCGGGATTTTAATGTGTATATCGTTTTTTTGCATAAAAATTTCAATTTCATAATTTTTAAATTCTGCAAGATTTCAATGTTATAGGCATTAGACTCAAGAATTCTGAACGATCATTTCACAGTTTTATTTTAAGTAAAAATAGAAGTTCTTTTTTATTTTTATTAAATCACATTTTTAATTGATTTAAAAAATATATCCTGAATAATGATATTGCATGAATATAATATCAACCAGTTCACTTGATTTGCAAACTTTTTTTTAATATATTATCAGAATACATTTTAAATTAAGTCACTGGGATAAAATATTTCAATTATTAGCCAATCAATCGTTTTATGCTAATACACAAATAAGCAAAAAGTGTTAAGTACTAGAGTTCAGAGATCCGGGATTTTTTCAGTTGAACAGTATGTTAATAATTTTGAATTGCACACTGCTGTTTCAAGTATTTAAAAAAAATATAATTCAAATTCTTGATACAAATAAGAATCAACGTGAAAGACTCTCATAAAGGAACTAAAAGTACTCGCTATCAATGGAAAATATCTGAATATGCAAATAGAGTTAGATTAGTTTTTCATTACGAGATGTCCCGGTACTTCTCGTTAATTTATAAAATAAAATTATCGTGCTTGTAAAACTATTGTTTATAACTTGGTGACATTTACTATTTTTATGGATAAAAAATTAACTGATAGGTAACTGAAAAATACTTTCTGAACTAATTTAGTACATGATTAGCAAAAAACTAAGATTAGGTGCTATGTTAGTCAGTTGTAAGGTATCAAATAATTGGAAATTTAAGCGTTTGTACTCATTTTATACGATTTTTTTCATAATTGTTTTGATTTTACACCCCGTTTTATCAATTTTGTTCAATAAATCTAAAATAGAATGAAAGAGGCATTTAAATGTACTCACTACATTTTGATAAATAAACGACTAGAACAATTTTAGTCATTCTTCTACATTGAATGAATGGACTATTCTACAATGTATTCTACATAAATGGACTATTTCTACAGGAAATGAATATTCAGAAAACTAATACGACGCTATATTTAAGTAAATATAAATTAAATTGTTTTAAAAAAGTATATAGAGCATTATTGCATTCTTCAAAGAATCTTAAAACATATTGCCAATATTCGTAAATAAAACTTCTGATTATGTAAATAATATATTCTTCAACTATAATGCGAATAGAATAATTATAAAAAAATTAACGTATTTTAAAATAATAATGATAGATGGAAATTCAATTCCAAATATTTATATAAATGAGGAAAAAAGAATCATTGGTTAAAGGTACTGTAAAATTAACTGTTCAAGATTAGAATCAAATTAAATTTGAAAATACTTTAAAAATTTTGAAAAATTTGAAAACCATACTTTGGGTAAAAAAATTAAAACTACATATCATGTCAAATTCACTATGATATATTACCACAAACTGTCGTATGATTGTTCCATGATTTTTTATTCAAAGATTAAAGAGAAAATACTTACATTCTTCCCGATTAAAAAAAATTATTTTTATTTTAATTCATGTAATACGGCAACCAATATTACAAATATATTTATATGCGAATAGATATTATAGCCAAATTCTCAAAATTAGAATAAACTGAAAATAAAATTCAATAAATCATATAAATGTAATAATTTATAATATATGATTTTTATAAAAGCATTTTAAGATTGTGAAAATATAGAGTAAAGTGGCAAATACATTATTTTTATTTATCATTTTTAATGAAAAGCAATTATTTTAAATAAGGATGTTTACTGTCTTGAATATACTCACAAATCATTTGTGCGTGAATATAAAAAATATGAATCTACCACAGACGGATAATCAATGCAGGTCGCAGTAAAAACCATACCACTGAAATAAAAATGCTGTTCATTTGTATCCGTAGTTGCACACCACCTTGAAAACAATTCGCGCAAGAAGTTGTAAAGACCGAGGAGAAAGTGTTAGCCATATAGATGCAAGCGGTACATGAAGAGAAACGCGAGACGCGGTTGGCACGTTAAAGATTTGCACATCGTTTTTACGGACCCGACGATGGCTGCCATTCCCCGGAACTTGAGACTCGAACAATGTGGTCAGTGCATCGGAATGGATAGAACGCGTGAACTTCGAACACTGATGAATTTAAATAGTGGTATATACATTCAGAATTCTCAAGAGCGAGTCAACGGGACACTCCGTGTGTATACTATACCATATCCACCTTAATGCATTATTTTTTATCGTCGAATTAGGAGACGTAAATAATAGTGATTTCGCATTGTACAGTCTAAACATGAAATAAACCCACTTGTGAATAATGCAATGCGAACATCATAATAAATTGGGTAATAAAATAAAAAAAAGACCCAATATACCCATTGTATGAAATGTAAAATCTCTTATTAGATGATCGGCAAGCTTTAATTATGTTAAAATATCAATTAATTTTCGGATTGATAAATAGAACTTATTTAATTTGAATTAAAGCTTATCATACTTTTTTTATACTAAACATTAGATGAAACAAATTTTTTTCATAAAAAATATCAAGTGCTTTTTGTAACTGTTTAACTTTTGCTAATACAGTAAAACTTTATATTTTAAAGGCTCATAATTAGAATCTTTTAATTTATTATTTTAAAATGAATATATTTCAGTATTTAGAATATTCAAAAATACTGATAAAAATGTGTAATAATATAAAAAATCAACCAATCTAATAGAACAAATGTTTTTGTAGTTCATAATGCGTAACATTAATGATCAAGGAAATACATTTAAATGTAGTAACATTATAGATTGAATCTGTGCCGGTATTTATGAAGTACGGCGATATCAATAATCTAGAATTGAATAAGTAAAGCTTAAATATTACTATTGCTATCATCGCTTCCGTCAATAAAAAAAAAGTAATGAAAAGTACATTAACTTATTCTTTCTTGATTGATATATAATAAGAAGTTTCAAATTAATAATTATTTTTTTAAGGATATGTGGCAAAAAATATTTGCCCGAAATTCTTGCAAAATTTAAGCAACTGGAAAAAGGTTTATGAATTCGGATAGTTAAATACATTTAAGTAATTTTTTGTACAAATTATGAATATATGTGGAATATCATCGTACTTCTTTTAATTGATTTATACAGTAAACAGATTAACAATAACTCTTCAAGATACGTTGAAAATTAACCATTATAGATTAATGTTTTTATATTTCAGAGTTATCAGTTTAATTAAATATTAGCATTTAATTTTTGTAAATTAATCGTTTATTTGTGAGAAATTTAATAGTACGAAATTATCTTAGCAATGAAAAATACACTCATGATACTGCAGTAAAAGTCAGTATTTAAATTATGTTTATTAAATAAATTGCTTATTTCAAATGCTTATATATTAAAATCTGTGTTAAAAAGATTACATCTATTAAACTTCGCTTAATTAATTAAGAACATAAATTAAGCATAATTAAAAAAATAATTAGTATCGAGTAATTTTTTTTAATAAGTCAATAGAATAACATACTGGTTATGCAATAAAGGTTCTTGAATTTATCAAATGATTTTCGAATTTATATAATTATAAATGTATATTAAAAGGAATTTAAAAAATTAAATTTGTGCACAGTGGATAGTACGCGTATTATCAAATCTCTCAATTTAAAAAGAATAAAATCTAAAAGTGCTATCAATTAAGTCAGCGAGCGTTAAAAGGATGTTTTACCGACGTATTAAATACAAGTTTCCGACTCGTAGAGGAAAACCAATGAGGTCTTTAATCGCAAGATATACCAACATGGCGTTAAAGTCTTAATCATCCCATAAGCGAATAATAAGTCTCCAATAGAGTTGAAATTAAAGGGGACGAATAATCAGAAAAACGTATTTAACGAGCACTTGTAAACAACGGTTCGATCCTAACTGGTTAAGAAGGAGGGGAAACGGCACGCGCTAGAACGTAATCGGCAGGTTTGTTGGGAAATGAAGAATCGAGAAGAGAAAGTAGCGGAGAAATTACAAACGCAGGACTAACGTTTTAAATGTCGACGCATTTTTCGCAGCTCCTTCTTTTATTTATAGATAGTCTCAGAATTTATAGCTTTCAAAATATTGGCAGTGATTTTTTGAAAAATGTTAAGAGCTTACATGTTAATTAAATGAACTGCGAGGTTATTTAGTGATACATGCGATCAAATGTGAACACTAACGGTACAAAAACGCGTGGGACAGTAAATTAATTTTATGGATACTGATGAATGCAATTTTAATACAACTTCACTGATGAATTCACATAAAAATGCTTCAATAATAAAAGCGCATAAAAATTTTCAAACGATGTTTCCTACTTACACTCTATAAGTTCTTACGACTCATCTGCTTATATTACCTTAGAAGCGATCTGTTTGTATTTAATGTAATTATGAATATAATACCCTGCAATGAAAATTTCTTTTTAAGGTACCCACCAACATTATTTAACACAATTTTTCACAATATATTTTTACCCGTATAATTTTTTATTGAACATTACTTTAATATTGTCATTAAAAGAGAAAGGTAAACAAATTTTTGTGATGGAAAGTTTAAAAGAGTTTGTATAATTTTTACGTTCAATCTTAAATTTACGTTGGTAAACTTAAAGCAACGCACGAGCAATGAAGGTAACAATCATACCAAACGATCAATACCCATGCCGCCCTTGTCATGGAAATACAACATACAGCCCTAGAATTTCCAAGATATTGCAAGCGCAGCTATAAATGCAGGCATACCGAGAGAGAGAGAGAGAGAGAGAGAGAGAGAGAGAGAGAGAGAGAGAGAGAGACGCGAATAAATCGGTCGAATACAGAGCCACACCTATAACAGGACCTCCACTCTCCCTTGGCCCAGTTTTAACAGACGCACGAATCCACATCTGCGATGTCTGGTTATCCGAATGCGGCGCGTGTTTATACACCGACGCCTACCTGATCACCATAAAAATTTATATTGTCTGTCCCCGACCGCGTAGTGGAAATTCTATTATCAAGAAGTTTTATTCTGGTGGCGTGTCAGCGCTGCCACCACTACCACCACCCTTATCTTTTTGCCACCCTTGCTAAAGTTAACAACCTTTTCCGCGGTACATATTTCTTCCTTCCTTATACTCCCTCTACGGCCGTTCGCGCTACCGCCTTATGTTTTCGCCGAGCCCCTTATAGGCTTCTCCGTCATGAAAAGATGGCAGAAGAGGGGTGGGGTTGCACATGACGAACATCATAAAGGCCTTTACGATTGAAAGTTCACACCGACTTAATATACAGAAACGGGGACGTTTAAGTTTCAGAGATCGGATATTACAAATCATTAATGCAAACATTATTGTTTCACAGACCATCATAGTCCATTTTTCTCCGTCTCGACGTAAACGCAAGAAAATAATAATGTTTTCTTTGTTACGGCAAATTTTTTACACAAAAGTGTATTCATTAACTTACATAGATAGATATAGATCTTTTTATCGATTATTGATATTTATGAATTTATTCAACAATTGAAATTTGTTTCAAATTCCAAGTTTTAATAGTAATAAGTCATTTTCATTGTAATGTGCAGACAACAATGTAATATTTTATTTTATTCTTTTGTTGATTCTCTGTCAATAAAATATAATTTTCCTATTTTAAAATCAAATTTTGCAACAAAATCGAATCATTCAATTGAAGTTAATGTAACGTTAAATTTGATCACTTTAAGTTTTTTAAACAATTACCAATGATTTTGTTTAACAAATAGCTTCCACTTTATGAACTAAAATTTAAATAAAAAAACAAGATTATCAACTAATCAATTCTGTATGATTTTTTTAGCTAATATTGAGGTTCTCATATTGTATAACAGCGTTCTAAATATGTAATCAAATCATTAAAATTAAATTTCGACGACTTCGCACAAATTATTATTGTTGATTACTAATTTATTTATTCTTTAATTTTTTATGTACCGGAAATTGCAGTTTCATAAATGACTATAGATTTTATCTTTCCGATGATAATACAATGAACACTTACCCGAACTATTCACTTGCAAGATAATTTTCGCTTGCGAAAAAAAAAATTATTGTAGATGCGTATAATTATCAGTAAATTCAGCAATAATAGAAAACGAAGAAAGTTGGGTAAGAAAGGAATTGGATTACGTATCCACTCATGCATTCCTAGACAAAAGATTCGCATACTTTTACTATAGTGCGCGCGGGGTTGGAATATTCCTTGACTATGCTAGTCTTGCTTCAGAGTCTCAGAAAGGTCGTCGGCCTTTAAATGCCGATGAATATTTTTCCCGCAACAAAATTGATACTGTTGCAGCTTCAAAATAAGGAAGACTGCATTTGTCACAGCGAAGAGGCCATAGATCCCCCAGTCTCCCTCGACCACTCGCCTCATAGCCAGCCCGAGTTTACCGATACGTACATTATTATTTCGTCTTATCCATTTTTTTTTCGTGAATTTAATAATTTTCGAGGGATACTGAAGACTCCTTCAAGTCTTGAATTCGCCCCAAAAATGGGCGCGGAATCTTCAGAATCTCAGGCTTGCTATACTTATTAGAAAATAACGCGCTTATAAAGTCGAGGGAGGGGCGAGAGAGCGCCGCAAGCTTAGGATAACATCCTGATACTTGGCGACGTCCCCGAAGTCCCCATCGAAGATTGCAAAAATAGCACCGCTACGTCAGTTCCGACGTTTCTTTACTCAAGATTTTTTAACGGATGCTTCGGCGACGTGGATGCGGGACCGCTTGCGTTTTCCTTCTTTTGCTCCCAAGGCGGAGAATTTTTAATTTTGTGTCGCTTTACCGTGCGCTTAAGAAGCGATAATGTTTGCAGTTCAAGCATTTCTAGAGCAGGTTTCTTTTTGGTCCAGGTGTTTTATTTTTGAAACTAATGATATTTTCAAAAACATCATACGACTCTCGTGATTTACTGTATTAAAAAGAATTGTTTATTAATTTGCATTTATGTCATTAATGTTTATGCCATTTAAAATTATAACGAATGTGTAATATGTAAATTAATTTGTACAAAATAAAATCAATCGTATGAACAAAAATAGGTTTTAATATAACGATTTAAATTATTTACTTGTTATTAATCAGAATAACTTACAGTAAAAGAAAAATTGTAAATTCGAGAACAACAAATATTTAGAGTTTTTTGTAACACTGCTATGTTGAATAATTATATTGAGATTTGAGTATTTTTATACCAAGGAACTATTATTGTACATTAATTTTTTAATTTTTTAATACGATTGAAAAGAGCAATCGAAAGTTAAAAAGTACTAGTAATTTAATTATAGCAATATATGCACTGATGTTGTGATACGAGATAATGATTCTATATAAATCATGTTCTTCATCTGGAAAAAGCATCAATTTTTCAAAGTGAAAGTTGCAACTGGTTTTTAGAAAAGGTAGTTGAATTATTTTAAAAATCTAACTTCTTTAGAGTTTATTAATACTACAGTTAATTTATGTTTCAAAATTTATGGTGTACCAGTTTATATAGGAATATTAATTAAACTTTATATAATTATAATAACAATAAAATACCAGATAAATATCAATTTGAACAAAATTAGACAAATAAGAAGATAAAATTTTCAAAGAGTTAAAATAAAGAAATCCGTATACATAAAAACTCAATATCACAACAAATTTTGTTATCGATAAATTATACAGAATACTTCAAAATTCGCTTATTACATAATAATTCTTTTTTGTCGGATTAAGTTAAATTTGTACATAGTTTGAAACATTTGTCTTTTTAGTTAGACTTTGTTAAGGAGTTCGTATAATTTCGTTTGAGAGAAGTTTTAATATAAACAAAGTTTTGTCAATATTGCATATTTATTAATTTAAATATTCATTTCAACAAAATTTGTATAATCTAAACAGAAATTAAAAAAAATTATCCGATTATTTAGAATTTCTTATTATATTAAATATTTCTAAATATGTGATTTCTTTGAACTCTATATATATGTGTATATATATATATATAATTTTAATTATGGTAGAAACTAAATATATTTAATATATATACATATATATATAAATATTTTTTAATTAAAAATTAATTTTAATTATGTATTATGACTCGTATAGAAATAAAAGTATATGTGCTTTTAATAGAAGATAAACTTTACTCTCGCATTGAAGAAAAGTTCTTCACCGATTTCCTTTTATTATTAATACCCTTTAATGATACTTTTTGAATTTAAACATTGTTTATTCATCTCTCACAAGCCATCATTAAGTTTATAGTATAAATGTAATGAATTATAATACAAACGTACTTCAAATTTGTTATGAAAGTGTTTAATATGTTTTAGTTATATTCATTAAGGTTTATAAATTAAATGCAAAGAATATTTTTAACATTAATGTTAAAAAAGCCTTATACAGGCTGCAAAAAAAATTAAATACACGAACAAAGCACAAAGCTATAATTAACAGTTAGTATAAAACGAATACATATCGAATACATAAGATTAATAATGAATGAGTACAAGTTTTTGGTGGGTGACGGATCGGAAATGGGATCTACAAGGATGTACAAACGATGAAATCGGGAGCGGGCATGGAACTTCTGATAGGCACGAATCTAAAGGCTTCTTTAATTCCCGTTAACATTAATCTTCAATCTCGAGCTCGCACGTTATGCATACCCAGTCAGCACGCGAAAGTTTCGCGAGCGTTATGTTTATTGTCCGGGCGAGATCATAAATCTCGCGTTATGGAGCTGCACTTTCGTTGTTTTCGATTGTGCGTACCGAATGGACTGGATTATGACGTTCGAACGGAGAACGTTTGTTGGGCGTAAATGAACCTCCTGTTCTACGATTCTGATCTAATGATGACTCTAATCGTTTTTAACTAGCATATAATTTAAAAAAAGGGTAACTATTTTTTTATATACAATTACCTTATTTTGCAATTTTTTTGAGAAGAACCGCAAGGATTATTACATACAGCTATCTTATGTTTATTATAAACATATTTATCGCATATGATAAATTACTAGTGATGCATTTACTTGTAACACAAAATCAACGTGAAGGATGTTATTATGTTGTAAGTCAAAAATATGTAACATGTACCGCATTGAATTTTTGAATATTTTTTTTACCTTAGTAGACAAAAAATTTTTTAAAAAATTTTTATTCGTATAAATATAATAAATAAACTTTATATCTGATAAGGGGCAAATGAAAAAATTCTCCATTGTATTATTTATGTAAATTAGCCAGCTAATAATAGCCCAAGCATGAATGCACAAACGTGTGCAGCATGCAGTAAAACCTGAAAAAGTAAAAGTATGAATGCTATTTTACTATGAATTTTATACGTATAATGTATTATCAAATAATATGATAAAGCCGTTTCTGTTGTATTGTTAGAATATTTATTAACTTGTGACAAAACAACTACCGAATTAACAATGCATTTTTTACTGTATTCTAATCATCTTATAATTCTTGCAGAAAATAAAAACACCTATGATTATTCATATCGAAGAAATTAATAAAGAATGTAAATTATTTTAAATATTTTCTTGTTTTCTTGTCTTTCTTGTTTTTGAGTGCATTCGATTCTGTTTATCAATAATATATTAAAAAAAAAACTTAGAAGTGCTTCGTTTAAATTTATTCTTGTTGAATACTAAAAAAATCTATCATTACTAAATTAATCTTTATAATACAAGGTCTGAATCAAACGAAGAGTTTTTTTGATCTTCCAAATCAAAATTTATATTCAATATAGCCATTCTCTAACCGAATGTTTCTAAAAGACCAAAAGAAAAGTAATATTGATTATTATACAATTAAGATTCATGAAGATCGAAATAGCAATCATTTAAAAAATGGCAATTGAAAAACATCTTCATTTTGGAAAATAATTAAATAGGTTTTCATTTTTGTTTACATCGACATAAATAATAAAAACAGACAATAATATTCACAACACACAATGTATGGAAATTAAATTTTTACACAAAACACTTACTATGTTATGATAAAATTGTAATAAATTATAATACATTTGCAATAAATTATTATAATGCGTTGTCTAAAATAAATAGTAAAATCATATTCTCACATAAATTAAATCATCAATATATATTTAAGTGATTTGGGTGTAAAGGCCTTTTTCGATGTTAAATGCTTTACGTAAATTCGAATAAAAGTAAATCTTCCTTTATATCTGTATATTTAGAAATATTCATTATAATTATATTCGATTAGACGACACAATAGCAAGTTTAATTTAAATTTAATTTATTATATTTCAAGGTAAATAAACTTACTTGAAAACTATGAACCAAACCGAGAAAATAAAGTAATCGAACCATTTAGAAATTTTTGGTTGTCTAAAGTTTGACTTTGTTAGAGAAAGTAATTTAAAAACAAAAAGAAAGATTACTGCAAATCAGAAGACTTATCTACAAAGAAAAAGAAATAATAATATAAATAGAATGGAACAAAAAGGAAAAAATTAAGACTTATTATTGATTATTTTCAACATGTTTATTAATTTTTTCAATTTGAAATTGTAAGCTATTCACGTGGATTTTCCGAGATTGAAAATTTTTATCTTTACATTTTATAAAAATAAATATGATTCTAATAGACGAGTACGTCTAAAATATAATAGTCTTTTTCATAACATTTTAAAATCTCATCAGTTTTATATCAAAAAGAATTTTAGTTAAAGCGAATTTTTAAAAAATATAGGCGTACTGAATATATCCATTATAATGGAAAGTTTATATTTTAGACAAAATTAAAAATTAAGAGATGTAGTAAAAATTTCTTTGGTCATGCTTTATTTGTAAAAAGATTCGAATTAATTATTATAATTATCATTCAAATAGACTTCCATATAAGACCTTAGTAGGGCATTAATTTCTTTGTTGAGTTTCTGAATCGATACATAAATTAATTATTTTCCCAATCAAGGCCATCCATATTAAATAGTATTGAATAGATTTCTCTATTCAAATTTTTTTAGGTGGAATTTTTTTTTATTAGATAATTTTATGTAATATTACGTATTTTTAGATTATATCTTACTATTGTTTCTCAATTTTTATTTAAGTGCTTGTACAATGAGTTCTACTTTAAAAATTAGTATAGCTAAAAGTAATATAAAAAGATTACATTTAACTTGTATAACATTTATAAGCATTGATTGAAAATTTTATATATCACTTTCGTATATTATAAATATAAATATAAATTATATATAAAATTTTATATGAAAATGATATCAACAGAAATTTATAGATCATCTACTAATAATTAGTTTTACTTATACATATAGAGTAGTAAAGATGATAGTGTTAGAGTTGTTATTATGAATCTGTTGAATAAATTAACTTTTTTAATTTTATAATATTATCATTGGATTTAAAAAACTTTAACATACACTGTACATATTATTTATGAATAAAATAAATTTTTCATTATTACTAACTTCTATGTGATCTAAGCCAGCTGATAAAATTGTATCACACATTTTACATGTAACGGAATAAAAATATACGCACGAAACATATTTAATATTTAAATAATAAAATAAATAATTATATTAAAATTTATACTTAAGCACGTGCACATAATTATTAATAAACGTATAACGTTTTACATCATAAGATAAAAACTTGAGCTCATTCCATTTGCATTCTGTAGATATTCAAATACTTATCGATTCAATTATTGAGAATTTATTCATCACATTCAAATGCTTATGAAATATTTGTGCAATTCAATATTTAAATAGTTTTACCTTAACAAAAAGTAATTAAAATGTACGATAAATGATATATAATTATATTTTTTATCGAAAGACAATATAAATCAGAGCGATTTGTAAAGACATAGTAACGGGATTAACAACTTTTTTCTTTTAACATTTTTATCACAATTCTACAGAATGTAAAATGATATGCAAAAATATATTTGTTAATTTAATCAATGAAGTGATTAATTAATTTTAAATATAAGATGTAGTAGTTCTTGTCTACATGAATTTTAGAAGAAAATATAGTCGTTCAAGTCTTTTAAAGTCATTTGTTATGGTATTATTACAAGTTAAGAGTTTAAAAAACATTTAAAAAATAATAATCATAATGAAAATGTGAAAGAGAAAATAGAAAAAAAAATAAAAAATTAGTTGACTGATACAAGGCATTGATTTTGATGTTGCAAACACCGTAATTAATAATGCCGAATTATTCGAAGTGAGAGGTGATTAGTACGTGTATTGGGGACAAAATACGATAATTAACGAACACAAGTAGTTATCGCAAATAAAGTACCATGTCACAGTTGACATCGTACCAGAATTTACATTCACTCCTACCATTCATATAGGGTTTCGCATAATATCGTATGTAAGGGAAAATTAATTGTAATGTGTTAACATGTTAAGCGAATTTCATATGCAGGTATGGTAATCAAACGATGGAAACTGCAGGAGGTCGTGTTTTTTTTGTGTAGTTGTGAGATTGCGAACTTCAATGTATATCTGTTGAGATACAAATTTTTTCTCCTATCAACGAGAGGAGTTTTGTTTATCAACTGTTATATCAGACAAGACGTCCTGAACTTAGAGTGACGTATTCGTCAGTTTATCCCCTAAGGCGACCCGAGTTAAAACGCCTTGCTTGCATTGTTTGACAGACCAAAATAGGCTTTGCATGTTCCAAACTCTGCTTAGGTCACAAAAAATCGTATTTGTGCTCACAATGCTCTATCAATTTATAACAATTGCATTTGTTAATACGTGTTAATAAATATAGGAAACTACTACACTTTATTTTATTTTTGGTTTGTAAACAAATTATTGAATTTTTTTCAGAAATGTTACAATTAAAATTTTTCTAAATACGTTTTTGTAAAATACTGCATCAATTGTTTTAGTAATAATTGTTGTAATAAAATTAACATATGAATTACACAAAAACTCTAAATATATACTACATTTTCACTTTCAGAATGTGCATAAAATAAATTGTATTTTTCTTCTCAAAACAAATATTTATCCATACATCCCAAATTATACAATTTCGTTTTATAAGAAAAAAATCATGTAGAATTATGTTTTATGCAAATCAATTATAAAAAGTACAAGCTCAATTATTAAAAAAAAAAATATATATATATACCTTTAAAAATTCTGAAGACATGTTATAATCTTATTAAAAAATAATTATAACTATATTATAATTAATTATCTACAATAAAATAATGTATACTGAATGGGTAAAAGTTTCAAAAGTAGTTTTAAATTCTATATACAAAAATTCTTTTACATCATTAATATCAACTTGAATAATATTAAATTAGCCAATGCATAAGAATTTAGATCATTTCATTATCCCCAATAATTTTAATTTATTTAGCTTTATAATGTGTATTGTTGTAAACTTACATTTTTGTATATTCAATTACTCAAATAATTAATAATCAAAGAAAAGTAGCTGGAACATAATCTGATAAATATATATTTCTTTTTTTCTCTATTCTTGGATAAATTTAATATATAATTATAATATACTAATATCATTTAATTTGTTAAAGTATAATATAAAATTTTCATCTATATGAAAAATAATTTTAATTGATTTTATTTCTTGATCGAAATAATCATTAAACATCGGAACAACAAATCTTTTACTTTTATTTTACATAATAAATATATTTTAATTCAGAAGATTGATACGAATTTCTTATTAAAATAAATACTAAAATATTATTTCTCTATACATGTTTATAACTTCTTGTACTTATTTAGTATGAATATAAAAGCATACTTGTGAAAGTTGTAGATCCTTGTTCAATTTATAAACATAAGAAAAACGAAGTAAAACATTGTAAAATTAATTAACACGATTTCTCGACTAATGTGTAAAACAGTTTTTCGGGTTCGATTTTTAAATAAGTACCAATAAATTTTAGAAAAAGTACGTGTAATGCTAAGGAAACAGTAAAGACGCAACATAATTTTCGAATCGGTAAGAGATTTCAATTGGCGCAGCAAAATCTCTAACTGCTTACTACACTCCAAAGCCCACATTTAAATACAGTTCTGTCTCTCTCCCGCCCCGCCCAAAAGAAGCATTTGTCGGACGGCAATAAAGCAACTGAGACTGAGTGGTTGTGCCAGCAAGCGAATAGAAGAGAGAGGGTCAAATATTAGGTCCATTTTGTTTACAATTTCTCCCAAAAATAACTGTACATTGGTGTTGGAAATATGCTGTGCCTAATAACAGTACAATATAGCAGCCCGGCTAGCTCAGTCGGTAGAGCATGAGACTCTTAATCTCAGGGTCGTGGGTTCGAGCCCCACGTTGGGCGTTTTTTTTTCTCTATCTTTAACATTCAAATTTATATACATATATATATATATATAGCATGACCCTCGCCGCCATAATGACTATTCAGAAT